>OX621256.1:12825000-14237500 GCA_951640165.1 Pseudoips prasinana
AAAGGTCAATAAGATGGCAAACAAATGTCGCAAGCGATGTAGACTATCGCTCACGCATGCTTCCGCTACAGCGTCATCCTAATGCTGACCTCCATCTAATAAATGGCGTGCTCGGCAAGCGGCCTAGTATGTGGGATGTTCAATATCATCCAGTTTACGGAGCTCAGCAAAAGACGTAGGTCCTCGCACTACATGGACACGACTGTGCGATGAACTCACACGTGAGCACGCCACGTGAACCTTCCTTAAGTCAATTCCAGCTAACTTGAGAGTCGGACTTTGCGATTTGTTAATGGTTATCGCGACACACACTTTCATAGGGAACTACAGTATTTTAAACAGAAAAGGGAAATCATTTGGTACTAACGGAATACGTGGCACGAACACTGTTTCTCCCTGGGCGGATCCAGGCATAATAGTAGCCTCTATAACACGATGCAAAGTTTTGACTTGAAGCCTAGTGCCCTTGCAAAGTTTAGGTGGCTTCAAATTCCTCTGAACCATTATAGGTATACCCACACGCAACATACATTCCTATTATACGCCCTTAGGGGTGGAAATTCCTAAAATCCTGAAAAACATATTTTTATTTTTAACGGAAAGTCCAAATACCAATTTTCATGCATTTCGCTTAAAAAATTACACACCTTTCATACAAACTTACATCCCCTATTTTACGCCCTTGGGGTGGAATTTCCAAAAATTCTAAAATAATAATTTTAATTTTAGCTGAACTACTAAATATAAGTTTCAATGCCTTTAACTTCAAAAATGACGGATTTTCATACAATCTTTCATTCTCTATTTTACCCCCTTAGGGTTAGTATTTCCAAAAACCCTTCCTTAGTGAATTCATACGTCATAAAAAATACCTACCAGCAAAATTTTCGTTCCAAAGCCGTTCAGGCTGTGCGTTGATATGTCAGTCAGTCAGTTTCCTCTTTTACATAGGTGGGTATATAGATTTGTGCTGAGAAAATTATGAGAGACAGGGTTTATTTACTACATTCAAATACATTCAATCGGACAGGCTCAATAAAATTCGAATCGTCTGTACATTCGCGTTACAAACGAATCGACAGCACAAACTTTCGATCGACTGACATTATAATTTAAAATTAAATTACATCAAATCAAACTTTGTACATAATTCAATTTGCCCAAAGAAAACAGAATATTTTAATAACCAATTTTGGACAACGACATACTTCTAGCCAACCAAGACCTTATTTCGAAACAATTCGGAACATTCCAAGCCCTAATCTGAACACCGCGAGTCAAAAGCAATGCACAACGACATCTATCGAAATAAAATTCAACTATCAAGCACAACGACATTTATCGAAATAAAAATCAACTATCAATAATTTTAAATGAAATACAACAAATCCAACCTTCTACATAATTCAATTTGCCCAAAGAAAACAGATTTTTTTAATAACCAATTTTGGACAACGACATACTTCTATGCAACCAAGACCTTATTTCGAAACAATTCAGAACATTCAAAACCCTAGTAACTCATGCAATCAGCAAACACGGGCAAATCTTAACACCGCGAGTCAAAAGATATGCACAACGACATCTTCTATCAAAATAAAAACTAACTATCAACCTAGTTCATTTCAGAAAAGAGATGTCATAATATGCACAATGACACCTATCGGACAGTTAGGTAGTTCAACTATAAACATTAGTTCATCTTGAAGTAACGAAATGTGTGTTATTTTTTCATGATTACTTTAAAATCTTATATCTTTTGATAGACTGAACCGTTTGCAATAAAACAAAAACTAAATGTTACCTCAAGTTACGCTCAATCGTTGTGTATAAAAGTTATCTACATTGCTTTCGTATATTTTACGTGATACCCGAACATATAAACAGACAAACAGACACACAGACAAACAGACAAAAATTCTAAAAATGCTGGAAATGGGTTCTTTTGGTTGTTCTTTAATACCCTGGCTATTCTTTTTGGATTTTCTTTTGATGTACAAAAAATATTTTTCTACAGATTTATTATATGTATAGATAAGGCAGGTAAAACATTTAGGCGTTACAATTATTATTAGGATCCTATACATTCTGCCAAAACAGCATGCAAAAGGTAATAAATTTAATTACTTAATAGCAATAACAACTAAAATTAACAATTGCAATTAATGTCAAGATTAATAAAATTAAATGGTATATAAAAATCTGTACATATAATAAAATCGTAGGAAAGTCAAAACTGTACATTGAATATTTTTTTAAAAGGATACTTGTGGCGTGATCTACATTCGATATGGGAACCAAAAATATAGTTTTTAGAATTTTTGTCTATTTGTCTGTATGTATGTCCGGGCTAAACTCAAAAACTACTGCATGGATTAACTTCAAATTTTGCATTAATATTACTAAGAGGTCGGGTCAACATATAGGCTACATATTATCATGCTGTCACCTACTGGGGAGGAGCTGTGATCTTATCTATACATATAATAAAATCGTAGGAAAGTCAAAACTGTACATTGAATATTTTTTTAAAAGGATACTTGGGGCGTGATCTACATTCGATATGGGAACCAAAAACATAGTTTTTAGAATTTTTGTCTGTTTGTCTGTATGTATGTCCGGGCTAAACTCAAAAACTACTGCATGGATTAACTTAAAATTTTGCATTAATATTACTAAGAGGTCGGGTAAACATATAGGCTATATATTATCACGCTATCACCTACGGGGGAGGAGCTGTGATCTTATCTATACATATAATAAAATCGTAGGAAAGTCAAAACTGTACATTGAATTTTTTTTTAAAAGGATACTTGGGGCGTGATCTACATTCGATATCGAAACCAAAAATATAGATTTTAGAATTTTTGTCTGTTTGTCTGTATGTATGTCCGGGCTAAACTCAAAAACTACTGCATGGATTAACTTCAAATTTTGCATTAATATTACTAAGAGGACGGGTCAACATATAGGCTACATATTATCACGCTATCACCTACGGGGGAGGAGCTGTGATCTTATCTATACATATAATAAAATCGTAGGAAAGTCAAAACTGTACATTGAATATTTTTTTTAAAGGATACTTGGGGTGTGATCTACATTCGATATCGAAACCAAAAATATAGTTTTTAGAATTTTTGTCTGTTTGTCTGTATGTATGTCCGGGCTAAACTCAAAAACTACTGCATGGATTAACTTCAAATTTTGCATTAATATTACTAAGAGGTCGGGTCAACATATAGGCTACATATTATCATGCTGTCACCTACTGGGGAGGAGCTGTGATCTTATCTATACATATAATAAAATCGTAGGAAAGTCAAAACTGTACATTGAATATTTTTTTAAAAGGATACTTGGGGCGTGATCTACATTCGATATGGGAACCAAAAACATAGTTTTTAGAATTTTTGTCTGTTTGTCTGTATGTATGTCCGGGCTAAACTCAAAAACTACTGCATGGATTAACTTAAAATTTTGCATTAATATTACTAAGAGGTCGGGTAAACATATAGGCTATATATTATCACGCTATCACCTACGGGGGAGGAGCTGTGATCTTATCTATACATATAATAAAATCGTAGGAAAGTCAAAACTGTACATTGAATTTTTTTTAAAACATACTTGGGGCGTGATCTACATTCGATATCGAAACCAAAAATATAGTTTTTAGAATTTTTGTCTGTTTGTCTGTATGTATGTCCGGGCTAAACTCAAAAACTACTGCATGGATTAACTTCAAATTTTGCATTAATATTACTAAGAGGACGGGTCAACATATAGGCTACATATTATCACGCTATCACCTACGGGGGAGGAGCTGTGATCTTATCTATACATATAATAAAATCGTAGGAAAGTCAAAACTGTACATTGAATTTTTTTTTAAAAGGATACTTGGGGCGTGATCTACATTCGATATCGAAACCAAAAATATAGTTTTTAGAATTTTTGTCTGTTTGTCTGTATGTATGTCCGGGCTAAACTCAAAAACTACTGCATGGATTAACTTCAAATTTTGCATTAATATTACTAAGAGGACGGGTCAACATATAGGCTACATATTATCACGCTGTCACCTACTGGGGAGGAGCTGTGATCTTATCTATACATATAATAAAATCGTAGGAAAGTCAAAACTGTACATTGAATATTTTTTTAAAAGGATACTTGGGGCGTGATTTACATTCGATATGGGAACCACAAATATAGTTTTTAGAATTTTTGTCTGTTTGTCTGTTTGTCTGTATGTATGTCCGGGCTAAACTCAAAAACTACTGCATGGATTAACTTCAAATTTTGCATTTATATTACTAAGAGAACGGGTCAACATATAGGCTACATATTATCACGCTGTCATCTACTGGGGAGGAGCTGTGATCTTATCTATACATATAATAAAATCGTAGGAAAGTCAAAACTGTACATTGAATATTTTTTTAAAAGGATACTTGGAGCGTGATCTACATTCGATATGGGAACCAAAAATATAGTTTTTAGAATTTTTGTCTGTTTGTCTGTATGTATGTCCGGGCTAAACTCAAAAAGTACTGCATGGATTAACTTCAAATTTTGCATTTATATTACTAAGCGGACGGGTCAACATATAGGCTACATATTATCACGCTACCACCTACGGGGGAGGAGCTGTGATCTTATCCATACATATAATAAAATCGTAGGAAAGTCAAAACTGTACATTGAATATTTTTTTAAAAGGATACTTGGGGCGTGATCTACATTCCATATCGAAACCAAAAATATAGTTTTTAGAATTTTTGTCTGTTTGTCTGTTTGTCTGTATGTATGTCCGGGCTAAACTCAAAAAGTACTGCATGGATTAACTTCAGATTTTGCATTAATATTACTAAGAGGACGGGTCAACATATAGGCTACATATTATCACGCTATCACCTACGGGGGAGGAGCTGTGATCTTATCTATACATATAATAAAATCGTAGGAAAGTCAAAACTATACATTGAATATTTTTTTAAAAGGATACTTGGGGCGTGATCTACATTCGATATGGGAACCAAAAATATAGTTTTTAGAATTTTTGTCTGTTTGTCTGTATGTATGTCCGGGCTAAACTCAAAAACTACTGCATGGATTAACTTCAAATTTTGCATTAATATTACTAAGAGGTCGGGTCAACATATAGGCTATATATTATCACGCTATCACCTACGGGGGAGGAGCTGTGATCTTATCTATACATATAATAAAATCGTAGGAAAGTCAAAACTGTACATTGAATTTTTTTTAAAAGGATACTTGGGGCGTGATCTACATTCGATATCGAAACCAAAAATATAGTTTTTAGAATTTTTGTCTGTTTGTCTGTATGTATGTCCGGGCTAAACTCAAAAACGACTGCATGGATTAACTTCAAATTTTGTATTAATATTACTAAGAGGTCGGGTCAACATATAGGCTACATATTATCACGCTATTACCTACGGGGGAGGAGCTGTGATCTTATCTTTACATATAATAAAATCGTAGGAAAGTCAAAACTGTACATTGAATATTTTTTTAAAAGGATACTTGTGGCGTGATCTACAATCGATATCGAAACCAAAAATATAGTTTTTTGAATTTTTGTCTGTTTGTCCGGGCTAAACTCAAAAAGCACTGCATGGTTTAACTTCAAATTTTGCATTAATATTACTTAGAGGTCGGACCAACCTAATCTAATGGGAGTTACCTTTGTGATTAATGCATCGTTGATTATTATTTTACTTTAGTTGACTTACTGACTTTACTTAAGGACAATTGATGACATATTTTTTTTAAATAACAGTAGCAAAGTAGTCTTTAGTTTATTTCATAGCTAGGTTATTTATAGGTTAGGTTTTCTTTAATATATGTTGCTTATTTCTTTTGAACGTTATATTTTGTAGATTTAGCTAGAAATTAGTAGTTATATTGGTTATCATTCAAAATTATCACGGGCGAAGTCGCGGGCACCAGCTAGTTGTCAATGAATTGAATAATTAATATGTCAGATATACAACGTCAAATAGTGATATGCATTATCTATACATATAATAAATCTGTAGAAAAATATTTTTTGTACATCAAAAGAAAATCCAAAAAGAATAGCCAGGGTATTAAAGAACAACCAATAGAACCCATTTCCAGCATTTTTAGAATTTTTGTCTGTTTGTCTGTGTGTCTGTTTGTCTGTTTATATGTTCGGGTATCACGTAAAATATACGAAAGCAATGTAGATAACTTTTATACACAACGATTGAGCGTAACTTGAGGTAACATTTAGTTTTTGTTTTATTGCAAACGGTTCAGTCTATCAAAAGATATAAGATTTTAAAGTAATCATGAAAAAATAACACACATTTCGTTACTTCAAGATGAACTAATGTTTATAGTTGAACTACCTAACTGTCCGATAGGTGTCATTGTGCATATTATAACATCTCTTTTCTGAAATGAACTAGGTTGATAGTTAGTTTTTATTTTGATAGAAGATGTCGTTGTGCATATCTTTTGACTCGCGGTGTTAAGATTTGCCCGTGTTTGCTGATTGCATGAGTTACTAGGGTTTTGAATGTTCTGAATTGTTTCGAAATAAGGTCTTGGTTGCATAGAAGTATGTCGTTGTCCAAAATTGGTTATTAAAAAAATCTGTTTTCTTTGGGCAAATTGAATTATGTAGAAGGTTGGATTTGTTGTATTTCATTTAAAATTATTGATAGTTGATTTTTATTTCGATAATTAATGTCGTTGTGCTTGATAGTTGAATTTTATTTCGATAGATGTCGTTGTGCATTGCTTTTGACTCGCGGTGTTCAGATTAGGGCTTGGAATGTTCCGAATTGTTTCGAAATAAGGTCTTGGTTGGCTAGAAGTATGTCGTTGTCCAAAATTGGTTATTAAAATATTCTGTTTTCTTTGGGCAAATTGAATTATGTACAAAGTTGGATTTGATGTAATTTAATTTTAAATTATAATGTCAGTCGATCGAAAGTTTGTGCTGTCGATTCGTTTGTAACGCGAATGTACAGACGATTCGAATTTTATTGAGCCTGCCCGATTGAATGTATTTGAATGTAGTAAATAAACCCTGTCTCTCATAATTTTCTCAGCACAAATCTATATACCCACCTATGTAAAAGAGGAAACTGACTGACTGACATATCAACGCACAGCCTGAACGGCTTTGGAACGAAAATTTTGCTGGTAGGTATTTTTTATGACGTATGAATTCACTAAGGAAGGGTTTTTGGAAATACTAACCCTAAGGGGGTAAAATAGAGAATGAAAGATTGTATGAAAATCCGTCATTTTTGAAGTTAAAGGCATTGAAACTTATATTTAGTAGTTCAGCTAAAATTAAAATTATTATTTTAGAATTTTTGGAAATTCCACCCCAAGGGCGTAAAATAGGGGATGTAAGTTTGTATGAAAGGTGTGTAATTTTTTAAGCGAAATGCATGAAAATTGGTATTTGGACTTTCCGTTAAAAATAAAAATATGTTTTTCAGGATTTTAGGAATTTCCACCCCTAAGGGCGTATAATAGGAATGTATGTTGCGTGTGGGTATACCTATAATGGTTCAGAGGAATTTGAAGCCACCTAAACTTTGCAAGGGCACTAGGCTTCAAGTCAAAACTTTGCATCGTGTTATAGAGGCTACTATTATGCCTGGATCCGCCCAGGGAGAAACAGTGTTCGTGCCACGTATTCCGTTAGTACCAAATGATTTCCCTTTTCTGTTTAAAATACTGTAGTTCCCTATGAAAGTGTGTGTCGCGATAACCATTAACAAATCGCAAAGTCCGACTCTCAAGTTAGCTGGAATTGACTTAAGGAAGGTTCACGTGGCGTGCTCACGTGTGAGTTCATCGCACAGTCGTGTCCATGTAGTGCGAGGACCTACGTCTTTTGCTGAGCTCCGTAAACTGGATGATATTGAACATCCCACATACCAGGCCGCTTGCCGAGCACGCCATTTATTAGATGGAGGTCAGCATTAGGATGACGCTGTAGCGGAAGCATGCGTGAGCGATAGTCTACATCGCTTGCGACATTTGTTTGCCATCTTATTGACCTTTTGTGCGTTATCGGGTGCTAACCAGTTATGGCAAAAGTACCACGACAAGTTTGCTGAAGATTTTATGAGACATGTACAACTAAATACTGATGGAGAAATTCCTGACAGGGTACGTGAAATTTGTCACAACAGGTCCTTATTGGCTATTCAAGAGATAATTATAAGTATAAGAGGGAGCCCGATCAGTCAGAGGCTGCGAAAATGCACAGGAGTTTGCCAATTTATTGTTACAAATAGGCGATGGCACATACCCTGTACAAGAAGATGGAAGTTATTTTGATTGGTAATCTCTGCTCTTACGTTACATCACAGCAGGAGCTAATTTCTTCAGTGTACGGTGATACCACAAACATGGGAAATCAAGCTGGTTCTTGGCTATGTCAGCGAGCTATTTTGACTCCCCGCAATGTCCAAGCTGCGGCAATTAATTTTAAAATATTGACTCATGCGTCCGGGAATAGTAAAGAATATATCTCAATAAATACAGTTATGGAAGAAGATGACGCCACGCACTACCTGGTAGAATTTTTGGATTCATCAGTCTCTGTTATGCCATGACGATTAATAAAGCTCAGGGCCAGACATTATCCGTTGCGGGGGTGGATGCTTTTCCCATGGTCAACTATACGTAGCTCTTTCACGCGTAAACAACCCCAATAACGTTTTTGTGTACGCTCCAGATGGTTCCACAGGCAAAATAAAGAAGCACTAAATTAAATTTTTAAAAAATTGTATCGGTATCCTCCCACAGCGCTTTACACTAAAAAATACATTGTTAAGTTCCGACATCCACGCGAACGAAGTCGCGGGCACAGCTAGTTTACAATATTGTTTAAATTACAATTTCAAAAATACAGCTAAATCCTATTAATTAATTATGCAAACTCCTGTGCATTTTCGCAGCCTCTGACTGATCGGGCTCCCTCTTATACTTATAATTATCTCTTGAATAGCCAATAAGGACCTGTTGTGACAAATTTCACGTACCCTGTCAGGAATTTCTCCATCAGTATTTAGTTGTACATGTCTCATAAAATCTTCAGCAAACTTGTCGTGGTACTTTTGCCATAACTGGTTAGCACCCGATAACGCACAAAAGGTCAATAAGATGGCAAACAAATGTCGCAAGCGATGTAGACTATCGCTCACGCATGCTTCCGCTACAGCGTCATCCTAATGCTGACCTCCATCTAATAAATGGCGTGCTCGGCAAGCGGCCTGGTATGTGGGATGTTCAATATCATCCAGTTTACGGAGCTCAGCAAAAGACGTAGGTCCTCGCACTACATGGACACGACTGTGCGATGAACTCACACGTGAGCACGCCACGTGAACCTTCCTTAAGTCAATTCCAGCTAACTTGAGAGTCGGACTTTGCGATTTGTTAATGGTTATCGCGACACACACTTTCATAGGGAACTACAGTATTTTAAACAGAAAAGGGAAATCATTTGGTACTAACGGAATACGTGGCACGAACACTGTTTCTCCCTGGGCGGATCCAGGCATAATAGTAGCCTCTATAACACGATGCAAAGTTTTGACTTGAAGCCTAGTGCCCTTGCAAAGTTTAGGTGGCTTCAAATTCCTCTGAACCATTATAGGTATACCCACACGCAACATACATTCCTATTATACGCCCTTAGGGGTGGAAATTCCTAAAATCCTGAAAAACATATTTTTATTTTTAACGGAAAGTCCAAATACCAATTTTCATGCATTTCGCTTAAAAAATTACACACCTTTCATACAAACTTACATCCCCTATTTTACGCCCTTGGGGTGGAATTTCCAAAAATTCTAAAATAATAATTTTAATTTTAGCTGAACTACTAAATATAAGTTTCAATGCCTTTAACTTCAAAAATGACGGATTTTCATACAATCTTTCATTCTCTATTTTACCCCCTTAGGGTTAGTATTTCCAAAAACCCTTCCTTAGTGAATTCATACGTCATAAAAAATACCTACCAGCAAAATTTTCGTTCCAAAGCCGTTCAGGCTGTGCGTTGATATGTCAGTCAGTCAGTTTCCTCTTTTACATAGGTGGGTATATAGATTTGTGCTGAGAAAATTATGAGAGACAGGGTTTATTTACTACATTCAAATACATTCAATCGGACAGGCTCAATAAAATTCGAATCGTCTGTACATTCGCGTTACAAACGAATCGACAGCACAAACTTTCGATCGACTGACATTATAATTTAAAATTAAATTACATCAAATCAAACTTTGTACATAATTCAATTTGCCCAAAGAAAACAGAATATTTTAATAACCAATTTTGGACAACGACATACTTCTAGCCAACCAAGACCTTATTTCGAAACAATTCGGAACATTCCAAGCCCTAATCTGAACACCGCGAGTCAAAAGCAATGCACAACGACATCTATCGAAATAAAATTCAACTATCAAGCACAACGACATTTATCGAAATAAAAATCAACTATCAATAATTTTAAATGAAATACAACAAATCCAACCTTCTACATAATTCAATTTGCCCAAAGAAAACAGATTTTTTTAATAACCAATTTTGGACAACGACATACTTCTATGCAACCAAGACCTTATTTCGAAACAATTCAGAACATTCAAAACCCTAGTAACTCATGCAATCAGCAAACACGGGCAAATCTTAACACCGCGAGTCAAAAGATATGCACAACGACATCTTCTATCAAAATAAAAACTAACTATCAACCTAGTTCATTTCAGAAAAGAGATGTCATAATATGCACAATGACACCTATCGGACAGTTAGGTAGTTCAACTATAAACATTAGTTCATCTTGAAGTAACGAAATGTGTGTTATTTTTTCATGATTACTTTAAAATCTTATATCTTTTGATAGACTGAACCGTTTGCAATAAAACAAAAACTAAATGTTACCTCAAGTTACGCTCAATCGTTGTGTATAAAAGTTATCTACATTGCTTTCGTATATTTTACGTGATACCCGAACATATAAACAGACAAACAGACACACAGACAAACAGACAAAAATTCTAAAAATGCTGGAAATGGGTTCTTTTGGTTGTTCTTTAATACCCTGGCTATTCTTTTTGGATTTTCTTTTGATGTACAAAAAATATTTTTCTACAGATTTATTATATGTATAGATAAGGCAGGTAAAACATTTAGGCGTTACAATTATTATTAGGATCCTATACATTCTGCCAAAACAGCATGCAAAAGGTAATAAATTTAATTACTTAATAGCAATAACAACTAAAATTAACAATTGCAATTAATGTCAAGATTAATAAAATTAAATGGTATATAAAAATCTGTACATATAATAAAATCGTAGGAAAGTCAAAACTGTACATTGAATATTTTTTTAAAAGGATACTTGTGGCGTGATCTACATTCGATATGGGAACCAAAAATATAGTTTTTAGAATTTTTGTCTATTTGTCTGTATGTATGTCCGGGCTAAACTCAAAAACTACTGCATGGATTAACTTCAAATTTTGCATTAATATTACTAAGAGGTCGGGTCAACATATAGGCTACATATTATCATGCTGTCACCTACTGGGGAGGAGCTGTGATCTTATCTATACATATAATAAAATCGTAGGAAAGTCAAAACTGTACATTGAATATTTTTTTAAAAGGATACTTGGGGCGTGATCTACATTCGATATGGGAACCAAAAACATAGTTTTTAGAATTTTTGTCTGTTTGTCTGTATGTATGTCCGGGCTAAACTCAAAAACTACTGCATGGATTAACTTAAAATTTTGCATTAATATTACTAAGAGGTCGGGTAAACATATAGGCTATATATTATCACGCTATCACCTACGGGGGAGGAGCTGTGATCTTATCTATACATATAATAAAATCGTAGGAAAGTCAAAACTGTACATTGAATTTTTTTTTAAAAGGATACTTGGGGCGTGATCTACATTCGATATCGAAACCAAAAATATAGATTTTAGAATTTTTGTCTGTTTGTCTGTATGTATGTCCGGGCTAAACTCAAAAACTACTGCATGGATTAACTTCAAATTTTGCATTAATATTACTAAGAGGACGGGTCAACATATAGGCTACATATTATCACGCTATCACCTACGGGGGAGGAGCTGTGATCTTATCTATACATATAATAAAATCGTAGGAAAGTCAAAACTGTACATTGAATATTTTTTTTAAAGGATACTTGGGGTGTGATCTACATTCGATATCGAAACCAAAAATATAGTTTTTAGAATTTTTGTCTGTTTGTCTGTATGTATGTCCGGGCTAAACTCAAAAACTACTGCATGGATTAACTTCAAATTTTGCATTAATATTACTAAGAGGTCGGGTCAACATATAGGCTACATATTATCATGCTGTCACCTACTGGGGAGGAGCTGTGATCTTATCTATACATATAATAAAATCGTAGGAAAGTCAAAACTGTACATTGAATATTTTTTTAAAAGGATACTTGGGGCGTGATCTACATTCGATATGGGAACCAAAAACATAGTTTTTAGAATTTTTGTCTGTTTGTCTGTATGTATGTCCGGGCTAAACTCAAAAACTACTGCATGGATTAACTTAAAATTTTGCATTAATATTACTAAGAGGTCGGGTAAACATATAGGCTATATATTATCACGCTATCACCTACGGGGGAGGAGCTGTGATCTTATCTATACATATAATAAAATCGTAGGAAAGTCAAAACTGTACATTGAATTTTTTTTAAAACATACTTGGGGCGTGATCTACATTCGATATCGAAACCAAAAATATAGTTTTTAGAATTTTTGTCTGTTTGTCTGTATGTATGTCCGGGCTAAACTCAAAAACTACTGCATGGATTAACTTCAAATTTTGCATTAATATTACTAAGAGGACGGGTCAACATATAGGCTACATATTATCACGCTATCACCTACGGGGGAGGAGCTGTGATCTTATCTATACATATAATAAAATCGTAGGAAAGTCAAAACTGTACATTGAATTTTTTTTTAAAAGGATACTTGGGGCGTGATCTACATTCGATATCGAAACCAAAAATATAGTTTTTAGAATTTTTGTCTGTTTGTCTGTATGTATGTCCGGGCTAAACTCAAAAACTACTGCATGGATTAACTTCAAATTTTGCATTAATATTACTAAGAGGACGGGTCAACATATAGGCTACATATTATCACGCTGTCACCTACTGGGGAGGAGCTGTGATCTTATCTATACATATAATAAAATCGTAGGAAAGTCAAAACTGTACATTGAATATTTTTTTAAAAGGATACTTGGGGCGTGATTTACATTCGATATGGGAACCACAAATATAGTTTTTAGAATTTTTGTCTGTTTGTCTGTTTGTCTGTATGTATGTCCGGGCTAAACTCAAAAACTACTGCATGGATTAACTTCAAATTTTGCATTTATATTACTAAGAGAACGGGTCAACATATAGGCTACATATTATCACGCTGTCATCTACTGGGGAGGAGCTGTGATCTTATCTATACATATAATAAAATCGTAGGAAAGTCAAAACTGTACATTGAATATTTTTTTAAAAGGATACTTGGAGCGTGATCTACATTCGATATGGGAACCAAAAATATAGTTTTTAGAATTTTTGTCTGTTTGTCTGTATGTATGTCCGGGCTAAACTCAAAAAGTACTGCATGGATTAACTTCAAATTTTGCATTTATATTACTAAGCGGACGGGTCAACATATAGGCTACATATTATCACGCTACCACCTACGGGGGAGGAGCTGTGATCTTATCCATACATATAATAAAATCGTAGGAAAGTCAAAACTGTACATTGAATATTTTTTTAAAAGGATACTTGGGGCGTGATCTACATTCCATATCGAAACCAAAAATATAGTTTTTAGAATTTTTGTCTGTTTGTCTGTTTGTCTGTATGTATGTCCGGGCTAAACTCAAAAAGTACTGCATGGATTAACTTCAGATTTTGCATTAATATTACTAAGAGGACGGGTCAACATATAGGCTACATATTATCACGCTATCACCTACGGGGGAGGAGCTGTGATCTTATCTATACATATAATAAAATCGTAGGAAAGTCAAAACTATACATTGAATATTTTTTTAAAAGGATACTTGGGGCGTGATCTACATTCGATATGGGAACCAAAAATATAGTTTTTAGAATTTTTGTCTGTTTGTCTGTATGTATGTCCGGGCTAAACTCAAAAACTACTGCATGGATTAACTTCAAATTTTGCATTAATATTACTAAGAGGTCGGGTCAACATATAGGCTATATATTATCACGCTATCACCTACGGGGGAGGAGCTGTGATCTTATCTATACATATAATAAAATCGTAGGAAAGTCAAAACTGTACATTGAATTTTTTTTAAAAGGATACTTGGGGCGTGATCTACATTCGATATCGAAACCAAAAATATAGTTTTTAGAATTTTTGTCTGTTTGTCTGTATGTATGTCCGGGCTAAACTCAAAAACGACTGCATGGATTAACTTCAAATTTTGTATTAATATTACTAAGAGGTCGGGTCAACATATAGGCTACATATTATCACGCTATTACCTACGGGGGAGGAGCTGTGATCTTATCTTTACATATAATAAAATCGTAGGAAAGTCAAAACTGTACATTGAATATTTTTTTAAAAGGATACTTGTGGCGTGATCTACAATCGATATCGAAACCAAAAATATAGTTTTTTGAATTTTTGTCTGTTTGTCCGGGCTAAACTCAAAAAGCACTGCATGGTTTAACTTCAAATTTTGCATTAATATTACTTAGAGGTCGGACCAACCTAATCTAATGGGAGTTACCTTTGTGATTAATGCATCGTTGATTATTATTTTACTTTAGTTGACTTACTGACTTTACTTAAGGACAATTGATGACATATTTTTTTTAAATAACAGTAGCAAAGTAGTCTTTAGTTTATTTCATAGCTAGGTTATTTATAGGTTAGGTTTTCTTTAATATATGTTGCTTATTTCTTTTGAACGTTATATTTTGTAGATTTAGCTAGAAATTAGTAGTTATATTGGTTATCATTCAAAATTATCACGGGCGAAGTCGCGGGCACCAGCTAGTTGTCAATGAATTGAATAATTAATATGTCAGATATACAACGTCAAATAGTGATATGCATTATCTATACATATAATAAATCTGTAGAAAAATATTTTTTGTACATCAAAAGAAAATCCAAAAAGAATAGCCAGGGTATTAAAGAACAACCAATAGAACCCATTTCCAGCATTTTTAGAATTTTTGTCTGTTTGTCTGTGTGTCTGTTTGTCTGTTTATATGTTCGGGTATCACGTAAAATATACGAAAGCAATGTAGATAACTTTTATACACAACGATTGAGCGTAACTTGAGGTAACATTTAGTTTTTGTTTTATTGCAAACGGTTCAGTCTATCAAAAGATATAAGATTTTAAAGTAATCATGAAAAAATAACACACATTTCGTTACTTCAAGATGAACTAATGTTTATAGTTGAACTACCTAACTGTCCGATAGGTGTCATTGTGCATATTATAACATCTCTTTTCTGAAATGAACTAGGTTGATAGTTAGTTTTTATTTTGATAGAAGATGTCGTTGTGCATATCTTTTGACTCGCGGTGTTAAGATTTGCCCGTGTTTGCTGATTGCATGAGTTACTAGGGTTTTGAATGTTCTGAATTGTTTCGAAATAAGGTCTTGGTTGCATAGAAGTATGTCGTTGTCCAAAATTGGTTATTAAAAAAATCTGTTTTCTTTGGGCAAATTGAATTATGTAGAAGGTTGGATTTGTTGTATTTCATTTAAAATTATTGATAGTTGATTTTTATTTCGATAATTAATGTCGTTGTGCTTGATAGTTGAATTTTATTTCGATAGATGTCGTTGTGCATTGCTTTTGACTCGCGGTGTTCAGATTAGGGCTTGGAATGTTCCGAATTGTTTCGAAATAAGGTCTTGGTTGGCTAGAAGTATGTCGTTGTCCAAAATTGGTTATTAAAATATTCTGTTTTCTTTGGGCAAATTGAATTATGTACAAAGTTGGATTTGATGTAATTTAATTTTAAATTATAATGTCAGTCGATCGAAAGTTTGTGCTGTCGATTCGTTTGTAACGCGAATGTACAGACGATTCGAATTTTATTGAGCCTGTCCGATTGAATGTATTTGAATGTAGTAAATAAACCCTGTCTCTCATAATTTTCTCAGCACAAATCTATATACCCACCTATGTAAAAGAGGAAACTGACTGACTGACATATCAACGCACAGCCTGAACGGCTTTGGAACGAAAATTTTGCTGGTAGGTATTTTTTATGACGTATGAATTCACTAAGGAAGGGTTTTTGGAAATACTAACCCTAAGGGGGTAAAATAGAGAATGAAAGATTGTATGAAAATCCGTCATTTTTGAAGTTAAAGGCATTGAAACTTATATTTAGTAGTTCAGCTAAAATTAAAATTATTATTTTAGAATTTTTGGAAATTCCACCCCAAGGGCGTAAAATAGGGGATGTAAGTTTGTATGAAAGGTGTGTAATTTTTTAAGCGAAATGCATGAAAATTGGTATTTGGACTTTCCGTTAAAAATAAAAATATGTTTTTCAGGATTTTAGGAATTTCCACCCCTAAGGGCGTATAATAGGAATGTATGTTGCGTGTGGGTATACCTATAATGGTTCAGAGGAATTTGAAGCCACCTAAACTTTGCAAGGGCACTAGGCTTCAAGTCAAAACTTTGCATCGTGTTATAGAGGCTACTATTATGCCTGGATCCGCCCAGGGAGAAACAGTGTTCGTGCCACGTATTCCGTTAGTACCAAATGATTTCCCTTTTCTGTTTAAAATACTGTAGTTCCCTATGAAAGTGTGTGTCGCGATAACCATTAACAAATCGCAAAGTCCGACTCTCAAGTTAGCTGGAATTGACTTAAGGAAGGTTCACGTGGCGTGCTCACGTGTGAGTTCATCGCACAGTCGTGTCCATGTAGTGCGAGGACCTACGTCTTTTGCTGAGCTCCGTAAACTGGATGATATTGAACATCCCACATACCAGGCCGCTTGCCGAGCACGCCATTTATTAGATGGAGGTCAGCATTAGGATGACGCTGTAGCGGAAGCATGCGTGAGCGATAGTCTACATCGCTTGCGACATTTGTTTGCCATCTTATTGACCTTTTGTGCGTTATCGGGTGCTAACCAGTTATGGCAAAAGTACCACGACAAGTTTGCTGAAGATTTTATGAGACATGTACAACTAAATACTGATGGAGAAATTCCTGACAGGGTACGTGAAATTTGTCACAACAGGTCCTTATTGGCTATTCAAGAGATAATTATAAGTATAAGAGGGAGCCCGATCAGTCAGAGGCTGCGAAAATGCACAGGAGTTTGCCAATTTATTGTTACAAATAGGCGATGGCACATACCCTGTACAAGAAGATGGAAGTTATTTTGATTGGTAATCTCTGCTCTTACGTTACATCACAGCAGGAGCTAATTTCTTCAGTGTACGGTGATACCACAAACATGGGAAATCAAGCTGGTTCTTGGCTATGTCAGCGAGCTATTTTGACTCCCCGCAATGTCCAAGCTGCGGCAATTAATTTTAAAATATTGACTCATGCGTCCGGGAATAGTAAAGAATATATCTCAATAAATACAGTTATGGAAGAAGATGACGCCACGCACTACCTGGTAGAATTTTTGGATTCATCAGTCTCTGTTATGCCATGACGATTAATAAAGCTCAGGGCCAGACATTATCCGTTGCGGGGGTGGATGCTTTTCCCATGGTCAACTATACGTAGCTCTTTCACGCGTAAACAACCCCAATAACGTTTTTGTGTACGCTCCAGATGGTTCCACAGGCAAAATAAAGAAGCACTAAATTAAATTTTTAAAAAATTGTATCGGTATCCTCCCACAGCGCTTTACACTAAAAAATACATTGTTAAGTTCCGACATCCACGCGAACGAAGTCGCGGGCACAGCTAGTTTACAATATTGTTTAAATTACAATTTCAAAAATACAGCTAAATCCTATTAATTAATTATGCAAACTCCTGTGCATTTTCGCAGCCTCTGACTGATCGGGCTCCCTCTTATACTTATAATTATCTCTTGAATAGCCAATAAGGACCTGTTGTGACAAATTTCACGTACCCTGTCAGGAATTTCTCCATCAGTATTTAGTTGTACATGTCTCATAAAATCTTCAGCAAACTTGTCGTGGTACTTTTGCCATAACTGGTTAGCACCCGATAACGCACAAAAGGTCAATAAGATGGCAAACAAATGTCGCAAGCGATGTAGACTATCGCTCACGCATGCTTCCGCTACAGCGTCATCCTAATGCTGACCTCCATCTAATAAATGGCGTGCTCGGCAAGCGGCCTGGTATGTGGGATGTTCAATATCATCCAGTTTACGGAGCTCAGCAAAAGACGTAGGTCCTCGCACTACATGGACACGACTGTGCGATGAACTCACACGTGAGCACGCCACGTGAACCTTCCTTAAGTCAATTCCAGCTAACTTGAGAGTCGGACTTTGCGATTTGTTAATGGTTATCGCGACACACACTTTCATAGGGAACTACAGTATTTTAAACAGAAAAGGGAAATCATTTGGTACTAACGGAATACGTGGCACGAACACTGTTTCTCCCTGGGCGGATCCAGGCATAATAGTAGCCTCTATAACACGATGCAAAGTTTTGACTTGAAGCCTAGTGCCCTTGCAAAGTTTAGGTGGCTTCAAATTCCTCTGAACCATTATAGGTATACCCACACGCAACATACATTCCTATTATACGCCCTTAGGGGTGGAAATTCCTAAAATCCTGAAAAACATATTTTTATTTTTAACGGAAAGTCCAAATACCAATTTTCATGCATTTCGCTTAAAAAATTACACACCTTTCATACAAACTTACATCCCCTATTTTACGCCCTTGGGGTGGAATTTCCAAAAATTCTAAAATAATAATTTTAATTTTAGCTGAACTACTAAATATAAGTTTCAATGCCTTTAACTTCAAAAATGACGGATTTTCATACAATCTTTCATTCTCTATTTTACCCCCTTAGGGTTAGTATTTCCAAAAACCCTTCCTTAGTGAATTCATACGTCATAAAAAATACCTACCAGCAAAATTTTCGTTCCAAAGCCGTTCAGGCTGTGCGTTGATATGTCAGTCAGTCAGTTTCCTCTTTTACATAGGTGGGTATATAGATTTGTGCTGAGAAAATTATGAGAGACAGGGTTTATTTACTACATTCAAATACATTCAATCGGACAGGCTCAATAAAATTCGAATCGTCTGTACATTCGCGTTACAAACGAATCGACAGCACAAACTTTCGATCGACTGACATTATAATTTAAAATTAAATTACATCAAATCCAACTTTGTACATAATTCAATTTGCCCAAAGAAAACAGAATATTTTAATAACCAATTTTGGACAACGACATACTTCTAGCCAACCAAGACCTTATTTCGAAACAATTCGGAACATTCCAAGCCCTAATCTGAACACCGCGAGTCAAAAGCAATGCACAACGACATCTATCGAAATAAAATTCAACTATCAAGCACAACGACATTAATTATCGAAATAAAAATCAACTATCAATAATTTTAAATGAAATACAACAAATCCAACCTTCTACATAATTCAATTTGCCCAAAGAAAACAGATTTTTTTAATAACCAATTTTGGACAACGACATACTTCTATGCAACCAAGACCTTATTTCGAAACAATTCAGAACATTCAAAACCCTAGTAACTCATGCAATCAGCAAACACGGGCAAATCTTAACACCGCGAGTCAAAAGATATGCACAACGACATCTTCTATCAAAATAAAAACTAACTATCAACCTAGTTCATTTCAGAAAAGAGATGTTATAATATGCACAATGACACCTATCGGACAGTTAGGTAGTTCAACTATAAACATTAGTTCATCTTGAAGTAACGAAATGTGTGTTATTTTTTCATGATTACTTTAAAATCTTATATCTTTTGATAGACTGAACCGTTTGCAATAAAACAAAAACTAAATGTTACCTCAAGTTACGCTCAATCGTTGTGTATAAAAGTTATCTACATTGCTTTCGTATATTTTACGTGATACCCGAACATATAAACAGACAAACAGACACACAGACAAACAGACAAAAATTCTAAAAATGCTGGAAATGGGTTCTATTGGTTGTTCTTTAATACCCTGGCTATTCTTTTTGGATTTTCTTTTGATGTACAAAAAATATTTTTCTACAGATTTATTATATGTATAGATAATGCATATCACTATTTGACGTTGTATATCTGACATATTAATTATTCAATTCATTGACAACTAGCTGGTGCCCGCGACTTCGCCCGTGATAATTTTGAATGATAACCAATATAACTACTAATTTCTAGCTAAATCTACAAAATATAACGTTCAAAAGAAATAAGCAACATATATTAAAGAAAACCTAACCTATAAATAACCTAGCTATGAAATAAACTAAAGACTACTTTGCTACTGTTATTTAAAAAAAATATGTCATCAATTGTCCTTAAGTAAAGTCAGTAAGTCAACTAAAGTAAAATAATAATCAACGATGCATTAATCACAAAGGTAACTCCCATTAGATTAGGTTGGTCCGACCTCTAAGTAATATTAATGCAAAATTTGAAGTTAAACCATGCAGTGCTTTTTGAGTTTAGCCCGGACAAACAGACAAAAATTCAAAAAACTATATTTTTGGTTTCGATATCGATTGTAGATCACGCCACAAGTATCCTTTTAAAAAAATATTCAATGTACAGTTTTGACTTTCCTACGATTTTATTATATGTAAAGATAAGATCACAGCTCCTCCCCCGTAGGTAATAGCGTGATAATATGTAGCCTATATGTTGACCCGACCTCTTAGTAATATTAATACAAAATTTGAAGTTAATCCATGCAGTCGTTTTTGAGTTTAGCCCGGACATACATACAGACAAACAGACAAAAATTCTAAAAACTATATTTTTGGTTTCGATATCGAATGTAGATCACGCCCCAAGTATCCTTTTAAAAAAAATTCAATGTACAGTTTTGACTTTCCTACGATTTTATTATATGTATAGATAAGATCACAGCTCCTCCCCCGTAGGTGATAGCGTGATAATATATAGCCTATATGTTGACCCGACCTCTTAGTAATATTAATGCAAAATTTGAAGTTAATCCATGCAGTAGTTTTTGAGTTTAGCCCGGACATACATACAGACAAACAGACAAAAATTCTAAAAACTATATTTTTGGTTCCCATATCGAATGTAGATCACGCCCCAAGTATCCTTTTAAAAAAATATTCAATGTATAGTTTTGACTTTCCTACGATTTTATTATATGTATAGATAAGATCACAGCTCCTCCCCCGTAGGTGATAGCGTGATAATATGTAGCCTATATGTTGACCCGTCCTCTTAGTAATATTAATGCAAAATCTGAAGTTAATCCATGCAGTACTTTTTGAGTTTAGCCCGGACATACATACAGACAAACAGACAAAAATTCTAAAAACTATATTTTTGGTTTCGATATGGAATGTAGATCACGCCCCAAGTATCCTTTTAAAAAAATATTCAATGTACAGTTTTGACTTTCCTACGATTTTATTATATGTATGGATAAGATCACAGCTCCTCCCCCGTAGGTGGTAGCGTGATAATATGTAGCCTATATGTTGACCCGTCCGCTTAGTAATATAAATGCAAAATTTGAAGTTAATCCATGCAGTACTTTTTGAGTTTAGCCCGGACATACATACAGACAAACAGACAAAAATTCTAAAAACTATATTTTTGGTTCCCATATCGAATGTAGATCACGCTCCAAGTATCCTTTTAAAAAAATATTCAATGTACAGTTTTGACTTTCCTACGATTTTATTATATGTATAGATAAGATCACAGCTCCTCCCCAGTAGATGACAGCGTGATAATATGTAGCCTATATGTTGACCCGTTCTCTTAGTAATATAAATGCAAAATTTGAAGTTAATCCATGCAGTAGTTTTTGAGTTTAGCCCGGACATACATACAGACAAACAGACAAACAGACAAAAATTCTAAAAACTATATTTGTGGTTCCCATATCGAATGTAAATCACGCCCCAAGTATCCTTTTAAAAAAATATTCAATGTACAGTTTTGACTTTCCTACGATTTTATTATATGTATAGATAAGATCACAGCTCCTCCCCAGTAGGTGACAGCGTGATAATATGTAGCCTATATGTTGACCCGTCCTCTTAGTAATATTAATGCAAAATTTGAAGTTAATCCATGCAGTAGTTTTTGAGTTTAGCCCGGACATACATACAGACAAACAGACAAAAATTCTAAAAACTATATTTTTGGTTTCGATATCGAATGTAGATCACGCCCCAAGTATCCTTTTAAAAAAAAATTCAATGTACAGTTTTGACTTTCCTACGATTTTATTATATGTATAGATAAGATCACAGCTCCTCCCCCGTAGGTGATAGCGTGATAATATGTAGCCTATATGTTGACCCGTCCTCTTAGTAATATTAATGCAAAATTTGAAGTTAATCCATGCAGTAGTTTTTGAGTTTAGCCCGGACATACATACAGACAAACAGACAAAAATTCTAAAAACTATATTTTTGGTTTCGATATCGAATGTAGATCACGCCCCAAGTATGTTTTAAAAAAAAATTCAATGTACAGTTTTGACTTTCCTACGATTTTATTATATGTATAGATAAGATCACAGCTCCTCCCCCGTAGGTGATAGCGTGATAATATATAGCCTATATGTTTACCCGACCTCTTAGTAATATTAATGCAAAATTTTAAGTTAATCCATGCAGTAGTTTTTGAGTTTAGCCCGGACATACATACAGACAAACAGACAAAAATTCTAAAAACTATGTTTTTGGTTCCCATATCGAATGTAGATCACGCCCCAAGTATCCTTTTAAAAAAATATTCAATGTACAGTTTTGACTTTCCTACGATTTTATTATATGTATAGATAAGATCACAGCTCCTCCCCAGTAGGTGACAGCATGATAATATGTAGCCTATATGTTGACCCGACCTCTTAGTAATATTAATGCAAAATTTGAAGTTAATCCATGCAGTAGTTTTTGAGTTTAGCCCGGACATACATACAGACAAACAGACAAAAATTCTAAAAACTATATTTTTGGTTTCGATATCGAATGTAGATCACACCCCAAGTATCCTTTAAAAAAAATATTCAATGTACAGTTTTGACTTTCCTACGATTTTATTATATGTATAGATAAGATCACAGCTCCTCCCCCGTAGGTGATAGCGTGATAATATGTAGCCTATATGTTGACCCGTCCTCTTAGTAATATTAATGCAAAATTTGAAGTTAATCCATGCAGTAGTTTTTGAGTTTAGCCCGGACATACATACAGACAAACAGACAAAAATTCTAAAATCTATATTTTTGGTTTCGATATCGAATGTAGATCACGCCCCAAGTATCCTTTTAAAAAAAAATTCAATGTACAGTTTTGACTTTCCTACGATTTTATTATATGTATAGATAAGATCACAGCTCCTCCCCCGTAGGTGATAGCGTGATAATATATAGCCTATATGTTTACCCGACCTCTTAGTAATATTAATGCAAAATTTTAAGTTAATCCATGCAGTAGTTTTTGAGTTTAGCCCGGACATACATACAGACAAACAGACAAAAATTCTAAAAACTATGTTTTTGGTTCCCATATCGAATGTAGATCACGCCCCAAGTATCCTTTTAAAAAAATATTCAATGTACAGTTTTGACTTTCCTACGATTTTATTATATGTATAGATAAGATCACAGCTCCTCCCCAGTAGGTGACAGCATGATAATATGTAGCCTATATGTTGACCCGACCTCTTAGTAATATTAATGCAAAATTTGAAGTTAATCCATGCAGTAGTTTTTGAGTTTAGCCCGGACATACATACAGACAAATAGACAAAAATTCTAAAAACTATATTTTTGGTTCCCATATCGAATGTAGATCACGCCACAAGTATCCTTTTAAAAAAATATTCAATGTACAGTTTTGACTTTCCTACGATTTTATTATATGTACAGATTTTTATATACCATTTAATTTTATTAATCTTGACATTAATTGCAATTGTTAATTTTAGTTGTTATTGCTATTAAGTAATTAAATTTATTACCTTTTGCATGCTGTTTTGGCAGAATGTATAGGATCCTAATAATAATTGTAACGCCTAAATGTTTTACCTGCCTTATCTATACATATAATAAATCTGTAGAAAAATATTTTTTGTACATCAAAAGAAAATCCAAAAAGAATAGCCAGGGTATTAAAGAACAACCAAAAGAACCCATTTCCAGCATTTTTAGAATTTTTGTCTGTTTGTCTGTGTGTCTGTTTGTCTGTTTATATGTTCGGGTATCACGTAAAATATACGAAAGCAATGTAGATAACTTTTATACACAACGATTGAGCGTAACTTGAGGTAACATTTAGTTTTTGTTTTATTGCAAACGGTTCAGTCTATCAAAAGATATAAGATTTTAAAGTAATCATGAAAAAATAACACACATTTCGTTACTTCAAGATGAACTAATGTTTATAGTTGAACTACCTAACTGTCCGATAGGTGTCATTGTGCATATTATGACATCTCTTTTCTGAAATGAACTAGGTTGATAGTTAGTTTTTATTTTGATAGAAGATGTCGTTGTGCATATCTTTTGACTCGCGGTGTTAAGATTTGCCCGTGTTTGCTGATTGCATGAGTTACTAGGGTTTTGAATGTTCTGAATTGTTTCGAAATAAGGTCTTGGTTGCATAGAAGTATGTCGTTGTCCAAAATTGGTTATTAAAAAAATCTGTTTTCTTTGGGCAAATTGAATTATGTAGAAGGTTGGATTTGTTGTATTTCATTTAAAATTATTGATAGTTGATTTTTATTTCGATAAATGTCGTTGTGCTTGATAGTTGAATTTTATTTCGATAGATGTCGTTGTGCATTGCTTTTGACTCGCGGTGTTCAGATTAGGGCTTGGAATGTTCCGAATTGTTTCGAAATAAGGTCTTGGTTGGCTAGAAGTATGTCGTTGTCCAAAATTGGTTATTAAAATATTCTGTTTTCTTTGGGCAAATTGAATTATGTACAAAGTTGGATTTGATGTAATTTAATTTTAAATTATAATGTCAGTCGATCGAAAGTTTGTGCTGTCGATTCGTTTGTAACGCGAATGTACAGACGATTCGAATTTTATTGAGCCTGTCCGATTGAATGTATTTGAATGTAGTAAATAAACCCTGTCTCTCATAATTTTCTCAGCACAAATCTATATACCCACCTATGTAAAAGAGGAAACTGACTGACTGACATATCAACGCACAGCCTGAACGGCTTTGGAACGAAAATTTTGCTGGTAGGTATTTTTTATGACGTATGAATTCACTAAGGAAGGGTTTTTGGAAATACTAACCCTAAGGGGGTAAAATAGAGAATGAAAGATTGTATGAAAATCCGTCATTTTTGAAGTTAAAGGCATTGAAACTTATATTTAGTAGTTCAGCTAAAATTAAAATTATTATTTTAGAATTTTTGGAAATTCCACCCCAAGGGCGTAAAATAGGGGATGTAAGTTTGTATGAAAGGTGTGTAATTTTTTAAGCGAAATGCATGAAAATTGGTATTTGGACTTTCCGTTAAAAATAAAAATATGTTTTTCAGGATTTTAGGAATTTCCACCCCTAAGGGCGTATAATAGGAATGTATGTTGCGTGTGGGTATACCTATAATGGTTCAGAGGAATTTGAAGCCACCTAAACTTTGCAAGGGCACTAGGCTTCAAGTCAAAACTTTGCATCGTGTTATAGAGGCTACTATTATGCCTGGATCCGCCCAGGGAGAAACAGTGTTCGTGCCACGTATTCCGTTAGTACCAAATGATTTCCCTTTTCTGTTTAAAATACTGTAGTTCCCTATGAAAGTGTGTGTCGCGATAACCATTAACAAATCGCAAAGTCCGACTCTCAAGTTAGCTGGAATTGACTTAAGGAAGGTTCACGTGGCGTGCTCACGTGTGAGTTCATCGCACAGTCGTGTCCATGTAGTGCGAGGACCTACGTCTTTTGCTGAGCTCCGTAAACTGGATGATATTGAACATCCCACATACCAGGCCGCTTGCCGAGCACGCCATTTATTAGATGGAGGTCAGCATTAGGATGACGCTGTAGCGGAAGCATGCGTGAGCGATAGTCTACATCGCTTGCGACATTTGTTTGCCATCTTATTGACCTTTTGTGCGTTATCGGGTGCTAACCAGTTATGGCAAAAGTACCACGACAAGTTTGCTGAAGATTTTATGAGACATGTACAACTAAATACTGATGGAGAAATTCCTGACAGGGTACGTGAAATTTGTCACAACAGGTCCTTATTGGCTATTCAAGAGATAATTATAAGTATAAGAGGGAGCCCGATCAGTCAGAGGCTGCGAAAATGCACAGGAGTTTGCCAATTTATTGTTACAAATAGGCGATGGCACATACCCTGTACAAGAAGATGGAAGTTATTTTGATTGGTAATCTCTGCTCTTACGTTACATCACAGCAGGAGCTAATTTCTTCAGTGTACGGTGATACCACAAACATGGGAAATCAAGCTGGTTCTTGGCTATGTCAGCGAGCTATTTTGACTCCCCGCAATGTCCAAGCTGCGGCAATTAATTTTAAAATATTGACTCATGCGTCCGGGAATAGTAAAGAATATATCTCAATAAATACAGTTATGGAAGAAGATGACGCCACGCACTACCTGGTAGAATTTTTGGATTCATCAGTCTCTGTTATGCCATGACGATTAATAAAGCTCAGGGCCAGACATTATCCGTTGCGGGGGTGGATGCTTTTCCCATGGTCAACTATACGTAGCTCTTTCACGCGTAAACAACCCCAATAACGTTTTTGTGTACGCTCCAGATGGTTCCACAGGCAAAATAAAGAAGCACTAAATTAAATTTTTAAAAAATTGTATCGGTATCCTCCCACAGCGCTTTACACTAAAAAATACATTGTTAAGTTCCGACATCCACGCGAACGAAGTCGCGGGCACAGCTAGTTAGCAAATAAATTGATTGATTGATACGTTTAAAAACCATTTTTTTTCTCGTCTTCATACCAACTTCTTATCACTGATTCTCTATATAGATCTACGCTCTAGCTTTAGGTTTTGAAGGTTTTAGGTGTTGAACTATTATTTCCATCTAGCATATTGTTATGGGATTCTGTAATAGGTTAACTGTACTTGTACTGTACAAACTGGCGTGTGTCATTGCTAATATATCTTTAGAAAACATAAATAAATTTCTATGAAGATATCAATACCTGTAATTTAATTTAGAATTATTTTTCTAAACTACTTCTTAAGTAGACGTAATTGCCTCGTGGGCGGCACTTTATTTCTATTTCAGTCATATTTAATACTTTAACCGTAGTTATAGACCAGTTTTTTAAATATTCGTTATATTACCATGAGAAAAGATATATTGGCATGGTTTATTTAGGTACTATTACAGGCTATATGTGTATGCGTTTATCTACTGATATAGAAGTATAAAATCTACTCGTAGTACACAATTTTTATTTTCTTTAAGTCAACACTCGCACTACGGAAATGAATCCTTGTGTCTCGGAATAATTTACAGACACAAAAGTTAATGGACAAAATTACTTCTATACTCAGAATATTATCACTATTTATGGGCCACACAAATAGTTATCCCGCGTGGGAACCCAGGACACGAAGTGGCGAGGCGACTGTTTTAACCGTTGCGCCAAAAGTGCAGTTTAATTATCAAATGAGTACATATTATTACAATAGTAATGACACTGAATAATAAAAGAAAGGAAATACAAGAAAAAATTAAAATTATTATCATCATCTTAATCATGTCAGTCGAAAGATGTCCACGTCTGAACAAAGGCATTCCCAAAAATCTTCGCAATTGTTGGTATTGCACTACCTGCATCGAGAGGACCCTGATAAGATCCACTTTACGTTTTCGCCGCTCGAAAACATTTCTTCCCCAAAGACTGTCGATTTTGCCTAGCCATTTCAATATTGTTTACTTCTGTTCAAATTCAGTGGGTTCCTTTACTACCTGCTATAACATGCCCCACATGAAACGGTCCACCGAAACATATTCAAAGGGCATACACACGGGATTTGGTCAACTTAATGATATTATTTAGCCGGCGAACACAATTATAACATAAAATATTGAAATTTATTCAGCACTCGGATATTAACATACACTTGTACCTGTCTAGCTCACAATTAAGCAGTATTTTACAAAACGTTATTTTAAGAAACTACATTTAAGTAGAAGAACGTGTCCGTTCGTGCAGTATCTATGACACAAAAATGATATAATATAGCTTTAACAAAGTATCGTGCTGCTACACCTTTTTCAAGGTCTTCTTTGATGACTTACTGAATAGAGACGTGGTCGCTCACTATGGGCCTTATTAGAAGGCTCAAGGTCACCCAAAGAGTAATGGAGAGGGTCATTTTCGGAGTTTCCCTGCGGGATCGAATCAGAAATGTCGAAATCCTCTGGCGAACCAGTCACCGACATAGCCCGAAGAATTGTAAAACTAAAGTGGCAGTGGGCGGGGCACATAGCTCGTAGAACCGACCGCCGTTGGGGCAAAAAGGTTCTCCAGTTGCGACCTCGAACTGGAAGACGCAGCGTGGACAGGCCCCCTACAAGATTGACCGATGATCTGGTGCGGGTCGCTGGAAACTGGACCGGCAATTATGGAGATTTTTTTGGCTCTTTATCCAGCAGTGGAAGTTTTTTAGGAATAGCAACCTTATTACGTTGGAATTAAGGCTTCGATTGCCGCTTAAGTTAAAAGACGTAATTCTACATAGTGGTTGTGTTTTGTTATACAGGCACTTTTCACTTGTAGCCTACAGATGTATATGTATATGTCGTATTTTACCTCCAATAATGCGTGGTATCACCCTTGGCGATTTAATACTGCCACGGGGGTTTTAACTTGGTAGCTTACACGGGCAAAGCTAGTGTGATATTATAAAATTGGGCAGTTAATTATTAATCTTTATTGACATAAATATATGGTACAGTTTATTTAAAGTCCCTGGATCCTGTGCTTGGTTATTAAATTAAACCTGTGTTACAGAATACAGTGCCCTCCCCACGTTTGGTATTGCAAAGAATAATTTATGCAACAAAGTAAAATTAATTAAATTAAAAATTTAACTAAAAGAAAGTTACAATTAATATTAAGACATTATTACAATAAAATAAAGACCTTATTAAAATAAAATTAAGACATGATTAAAACAAAATTAAAATAAATTAAAAGTTAATTGATTCTATAAAAAGGTAGCAAGCGGTAAAAGGTTTCTGTGCTAGCTAACAGAGCTGACAGAGCTAACAGAACTCTGTTAGCTAAAACTAGCTAACAGAGCATTTGAACTAACTTTTAAAATAATCTATAATACGAACACATCTGTGTGTGTGTGTGTTTTATAGATTATTTCACATCATCAGCCTGATACCACTGCTGGATATAGGCCTCGCCCAAAGGTTTCTATAACGTTGCCATGCGATTAAGGCAAAACTCTTCCAGGGTTTTCCTTTATTCCCGCGTTTGGCATGTGTGTTGGCGACAGCAGCTGCAACAACTAACTTAAAACAATATAACATAATATCAAACAGCATGGGAAGGACACTGGACCTGATTCTTAGCAATACCCCCATAAGTAAAGTTCAAAAAAGTGATTCCCCATTAATTTCACCTGATGTATTCCATCCACCTATTGAATTCACCTTGACACAACTAAAGTCTAACACTGTGATGCCTAATAAAGACTGCAAATTGAACTTCTTCAAAGCAGATTATGAGGCAATAATAAAAGAACTAGAAATTATAGACTGGCACGCAGAGCTTTCTTCACACCAGAACGTTGATACTATGGTGACTATCTTTTATACCATAGTAAATAAATTAATACAGAAGCATGTACCTAAGAAACGGATATCAAATAATAAGTTCCCACCGTGGTTCAATGGTGACCTTAAACGAGCACTTAACGAAAAAAACAAATATCGCATCAGGTTTAAAAAATATACCAACCCACGTGACAGACTTACATTTGAAATTTTAAGAACAAGCTGCATGAAAATGACCAATAACTGTTATAAACAATACCTGTTCCGTCTAGAGACGGCTATCAAATCTAACCCAAAGTTACTCTGGTCTCACATAAAAAACAAACGAAAGAATCGGGGATCTTACCCTTCCCCCATGTATCTCGGGAATAAAATTGCACACCAAGGAGTTGATATCTGCGATCTGTTTGCCGAACAATTTTCATCTGTCTATACACACAAAAATTCTAATGTCATGGCAATGCCGGATGGACCCATTAATACTAATAATTTATGTAATATATCCTTTGTAGAACACAAAGTGGAGTCCGCTTTAAAAACACTTGACATGTACAAAGGTGCAGGATCAGATGGTATACCATCTATTTTTGCAAAACGATGCGCAACAGTCCTATCTACGCCTTTGACTTTAATATTTAACAAATCTTTAAATATTGGTCAGTTTCCATCAATTTGGAAAAAAGCACTGATTGTTCCTATTCCTAAGCCCGGTAATGACAATGAAATTAAAAACTACAGACCAATATCGATTCTACCGATATTTGGAAAAATATTTGAATCCTTATTGTGTCCTATAATCTCGTGTCACGTGAAACACTACATTTCACCGCAACAACACGGCTTTATGAAAGGAAGATCAACTAATACCAATCTTATGCAATATCAGGACTTTTTGACAGATAACCTTGACACCCGGATAGCTGTCGATGCCATATATACTGACTTTTGCAAGGCTTTTGACAGAATAAATCACACATTGCTGCTGAGGAAGCTATCTGACGCTGGAATTGGTGGCAGTCTTATTAAGTGGTGCGCCTCTTACTTAAACAACAGGACCTCTAAAGTAGTTGTTAATGGGCATTCCTCACATCCTTTCCGAGCATTATCAGGCTGCCCTCAGGGTTCACACTTAGCCCCAATATTTTTCAACATTTTCATGAATAATATAACAGAATGTTTCAAGCATAGCAAGTACTTTTTATATGCCGACGATCTTAAAATCGCCCGAGCAATACAATCACCCTCTGATGCCATTTTATTACAAGAAGACTTTGATAGACTTGAACAGTGGTGTGATAATCATGACATGACATTGAACATAGACAAATGCTACCATATTAAGTTTCACAGAAATGCTTCAGTACTAGCAACCAAATACCTGATTGCGGGCCATGAGCTGAAAAAAGTTAGTGAAGTTCGGGATCTTGGCATAATCTTTGACGAGAAATTGAAATTCAATATACACATAGATCAAATGACGACCAAAACATTTAAAACCCTGGGTTTTGTTTTAAGAAATTGCCGAAACTTCACAAGACCCTCCACTAAATTATTACTATACAACTCGCTGGTCCGAAGTAACACCGAATACTGCTGTAACATATGGAACCCATTGTACGATATATACAATAAAAATATTGAGAAAATACAAAAAAGATTTCTTTGGCACCTATGCTATAGCTGTAATCTGGCTAAAAAACTGCCAAGTTACTCCGATCGAGTTAGGTATTTTAAGATCACTTCTCTGGAAGACCGAAGAAGGCTGCTCGATCACATATTTCTATTCAGACTTTTTAATGGCGAAATAGACTGTCCGGACCTAGTCCCTGAACTTAATATAAATGCGCCATATAAAAGCCCAGGTTTAAAAGTTACAAACTGTTCCACATAAAACCTTATAAAACTAACTTAGGAAAAAACCACCCACTCAAAAGGCTCCCGACTCAGTATAATAATGACGCAAAAACCTGTTCTTTTGACATACTCTCTGACACACTTAGCCAATTTAAGGAAAAGATTGTGACTCACCAGCTTGCATAAGACTTTTCTCTCATATTATATTATTTCAATTTAATTTCAATTCAATTCAATGTTTTTTGTTTTCATGTAATATTGCGATTATTTTTGGTATTTAAGCTTTATCCTTCCACTATTATTTTATTGTATGTTATTTTTTATATATATAGCTTTTAATGTTATTAATTGTATAATGTTGTGTAGTTTAATATTTGTTCGTGTTCTGCTTTTCATGTTACTTTTTGTCTCGTCTCGATGTTTATTGTTTATGGCTTGTTTTTGTAATTAGTGCAAGTTTTTAATTAATTTATTGTAATTAACTTCAATAATGTAAAATTTTAATGCTGTGGTTGTCTTTAAGTGTTGCAGCACTATTATTTTTTAAGTATGTATGTGTCTTATAACTGCATGAGTGTATGTAACGTTGACGATCCTTAAATAAATAAATAAAAAAATAACAGTTAGGTGGGTGCTAGTACACAAGAGTCGCTGTTGCCCGACTACCTGGTGTGTCCTCTAGTCGCCTTTTACTACACCCGCGGAATGGTATAGGATGGCCCTGATAGTCTTTTAAGGTCGGAAACCACACAGCCAATAATGTCTGAGCCAGAAAATCTTTAATATACTGCACGTGTGGCGCAGCGGCTAAGACAGTCGCCTCGCCTCTTCGTGTCGCGCCGGACAACTATTTGTGTGACTCATAAATAGGTGTTCTGAGTCTGGATGTAAAGTATGTCCGTCTATTTTATCTTTATATAGTACCTTGCGGTACAGGGATTAGGTTCCTTAGAGCGGGCGCTTTCTTTATAAAACAAAATAAAATCTATATCTACTATATAAAAATAAGTCGGGTTTTCCTTCCTGACGCTATAACTCCAGAACGCACGAACCGATTTCCACGGTTTTGCATTCTTTGGAAAGGTCTCGGGCTCCGTGAGGTTTATAGCAAAGAAAATTTATAAAATTTAACGCGAGTAACACCGCGGGGCACAGGTAGTTTATTTATAAAATCCCTTTTAGATAATTATTTAGATTTTAGTATTTTATATCCTTGGGATAGTTTGTAATACTTTTTTGCTCTCTGTATACGACGTGTTTATCATAGATAATCGTAGGTGCACGATGGAGTATGTTATTGACCTTACCGTCATAATCTCAATTAATATGTCTCCTAAAATAATAAATCCGAAACAAATATTGGCCATAAATAAAAGCTCTACAAAAATGCTATGAGTATATTTAACGGTATTCAGTAATTCAAGAGCTGTAATTCATTTCAGCAGACAAAGGGTACTGCAAGCCCTAATTTACATCTCAATGGGAGTTTATTGCATTAAAATAATACTCTCGGGTTTTAATATTAAGGGCTTAGACGTGAGTCGTGACCTATTTTAATGAAAAGACGGTAAAATGTGTATGAATTTACACGTCACAATCTAATATTACAGCAAGTAGCTGCCACGTCTTGCACTGAGAGTAAAAAAATATTTAATTTGATTTGAATAGATTTTTTAGAATTAATATTAACGTACTGCTTGAAAATTGCTATTCTTGTATGATGGTTTGTCACCCTTCGTTTAAGGGTAAGACCCGCGCTTGGCCGGTTTTTTATCGATCTTGAAAACGAATATAATTATTTCAAAATATTAACGGACAACGTTATAGCAACTTATAACTTTCTAAGGCATAAACAGCTAACCAGTGCAAAATTTTACACATATTTATGCAAAAAATAACGCTCCTTGAAAATTTTAATTTTAAAATTGGGAAAAACTATTACTTTTAATATGCCAAATTATTTGCATTAATGTTCAGAACAGTGGTTAAGTTTTAATTTTTTTTTATCTGAAGGTTAAAACAAAATGAACTACAATAAATAAAACGGTTGTATGTTATATGTATATATAGAAGAATATATTTTTAAAAAGTAGTATATTATGTAGTATATCAGCGAACAAAACTATGTCTGATACTTTCTCCACCAGATAAGGGAGATCATTAATATATACTAGAAATAAAAATGGGCCCAGGATAGATCCCTGTGGCACCCCCATTTTCACAGGATGACGCGCCGAGTTGATACAGTCTATCGAAACCATCTGTTCTCGACCCGATAAATAGGACACTACAAGATCAAGAGACGTACCAGATTCCATAGTACTGCAGTTTTACCACAAGTGTACGGTGATCAACGCAATCGAAAGCCTTGGAGAGATCACAGAAAACTCCTAGCGCATCCTGTGACCCCTCCCAAGCTTCCAATATAGACTTCATTAGTGTACACGGGGTGTACACTAATGAAGTCTATCTCTCATATCTATCATCTCGAGTCGAGCGGCCCCTTGTAAATCCAAACTGCTTGTTGTGCAATATCAGTAGTTATCTGGTTTCCATAGTACAAGCTCCGCTTAGTTTGGGATAAGATGGTCGTGTGTTGATGTCCCGGGATATTATCGTTATTACTATAATAATAATAAGTACAGTTTATTGCGTCATATAATATACAGTTCAGTAAAATAAAAAACAGTAATATTCATGCAATAGGCGCCCTTATCGCTAAAAGCGATCTCTTCCAGGCAACCATTGAGTTGGATGAACCAAATTTATATGGATATTAAAAGGGGTATAAGATAAAGTACAGAATAGAAAGGAAATTAGCTAACCAACTAAATTTCGTAATGAATACGTATAGACTAAATACACATACACAAAGTATATATAAGTAGATAGTACTAATCTATACATATAATAAAATCGTAGGAAAGTCAAAACTGTACATTGAATATTTTTTTAAAAGGATTCTTGGGGCGTGATCTATAATCGATATCGAAGCCAAAAATATAGTTTTTAGAATTTTTGTCTGTTTGTCTGTATGTATGTCCGGGCTAAACTCAAAAACTACTGCATGGATTTACTTCAAATTTTGCATGAATATTACTAAGAGGTCGGGTCAACATATAGGCTTTATTACCACGCTACGGGGGAGGAGCTGTGATAATTTATAAAATTTAACGCGGGTAAAACTGCGGGTCACAGCTAGTACTTAATACATAAACAAATTTACATATATATAAATATATATACAGAAATATAGAAACGAACTAAATGCAGCAATTATATTATTAATTACTGATATTAACATAAAACTCTTTCACCTTATTTCTAAAACTGTAAACAGACTGCGCTGATCTAATGTGTAGAGCATTCCATAGACGGGCGGCTTGGATAGTAAAAGATTTATCCGTAAAAGTTGTTGTATGTAACGGTATTTTCAGCCGCAGATTTTCTGATGAACGCAGGGACCGCGAGTGTGTTGTGTGAAGGAACTTAAAATATTCTGTAAGGTAGAAAGGAGTAGATGGATTGAACAGGATCCTGTAAAGAACACAAATAATGTGAGTATTCCGGCGAAAGGGAATAGGAAAGATTTTTGGTAATTCACCTTTATTTTTAAATTCGGACCTCATGCTTCAGATTTTATTGGAAATAAAAGTAAAGTTATTTCTTAATTCTTTTATTTGTAATAACATAAGGTAAGTAATTTTCACTTAAGTACCTGTACAGATAGAGGGATAGATAAACTGAGTCGCACCATAAGAAATTAAAATCAAATCAAATCATTTATTTGCGAAAATGGGTGTTGTACATTAGTTATTACAAAGGTATCACCATGATCAGCTTTTAGGCATGCAAATATTTAAAAAAAAAGCTCGCGAAAACAAATATCGCATTTACCTAAAATTACATACTATGAATGTCATAATTAAAGAATGAATGACAAGAGAATTACATAAAAATAAAATAATATCTGGGGACAATGTCACACAGATCATCCTAGCCCCAAACTAAGCAAAGCTTGTAATATGGGTACCAGGCGACGATATACATACTTATATAGATAGATAAATACATAAATACATAGAAAACATCCATGACTCAGAAACAAATATTCGTGCTCATCACACAAATAATTGCATTTATCGGGATTCGAACCCAGGACCACCAGCTTCGTAGGCAGAAACACTACCAACTAGGCTGCGGTGACCGTCAAACTAATACCTTACAAATATTAAAAAATACATAAATACAAAATTAATTATACATATTTATCCGACAAATAGTCATGATAACAGCATAGTGGCACTTTTCAATAAGCCAATTCTTAACGTTACGATTGAACACGACAAAGTTTAAGTTTTCAAACAGCTTGGTTAGTAAGTGGTTATAAATATATTTCTTTTGACTATCTCGTTACGGAACCGAAAAAATAAGAAATTCGTAAATAATCTTTAAATAAACTAGGCACGTTTAGAAATACAAGCCTTCAAAAATATATACCTATAAACCTAACGGAAATGAGCGAACGCCTACCCGCATATTTCAAAGCGACAAATCAGCAGAAAGTCGACGTCTGTTTGTGACGTATCGCGTCATATCCGCCGCTAACCGGAACTTCCGGCGAGTCAATAGAGCGGCGCCACCGCTAGAATACGCAAGCCATCTTTGATATCAACATGTGGGTTTTGTAGTGCGTCTACATATACTTTTGATATACCTGCTTAGTGGAAAGTTAGTTACCAATTTAATAGTGGGTGGATTATTTAAAATTTTTCCCTTTTGGAACGAAGTTTCTTATCGCGCGTTGTGAAAGGGGGCTAGACGGAAAAAATTCTTACGAAAATTTGTCACGACACTTTTTGCCGCTGTGCGGCGTGCGCATGTTTCTCTCTCTCTCTCTCTCTCTCTCTCTCTCTCTCTCTCACTCTTATAGAAAACAAGTTAGATATTTTCATTTCTATTTCGCATTGAACAGTGTGGTATCGCAACGATTATTTTTGTTGAGTGTATACAGGTTTTTTGTACATAATAAATAATAAGAAATAACTTCGTTCGATCCGGGTGTCAGTTGACACCTCTCAAGTCTTTTTCTCGGCCGCACTAGGGAATCTAATCCCTGTGTCGCGGGGTACTTTACAAACATATAATAGACGGACACAAATTACATCCAGACTCAGAACAACTAATTATGGGTCACACAAATAATTCTTCGGCGCGGGACTCGAACCCGCGGCACGAAGAGGCGAGGTGACTGTGTTAGCCGCTGCGCCACACGTGCAGTTATTGATAGGCCAGTTGGCGTGGTTGCCGCAGGTCGTGGTTACGATCTATTTATGACATCCCATTTAGGATGTCTGGATGTAATTATCTAGTGGTATATAAGTATCTTTCATTGAAGTTATGCCGTGAATTTTTTATTTTGTATCTTTATTTTAGTTAATAATAATAATAATTAAGCCTCTTTATTCCATAACTCATTAAAATTTTACATTTCAATTATTTTAGTAATGTTAGTTGTTTGTATTTCTGTGGTTATGGATCTCGTTAAGAGTAAAGGCCTCCTCCAGTTTCTTCCATAGCTTTCTGTCTTTACTTCTGTACATCCAGTCTTTTCCTGCGATCTCTATAAGGTCATCAGTCCACCGATTGCTTGGTCTTCCCACATTCCTTTTGCCTAGTATTAGTCCTTTCCATTTTGTAGTTAATAATGTCCATCTGTAGTCTGTGCATCTTGAAATGTGCCCTGCCCATTGCCACTTGAACTTCAAGGCTCGTGTGAGTGCATCTAATATTTTCGGATTGTGTTGTGTTTTATTTTTTAATTTCTGTTATTACCTTTTTATTTTTAGTTTAGTTTCATATCTTTATATTTTAAGCGTTATATTTAATTTATTGTTATCATGTAATAGAAGACTGGAGCGTCCTAACACAAGTAAGGTTATTTGCTACTAAGTAGCTCTAACAACTTGATACTGTGATAGACTAAGTTACCGAAATAGATTATCTGAATTTGAAGTTTGTAATTTCAAAATAAAAGTAGTAAATCATTTATCTGGTTGCCATAGTACAAGTTCTGCTTTTATTTGTGATTAGATGGCCGTGTGTTAATAATGTCCCAGGATATTATTATTATTTAATAAAATACTAAAGCCGAACTATTGTATCAGACGCGAACTCAATATTCAACCAAACATGGAGTGATTTTGCTGCATATTAATTCACAAACCCCGCATCGGTAGTGTATATTTCATTCCGAGCACTGGTGAATACCGCTGTGTGGTGGCGGCGTAGAATATCAACACCATTTCTCATCCCTTGGGGAGCTTAGAAATCATCCCGAGGGAACACCTACCCTAGAATTGGCAGCAGCGTTCTCCTGAGTACTATGACCATCAAACTGCGATCGCCAACCCGTCTGCCAAGCCTGGCGATTGTGGCATATCCCCAATTCCAAGCGGGCATGAACACGGGAATTGGACCAAATCCCGTGTTCATGCCCGCTTGAGTATGTTTCGCCGGACCGTCTCAACTGGGTCGTGTTGAAACCGGTAGTAGATGAACCCACTGAGTTGGTTTCGCTGGGTCTTCTCAGTTGGGGCGCATTGGATCCGGTGGTAGCATTAAAGCGCGACCGTCGTTATTAACACAAGGTCCGTCATAATAATAATACCTTAATATACACTTTTTTTCTTTATAAACACTTTTTAGATATTCCCTGCAAAGATACCATTACCATATCTCAATTAACAAAATTTGAGTATAATAGGTTTAGTGCTGGGAATTTTGTTCTCCAACCTGTCAATGAAGAACAAGTTTTGAAAATTTTCCGCAGTTTCAAGTCTAATTCTATGGGCATCGACAACATTTCACTTGACATGTTGACTTTGACACTTCCACAGACTTTAGCTACAATTACTAAAATCATAAATAAGTCTATATTAACTTCTACTTTTCCAGACATTTGGAAGACAGCAATAGTTCGACCAATACCCAAAAAATCGAATCCTTCTAGCCCAAAAGATCTACGTCCAATAAGCTTACTGTCTTGCCTCTCTAAAATTCTAGAGAGAGTGGTATGTGATCAACTCACTGAATATGTGTAGCACACTAATATACTGCCGGTATGCCAGTCTGGCTTCTGCAAAGGTCACAGTACATCAACTGCACTATTAGACATAGTAGGAAATATATTAGAAGCTAGAGATCAGGGCATGGGAACTATCCTTACTTTGTTGGATTTTTCACGAGCATTTGAATGCATTGATGTTTCCTTATTACTCTCCAAACTCTCATATTATGGCTGTAGCATGGAAGCAGTTAAGTGGTTTCATAGTTACCTTAGTAATCGTTACCAGTCTGTTTGGATGAGAGATAAAAAAACTGGCAATGAGGTCACATCCTCACAATGCCCAGTGAAACGAGGCGTACCACAGGGCTCAATCCTCGGCCCGTTACTTTTTATAATTTATACAGCAGATATCTCTCAATCCATAAGGAACTGTAGTTTCCATCTATATGCAGATGATCTGCAGTTGTATTTTTCATTTACTCCTTCTAATTGTCTTGAAGCTGTAATGAAAATAAATAATGACTTAGATAGGATAGCAGAATGGTCACATAAAAACTCACTAGTGTTAAACCCAGCTAAATCAAAATTTTTAATCATGGGTTCCAAGAACATCATTACAAAAATTGCTTCAAATTCCCCTAATGTCATGTTAGATGGCATGCCAATAGAACAAGTACTTGAGGCCCGCAATTTGGGAGTTGTATTTGACGGCCAACTACACTTTGAAACCCACATACAACAAGCTGTACGAAACAGTTTTTACAGACTAAAACTCTTGTATCGCATACGACCCTATATTAATATTGACATTAGGACAACCCTCTGCGAGTCACTCATATTATCTCGACTCAACTATTGCGACACGGTATATGGAGATTGTCTATTAAAAAGGTCTGAAAGGTTGATACAGCGACTGCAAAACGCATGCGCACGTTTTTGTTACAATATACCTCCACGGTCACATGTCACTCCTTTCCTGAATAGTGGAAATATGATGAAAATGTCATCCCGTAGATTACTTCATTTGTCTACTTTGGTTTTTGGTTTAATCGCTACACGTAGACCCCAATATCTTTACTCAAAACTTTGTTGGTCTAGAGACTACAATTTATATAATACCAGAGCATCAGCTTACCTCATATCAACACCAAAACATAGACCAACTGCCTTCCGTGGTTCTTTTAAATACGCTGCTGCCAAGGTGTGGCGAACCATACCGCCTCCGCTCAGATGCCTGCAAACAGTGTGGTCTTTTAACATAAAATATAAAAGAGTACTTCTGGCACAGCAAATGTTAAATAGATAAGTAAATTTACTAGTTTACAATCAAAAATTCTTACTTACCTAGGTTTATGCATCGTGTAGCTGCGAGGACAGTGGAAACCTCTTGGCAGAGATAAATTTCGTTCTCATTCTACGCGCGTGACATTTTCGATAAGTTAACATTTACCGTTTCAAACAATGAGTATGGCTATACAAGCAGCAGTGCATCATCAGAGAGTTCATCTGTACTGTATCACATTTAACTCCTTACTTTGGTGTTGTCGTATCTGATAAGTTTATGTTTTATATGTTCGGAAAATAATGTCCCTGTCATAGTTTCATAATGTAAACAAACAAAACATTTATCGAATCTTGTTCAATCTTGTTGTCGTTTGCCACAGAGCAAGTAACATAATTTTAATAACTTGGTTTCAAAGATTATATAAGATGTGTACTACGACATTGATACTCGATTTATTTGTTTATGTTGAAGTAGAAAATATGTAGTTTAGCTTTAATGATAATAATTTGTATTTGATTTATTTTTTATTGTTTTTATCATTTCATTTGTCCGTGATTTACTTGTATTTGTTATTATTATTATTGGTTGTATTTGTTTACTTATGTTAATGTTCCGTGAAAGTCACTTGGCACCATCAGAATTACCAGCGCTAGAGCAATAAAATGTTCTAGCAAATACTGAGGTGGTGCCATTTCAGACTTGCACGGACAACAAGTGCCTTTGTTTTACTTCTTTTTATCTTTGGTTTTGATTTTATTTTATATTATTGTTGTCTGTGCAATGTTTCCTGAATAAATCTTTTTCTTTCTTTCTTTCTTTCTTTCTTTAATATAGACAGAACCATTGACAATATGTAGTAAAAATATTAGACTTAAACTTAAATAAATAAATAAAATAAAAATAAATAAATAAAAAAGGTTTTTATTCACGTAGACTTTAAAAAGCGCTTATAAATAGTCAGAACATGTTTGTAGTAATATAGTTGTATACATTAGATATTATTTCTAGTAACATAGATATTTAGGTACATCTTGTATGAAAACATTTATAAAATTTATTTTATTACAGAAATGATATTTAGCTAGCTCGTATCAAGTTATTTTCAAGAGATTATGTTTAATTATCTAGTTCAAGTCTAATATTTTTACTACATATTGTCAATGGTTCTGTCTATATTAAAGGTATTATTATTATGACGGACCTTGTGTTAATAACGACGGTCGCGCTTTAATGCTACCACCGGATCCAATGCGCCCCAACTGAGAAGACCCAGCGAAACAAACTCAGTGGGTTCATCTACTACCGGTTTCAACACGACCCAGTTGAGACGGTCTGGCGAAACATACTCAAGCGGGCATGAACACGGGATTTGGTCCAATCAGAGTAATTATTTAGTAGGCAAACACAATATATGCTCGATCGGTTGTCTGAATGCTTATTATTTTTGATTATATTTAGGTATACATAAGAAATACTTCGTAACAAACGAGATAATTAAACATAATCTCTTGACAATAACTTGATACGAGCTAGCTAAATATCATTGCTATAATAAAATGAATTTTATAAATGTTTTCATACAATGTGTACCTAAATATCTATGTTACTAGAAATAATAATGTATACAACTATATTACTACAAACATGTTCTGACTATTTACAAGCGCTTTTTTAAAGTCTACGTGAATAAAAACCTTTTTTTATTTTATTTTATTTATTCTTTGAGGAGCTTTTTGTGTTTGAAATTTCAAAGTGAATTTTGTAGTTATAGAAGAATTTAGCTAAGTAGTTATGAAGGGATTATTAATTTGCATGTGCTGTCACGGAGGCCTCCCAGTTGAAAATAAAAATAAATTAATAATTGTTAACCACCAAAATTAAATCAAAGTAGTTTTACTACTTTCATCCTTACATCCTTATTTTTTAATTGTTGACGTGGTTGGCAAACTAAAAGCTTACTTACTTACTTACTTTTTCGATTCCCACCTAGGACAGATATTTGTATGCATGAACATGTTTGTTCGTCCTGAGTCTGGGTGTATCTATATACGTATTTACAAAAGAAAAGTAGTATATGTAGTATATCAGTTATCTGGTAGCAAAGCTTGTACTATGCAACAAACTCTGCTTATTTTGGTATTTACTGCTACTGTATAGTACTGCTTAAATTATTTAAAAAAAAACTGTTATAAATAGAGGCGCTCATAGCTAGATGATCTCACTGGTACGTAAGCGAACGGCGAGGTTAAGCAACTAGGCTCGCGGTCAGTCCATAGATGGGTGACCGCCAAAGTGGATTCATTTCTGAGCGTCTCCGTGCTTCGGAGGGCACGTTAAGATGTCGGTCCCGAATGTAGTCATTAGACAACAGTCGTTAATCCATGTGAGAAGCTTACTGGGCGGCTTGAGCAACTCTGACACTAGGGTTACCACTACCCATACGATAAGCAAGCAATAGGGATATTGTAGTTTAGGAATTAATACTGGTATTTAATAATTGTTAATAACTAAAATCCTATTCACTTAATATAATGCGAAAGTATTTGAGTAAATATTTATGGATGTTTGTTACTCTTTCACGCAAAAACTACTGTAAAGATTTTGATGAAACTTTATAATTTCTTCTTTATGAATAGACTATAATGTGTAAAGTTTTACGCGGGTAAATAAGCGGGGCACAGCTAGTTAACTCATAAAACTAAAAATAACCTTATTTGTAACTTTGAATGGACTTGCATATCTATGTCAGTTGATTCAAAGTTACAACATGTGTAGCGCAGCAATTAAGACAGTCGCCGCGGCACGTAGTCCCGGGTTCGAGTCCGCGCAGGACAACTATTTGTATTACCCATAAATAGTGGTTATCTGGATAAATTATAGGTTTGTAATCACAAGGATAAATAAAAAATAAGGTTTCTTTTTACTCCTATCCCTTAATTCTGGTTATTACTAAATACTAATATTGCCGGCATTAAATCCTAAATACACAACAGCAATCATTATAAAAGCAGGGCAAGGCAACTTGTCAAGGTTTGGAGTTCCCAAGTTTGAGCCCAGTCGGCTAATGTTCCCAGTTAGCACGCGTCAAAGTTTAGTCACTTCAGCTTACGGAACGTTTCCATTGACAAACGTCACGCACAGTGTCGTATCGTCGAGGACTACGATATTCATTCGTATGTTATTACATACTAGCTGTGCCCCGCAGTATCACCGCCGTTAAACTTTATAAATTATAGCCTATGCGTTATTCGGCTATATATAAAGCTACATTACTACAAACGAAAAAGACAAAATTCAAATTTATCATATTAGTAGGATACAGGCTTAATGATTATCGTAACCTACAACTCGGACACCCAGGACACAATACCAACTCTGTAATGCTATTCATCTACATTCTCATCATTATGTCAGCTGAATGACATCCACTGCTGGTCAAAGACCTATAAAGGCTTTCTATAATAGAACTGGGTCCATAATGCTATTAACTAAAGTATATGGAGTTCATGGAACGAAAGAACGCTGTGCGCTATCCTTTACTTCAATGTTGGTTAAGGGCTACCCAATAGTCACACGTATACTAATTAATTTATTGGTTCCGTACTATATATCTAATATCTATAAAAATGAGCAAAAAAATTACGTTTGGTGTTTAGGAGCCCCCTTAAATATTTATTTTATTTTGTTTTTTAGTATTTGTTGTTATAGCGGCAACAGAAATACATCATCTGTGAAAATTTTACTGCCTAACTATCACGGTTCATGAGATACAGCCTGGTGACAGACGGACAGATAGACAGCGAAGTCTTAGTAATAGGGTCCCGTTTTACCCTTTGGGTACGGAACCCTAAAAAGATGTAGACTAAGTAATTAACGGTTTTTTAAGTTGGATTAACTACAGATACGGGCTAATTAGGCGTGAAAAAACGTACGGTTTTGCGCTCTCCACGGATATTTTCAGATTATAAATCCGTGGAAACGTACCCTCAGCGTAGTCTTTGGACAAGCGCGCAAGGTGACGCAAATTTTACCTAAACTGTGAACTTTGTCATATTTCAGCGAAAACCGTTCAAAGTGTGATTTAAGCTATTCTTGGAATGAAAGGGAGTTGGAAAGGTTTTGACTTTTGACTGTTCTGAAGTATTGTTTTGAATTCCTTCGTTTTAATTTACAGCACTCTGCTGAATATTACTCTGATGTGAACTTTGTAAATCAGAAGTCCGTTTTAGTTAATTTTGAACCTACTTAAAAAAAGGAGTTTGTCAATTCGACTGTATGTTTTCTATTTGGCTGTTGGCGTGGTTGGCAAATGTTTGCTTTTCACGCACGCAGGTCGTAGGTTCGATTCCCACCCAGGACAGATATTTGTGTGCATGAACATGTCTGTTTGTCCTGAATCTAGGTGGTATTAATAATATCTAAATAAGTATGTTCTTACAAAAAAAGTAGTAGGTATATTATGTAGTATATATCAATAATCTGGTTTCCACAGTACAAGCTCTGCTTAGTTTGGGATCAGATGTAAAATGTCCCAGGATATTATTATTATTTGTTTGTACATATGTTACGCAATTTCTCCATTGTTTGTGAATCGAACTTGACAATTCTATTTTCATTAGATGAATGGTTATGTAATGGTCACATTTTTTGTTTTAAATCGGCTATCGCGAACAAATGTAGAATTAAGTTCTTTTAAAACAGTAACTAATTAATATAAACGAAAATATCTCAATACAACTAAAAGGTTATCTGAAATTATAGTTAGTAGCAAGATCGATGTAGGATATTTATGAAAAAAATATCTTTGATTAAAACATAACTGTTCTTGGAAACAAGTTCGATATATTAATATTTTATTTATTTTAGCATAAATTGTTTATTTAATGTTTTATAAAATGGCGTTAAAAACATACAATGAACAATTTATACACAAATTTCGTTTCAGCTGGAAAAAGCTGATGAAATTTTAGCATTTGGAGATTCGGAATCACTTACAGTTAACAGCAAAAAGGAATGATCAAAATCAGACATGCAATATTTATTGATAGATGGTATGGCGGTGAAGTGTATTTAAAGTTCGTAATTGGTGTAACAAAGTGTACCAAAAACTTGAGAGGAACCCCGAATGGAACGAAGTTATTTCTTATTATTTATTATGTACAAAAAACCTGTATACACTCAACAAAAATAATCGTCTCGACACCACACTGCTCAATGCGAAATAGAAATGAAAATATCTGGCTTGCTTTCTATAAGAGAGAGAGTGAGAGAGAGAGAGACAGACAGAGATACATGCGCACGCCGCACAGCTGCAAAAAGTGTCGTGACAACTTTTCGTAAGAATTTTTTCCGTCTAGCCCCCTTTCACAACGCGCGATAAGGAACTTCGTTCCAATATTAGTTGATGATACTGACGCCCAATACATCGCAACATATTATGATCTCTAACATTGAATATGCGTTATTCTTCTTCTTTCTTCCTGCATCATACCGGGGTATATCAGATTTGTTCAATTTGCCCAGTACCTACGCCTTTGGCATGGCTTATCAACGCTTGTATTCTGTGAACCCAGGACCTACAGCTTAACATGCCCTCCGAAGCATGGGGATGCTTATAAATTAAACCGCTTTAACGGTCACCCATCTATAGGCTGACCGCAAGCATAGGTGCTTTTCCTCACCAACCACTTACGGACCGTCGTTAGTTGTACTCACCAGTCCGTAATTGGCCATGAGCGCATATATAATCTAATTTTGCCTTTGACTGTACACACGGCTACACATCAAGTTATACATTTCCAGTATAAGCTGATCTCGCGTTGTATAGGATTTCCATACAATGGCAGGTCAGCTTATATTGGAAATGTATAGCTTGTAGCCGTACGTACTAAGCCCAGAAACTTGAATTTTCGATACTTAGTACCTTGCACGTTGTATTAAGCCATTAATTTGTCGGACAATGTAAACAATGAACAAAAAGGGCATCTCGAATTCCTGCCTTTGTTTAACAGTCCTTTAACAAGCGTCTCAAATGTACCGAAAGTTTCAAAGAAATTCCTAAAATTCCAACGAGATAATACCTTACTATATTAGGGTAGAATGTGCTACAATTATCCCCTACATATGTATGTATATAAATGCATTCACCTGAACATAAGGCGTGGTTGGTAAATGCTTGCCTTTTATGCCTTTTTGCCTTGAGTTCAATTCCAGGACAGATAGATAGATAGATAGATAGATAAAACTCTTTATTGTACACCTCAAGAAACAATACAAACTGACAACATAAATAAATTACAGTACAAATGGCGGCCTTATCACAAGGTGTGATCTCTTCCAGGCAACCTAGGTAGTGAAAGAATAGAGGAGTTACAGAGATGGGGGTAGTTGCGTGTGTACACAACAAATTTCCTAAAAGGTACTACTGTACCATACTAATAATTACACTTATTAACTAATTTATCATAATGTCTGTTCAAATTATGTACCTATGATAAATAAACGATCGGCATCGTTGAAAATTAACCAAAGCCTTAGCTCGGAGTACTTTCAAGGCTAAGCTTTAAGTAGTGATCCTTGACAAGTTGTTGGAATCCACTAAGTGTTTGCGCACGCCTAATAGACAATGGCAGCGCATTCCACAAACGAGCACCTTGTACAACAAACGATTTATCAAGAAAATTTGTGGAATGCGCTGGTATTTTCAACAGCTGATTATTATTAGATCTCAAGGCTTTCGAATGTGATTCATGAAGGAAAGAAAAACGTTCTTTAAGATAAGAGGGAGTAGTAGGAATAAACAGTATACTGTATAGAAGTGATAGAATATGAGCATTCCGGCGAAGGCGTATAGGCAGCCACTTGAGTTTATTTCGAAATTCAGAGACATGATCATATTTGCGAAGGCTAAATATGAATCTAATGCAAACATTCTGGAGTCGCTCAAGTTTATCCAATTGGGCTTCGGTGAGATCAAGATAGCTGACATCTGCATAATCTAGTATTGGAAGAAGGAGGGACTCAGCAAGCATAATTTTGGTGGGTATAGGCAGAAAATTTCGCAATCTTCGTAGAGATCCCACGGACGCGTAAAGTTTCTGACTAACATTTTGCAGCTGTGGACCCCAGGAAAAACAGTGATCAAAATAGACCCCCAAGTTCTTAACTTCACGATTTATTTGCAAAATAGTACCCTCAAATAAAAACTTAGGGAGTTGAGAAAAACAAACCTTAGACATCATTCTTGGGCTGCCGATAAGAGTGACCTGAGTCTTAAGAGGGTTAACTTGCAGACCGTATGCACGACTCCACTCACTAATACTGATAAAATCTTTATTAATAGTGCTAACAGCATCAGCCAGATTATTAAGAGGAGCTTGTAAGTAAATTTGAAGGTCATCTGCGTAAAGGTGGTAGGAGGAAAGAAGTCGATTTGAGATAGAATTTATGAAAACTGCGAAAAGTAACGGAGATAAAACGCCACCCTGCGGCACGCCAGCAGTAGTATTGCACCAAGAGGAGTGAGAATCATCAATGCGTATACGTTGCCGGCGGCCAGACAGGTAACTATGAAACCAGCCAATGACTGTTGGAGATATATTAAGAGAGCGTAAAATCATTAGCAACACGTCAAAATCTACAGTATTGAAAGCATTACTAAAATCTAATAATGCAAGCACCGTTAGATTTCCGTGTTCCATTCCAGTTCTAATATCATCCGTAATATGGACCAGGGCTGAAGTAGTGCTATGCCCAGGGCGAAAACCAAATTGGAGAGGATTAAGGAGATTATTAGTACAGAGAAAACTACTAAGTTGCTTATGGACTAGACGTTCAAGGACCTTGGAGAGGAAAGGTAATATTGATATAGGACGATAATCGGCAAACGAAGCAGGGTTGGACTTTTTAGGAAGAGGAATGATGTGTGCATTTTTCCATGCAGATGGAAATACACCGCAGGATACAGAATGATTGAGGATGTGACATATAGGGGATAGGATTTCATCAAGTATTGGAAGAACCATATTACGGGTGATATTATCGCTGCCCACTGCGTTCGATGCTATGGATAAAATACTCTTCTTAACATCACAAGCAGAAAATTGGCTAAAGCTAAAATAAGAATAGTTGGGAGATGGAATGGATGAAAGATAATTCAAAGTGCTTGTTTTAGTTGCCCTGTCAAAAATAGGCGAAGTAGAGAAATTACAATTCAGTGAATTGATATCTAAATTATTTGGAATTGCATCATTTCGAGCTTTTCCAACTCCCAATGATCGTAAATATTTCCATATTTTTGCAGAATCTCCATTTTCAACGGAGCTGTGAATATGTTGGCGTTGTGCGCTCCTACACACCTTATTAGAGTGATTTCGCAGACGTAGATATTTCTCACGATTGACGTCATTAGGTCGACCCGCATACCGAGACTTAGCTGATGCTTTCTTAGACAGTAGAGTTTTTATTTCCGCAGTTAGCCACGGTGCCGGTAAATGCTTAACTTTAATAGGTCGAATGGGAGCATGAACATCGTATAATCGGATTATGTTGGTATTAAATATATTAACTTTCTCATCTATTGACTCAGTAGCAGTAAGAGGTGACCAGTCAATCCTACCGGCATCTGTACGAAGATGATCAAGGTCCATCCCACCAAAATTACGTTGTAAGAGAATTTTAGATTTTGCCTTAGGAGGGCGAACTTTATAAGAAAGGTAGAGGAGATCATGGTAAGAGAACGCGTCTGCAGAGCATTGTCCGTGCTTAGCAACATGATCTTTTGAAGAGACCAGGACGAGATCAAGGAGAGAAGGTGAGGAGTGAGGAAAATGGTGAGTGGCATTAAGAGGAAGAATAGATAGATTACTAGATTCTATTGCAGATATAAGAGATGAAGAACGAGAATCATTCTTTAGAAGACACGTGTTGAAATCACCCATTATTATGGTGTGACTATAGGAAGGAAGAAAGGTTTCAAGTAAAAGTTCAAAAGAAGCAAAAAAAATTATACGTAGAGAAGGACAGTAATATACACCAAGTAGAATTTTAGTATGATGGAGCTCCACATCTATAAATAGATGCTCACCAGCATCCAGTGGTGGCGGCTGTGAGGACATACTAACAATTGAAAAGTTGAAATTATTTCGAAGATAAATGGCAACTCCACCACCCCCGGCTCCAGTTCGATCATTTCTGATGAGTTGAAAGCCAGGGAGTGTATAAGAGGCCGAAGTGAGACATGGCTTTAACCAGGACTCGGAAACAAGAATAGCATGAATATATTTATGTTCAAGATTTGCCAGCATATCAGAGTAATGAGCCGGAATACTTTGTGCATTGATATGAATCACATTGAAATTCTTAGGAACGTCAGCAAAGTGGCATTTAATTGTGTCACCGAGAGACGGTATGCTGACAAAACTATCATCGTCACTATTTGCCGAAAAGAAACTATCAACGTCGCTATTAATATCGTCATTATGAACATCTGACAACATATTTTATGAACAAACACCCAAATACAATAACTAAACAAAATAACTATCTACAACAAAAATAAAACCCCACCAGTTCAGTGCTAACTTGGTAACAACATAATTTTATACGTAACTATGTAGGCAAGTCTCAATTTTTGTGCACACTAATCAATCATATTTATAAAAAAATTAATAAAAAGAAAAGAATAATAATAATCAAATTTAACAAAATATTTATAAATTTGAAACTAAAAATAAAAAATTATTAAGAACCGTCAAACGAAAACACGACAATTGGCCTACGTTCACACGAACTGTCCGTTTCTGATCACCCCTCTTAACAAGTACTGTAAACTACTGTACCATAGATATTACAAATGTTGTACACGAATTTACTACAAGAAATAATGAATGAATGTGGAGGTAGGTAACATATTAATATGGAATTATGAGACTAAAAGTGGGCACAAATACTTTATACTACGAGGTAAACACGGTGGAAGTTGCACTAACAAAATATTAGGTCTTTACCTATGAAATTGCCGTTCTGCAGTACTGGCCATTTCAAATCAAAATAATTTTTGTTTGGCTAAGAATTCTAATTTCAAATTAATTTTTTTTTAAAACATGGATTCTTTTTTCCAAAAGTAGTCATTTCTTTATTGATTAGTGTTACATTTTCATCGCATTTCAATCTTTTTCGTCATCATGGATACGTTAAAAATTCGAGTAATTATGGAATATGAGTACCGTCGTGGCAGCAACGCGGCACAAGCGGCACGCAACATCAACGACGTTTACGGAGCTAACACTACAAACCAACGCACCACCTGTTATTGGTTTGCTCGCTTCCGTTCTGGAAATTTCGACCTGAAAAATGAACCTCGCGGTCGTCCGAAGACTTTGGTCGACAATGACGAATTAAAGGCGGTTGTGGAAGCTGATGATACACAATCTACGGCTGAATTAGCAGCAGCTTTCGACGTTAGCGTCAAAACAATATTGGTCCATTTGCGTCAAATTGGCAAGGTAAAAAAGCTTGACAAATGGGTGCCCCACGAACTCAATGATCGCCAGCGCGAAGTACGCGTCGAGACGTGCCTTGCACTGCTCAACAGACACACAAATGAAGGAATTTTGAACCGCATTGTTACCTGCGATGAAAAATGGATTCTGTTTGATAACCGCAAGCGCTCAGCAAGTTGGTTGGATCCTGGTTCAGCACCTAAACAATGCCCTAAACGAAAACTTACCCCTAGAAAAGTGATGGTCACTGTTTGGTGGTCTAGCGCCGGTGTGATTCATCACAGCTTCTTACCAAACGGGGTGAGCATTACTGCAGATGTGTACTGTGAAGAACTGAGCACAATGATGGAGAAGCTGGCGCATCTCCAACCAGCATTGGTCAATCGCTCGTCTCCGCTGCTCCTGCACGACAACGCGCGACCTCATACTGCACAGCAGACGGTCTCCAAGTTGCAAGAACTGGGGTTGGAAGCTCTCCGTCATCCGCCCTACTCACCAGACCTTGCGCCTACAGACTACTACTTTTTCCAGAATTTGGATAACTTCTTGGCGGGAAAAAAATTCAATACCCGAGAGGCAGTACAAAATGCCTTTGAAGAATTTGTTGCCTCCCGTCCAGCTGATTTCTTTAAGAAGGGCATCAATAAACTGCCACTGCGATGGCAAAGATGCATTGATTGCATGGGTGATTACTTCGATTAATACAAATAAAAAAATTCATGAAAAAAATTCGTTTAAATTTTTTCATACAAAACGGCAATTTCATAGGTAAAGACCTATTATAAACACAGGATCATAAAATAAAGTTACTTCTTGGCAGCGGTGGCTCTTTTGGATCTGCTCTGTGTGGCCTTACTCGTCGTTTGATCCTCCTTCGGAACGTCCTTCTGAACCAACACAGGCCCAATTTTGTCGAGGTCTTCCATTGATGTGATCTTATGGCGAATGCCACTAGGCCCCTGCACGTATATAATTCCTTCGCGACTCCAGCAACTTGAAATTCCATACCGCTGACGAGCAGCTAAGAATGCTTCATGCCGGGGCCTAGTCAAGAACTCTGATAAAGTTATACCCGTACCTTTACACTTGGTCTTTGCAAACCAAACATCGTCGCGGACTCTGCAGCTTACGAACTCAACCAAAATTGGCCTAGGCTTATCCCCACTTGGCGAACGACCGAGGCGATGGCACCGTTTAAGAGCTTTGTCAGAAAAACCGGATATCTCAAGATGACTGGTGATAGCAGTGACAACAGCCTTTATTGTCTGCTCCTTTTTCTCCTCGGGTAGACCATGAAAGAGCAGCATGCGGCGCCTTCCCCGCATCTCTATCTGATCATTACACCGTGCCAGCATATCCAATTGCTTTTGGAAGCAGCTCAGTGACTCGATGACGAACTTCTTGAAAGCAGCATAATCTTCGGGTAAAGTAGTAGGTGTGATAACTGTGCCTGAGGTCTTCTGATCTTCAAACTGGGCCATCCGCGTCAGGAGCTGCTCCTTCAAGCTGGAGAAAGCGTGTTGCATGGACTCCATTTTGATATATAGTGAAGTCAAAAAGATATGGTGTTAGTGATATAATAAGGCAGTGAGAGAAAGTGAAAAATAACACTGGACTGGTAGGCTATTTATGTTAACTTTTCTTCGAACACATTTGATGTAATTATAAGTTCAGTATATTACTTTAATTAAAAAATTATCACGAGCTAAAATCAAATACACTTCTTTCTACAACCACCCTCCTATACATAATCCTATACATGTTCATGCACAGATATTTCTGTGCATGAACATGTCTGTTGCCATGAGTCTAGGTGTATATATCTATATATGTGCGTAGCATTACTACATGCTTCCTGGTTGGTTACACTATGTTATATGCGAAATGTTAATGAAATAAACTATTTTATTTTTTATTTATTTATTATTATATGTATGTATTTACAAAAGAGAAGTACCTAGTAGTCTGACTGCACGTGTGGCGCAGCGGCTAAGACAGTCGCCTCGCCGCTTCGTTTCTGTAGTTGTTCCGAGTCTGGTTGTAATTTGTGTCCGTCTATTATATGTTCGTAAAGTACCCCGCGACACAGGGAGTAGATTCCTAGTGCGGGATTTGTCTTAAAAAAAAATATATCAGTTATCTAGTTTCCATAGTATAAGCTCTGCTTAGTTTGGGATCAGATGGCCTTGAGTAAATAATGTCCCATAATATATGTTATGTTTTTTTTTTTTTTTTTTTTTTTTTTGTTATGCAAACATATGTTATATGTTTATAGTTTTGGTAAGATCGGATTAGCGACTTATTGTATAAATGCTAATCAAACGCCGCAGTGCGGTTGTGGAGCGGTTAACGCAGGTGCGTACCCGTTGTTCGTGGATTCCATTCCAATTAAAATTAAATCTATAATAATAATATCCTTCGACATTATTCACACACTGCCATCTGATCCCAAACTAAGCAGAGCTTGTACCATGGAAATCAGATAACTGATATACTTACTGCTTATACTAGTTTCTTTTGTAAATACGTACTTATAAAGATAATTTTACCCAGACACAGGACAAACAAACATGTTTATGCACACAAATATATGTGGTCGGTGAGAATCGAACCCACGACCGGCGGCGTGAAAGGCAAGCATATACCAACCAGCCCGCCCAATCTATACAAATAATAATAAAATATGTCTGTCTAAAGTAGTTCAATGACTTACCTATATATACCCTCCAATTTATTTTATTATTACGTTATTCTTTATTATTAACTAGTTAATTCTGAAGTTATCATAACTGACATTTATACTACTAATGTACGAAGAGGTATTTCGAATTTCAAAACGTTACCAGGAACAAATTTATTTCATTTTAATTCTATGTTCGTTGGAATTTCCTTCACGTGAAGATTGTTTGCGTGCTTCGGAATCTATTAGACTTGAAATATTTTTTTTATTAATTTACATACAAGGTTTATTTGTACAGTAGTGCACACGCCAGCACATCAAGCTACCCCTATCTGTCAAATTTCCCCAATTGAAAGTGAACCTAATGCTTATGTGATGAAGTTGAAAATCTATAAAAGAAATTTGACAGATTGGAGTAGCTGTTTAAATATAAACTGGGCAACACATCGAATAAAAAAAATGTTAATACTTTATTAGTTCTTAACGTATCTTCTTATTTCTTCACAAACCAAAGCGAAAGTACGTCTTTACTTATGGCATATATCATATGGCAGGTAAAGTTGTTTGTTCATGTGTGTCCAATTCCAATTTTACTAGGTATATGAAACTTTATTAACTTTAGAATTTATATTCCAATTTTACGGGAAATTTATAAAATTTTACTAGCACGATATCTTTACGATTTAGGAAATCTCACAAGACAACATACATGAAATTTGCTTTATGATAGCATTCGTGTAAAATATATCATCACTGTTATCCTAACAAAGTATTACTGCTGGGGTAGCTGGATAAGATCTGGTATAGCCAAAACACTGGTCTACTTTCCATCCAAATAACATGCAACCCAAGCCCAGCCCGACCACGGTAGTGCTGAACCTTGAAGCATATACTGCAGAGCATGCTAAGCTAGTACTCCTTGATGTGAGAAAGGATACTCAAGCTTATTGAGAATGGGTAAAGGGTCGTCCACGCGAACGTCTACAGTGATGATATATAGCAACAAAAAACTCTGTGTAATAATTCATTTAAAGGTTAGTATAGTTTAGGTCCAATAAAGGATAATAGGGATACTACAACTAAAGTCCGCTGATAGTCTTAGCCCTTATGCCTTTGGATAAGTTTAGGCAACAGTAGATACCCACGCGCAGAACAACAAGATTGATATAATAATAATATTTAGTTTATTCTGTAAGTAGTACTTCCCCAGTCGAAGTGTTTATAAAGTACTTGCTTTCTTAAAAATATACAAAGCTTGTTAATGATAAATTTCCCTTCTTATTTTACACACATTGTTAACATTCCGCTGGCATCTCCTCGTTTTCAATATCGCTTTTAATATGTCTATTTACTATCGAAAAAAAGTTATTTAGTTTATTCCACAAGTTTTTACCAATACGTAGTATAAGCTAAAACGCATTTTTACGAGATACACCTCGTAAGGCGTATCTAATAAACTTGTTCTAAATTTTTAATAATAGACAACGTTTGCTCTAGAGAAATAAATCCTTGCGACTTATCAAACATGCAATTCGCTGATCCAAAGCACAATCAAATGGTTGTTCTGTTCAGGAATGGAACCCGAAACACACAAGTGGCGACGCAGTAGCGAGACAGCTACCTTAACCACTGCGCCACACGTGCAGTCCAAGTCTAAGTTTTCCTAAGCCTACATCCACTTGCGTCTGTAATAAGTCGAGGATAGTTCGTGCTTTATATTGCTTTCAGACACATTTTAAGAAAAATCTTCCATATGCAATGAGGTCCTCATTCCGGGTGCACGAGAACGTTTTTTGTTACAAAACTGATTTAGTGTGTGTAATATATTTTGCATATTTCCGCGGAGGCGGCGGTCCGGCACTTTTAACTTGGTTGGAATAAATTTATTTTGGGGTTAACGTACGTTTTAATGGGATTTTTTTTAAATACTTGGCTATATTAGCCATCCGGCTCTGAATTAAATTTTCAGTGAAGTTTTTATTGGTAGTGTGTTGTTTTTGCAGTATTGGAGATTTATTTCAGTTTTCTAGGGTTTATACTTCGAAAATTGTAGTTGATTTTCACAGTTTATTATATTTAAAGGGTGAGAGATGTTCATTAATAAAACTGGCACTGTTAATTGTAAAGATAGAAAGAAAAATGGTATAATCTTACAAAATAATTAAAGTCATAATTATTTTAGTCAGAAGCGGTCGTATCTTCACCGGATAAAACATTTTACTGCTGCAGAGTTGGAATAGGTGCTTGCCTTTCACGCCGCAGCTCGTGGGCTTAATTCCCACCCAGGACAGATATTTGTGTGCAAGCACATGTCTGTTTGTCCTGTTTCTGTGTGTAATTATCTATGTATTTACAAAAGAAAAGTAGTATATCAGTAATCAGGTTTCCATAGTACAAGCTCTGCTTAATTTGGGATAGATAGCCGTGTGTGAATAATGTTCCAGGATATTATTATTATATGCAAAAAAATCTTATTGAAATTAGTAACGCTGAAGATAGACATGACTGCACGTGTGGCGCAGCGGCTAATACAGTCGCCTCGCTACTTCCTGTCCCGGGTTCGATTCGATTTCCGCGCCAGACAACTATTTGTGTGACCCATATATAGTTGTTAAATAGTGGTTAAGCCATAAAGAGTCTGGATGCAATTTGTGCCCGTCTATTATATGTTTGTAAAGTACCCCGTGGCACAGGGATTAGAGTGCGGGCGTTGTCTTTAAAAAATACCTTTATTTAAATACTATAAATAATACTAAAGTTTCACATTAGCTTTCGTCAGTTTCACAATTACTTAAGTTTATTTTTTTACTATTATTAAGAAAATATCTATAAATAAATACTTTGATACAATAATAGTATTGTTAATCATTACTTACAATCTGTTTTCACAATTACGGTAATCATAGCCCGGTCAAGAGAATACTGAGAAAAACACTTCATTAAGTCTCTCAGTCTGTTACCTTTTTTTAATCCCATTAAGTACTCTTTTAAAGGACATTCTAAGCCCCATTATAATTAAGCAACTCAGATGATCAGTGAATTAAACCTAATAAATGATATACGCATTAAAAACGTGCAAAAGAAATAGGTAGGTGGTAGCTTTAATTGTACGTCGAAATGTATATATATTTATTTAATAATAATATATAGGGACAATGTCACACAGATCATCCTAGCCCCAAACTAAGCAAAGCTTGTACTATGGGTACCAGGCGACGATATACATACTTATATAGATAGATAAATAGGTACTTAAATACATAGAAAACATCCATGACTCAGAAACAAATATTCGTGCTCATCACACAAATATTTGCACTTACCGGGATTCGAACCCAGGACCACCAGCTTCGAAGGCAGGAGCACTACCAACTAGGCTACGGTTATCGTCAATTTGTTTAGTTATTTGTTTAGTTGATACTAATGTCATTTTATTTTTACCTGGCTTTTGAGCGGCTTGCACCCGGGTGAAATGCGGGTAGTTGTAGATAACTCCGGACGCGAGCCAGTGGTAGTAGATAGCTCATGTTACGTTGGAGTCTAAGATAGTTTGCTCGGTTATGCGGTTTGCCATATATATATTTCGTGATATCCAATGGATTTCTTGCATAACGTGTAGAAAGAGCTTCAGGACAATTGTATGGCAAGTAAACTGATCCAGTATTATGGGAATATTGATTAGAATCTTTAAATGTAAGAAATAAGTATGCTCAATATTCCGTTTGAAATAGTGACGGGATTTAAGCAAAGTTTGTCGCCAGAGCTGTAGCGTAGGCGTTTATTATTATGTGTGATGTGGGTAATACTGAATAAAGTTAGTTAGCTTCCAACTTGCCTTTCATTAACATTCCATTGGCGCAGTCGCGATTAATATTTAAAGAAATAGTAGTTTTTATGGTAAAATATCGCTATTGGACGTTATATATTGCGTGTGGTCGAGTGTGCTATTGTTTTCGTAAGAAAGATATTGTGATTTGACTACGAAATGCCGATCGGTAAAATTGAAGCATTTGACTTGAATTCCAAGCAATGGCCGGCATACGTGCGACGTGACAATCAATTCATGTTATTAAATGAAATAAAACCCGAGTTAAAAGTGCCTACTTTAATTACGGTGGTGGGTGAAGCGACGTATGCATTGATGTGCGATCTTTGTGCTCCTGACCACCCAGAGGCAAAAACATACGACCAAATTGTTAAGTTAGTGACTGACCACCTCGAACCTAAACGCTCAGAAATTGCCGAGAGACACATTTTTAGGCAACGTAGACAACAGCCCGGAGAGTCATTAGCTGAGTATCTCCAAAGTCTCAAACATCTCGCAGCGACTTGTAACTTTGCTGGAAGATTAGAGGAGGAGCTTCGAGATCAGTTTGTGTCGGGTCTTGCGAACGAGGCTATGAGGTCACGGATTTTCGCCGAAGCCGATATCAAGTATAACAAGGCTTTGGAGCTAGCTCTGGCGCTGGAAGCCGCCGAGAAACATGCGGTTCTGAGCGGGACCGGCGCGGTTACGGCGGCAGTGGGTGCAAGTGGCGGCGGTGCGGCCGGTGCGGGCGAGGGCCTGCACGCCGTGGCAGCACGCCGCGCAGGTGGCAGGCGGGGACCTGTCGACAATAACGCAGGGCGCGGCGGGTACGTCGCCGGCGCTAGCGTTCGCGGGACGGGCAGCGGAGGCGGAGCGGGCTCAGCTGGCCCCGGGAATTACGACGCAGCATGTTGGCGGTGCGGAAAAGGGCATCGGGCGAACAAGTGTCGGTTTGTTAATTATAATTGTGATCTGTGTAATCAGCGCGGTCATTTAAAGGTGATGTGCCCGAAAGCCGCCGGGAAAGTGAAAAGTGGCAGCATTATTTAAGTGATAATTCGGAAGACGAGTTTTACAACATGCAGGTGACATCGAAAGGTAACAAGCCCTATTTTATTAACATTGAAGTGGACGGCGTCTTGTTAGAATGCGAAGTTGACACCGGTAGCAGAATCTCGGCTATTAATGACCAATGTTATAAACAGTTGTTTAGTTATAAGACATTGCAGACGGATAATATAATTCTGCGTAGTTATTCTGGATCCAGAATTGAGCCTCTAGGATTAATTACAGTAGGCGTAAAGTTTAAAAACACCAAGGTGGAGGGTCTTTCCCTTTACATAATAAGAGGAGGTGGTAGACCATTACTGGGCCGGGACTGGCTTTGTGCGCTCCGGATCACTGAAATAAAACTAAACCAAATCGTAGAGGATCAGTTCGTGAGCCAGTTACGTAAAGAATACCCAGAAGTGTTTAGTAGTAAGCTGGGCACATGTAAAACCTTTTTTGATTTGGAGTTAACGGATTGCGCAAGTGTGTATGTGCGAGCCCGGCCTGTGCCACTGGCGCTGCGCGAACGCGTTGAGCGCGAGCTCGAGCGGCTTGAGACCGACGGTACAATTTACAGGGTAGATCATTCTGATTTCGGTACACCTATTGTACCGGTCATTAAAAGTAACGGAGAACTACGATTATGCGGGGATTATAAAATTACAATTAATCCCAAGTTAAAACGTGATTACTATCCCCTTCCCAGGATAGAAGAGTTGTTTGCGACCTTAAGTAATGGGGAAGAGTTCACAAAAATTGATCTCCGCCATTCTTACGAACAGGTAATGTTAACGGTAAATTCACAAAGGTTCACTGCGATTACAACACACGTAGGAACGTTTGCTTACCGGCGCACTCCCTATGGCCTCTCGTGCATACCGGAGAAATTTCAAAAGATGATGGAAGAGACTTTGCGTGGAATCCCCAGTACAGTAGTATTTCTTGACGACATTTGTGTCTCAGGACCGGACCGCCATACACACTTACGTAATTTGCGGGCAGTACTAGATAGACTAAAAAAAATGGGTTTAACTATTAAACTTGAAAAATGTAAATTTTTACAAAAAAGGGTCCATTACTTAGGCTTCATTATAGACAAAGATGGGTTGCACCCGGATCCTGCCAAGCTCGAGGCGATTACTTGTTTGCCCACGCCCAAGGATGTGAGTCAGTTAAAAAGTTTCCTTGGTTTACTTAACTATTATGGTAAGTTCATACCACATTTAAGTTCACTATTACATCCGTTACACATATTATTAAAAAAAAATATTCCTTGGTCGTGGGATGCAAAATGTGAACGGGCGTTCAAAGGGGCGAAGGAGGCGCTCACGAGCGACCGGGTGCTGGCACACTACGAGGAGGGGCGGCCGCTAGTGCTAGCCGTGGACAGCAGCGCGTACGGCATCGGTGCCGTGCTGGCGCACCGCTACGACGGCGGGGACGAGCGGCCCGTCAGCTGTGCTTCGAGGTCTCTTAATGACGCCGAGAGAAATTACAGCCAGCTCGATAAAGAAGCTTTAGCGATTTTTTATGGTGTGACTAAGCATCACCAATATCTTTTTGGTAGGCAATTCACCCTCCGCACGGATCATAAGCCGTTAATGTACATTTTGGGGGAAAAGAAGGGCATACCACAGACGGCCGCCAGTAGGCTGCAGCGTTGGGCAGCGCGGCTGGCGGGCTACGACTATAAGGTGGAATTTGTAAGGTCCGCAAACAACGGTCCGGCTGATTCTCTGTCTAGGCTACCATTGCCACAAGAGCGGCGTCGGCCTTCCACCACATTGTTCATGAATATGATTGAAACTTTACCAATTAATTATAAAGATGTAGCGAGAGAGACCAAAAACGATCCTTTATTAAGTAAAGTGTTAGGGTATATTATGTTCGGATGGCCATTGTCGGCTAGCTGCGAGGAAGAGAAGGCTTATTTTGTAAGAAAAGAAGAATTATACATTGACTTGGGGTGTATTCTTTTTAAGTATAGAATTGTCATTCCAGCTAAATTAAAAGGGGATGTCCTAAAGGAAATACACATGGGACATTTGGGGATAAACAAAATGAAAAACATTGCCCGTAATTATGTGTTCTGGCCGAATTTAGATAAGGATATGGAGGAGACAGGTCGGGCCTGTGCCGCGTGTCGCGAGATGCGCGACGCGCCCGCCCGTGCTCCTCTCCATCCATGGGAGTTTCCCTTACATCCCTGGCGGCGAGTACATGCTGATTTTTTCGATTGTGCAGGTAAACGATTTTTGATTATAGTAGACGCACATTCGAAATGGATCGAATCATTGCCTATGACTAACACTACTGCGACGTCTACCATAAATGCTTTTCGTAATGTGTTTGCACGTTTTGGCCTACCATCGCAGCTAGTCACAGATAATGGTCCGCCGTTCTCATCTAGTGAGTTTAAAATGTATTGTTGTAAAAATAATATTAAGCACACAACATCGGCGCCGTACAGACCGCAAGGTAACGGGGAAGCGGAAAACGCGGTAAAAACTGTGACAAAGGCGACAAACGCGCGATTTTTGAAGGGGTTGACATTTTAGCAGCCTTAAATACATTTCTATTCCAGTATAGAAATTGTGAACACGCAACCACAGGAGTCCCACCCGCAGTCGCGCTGCTCGGGCACCGCCTGCGCGGGCGCCTGGACGCGCTACGTCCGGACGCCGCGGCCGCGGTGCGTGACAAACAGGATAGGCAGGTAGAGGCCACCGGCGGCCGGCATAGGCAGTTTGAGGCGGGAGACCCGGTACTCGCGCGCGATTTCTCTCAAAGGGGTAACCAATGGTCAGAGGGTCAGATTATTGCCACTACGGGCCCAGTTTCGTACAAAGTTGAGATTAAAAATGGGACAGTGTGGCGTAGGCATCAAGATCAGATTATTCCTTTGCGAGGTAAGAATCGTTACTCTTTATCACGTACGAGTATTACACCTGTAAAAGGAGATAGAAGTGGTCTGGCCGGCGCCAGTGGCGGTGAGGAATCAACAGCAGAAGTTGCCGGTGGGTCAGCTATCGGTAATAGTAAAATAGCGGCCGAGGAAAAGTCAGAGGTTGAGTCAGACTATGGAGACGCAGTTGACAACTCGGATGACGAGGATTGTACCGAGAACCTCAATGCTGATTTACCATCCGCAGCATCTGCTCGTTCCGTTCGTGCATTTAATAGAGCTCTTAATAAAAGAAATATGTAAATCATATTACTATGTAAAAACATAAATAAGTATGTAATTATTTCAATATTGTCTTCGATTTGGTGGTGGGGTATGTAGCGTAGGCGTTTATTATTATGTGTGATGTGGGTAATACTGAATAAAGTTAGTTAGCTTCCAACTTGCCTTTCATTAACATTCCAATTGGGATGGGGGGAAGGGTCAGCAACACTTGTTTGCTGACTTTTAAAGGCCGGCAACGCACCCGCGACTCCTCTGGTGTTGCGAGTGTCCATGGGCGGCGGTGATCACTTACCATCAGGTGACCCACTTGCTCGTTTGTCGCCCTCTGACATAAAAAAAAAAAAAAAAGTTTGGTATTCGGCCTATTTGGCCCCGTTTTAAACATTAGACAACCGAATTTAAGTTAGGTTTTTTATTGTGATCAGATTACTTCCATGTCTACATAAGCGTAGAAAATAACTTCGTAAGATTTTAAAAAATAGTTATAAAAAGTCAGACTCCGTCGAAATATTACGATTTTTATAAAAAATGGAACCCTCAAAGGTAGTGTCGTCCGCCTGGCCCAGCAATACAGAAACGGACTTACTTGCATCATAAATATTGTTTTTTAGCATTTGGTTTCGAAACTCTTAAATGGCTTGTTTCTTTGATACATTCTGATGGTCATATTATCAGGGTTGTGTGGTGAGGCTCAGGCATGTCCCGGGGAATCGGTTGAACTATCTTGGATCCCTCAACGAATTTAATGAATAAAGGAGGAGTAAGAAAATTACAAAAATGAAATGTTTTGTATGTGGAAACTTCAGCAACCATCTTAAGTGAATTAAGTGAGCTATTAGCTTGTTTGCGGAATTACTAGATTAAAAAAGCAGTAGTCACCATTTAATAAATAGAAATGAATCGATCAGTAAAGATCTTCTAACATAAATTCTTAGAATTATAATAAAAAATAAATTTTAATTTAATCAAAGTTACTAATGAGCTTATATAATAGGTCTTTACCTATGAAATTGCCGTTTTGTATGAAAAAATTTAAACGAATTTTTTTCATGAATTTTTTTATTTGTATTAATCGAAGTAATCACCCATGCAATCAATGCATCTTTGCCATCGCAGTGGCAGTTTATTGATGCCCTTCTTAAAGAAATCAGCTGGACGGGAGGCAACAAATTCTTCAAAGGCATTTTGTACTGCCTCTCGGGTATTGAATTTTTTTCCCGCCAAGAAGTTATCCAAATTCTGGAAAAAGTAGTAGTCTGTAGGCGCAAGGTCTGGTGAGTAGGGCGGATGACGGAGAGCTTCCAACCCCAGTTCTTGCAACTTGGAGACCGTCTGCTGTGCAGTATGAGGTCGCGCGTTGTCGTGCAGGAGCAGCGGAGACGAGCGATTGACCAATGCTGGTTGGAGATGCGCCAGCTTCTCCATCATTGTGCTCAGTTCTTCACAGTACACATCTGCAGTAATGCTCACCCCGTTTGGTAAGAAGCTGTGATGAATCACACCGGCGCTAGACCACCAAACAGTGACCATCACTTTTCTAGGGGTAAGTTTTCGTTTAGGGCATTGTTTAGGTGCTGAACCAGGATCCAACCAACTTGCTGAGCGCTTGCGGTTATCAAACAGAATCCATTTTTCATCGCAGGTAACAATGCGGTTCAAAATTCCTTCATTTGTGTGTCTGTTGAGCAGTGCAAGGCACGTCTCGACGCGTACTTCGCGCTGGCGATCATTGAGTTCGTGGGGCACCCATTTGTCAAGCTTTTTTACCTTGCCAATTTGACGCAAATGGACCAATATTGTTTTGACGCTAACGTCGAAAGCTGCTGCTAATTCAGCCGTAGATTGTGTATCATCAGCTTCCACAACCGCCTTTAATTCGTCATTGTCGACCAAAGTCTTCGGACGACCGCGAGGTTCATTTTTCAGGTCGAAATTTCCAGAACGGAAGCGAGCAAACCAATAACAGGTGGTGCGTTGGTTTGTAGTGTTAGCTCCGTAAACGTCGTTGATGTTGCGTGCCGCTTGTGCCGCGTTGCTGCCACGACGGTACTCATATTCCATAATTACTCGAATTTTTAACGTATCCATGATGACGAAAAAGATTGAAATGCGATGAAAATGTAACACTAATCAATAAAGAAATGACTACTTCTGGAAAAAAGAATCCATGTTTTTAAAATTAAATTAATTTGAAATTAGAATTCTTAGCCAAACAAAAATTATTTTGATTTGAAATGGCCAGTACTGCAGAACGGCAATTTCATAGGTAAAGACCTAATATAACAGACAACAATTCTTTTGAATATTTGGATAATCTTTGGCCGAAACTTACTTTTACCCAGATATTCGGCTAAACTTGCAGATAGTACAACACAAAAGTAAAATATTTAGGCAAATCGGTAACCATCAATGATTCATTAGTCAAACTCGGGACGGGACTTAATTCATTTTAAATCGAGGTTAGAGGGAATTTTACAAGGCGTAAAGTTTTGGGACTAAGTTGAGAGCGCGGATGACAATAATGAATTCAATTTTCATTGAGGAAGTGTTTAGAAAATTCTTAAGAGAAGTTAAGGTGGAGTGATTGTCACTTTCTCTATAGAATTAGGAAATACCTTTGAAGTGATGTTTATCACAAGAAAAGGGATGTTGGAAAGGATTAAAGATAACCGTAAAGTTGAAACATTACAAAAAAGAAGTTATCGGTTTAACTTTTTGCTTTTGCTTAATTTATGTTTGTCAATATTTCAAGCGTCCGACCTAATTTTAACTTAACGGGTTTGTGCTTAAGGGGCTTCATTCATCATATTTCTTTCAGATTAAAGAGTGCATACTCTTTGGTTTTAGTTAAATACTGTACGATTAAGCTATAGCTAGATGCTCTCACTGGTACCAATAAGTACATACCAAGTAAGTGGCGAGGTTAAGCGTCTAGGTTCGCGGTCAGTCCAGAGGACCACCAAAGTGGTTGAATTTCTGAGCGACTCCATGCTTTGGAGGGTATGTTAAGCTGCCAGTCCCGGTTTTAGGCATTAGACAACAGTCGTTAAGCCATGTCATTGGCTTGAATAACTCTGACACTAGGGTAAACACTACCCATACGATAAGTAGTAGTAAGTAGATAAGTAGCAAAATTTTAAAACTAGTAAAACACCATTTTAAGATATATTTCGTTAACATAATGTTGTTAAGTGGTTTATTTGAATTAGATATTACCGGTAGGCGTGGTTCGTAAATGCTTGCTTTTCACGCCAAAGGTCGTGGGTTCCATTCCCACCCAGGACAGATATTTGTGTGCACGAACATGTATGTTTGTCCTGTCTGGGTATAGTTTTTTATATAAGTATGTATTAACAAAAAAAGTAGTATATGTAGTATATCCGTTATCTGGTTTCCATAGTACAAGCTCTGCTTAGTTTGGGATTAGATGGCCGTGTGTAAATAATGTCCCAAGCTATTATTATTATTTAAGTATCCAATATTCAAAGAGACATTTTTGAACATATTTTATACACAGTTCAATTAATGTTTAGATACATAGTCCATACTTGTCATATGGGCAATGGTTACTCTAGTATCAGAGTTAGTCAAGTCGCCCTATAAGCCTCTGGAATGGCTTAACGACTAATATCTAATGACTAGAACTGGGACCGATAGCTTAACGTGCCCTCCGAGGCACGGAGACGCTCAGAAATAAAAGGACCTTGGTGATCACCCATCTATGGACAGACCGCGAGCCTAGTCTCTTAACCCCGCCGATCACTTACAGAGAGGGGAAATCAGGATAAGCTATGAGCGCCTCGCTCATTTTAAGACACTACAATAAACACACAAGTATTAAATGCTGTAAATTTCTTTCTTTAAAATTTCAACTGGCTTTTTGTCTTCAGAAACTAAATACAAACTGAACCAACAACCTCTCTACGGTACCACACGAGTTTTAAAAGTCAATAAGTCAATAACTTAAAGGAGTCTGGTTGGTGGGCTTCCGCACGATGGAAAACTTTGAAAGTTACTAAACAAGATACATTGCTGTTTGCAGTAGTAAATAGAAGTTTTTTGTGCTTTGCTACGGTGACTTAAAAGGCAATTACTCAATTATAACAACTCGCACTTGCGGTGCAGTTTAGTAAGTATTTATGTACAGATGCAAGCACATCAAGCTACCCCAATCTGTCTTATATTTTTTAAAGATTTTCAACTTTTTCCACGTAAGCATAAGGTTCACTTTCAATTGTCGAAATTTGACAGATTGGGATAGCTTGATGTGCTGGCGTCTGTACATATACTAAAGTGTAAGAACCATTTAGGTTCCACCGGAGTACAGTGTATACTTTTCTTAAATAAGTATAACGACTTACAAAAAAAATCGAATGCATGAAAAAAAATTATTGATTAATACATATGTACAACTATTTCACATAGTCTTTTAAAACCAACAAGTGCGAGTCGGACTTAAATATTTATTCTTTAATATTATTGTTTCGTATTTGTTGTTTTAGCAGCAACAGAAATACATCATCTATGAAAATTTCATATTCCCATTTTTTAGAGCTTCGTATCTCAAAGCATAATCAGAATAATTATTTTTTGTCCGCATTTCTATAACCTATCTAAACTCGAATACACATTAAGTTGGCATGATTATATATTAATTAATATACATTAGGTAAATAATATATATTACCCATGTCTCTTGTAGCAGTAAAAATATAGCTGTGACACTAACAAAATAAAAAATACGGATTTTTATTTATTTCTATATCTCAGCTATTCTCTACTAATATTATATGACATTTTGTATGTGTGTTTGCTTGTAATGGGTTAAATAAAACACTACTTAATAGGTATTAATAATTTCATCAATAGAAAAATAAATTATAGGCAAGTAACATCGATTTTATTTATGGGTAGATAGCTTAATTATAAACCTAAGTGGTCTCTTTTTGGAGCGATATTAATGTAATCACACTAATATTATAAAGGTGAAAGTTTTTGAGTGTGTATGTTTGTTACTTGTTCACGTCTAAACGGCTGGAGCGATTTTAATCAAATTTGGTACAGTTGGCTGACACCCTGGATCAACACATAGGCTATAATTTATAAAGTTTAACGCGAGTAAAACCGCGGGGCATGGCTAGTTATTTAAAAATTGTTTAAGTGATAAGTAACAAATAAAAAAAAGAAACAATAATCGCAACAAAAAATACAATAAAGAAGCCCAATGTATCCAAAAACAACTTACAAATGTCCTCATTTCGCGTTAATCACAAATATATCTTACTATCTCTGGTCATTAATGTGTATTTATTTGTACAATAGTAATATCTATAATGTACTTTTCTATATCCTGTAAACGGAATATTATCCAAGAATTTAAAAAAGTAAACAGTCCGAAAATACTTCGTTTTTTGCAATACTAACTTACATTTTAAGTTGGAGATTTTTTTAGAACCATTCCCATATAAGTTTGTACAATACTCTCGGCATACTAGTCAGACTCTCACTTTACGGGTAATCTTGAAAGAATGATTCAGATATGTCTTCATGAAACTAACTTTAAAATATAATAATAAAATTTACATTTAATAAAGTATTAACATTGAAAAAATATATCAAGATAATATCTGTTTAGTTTAGAATATATTAATATCCTGAGACATTATTCACACACGGCCATCTGATCCCAAACTAAACACAAGCTGTTTTTAGTTACTATGGAAACCAGATAACTGATATACTACTTACATATGTATACTACTTTTCTTTCGTTAATACATATGTACCTATAGAGACACACAGACTTAGGACAAACAGACATGTTCTTGCACACAAATATCTGTATATATAAGGTATATTCAGAAAAAAAAAATCGTTATTTTAGTTTTGAGCCATCAAAAAATATATTATCACAACAAATGCACGAATAGTTGTAGGTAACGTGTCAGTGTATTTAATTTTTTTTTTATATTTGAGAGGACGACAAACGAGCTAGTGGGTCACCACCACACAGCTGGACAAAAGCCTCCCCAAAGAATGAGGGGATATGCCATAATCGTCACGCTTGGCAGAAGGGTTGGCGATCGCAGTTTGATGGTGATAGTTCACAGAAAAACGCTTCTGCCCATTCTTTGGTAGGTATTCCCTCGGTCGATTTCTACGCCCCCCATGGGATGTGATGGGGTGATGATATTCTATGCCGTCACCACACAGCAATACTCTTATCTACTAATAATACAAAGACAAACTGAACTTCTACCAATGTTCCTAGCCTTAGGTACTAGGGTATAAGTTATATAGAGGAGTTATTTGGTAGGTATTCCCTCGGTCGATTTCTACGCCCCCCATGGGATGTGATGGGGTGATGATATTGTATGCCATCACCACACAGCAATACTTATCTACTAATTATACAAAGATAAACTGAACTTCTACCAATGTTTTACCCTTAGGTACTAGGGTATAAGTTATATTGAGGAGTTATTTGGTAGGTATTCCCTCGGTTGATTTCTACGCCCCCCATGGGACGTGATGGGGTGATGATATTCTATGCCATCACCACACAGCAATAAACTGAAGTTCTACCAATGTTTTAGCCTTAGGTACTAGGGTATAAGTTATATTGAGGAGTTATTTGGTAGGTATTCCCTCGGTCGATTTCTACGCCCCCCATGGGATGTGATGGGGGTGATGACATTATATGCCATCGCCACACAGCAATACTTATCTTCTAATAATACAAAGACAAACTGAACTTCTACCATTGTTTCTAGCCTTAAGTACTAGGGTTTAAGTTATTTTGAGGAGTTATTTGGTAGGTATACCCTCGGTCGATTTCTATGCCCTCAATGGGATGTGATGGGGTGATGATATTATATGCCGTCACCACACAGCAATACTATCGTAAATAATATCGTAGGAAATTCAAAACTGTACATTGAATATTTTTTTAAAAGGATACTTGGGGCGTTTTCTACTATAGATATCGAATGCAAACATATAGTTTTTAGAATTTTTGTCTGTTTGTCTGTATGTATGTCCGGGTTAAACTCAAAAAGTACTGCATGGATTTACTTCAAATTTTGTATGAATATTACTAAGAGGTCGGGTCAATATATAGGCTACATATTATCACGCTATCACTTACGGGGGAGGAGCTGTGATAATTTATAATAATAATTTATAAAACGTAACGCGGGTAAAACCGCGGGGCACAGCTAGTCTACTAATAATACAAATACAAACTGAACTTCTACCAATGTTCTAGCCTTAGGTACCAGGGTATAAGTTATATAGAGGAGTTATTACGGTACTTTTACAGCACAGCGTTACACTTTTTATGTCTTTAGTCGGCAGCTGGCACGTTCCTGAATTACTAAGTAAGTTGCTCAGACAAATGATAGTGAATACATTATGTTAATCATAAAGTTTGATGTTTTTAGGTTTCCGTATCTCAAGAGAAAACAAATGACTATCTTGTAGGAACGCTTTGATATTCGTCGGTTGCTACTTTGTGATAAGTAGGTATAGACGCCAGCTACCCGAATCTAGGCCCCCTCCCCCAAAGGTTTCTAAAACATTGCCATTTGGAGCTGTCAACCATAGTCAATGTGCTTCACATGTGAGTTGGTGACCGCAGTTAAGTGGTAGTTGGTACACAGGAGGCACTACTGCCTGACTTTTTTTTTTAATCAGGACTAGTCCCTCCCTCTTACCAACCACTGCAACTCTTGTTAGCCAGGATCAACAGTGGCACACAATGAAATGACACTGAGCGGTGAAGCTCAGGCATGTCCCGGGGAATCACTTTAACTGTCTTGGATCCCGCAACGAGTTTAATCAGAAAGAGAAAAAGGAGGAGTTAGAAAATGCCCGACTACCTAGTGTATCCCTTCGTCGCTTTTTACGACCCCCATAGGATGATATGGGGTGGCCCTGTTATTATTTCCCGGCTGAAAAACCCCCGGCCATCATATCAGCCAAATTACGTCCACTATTGGACAAAAGCGACTGCACGTGTGGCGCAGCGGCTTAGAGGTTCGAGTCCCGCGCCGGACAACTATTTGTGTGACCCATAAATAGTTGTTCAGAGTCTGGATTTAATTTGTGTCCGTCTATTATATGTTTGTAAAGTACCCCTCGGCACAGGGATTAATTTCCCTAATGCGGGCGTTGTCTTTTAAAAAAGAAAAAAAAATGCTTCCCCAAAGCATGAGGGGGATATGCCATAATCCCCACGCTTGGCAGACTGGTAGGCTATCGCAGTTTGGTGGTCATAGTCCGAAGAAAAACGCTGCTCCCCGTTCCCTGGTAGTTATTCGCACGGGATGATTTCTACGCTACCCACGGGATGAGATGGGGTGATGATATACCTCGCCGTCACACACGGCCTATATCTGCCTCTTTGGTCTAGCGGTAGCATGTTCACCCGCAGAGAACTAGGTCCCGGGTTCAAATCCCGGGTCGGACCAAAAGTGATTTTGGGACTTTTCTGTAAAAAGAAAAATCTCTCTCAGCATCAGCCCGAAGTCTGGAAATTGAGGGTATTAGGATTATTGAGGAAATTGAGGATATACCCCCGTGCCTCGGAGAGCACGTAAAGCCGACGGTCTTGTACCTGACCTCTTTCCGGTCGTGTCGCTAGGCGTCCCATCGGATCATGAGAGTGATCGAATACAAAGTGACCTTGTGTTTTCGCACACACTTGAGCACTATAATATGTCCCGCGCAGATAGCTAATCTCTGTTGAGACTGGCCACCGTGGCTAAAATTCGGCTAGGAGGACATTATTATTATTATATGTCTCTAAATGCACCCAAAATAATGGAACATCATCACACATCATGAAAGTCCAAATGAAGTGGAGACCAATAACAACAATAGAGAGATTCAAGTTAAACCAGTATTAAACTCGGAGCCTGCATCAAACTTTGAGCTGTAAGTACGTTACAGTTACGTGATAAGGTTTCGTAACTACCCTCAGTGTTGCCAACTAATGTTTTTGTGAACAGACTTTGTAATTGGCAAGTTGTTAAAGTATAATGTAGAAAAAGTAACAGTAGCTTTTTTATTTATTTATTGAGGTCCACCAATAAATATTTACACTAAAAAAATAACACAACTTTCATGCAATAATACAAATCATAGCGTAGCAATTACTTAACGGTAAACACCGAAAATAAAATAACATGACAAATGTGTTAGTAAGCTAAAATAACAGGTACAAACTAAATATTATTAAAATGAAGATCAATTCAATTCAATTCAAAATATATTTATTTTCTCTTCACAAATAATAAGATTAAAAGTATAATCATTGCAACATGTGTCCAATTTAAAAGGTTTAACAACGTATTATTAACATAATTATGTAATGATTTTAGTGGTTAGATCGTATTGCTAACTAATAATTTTGTAAATGGAAAATGTGGTAGTAAAACTTTAAAATACCATATTAGAAAAGCGCAAAAGCTATGCAATAGTGAAATTGATTATTATTCATAAAAAAGTTGGTTTACATTGCTATAAGATCTGTATTATTAATTACAAGACTTCTGATGTGTGAGTTTTGGTGCTTGCAAGGTGACACAGGCATATAATATATTTATTTTCTCTTCACAAAGAATAAAATTAAGTACAAAAAAGAAAGTATAATCATTGCAACATGTGTCCAATTTAAATGGTTTAACAATGTATTATTAACATAATTATGTAATGATTTTAGTGGGTAGGTCGTATTGCTAACTAATAATTTTGTAAATGGAATATGTGGTAGTAAAACTTTAAAATACCACATTATAAAAGCGCAAACGTTATGCAATAGTGAAATTGATTATTATTATTCATAACAAAGTTGGTTTAAATTGCTATAAGATCTGTATTATTATTTACAAGACTTCTGATGTGTGAGTTTCGGTGCTTGCAAGGTGGCACAGGCATCGAAACAGCGAAAATTTAAATGGTTTAACAATGTATTAATAACATAATTATGTAATGATTTAAGTGGGTAGGTCGTATTGCTAACTAATGATTTTGTAAATGGAATATGTGGTAGTAAAACTTTAAAATACCACATTATAAAAGCGCAAAAGCTATGCAATAGTGAAATTGATTATTATTTATAACAAAGTTGGTTTAAATTGCTATAAGATCTGTATTATTAATTACAAGACTTCTGATGTGTGAGTTTTGGTGCTTGCAAGGTGACATAGGCATCGAAACACCTTAACAAATTCTAATAGTGTAAGCTCTCAAGCTCTCAAGGGCTTTTGTAGAGCTATGAGTGGCTTTTATTATGGTGGCGTGATAAGTTTTGGCAATTACAATGCTTCATCCCTATTGTATATTGTATTGCAGTGTCTCAAGTCGAAAGTCTTCGCTCACTATGAGTTTTATTAGAAGGCTCAGGGTCACTCAAAGAGAAATGGAGAAGGCTATACTCGGAGTTGCCCTGCGGTGTAGCTCGTAGACCTAACGGCCGTTGGGGCAGAAACAGCATGGGCAGACCCCCTACAAGATGGACCGATGATATTGTGCGGTTTGCTGGAAGCCGCTGGATGTGAAAAGTGCAAGACCGGAAATTGTGGATATCTTTGGGGAGGCCTTTGTTCAGCAGTGGACGTCTTTCAGTTGAATGATGATTCCTATTGAGAGTTCAAGTTCGTTCATACTTTTTTCTCTAGACGTGTACTGCATGAATCTATTTTAAAGAAATCTAGTAAATCTGCACCGAGGTTTGACGATAAGTCACTTGTTAGTTAATAGAAGGAAATATAACAATATCAAATTCACACTTGTTTAGCACAATCGTAGCAACATTTTAAATAATGGAATAATGCATAAGTAGGTTAAAGATCCATTAAGTCTAAAACCGTAATAAATGCCCCGAAAAGCAAACATTGGCAACACTGATGTCTGAGAACATAGTAGTGATCGGAAAATGTTTAAAAGCTTTGTTACGGGTTGTTGAGGAACTGCTTGAGAATTCGACGTACCTTACTTTGTATTTTATAGAACTTTTGTTTCAATTCAAACGGATACAAAGAAGACATGGAGATGATTCTGGAAGCCTTGAAAACGGGACAAATAGCGGAGCAATGATGACCGTAAATGTTTGAGGTAGAAATCGGATTAAAAATAGCCCATGGAAGTGGGTAAGCCACTAGTGTGGGAAGTAACTTGCGTCGGCACTTTTGTACTATTCCATCTTTTCTATACGTCGGAGTCTGCGGGTACTGCTGCTGCATTGGCGGGGGCCCTTACATAGTGCAAATATATTAACTTAGTTGCATGTTATATACATATGTTTGCAATTTGAGGTCGAAACGCCTGGCCCATGGAGTCCCAATACGCGCATCATCTTTCGTATGTCACAAAATGAACAATTGACGCTTCATGTGACTAGAAGGCTGGCCTTTATTTTGGTCAAAGAAACGGCGTTGCCAACGTTGGATGGAAAACCTGAAAGAAAACAAAACAAAATGGCGTAACTAAGTAGGTACATCAGTACCTACCTACTTACTTATTGCCCCGTGGAAAAATACTATTATAACCAGAATTAGTCAGTTGTAGTATATACATAAATTTATTTTTGCCGCTTAGGACATAAAGATTAGTCTATATGACAAAACTTCAAGACTTTCACTTATATGAAAGTCATGAAGTTTGTAAGTTTACACTTACGATAACTATTACATCTCTTTGATTCAGTCGCTTTATCTTTTGTTAGCTGACGGATTTTACCTATAAACTACTGTCCTGCAAAATGTTGAGTAAGTACCTTTCTTCTGGCTAGAAAGAGAGAGAGAGAGAGAGAGAAATTCCAAAAGCAATAAACGATAATAACTAATTTTTGTAAAAGTGACAAACGGTTAATGTCGGCTTTAAATCAGCCCACCCCTGCGCATTAATTCTAAGGGCTTAAGAGGCCTTAAATTGTGGCGATATGTTCTTGTAATAAATAAATAAAAATCTTTTATTTTTAGACAATATGCCGAATATTTTGTTATAATATATTATATTTATTATATATATTAAAGTAGGAAATTACTTAAGACTATATAAGTACATGAGGAGCTTTAACATAAAAAAAGCATTACACCATTGAAGTAGATTTGAGTAATGAATTTTAAAAACGCGGATTCCTGGCCAAAAACAGTAAGAAGCCATTACCACTAGTTGTTTAAGTGGAATTATTTTAATGTGATTCTAACTGCCGTGCCTCAGTTGGAAGCTGCTTTCTTATAAAAGAGTGCGGCTTCAAACCTCGCACAAGACAAATATGTATGTTCATGAACATGTCTATTTCTCTTGGTCAGGGTGTTTTTTCTGTATATTGTAGGTATATATTTACAATAATAAGTAGATAAGTATTGCCATCCGTTGTCTAGTATCCATAGTTTTAGTTTTGCTTAGTTGGACTTACTTGGCAGTGGATACCCTAGTGTCAGAGTTGTCAAGCCGCCCAGTAGAACTCCGACATGGCTTGGACTACTGTTGTCTAATCACTACAACAAAGACCAACAGATTAACGTGCCCTCCGAAGTACGAAGAAGCTCATATATCAAACCATAACCCATCTATGGATTGACCGCAAGCCTAGTTACTTCCTTCAACCTCACCGATCATGGTGAGAGCATCTGGCTATGAGAGCCTTGAAGTTAAGTTTGGGCTAAATGACGCCTCGGGATATAACCTAGATATTAAATATTATAATTTATATTTTACTAGGAAAACCACGTGTACCTATGTCAGCTAACAGAAATTAAATAATTAAGTATTTGACTCTCACAATTTATGAACAAAATGCTAATATAAGTTTAATGTCACGACATCGTACCACATAAGTTCAGCTTAACACTAATCCCAATATCGTAGATGTGATAGAAAAATAAATATTTGTTTCAAGCTAAATCATAAATAAGACTTACAAAATTTAATATAATATGTTTTGCTAAGTATTTGCAAACAAATATCTTTAATATTATTTTACGATGTTTTACCACATTATGCTTCAAACAGAAATCTATATATAGAATATCTATATATTATTAAAAATTACCTAATTTCGTGTTTTATGTGTCAGACTTACCAACTATCTTGCCATAGTATCCGCAACCCCTGTGATGAGGAAGCGAAATATTCAGCAATATTACTAGATATATCTAAGTCTGTTTATCAGTTGTCTGTTTGCCATAATACAGCCTCTGCCTTGTTTGGGATCAGAAAGCAATGTGTTAATTGTCCCAATATATCTATTTATTTCAGTAATTTTCAAATTGTATCATCATATCACCCGATAGACGTCCAATGCTGGACAAAGGGCTCCCCAATAACCTTTACAGTTGCCGGTTTCGCGCTATCCGCATCCAGCGGGTACCAGTGACCCTAACAAGATCATCGGTCCATCTTGTAGGAGGTTGGCCCACGCTGCATCTTCCAGTTCCTGGTCGCCACCCGAGAACTTCCTCATTCCCCCAACGGCCGTCAGTACTTCGAGCTATGTGCTTCCCCTACCGCCACTCAAATTATTCTTCCTTCAAACTCTGTACATTCAATTTAAAATCCTCAGGCGCCAGATGCTCTTACCGGTCTGTAAGTAATTACCGAGGTTAAGTAACTAGCCTCGTTGACAGTCCATAGATTGGTGACCGCAAAATTGGGCTAATTTCTGAACGTTTCCGTGCTTCGGAGGGCACATTAAACTGACGGTCTTGGTTGTAGACGTTAGACAACAGTCGTAAAGCCATGTCGGAGGCCTAACGGGCGGCTTGAACAACTCTGACACTAGGATAACGCCATTGTCCTTACACTAAATAAGTTTCTTTTTAAATACTGCATTTTTCCTGTACCATTTTTTAAGAAACAGGGTTTGGAAACACGATTGACGGGTAGTTTTTGCTTAGTTCGCTCTCAATTAAACTCACTTGTGCAGTTTCACTTCTGTTCACGTTTGGTTTTGCTTTTATTTGGTTCAGCTTTTGGTTTGAAAGGATTAATTGATTGTGATCGACACTTCATTTAATAATGAACAAATTTGTCCCAAATTTTATATTGTTTACAACTGCAAATTACCATAGTTTTCCTTTCAATTGAATTCAATTTAAAATTATTTTACAAATAGGCCAACATTTCAGGCGTGTCTCAGAGACTGGTCGTAGGTACTTCCAGAGACTAAAGTTGAAGTGGATGAATTCTGTAGACGTTCAAGCTTGTACAAAAAATAATAAGTAGCCTCAAGATAACAGTCATCAGCGAAGTTACGAAGAGATCACCCTCTTCTTCCACCACGGAATATTTACCATTTTCGGACTAAAGTTTTTCTTGTTCAATCACTATTCTGTAGTAGTGATTAAACAAGAAACACTTCAATCACTACTGTGCAGTAGTGATTGAACAAAAAAGACTTAAGTCGGATAATGGGAAAAATCCGTGGACGCGATACGTAACTCCTAGAACTGACGGCCGCTAAGGCAAAAAGGATATGATGTGAGTGATACTCTCATGATTCGCGACCACGAACCAGAAAACGTAGCATTGGCAAGACAAGGGGGCTGACGATCTTACAACGGTTGTGGGATGCCATTGGATAAGGGCAGCGCAAGACCAGTAGTTGTGGAGATCTTTGGAGGAAGCGTTAATCCAGCTGTGGATGTCTTTCGACTGTTATGATGACGACATGTAAAACGTTTATCTTGGAAAATTCTTCATTTTAATAAGTTGGTTTGGTGAATAAAAATTCAGTAATTCTACTAATATTATAAATGCTTTTGTTTTTTTGTAAGGATGTATGGATGTTTGTTACTCTTTCACGCAAAAACTACCAAACGGATTTTGATGAAACTTTGTAGTAATTTAGCTTATATATCTGTATAACACTTATGCTATAATTTATAATGTTTAACGTGGCTATAACCGCGGGGCACAGCTAGCAACAAATATTTTGTTAAGGCTTGAATATATAACTGTTGCACACATCTAATTACATGTTACAAGGAAACCTCTATCGCAGCGTGGCCTCAAGCAAGCGGTTTAGCACGCGGTCATTAGTCAAAGAGAGCGGCGCATAAATTATACGCCCAATTAGTTACATTGATGGCCGTCGACGATTATAGATATCAGGATCAAGCATGTCAACACGGGACTCTAAATGCGGCTGCAACGTGGAGTATTTGTTTCACTAGTAATAAATTATTATGTTTTTGACGACCTCATTAGTATAGTGGTGTTATACCACGAAAAAGGGTTAAAGAAAGATCTTTTGATAGCATCTAAATGGACAAGCATAAACTATTGTCGTTGTAGTTTGATTTCTGAACCAAACACTATATATTCAGTGTAGATTTTAGTATTGTTGAATAATAAACGTGGAATTTATCGTCACGTTACGTTTCCCATGAGCTATATAATATGTATACTGTGTATATATCTCGATGCACCCGAGCAATAAGCTGGTATTCAAAATTTTACAGGAGAAAAGATTTACTTATTTTATCGAATATCTTTTCAGCAAGTGGTACTATTGATGTCGTTTATGTATCAAATAAAAGTTATTTTTTTTGTAAAATATAACTGTGCCATTACTATGAAATTTCTTTAATTAAAAACCTAGTAATTTACTGAAACAAATAATACCTAAAATCCTATCCATAAAATAATATCGTATAATTTTAGAAATGGTATTGATATATAATAATATTATTGCAAGGAAATTTAGAATATATATTTCTTTTTGTAACAACTTAATACTGATTTTTTAAAAGTATATAAATGGTAAATATTGTAATATACAAATAATTGCGTACTTGTAGAGTGAACAAAAAGAGTGAAACTCGCGTCATCTTTACTTAAAGTTACTTAAAGTTACTACTTAAAGTTTTAAAAATATAATATTATTTATGATGATACATATGTGTCTATAAATAAATTCAGAAGGACCGCCCCAATTTGGTTTCTGTATGTTTTGAGCTACTGCTCTATCTTAACTTGCTACGTCATCGCTAAAGCTATACACGAGATATATAGATATATTAGTAGGCCTATATGCATAGCATATGAGTGGTGAGATGTATTGACTGCTTCATTAAACACTTCTGGTTAACATGTTTATAAGTATTTAACGTTTTGTAACGTATAGATGAATACTTATACATTACAAACATTTGTTTTTTTTCTTGTAGGAGAAGTGTCCTTTATTGCCACCACTAGCAAGCAGCTCCGGGAAGACACTGGCTGGAGCCGTAGGACAAACCAAAGTCCTCCCAGGGTAGGTGACGAGACCACTATTTCAAAAATTGGATATTTTGTCTAGTAAAAGAAATGTCCTTTATTGCCGCCACTTGCAAGCAGCTCCAGGAAGGCAACGATCTATTTGTGGCACATTCGCTGTGCCTAACCGGCAGGAGTCAGCAATCCGGTAGGCTGAACCAAAGCCCTCCCAGGGTACGTGTCCCAATCTGGGGCACGGCACAAAATGGGGGCACCAGAGCAGCATACCCATGTTCCCGAGGCTCCCCCCACCAGGCGCCATAGTCGTCCACGGGCATGCACGGGAGGTTAGGATTAGTAAGTGCGAGTTAATTTTTATAGAATCTTAAAATAAGATTAATTTGTCCATACAATATCTACTTAACAGTACAATAATTTGGAATATATGACTATATGTTATATATTATAGTAGCGGCCCGGTACGTGCTTCGCTACGTTTTTAAGTATTAGTACGAATTGTTTGTATATGGGAGTATAGAAAGATGTTAATTTTACACTTTTTCAAGACTTTTTTAAAAATTTTCTCTACGTAATAACCCTCCCTGGACTTTCACGAATAATTCCAGACCAAAATGAGCCAAATCGGTAAAGGCGTTGTTGAGTTATAACATTACAGCGAAAAGTGGCATTGATTTTTATATATATAGACTAGCTGGTGCCCGCGACTTTGTCCGCGACAATTTTGAATGATGACCAATGTAACTACTTATTACTTAAGCTTTATCTAAAAAATATAACTTTTAAAACAAATAAGCAATATAAATTGAATAAAACCTAACCTATAAATAACCTTACTAAGAAATAAATGAAAAACTACTTTGCTACTGTTAGTTACAAAAAGGAGCCGATATCATCACGCAAAAATCAAAGAATACATATCAATTGTCCTTAAGTATAGTCAGTAAGTTAAATAAAGTAAAATAAAATAACTAACCAAAGATCCTGATATATATATTTTTAATTTTGAACTGAAATTCTAAGTACCAATTTTCATGCGTTTAACTTTAAGTCGCAGTTTACATAGAAACTTACGTACCCTACTTTACGCCCTTAGGGGGGGGGGGTTTCTCAAATATTCAGAAATATATATTTTAAATTTTTAACTGAAATGCCTAATAACAATTTTCATGCGTTTAACTTAAAACGTTTCACATTTTTCATACAAACTTACATCCTCGATTTTACACCCTTGGGGGTGGAATTTTCAAAAACCCTTCTTTAGTGGATGCCTACGTCATAAAAGGTACCTTCTGTCAAAATGTCAAGTCTTTAACTCCAGCCGCTTAGGCTGTGCGTTGATATGTCAGTCAGTATAAACTTACATTACATATTTTATGCCCTTCGGGGTTGAATTTTCAAAAATCCTGGAACACATTTTTATTTTTAACTGAAAGGTCAAGTACCAATTTTCATGGGTTTAACTTCAAAAAAGTCGCATTTTTCATACAAACTTACATGACCTATTTTACGCCCTAAGGGGTGGAATTCCCAAAAATCCTGAAACATATATTTTTAATTTTTAACTGAAACGCTTAATACCAACTTTCATGCGTTTAACTTAAAAATTGACACATTTTTCATACAAACTTACACCCCCTATTTTACGCTCTTGGGGCTGGAATTTCCAAAAATGCTGAAATACATATCTTTTATTTTTAACTAAAAGGCCAAATACCAATTTTCATGCGTTTAACTTAAAAATTGTCACATTTTCCATACAAACTTACATCCCCTATTTTTCGCCCTTGGGGGTGGAATTTCCAAAAACCCTGAAATACGTGATATTTTATTTTTAACTGGATGGCCAAATACCAATTTTTATACCTTAAACTTCATAAACGGCAAAGTTTCATACTAACTTAGCGCCCCTGTTTTACCCCCTTAGGGGTTGAATTTCGAAAAATCCTTCCTTATTCCTTGTCTACATTATAAAACAAACATTTTTGCAAAATTTCAGCTTTCTAGGTCCAAGGGTTTGGGCTGGGCGTTGATGAGTCAGTCAGTCAGTCAGGACTTGTCTTTTTATTTATATAGATTTACAATATGAAGAGAGGTAGGGCACAGCGGTCATTCGCTCAAAGACCAGCCCGACTGGGAAAGTACCTCCACATTACAGAAGGCATTCCTTAATAATAATATAAATAACTTAATGTTGTGTTTCTGCGTGTGAGTAATGTCGCCAGAGCTCATCGGTGGAATTAAATATGGATAAATTGTTAATAGTAGGAGAGACGTGGAAGATCGTCCTTCACCGATCTGATAACCAGATGAGACGTATTTTTTATCAAATGTTTTTTATAAACAAATATGCCTATAATTGCTTGCCTAGCGAAAAGTGCTCATGGCTATTTTTAATTAAATTAACTATTATCAATTTTTTTCATCACCTTCATACTTTTGATAACCAAATAAAATTTATTTCACTGATAGTTTTTAATACACAGAATATGCCTAGGTATGCTTGCCTACCCATTTCAGTGTATAACTACCTGGCAAGCAGGTGTAAACAGCTAAGTCAAAATAGGTGACTCCATCGATCTGCTAACTTATCAAAAGTTATCTCAAATTTTAGATTATTTTATTTCAAAATCAGTCATATAAACTTGCCTGCGAAAAATCGTACTTAAAGTACTGTTGCCAGGCTAAAAACTTTGAGTTTTAGCCACTTGATAGGTGCGACAGAGAAAGTAGAGCGTCCGAGGTCCGTGTGCTAGAGCAGGACACAACATAGCAGCTGCTCGCTACCTGACCGTAGAACGTATCCGAGTGCCCATGCTCGTGCACATGTGAGTGACAGAGACAGCATTTATTTACACTTGTCAGTAATTTTGAACTCCAATTTATTACAAATAATTTTGATCTCAATTTTTATATTATTTTACGCTATACATACTTACAGCTATGCAATAATCGAAAATAAATAATTTACCACATCAGTAGACACAGTGATTTTCGAACTGCAATGTTTCCACGGTCATGGGGTTGACCCACAGATTACCAAAAGTAACCTTAAAATAAAAATGGCTATAACTTTTGTATCCCAAGTTCTAAAAATCTAAGAAATTAAAAATGCCTTTTCTATCACATTAACCAACAATTAAAACATAAAATATCCCGTAACACGAAATTTTACTAGCGGTAAATTTTTTTTTTATTACTGTATCTTTGTTGTAACACGTGTAATGATAACCAAGAAAATCCACCGATTCTTTGCTTAATTCAATATCTCCATACTTAAAGCAATGTTTTTTACGGAAAGCCAATTTTAAATAGCATGTTTTAAATGAATGTTCATTAAAGTCAATAATTTGTTTTTTCCACCACACAAAAAACACTTTTTACTAGATAAGATAAAGATATTTCATTTTTAAAATCACAATTCTTGAAAATTAATGTTATTTAGCACTTGTTGTCACTAATAAATAAATTCCGACTCCGACTATACACGAGCATGCGCACTCGGATACGTTCTACGGTCAGCTGCTATGTTGTGTCCTGCTCTAGCACAAGGACCTCGGACGCTCTACTTTCTCTGTCGCACCTATCAAGTGGCTAAAACTCTAAAAGTTTTTAGTCTGGCAACAGTACTTTAAGTACGATTTTTCGCAGGCAAGTTTATATGACTAATTTTGAAATAAAATAATCTAAAATTTGAGATAACTTTTGATAAGTTAGCAGATCGATGGAGTCACCTATTTAGACTTACTTGTTTACACCTGCTTGCCAGGTAGTTATACACTGAAATGAGTAGGCAAGCATACCTAGGCATATTCTGTGTATGAAAAACTATCAGTGAAATAAATTTTATTTGGTTATCAAAAGTATGAAGGTGATGAAAAAAAATCGATAAAAGTTAATTTAATTAAAAATAGCCATGAGCACTTTTCGATAGGCAAGCAATTATAGGCATATTTGTTTATAAAAAATATTTGATAAAAAATACGTCTCATCTGGTTATCAGATCGGCGAAGGACGATCTTCCACGTCTCTTAGACTATAAGTTGCATTGTAAAATTTCGACGAAGTGTCGTTTATAAATAAATGAAGTAAATCTGTATGATAACACTATAGCAATAGTAGAACACAAAGTTTAAACCGGTTTTAGAGGGGGCGGAAGGAAAAACCTAACATAAATAGATACCTTGGATTCAGCGCATGATTCTGAAGCCATTGTGCATTAGAAATGTACGGTGCCGCGTGGTCGCTTCCGGATTATAAATGAGAGTACAAAAACTTGCAGCACGTTTATTTTTTAAAATTCGATGAATATTATTTCTAGCTAGTGTCCTTTGAAGGAGCGTGGAATATTTCCAATAGAGTCATATAAATACACAGAAACTAGAAATTAAGTACTTTCTGTGTGGAACTTCTTTGTTTTTTAATTTTTTATAAGTTCCTACTTATATTACAGTACAACACTAAAGGATCGTCTCGGGATTGGGATCGTCACCGTATCACCTTTCGGTTCGCCATTAAACTGGCGTCGACCTAACTTAAGCACGTAACAAAAGTGGATCAGCAACTCCGATACATCGACTCTCCTACGGCTAGGCGACGCCTCGGCTACGGCTAGGCGACGCCTCGGCTACGGCTAGGCGACGCCTCAGCTACAGCTTGGCGACGCCTCGGCTACGGCTAAGGGACGACTCGGCTACGGCTAGGTGACACCTCGGCTATGGCTAGGCGACGCCACGCTTACGGTTCGCTTGACCAGAAGCGAGTCGTTTATATTACGACTCCGATTAGTGTGATTTGAAGTAGGGAGTTTCATACGAAGAATACTGATCGATTCGAGTTGATACAGTTACGATCCGATTCCGAGTTGATATATGTGCTATGAGTACCTATGACCTTATTAAGTCAGCTAAAAGTCATAAGAACAGCTGCCTGATGGGAAGCGATTATTGTAATTAATTTGCGTACGCTTGGAATACTGTAGGTAATGCTAACATTTCCCCTCCCCAATCTGGGATCTGGAAACTTTAGTCACACGCGGTTATAATTTTGTTTTGTTATAGTTACTTGTTATCTATAAGGTGGATGTACTTCTCTTGATGTTTGAAGAAAAGAGCGTTACACTATACCTCTTATTTTCTTGTTTTGTAGTTTGTAATCACATATCACTGTGTCATAGTGTAACAACCCTTTCTTCTCGTAGTAGTTAGTTTAATTTATTTAATTAAAAACGTTTTGTGCTAGACTGTACAGAGGCAGTTTTGCGGCTAGGAGTAAGCGTAAATAAAGAAAGTTTCTTTAAAATTATTTACACTTAAATGTTTTGTGGGGGACTTAAAACAGTACAATTCTTAGGCTGAGATCTATAAAGCGTACTTAGACTTTGCTCAGACTTTACTTAGACATAAGTTAATGCATGTAACGAAATTACAATTGGTGTTTTGACTTTTTCTGTCTTAGCTTATGCTAAGCATAATCTTAACTTCAAAAAGTCTATAAATACCAAATCAAAGCTTAGCATACACTTAGCAAAGTTTTACGTAAGTAAAGTTTTAGCAAAGTCTAAGTACGCTCTATAGATCTCAGCCTTAGTCATGATGTTACCAACTTGAGGTGCCTTTAACCACGGAGATAAACAAGATCAACTTTGTGTTATTAAAATAAAAAAGCACATTTTTACAGCAGTAAAAGTAACGAAATTCAGATCTAAAATTGATAGAAATAACTTACTCGTTTTAATTCTCGGTCCATTAAATAACAAATTTGGGTGAGGACACTCAGCGAATACTAATGAAGAGCCTATTAAATAAATTTTATTTTTCTAACCCTACCCATTACGGGGGGGATTTAAGCATCGGGGTTTTATTCTATTCTTTTGGGACGTAAGGATATTTTATGCTTAATTGTAATGATCGAAGTTATTAAAGGTACACATTTTCAATAGCAATTGAAGACATTCGAGCTGAGAGCGAATTAATGTATCCGATTTTATTTTATACAAGCTGCGCTCCGCGGTTTTACCCGCGTTGAACTTTATAAATTATAGCCTATGTGTTAATCCAGGGTGTCCGCTAACGCCATACCAAATCTTATTAAAATCGCTCCAGCCGTTTAGGCGAGAAGGAGTAACAAACATACACACTCACACACTCAGCAACTTTCGCCTTTATATTATTAGTGTGATACCGTTTATGTACTTTGGGCTGATTGGCGTGGTTGGAAGATATTTATGTGCATGAACATGTTTGTTTACGTGAGAGATCGGGATGTTTTCAACTGTCACGTCGACCATGGGACTTGGATGGTGCAAAGTTAAGTCGCAAGAGCGATTGCACAATTGTTTTATCAACCACGTGGTGGTAAGAATTTTTTTTTTTTAAAAGACAACCCTGAATCATGGAATTTATCCCTATGTCGCGGGGTACTTTACAAACGTATAACAGACGGACACAAATTACATCCAGGCTCAGAACAACTATTTATGGGTCACAAAAATAGTTGTCCGGCGCGGGACTCGAACCCGCGACACCAAGCGGCGAGGCGACTGTCTAAGCCGCTACGCCAGACGTGCAGTCATAGTCAAGTACACACATGCATTGTCAAGTAGGTAAGGTTAAGGTTAATTTATGCATGCAAAATTACTAAAGTGATCAGAAACAAATTAGGATGCGAATAAAAAGCACGTAACGATTCTCTGTGTGACCACCGCTTGCCCAATGTAATAAATAGACAAAGACGAAAATTTTGATAGTCATACTTTTCTCATCCATATTCCCACTGGAAACGACCAAAATTATAGGTACTTAATTAAGTTTACATTTTAATACCATAGTTATTCCACTTTAGCAGTATTTTTAACAATCTCCGCGGATTTTAAAAAGGAAGTTGCAAATAAAAACTGTCTTGATTTAGTCTGAATGTTAAAAGTTTGCTCGCAGTTAAGATGATAGCGGATATTCTTAGCTTTTTGTGTGAAGTTTTGAGTTTCAAAGAGATTGTATAATTCTTTGGCTTTTTCTATTGAAATTATTACGGTTATCTTTAAGTAGCTATGTATATTATAATAATAGATCGTAATCATACTTACCTTTTGGTGGGTCCCAAGTACTTCTTAAATCATAGTTATTATAATTGAATATGTTTTAATTTATTACTTTTGGAATTTGAAACATGCTAAAGTGAAAACAATTTTCTGAAATCTTTAAAATTAATTATATAAATTGAAGTGCCCTGCACTTAAATTTACGCCACGCTCATATTAGTATGTAAAAAAAACCGGCCAAGTGCGAATCGGCCTCGCGCACGAAGGGTTCCGTACCATTATCTACAAAAACGCACGCGAGCAAAAATTCACGTTTGTTGTATGGGACCCCCCCTTTAAATATTTATTATATTTTATTTTTTAGTATTTGTTGTTTTAGCGGCAACAGAAATACATCACCTGTGAACATTACAACTGTCTAACAATCACGGTTCATGAGATACAGCCTGGTGACAGACGGATAAACAGACAGCAAAGTCTTAGTAATAGGGTCCCGTTTTACCATTTGGGTACGGAACCCTAAAAACTGTCAATGATCCCGTTTGGTTGTTTTCCTGTCAAGTTATATCTATCTCAGATTAAATTTCAGGTTATATTTTTATCGCAATTAAGACGCTTTTAACGCCATCTTACGGAAACCTACACGGCTAATGATGGCTGGTATGCCAATACTTAGAACGAACAATTACAACAGATGGCGCTTTAAATTATTCTCTTTTCAAAAGAGGCCTATTACAGTCCACTAGCGCTGCCAATCGAAAAAATGTCATAACTCGTAAATAGAATCAAAACTACAAAATATGTTCTATTATTACTGCTAAACAGCTATATTTCAAGTGTTGACAATGTGTTATAAAATTACGTTATTGCCTATTCCACAGTAATAATAGACCACATTTTGTATTTTTGATTCTATTTACGAGTTATGACATTTTTTCGATTGGCAGCGCTAGTGGACTGTACATTTTAATAATAACTTAATAGGAATACCACCAAACGGGATAATAGTCAGCTTTTACATACTATAACGGCTTTGACGTTCACCATAGCCTAGTTGGTAGTGCTCATGCCTACGAAGCTGGTGGTCCTGGGTTCGAATCCCGGTAAGTGCAAATATTTGTGTGATGAGCACGAATATTTGTTTCTGAGTCATGGATGTTTTCTATGTATACATGTATTTATCTATCTATATAAGTATGTATGTCGTCGCCTGGTACCCATAGTACAAGCTTTGCTTAGTTTGGGACTAGGATGATCTGTGTGACATTGTACCCAGATATATTATTATTATAGTTGTTGTAGGAAGCAAATTTAGGTAGTAAAAATATATCAGTTATACAAAATATGAATCAGGTTGTGATTATGAACGCTTGTTATTTTTTTAACTAGTGGCGCAAATTTTATTCTATGTTAGCGATAATAATTGCTTGTTCATTATATAATTTGATGCATAAGTTTTCTAATATTTGACTAGGTATATAGTTACCTACAAGCGTAAGCTAATGTATGTGCAACATCATTCTAAAAACTATAAATATAAAGGCGATTGTAGCGTGTTGTAGGCCCATTCATCGTGCAGAAGCTTTATGCCTATCAGTAAACACATCCGTTCAGCTCAGCTGAAGAACACGTCATCTGGATTTATAGCTGGGAGGCGAACAAAGGATTATTTCAGGCGTTAATGTGACAACTTTGAGGTGCTAATGTGATGCCAAGATAACAGAACTTAAATAAACGGACCGGTGGGTAAAATTTACATACAAGAATTTATTTATTTATATTGCCAAATCTGCCAACAGACATACGATTCGCCTGACGATAAGCGGTTAGCGTGACTTATTTTCTTCTGCGTTCCTTTTTTTATTCCATTTTCCAAATATTTAATAACAAAAATTTTATTCCATTTCGCCGATAGGTATCCTTAATGTCGCATTAATTTGTTTTTTATTGCTAACTGGTAACTTCGATTGGCCTGTCGGTCTACTGGTTAGTGGTCGTGGGTTCGATCCCCACCATGGACAAATTTTTGTGTAATGAGCATTTTAAATTTCTTGTGAAACGAAGTGTATCACGTACTTCCTTGCATGGAAGACCGTTGCTCCCTTGCTTCTGGTCCTAACTTTTCTCTTATCATGTCGGAGCCAGACCTCTTGGACTATGCTGCCGTCGTATGACAGAAGGGCACAACTAACATTTTTGAAAAAAATGAGTTATATACATAATATTAAGAATCAGAAAAAAAAGACGCATCTGCTCAATTTTTTGTAGAATTTTATCTTCAAGGAATTCGGAGATACAGTAGGCTGAAAAGGCACAAATGACACTAATATTCATGTTTTATAGAATGAAAAGGCACATTTATTACCATTATATTGAAAAGGCACAAACACGTAGATGTGACAATTACTTCATACAGATTTTTACTAAAAACTACTTTGAAAGGCACACCTGCAACATAACATAAAGAAAGGGCTCAAATGCCTCAGATGTGCCCTGACTACTTAATTAATGATCCATGCATATTTCAATTAATTTACGTATAAAAGGCACAAATAACCAGTTGTGCCCTTTCTTTTAAATTATTTACGATTAGGAGTGAGGAAAGGATGGCTGGGTTTGGTTGAAACGCGCCAAATGTGCCTGCGACGTTGACTCCACGCTTGTCAGCAGCCTGCCCACGCTAGGTAATATTATTTACGTCTTACTACTAGGTAATATTGTTTACATGTTGTTTCTAACTCAAATAGGTAGGATGAACACCTAGGTAATTGTCAAAATTGTATGTATTTTTCGTCTATTTAGTCCGTTTTATGTATTATTGTATGTTTGTACCGAATTAACTCGAAAACTACTAAACCGATTTCAAAAATTGTTTTACCGTTGGAATGCTACATTATTCTTGAGTAACATAGGCTATATTTGATCCTAAAAAAAATAGGGATGCCTACTAAAACTTCAATAATGTCTCAAGGTGTAAAAATGAGCCATAAAATGTCTTTCATCGCATGCGCTGCGGAAACCATAGCTAGAACGAAAACAAATTATACAATATTAAAGAAAAATTCAATATCTGCAAAAACCTGCACGATACCACGCGTCTAACTGTTATAGTTATGTCACTATAACTGTTTCTATACAATTTAAAAGTTAAAAGCAATGCTGACCAAAATCAAACCACGTTATCCATACCTTTGTATTAATCTTTTTCCAAATAAATCATTTCGTATTCAAGAATGTTTAAATACCTATAGATTACTTTAGAAATTGATTTGGATCAGACGTTGAATTCAAAAGTTATTACGAATAAAAAAATGTAAATCTAAATAAAATACTTACATGTTATAATGTTCATATGCTGATATCCTACTAGCGGTATTTCGGCTTTAAAAAACTATTTCCAATTAATATTTCAAGCAAAATTGATTATTTCATTTTCTTTAAACTTGTTATAGTTATGACCAATATATTGCATTGTGATAATTTAACCAAGTGCCATGTTATGTTTGTTATAGTTACATTGATTTTTTATTATAATAAAAGTATATTTTTAATATATTAAACTACGAGTGCTTTTATTAATTACGAGTCGAAGCTATTTCCTGTAAATGAACAATAAATAATTAGAATAAGCTCTAATAGAGTATCTTAATAAAGGTTCAAAACCAAAGTTTATGCTCCTATTACTACCTCTATTAAGAATATTTTGATGTATTTTTCATATTGTGATTTAGAGTAACTATTTTTATAGACTTTTAAGTTAGGGGTCCAACCTATTTGTAAAAAGAATAAAAATATATTCTTTTTACTTTCTTTAGGTATTTAACTAACTTAAAAGTGTAATTTAGTTTAAGTATAAGAACTTTTTGTTTATAATTCATAAGTTCTACTTGTTAAATAAAATTGTAGGTAGATACTTATCCCTAATAATTGCACATTAAGAACGTTATAAAGAACTTTTTTTTTGTTTAAATGTTGGTGTTCTAGAAGAAGATTTGTTAAGTTCTGTTTCAGTTATTTGGATAAGCTAACCAGAAATGGCTTGACAGTAAATTTGTTTATTATATAGTTAATTAAACTTTCTTCACATGATTATTTGTTTTTTTTTTATAGTAAACATTAAGTCAATTTACATTAAAAAGGCGCAATTAGACAAATCTTTTTGACTCAATGACCAATTTGATTGAAATATTAAAAAGAAAGGTCACATTTGGTCAATTATGCCTTTCCTTTGTAGAAAGTGGTATTTTTTAAATCTTTTTATTTTAAGTTGAAAGGAACAATTTGAATTTATTTAATAATTAATAATATATTAAAATTAAAAAGTAAAAAATATGATAGTCCTAACCTTAACACATATATCATCAGTATTTTTTTTCTTGTAAGCGATAGGTTTCCACATTATGAAGCAGAATAATATGTTAAAAACTTTAATCCCAATTATCTCAGTTTGACCAAAATGATAGATGTGCCCCTCTCTCTTACGACGGCAGTATGGACAGGAAGTTGTCAGTGTGTTTGTGCGCACGCTACGAACCTTAAAGTCTGAAGTAGATGGCTGTGTGTAGTAGATGGCTAGTCTTCATTGACATTGGGCGCCATGGCCAAAATTGAACTAGGAGGGTATTTTGTATATCATTTATGTTCGTTCAGCGTAAGTTGCTATGGTAACATAACGGAACCCTAGTCTAACCCTAACCCTAGTTAGACCGTTAATTTTTACAGATGATGTATTTCTGTTGCTGCTATAACAAAAAACACTAAAAAACAAACTAAAATAAATATTCAAAGGGGCTTCCATACAACAAAAGTGAATTTTTTTGCTTGTTTTTATTTTTTCGATTCATACTTGGCCGGTTTTTTTTAATTACCGCTATAGACTCTTCCGTGCCCACTAGATGGAAAGCCTACTTGGAAAACGTAGGCGAAAGTACTCAAAAATGTACGGTAAAGCTAATGAGTAGAGACTAAACTTCTATCCTTCTATCTGCCTCCTTTCTAGGCTGATGAGTCGTGATGATCTGTAATTGTATTGCACGCTATACACTATTTATATCCGGCCAGAACATAGCGTTTGTGCCCTCTACGGTCAATTTGACTGGGGAATTACCCAACATTATAGGTAAGGTATATACTACAGGTAAAATTATTTATGTTGTGCTGTCCTCGGTGTGACAAAAGGTAAACAGGGGGGTCATCGACACGTTAATGTTGCCACATGCATCATAACTGTAACTACTTGAAAATGGCCGGACGCAGGTTTGCCAACTTGTTTATATGACGGTTACGCGTTGAGTTACTCAAGCTGAAGTCAACGAGCGTATTAGCATTCAAACCTTAAATATACAATGTATAACAAAATGAAACTTAGTCTCCTAAATACGCCTACGAAACTAATCAAACATGAGATTCTTGACTACGAGGCTTCAGCCTACAAAATACTCAAAAATAAATTCTATATCAAAATATCGATCAGTTCATGCTAGCTCTTCATTATTTGAGTTTTATGCATATCAAATTTCCACAACTGTTTATGTCAAAGTAAATTGTTTTTGGTGTGACATAAACATAATAATATGTGTTTAATAATTTTAAATGGGATCTAAGGAAAGTCAAAGCCAAAGGGCGTCCTATGCCGTATTGTGCATATAGCTTAAATCAAATTTATTCGTCTGAATTTAAGAGTTGTCCAACTGTTTCCAACCTACATAAACTCATCATAATTTAAAATCCTATTAAAACAAAAGGACTTACGACAATCCTCAATTATACCACTCAAAAGGCCCATCTACAGTATAACGGTATAATTTTACCAACAAAACTTGTATTTAACCGTGTAATAAACTTATTATAATTAACTTGGCCAAATTTCTCTTAAATTAACCGTTTATTGTCCGTGGATTGTACAAAAGCTACGATAACTGGGTAACTGGGTAACCCAAAGATTTGTGTGAGCATATGTGTTAATTTTATGGTTTAAAATAGACCTGTGTGTTCAAATTTAGTGAGTAGCCGTTAATCTTGTTGCGCCACGACAGAGACAGAGGGCAGTAGTTTTAGGTTGTGTTTAGAATATTTGTAATTGTTACACGGTTCTCTCCAATTCTTAGAGAGACCAACTGCCGCATCTAGCTTTATTTAAAAACTGAATTTTTATAATAGTATGAGTTAGTTTTGCATGAAATTGGAAGGCTATTTAAGGAGAAGGTTGGACGGCGTGTATTGTTGACTGTTATGAGCGCGGAAGATGGAGTGCTCATTGTTAAGTGAGCTTAAGTTTTGAGACAGCTGGTGCTTGGAGTATTTGCATGTGTCTTATTTAGCTTCTCTTTCTCTCACCGAGTTCTTAGCACCGCGACAAATAGAGAGGTGTTGTTAGTTTGAAGCCCATGTTTGAACGACATGCTATGTATTTATGTCTTTGCGAATAAGTCGTGAAGCTACAACAGTCCCAAGACAAGATGGTTAAGTATTAAAAACATTGTACAATGAATTATTTCCGCCTGTTGGCGTGTTTGGCAAATGCTTGCTTTTCACGCCGGAGGTCATGGGTTCGATTCCCACCCAGGACAGATATATGTGTGCATGAACTTGTCTGTTTGTCTGGGTAATCTATAATGTAGTTACAAAAGAAAAATATTATATGTAGTATATCAGTTATCTGGTTTCCATAATATGCTTAGTTTGGGATCAGATGACCGTGTGTTAATAATGTCCCAGGATATTAATATTATTACGTAAATCCATTCAATTGATGAAGGTAGAGCGGTGAATTGAAGGTACCTATCGTGTCCATTAACTTAGTTTATAGCGATAGGAGCGCCATTTTTTCTTTTTATAGTTGAAAGCCTATACGAACTCATCTGAATAGGATATTTGTAAACTTTGCAATGTTACTAAATATTTATGTCTTTACTAAAATTAATGTATAAGCATAACTTACTTACTTGTCGTATGGACTGTGGGTTACATAGTGTCAGAGTTGTTCAACCCACCCAGTGGGTCTCTGACATGGCTTAACGACTGTAAAAAGGGGAGCGGTTAACACACATGGGGCCGGATACCCCGTGGTAAGTAGGTTCAATTCCCGCCCACTCTTAAATTTATACAAATAATTTTAAAGATGTATGAAACTTGTTAACGAATGTTATTTAATGACCACAACCAGGAAGGCGGTCTCCCATTTATGATCTAACCGCGTGCCTAGATGCTTAACTTAACCATACCCTTAAGGACAGTGAGAGAGCGGCTATGAAATCCAAGCAATGATACAAGCATTACGAAAGCGTTATTGTTTTAGCCTAAGCAATAAAGTAAGTACAGGTAATGCGATGCGATATCCAGAACCAGGAGTCTACAAGGATTTACCCCTAACAAGCGTACTGAATTATGTGCAGACTTCATTGAGGGCTCTACCAATGGGGGTTAGTATAAAAGATCCTGAAGGGTCAAAGTGCTGTACGCAAGTACACCCCAACCAAGACAAGACAATGAAAGTAAACTTTTTACATATTTTCTTTCTTTCTTTCTTTCTTCTTATATCTGGGGACAATGTCACACAGATCATCCTAGCCCCAAACTAAGCAAAGCTTGTACTATGGGTACCAGACGACGATATACATACTTATATAGATAGATAAATACTTATATACATAGAAAACATCCATGACTCAGAGACAAATATTCATGCTCATCACACAAATATTTGCACTTACCGGGATTCGAACCCAGGACCACCAGCTTTGTAGGCAGGAGCACTACCAACTAGGCTACGGTGATCGTCATTTCGTGATTTTGATTTATACATTATATTAATACTGCCGTGCTTGTGATATATACAGTAAGTAACATGGAGACACTTTCGAGAAAACGGCGGTTAAAGTTTTTATTTTTACTTTTGACATATCTCCTAAAATATGAACTGTATCTAAGTCTTCTAAAATGCTTTACGTCAACATAGGTTAGTTTTACAATTTGTTAGTTACAATTTTAATTTATATATAATATTTGAGTTAAAAAGCTTGAAAATATATTTACGTTAAGGAATGAACAACACAAAAATAAAGTTTTTCTTAACATTGGTACAGTAAGTGTGTGACTTACTGTAACAATTGTTAGTTTGAAGTACATACTGCAAGAATGATTACGAAATGAGGTATATTTTTAAATCAATTAACAAAATATATAAATTTTTCATAATTTAACTTAAGCAGTTACTGTAATTATAGCTAGGAGCAATATGTATAAATATGCCGTCTACCATTAATTACCGCAACTATAATTAATTATTCCATCTCAATTAGTTATAGATAAATGAAACGAAATACATCTTATGAAATCACAATTGAATATAAAAACTACATAGCTTTATTAATGTGTACTATAAAATTGTAAAATCAGTTCCATATTTCGTATTTGCTATTTATTGTCACGTTATGAGCCAACCAAAACAAATTGTTTTTGTGTTTACGAACTTCTTCGTATGTGAAATGATAAACCAAATAGGTAAACTTAGTTCTTGATTCGTTTTTATACTCTTTGTAATCAATAAAGCGAACAAAAAAATTAAATAATAAACACTTGGTTTAAAAAAAAATTGGTTCAGTTTTCTCTTTGGAAATTCCTCACTATAAAAAGTCTGTTAAGCGAAAAGCGTAAATTGTCTCGCGTGCAGGTTTAACAAATTTCAGCCTTCCGAACAAGCCGGTTTCAGAAAAGGCTTAAGCACCATCCTAATCCTAACTAATCCAAACTAATATTATAAATGTAAAAGTAAGTCTGTCTGTCTGTTACTCTTTCACGCCAAAACTACTGAACGGATTTGAATGAAATTTGGTATACAGATGGTCTAGACCCTGAGAAAGAACATAGGCTAATTTTTATAGTTAGGATAACACATAGGCCATATTTTATAAAGTTTAACGCGGGTAAAACCGCGGGGCACAGCTAGTAGACCATATAAGTACATATGTACGCTGCGGCAAGTTATACAGAAGCCCGAGGAGTATGTCCATTCATTATAACAATACTAATATATCTATCCAAGTCAGCTGTGCAGCGTTCGGCAATCTATATAACAACAGATGAAAGTCTTAAACCAGTGTGTGTTGTCAGTGATGACTCACGGAACTTAGACATAGTTACTCATTATGGGCCTCATAAGATGGATCAACGTCACCCAAAGAGCAATGGATAGGGCTATTTTCGGAGATTCCCTGGAAGAACGAATCAGATATCTTGATTTTCGCAGGCAAACCAAAGTAACTGACATAGCCGGAAGAATTTCCAAATTGAAGACGAAGTAGGCGGGGTACATAGCTCATAGAACCGACGGTCCTTGGGGCAGAAAGATTGTCAAGTGGCGACCACGAACCCGAAAACGCAGCGAGCAGGCCACCTTCAAGATGGACCGATGATCTTATGAGGGTAGCTGGAAATCGCTGGATATGGATAGTTGACATGTTTTGGTTAATATGATGATGAAATTGACGATTCCGTTAATTGCTTAGTGGATGGTATGCATCGTTATGACATTAGAAGACTTTTATTACAAGGGTGGGTTTTTCTGTTGGGAAATTCAGTCATATTCTAAATGCCTGTAGATTCAAATAATATTAACTATTCTGGTATTCATTACAGGTTTTAAAATTCAAAAAAATGTTTCTGGCACTGACACGTTCGCTTCACTCGCTCAGTTCGTGCGTTTTCATCACAAGTTCACATCTTAACTTGCTCATCACTTTGCTCCTCACAACCTAAGCGTCTTACATTGCGAATTTCACCAAACTCTAAGAAAATTATAAGAATGATATCTAACCTAACCTATTTATGCTGTTTTTCTCCTCACAAATCATTTCGCTAAATGTTTGATGTCTGAAGATTATTTGCAGTAATGAATCATTCGATAACAGACCAAATGCCTTAAATTTTATTTATTTATTTATTACCCTGGCGTATAAAGTTTTATCTAATGTAAATCTGCGTACTAAAATCAGCAGATGCAGGTCAGTTTCTATTCTGGATTGGTCCGCGACTGCAATTATACGTACTTGCCCCATCCTGCATCACCCGCAAAACTCAAAACGCCTTAGAATATTTGCAGTAACTAACGTGTTTACCTAATTTATTCCAGGAAACTCTACGCATATTTTGAAGTATTTCTAAATGTAATCACAGTGGGTAATCTTACTGTTATTAGATCTACGCATATAAACAAATATTTAATTCGCTGACTTACCATATACACAGTAAGTTCCACTTACTGTGAATATGTTTAAGTAACACTTCTTAAAAAATACTCGTAACTTAAAAATAATAACAGCAAGATTACTTACTGCAACAATACCTAGGAAATTGTATTAACTTTATGAAAAAAGTCAACCGTATGGGCCCATACTGTATTTATAATAAGTATGCCTTGGTGCTAAACGTTTCTTACTGTAAGTATGCTTAAGCTTATTTTATCTTCTAGGCCACATTTAAACATTTCAAATATACAGAAATGTAGATCTTAGTCTCCTTATTTCAAATATATACTTAACTCAATATCGACCAAAATGTGACTTACTGTAATTATCACAAGCGCGGCAGAATAGAACAAGTATTAGCTTTTTACACACCGACGCTCGACTGCTCGGAGTTTCCCTGCGGGATCGAATCGGAAATGTCGAAATCCGCAGGCAAACCAAAGTCACCGACATAGCCTGAAAAATTGCAAAACTGAAATGGCAGTGGGCGGGGCACATAGCTCGTAGATCCGACGGCCGTTGGAGCAGAAAGGTTCTCGAGTGGCGACCTCGAACCGGAAGACGCAGCGTGGGCAGGCCCCCTACAAGATGGACCGATGACCTTGTGTGGGTTGCTGGAAACTGCTGGATGCGAATAGCGCAGATGGCAATTGTGGAGATCTTTGGGGGAGGCCTTTGTCCAGCAGTGGACGTCTTTCTTCTGGCTGATATGATGACACACCGACGCAAGTCCTGAAAGTCATAATTAATGCTATGTAATACTCTAAATGTTGAAGTTCAGGTATACCCCGAAGAACCACATAACTGGTTTGGATTTTGCAATGAAACTATTCAGAAAGTAACTAGGAAGAGTCAGTTTACAAATTAAAGAATAAAATAGTAAATTAACGCTGAATTCAAAGAAGGGAACCATCACAGTATTCCATTATATAAATGTTTTTAATTCAATTGAAAAGTAATATGTGAGCAAAATCTGAGAATGCTTTGCAAATCATCGTCATTTCTCCTTGAAATGATTCTTAAAAACATTTTCTGAATAACGATACTGTAATAATTTATCTACTTTAAATACCATCTGAAACAAATGGTACAGACGCTAGCACGTCCACATACCCCAATCTGTCAAATTTCTTTTATAGATTTTCAACTTTATCACATAAGCATAAGGTTCACCTTTGAGTTAGCTTGATGTGCTGGGGTCTGTACCTATTCCTACAGTACCTTTTATAAGTGTACTCTTTCTTACCGCGTAGGTAATTTTACTTCAACAAATACCATTAAGGTATAAGTAAAATTAATTTATCACTTATAGCTATTTGCATAGAACTCAAGATACCACTTTTAAAAGTTTGCATTTATAATTTACAAGTCACAGGGCTGTCACGAAATTGGGATTATGATCAAATATCCAGAATATACCTTTTGTGGAATAAAAACAATATTACGCTTCTTTGAAGGGTCTGTTGATCTAGTGATAAGTGACCCTGACTGTGAAACCCCTCTGGCTGAGGTCGATCCCCACCTATGACAAATCTTTGTGCGATGAACACGAATATTTGCGCTGTGTTTAGGTGTTATAATACTAGGTATACAATGCATTCTTCTGCTTGAAAATAATGAGCTATTGTGTAGGCAGTAGTGTCTATACTATTATATATATATTTTTTTTATTGGGATATTTATTTTCGGTGATTATTCCTCCGTGGCGTATCGGAGATTTATGATTTCAGATGTATACACTTACGAGTATCGTCATTGTCAAATTTGAAGAAAATCAGTTCAACTGCTCAGGAGTACAATCAGGAACGAACTACATGAGTCCCCTAAGAAAGACTCTGCGTTTACGCTCAGTGCAATGATGGTATGTTTATCAGTCTTTCTGGTTGCCATAGTACTGGCTCTGCGTAGTTTGGGATCAGATGGCAGTGTGCTTCGAAGTCCCAAGATTATCTAATTGTGTGTCTAAATGTAGTATTTGTATTTCAATTTGCAGTACTTTTTTATTATCATAAAGACGTAAAAGAAACGGTATTAGACTGAGATAATTTATTTTTTAAAAAGTGTTCGCCACAGTCGCTTTGACGCTTTTTAAAATATAAATTATTCTCAGTCTAATGCTGTTTAAATTTTTCTTTTTTTTTTATATATAACTAAAAATTATATCTAAAACATTACCTTAACAATAAACATATCTAAATTAGTTCAATAGATCGGAGAATTAGCGATAGAAATTTCTACACCGAAAAGTCGAGGCCGTTAAGTATGAGTGATATAGTAAACTTTTTAATCAATATAAAATATGTTTTTAAAAAAAAAGTTTTTATTCACATAGACTTTAAAAAAGCGCTTGTAAATAGTCAGAACATGTTTGTAGTACTACAGTTATTATTTCTAGTTACTTATTACATAAATTTAGGTACACGGAATGTTAAAACATTTATACAATTTATTTTATAATTGTAGTGATATTTAGCTAGCTTGTATTAAGTTATTGCCAAGGAGATTATGTTTAGGTTTAATTATTGAAATTTATATTTTACTACATATTGTCTGAATGGTTCTCTCTATATTAAGGTATGAATTCAGTATTATTATTACAACGGACCTTGTGTTTAATGAATGAAGTTTGAATATTTCGTTCATATAAAGATATTTAAGATGGTCAGTTTAATAATTTATGTACTGTAATTATATCTACAATATTTAGCTGGCGTCTACTCGCGGTTTTAAAATAAAATAAAATAAAATAAATAATGAGAACTATTTATAACCACCAAATTATAATTAATCCGTAGTTAACTATTGAAAACTTAGATAGCCTATTTTTATGTTGCTATGGAAGAAGTAACTCAACATTTTGTTATTAAATGTAATGTGTTTTTCCACTATCTCCTCCCAAAAATTAACCTTAAGGAGGGTGACTAAAGGATGAAAACAAAACAATCGCGACTTTATGAAATCCTTGAAACATTTTATACAAAACCGGCCAAGTGCGAGTCGGACTCGTACTCGAAGGGTTCCGTACCATCTTTAAAACCAATCAATAAATAAATTTTTGTTGTATAAGAGCCCCCTTAAATATTTATTTTATTTAGTTTTTTAGTATTTGTTGTTATAGCGGCAACAGAAATACATCATCTGTGAAAATTTTAAATTGTCTAACTATCACGGTTCATGAGATGCAGCCTAGTGACAGACGGACACACAGACAGACGGCGAAGTCTTAGTAATAGGGTCCCGTTTTAACCTTTGGTTGCGGAACCCTAAAACGCGACTGTTGAAGTCCGCGTCTCGCTTTGAAGCACTTTTATTTTACCACAAATGGCTGAAATTGCCAACTTGTGATTATTTCGAAGAAAAACATTATTCAAATCTACCAACAGTCTGCGAAAGTATTAAATTCCTTTTAAAGAAGTATTATTTGCGGTTGGTCGGAAAATATTAAATTATTGAATGAATTGTAAAATGTACACAATATTTTTATAGTGAATTGTTTCTGTGACATAAAAATGTCTTAACTATCGTTTATGGTTGAATGAAAATAATTTAAACCTGATCAGAAAAATATTATTAAATAAATCATTTTTTATTAATAAAAGCATATTATATTTTAATGGAACATTAAAGAACATTTAGCATTATTTTTATTTTGCAATCCCAATGTACAGTAACAGCCAGAAGTCGACTAGCAATCTCACAAAACCGTGGCATAGCAATATTAGTTGTACTTATGACCTTCTTCTATAAGAACGTTTGACAACACTACACATTGGCAACTTGTTGACCGCTTATGATTGTTATTACAAATTTCAATAAGTATCGTAAGCGTTACGGTGGCTAAAGTGGTTAGCACTGTGCCTCGCATGGCGAACGTTCGGGTTCGAGTCTCACACCAAACATGAAAAATATTTTTTAAGTATTAATGTGAAATAAGAATGCCGATTTGCTAACAAATATGTTAAATATTCCACAACTAAACGAAGATTCTTTCGTTTTACAATTATTTTCAATCTTAGCGTCGTTATTACAATATGAGGGTAGATTTGAAACAAAGTGATAAGTTCACTTTGTAAATATACCTTCATATTTTAACTACTTTACTAGTTCACATAAATTATTCCACTATTCGCTGTTGTTGGTTGGTGAACATAGTTACGAGCGTTTGTGTTATCTTGTTGCTGCTATTTTAGTATTCTTCTGAATTCAATATGCAGGCTAATATCAGTATTGAAGCCGAGGCAAATATTGTGGCCCTATATTCGAATGGCCTTAATATATCTCAAATATCGAATGAAACCGGCTTATGCGTAAGCTTATTTTTTTAATTTTATGTGATGATACGATACCTACAAAATATAATGGTAGATTAATCGCGTGTTGCAAGTGTGTAATATATTTTTTTTTTTTTAGAGAGAGACTGTTAGTCGTTGGGTGAAGAGATTTGAGGAAGAAGGTAGCCTGAACAGTCGTGAGAGGAGCGGAAGACCACCTCTTATTAGCCAGCCTCAGCGACGTTATATGGTAGCGGAATATGAGACGAATGGTTTCATCCCAACAAGGCGTTATGCCGATGAGTTCGGCACATCAGTACGCACCGTTCGCCGCATACTCCATGCCGAAGGTCTTCATCACCGAGCGCCAGCTAAGAAACCATTTTTAACCCAACGGCATAAAGAGGAGAGGTTAAGTTTTGCCCGGGAATATTTGGACTTTGATTGGGAGACGACAATATTCACCGACGAAAAATCTTTTAAATCGTGCCAAAAAGGAAGACTGCATTTGTGGCGTAAAAATAACACGCGTTGGTCTGAAGGCAATGTCAGACCAAATACGGAGTCAGGCAGAATCAGTGTGAATATGTGGGGGTGGATAAGTGCTCAAGGGCCCGGTGAATTAAGTTTTAACAAATTAAGTTTAAACAGGTAGGGTAATTTTGTGTCAGGGGACATAGTGTCCGTAACTTTAACAAATTAATATTTATATTATTGTAATATTGAGGTTAAGTTTCAATCCTCTTTTCATTGAGAAAATGAATAATTAAGCTATAACCTCTTAAATTATATCAGAATTTTCATAATATCTATATGTAACCTAAAATGTGTTTTTTAACATTCAATACTATAGTAATAACATAAGTAAGTGTAAAGGATTTCTTTTATATAAAAAATATTACAATGTTACCATATCAAAATTAGTTTCATTTATTATCATATTATAATAATAAATTACCTTTATTGTAATATCTATTTTTTCAAGGTAATTTACTAAAATAAATTACTAAAACATAATAATAATAATTATATAAAACATAAAAAACTGGCCCAACTCGGATTCGAACTCACAACTATCCCGATCACATTAGCGAGAGCAGCCTCGTTACCGATCTAGCTAATGTTAACTTATATTCACGTGTTGAAATTTTGCATTACTAGGAAAAAAATAATCGACGGCGATAAAAAAAACAAGTTACTGATATTGTCATCCTTGTCTAGCATTGACCACATCTATAACTACTCGTAGCGATGCTACACGACATGTTAATTTGTTAGCGTTGGAACATCGCTTACACGGATAAATATGCGTGTGTGTATAGGCGCCGCAGCCCGCAGGCGATAATGGCCATTGCGGTGTAAGTGGACTTCTGGCCGTTGACTGTACCACGTTTTTATTTCACAAAAAGAATCAATATAATCGACCTGTCAATTCGAATTGAATGGGGCAAAAAATTTGCAAATTCAAAATTATGGCATTTTTACCATATTTTAGATCCTGTAATCCAATTCATATTGTAAATGTGAAAAATGGTTTCTTTAGATCGTTCGGATTTGGTTGAAATCTGGAATAGAAATTGGTTATAGCCCGAATTAACACAAAGGCTAACATAATTGTTGCAACAAGCGCCAATGACTCGCGCTCTGCGCACGCTCAACCAAGTCGCTGAAATAGTAGACTTATTCGCTTGCTCACTGAACGACTTCACAAGGGCGGCTTAGTCGATTGTATGTTATTAGTTGTTTAGAAATGTACATAATACGCAATTGAATTGTAACTTTTCTATCGCGTTAGGTTACCTGTAATGGTAGAATTAAGTTGAGTCCAATAAATAAATAATGTATTAGTCTAAATATATATCTAATACTGTGAAGCGCAGCTCCAGTAATGTAGTTTTTCCGTATTCAATGAAGATAAGTTGTTCCCGTTGGGATGCTAAAGGGCATAAAATGCCCCAACACTAATTTTTAAATGTATACCAAACCTTTTATCGCAGCCTTATAATAATAAAACATAACCTCAATATACCTTATAACCTAAACACAAAATACCTGTTCTGACAACGCGTGTGTTATGTCGTGCATGTTACAAGCATCAGAAACGTATCGTCATATACGTATGCGTATTTTTCGACTTTGTTACAATTACTGTTTTCAAACACACTCTTAATTTTGTTTATAATTGCTGATTTGTAGGTACAAACGTTACACACAAAAATCTGTAACGCATTTTTAACGATTAAAATTTGATAGAAAACGGTTCACAAATTACGTAATTACTTACATACAAATAAAGTACGTTTGAAAACTTCCTTCTTTTTGAAGGCAGTTAAAATATCACCTACAGATAAGATAATTGTTATTCCAAACACTGTTTCTTTAATTAAGTTAATGAACTGTAGTGGGCATATTATATTCAAAGAAACTAATTAAATTAAGGCTCCTAACAACAAAAATTCATATCGCCATAACTGAGGCTACCAGAGCAAAAATAATTTATATTTCCACCAAATATAAACCACTTAAAAGTACATAAAAAAACCTTTTACAAAATAGCACCACAAAGCGTAACTCACTTCAGTTTTATTCCTTTCTAACGCAAAAATACTAACAAAGGGAATTTAATTAGGTACAAATGTCGTCAGTAAAATCGTAGACCCTTATGTTTACTTAGGACCTCGGTGGGTAATCGCTTTGTATTTTTACTGGTTGATAATGAAGAATGGGGTTTAAGTGGGGCAGGGATTAGAACTGAAAATAACAGGGTTTTTTACCTAAATTTTCCAGTCTCTTGGTTCGTCTTGCGTAATCAGTATTAGGCATCGTTCATACCAAACGTAATGTCGGCCGCTGACTGAATGCGCGTTATCGCTTTTCCATATGTATTCAACTGCTCGTTCACACAGAACTGACTATACGCTATTACGTAATGCGTTGTCGCTGACTCTCGATGGCCATTATTGTACTATGTGTCTATGCACGGCGGCCACGGATTGGCTACATTGCTGAACCATTCAGATACGCTTTAGCGTATTGTCGGCTTGGTTAGAACGCGTACTGCAGACTGAGTCCACGTTCACACCGGGGCAGACAGTGAGCATACTCACAGTCGGCGGCGGACAATACTTTTAGTGTGAACGATGCCTTAAAAGTGACATACCGACCGTTTTATGTTGCGAGTTTTCACATTTTAGAGGAAGTATGTCAGATAATATTAGAATATCATTAAAACTTTACGGAAATTATTAATTGAAAATGTCTTATCCTGTACTGTTTGACCAGGAATGAGGTTTAAGTGGGGCAGCGATTATAACGGCAAATAACAGAGTTTTGGCCTAAATTGTCCAGTCTCTTGGTTAAATTTAAGAAAATATTAGACTTAAGAGCCATGCCGCCAATTTTGTATTATATATGTATTTTCAAACTTAAGAGATAATATTACGTAAAATAATAGTAGATATACATTTAAATTAAATAATAAGGTGACAAGACACATATTCATTACCTCCCTTTAAAAATACGGTTTAAATTGAATAGACTCAACGGAAATCATTAATTACGAGTAATATTTCTTTATGACAAATCTATGTGATCAAAATATTTCCTAATCATATAAAATATAATTTATGTATTTAATTATTAAATATTTATTATTAAAAATATAATAATAATTAAAAAATAATAATAAAAAAATGTAATATTTATGTATTTAATTGGTATATACTTTTTATTATAAGCATTTTTACAGGTGACTATGATTTTTTTTTTGTATCGAGATAATGAGGTGAATCGTGTTTCGGGGTAATGAGTTTATTTAGAACTAGCTGTGCCCTGCAGTTTTACCCGCATTAAACTTTATAAATTAAAACCTGGGTGTTAATCCAGGGTGTCAGTTAACTCCATACCAAATTTTATTAAAATTTCTCCATCCAGACGTGAAGAAGTATTAAACATACACACTCACACAACCATAAACTTTCGCCTTTATAATATCAGTAGGATATTGCCGAAACTATACACTTAGCTAAAGGTAGAACATCAGTTGGGAAGGAAAATAAAGTGGTCTTGTATTTAGTACAAGACCACTTTATTTTCCTTCCCATATGAGTGACATTGTCTTGTAACTCGTTCAGCTTCTCGGATAGAGTTCTGCAAGCCTCCACTATGTATCATGCGCGTGTTACTGTCCATTTACAGGATATTAAGAATTATAAGAGAGATATTAATTTTATTTTTTATGAGGCCGGGGAATTCTACACATGCCACCCGCAAAAAGTGTCTGCGGATGGGTATGTCGGACTCGCACCAACTAAACTACCTGCCGTGGCCTGCTCCGGTGCCCCTCTTTTGAGCTATGTCCCAGACGGTCGGGACACGTACCCTGGGAGGGCTCGAGATAGCCCTCCCCTATTGCCGACTCCTGCCAGTCCGGCAAAGCGACTGTGCCACAAACAGATCGCTGTCTTCCCGGAGATGCTTGTACGTGGCGGCAGTGGAGGACACTTCTCACGCTGCCGCCGCAGCCCCGAGGAGAGTTGGGCTAACGGCTGCCTGCCCCGACACCTCCTCCGTCTACGAGCGAAATCGGCTTGTTCCTGATCCCGCCCGGTGGCCTCCTTCTGCAGCAAAACTGCCTCACAGAAGGAGACCACGGCGTCCCATTTGGTGGAGTCGCCAGCCAGCATCGCATACACGACTGCTGGTGGTGAAAGATCCCGTCTGAGTTCAGCGACCAGGACTCGTCTCTCGGCCTCCCAGGCCGGGCACTCCTCCAGCGTATGCTGGGCAGAGTCCAGGTCACTTCCGCAGTGGTCACTTCTCGGCCTATCCGGCACAGATACTCACCGAAACACTCGTGTCCGGTGAGTATCTGAATCAGTCTGTAGGTGACATAACCGCCCATCCTTCCCAACCAGGCCTCGAGGTGATGCAGGATAGCATCGACGGCACGTTGGCGCGCGTTCAGGCGCAACTCGAGCCGTGCGCGCCACTGTGTTATTACGCGCCGATGTGCATCCCGTATATACTCAATGAGCGTCCGGTCTGGCGCCCCCACGATCCCCTGGCGGACCCGTATTTCGGTAAAAACCAGCGCGTCGACTGCCACCTGTCGATCTAAAGGCGGGAGGCGCGCCAGGAGTGTCGCCGCCTCAAAGGATACCGTACGTACGGTATCCTCGTGCGATCCGAATGGCCACCACACACTGCAGGCTATTTCAAATAGCTCTGCAGCGGGAGGCGCTCAGACCAGACGGGTGCCCCGTAAACGGGTGCACAACACCTCTGTAGAGGCAGCGAACTTCCTCCCATGGACCCCCGAGGTTCGGCAACAGCCGATCTAACGGGGGCCAGACGCTCAAAGTGCTCTTCGATACCCCATCGACTGTCTAGGGTAAGGCCCAGGTACTTCCTGACCTCTACGTCACCTACCCGCATCGACGTACTGGATGGTTCCTGCCTACGGCGTAAGCCGTAGAACCATAGCGCCTTGGTCTTGTGAGGCGCTACCCGAAGGCCCAGTCTCCTTATGGCCGCGACGACACATGCCACACCGAGTTCGGCGAGCCGTACCGCCGCTGGAATAGAAAAATAGTTATGCTAGTAATAGTTATGCTAGTATAGAAATATAGTAAAACTCTGAATCTTTAAAAATGAAATTAAAAATCTCTTGTCAAATCCTGTTTTTTAATAGTGGCAATAACTTTATATGTTTGTTGCTGAAAACAATCTAATTTTATTACCAAAACTTGAGTGCTTTATCTGATGCAGTTTAATGATGTCATACGAAAGAATTTTTGGCAAAACAAGGGGGTACTCGACATAAATATTCCAAGTGTTACAGAAGTTTAAGAAAGTTATTGTGCTCGGTAGGTTGGCTATAAATCAACAATTCGGGACCACATTTTTGATATTGAATTCAGAAAGTTGTAAAATAATATTTTTGATGCCGGTTTCAAGAGGTAAAGGAAATAAAGTACTTTTTAATTTTACAAAAGATTTATTTCCTTACTAGTTGTGTGTGTTAGTTTTTAAATTAAATCTACCAATTCGGGGTAAATGATTCTTACTAGCAGTGTGTGTGTTTTATTTTAAAATTAAAAGTACAAATTCGGGGTAAATGATCTTTCCTTACTAGCTGTGGGTGTGTTATTTTTTAAATTATAACCAACTATTCGGGGTAAGTGGTCTTTCCTTACTAGCTGAGAGTGTGTTTTTTTTTTAAATTAAATCTACCTATTCGGGGCAAGTGAGGTAAATATCTCAAATCAAGTCGCCTTCAAACGTAAGCGAATTGAGGGGGGAGGGGTGGAGGGGAAAAGGGGCTACCCTCGTGTACCATTACCACCCCGTGGAACCCCATGGTTATGGAGATATCCATGGTTAATGTTTTTCTAGCGCTCGGCGGCCGCTGCCGCGGCATGCTCGCTACGCTCGCTCGCTTTCGCGCGCTAAATGGTCACCATTCTAACCTAACCTAACCCAAATTATTTCATAAAAGTACATTTATGCAAAAATATCATGATAGTGACAATGAACAATTCCGTTTTGGGTATTTTTCGGATAATAATTATCCGAAAAATACCCAAAACGGAATTGTTCATTGTCACTATCATGATATTTTTGCATAAAGGCGTTATAAAAAAATATATAAATTCTAAACACAAAAGCATTGTTTCTACGTTGTTTTACAACGCTGTAGGTATCGAAATCGCTACGAAATGTATCAAAATTGCGTTCTGTTTTATGCATTTGTATGAAGTCTTATGATTTTAATAAATTAATTAAAAATTTTGGCGCGTCACTGGCAGAAAAAAATGCGTTTTATCACTTGGTACGAACCCCCTTAATCCCCCATATACACGCTTAACTCAAATTCAGGCGACTGGATATGAGATCCAACCCGCAAGTGATCTAGACGTTAAACTTCGAACGATATATGCTGGCAGATTAAATTACAACTACAATTCTTTATGTTAGATTTTTCCTACCGTATGGAGGAATTACTATGAGTCTTTACCGCCCAAAGGTGGGAAGTAACATCTTCCACTAGCTACTCGGATCAAATTAACACTTTCCGAGTATGAGAAATGAAAAAATAGTTTTCACTTTTATCGACTGTCCCGCATAATTTTTTGTACATTTGAGTGGGCCCCGTAATGATTTAATTCAACCCGGTATTCTTGAGTCATTTAAAAACTCATTATTTTTCACTAAATACACGACTAGCTAGATCTACACCAGAGCTCCAGTTACGAAACAAGTTATCAAAAAAATGGTCGAGCTTAAAAAAAGAGACGCTAGGTTTTTGACTTAGCAACTTTTATTACTCCTACTTAATAAAAGTTGCTAAGTCAAAAACCTAGCGCCTCTTTTTTTAAGCTCGACCATTTTTTTCGCCTTTCCTTATTCGTTTCTATCCAATTTTTCTGTGAACACGCGTAAATGACAGTGTATAGATAATATCATGTCTCATTGGTCTAGCGGTAGCGTGTCCAACCGCAGCTAATGAGGTCCTGAGTTCAAATCCCAAGTCGGGACAAAAAGACATTTTGGGATTTTTCTTGAAGTGAAGAAAATTTCTCAGTATCATCCCGAGGTCTGAGTATAACACCCCTGTGCCTTGGAGAGTACGTAATGCGGTAAGTAATGTACCTGAACTCTTACCGGCCGTGTCGTCCGGCGTCCCTTCGGATCACATGTCCATGAACTTGGCAGATCATTTGTCAGCAGATCAAAAATAAATGAGAGTTCTCGTCGCATGCAGGTGAGTTCTATAGTTCCTGATACTATTTAAAAATAGTTCTGGCATTTTTAGTCAGAAAAAGTCAATCAAAAAAATGATCTGCTAACTTCCCGTAGCAGATCATTTTCAAAAAACTTACAAAAAAATAAGAGTTCTCGATGCATACCAATGAGTTCTGGAGTTCCTGATACTTTTTATGAATAGTTCTGGCCGATTTCCCTAAGAAAATAATTAAAACAAGTGATAGATATGCCAATTTCCCGTAGCAGATCATTTCCAAAAATGTTACCTAATTATTTTTTTTTATCATATTTCGATGAGTTCTAGAGTTCCTGATAATTTTTAACGATAGTTCTGACATATTTTCCTAGAAAAACAATAGCCTATCACTCGTTATATGTAAACTTCCCGAAAAATTACAAGTAAAACAGGATAAGGCGACATGTTTAAGAAAGTCTATTGTAACTAAGAAGTAACGACGCATGCTGATAAGTAATATTTATTTTCTGGTTAACTAAGGACCCAAGCACACATTCTGATACATTTAAGAAATAGTTCTGCAACTATTATGACAAAAAAAATATTTGAAGATTTATTTGAAATTCAGAAAATCACGACTTCAAGAACATTGCAATAAAACACAAAGTTCCACACATGCTGACAAGGTCTTTAATATTTAAAGTAAGGAAAACTTTGGGCATACAGCGAGATAGTTGTGACAAAAAGTTCAGTTTACCTGGATCAAAAACGCATGTCAGAAAAAACAATCTATATCAGAAAAAGACAGGTTTTTTTAAAAAGAGGTCATAAATTAGGAACAATTAGCATGCTGATAAGTTATATTTATTTTCTGGTCCATTAAGGACCCAAACACACATTCTGATACCTTCAAGAAATAGTTCTGCATCTTTTCTGACACAAAATAAAAATCAAGAGTTAATGAAAATTCAGAAAGTGACGACTTCAAGAACATTGCAATAAAATAAAAACTTGCCCGCATGCTGTCATCTTTTACGGTATTTAAAGTTAAGACGTAAGTTGTAAATACAGTTAGATACTTTAAAGAAATAGTTCTGTCAATATGGAGCAGAAAAGCATGTCAGAAAAAAATATCATATCTAAAAAATACATGTTTTAGAAAAAGGGTCGCAAATTAGAAACAACGACGCATGCTGATAAGTTATATTTATTTTCTGGTTTACTAAGAACCCAAGCATACATTCTGATACCTTTAAGAAATAGTTCTGCATCTTTTCTGACACAAAAAAAAATCAAGAGTTAATGAAAATTCAGAAAGTGACGACTTCAAGAACATTGCAATAAAATAAAAACTTGCCTGCATGCTGTCATCTTTTATGGTATTTAAAGTTAAGACGTAAGTTGTGAATACAGTTAGATACTTTAAAGAAATAGTTCTGTCAATATGGAGCAGAAAAGCATGTCAGAAAAAAATATCATATCTGAAAAATACATGTTTTTGAAAAAGGGTCGCAAATTAGAAACAACGACGCATGCTGCTAAGTTATATTTATTTTCTGGTTCACTAAGAACCCAAGCATACATTCTGATACCTTTAAGAAATAGTTCTGCATCTTTTCTGACACAAAAAAAATCAAGAGTTAATGAAAATTCAGAAAGTGACGACTTCAAGAACATTGCAATAAAATAAAAACTTGCCCGCATGCTGTGATTTTTTATGGTATTTAAAGATGAGACGTACTTTGTGAATACAGTTAGATACTTTAAAGAAATAGTTCTGTCAATATGGAGCAGAAAAGCATGTCAGAAAAAGATATCATATCTGAAAAATACATGTTTTAGAAAAAGGGTCGCAAATTAGAAACAACGACGCATGCTGATAAGTTATATTTATTTTCTGGTTCACTTAGAACCCAAGCATACATTCTGATACCTTCAAGAAATAGTTCTGCATCTTTTCTGAAACAAAAAAAATCAAGAGTTAATGAAAATTCAGAAAGTGACGACTTCAAGAACATTGCAATAAAATAAAAACTTGCCTGCATGCTGTCATCTTTTATGGTATTTAAAGTTAAGACGTAAGTTGTGAATACAGTTAGATACGAGGGTGCGTTTTTAAGTGCGCGGAATGGGGGGGAGGGGATAATAATAGGTCATTATCGGGATGGCCACGACTTCAACCACTCAATATTAGTATAAATACCAAGTTTTATCTTAATTGGATCATTAGTCTCTGAACTATCGTCAAGCAAACAACTCAATCAGGAAGAAAGTGTGAATTATGGAAAAAATCGAGTACCGTGCCGTAATAAAGTTCCTTACCAAGCAAGGAAAGTCAGTTCAAAATATACTGGAAGAGATGGAATTCGTTTACGGGGACTCTTGCCCGGGTAAAACCATGGTTTACAAGTGGCACAGTCTCTTTAAACAAGGCAGGACCTCACTTGAAGACGACCCTCGGCCCGAACGGTCGCCCGAGGTGACTACTTCGGAAATCATTAAAAAAGTCGAAAAAATTATATTGGAAGATGCCAGACTAAAGAAGAAACAGCTTGCAGAAATGGTTGGAGTATCGGATACGATAATTTTCAAAATTCTACATGATCATCTTGGCATGACAAAGGTCAGTGCAAGATGGGTGCCAAGAATGCTCACGCCGCCTCAAAAACAATGCCGCGTGGAGTGTTCTCGCACGTTTTTGGACCTCTGTAACGAAGATAAGGATGGACTTTTAAGTCGAATTGTTACTGGAGATGAAACTTGGGTTCATCATTATGAACCTGAGTCGAAACAGGACTCTATGCAGTGGCACAAAAAAGGCACACCACCACCCAAGAAGTTTAAAGTGTCACAATCGGCTGGAAAAATCATGGCAACAGTGTTTTGGGATTCGGAAGGGATCCTGTTGATCGATTATAAAGATAAAGGCGTTTCTATAACCGGACAATACTACGCTTCCATCCTCGAGAGGTTAAAAGAAAGCATTAAAGAAAAAAGGAGGGGAAAATTAACCAAAGGTGTCCTTCTTCTACACGACAACGCGCCAGTTCACAAGAGCCGTGTTGCTTTGGCTGCCCTGCATAACGTGGGCTTCGATATTTTAGATCATCCACCCTACAGCCCAGACCTGGCTCACAGTGATTACTACCTCTATCCAAAACTCAAAAAAGAACTTCGTGGGAAGAAATTTTCTACTGATGAAGAAGTGAAGGACGCGGTTTCAGCCTATTTTTCAGACAAAGACAAAACATTTTTTTATGAAGGTATACATAAGCTAATTGAAAGATCTGAAAAATGTATAAGGGTAGCAGGTGAATATATTGAAAAAGAAAAATAATTTGGTATTTTTATTTACACTTCTTAATCTCCATTCCGCGAACTTAAAAACGCCCCCTCGTACTTTAAAGAAATAGTTCTGTCAATATGGAGCAGAAAAGCATGTCAGAAAAAAATATCATATCTGAAAAATACATGTTTTAGAAAAAGGGTCGCAAATTAGAAACAACGACGCATGCTGATAAGTTATATTTATTTTCTGGTTCACTAAGAACCCAAGCATACATTCTGATACCTTTAAGAAATAGTTCTGCATCTTTTCTGAAACAAAAAAAATCAAGAGTTAATGAAAATTCAGAAAGTGACAACTTCAAGAACATTGCAATAAAATAAAAACTTGCCTGCATGCTGTCATCTTTTATGGTATTTAAAGTTAAGACGTAAGTTGTGAATACAGTTAGATACTTTAAAGAAATAGTTCTGTCAATATGGAGCAGAAAAGCATGTCAGAAAAAAATATCATATCTGAAAAATACATGTTTTCGAAAAAGGGTCGCAAATTAGAAACAACGACGCATGCTGATAAGTTATATTTATTTTCTGGTTCACTAAGAACCCAAGCATACATTCCGATACCTTTAAGAAATAGTTCTGCATCTTTTCTGACACAAAAAAAATCAAGAGTTAATGAAAATTCAGAAAGTGACGACTTCAAGAACATTGCAATAAAATAAAAACTTGCCCGCATGCTGTGATTTTTTATGGTATTCAAAGATGAGACGTACTTTGTGAATACAGTTAGATACTTTAAAGAAATAGTTCTGTCAATATGGAGCAGAAAAGCATGTCAGAAAAAGATATCATATCTGAAAAATACATGTTTTAGAAAAAGGGTCGCAAATTAGAAACAACGACGCATGCTGATAAGTTATATTTATTTTCTGGTTCACTTAGAACCCAAGCATACATTCTGATACCTTTAAGAAATAGTTCTGCATCTTTTCTGAAACAAAAAAAATCAAGAGTTAATGAAAATTCAGAAAGTGACGACTTCAAGAACATTGCAATAAAATAAAAACTTGCCTGCATGCTGTCATCTTTTATGGTATTTAAAGTTAAGACGTAAGTTGTGAATACAGTTAGATACTTTAAAGAAATAGTTCTGTCAATATGGAGCAGAAAAGCATGTCAGAAAAAAATATCATATCTGAAAAATACATGTTTTAGAAAAAGGGTCGCAAATTAGGAACAACGACGCATGCTGATAAGTTATATTTATTTTCTGGTTCACTAAGAACCCAAGCATACATTCTGATACCTTTAAGAAATAGTTCTGCATCTTTTCTGAAACAAAAAAAATCAAGAGTTAATGAAAATTCAGAAAGTGACGACTTCAAGAACATTGCAATAAAATAAAAACTTGCCCGCATGCTGTGATTTTTTATGGTATTTAAAGATGAGACGTACTTTGTGAATACAGTTAGATACTTTAAAGAAATAGTTCTGTCAATATGGAGCAGAAAAGCATGTCAGAAAAAGATATCATATCTGAAAAATACATGTTTTAGAAAAAGGGTCGCAAATTAGAAACAACGACGCATGCTGATAAGTTATATTTATTTTCTGGTTCATTAAGAACCCAAAAATACATTCTGATACCTTCAAGAAATAGTTCTGCATCTTTTCTGACACAAAAAAAAATCAAGAGTTAATGAAAATTCAGAAAGTGACGACTTCAAGAACATTGCAATAAAATAAAAACTTGCCCGCATGCTGTGATCTTTTATGGTATTAAAAGATGAGACGTACTTTGTGAATACAGTTAGATACTTTAAAGAAATAGTTCTGTCAATATGGAGCAAAATAGCATGTCAGAAAAAGATATCATATCTGAAAAATACATGTTTTAGAAAAAGGGTCGCAAATTAGAAACAACGACGCATGCTGATAAGTTATATTTATTTTCTGGTTCACTAAGAACCCAAGCATACATTCTGATACCTTTAAGAAATAGTTCTGCATCTTTTCTGACACAAAAAAAAATCAAGAGTTAATGAAAATTCAGAAAGTGACGACTTCAAGAACATTGCAATAAAATAAAAACTTGCCCGCATGCTGTGATTTTTTATGGTATTTAAAGATGAGACGTACTTTGTGAATACAGTTAGATACTATAAAGAAATAGTTTTGTCAATATGGAGCAGAAAAGCATGTCAGAAAAAGATATCATATCTGAAAAATACATGTTTTAGAAAAAGGGTCGCAAATTAGAAACAACGACGCATGCTGATAAGTTATATTTATTTTCTGGTTCACTTAGAACCCAAGCATACATTCTGATACCTTTAAGAAATAGTTCTGCATCGTTTCTGACACAATAAAAAATCAAGAGTTAATGAAAATTCAGAAAGTGACGACTTCAAGAACATTGCAATAAAATAAAAATTTGCCCGCATGCTGTCATTTTTTATGGTATTTAAAGATGAGACGTACTTTGTGAATACAGTTAGATACTTTAAAGAAATAGTTCTGTCAATATGGAGCAGAAAAGCATGTCAGAAAAAAATATCATATCTGAAAAATACATGTTTTAGAAAAAGGGTCGCAAATTAGAAACAACGACGCATGCTGATAAGTTATATTTATTTTCTGGTTCACTAAGAACCCAAGCATACATTCTGATACCTTTAAGAAATAGTTCTGCATCTTTTCTGACACAAAAAAAAATCAAGAGTTAATGATTTCCCATTTTTGTGATTTGATTAACGCTTTGCATTGCGATGAATGCTATAAAACATCAAATCTATATTTTTCTTACAAAATAGAACTATTTTTCTTATTTAATGTCTTATTTTGTTACCTTTAATTACCTTTTTTTTTTTTTTTTTATTAGTACACAAATACTTAGAATTAGGTTCATGCGTCCATTAATTTATGGTACGAGGGAAATGACTATTCTTCCTTACGACTTATTCGCACAGTATGCCCCATTTCGACTTTATGTTATATAACAGTGTGAGCTATGAAATATTGTAATGTTTAACGTTTTTCGTCCCATAATGTGTCTAAAATCAAATGAGGTGTAATAGTCGTCTTTGGGTTAGCTGAATAACGTTTCTTTGTCAACCCATCATATTTATACCAAAACTCACCCGTTAACCCATACGTTACGTAATGTTTATTTGCAACGCAGTAATCGACGATAGCAGCTATCATGTACGTTTTATTGCCAACATTTATGTTTTTTTGTAATGTATTCACAAAGTACGTCTTAACTTTAAATACCATAAAAGATGACACCAACGGTGCAAATTTTTATTTTATTGGAATGTTCTTGAAGTCATCACTTTCTGAATTTTCATTAACTCTTGATTTTTTTTTGTGTCAGTAAAGATGCAGAACTATTTCTTAAAGGTAGCAGAATGTGTGCTTGGGTCCTTAGTGAACCAGAAAATAAATATAACTTATCAGCATGCGTCGTTGTTCCTAATTTGCGACCCTTTTTCTAAAACATGTATTTTTCAGATATGATATTTTTTTCTGACATGCTTTTCTGCTCCATATTGACAGAACTATTTCTCTAAAGTATTTAGCTGTATTCACAAAATACGTTTCATCTTTCAATACTATAAAAGATGACAGCATGCGGGCAAATTTTTATTTTATTGCAATGTTCTTGAAGTCGTCACTTTCTGAATTTTCATTAACTCTTGATTTTTTTTTTTGTGTCAGAAAAGATGCAGAACTATTTCTTGAAGGTATCAGAATATATGCTTGGGTCCTAAATGAACCAGAAAATAAATATAACTTATCAGCATGCGTCGTTGTTCCTAATTTGCGACCCTTTTAATAAAACATGTATTTTTCAGATATGATATTTTTTTCTGACATGCTTTTCTGCTCCATATTGACAGAACTATTTCTCTAAAGTATTTAGCTGTATTCACAAAATACGTTTCATCTTTCAATACTATAAAAGATGACAGCATGCGGGCAAATTTTTATTTTATTGCAATGTTCTTGAAGTCGTCACTTTCTGAATTTTCATTAAATTTGATTTTTTTTTGTGTCAGAAACGATGCAGAACTATTTCTTGAAGGTATCAGAATGTGTGCTTGGGTCCTTAGTGAACCAGAAAATAAATATAACTTATCAGCATGCGTCGATGTTCCTAATTTGCGACCCTTTTTCTAAAACATGTATTTTTCAGATATGATATTTTTTTCTGACATGCTTTTCTGCTCCATATTGACAGAACTATTTCTCTAAAGTATTTAGCTGTATTCACAAAATACGTTTCATCTTTCAATGCTATAAAAGATGACAGCATGCGGGCAAATTTTTATTTTATTGCAATGTTCTTGAAGTCGTCACTTTCTGAATTTTCATTAACTCTTGATTTTTTTTTGTGTCAGAAACGATGCAGAACTATTTCTTGAAGGTATCAGAATGTGTGCTTGGGTCCTTAGTGAACCAGAAAATAAATATAACTTATCAGCATGCGTCGATGTTCCTAATTTGCGACCCTTTTTCTAAAACATGTATTTTTCAGATATGATATTTTTTTCTGACATGCTTTTCTGCTCCATATTGACAGAACTATTTCTCTAAAGTATTTAGCTGTATTCACAAAATACGTTTCATCTTTCAATGCTATAAAAGATGACAGCATGCGGGCAAATTTTTATTTTATTGCAATGTTCTTGAAGTCGTCACTTTCTGAATTTTCATTAACTCTTGATTTTTTTTTGTGTCAGAAAAGATGCAGAACTATTTCTTGAAGGTAGCAGAACGTGTGCTTGAGTTCTTAGTGAACCAGAAAATAAATATAACTTATCAGCATGCGTCGTTGTTTCTAATTTGCGACTCTTTTTCTAAAACATGTATTTTTCAGATATGATATTTTCTTCTGACATGCTTTTCTGCTCCATATCGACAGAACTATTTCTTTAAAGTATCTAACTGTATTCACAAAGTACGTCTCATCTTTAAATACCATAAAAAATGACAGCATGCGTGCAAATTTTTATTTTATTGGAAAGTTCTTGAAGTCATCACTTTCTGAATTTTCATTAACTCTTGATTTTTTTTTGTGTCAGTAAAGATGCAGAACTATTTCTTAAAGGTATCAGAATGTGTGCTTGGGTCCTTATAAAACCAGAAAATAAATATAACTTATCAGCATGCGTCGTTGTTCCTAATTTGCGACCCTTTTTCTAAAACATGTATTTTTCAGATATGATATTTTTTTCTGACATGCTTTTCTGCTCCATATTGACATAACTATTTCTTTAAAGTATCGAACTGTATTCACAAAGTACGTCTTAACTTTAAATACCATAAAAGATGACAGCATGCGTGCAAGTTTTTATTTTATTGCAATGTTCTTGAAGTCGTCACTTTCTGAATTTTCATTAACTCTTGATTTTTTTTGTATCAGAAAAGATGCAGAACTATTTCTTGAAGGTAGCAGAATGTGTGCTTGGGTCTTTAGTAAACCAGAAAATAAATATAACTTATCAGCATGCGTCGATGTTTCTAATTTGCGACCCTTTTTCTAAAACATGTATTTTTCAGATATGATATTTTTTTTCTGACATGCTTTTCTGCTCCATATTGACAGAACTATTTCTATAAAGTATTTAACTGTATTCACAAAGTACGTCTCATCTTTCAATACTATAAAAGATGACAGCATGCGTGCAAATTTTTATTTTATTGCAATGTTCTTGAAGTCGTCACTTTCTGAATTTTCATTAACTCTTGATTTTTTTTGTGTCAGAAAAGATGCAGAACTATTTCTTGAAGGTATCAGAATGTGTGCTTAGGTCCTTAGTGAACCAGAAAATAAATAAAACTTATCAGCATGCGTCGTTGTTTCTAATTTGCGACCCTTTTTCTAAAACATGTATTTTTCAGATATGATATTTTTTTCTGACATGCTTTTCTGCTCCATATTGACAGAACTATTTCTCTAAAGTATTTAGCTGTATTCACAAAGTACGTTTCATCTTTCAATACTATAAAAGATGACAGCATGCGGGCAAATTTTTATTTTATTGCAATGTTCTTGAAGTCGTCACTTTCTGAATTTTCATTAACTCTTGATTTTTTTTTGTGTCAGAAAAGATGCAGAACTATTTCTTGAAGGTATCAGAATGTGTGCTTAGGTCCTTAGTAAACCAGAAAATAAATATAACTTATCAGCATGCGTCGTTGTTTCTTAGTTACAATCGACTTTCTTAAACATGTCGCCTTATCCTGTTTTACTTGTAATTTTTCGGGAAGTTTACATATAACGAGTGATAGGCTATTGTTTTCTAGGAAAATATGTCAGAACTATCGTTAAAAATTATCAGGAACTCTAGAACTCATCGAAATATGATAAAAAAAAAAAATTAGGTAACATTTTTGGAAATGATCTGCTACGGGAAAATGGCATATCTATCACTTGTTTTAATTATTTTCTTAGGGAAATCATCCAGAACTATTCATCAAAAGTATCAGGAACTCCAGAACTTATTGGTATGCATCGAGAACTCTCACTTTTTTGTAAGTTTTTTGAAAATGATTTGCTACGGGAAGTTAGCAGATCATTTTTTTGATTGACTTTTTCTGACTAAAAATGCCAGAACTATTTTTAAATAGTATCAGGAACTATAGAACTCACCTGCATGCGACGAGAACTCTCATTTATTTTTGATCTGCTGACAAATGATCTGCCAAGTTCACGGACATTCGGATCACGAGAGTGATGAATAGAAAGTGTCCCTGTGTTTGCGCAGACACTTGTTCACTATATGTGACTGATAACTGAAATAATAATAATAATATTTTTTTTTATTCAAGAAATAATGTGTACAAAATTATATTTACTTAATTTAAAAATAATTAATACTAAGCTATTGACAATTTGTGCCTGTACTAGGTTAAACCTGTACCACAGGCGTTCTAACGGCTTAAAAGGTATACTTATTCTTTGTTAAAAATTTAAATAATATTTAATTATACATACAAATTCAAAAACCTAAGATATAATGTTTAAAAAATTAACTTATTTTAGAATACTAAATAATCCCTCAGTCTCATCATAGCTCAATTTTTGTAAAAAATTGCTGACTGTTTTTTTACAATTTGTATAGTTAAGGTTATATATAGATAGTGACTTATTTATTTTATTGTAAAGATATGGTCCGAGAAAAGGATAAAATCTGTTTGCATAAATAAACTTTGACTCTGATGCACTAGTGCAGATAATATCTTTCCGTCTCTTGGTGTTAGTAAGGTTAGCATTGTAAGTGAGTGTTGTGTGTTGTTTTAAAATTGCACGTTTAATAAATAGTTGGCGGACAGTTAAAACGTTGCATTTTTCATACAGGAGGCACGTAGGAAAAAGGAAAGGTCGAAAAGTTGCAACTTTTAGTATTGCTCGTTGGGCACGTTCAATGATTAACATTAATGTTTTTGGAGCACCACCCCAGGAAGTAATGCAGTATTGAATAATAGATTGACATAATGCCTGATAGACTAGTCTAATCAATTTCATATCAGCAATATGCCGTAGCTTTTTAAATACGAATATGAGTTTCCGTACACGATTTGACAAGGCAAGGATATGTTGTTTAAATGATAGAGTTTCATCAATAATAACACCAAGGTACTTCATGCTATTTGTGTTAGCAATAACTGGACAGTCGCAAGGAACCAAGGGACTGGGACAATAGTGTGCATATATGTTATCTTGTTTAGGAAGTCTGTGGTTTTTACGCATGCAAAAATTTATAAACATTGTCTTTTCAGCATTTAATGTTAGTAGATTATTTCTAAGCCATTTATTTATCACATTAAACCCATGTTGTGCGTAATAATGAACCGCAGTAGTGTTTGGAGCCGAAAAAATTAAAGCTGTGTCATCAGCATAGGAAATTACTTTTCCATGGTCTAACTTTAAGGAACACAGATCATTTATGTAAATCAGGAATAGGGTAGGGCCCAATATACTCCCCTGGGGGATTCCAAAAGCAGGAATTTTTATGTCCGTACTGATGAATTGGTCAATTTTAACACATTGAGTACGGTCATTTAAATAGCTTGCGAAGAGTTTCAACTGGGTGCCCCTAATTCCTAATGCCTCTAACTTGGATAGAAGGTTAGGAATAGACACGGTGTCGAATGCCTTCGCTAGATCAAGGAAAATACCAGTTACTAGGTTCCCTTTTCCCAGTTCCTCTGTGACAAAATCAGTTAAATGTTCAACCGCGTCTGATGTGGATAAATTAGCTCTAAAACCAAATTGCATGTTTGAAAGCAAAGAGTTCTTTTCTAGATATAAGACAAGTCTATTGTTTATTATTTTTTCTAGAATTTTGGAAAAGGAAGGTAGTAACGAAATTGGCCTGTAATTAGTTACAAGATCCCTACTCCCTGATTTGTGAACGGGAATAACAACGGCTTTTTTGAGACATTTGGGAAAAATTCCATCAGAGAGGCAGGTTTGAAAAATGAAAGTTAAAGGAGGGACTAGGATGTGCTTAAATCTTTTGAGAATATTATTACTTATGTTATCCCAACCCGCTGCGCAACTGTTTTTTAACCCTACAATAATTCGTTCTACTTCAGATTCATCTGTGTCTAACAGAACAAAAGATTTCCCACTATGGAGTTGAGTCCTTGTAGAAGAATAACCAGTCAAGTTAACGTTTTGCTCTTTTATTTTATCCCCGAGTTCCTTTCCAACGTTTGCAAAAAACTTATTAGCGTTGTCAGCAGCGATAATCGGTGAGGAGTGAGTGCGTAGTAAACTTGAAGACGATTTATGCTGGTTAGAAGAATTATTTTATGCTGGTTTTATGCTGGTTATATATTATATGCTGGTTAGTGGATTTTATGCTGGTTAGTGGATTTTATACGTTTGCAAAAAACTTATTAGCGTTGTCAGCAGCGATAATCGGTGAGGAGTGAGTGCGTAGTAAACTTGAAGACGATTTATGCTGGTTAGAAGAATTATTTTATGCTGGTTTTATGCTGGTTATATATTTTATGCTGGTTAGTGGATTTTATAACTTTCCAAAGCTGTTTACTATTTGAACCTGCTTCATGAAATGACTAGTTTCCATTGAGCCGTGCATGAAATTAAACCCAGAGGACGTAATAGATAATAAAAAATCTATTTAAATTGACAAAAACCTACCGTAGAATTGATAATATTATTCTTTGTTGAATTCGGTTAAAACACAAAGTTATAATCCTAAGATATATTATACTTACTTAATTACCTAACTTTCGCCTCTGATACTTATCAACATTAAACATTTAAACTACGCATGCCTGCAAACTCCGCCAAATATTCCAATAACATAGATAAAACTCAAACTTTTCATCTTAATCCCTTCGTTACCCGATCGGAAAATTTACTGTAAGTAAGAGGCCGGTTTGGAAATTTTGTTCGTACGTCATTGAAACTTGAAATACAAATGCTATAAATTAATAATTCATAGGATTCGAATACATTTAATGACCATAGGATTACCGCCTATAGGATTTGAAATTTAGAAGACATATTAGTATTCAAGTCGAAAGTCTTCGACCAGTGTGTGTTGCCAGTGATGACTTACGGAACAGAGACGTGGTCGCTCACTATGGGCCTTATCAGGCGGCTCATGGTCACCCAAAGAGCAATAGAAAGGGCTACGCTTGGAGTTTCCCTGCGAGATCGAATCAGAAATGCTGAGATACGCAGGCGAACCAAAGTAGCCGACATAGCCCAAAGAATTGCCAAACTGCAGTGGCAGTGGGCAGGGCACATAGCTCGTAGAATTGACGGCCGATGGGGCAGAAAGGTTCTCGAGTGGCGACCACGAACCGGAAGACGCAGCGTGGGCAGGCCCCCTACACGGTGGACCGACGATCTCGTGCGGGTCGCGGGAAGCCGCTGGATGCGGGCAGCGCAGGACCGGCTATCCTTGGGGCTGACCTTTGTCCAGCAGTGGACGTCTTTCGGCTGATATGATGATGATGATGATGAATAGTATTCCACATAGCCTAATTGAGGTCTGTACCCAGATAATGACGTCTTCCGGTAAACAAAAGCCTCCGGAAGAATAGTGACATATGCCATAACGCTTGACGGTTGGCGGGTTGGCGATCGCAGTATGGTGGTCGTAGAACACAGAAATACGCTGTTGCCCGTTACTGGTAATAATAATAATAATTTATTCAATAAAACCATAACACCAAATATAACAATAGCAAGTGGAACGATAATAGCTGCAGTAGTTTTGCAGTTACTATCGCCTACTTCCAAAAAACAATGAGTGTGAATTACAAATTGGTTAATTCAATATTAATGTAAATTATTAAACTGCTTACTAACTGGTAGTCATTCCCTCGGGATAACTTCTCCTCCCACCACGGGATCAGATGGACGCTGGAAATTTATCATTCTTAGAATAAATTTAATTCTTCTGTATTCATTTTGAAAAAAAATCATAGGATGCTGCAGTATTATAATTGCTCCTCTTACGGTTTTAGCTGAATTTATGATAAGATAACTTTATTGCACACCATTTACAGTGCATAATTAATAATATCAAAACTTATTTAGAGCATTTGCAAGACCGGCAATTGTGGCGATCTTTGGGGGAGGCTTTGACCAGCAGTGGACGTCTTTCGGCTGATATGAGGATGATGATGATGATTATTATTTTAAAAGGTACAATTGGCGGATTCATTAGCTCTAATGACGCTAATGTCATCTATTCTACAAGTATATAAGTAGAGTATATATGTTTCAATTACTAATGTGATGCTTCAATACTAATACATGATCGAAGCTACACAGAAACTAGGTATTCTACTACTGTAACTAGTCAGGAAGATGGCAGCGGCTAAGACAGTCGCCTCGCCGCTTCATGTCGCGGGTTCGAGTCCCGCGCCGGACAACTATTTCTGTGACCCATGAATAGTTGTTCTGAGTCTGGATATAATTTATGTCCGTCAATTATATGTCTGTAAAGTACCGTGCGACACAGGGATTAAATTCCCAAATGCCGCGTTGCCTTTTTAACAAAAAAAATACTGCTGCCAAATTCTTGAGTATCCCAATCCCTTTAAATATATTTAGGCCAACATCATCATCAAAGACACACTTTGTCCAGCAGTGGACGTCAGCCTAATGACGTCCACTGCTGGACAAAGGCCTCCCCAAAAGATTTCCTCAATGGAGTTGTGTCCATAATTTGGGGGGATACGCGATAATTACCACGCTTGGTAGATGGGTTGGCGATCGCAGTAAGATAGTCATAGTACTCAGGAGAACGCTGCTGTCTATTCCCAGGTATATATTCTCTCGGGACGACTTCTACTCAAACCACAGGATGAGATGGGTTCACGATATTCTTTATGGCCAATAGCCACACAGTCAAGTATTATATTAGTATAACAATAATAATATCTAGGGACAATGTCACACAGATCATCCCAGCCCCAAACTAAGCAAAGCTTGTACTATGGGTACCAGGCGACGATATACATACTTATTTAGATAGATAAATACTTAAATACAAAGAAAACATCCATGACTCAGAAACAAATATTCTTGCTCATCACACAAATATTTGCACTTACCGGGATTCGAACCCAGGACCACCAGCTTCGTAGGCAGGGGCACTACCAACTAGGCTACGGTGACCGCTATTAACAAATTTGTTTACGGAACGCTGTACCGTTCTTTTGTCTTTTTAGCAACCCCAATACCTCCTTATATGTGGCATGTTGACAGTGAGTTAGGATAAAGTTGTGCTCACAATAATTTGTTTTTTATCATCTTCTCAAAAGAACTAAACTCGAGCTGAGCTTAAGCTGTCAAACAACTCTTTTGAAAGAAATTTTGTTTCTATATTAAATAATAGTGTGGTCCAGAATTTTTATGTACAGCTATTCCGTTCTGTATATCTATAGTGATTGTGATCGCCGCCGTTCAAATAGATGAAGATTAAAAATGACTGAATCAATCTTTCATGTATGTCGGTTGTTTAATAAATAATGTTAATATCTTAGAACAACTAACACACTACATCTGATCCCAAACTAGGCAGATCCTACTCGACAACTACTACCTTTTCTGTCACTTGTTAGTGACCTGAAAAGGACTCGGTCATAATTAATTAATCAATAAGATCCATTGAAGGTTGACTTTTTGCGAAACTCCGTAGTATCCAATATTAATATGGGAAACAAGTGGACTAACTCCCTAAACAACAAGCAATGTGTCTAAAAAGTTTTTCAATAAGAGCTGCCGAAAAGGTAAATAGAAAGGTTGGCATTCAAACAACTCGTAAATAAAGCAAGGTCCCGTGACGAAAAACTACTCTGATAAATATAATAATATGTCGAAAATTCCAGGAGCATTAGTACAGAATGGTCATTAGTACGAAATATCAGCTTACTACGAAACGCAAGTATGAAGTTGGCCTACTTCGACAAAGTCTGGCATGACGTTCGTCCGAGTCGACGAGGCATGACTGCGTGATCGACCACTCACTTTTCTTTGAGGCTCCGAGCTGGCAACTAGTGCCTAGAAACTGTCCCATGTTTCGTTGTTGGATTAACTGTGTCAAAATTGATCTACCACTTTCATTTTAATCATATATATTAAACACGTCCACTACACGCACACTAACAGTGAAGATTCGAGCGACAAATCCTTGTTTAAACTGATAATTAGAGGAATTAACACTACATATTAATATCGTGCTATGTGGCGATGGCGGTGTGCTATGTGGTGACGGCGATGAATATCAGAATATCATCACCCTATCTCGTCCCGTGGGGGGCGTAGAATTCAGAAGACGGGCAGCAGCTTCCTTCTGTGTACTATGACCATCTTTCTGCGATCGCCAACCCGTCTGCCAAGCGTGGCAATTATGGCATATCCTTCCCACGATGATTCTGATTGGGGGAGGCTGGTCCAACAGTAGACTTCTCTCAGCTGTAATGTTTGATTGATTAAATTAGTCTTTTAATCGTGCAATGTGTTTTATCGGAGATTGGAAAATATAACCTTTAGTATATTCAATTCATGAAATTTATTTTTGTAATTCCGTTTTAATGGAGTACGTTTTGATCATGGGAGCTTAGACTATAAGAGGAAAGGGTAGCGTGTAATTATTTCTGTAAATGTGGAAACTTGCTGCAGAGTTAACCCTTGACGATTAGCAGTAAAGAAAGTTTATAAGATAATTTCTGATTCTCTAAGCTTTCTTTATTATATCGTGGAATTTAGGATGTTGCTGTTATTGGGAGAAAGGTGGTTATAATTTACATAAAACCAGGTAAAAATAAGTATAAGTTGGCACATAAGACATTTTTTGTTGATTCGAACCGGAAAAAAATGCTACATTTTATATATAACTGCGGAGTCGTAGCAACCTTCAAGAAGCAAGCATATTCCATTTAAGACCGGCTACGCATTGTGGCCCATGGTGGCGAAGGATCCCATTTGATCGTTTGAAATGCTATAAAAAATAAAACTTAATAGATTTTGTGGCATTAACATTAAATGTTATTATTATTCATTGTAGTAGGTAGATATATCAAAACCTACTAAGTATCTATACTTATAAATCCTAAAATAAAATTTCAATATACCAATTAAATAATAAATCCTACTGTAACAATAATACCACCAACAACTAACAGGTGGCGCCACAGGAGAAATTAGAAGTCGGTGTTGAGATTATCCGGCGGTTAACAAAACCCAAACTGATTAATGGTTTAAGGTGTCTTTGGATAGGAACTCGAAAACTGCAGGCTTTATGCCTCAACCACTTGCTTGAGCATTTAAGTGTCTTCTATGAACACTGACTTCTGCGACTTATGTATGTGCGTCTACCTAGCTAGGTCTCATAGGTTCTTTGAAGCTAGTTTGTATCTTGTAATATATATATTTGGCATCAATATTAAAATTGTTACAAGAGTCCAGCTTTTATTGCCGTTAGTTCGCCATCCCGCTCTACACTACTAAAAATATTATAAATGCGAAAGTTTGTGAGTATGGATGTTTGTTACTCTTTCAAGCAAAAACTACCGAATGGATTTTGATGAAACTTTGTAGTAATATAGCTTATAGGTATATCCGAATAACACATAGGCTATAATTTATAAAGTTTAACGCAGGTAAAACCGTGGGCCACAGCTAGTATATTATATTAATATATGCTAAGTATCCGTACAAACTGGCCAATATGGCCAAAATTGACTGCCCTGTTGGTCTAGAGTAGTAAGAGACCCTGATTGCAAAGGCAGCGTCGTGGGTTTGATCCCCACCCAGGGGCTCTACCGGCTAAGTCGCTGAACATCGATTTCTTAAATGGCGTTCTAATAAATAAAGGTTAAAAATGACTTAATCAATCGTTAAATTGGCTTCCATGACCATATTTGACGTCATAAATGGTCCGGAAGCGATTGTGAACGTTGAAGCCGATTTAATGATTGATTAAGTCATTTCTAACCTTTATATATTTGAATGCCATTCACGAAAACTATGTTCGGTGACTTAGCCGGTAGTGCCCCAATCTTTTTGTGATGAGAACGATTATTTGTTCTTAGTCTGGGTTTAAATTATCAATAATATGTTCTTGTATTTACAAAAATATTAGTATGTTTAACAGTTTTCTACTCTCTACCTAGTTTGGAATCAGATGGCAATGTATTAGTTGTCTCAAGATATTTATTACATTATTCTAATTACATTTATTCCTGGTATTATTTTCACTCTATACAACGTACATGTAGTACATTTTGACTAACACAACAACGCGTGTTCAACAATAACAGATATTAAATAAAGCTCGCTACTCATCCGTAATGTGTCTCTCACGTGATGCCGAGCGATTTAGTTGCGAATACCCATAATGATTATGTGAATGAGCGGTTTGAGGTAAGGTCGTACTGAGAGCGAGGCTTTTGATTGACTAGATGTCGTTCGTTCAGTTCGCACTGTTGTAGTAAGAACCATCATCATCGGACACTGCTCACTTAACAAACACTTTCACACCATAGGCTTTAACGGCTGCACGTATGGCGCAGCGGCTAAGACAGTCGCCTCGACTCTTCGTGTCGCGGGTTTGAGTCCCAGCCGGACAACTATTTGTGTGATACTTAATAGTTGTTTTGAGTCTGGATGTAACTTGTGTCCGTCGTCTATTTTATGTTTTTAAAGTACCCCGCGACTCAGGGACTAGATTCCCGAGTGCGGGCGTTGTCTTAAAAAAAAAAAATTGGTGGAACAGACAGGTATTTGTGCAGAGCGTGCATGGACACCGAGGAAACGTTCACGCATGTACTTCTCGAGTGCACAGGCGTCACGAAAATCCAGGCGAAAACCCTGGGATCACCAAGGACTCTCACGGATACCCTAAAGTACTTGAGAAACCTAATATATGTACTTCTGGAAAGAAGTAGGCTGGATGGAATAACGGCCTCCATGGCTTACGTACAGTGGTTCATATCAGGGACCAAGTGCGGAAACCAAACCCACTAGCATATTAGTGGATTTGGTTGTAGCAGTGGGTAACTATTTGTGTGAGACGTGTGAGTTTTGCGTAGTATCTGGAGAGAAAGTGCGTAAGGACAGGAGAACTCTACTCACTCCCTCACTCTCATAATCGCATAGGACGGTCTTCCGGCACGACCGAGGATAGACAGCTTTGTGTGTTTTCTGAGGCACGAGCGTGTAAAACCGTCAATTTGTCCAAGCTGCTACTGAGTTTTTATTGCCAGAAAAATCACAATAGCTTTAGACCGAACCGAGATTTGAAGCTAGGACCTTATTAGCTGCAGTTGGACACGCGACCGAGGAACGTGAAAATTATTAGCCTGCAATGAAAATGGATGACTAACTGATTATTTAACAATTTATTTGGTGCCTATATTTACGTTTATGTCACACAAATAAGATAGTTATTAGCAAATAGGTAATAAAGAGTACAAATTTATTAAATTTGTGACATTTTTTAACAATCCAACTCAAAGGTTGGAGAGAGGGGAAGCTACTGTAAACTTGCTGCCCCGGTTCATAATAATCGTTAATTCTAGGCTGCTATAAGTATTCAATACATCATCGTTATTATCATTATATCAGCCGAAAGACACACTATGGCCACACAGCCGCCCACAATATGGCCGCTCTAGTTCAATTAATATCCATCATGTCAGCCAAAGTACGTCCACTGCTGGACAAAGCCTCCCCAAAGAATGGGAGCATATGCCATAATCGCCACGCTTGGCAGATGGGTTGGCGATCGTAGTGATGGTCATAGTTCACAGAAAAACGCCGCTGCCCGTTCTCTGGTAGGTATTCCCTCGGTCGATTTCTACGCCCCCCACGGGATGTGATGAGGTGATGATATTTTATGCCAGCACCACACAGCAGTGATTAATATTACGAAGCAAATATTGTTGAAAAATAATTATAAAATCATCAGATTATAAACATGTAAACAGGGCCCAAATGCAAGTTTGCTTGTGTTAATAATGTTGTGATCACTGACTTTACAATCAACCGTTTTTTATCTAATATCCTTTTGATTGATTTGTACCTATTATTAATGTAATTTACATAAAATTGCGAAAAGTTTAATTTTAGAGATAGGTGCAGTAATAATTGCGATCTAAAATTGAACATTCTTATGTCCACTCATGACTTGCTATTGAACATTATTTTGTATTGTCTATGTACACATACCTGCAAGGTTTCAGGATTTTTTTTGCATTCAATATTTCACACCAAATATCTAAATTTCGGATGTATCACTCGTTCCATTTACGAGCTAGAGTGATATATGACCGGAGAGACATACTGCAGAGTGAATGCAGGGGCATTTTTTTTGTTAGTTACAATACTTACTTATCGTATGGGCAGTGGTTACCCTAGTGTCAGAGTTGTTCAAACCGCCGATTAGGATTAGGCCTCTGACATGGCTTACCGACTATTGCCTAATGGCTACAACCGGGTTCGACAGTTTAACGTGCCCTCCGAAGCACGAAGACGCTCAGAAATTAAACCACTATGGTGATCACCCATCTATAGAGTGACCGCGAGCCGAGTTGCTTAACCTTTCGATCACTTACGGACCGGTGAGAGCATTCGGCTATGAATGCCTCTATGAGTTTAAATAGATTCATCCTAATTAGTTATAAAAAATCAAGCTTACAAAATGCAACTAAATTATAAGACATAGGACCTCTAAAAGCTTTCCCTATAGATTAAAAAAAGAATTGTCAAAATCCATTCACAAACAATGGCGGAATTAATTGACCGACATACAGAAAAAGAAAATCTTATGGTCGAATTGTTAACATCCTTCTTTAAAGTCAATTAAAAGGATGATATTTTTGTCATACAAAACTTGACACATGAAGTGACAAATTTAATATATTAAACATTTTGTCGGTATTAAGGTTTTACTTTAAAAGTATTTCAGTATCCAACAACAAAAATCTGAATTCAAATAAAAAATGTTGAAATGTTCTTTCCAATTAACCGTACGGGGAAACGGAAAATACCTGATTGACTGCTCGTATAAAAGCATGATTGGAACATTCCAATCATGCCTTTTGTACGTTCATACATAGGCTTGTGTTCAACTGCTCATGCATAATAATTTACGATGGAAATAACTCCATTGCTGCCGACAAATGAACTTTGAATGAACTTATGAATCTATTGTTAAGTTTTGCAAGATTGTACATTATTATACATTACCTCTCAGGGGAGGTAGTTATCGGAATTGAGTCACATAATATTGGCTCTTAAGGTTAACATAACAGTAAATGTCAAATAATAATAATAAAAAAAAGATTACAGGCGCAACAAGAATCCAAAGGAAAACGGATAATTGTGCTGGCCGAATAATAATATCCTGGGACATTATCCACACACGGCTATCTGATCTCAAACTAAGCAGAGTTTGTACTATGGAACCAGATAACTGATATACTACATAATTTCCTTTTCTTTTGTAAATACATACTTATATTGATAATTACACCCCGACCCTGGACAAACAGACATGTTCATGCAAGTGATATTGAGATTTATCTGTCAATATCAACCCGGAGCCTGGAAGGTGGTTCTGGTACGTTTAAGCTAGCTTGATGCTAGCACATCGGATCATGAGAGTGAGGGTTTAGAAGGTGCACCTGTGTCTACGTACGCACTTGTGTACAAAATTATATAGCTATTTTTAGGGACCGGCGACCTCGTGTTTGGGTGGATGTTTGTGCCCCCGACGCAAAAAGAGGGGCCTTATAAGTTTGACGTCGATGTCTGTCCGTGTGTGTGTGTATCTGTCTGTTTGTGGCATCGTCACTCAAACGAATAGACCGGTTTTATTTCATTTGAAAGCCAGTTTCCTTGCAGTGGCTTTTAGCTATCTTTGTTTAATATCAGTCCAGCAGTGAAAGAGTATCAGATCTTTTCTAAAATGTTGTAATTCTTATTACAACATTTTAGATCAGATCGGGCTAGTAGTATCAGACCTTTTCTAAAATATTGTAATAAGAGGTGGAGTCTGTTTTCTCAGGTCCTGCAGATCGGGCTATTCGACAGTCCCAGTTTGTGTAGGTGGTAGTTGGTGCCGTAGTGGCCCGTGAATACTGCTACTATTAGTCGTAGCTGGTTTCTGCTGTATTTCCAAAGCTTCTTGGACCAGCTCTTGTCTACTCCTTTCATAAGTTGTTTGGAGTGTTTTAGTTTCTTGATTTTGGTCCACACTTGGTTGTGTTTAATTGTGGATTCATTTTTAAGGAAGCTTCAGTGCTTAGGTTATTCGGGTGATAATATGATGAAACAAAAACTAATATTTTCAGTTCGCTAACATTTAAACCACACCCCACTATTCGCGCCTATAGAACTTAAGATCGTTATTAAACTATTACCGCAGTGTTCTATTTAGAAAAGCATTACCAAACGTAATAGCTTTTATTGTGGATAACAATTATTACTTAGTTCGAGATACTGCGTTCATTTTGTCATAACGAGGGCATGTATAGGAAAGTTTTACGTGATTAAGGACAATAAAAAACGATTTTTACATTTATTTAAATGTGCTGGAGTAATGGGTTGCATGTTTACAAAATTAATGGTTGCCTACTATTTATATTATAGTACGGGCAGTGGTTGCCTTGTTTCAGAATAAAACAAGCCGCCTTGTAGCCCACCTACGTACTCCGAAAGGAACTGTAGGTGTCCTACAAGGCGGCTTATAGACTTCACCGTACCATCAACCAACCATCATTTATTTGCTACAATATAGTAAAAATGGCAGGTGGTAATACATATACAAAATCCTACGCATTCTGCCGCTTACGGCGTGCTTGTTAACAATAAATAACTTGTACATTTATGTTTATGTATATTATAATAATACCGTAAACTAAGCAGAGCTTGTACTATATACTAGTTTTCTTTCGTAAATACATACTTATATTGATAATTACACACAGACTTAGGACAAACGATAGATATGTTCATGCACACCAATACCTGTCCTGGGTGGGAATCGAACCCACGACCTCCGGCGTGAAAGCAAGCATTTGGCAACCACGCTAAAAGGCCCGTCCAATTAGGCCCCTTAAATTTACACTATTAATATTATATTATAAATGTCCTATCTTCTAAATATTCTCTAGTATGATGTCTAGATGAAACGTACCTATAATAAAAATAAAGAAACATAATAAAAATTGCGTAACTTTTATTTAATAATAACGCAGATGGTATCGTTAGTAAAATGTTAACATATAAATAGTTAGTTAGGAAGTTAGGTAAGATAGATATAAAACTACTTGGCGGTCACCCAAATACAGACTGACCGCACGCCTATAATAACATCCTTATAATAACTCCTTAGGCAATCTGATCCCAAGCTAAACAGAGGTTGTTCTATGGAAACCAAATAAATAGTATACTACATAATTATAGATACTACTTTCTTATGTTAATACATACTTATATATGTATGTACAATGTGTATTATTACTATGCCTAGCTTCGGCCTCACGTATCACGTATTTTTTTTTATTATTGTTTAATAAAGTACCAGGTATAGTACTTTATGTGTATTACAATCTAGTCTAGAGACTAATAAGTAATTTTATATTAACTGTATGTTTATGTAAAAGTTTAAACTTCTACATAAACATAATTAATTCTAAGAATCAGTCCACCGACTTTCCTTAGTCATATTTGTTAAGGGGAAGACACTTTGTTCATGTGTTCTTTATAATTACATTATTGCTATCACTAATCACTAAATACACTAATCACTAATGACGACACTAGTTCATATGGTTTTGTTCTCTTTAAACGTCTCACTAGCTCTGTAATGTCGAGGAGCTGGATGGCCTCGACGTTCACATGATGTAGAAGCCTATGTTCATGAGCTGTAGCGTATTTTTGAATGGTCTCTGCAACGGAGTCCTTCTTTAGAGAGCGATTGTTTGTGAGCACTTTAATAGCACCCAGGGATTTAAACACATTACTACTAAACCAACGAGGCATACTTTTTTCATTAATAATCTTGGACAACTAACAAACTAGGCAGAGCTTGTATGGGACCAAAACAACTGATAAACATACTTACCTATATATTTCTATTCACACGAGGTGCTCATAGCTAGGTGCTCTCACCGGTCCGTAAGCGATCGGCGAGGTTAAGCAACTAAGCTCGCGCTCAGTCCATAGATGGGTGACCAACAAAGTGGTTTAATTTCTAAGCGTCTCCGTGATTCTGAGGGCACGTTAAGCTGTCGGTATCGGCTGTAGTCATTAGACAACAGTCTTTAAGCCATGTCAGAGGCCTACTGGATGGCTTGAACAACTCTGACACTAGGGTAACCACTGCCCATACGATAAGTAAGTACCTATATACGTAGATACATATTATAGAAAAATTTGACCCAGGCGCAGAACAAAAACAGCACGTGTGGCGCAGCGGTTAAGACAGTCGCCTCGCCACTTCGTGTCCTGGATTCGATTCCCGCGCACAACAACTATATGTGTGACCAATAAATTTCTGTCCGTCAATTATATATTTGTCAAGTACTTCGCGAAACAGAGGCCCAATAACTAAAACCCTGGGCCTGACGTTACGTAAAAAAAAAAGATTGATTGATTAGTCCTTAGTGATTGTGTGATCTGTCGAGGGTGGCGAACCCAAGACATCTGGTTTATCAGTCAAGGTCTCTAACCACGAGACCAAAAGCCATTAATAACGAAACAAATCCAACAAAATCTCAAAACATCATACATTTCTCACAAATTCTTCCACGAAATTTAACAAATGGGTTGCCGCAGCGGCAATCCCAACCGGGCGACTGAACTCGTTTGCTCAAACCGTTTGACTGAAACCAATCGTTGCAACTTTCCCCACACATACTAGTATCGTAAAATTCTTGGATAAGAAGAATTTAGGTAAACCTGGTTTTACGTAAAATTCTCCCGTGTAGTCTAAATGTACGTCGTAAACTGGTACTGTTACTGTTGCCGGCACATTAGTAGTAACATTTTCTATATTAAAACTGGCCGTGCTGCTTGGGTAATAAAGATCGTTTTAAGGTTAAAGAGTATCCACTGAGTCCGTGGTGTGACATCGAGTGTACAAGTTGGGAAAGTCGGGTGATTGGTGGGTTTAAGTTATGTTCAAGTTTTATACAAATTGAGAGTACTAAGCTGTGATGGCAGCGGGTATCATCCCCTATGTCATCTCGAACGATCATACTAGAGTTATCATACTGTATCTTTTTTTAAACAACACCCGTACTAGGTATATTAATCCCTGTGTCGCGGGGTACTATGACAATCTGGTACTCCAGATGCCTTCGGGATCTTTTGATATTGGAATTAAATACGTAGGTTTAGATTTTGATTGGACTTATATTTTCATCACTTTACTATAGCACGCACATTATGCTCCCTACCAGGATTCTGTCGTAGACTGACTGTTAAAAAGAATTTTGTCGAATCGTTTGAAAATATTTCAAACGATTCCTTTTTAATTATTTCTTTTTAAAACGATGGTTTGGACGAACGAAGGTGTGCAATCAAGAAGCTCGTCACAGTACTTTAAACACATATAATTAACGGTTACAAAGTGCATACAGGCTAAGAACAACTATTTATGAGGCACACAAATAGTTGTCCTGCGCGGGATGCGAAACACTGCGCCACACGTGCCACGGATATTCCCCAAATATTCTCTTGAGGCAGTCTTTTTTCCAGCTGTGGAAGTTCACTGTCTACCATGATGGTGTAGACACAGCTAGAAAATTTTGTATTTGAGCCATGACAGAACTTTGGTGAGGTGAACTGCCAACAAACTGCTGTGCAGTTTGGCGGATGGTGGTTAATTAATAATATTATAAATGATGTAATAAATGTTTTAAAATTAAAAAAAAAAAAAAAAAAAATTGATTAAATGTTGTTAAACGATGCTAGTAAAATATATACAAATTTATATTTTTTTATTAAAAAACGTTAAACGATTACAAATAAATATACAACATGTAACGTAACTAACGCACTTCCTGAAAATAGTTTGTTCAGAATCCTTTACTGAATCGATTAATATCATTTTTAGTATAGGTAATTTTTTATTCCAAAATAATTAAAACTACGGAAATTATTTTCATATCAACCCTGTAGAGACAAAACCAATTGAAATGGACCGTAAGTCAAAGTAATAAAACTTATAAATCGCAGTTTTATTTGTCTTCATACAAATTCCATCATTCAATACAAAATAAAGAAAAATAAACTTTATTCCAAGAAACTGATTTAGTAAATAATAATGCAAATATATGTTAAATAAGAAATTCAGTGTAGGTATGTATTATGATTACAACATAATATTCTAATTGGGGTGTTTGAGGGTGTGCGTTAATTACGTTGCGTGTTGTAGGTATATCCGGGACGTATGACAAAGTGCGATCTACTCCAAACTAAGCTAAGCTTATTATATGATTTTATTTTTTTTTATATCAGAGGGCGCCAAACTAGCATGTGGTTCACCGTGATCACCGCCTTGTTTACCGCCGATTCATAAACACAAATATTTGTCTTGTACGAGAATCGAACCAGCAAACTTTGGTTCGTCAAACGTCAAATATGAACTTTTGTAGGCCTATTTAACAGTAAATATGTAACACGTTTACACGACTAAGAACACACGTTGTATAATATATAAGTACCTACCTTCTCAAACCTATTTGTTCAATCCTCAAGCCTGCGGTTTCCAATCACGAATAAGATCTCTTGAGATCGGTTTCCAATTACAAGGAGGTTTGGTGCCCATTGGCAAGTACCTTACGTAGTGTCCGGCTTCAATATAAACACTAATAAATATATATTTAGGTGCTTATATAAATTGCTATAGCAATATATTGGGCAAAACAAGATTAAGCTTAGACCCAATTAACAAAGTACAGGTAGAAAATGAAACTAAAACTATTGACTAATTAGTGTACAAGGTCTAGGTAAGGGGCTGCCTAACGCAAATAGATAAATAATTAATTATCTTTTCTCAACTTCATTCTTCACCCCAAGGATCTCCACACTTTTGGCGCTCCCCAACTTGTGGGAGAGTCAGTGATCGGGCTTTCGAGCTATACGTATTTACAAAACAAAATTAGTATCTATATGTAGTATATCAGTTATCTGATTTCCATAGTACAAGCTCTGCTTAGTTTGAGAGAATATTATTATATTATTATGAGGTAGTCCACCTAGGGCACCCGTCTTTATGGCACCCGTTTGTATGGCACCTGCGCAAATTTCCATGTCCACTAAAGGCGGCAGCGGCGCGTTGTTACTGGAGCAGTTACGTTCAGGCGCGGCCACGCGATAAACAGTCTTAACGTGTTGAAATTGAACTACTTTTTAAGGATATTAACGGATAGATAGTAGTTTAATTTCTATGTGTAAACATAAGAAAATACTAGTCTTAACGTGCGTAATATTAGTAGTGTTAATAAACGTTCTAGTGTTTTTTATCGATATCTTACATTTAATAAACTGGGTTACTGAGTCGTAGACGCTCTTCGTGGACATGAATGTAAAAAATAAATTGACTTGATAAGTGCCTATAGTGGACTAGGCTAGTTGCCATTCGCGCAGGTGCCATACAGTGTGCCCTAGTTGGACAACCTCATGAGTATTACTATTATCTCGAATAAGAAAAAATAGACTAATGTCCTTTAACATTCTGCCATACAGCCAGTAACATATTACAGTTAACATAGAAGGTATCTACCACACAGTTTTGATAGTTTCGCCATTAATTTACCCAATAGGTCCGAGAACAATAAACTAGAGCAGATTGCCGGTATCATGCCAAACATCGGTATCTCTTCAATAAAAACTTTTCATATAAAATCTCCACATAAAATACATGCCATCTTTTCAACCCGCGAATGTCGTACACGCCATAATAATGTCAGTTCAAATTTGAAACTTATCTTCATGACGATACGGATGAACTTCAAATTAATTAACAATTGCTGGATGCCTATTCGAGTACTAGGTATGGTTTATGGAAATATCTGGATTGTGTATTTTGTTTATCTATTTATTGTATTAAAAGACTGTTGATGCCAACTCAGTAAATAATGGTCATAAAGTGTTTTAAGTGAGAGGGTTGCGGTGAAATGGATTAGAGTTAACAAGTTCTTTAAATGTACTAGCTTATAATGTCGTTCTAGTCGAATTTCTGTCTCTTAAGTCATGTTTATTATACACGTGTATTATGAGTATGTGTAATTTTTCACTGTCATTCATTAGGTACCCTGTTTTGATGATCTGAGAAAATGCCTACTCATGCTTCCAAAGGTGTTTGTGGGTGGGTAAGTATGTCGAACTCGCAACGGCTAAACCTCACCTGCCGTGGACTTTTTATAGCGCATACTGGGAAATCCCAGGAAACGCGGGATTGTTGAACCGGAGCTCCATTTTATGATACGTCCCACGTAGTGGGGGATACATGCACTGAGAAGACAATTGCGCGTACCCCCGGATTACTCCTGTCAACTGACAGAGGCCACGTCACAAATTCCGGAGCTGCTTGATCGTCGTGGCAGTAGTGCATGCTTATCTTACTGCTACTGCAGCCCTTAGGGGGAGTTGGAATACTGGCTGCCGCCGCCAACCCGACGCCTCCTCCGTCTGCGAGCAGGATCGTGAGCGTGCCAAACCCGCTCGGCAGCCTCCTTTTGGAGCATGACTACCTCGCAATAGACTCATTCATTACCCTATGATCTGCACCTGAGCTCTTCAATTCTGTTGGCTTTACAAACAGTAAAGCCAACAGGATTAAAAAGCTCAGGTGCAGGTACGGTGACTTCTTATGCTGTATGAGGTACTTAGTAGCAATTTAACAATTTTAAATTGTAATAATATTTGGGGTCTTATTATGTGCAGATCTGAAATTCGTAGAACAAAGCTGAGCTATGGAACTTCTTAATAATGGGTCAGAGGGGCGGCCACCTCATTCAACGGTCATCGTGACCACCGCGTTCAAATACATAGATGAAGGTTAAAATTTCCTTAATCATTCGTTCAATCGGCTTCAACGTTGAAAATTTAATCCAGACCATTTATGACGTCACATGTGCTCATGGAAGCCGGTTGAATAAATGATTTGGTCATGTTTAACCTTCATCTATATGAAAGCCGATCACGATGATCGGTGAATCAGGTTGTAGCCCCTTGGTCTGAGTAATACTGGGGCTGAAATGTGAGTGTGATAAGGTCCTTTTAAAAAAACGTGTGCAGTTGAAATACTACCATCAGGAAGGTTAACAACACTTTGAAAAATTTCAGTAATGAAAAATTATAACTTTCGTATGATTTAAAATAAAAGCAAATAGGCCCGCATAGTACAGACGCCAGCATATCCAGCTTCCCCAATCTGTCAAATTTCTTTTATCGATTTTCATTTATCACGTAAGCATAAGTTTCACTTTAGATTGGGGAAATTTGACAGATGGCGGTAGCTTGATGTGCTGGCGTCTGTACATCACTTTATTCACACATAGCCACCTTGACATAAAAATGCAACGTCATCAACAAGTTATAAATCAGTGTTGCGACGTTGAATATTAAATTTTGTTGTTACAAGCCCACATCTGTCCATTTCCCTACACTTTGTCAAAGTTTAGGGGAATAATTATGTAAGTTAAAGATAGAATAAAGTGAACAGGCCATTAACGCTAGGCCCGACGTCCGCTAAAGGCGTCGCGATATCTAGACAATGTTTTTTTTAACAAGCCTCTAGGAGGCTGCATATCTCTGCAAGATGCTTCGATATGGCATAAAGAGGGCACCAAGATATTAATTTGGAGTTATTTATATCATACTAGCTGTGCCCCGCGGTGTTACCCGCGTTAAATTTTATAAATTTTCTTTGTTATAAACCTCACGGAGCCCGAGACCTTTCCAACGAATGCAAAACCGTGGAAATCGGTTCGTGCGTTCTGGAGTTATAGCGTCAGGAAGGAAAACCCGACTTATTTTTATATAGTAGATATGTGAGCTCATTTGTGCAAAATCATACCTCCCTCGGGTTTTAGTCAGGAGCATGGCATACATTATGTCCAGACGACAGCACATCAATCAGTGATTTGCCGTGCCCCTTAGCTTTGCGAATGTCCATAAGTATTTATTATAACTTTCCTCTTGTCTGCCTCGAAAAGCAATAAAAAAGATAGTCAGTTTTAGACTAGTCAGTATATTGTACAGACGCCAGCATATCAAGGTACCCCAATCTGTCAAATTTCCCCAATTGAAAGTGAACCTTATACTTCTTTGATAAAGTTGAAAATCTATAAAAGAAATTTGACAGATTGGGGACTGGATGTGCTGGCTTCTGTACTTACTCCTGGCAATTGGTATCCATGTAGTATTCCCCAACGCGGTTAACTACGTAACTAAACGGTGTTTACGATTGTGCGTCAAATATAAAAATTGGCACGACAGTTATAAATAATTATTCAAGAGGATTAACTTTGGATTATATTTTGCACTCTGATTTTTCTTACTGCTACCTGTTTTTGTAGGTAATATCTAAAAGAAGAAGAAATAAAATGTATGAGAAGCAATATTATACCTCTGTTATTATGAGTATAAATGTAGGTGTTAAAATGACAAATAGAAAATCCAGATACTTGGCTGAGATTTTGTACCAACAGAATAAGAACTTGAATGTTATTCAAATTCATGTTCCGGCACTCCTTTGTGAAATAAAGTTGCTTTATAAATCTTCTAAATGGTAGATGCACATATCATAAACAAAACATTAATAAAACATTATGTAACCTTATGATCATTTGTTCTTAAGAATGTAGGTATAGTAACTTCATAAAGGTTCGATCCCTTGAGACTTGTTTAGGCACCAGTCTACCACTATATAAGAATTGTAACTTATAACTAATACACCATTACAATGTATTCTGTAGTATTGTGGCAAGTTAATAAAACATCTAGACAAATAAATAAAATTGGAGTGTACTTTTGTAATATTGAAATAACCGTTGTTTACTACATAAATAACTGTAAGGAACATTGTGTAACGATAATTTTCTCTTTTTTCCTTTATCTCTTGGTGCCAAATTTCAAAATTAGGCCAATGGAAAGTTGTCCTAAACTTAGTATGTGAGTCAGTGAAAGATTTTATAGTGAAAATATTCTTGAACATGCCGTGTTTTTTTTTGTGTACCGTTTCTGACAGAAACGGTATACAAAATGTATGTATGTTAGGACTTTTTGTTGTAGGTTACATTGGTCATCATTCAAAATTGTCGCGGACGAAGTCGCGGGTAACAGCTTGTTATTAATAATAATAGTCAACAAAACTGGACTACACAAAGCTATACTATACAATCCAATTATGTAAAAAAAAAAACATATATACCATTTATATTCGAGGGGTTTCTGCTCAGAATTTTAATATAATATGCCGTCGAACTTTCCTTTTAAATGAGAAGTGACTGTAGATGTAATTTTAATAGATTTAGTATTTAAAATAGTGTGCTTAAAACAACATTTTAGTAGTGGTCTGGTAGGCAGTGTGAATTATTTAAATATTTTGCCACTGACCTACGACTTGCAAATAGAATATTACAGTAGTTTGGTCCTTTCAACTCAAAATTTTGGGTACGATTAAGGCAAAAGTGTCGCAGCGCTAGAGGTCATTGTGGTTTAGAAGGTTTGACTATTTTTAGCTCGCTTTCACACCGGATAACATAAATAGTGTAGGAGGAAAATAATTGAAATAGTGTTTTTTTATATATACGTAATAGCAAGGCAAGCCTGCGTTGTTAGTCTAATGGTAGCGTGTTGACCCGCAGAGAACGAGGTCCTGGGTTCAAATCCCGGGTCGGGACAAAAGTGATTTTGAAACTTTTCTGTAAAAAGTAAAATTTGTCAGCATCAGCCCGAAGTTTGGGAGTTGACAGTATTATACTACATCCCCGTGCTCGGAGAGCACGTCGGTCCTGTCCTGACCTCTTTCCGGTTGTGTCGCTAGGTATCCCATCGGATCATGAGAGTGACGGAATAGAAAGTGCTCCTGTGTTTGCGCAAACACTTGTGCACTATAATATGTCCCGCGCAGATGGCTAATCTCTATTGAGACTGGCCACCGTGGCTGGAATGCAGCTAGAAGGACATTAATAACAAGGCAAATGAGTGAGTCACCCTATGGTAAGTGATCACTGCCACCTATGGACACTTGCAACTCGCAGTTGAATGATAACTTGGAAAATTATTTCGTATTTTATAGGATAGGTACTGTTAAAGTTGGGATATGATTGTAACGCTGATTTTTAGCTACTTGCCGTACCTAGTAAGTCACAGATGTAATCGATTATATTTATTCGAATACCAGAATTATAACGTTCAAAACTTATTTTATGTATAAAAATACTCATTAAATCTAGGGAGTTATAATTGGCGTTTGTGAATTATGGCCCCAAATACAACTATTGAAATTAAGATAGTACCACAGTAATAAATATATCACAAGTTTAACTCATAAAAGTCGGGACTGTAATGAAGCAATTATGAACTTAAACTTTGGACTAAATAAATAAATAATACATGAGGCAAGAAATTAAACCGTTTTAAAGCAAACAATATCACTGACTCTTTTTATAAGAAACATAGAACAAATGCATTTTTACATTAGCAACAATTCTAAACACCACAGTAGCGTAATAGCTTATTGGGACACACTGCCTTGTTCTTCATACAACTAATTTGAAAAAATAAACTAACATATTATGTTTTAAAATAGTCGTACCTAAAGGTTGATTTTCTTAGCCAAACCTTATTTTCAATAATAAAACTAATTTTGCGAAATTATTTATATCCAATTGTATGGTAATCATCATATTGTAAAAAAGTTACTAATCCGTACTCAGTAATAATACAAATGAAAAAGATTTTTTATCTGTAATCCGCAAAATCAATCATAATAAAACTTGGCCAGAAAAAGCATAGAAACTTGAAAATCAATTGCTTAAAGACCTATACTCCTCGATTGTAAGATCGCGTATTAATATAAAGGAACAGTTGCACAAAACGTCCATAAAACCGACCATGTCATGTACATCCGCGTTAGTAGCCGCCCTGAGAGATGAGAGATTTAGTGCCCTCTGGTAAAAATTGGTATAGAGTTTGCTGACACCCTGGATTAACACATAATTTATAAAGTTTAACGCGGGCAAAACCGCGGGGCATAGCTAGTATGAGAGCAGTATGTCATTCGCTCAGTCCGTGTGTCCAAATGTAACATTTCCCGCGCCACGTCTACAGCTGCATCTAAAGGATTATTTCTCAAACACGTCGTGCGCCAGCGGCGTAATGGAGATCATTTATACCGGTGATCACTACCGTCGTTTGCTACTGAAATTCTATATTATATGACGAAATCATCGTTTCGAACCAGCACCATTACTACCAATGCGGAGTAGGCGCTCTGCGTTAAGCTACGAACAATACACACTAGCAGATCAAATTTAGGATTTCCTTGATACATTCTTCCGGAGGATGTAGATGTCATCCATCGGCTATTATAGAGGTATATTATATTCATATTAGATTTTCACTTTACATTGCGAATAATGCTCTAAAATTAAATATTAATCACACTAATCATACTAATATTATCCTCACTTAATGTCTCGGCACCTGTTATCATGTGGTTCAACTCATACCTTCGAGGTCGCTCGCAGTCGGTCCGCTCTGATGAGGCTTTCTCTGAATGGTGTGACCTGACAGCCGGTGTTCCTCAAGGTGGCGTACTCTCTCCTCTGCTCTTCTCCGTTTTTATAAACGCCATCACTAAAATTATTTCTTCTCATTACCATCTCTATGCAGACGACTTGCAGCTATATCGTCACTTCAAAGCAGAGGACTTGAGTCTGGCAGTAGATGCCATCAATAGTGATCTTGGAAACATTTGTGAGTGGGCTAAATCGTTTGGCCTTCTGGTCAACCCATCCAAATCACAAGCTCTCATTATTGGTGGCAGATATATGTTCAGTCTCCTTAAAAATAATACTATTCCTCCTATCGTCTTCGATGATGACGCTATCACATATTCCATGACCGCTAAAAATCTGGGAGTTTTATTCGATAACTATCTTTCGTGGAACAATCACGTTGCAGAGGTAAGCAGGAAAGTGTACTACTCGTTTCAGTCTCTCAAGCGTCTTCAGAAATTTTTACCTTTTCAGACCAAAGTCCTTCTTGCTCAATCCCTTCTACTTCCTCTTCTTGACTATGCTGATGTCTGTTTTCTTGATGCTACTAATGAACTTCTGGATAAGCTTGAACGCCTGCAGAACCTGTGCATCCGCTTCATCTACGGTCTCCGGAAGTACGACCATGTGTCCGAATTTCGGACACGCTTGAAGTGGCTGCCTATTCGTAGGCGTCGAGATTCCCACATTCTCTCTTTACTTTACTCTATCCTTCATAATCCTAATTCTCCTACGTACCTTCATGAACGCTTTGAGTACTTAGTCCCCAGGGGAAAACCCTGTCGATCTTCTATTTCGCTTCTCCTCCGTAATCCTTTACACAGCTCTAGTCGCTATGATGGTTCCTTCACCGTCCGTGCAGTGCGTCTTTGGAACTCCCTTCCTCACTCTATTCGCGCTAGTCCGTCTCTAGACTCTTTTAAAAGAAGAATAAAGACACATTTCCTATCGTAATCTTTTGTATAGTATGTAAGTATATGTATATGTATTATTTATTATATATATGTATATTATTTATTATGTAGTATTGATATAATATAGTATGTAGGTATTTATACATATAGGTAGGTAAAATTAATTTAGATAGATAATGTTGTACACTGTTCTACCCTGTAAAACAAATTGTCCTCTGTGTTTGGTTTGCTGTAAGAAAACTCATTATTGAGTTAAGCTCGCCTATGTGCATGTCTTTATTTCATAAATTGTATTTCTTTTTATTGTTTTCTGTGTGCAATAAAGAATAAGAATTAATATTATAAAGACAAAAGTTTGTGAGTGTGTGACTGTGCGAGTGTGTACGTTTGTTACTTCTTCACGCAAAGACTACCGAACGGATTTTGATGAAACTTTGTAGTAATATAGCTGATATATCCGAATAACACATAGGCTATAATTTATAAAGTTTAACGCGGGTATAACCGCGCTCAAAGCTAAGCTCAATCTCATAGCTAGTATGAGAGCAGTATGTCATTCGCTCAGTCCGTGTGTCCAAATGTAACATTTCCCGCGCCACGTCTACAGCTGCATCTAAAGGGTTATTTCTCAAACACGTCGTGCGCCAGCGGCGTAATGGAGATCATTTATACCGGTGATCACTACCGTCGTTTGCTACTGAAATTCTATATTTTATGACGAAATCGGGTTAAGTCGCTGTAATGGAAAGTTGACTTCGAAGCGACTGAGATGAAAATGTAAACCAGACTTTGTGCGACAAAGTAGGGTTAATTAAAGAGTTGAGTGCGAAGTTTATGTTAGTTGACTAATCGGGTACTTTATGAACTGTAGTGTTTCTTTGTAAGTGTACGTAGATAGGGTTTATTATTAGCGTTAAAAGACGTTTATAATAGGGTACAGCTGTGTACCTGTATTCTCTGATTAAAGAATTGGGATAGTCTAGGCAGATGTCAAAAAAAAAAAAAAAAGTACCCTATTATAAACGTCTTTACCTAAGTAATCCTAGTACTTATTCATAATAACGCCATACCACAAACATGTCTTCTCGGTGGAAATTGAGAACGTTGGAAAGAACCTAGAAATTATTAACGCTATCAAAATATAGCCATGGCCTTGATAACGCCAGATCACAGGTATGTCTATTCACTTAAGGACAAATTGAAATACGTGGAGTAAATATTTTTAATGCTATCAGGATGAACTTGATTATGCCATATCACGGGTATGTCTAGGTACTTAAAGATACATTGAGAAAGAAGGTTAACAAGTGCTAATGCTTTTAGAATATTGACCAGAGTTTGATACCGCCAGATCACAGGTATGTCTGGTCACTTAGGGACAACTTGAGAAACGTTAACTAGAAGGTGTTAATGCTTTCAGAATAAAGTCTTGAGCTTGACAAAGCTAGACCAGAAGCAGAAATAGAGGAACCTTGGGTTATAAAAGTTACTCGTTACAAAATGTAACCCTAGGCGTGCACTCCTGGAATTTAACTTGTTTCGGCACAAACCCCTTACAAATGGTTTTTTAGTGTTCAATTATCATAAAGTCGAAGTTTAAGAACTTCTCAATATTATCTATGTCGAAACATCTATTGCAACATAATCGTGCCTACTAAATGGTAATAAACTAGTGATAGAGTGGATCGGAAAATGTTAGTATTTATTATAATTGTTTGTCAACTTAAGCTTAACTTAATAATAGCCCAGAGTGTGACCGGAGCGGCTTGGTATAAAAATTTTATGAACACGTGTTGTGAGTTCGGTATTCGTAGCATGGTTGTGCGTGTTCAAAAAAGTATGTTTTATTTATACGAAATCAAGTCCTTATTTAGTATACTTTAGATATAATTATTTCAACTTTTCGTAACATATAGTTAGTGTGTGTGACAAAGTAGTGATGACCACGAAAACAAGAAATATAAAAAAACTTACTTTATATTTTTATACCATCGAGTAAATTTCTACCTATTGCATTTTTTCCCGATATTAATAAAAAAACTCAATGCAGATACACTCACAAATAATTTTCCTAATTCGTAAATTCAAAGAAGAATGATAAACGGAAAAGACAGATCGTGACAAATGGAAATCCGTTGTCTCTGCCTACCCCCCTGGGAAACAGGGGTCACTTCTCTACTACTCAAGACTACCTTCATGTTTCGGTTTCGATCCCGATCTTGTTTCATCCTTTCTTAGTTGTTCTGAGTCTGAAGTCTAATTCATATGCGTGAATCGATATACTATTGTAAATAATAGAATATCGACGACTATCCATCGAATGTCTAAATACTCGAACGTATCGAATGGTTAATAAATCGAATTCGGTACCAGAAAAGTAGGTTAAGTTAAGTGAGGAACTGCGACCATAAATAGATCAATCGCTTTTTGCTAAAAGATAAATTTGATAGATTATTCGATTTATTAACCATTCAATATTATTAACGTTCGAGTATTTAGACATTCGATTTATACTAGTCGATCAATTGATATTTGATTATTGGACATTCGAGTAGGCACAGTACAATTACAAGTTTCAACAATCATAATCCCCTGTAATTCAGGAATTTACTCATCAATTGACAGCGTAGTATAACTTATTTAAAAATAACTCAACGTTGGCATAAATATCAATAAATATACGACGAGACTCTTTTTGAAATTAATAATAAATGTTATGTGCGTAGGTAAATATGCCAATCCCATGGTATTTTGTTCGTGTTTTAACCAGAAAACACCGGATAAAGGATGCGTACACATTAATGGAGTACTCAAATTACATGCCAAGATTGCCCCCTGGGGGTATTATAATCAAAATGGGTAACTTCTTGCGTCACAAACATTGGAAGATAAGGGCCGTAAAATTTCGCAAATATTTTACGATATAATGATATTTTTATATTGTTGCGGTACATGTCAATGTTGAAAATCGGATTTTTCCATATGAAATTACGACATACTTTTTGTTTTTTGACGTAATTGTACAAGGTTTGATAATAATGTAGATATGTCTTGCAATAATATGGATACAATAATCTAGAACTTAAACATAAAGTAAATGTATTGTTTGATAGTACATTTACTTTAGTAATGATTTTATTACTAAAGTAAATGTACTATCAAACAATAATATTATAAAGGCGAATGTTTGTGAGTGTTTAAGTGTGTATGTTTGTTACTTCTTCACGCAAAAACTACCGAACGGATTGTGATGAAACTATGTATATATGTATATATTATATCCGATTCACACATATGCTATAATTTATAAAGTTTAACGTGGTAAAACCTCGGGGCACAGCTAGTGAAGTAATAATTACTTAATTAATATAAATATTAAATTATCATTTTAAATTGATATACTTTATCTTTAATTAGTTAATAACAAAAGTTATGTGTATGTATATGCGCGCTCGCTGCACACACGTCACATGGCGGCAACACGCGACGCTTACGTAGCACGCTCGCGGCACTCAAGCGGCGTCCGCGAGGCTGACCCGGCCGAGGAACGCGCACAACAAATGCGAGAGATGCGCTCGCGGCGCTCAAACAGCACTCCCGTACACAACCGCCCGAGGAACGCGTTCGTACACCTAATGTGTGAGATGCCTTAGTTTCATTATCGTTGCTAATTATTTAAGGTATCACATCTAGTTAACTTTTTTTTTTTTGGTAATTCAGGGGGAATGCCTACGCATGCCACCCGCAAAAAGTGTGACTACGGGTGGGTATGTCTGACTCGCACCGACTAAACCTACCTGCCGTGGACATCTCTTGGCGCCTAATGGTGGGAGCCCCGGGAACGCGGGTATGCTGCTCCAGTGCCCCTCTTTTGCACAATGTCCCTGATGTTTGGGACACGTACCCTGGGAGGGCTCTGGATTGCCCTCCCATATTGCCGACTCACATCTAGTTAACTTGTAATACAGCGTTTAATACCTATAACTATTAAATTCGTAATCCGCCGGAACCCAATTTTCTGAGGGCCGGGAGACCGCAACAAGTCTCGTTTCAAATGGAATGTTTTCCGGTGTGGTGTGACACAATTGTACATGTTGTAATGCCGTGCCGTGTGGATTCCGGTCCAGAATGATTAACAGGGCCATCATCCCCTGTGACTGTTGTGAAAGACGCCTAAGGGATAAACCAGATAGTCGGGCAGCAGCGCCACCTGCGCAATAGCTACTAAGGTTAACTTAACTGTGGCCGCCAACTCGCTTGCCAAATGCGGTGACTACGGCAAACCATCCAAATGGCCTTAACCTAATTAATTGCGCGTTTTTAATCTATGGATATTGTATTAATTATTTGATTTATTGACATTGTAATATTTATTTGATTTATTGACATTGATATTTATAAAAGACATACTTAATTATAGAAATAATAATTCAATTTATTTTATATATAGTTAATGCGCAATTGAAAGCAATTTATTTTATGTTGCATGCCAAAAAGTAATGCACCATGTACCCATACCTGCGAAATAAAATATCTTAATCTTTATCTAAACCTTCGGGGCAGGCCTATGTCCAGCAGTGGACGCTATCAGGCTGATGATGTGAGTGCAACATGATGTTACATACAATAAACATCATCATAGTTCTTATGATGCCTCTTCAGTACCTTTTTAAAACAGGAGGATATGATGAATGGGAAAATAATGCATTGTATAAAATGTCTTTATATTTCCATTTCTCAAATATACCCGTCCGTTTCGACACTATCAAGGGATATTTAAAACTCGCAGGCAATAGGATACTAAACGAGCGAGCCAGCGTTTTTCTGCCCCGACGAAAACAGAGGCGAGTTATTAGTCTAATGTTTGTGTGTGTGTGTGTGTGTTTATGGTAGCGTATGGCCCAAATGGCAAATCCGGTTTCACAAGTGTACTTTTATTGAAAGCTAGTTTCTTATAAATGTTTCACAGCTAGATACTTTCACTGGTCCGTAAGTGATCGGCGAGGTTAAGCAACTAGGCTTGCGGTCAGTCTGTAGATGGGTGACTACCAATGTGGTACTTTAATACTTTAAAATAAAACTTAGCCTATATGGAGTGAATTACATGGTGAATGGTCAACTTAAAAAATATATAACCCTCCTCTTTACAGTTTTATAAACTAATTATTAATTAAAAAGACTATAGTATTTAGGTCATACAGAAGCGTTTGAGTATGCATTTACAGTATATGGCATATTATCATGCCGTATACTGTAAATATACATAGATAGTATAGACTTATTTTGCAGAAGTTCATGACCGATATAGGTCTTTCACAAGTCCTACTAAATTTTCTTCGCCTTTTTCATTTTATTTGGGACAACAACCAATTGAATAATACAAGATTACAAAATAAACCCTATTAAAAAACACTCAAATATTACGCAACCAGCACCGTTTACTACTAATATCTATATACAAAGTGGCCGCGTAGTAATTAATAGAGTGTAAAATTGGAAAACCGAAGAAATTACTAGATATCATCATTACAGCTGAAAAAAGTCTACAGCTGGACGAGCCTCTACCAAGAATCATCCTGGGGGAAATGCCATAATCATCACGCCTGGCAGACGGGTTGGCGATCTCAGTAAGATGGTCATAGTACACAGAAGGAAGCTGCTGCTCGTCCTCTGGTAGATATTCCGTCTGGTCGACTTCTACGCCCCCCAACAGGATGATAATCGGTGATGATATTTTGACATTCGTCCGTCGCCGTCTACAGTTAAAAACAAAAGTCGCAACTTGGAGAAACAATAAAGTAAATTGAAGTGAACAATGAAAATTAAATCATAATTAGTGTTAAAAGGAATAATTCAAACCACTCAACTAATTAAAATGTTATTACATCTGTCTATATAAAATAATCTCTCTATAAAAAAAATTAATTGTTCGTTTAGGTAAATAGGTCTGAATGGTTGTTTAATAATTAAAATACCAATCATCAATATTCATTTTTATAACTATTTGTGTGAACCATAAATAGTTGTTCTGAGTCTGGATGTACTTTGTGTCCGTTAATTATATGTTTGTAAAGTACCACGCGACACGGTGATAAATTTCCCTAGTGCGAGCGTTGTCTTTAAAAAATATATAAATATATATTATGTACCGGCCTGTAGTCAAGTTGTTAGTGATGATGATGTCCTCCCAACCAAATTTCGGCCACGGCGGCCAGTCTTAATGGAGACTAGCCAATTGCGCAAGACATATTATAGTGCAAAAGTGTGTGCGCAAACACAGGGGCACTTTCTATTCCATCACTCTCATGATCCGATGGGACGCCTAGCGACACGACCGGAAAGAGTTCAGGTACAGGACCGACGGCTTTGCGTGCTCTCCGAGGCACGGGGGTGTAATACCGCCAACTTCCAGACTTCGGGCTAATACTGAGAAATTTCTTTTTTACGGAAAAATCCCAAAATCACTTTTTGCACGACCCGGGATTTGAACCCAGGACCTCATTAGCTGCGGTTGAACACGCTACCGCTAGACCAACGAGGCAGTCGGTTGTTAGTAACGCTTATTGCTAAACCAGTGGTCGTGGACCCAGGACAAATATTTAAGTGATGAGCACGATTATTTGTTCTTTGTTAAAATGTATTGTTGAAATATATAAGTACAAGCTATGCCCCGCGTTAAAGTAGTTTTGGCGTAAAAGAGTAAAAAACGTATATCCATAATGAAACATCTATGCTCACGAACTTACAAATAGTAGTAGGATGTGTACTTCTAGCGATTTTGGCAGTGCACGCCGGAATAGCTCGCAGATGGTAGATATTTTCCTACTTACTTGACACTTATCGTCATATTTAAGACAATTAACACGATATCTTTATAAATTATAGTCTGAGTGTTATTCTGATGCATAAGCTATATTATTGGAAAGTTTCATTAAAATTTATTCAGTAGTTTTTACGCGAAAGAGTTCTTTCTATATATACATATATCCCTCTATCCATCCATACTTACAAACTTTCGCATTTATAATATTATGGGTTAATTTATAATATTATTGGATACATTTGGCAGTATGTTTGTTGTCCAAATATACTATTAAGTATCTTTGGAAGTATCTTTGGACAATAAACATACTGCCAAATGTACCCAAACTAGGCATGTTCAGACGCCAGCACATCAAGCTATCCCAATCTGTCAAATTTCCCCAATTGAAAGTGAACCTCATGCTTATGTGATAAAGTTGAAAATCTATAAAAGAAGATTGACAGTTTGGGGTCGTTGGATGTGCTGGCGTCTGTACTATGGCTACCAGAAATCTGATAAACATCCTACTAATATTATAAACGCGAAAGTTTGTAAGTATGGATGGATAGAGGGATTTAAGTATATTATAGAACTCTTTCGCGTCAAAACTACTGAATAGATTTTAATGAAACTTTACAATAATATAGCTTATGCATCATATTCGAAATTCGAGTACGTATGTAATTAAGTATCTAATAAGATACTTAGTTATATACGTAATCGAATTTAAAATCTCTAATCCATTCACAAACAAGGCTAAGCCGAAGATACTGTGGCCGTAACGTTTAAAAGTAAACACATAATCTAAGATATCTCCCATTCCCTCAGCATTTTATAACTTCATTTTACGCTTGGAGTGTTTCGGTAATGACCTGGCCTCCCCAATTTTTTCCAGAGGTTTTTTCGTTCAATCTGTGATATCCTTATCAAGGTTTCTTTACTTTATTAAACATGTTTATCTTATCTAAATAAGTGTCGACTTTATTGGCAATCTTGGTTAGGACATATAAATTTTATTGAATTTCTGGTAAAGATATAAATAATGAAATATTTTCATGTTTCTGTAAATGCTCTCACTGGTCCATAAGTGATCTGCGAGGTTAAGCAACTAGGCTCGCGGTCAATCCATAGATGGGTGACCGCCAAAGTGGTTTAATTTTTGTGCGTCTCCGTGCTTCGGAGGACACGTTAAGCTGTCGGTTGTAGTCATTAGACACCGGGGTCGGCGCCGTGGGCAGCTTGAACAACTCTGACACTAGGGTAACCACTGCCCACACGATAAGTAAGTAACTCAACTCAACTTATTACACTCAAGCCCAGAAATCCCGGTGTCCATTATGGTAGTCAAATTAGTGGAAGGTTCAATTAGCTTTTTAAAACCTAAAATTATTCAAAGTTATATAAAATATAGAAGAATACGTCCGAACAGAATTAGATGCTATAACTTAAGTTATTACTTATGTACCTATGCTTATGTATGTGATACCCACTGTAATACTGTATTTCGAAGTTCAAAATAGCGATGAACTGTAGCCCTAAAGTACGGAAACGCGACTCACGTTAGTGCGAAAGTGCGCCACATCGATACACATAATTTCGAATGTTTTCCACCGCGATGCACGTTAGTGCGAAAAGTATTCCACATCGTTTGGGTTAGGTTAGGTTAGAACGGTGACCATTTGGCGCACGAAGGCGAGCGAGCGTAGCGAGCGTGCCGCGGCAGCGGCCGCCGAGCGCTAGAAAAACATTAACCATGGATATCTCCATAATGGCATGCCTTCGCATTTACTGGACTTTCGCACTAACGTGCATCGCGCTGGAATACATTCGACAATGTTTGAATCGATGTGGCGCACTTTCGCACTAACGTGAGTCGCGTTTCAGTACTTTAGGGCTACAGTTCATCGCTATTTTGAACTTCGAAATACAGTATTACAGTCTGTGATACCCGGCTTGTGCAATGTCAGCACGTTTAGGCAGATACAGTAACCATCCGGGCCGGCCGGTGTGGCCGCAGGTGGTGGGTTTGATTTCCACGCACTACAGAAATTTGTGTGTAATTATTAATATAAGTATATATTTAAAAATAAAGTAGTACTTATATGTAGTATATCAGTTATCTGTTTTTCATAGTACAAGCTCTACTTAGTTTGGGATCAGATGGCCGTGTGTGAATTACGATATGTGATATTATTATTATTAAACCGTGTGTGTGGTACAGTTCGTTCACTCGTTCATCATGCTTCGCCATACTTATACGGAAAGCAAATTTCTTTAAAGTATTCCAATTAAATTAAAATGAATAACGGTAATTATTAAACTTAAAATACGTTTAATAGTTATAATTTATTAATAAGTCGCATATAATTATACTATAATTTAACTTTCTATTAATATGTATCAGTCAAAATTATATGCGAAACTTGAATTGAATGATTATGGAACGAATGAAAAATATGTCTTTAATGATTTTACACGGAGGACTGGCGACTAGAAAGATCTAGTTCAAAGGCGCTAGCGCTGCACCCCTTCCTCGCGGGTATGACGCATTTGGTGCACGTCTCAACGTTTACACCATGCTCAAATGGTAAACTTATCAACTGGTTCACTTCTCATATGGTACACTTCGCAAGTGGTGCACTTCTCAGTTGTGCAATTCGCAAAAGGACCACTTTTTAAGATGAGTGGACATTTGGAAAATTGTCTAAAAATGAAAGAAATTTGGTTTTGCGCAGGTAAGTTTCTTAAAAATACAATCAACAAACTCCTTTTGAGTAGGTACAACTTACTTAAACATAATCAATTTTGAATAATAAAAAGAAAAAGAAAATATAAAAAGTCACACGAAAGTAATAAAAAAATATGTAAGAAAGATTTAACTACTGCAAAATATATTAAAAAAAATAACTTTACATTATTATGAATTATTAAGAATATTTTTAAGAAAATTACCCACGCAAAACCAAAGCTTTTTCATTTTCAGACACATTTCCAAATCTCCACTCAAATTAAAAAATACTCCTTTTGCGAACGGCACCAGTTGCGAAGTGTACCATGTGAGAAGTGCACCAGTTGCTAAATTCCCCACTTAAGCATGGTGGAACAGTTGAGATGTGCACCAAACGCGTCAAACCCTCGCAAAGGTATATTTACGTGATCTTTGTGATGCGTAAATGTATAGAGTTATAAGCATTCAAATGAGAAATTACATTAATAATGTAGATAATTATATTTGTACAAAAAAACCTAAAAAATCATGAAAAGTTGATCCTCATGAAGTTAGCTATCTAGTCTTACGTGGTTGTTGGTGTACAAGTAACCCTGCATAATACAACTAAATTATTAAACAGGTTTAGATGTTTTACAAGTTACCCTTATAATACATACAACTCACATAAAAGGGGGATTATTAATAGTTATAAATATCTTTAGATTCCTAGAAGCAGTTTTCTATGAGCCACTTTTCAAATTATTTTTGGAACTGTCTCATAGGCAACAATATAATAATAATATAGGCCTTTACTTTTTATATTTTATTAGTCTTGGCAATGATGGCGCATGGCGATAATTTATAATGGACTATTGGAATTCGTATTTATTTAGCTAATATCTCGTGAGAAAAAAAAAATACCAAAACATCACAAATAGGAGTAGACCGACCACTATACTAAAATTTTAGTTTTATAGCTTTATTAGCAATACTCCGAAAAGGTATTAACAAAGGTATCCTAAATTTGATCTGCCTGTGTGTATCGTTCGCAGCTTTACTTGACATTCCTTCTATTGGTAGAGGGTGCCGGTTCGAGACTCGTCGGACGATATAATTTATGAGTTCCTATTTTTAAGATTACACTATACTTGAATTGAGTGACTCTTTTTACGATGACCTTCATAGTTAACCTCGGAAGCTTTCACTGCTTTACCGGACAATAGAAGTGAAGCTCAAGCAGTCAAATAAAATAAAACTAAAAAGTAAGTACTCGCACCGCACCCAGACTCAGAATAACCGTGTATGGGTCACATAAACAGTTGTCATTAGCGTTATTTAATCCTATATCACAAACGCACTGAGTAAGTAGTAAAGCGAGCACTTCAACCATTGCGCCACATTATATAGAGATAAAGCCCGCACTAGGAAAATTAATCCCTGTGTCTGTGTATTTTACAAACATAATAATATAATTGACGGAGACAATATACGGAGATATGGGTCACACAAACAGTGACCTGCGCGGGTCCCGAACCGGCGAGGCGACTGTCTGAAAGGAGTCAAAAATCAACCTGTATATATACATAGCTTCGCTACAAATTTTGAACACAAAATTTGTAGCGAAGCTCTTATGACAGGCAAATAAAGTAGTTTAATCATGTCTAATATCTGTTTCATTGTCTACTAACATCAAATGAAAGACTTTCAGATTATTCAGAAAAAAACCTAGGCTATAGGATAGAACTGAAAATTTGCGATAAACAATTCCGAAGTAAATGTTTACAACACGCGACATTCGACATAAAAACCGAATCGGCTACAAAAGTACTTTTACACTTTCCTTACATTCGCTATGACGGGTATTTGAACTATTGTTCGAGTCGAGTTCGAGTATTCGATTGTTGTCAATTGGAATATCCTAATTCTCTTGTGTTTGTCCTATTATATATGGTATTATGTAATACTATTACGGTGGTATTACGAGTATATGAATACTGGTGCAAAAAATAAAACCGATATCAACTTCTTTTGTAAGAAACAACTGATTATAACAAACAATTATGTGGAACATTTCCGAAGGTATTCCTTGACGATTAAAATATTATCATTAAAATTGATTCATAACAACGAAAAAATTGTGTAACAAACATACAAAAATATTAAATAAAAATACAAACAGTTGAAATACTCATAAATGGTAAAATATTATCAACTAGCTGTGCCCGCGACTTCGTTTGCGTGGCTGTCGGAACTTAACAATGTATTTTTTAGTGTAAAGCGCTGTGGGAGGATACCGATACAATTTTTCTTTTAATTTAATTTAGTGCTTCTTTATTTTGCCTGTGGAACCATCTGAAGCGTACACAAAAACGTTATTGGGGTTGTTTACGCGTGAAAGAGCTACGTATAGTTGACCATGGGAAAAGCATCCAATACTTAAGTCCACCCCCGCAACGGATAATGTCTGGCCCTGAGCTTTATTAATCGTCATGGCATAACAGAGACTGACTGGGAATTGCACTGGTTTGAAAGAAAAAGGAAAGTTTTTAGGAATTATAGGTATCATTGGAATAAAAACAATATCACCGGCGCCGCAACCTGTTAATATTTCAGCTTCGATAATGTTTTGCTGCAAATTTGTGACTTTGAGCCGAGTGTCGTTACAGAGTTTGGGAGGACATAAATTTCTGAGGAAAATTATTGGTACACCAATTTTTAAATCTATTTTGTGGGCTGGAAGTCCGGGTGTGCTGCGGGAATCCAAAAATTCTACCAGGTAGTGCGTGGCGTCATCTTTTTACATAACTGTATTTATTGAGATATATTTTTTACTATTCCCGGACGCATGAGTCAATATTTTGAAATTAATTGCCGCAGCTTGGTCATTGCGGGGAGTCAAAATAGCTCGCTGACATAGCCAAGAACCAGCTTGATTTCCCATGTTTGTGGTATCTCCGTACACAGAAGAAATTGGCTACTGCTGTGATGTCACGTAAGAGCAGAGATTACCAATCAAAAGAACTTCCATCTTCTTGTACGGGGTATGTGCCATCGCCTATTTTTTACAATAAATTGGCAAACTCCTGTGAATTTTCGCAGCCTCTGACTGATCGGGCTCCCTCCTTTACTTATAACTATCTCTTGAATAGCCAATAAGGACCTGTTGTGACAAATTTCAGATACCCTGTCAGGGATTTCTCCATCAGTATTTAGTTGTACATGTCTCATAAAATCTTCAGCAAACTTGTCATGGTACTTTTGCCATAACTGGTTAGCACCCGATAACGCACAAAAGGTCAATAAGATGGCAAACAAATGTCGCAAGCGATGTGGACGATCGTTCACGCCTGCTTCCGCTAGAGCGTCATCCCAATGCTGACCTCCATCTAATAAATGGCGTGCTCGGCAAGCGGCCTGGTATGTGGGATGTTCAATATCATCAACTTTACGGAGCTCAGCAAAAGACGTAGGTCCTCGCACTACATGGACCAGACTGTGGGATGAACTCACACGTGAGCACGCCACGTGAACCTGCCCTTTAGTCAATTCCAGCTAACTTGAGAGTTGGACTCTGCGATTTGTTGATGGTTATCGCGACACACACTTTTATATAGGGAACTACAGTATTTTAAACTGAAAAGGGAGATCATTTGGCACTAACGGAATACGTGACACGAACACTGTTTCTCCCTGGGCAGATCCAGGCATAATAGTAGCCTCTATAACACGTTGCAAATTTTTGACTTGAAGCCTAGTAGCGTTGCAAAGTTTAGGTGGCTTCAAATTCCTCAGAACCATTATAGGTATACCCACACGCAACATACATCCCCTATTATACGCCCTTAGGGGTGGAAACCCCTAAAATCCTGAAATACATATTTTTATTTTTAACGGAAAGGCCAAATACCAATTTTTATGCTTTTCACCTTAAAAATTACACACTTTTCATACAAACTTACATCCGCTATTTTACGCCCTTGGGGTGGAATTTCCAAAAATTCTAAATATTTATTTTTATTTTTAGCTGAATTACTAAATATAAGTTTCAATGCCTTTTCTTCAAAAATGACGGATTTTCATACAATCTTTCATTCTCAATTTTACCCCCTTAGGGTTAGTATTTCCAAAAACCCTTCCTTAGTGAATGCATACGTCATAAAAATTACCTACCGGCAAAATTTCAAGTCTCTAACCCCAGCCGTTCAGGCTGTGCGTTGATATGTCAGTCAGTCAGTTTTCTCTTTTACATAGGTAGGTATATAGATTTGTGCTGAGAAAATTATGAGAGACAGGGTTTATTTACTACATTCAAATACATTCAATTGGACAGGCTCAATAAAATTCGAATCGTCTGTACATTCGCGTTACAAACGAATCGACAGCACAAACTTTCGATTGACTGACATTATAATTTAAAATTAAATTATAACAAATTCAACCTTGTACAAAATTCAATTTGCCCAAAGAAAACAGAACATTTTAATAACCAATTTTGGACAACGACATACTTCTAGCTAACCAAGACCTTATTTCGAAACAATTCGGAACATTCAAAGTCCTAATCTTAACACCGCGAGTCAAAAGCAATGCACAACGACATCTATCGCAATAAAAATCAACTATCAATAATTTAAAATTAAATTATAACAAATCCAACCTTCTACATAATTCAATTTGCCCCAAGAAAACCGTTTTTTTTTAATAACCAATTTTGGACAACGACACACTTCTAGGCAACCAAGACCGTATTTCGAAACAATTCAGAACATTCAAAACCCTACGTAACTCGTGCAATCAGCAAACACGGGCAAATCTTAACACCGCGAGTCAAAAGAAATGCACAACGACATCTATCGAAATAAAAATCAACTATCAACCTAGTTAATTCAGAAAAGAGATGTCATAATCAAAGATATTATATTATATAATATATTTGGTCATAATATGCACAATGACATCTATCGGACAGTTAGGTAGTTCAACTATAAACATTAGTTCATCTTGAAGTAACGAAATGTGTGTTATTTTTCTTCATGATTACTTTAAAATCTAATATCTTTTGATAGACTGAACCGATTGCAATAAAACAAAAACTAAATGTTACCTCAAGTTACGCTCAATCGTTGTGTATAAAAGTCATCTACATTGCTTTCGTATATTTTACGTGATACCCGAACATATAAACAGACAAACAGACAAAAATTCTAAAAATGCTGGAAATGGGTTCTATTGGTTGTTCTTTAATAACCTGGCTATTCTTTTTGGATTTTTTTTGATGTACAAAAATTATTTTTCTACAGATTTATTATATGTATAGAAGATAGATTAAAACTATCTATAGAAAATTACTTACATAAAAATTTAAGAATATCTAATAATTTCTTGGTTTTATGTTTTTTTATAAGAACACTACAAAATATTGTTCGCGGAGCCATAAATAAAAAAGCTACATATGAGAAAGACCATAAAAGAACCAATACACAGTATATTTTATGGGTTATGCCCGTTCGCCCAGAAAACTTAATTCCACGTTAAAATGTGTACTTCTATCGTCCATACAATTTTCCCTTGACGACTGGCACAGTTTTTCTCAATTTTCCTTACATTGCAACTGACTTCCAGTAAATCCAATTGTAACGCTATAATCAGTTCAGAGATTTTATTAAGCTCCTTCAGTCCGTTACGACTGTGAACGGTATCTCTTTAGCAACCAATTTTCTTACTTTGTAATATATATCCAGTCAACATTGCTTTTTGATCTGTAAATACATTCTTGCAATAAAAGTTGTCTTATTCTGTAGGTACGTTCTGAATTACCTTGACAAAGTCTGGATGTTATTTTCCACACTGATTAAATTAATTTAGAAATCAAATACTTAGAAGTTAGGCTTCTCTGGGAAGAGCTCGCTGCTGAGATGTTCTAAGAATTTTTATTATAATTGACTCTAAAAGAATTACAATTGTTATAAATTATTGAAACTTGTTTCTTCCTCGTAATGGCCGAACTATATTTTGTCAAGTGTCTATGAATTGCAAACTTTGTCATGGTGTGGTATTAAAAAGACAAGTATTTTACCGTCGCCTTTGAAGCTTATTGTTATGACAACTGGGGCTCTACGGCTAAGTAGCCGAACATCGTTTTCGTGAATGGCGTTCAAATAAATACATACATACATACATAAACTCACGCCTGTTTCCCAGAGGGGTAGGCAGAGACAACGGATTTCCATTTGTCACGATCTTTGCATACTTCTTTTGCCTCGATTACTGTCATTATATTCTTCATACATGCTCGCCGGTTTAGGTTACAAATAAATAAAGGTAAAAAATGACTTAATCAATCGTTAAATCGGCTACAAGGTTGACAATCGGTTCCAGACCATTTATGCCACATGTGGTCATGGAAACCCGGCTTAACGATTGATTAAGTCATTTTTTTTTTTTTTTTTTTGTGTTCTATTTATTTAATCGCAATAAGTTGTTTATTTACTCAAGGTTAATAAATCTAATAAAACTAATTTATCATTCCAATAAAAACTATTCTAGTAATTAAAATAATTAACGCTAAATTAAAAACTAAACTCTAAAAATATCAAAATCGAAATTCGTGCCAGTGGGTAACGTTCCTAGAATGCTGGCAGCATTGCCACGTTGTATAGCAATGCTCAGTTGTTGAGCTAAATATAGGCCAGCATTTCGGGAACGTGTTGTTTCTCCTAGTCGAGCTGCCGTTTCTCTATAGATTTCTTTGGCCCCCGGTCCCCACGGCCCCAAAGTTTCAACCCCAAAAGGCGTAAATATATAACTACTATTAAGCGTGCTATATTTGCGCCTCTTAAGGCTCTCAGCTGATTCAGCCGCCGCACCAGCCCTTATTTGAGTCCCGGCAAGATGAGAAGGCGCAAGGGTGTCCACGCAGGTAGCGTCCCACACCAGAGGCCGGCCCATCTTCCATGGGATGAGAGTCATCCCATCGGGTCTTTTCCCATCGTCACGCAATAAACCTGACGGCTCTAAAATAGCGGCGTAGTTTGCGGTGGTAAAAGCCCGGCGGATGATGTCATTTAGACTGGCGTGGCGGGGAATCCGCCCAGCGCTTTTGCTGCATGATAACCCGTGGTGACCGAGCTGGCCGACGACAACTCCACACTGGCAAAGATGCGGTGCACAGCACGATGCGCCCAGACGTAGGGAAACTGCAATTCGGAAAGAGGTGCCGTCCATTAAAGTGCCTGTGTTAGGCGATGGAAGGACCTGAAGCCACAAACCCGACTCCCATTCTGCAACGGCTAAAAGACGGGCACGATCTGTGGGGCTAGAATGCGTTTGTATGAGTTGCTTCCGTACTAGCTCACAGAGCGGCCTGTCCCATTGTCGCTGGGATGAAGTGTTGGTTGGGAAATCGGTATTTGGGCAAGCTAAACACCATTCACTCCTGGCCTCCGCCATGTTACTTACGTTTAAATTACTTAAAGACGTCGCAAGAATTTTTTCGGTTAAAATTTGTGTTCCATGAACGGAGGAGAGGAATGCAGGAAGAGCTACATCGGAAATAGCCCTGACGCCAAGACCCCCCCAATCGCACTGGGAGTGAAATCTGCAACCATGCTCGCTCTTCAAAATTTATGTTCAAAACGGTTGCCAAAGTCTTTTTCACGATATTGTCTAAGTTTTGTACTAAGTCAGTGTGCTTCCAAAGTTGACAACATCGCAAAATATATGTAAAATTAGGCACGAAAAGACAGAATTTTAAAATAGTAAAGGCCATGTGCATATTAATTTTTGATAAATGGTCCGAGCACTCTACAAAATTTAGAATTTTGGTATCAATAAAAGAAGGAATGAATTCGTCAAAGATAGGAGAGCCCAAAAGACACAACGAAAATTTGTCAACAATTTTTATATTCGGTGCCAAAATGTTAAATTTATTGATTACCAAATCTTTGGAAGGGCAGTCGTCTGCAACAAAAAGCTCACATTTGGAAAAATTTAGTTTTTTAAAATAAAAAAAAAAAAAAAAAATAAAAAAGGTTTTTATTCACGTAGACTTTAAAAAAGCGCTTGTAAATAGTCAGAACATGTTTGTAGTAATATAGTTGTATACATTAGATATTATTTCTAGTAACATAGATATTTAGGTACATCTTGTATGAAAACATTTATAAAATTTACCTATGTGGCGAAACTCTTCTATTAGAAACCATAGGTCATTATAAACGGTCTCAACTTTACCGGACATCGTCCCATCATCCAAATACCAAACATTAAGCTTAGATTGAAGACGTTGAATGATGGGATGAATGGCAAGGCTAAATAATGCTGGACCAAGAGGATCACCTTGCTGGCATCCAACAGCAGAAGAAATTTCGTTGCCGAGATACGTCAATTTAGAAGGTGAGCTATATACATTGCCAGATAAAATTATATAAATTTGGGATTTTGTCCTTTACTTGTGTCAGTAGAGCTCCCCTATCCACCGAGTTGAAGGCATTCTTCACATCCACCTTAAACAACACCTCTCCGCGGTTTAGTTCTAATAACGTCCGCACGGAATGAACAGCGGCTTCACAACCACCTCGCGAACCAAAACCAAGCTGCACGGGCTGAAACAGATCCGATAAATGAGAAGATGTTTTTTTGCAGCAAATTTTGGCTGCGAGGCGTCGATAAGTCATTCCGACGGCGATAGGTCGTATTTCACCATCTTTCTTTTTAAGGGCACAAAGATTGGCACCATATAGTACTTCGGTGACATCTCTATTGACCCGACCCGACAACATGAGGGTGACCAGAGCCGTCAAATCCTTCAAAAGCGTATCTCCAGTATCACCACTCACTCCGCACAGTAAATCTTTTAGATGTTGTGGTCTTAGGCCATCTAAACCACCTGCGGAGCAGCTCTGGAAGGACTCAGCGGCAGCAGCCACTTCCTGGGTGGTCACTTCAACGTCCCCAGAGTCTTCCGGTACCTCGGGAAGTTGGTGACTAGCAACGAAAAGCGGATGTTTTCCCTTTAAAATCAAAAAAGTTTCTTCGTTAGAGGGCGCCATTGTATCGCTGGAGAACAAAATTCGGGCAGCACCTTTTATATCTCCATCACCAACTCTGCTCTCTACAGCTCTATAGGTAGCAGAGTCGGTAACAGGCCTAGAAGTAAAATTAAAATTTTGATTGGGGTGCAGACTTATAGCCGAACGTAAATTTTGTTCATCCGTTATGCCATACCTCACGCAGTTTTCTTTTACTCTCGTAGTCAACGATTTTTTTGTTATTTATTTCACGCTTGACGTGAAGTACGGCATATGGGAAAAATATCAAATGTTCCCAGGCGCGCTTTGTGTTTGTATCAATCACGGCCTTAATAGACTTTGATAAAGCAGCGGCGACAGAGAGGCGAGCACCGCGAGGGATTCGTTTTAAAATAGGTTTTGTAATTTTACATTGCGAAAGAGTTTTCCAAAAGAATTGATCGGGTGTAGACGTATTATTTTGGGTCACCGTAGCCTAGTTGGTAGTGCTCCTGCCTACGAAGCTGGTGGTCCTGGGTTCGAATCCCGGTAAGTGCAAATATTTGTGTGATGAGCACGAATATTTGTTTCTGAGTCATGGATGTTTTCTATGTATTTAAGTATTTATCTATCTATATAAGTATGTATATCGTCGCCTGGTACCCATAGTACAAGCTTTGCTTAGTTTGGGGCTAGGATGATCTGTGTGACATTGTCCCTAGATATTATTATCCCTAGATATTATTTTTATTTTGGGTTTCGAAACAATTTGGAGCCGAAAGGGGTAGGTTAACATTTTTGTGACTTTTTCCCTGGTGTATTTTTAAGCCTCTCTGCCCCTTGAAAAGACGTACCTGGGAACATTCAGGGCACTGCACTAAGTCCTCCAGTGACACAATATTTTGCACATTGTTGGTCTGAACGCACCGTGGCATGTCCGGGGTATCAATAATACTTAATATAGGATTAACAACTCAAAAAACAATAAAATTAAAACTCCTGAAATAAAAACTAAAAACATAAATAATTAAAAATGACACAATTACACCACACGAATGTCTTTTTGATGTCCTCTATTGCGCAGACTCCGAAACCGGCAGCGTCTTTATTTACTATTTGATTGGACGCCTGTCTTTTAACGGCTGCATCCCGGCCAATCACTAAAATGGGAATTGCCATAGCAACCAAATGTCGTTTGGTGAGCGGTGTCAAAACCACCTGCTATTAGAATAGTAATAAAATGTTTATAAAACGCAAACGCAGCGACGCCCGTCTTCTCCACTGCCTACCGGAACTTAAAATTTTGCAGTGGAATAACGCATCGCATCAAAAGGCACTACTTTCGGCCTAAAATTATTTATTTTGATGGGCGACAGTTCTCATCGGTCGTGAGTTAAGTTGTGGGCGGCAGCAATAGGGTTTTTAAAAAGACAAATGCAGGTGTTTCCAGCTTAGAGAGCTGAACAAGACTGACGATTTTATTATCAGATATATTATATAAAGACTTAATCTACTTTACAAACAAAGGACCATTCTTATATTTAATGTTTCCTGTTATTTGGTGGTGGAGATAATAATAATAATAATAATAATATCCTGGGACATTATTCACACACGGCCATCTGATCCCAAACTAAGCAGAGCTTGTACTATGGAAACCAGATAACTGATATACTACATATACTACTTTTCTTTTGTAAATACATACTTATATAGATAATTGCCAGTGATTCCTTATCGTCTAATTAACACTAAGGTTATTGTTAGTCCTTGTGTTATGACGATATAACTCCTCCCCCCTTAAGAAGGAGGCCCGCCGATGGCTGCGCAGGCTGCTGTTCTTTGGATTTCGTGAGCAGCACTGAGGCTTGGGTCGATCGAGGTTTCCATATGAACTTGTAAAAAGCTACTCCGGATCCCGTCAGGATGATGATGATATACAATAGTATTGATGACCAGCTGGGTGTGGTTGAAATTATTTCTTTTTCCATTTGTGAAAACTCAAGTTTATCCAGTTGTTTTAGGGTATCTTTTAAGTTATCCAGTTCAACATTTTCTAGTTTTATGTTTGTTGGGGATGTCCTGGGTGTCTGGTGAGCACGTGGAAGGGGTATGGTTTCCCTTACATTAATGTATTTTTGGTGTGTTGTTAGTGTTTTGTCCATTATTTGGACCTTGCAGTTATTGTCTATTGTGACCAAAAAGACACCTTTACTTCTTTGATATTGGACGTCGTTGCCGCATGTAGTTTTCACGACTTCTTCGTTTTTCATGACAATAATCCAGCTGTTATCTTTTATTTGCTGTATTATGTTGTTATCATATGTTGCAGTTACATATGTACAGTTGTGTGGTTCTTGGTGTTGTAAAAGCTGTGCTATGCAGTCGTTGGAGTTTCTTAGATTTTGCCACTGAAGGTGTTTGCAGATTACATCGTTGTCTACGACTTTATTGCAGGGCTCGCGAGGATAGGCGAACTCGTCATTTCCCAAGATTAGGGTAGGATTTTTGGGTATAAGGATGACATTGTTGTCGTTAGGGATGGAATACAGGTGTAGGAGGTTGTAGGGTTGGTTTGCAACTAGTGGTACCTCTAGGATAAAATTTAGCGAATTGTTTGTACTGTATGCTTTTACTGTAATGGCTTTTTCCCACAAGTGTATATTTTTTATGTTGGGGGAAAATGCTAGGTGACCGTCTTCTGTATTTTGGATGTAGTTTAGTTCTTCTATTAGATAATTTGGGTCAATTATACTCGGATGCATTTTACCGAGGTGTGAAAATGTGATAGCAGTTTCCAGCGTTTCTAGCTTGTCATATAGTTGTTGGAAGGATCTCTCTATTTCGTTAAATATGTTGGTTGTTAAAACATTTGTTTCCAGAGTCGATTTCTGTTGAGAGTATCTGTCAATAACTCGATAGATTTCTTTTTGGTTACGTTTTAGACTTTGTAAACTTTTTTCATAATCTTGCATAAATGTTTTCATGACGCTTAATGTTTGCTTTTGTTTAAATGCGTTATTATTAAATGAAGATTGTATTTCTTTGATTTCATTGTCTATTCTGATAGCGTCGTCTTGGTCTAGATTACCGGTGATTGACTTGACGATTGTGCCTAGTCCGTTAATTAAACCTCGTTTGTTCCTATAACTAGATTTAACTCCTACTGTTTCTAATCCTAAGTAGAGTAGTCTACTTTCAATAGTGTCTATCATATAATCTATTTGTTTAGTAACAGTTAATGTGTTAATTGAATTGTTATGTTTTAACTTAAACGTATAATAATTGCTACATATTTCTAAAAATATTTCCCTAAAGTTAGAGGTGTTATATAATACTGCTAAATGGTATGTATTTATTTGGTACTGAGCTTTTGCTTCCGTTAGGATTAATATCCCATTGTGGTTGTCTATTGGCTGTAAGACTGCAGTGCTTGCGGCGAACCGGAGCATTGCGATGAGGGCGATGGTGTTCCTGCAACATTTTCAGGGCGCCTTAGTAAGCGGAAGTGAACTCGGATAGATTTGGCGTTCACATGTTTTCCAACTATTTCTGCTATTTGTTCGGGGTGTATATGAACGATAGTGTATGGACCTAAATATCTTGGTTCCAGTTTGTTACTACGTGCTGTTTTTGCAACTTGTTTGTAAACTTTGTCCCCTACTTTAAAAGGTGCTGGTTCCGTATTTTTGTTAGCTTTCTCTATAACTTGTTGTTTGTTATCGCATAGTTTTTTACTTAGTAGATCGTGTACGTTATTCATTATTTGCTTGTGTTTTAGTACGTATTCTTGGTAGAATTCTTTCGGAAAATGTAATTCTAGTGGATTTCTACTATTTGTATGTCCATAGAGTAATTCGAATGGTGTAAATCCTGTTGACGAATGAATAGTGTTATTGTAAGCTATGATTGCGTATATCATTAAATTTACCGGGTCATCTTTATCTGTGATCTTTTGAATTCTTATTAGTTCAGCTAATGTTGAGTGTACTCTTTCGATTGGTGAATTAGAGTTCGGGTTATAAGGGGTGGTGAAATGTATTTTAATATTATGTAGTGTGCATATTTCATTGATTACTTCGTTATCAAATTTGGAATCTGAGTCGGTAGTTATTTTGTTTGGTACTCCTATGACTGAAAATAAACTTAGCAGGGCTTCAGCGATGTGAATGCTGGTTGACGCCGTAAGTGGTATTGCTTGGGCGTATTTTGTAAAATTGTCTACTAATGTCAAAAAGGTTGTTCCTCCGCTACTGTATAAATCCATGAACATGTGCTCCATTGGTTTATGCGGTGTTTCTGTTATTGAAAGTGGTAATTTTAATGGGTTTCTCTCGTATTTACTTTTCAAGCATGTGTCGCATTTATTTATGAACTTTTGAATACTAGGAAGCATATTGGGCCAATGATAATTCCTATGAAAGTGTTTGTATGTTTCCTGAATTCCTCTATGTATAGTTTTTCCTTCATGATATTTCCTTATTAAGTCGTTTTGTTCGGAAATATTATCGATTAGAGTAACTCTAGTATTACATTTGATTAATTTCGGACCGCGATTGTTAAATATGGTTTTATAAACTTTGCAGAAAAGTGGATAGAATTCCTCGTGATGAAAATAACAATGGAATGTTCTATCGGGGATAGTGTGTTCTTTCAGAAATTGGATAATTGCTTGTTTTGTATCGTTAATAGGTATCCAAACGTCCTTTATAATCGTTTTCCCTTTAGACCTATCGTCTATCCTGTAAGTTTCGCCTGGTGATTTCCTAATGTGAAATTGTTTTAATTGTCTATCTATTGCGTCATCTATTTCAGGTATTTTATCTGTTATTCTATTCAATTGGGATTGCGAGATACTAGGTGTTTGTGTTAGGTTTTCCGGTTGACTGTCTACTGTAATCGGATTATCTTCTAATGTATGATTAACGGTGTCGGGTGTTGTAGGTGTACCTAGGATCGCTCTAAGGTCGGTGTTGCTTAGAGGTATGCTTGGTAATTCTATTGTGTTTAGGTCTAAGTTTATTAGGCCAGAATCTTGGTTTGAAGTACTAGGTTGTGGATTCGTTTCAAAATGATGCAATATTTGTACTCTAGATAGTGCGTCTGCGTTTGTATTTGCTTTTCCTTTTTTATATTCAATGTCATAGTTGTATTCTCCTAATCTCAAACGCCAACGGGTGAGTTTTGAGTTAGGGTCCTTGATGGACATTATCCATGTTAAGGGACGGTGGTCTGTATAAATTGTGAACTTTTTACCATAAAGATACGGCCGGAAGTATTTTATTGCCCATACTATACCAAGTAATTCTTTTTCTATGGTAGAGTATCTTTGTTCCGTGTCTGATAGTGTACGTGAGGCGTAAGCTATCGGTTTATCTGAACCTATGTCACCTTGTGATAAAATTGCGCCTAAGGCTACATCGGATGCATCCGTTGTGAGGATAAATCTCTTGTTAAAATCTGGGTATTGCAAAATAGGTGCGTTGATTAATACATCTTTGCATTTTTCAAATGCCTGTATGTATTCTGGTGTCATTGTAATTTTGCTACCTTTCTTTAAGCATTTTGTCAGAGGTTTTGTCAATTTGGCGAAATCTTGGATGAATTTTCTGTAATATCCTATTAAACCTAAGAATGATTTTATTTCTTTTTGGGTTTTAGGTAAGGGAAATTTTTTTACTGCAGCTATTTTATCTTCGTTAGGCTGAAGGCCTTTATCTGTTAAAGTGTGACCTAAAAATTTAACTTGTTTTTGTAGGAATTCCGATTTATTTAATTGTATTTTCAAATTGTGTGTACGGAATCTTTCAAATACTTGTTTACATTTTTCTAGGTGTTCTTGAAGAGAGGTTGAGTATATTATGACGTCGTCTAAGTATGTGAGTACGTTATCTATTCCGCGTAAAACTGCGTCCATTAGTCTTTGGAATGTACTTGGTGCATTCTTCAGACCGAAGGGCATTCTGAGAAATTCGTAATGTCCTCTATCTATAGTAAACGCCGTTTTCTCTATATCATCAGGATGCATTTCTACTTGATGGTATCCCGATGCTAAGTCTATTGTGGTAAAATATTGCGCACGTCCTAGTTTATCCAGTATATCATCTATATTGGGTAGTGGGTATTTATCTTCTATAGTTTTATCATTTAGTTTCCTATAGTCTATCACTAGTCTATATGTTCGTTCTCCAGTATTATCAATTTTTTTTGGAACAATATGTACTGGGCACGACCATGGGGAACTACTTTCTTGGATTATTTTTTGTTTTAAAAGTTTATTGGTTTGTTGTTTTATTTCCTCTTTTTGTTTTGGGGCCTGTCTATAATTGCGCACATAAACGGGTTTATCGTCTGTTAATCTTAGTTGATGCTTAATTTTATGTGTGAAAGTAAGTGGTATTTCTTCACAATGAAATATATCACGGTAGTTGTAACAAAGTTTCTTTATTTCACGATTTTCTTCGGGGTTCATATGCTCTGTTCTGAGTCTATCTAAATTCTTTTTTAATAGCTGATCGGTATTTTTACATGTGTATATTGAGTTATGGAAATCTGTTGGTTTTTCTTTTTAACTGTAATTTAAATGTTGTAAACGTAGGTCACAGCAGTTTTTCAATATAACGTTTTATTTGAGGTGTTTATAACGGTTGTGAGCATGTTTCCGTTTTTTACTGTAACTATTGCTTCTGGAAATATCAGTCCCTTTTTTGAGGTTCTTTCTCCCTGAAAGTAATCTCCTTCTCTATAGTTGCAGAGTAAGTTAATTACTTGTTCTGTTTTGGGTTTTAATATGCTATAGGACTTTATATCGTCCCTTATAGGTATGTTAGTTTCGTCTGTCCGTAACATCATATTTTTAATATCGATTTTACAATTTAGTGGAATTAGGAGGTCTAGTCCTAATAATCCTGAGAAGTCTGAATCAAAGTTAAAAATGAGGAATTTATGTGTAATATTCTTATTAAAGAGTTTTTTTGGAAAGGTTATAAAAGCTACTTGTTTGTGTCTTGAGGTTCCGTTTGCCGTTTTTATGAAGTGTGTTTCGTTTTTTATTTTGCAATTAATCTGGTCTCTTATCTCAAATATTTTAGGGCTAATTAGTGATTGGGATGCGCCTGTGTCCAATAGGAATCTGCCACCCAGTTCACTTATATATATATATGGTAAGCGACTATAGTTTTGGATATTATTCATGAAAACTATATTATTGTTTGATCTAATATGTCCATTAGAAAATTTATCTCTTGTGCTTCTCCTGAGAGGTTGGTATCGGTTTCGGAATCTGATGATGATTCTTCTTCATCGTCATCCTGTATTTCACTTTGATAGTGTATCTTTTTTTTAAAGGGTTCTACATTTCCTTCGTTGGATTTTTTTGTGAGTTGCTCTTTCTTTTGAAAGGGCACGAATTTTTGTTGTTTACTCGTTGACGGTTTTGGGGGGCTGTTTTTGTTTATTTGATCGCGTCTTATTTTTAAGTATAGCTCCTCTTGTTTGGCTATGGTGATGGCTTGTTCTAGGTTTTCGATTTTATTCTGTTGGACCTGAAGGGCTGTTATTGGGTTTAAGTTTCTTAAAAACGTAGTTAACGCCATTTGTTGGTAGTAAGATTGTCTCAAGGGCTCTACTTCTATTAGCGCGCTTAACAAATCATTAATTTTTTCTCCAAATACATCTAACGAGTTATTGTCTCTGGTTATGTGGGTTAACTGATGGACTAATTGAATTTCCGTGCGAAATTCACCGAATTTTGTCTTGAGGGTTTCTTTTATTTCCTCCCACGTCTTTGAACTGTTACTTTGTGCAATGGCTTGCTTGGCTTTGCCTGTTATTTTATTTCTTATTAAACAAGCTATAATTGCTTCGTTTTTATTTACTAGTATATCTAAAGCATTGTCCACACCTTCGATAAAGAAAGTTAAGGATTTCTTGTCTCCATCGAAACTCGGTAACATCTTTGTTAATGTACCGTAGTCGATTGGAGTTTGCAAAGGTTTTTCGTCACTAACAATCTTATCGGTAGCCATTTTGAATGCTAAACGATTAAGAAATGAAAAGTGGCTTAAACAAAAGAAAATAATTTATCAAAAAATGATAATGTTATAATTGTCCTGTACCCTAGGAATACACAAAGTTGCACACACAGGTAAGGATAGTATAGGAAAATCTCGGGAGTAATCAGAGTATATGCTTACCCCACGAGCATTGCCAAATTGAGGCTTGAAGAATTGGTGAGTCTGCTGCTTCTTCGTCGCTGGCTGCTGCTTTTCTCTACTGCTCTCCCCCTCGTAGGTTGTTTTACTCGCGCCGCGAACTCGTGGTGTAATTTAATTACTATTTTCGAGACGTCAGAACGCGAGATACCGACTGCGCCAGTTAAGTTGTGGGCGGCAGCAATAGGGTTTTTAAAAAGACAAATGCAGGTGTTTCCAGCTTAGAGAGCTGAACAAGACTGACGATTTTATTATCAGATATATTATATAAAGACTTAATCTACTTTACAAACAAAGGACCATTCTTATATTTAATGTTTCCTGTTATTTGGTGGTGGAGATAAGGAAGTACGGCCAGTGATTCCTTATCGTCTAATTAACACTAAGGTTATTGTTAGTCCTTGTGTTATGACGATATAACTCCTCCCCCCTTAAGAAGGAGGCCCGCCGATGGCTGCGCAGGCTGCTGTTCTTTGGATTTCGTGAGCAGCACTGAGGCTTGGGTCGATCGAGGTTTCCATATGAACTTGTAAAAAGCTACTCCGGATCCCGTCAGGATGATGATGATATACAATAGTATTGATGACCAGCTGGGTGTGGTTGAAATTATTTCTTTTTCCATTTGTGAAAACTCAAGTTTATCCAGTTGTTTTAGGGTATCTTTTAAGTTATCCAGTTCAACATTTTCTAGTTTTATGTTTGTTGGGGATGTCCTGGGTGTCTGGTGAGCACGTGGAAGGGGTATGGTTTCCCTTACATTAATGTATTTTTGGTGTGTTGTTAGTGTTTTGTCCATTATTTGGACCTTGCAGTTATTGTCTATTGTGACCAAAAAGACACCTTTACTTCTTTGATATTGGACGTCGTTGCCGCAGTTTTTTCCTTTTAGTCATTTTTGACCTTTATTTATTTGAACGCCATGAAATGATCACGAAAACGATGTTCGGTGACGTAGCCGGTAGAGCCTCTGTGCTCTTAAAAAGCTTGATATTTGATTTGAACGTGACGCGTTGGATGAATTGTCATTTGACCTGGTGGTTAATTACCAAAGCCGACGCGCAATGATGTGCTTCATAGGCCGGAGTATATATGTGCTTGTTTTTTTAAAAATATATACTTCTCAGGTATGATAGAACTTGGATCTAAACGAATTAGCCAATTACGTTAATATTTTACGTTTAATTATAAATATAAATAAATCATTGGCGACCGTCGATGTAAAGCCTCGTTTAACGTCTTATAAATTAGGCAGTTTGTAAGGTCAGGCAGTAAATGCTATGCGTGCCTCGCGTGAAACAAAGTGCTCAGTCGCTCTGAATTATTTACTCACAAGTTTCGATTCAATGTCTTATTGCCGTCTTCAGGTTCACAGTCGATAGACAGTTTTGTCACAGTAATAAAGTTGAACCGGAGATACAGAATCGGATAAGCTTCTATTGGTCTTTACCTTGATTTATTAATGTTTTAGACCATAAGTGATAGCAGGGAAAACGCTACTGCCAGTCAAAGCGTATTTATAATTAAGATTGACAAAAAGTATACCTGGCCTGTGTGAATGGTACAACTGGAAGGGGAAGATCTTGTAGAACATTATCTAACCCGTTCTCAAGAAAGACCAGGTCAGAAGAACCCTAAACCGGCGAGCATGCATGAAGGATAGAATGAAGGTAACGAGGCAAAAGACGTGTGCAAAGATGATAAATAAATAAGGCTATGAATTTATGTATTTATAAGTCTCAACTTGGAACAGTATTTAAATAAACTTTACAATATTATGTAGCTTCGGGTATTAAATCGACTAAACTTCACTGTTATTTTCTCGACATTCTGACCAAGTTGCATTCATTGTGGTCACGGCTGACTGGCGCAGAGGTGTTATTTCGCTTTTGAGAGCGTTGGGTTTTTGATCTACCCTCCTTGTATCGTTTAACACATTCACATAAGGCCTGTAATACTGCACTTACCAACTGAAATACACATTTGCGATACACTTCATAAAGCGAGGTGTTCAATATTTAACCACTGGTTTCCATGATTACGTTAATTTGAAACGGTCTTTCTGATTAATTTTTGTACTTCTTAATTTCATAGCTCATGGTTAGATGCTCTTACCACCCCGTAAGAATACATAATAAGAAGAAGTAAGAATATATAATAGGATACCAGATTAGAGAAAAAAAAACAACCTGTTCACAAGTTGAAGAAAACTTTGCAAAAATGTTTAATTGATAAGTGTTATTACACATTATAGTTAAATACTTGTATAGTGTACTATACAAGTATTTAACTTCACATATACAGTACGTGAGCACTTAATAATTATAATTAAAATCGTAGTACAATTGTGTGTCGATGTCCTCCGTAATCAATCCAATTCGCATCTCATCGCTCATTAACGATTGAACAAGGAAGGTAATCAGAGCGAAATAATTAGAAACTAATCGCCTACAACCTAGGGATTTATAATTGTATCTGAAATCTTGCGGCAGGCGCCTCTTAGGTACTTGTATGCGACGTGGCGTATTTATTTTTAACTAGCTGTGCCCGCGACTTCGTGCGCGTGTTAATTAGTTTTTGTTTATTTTTAGTAAAATATAAGACTTTTTCTAAAATAAAGTAGCCTAAGTTACTCCTTATTATATCAGCTACCTGCCAATAAAAGTCCCGTCAAAATCGGTCCACCCATTTCAGAGATTAGCCGGAACAAACAGACAGACAAAAATTATAAAAATGTTATTTTGGTGTATGTACCGTATATATATTCATATGTATGTAGTAAAAACCAGTTATGTCAATATTACAAACAGACACTCCAATTTTATTTATTTGTATAGATTTATTTATTTAATATTAAGGAAGACCAACAGCTTAAAAAACAATTATAAAAACGATCGATAGCAATTGAAGGCCAATTACAGGTATCCACGAATAGACAGTGGTATATGTAATAAATATGTGATCAGTTTAAATTAACTTAATTTATAAGTGTTAAATTTAGATAAACAATCTATACTGAGTACTTTACTCACTGTTTCAGTTTAATTGACAAATATGTCAAAACTAAACGATTTTATTTGTTTATTTAATAAATTGCATCAAGTGTACTGCACAGTTTGTAATCTGCTTTAAAAAATAATCGTACTACCCGCATAATGAGAAGTGCAAAATCTCAACCATACTTCGCAAACCAAATAACCAAAATTGCAGAGGTTATGATTGGAAATTTTGCATACAATCACCAACGGAGCGGCGTCGGGCGGCAGTGAAAAGCCGCACGGACCACGGATTTACATTGTACATTGATTAATCTTGGCGATACGTCTGTGTAGCGGTGAATGCAAAATGTGCTTATCTCAGCAAAGTAATAATGAATTTTCATTTTCATCAGTCATTTACACATGGAATGACTTCTATGTCCAAGCGTCCAATCGAGGCATCGCTTGCGAAAGGTCGTGGTATCGATTCCTTCACCGATCAAGTTTCAGGTAAAAACAAATATATTATTTTCGGGGACTGAACACACTCGGGAGCATAGGCACAAGCGGATGGCTTCTATTGCCGGGACAAAGAGGTAATTAGAAACTGCATAATTGAATGAATAATCCTAGGATTTACAAAAGCTATAACAATACCCACCTAATTTATTTAAAAAAACTGCTATTTTGTATACCTAATATATAATTACTATATTGAAAAGGATACCGTCTGGGTAGCTGGGTAGTTTGAAGCTTAAAAATTGGAATTTAACACGATTGTATTCAAACTCTAGATTTAGTACAAGTTTACATCTATTTGTACTCAAAATTCTACGTAATTTGTACGCATAGTGTTCCATTTTTAAACATCAATTCAAAATAAAATGGAATGTTTAATCCCCGGCTGACAGTTTATTTTATCACGTAATGTATTAATACAAATAAGAATATTTGTTCAAAGTACTCAAAAGTCTACATAATTAAGTCTACATAATAAATTAATAAAAAAAATGATATAATAATAATATCTAGGGACAATCTCACACAGATCATCATAGCCCTAAACTAAGCAAAGCTTGTACTATGGGTACCAGGCGACGATATACATACTTATATAGATAGATAAATACATATATACATAGAAAAAATCCATGACTCAGGAACAAATATCATCACACAAATATGTGCACTTATCGGGATTCGAACCCAGGACACCAGCTTCGTAGGCAGGAGCATTACCAACTAAGCTACGGTTACCGTCGTCATAATTCGTACGTATACTGTTCCATTTTTAAAGAACCATTCAAATAAAATGGAATGTTTAATCCCATGCTCACAATTTATTTTATCACGTAATGTATTAATACAAATGAGAATCTTTGTTCACTGCACAATGCCTTCAATTGCATTAGAACGTACCACATAAATTGTATCACCGTCGATCTTCCGACCCCGATTTATCTATCCTTTAAGATCCAAGCAATTCAGTCTTGAATGGAAAATCGTTTAAAGTTTATTATCTTTAGTTTTCTATTGTGTTTTAATTTTATTGGAAACTGTCCGATCCATAATGGTTTCGGACCGTTGTCTAAACTAATGATTGGTGCTTTGATTGTTTATTAATGTAACAAAAGTACTTTGAGCTTGAGTTGTTCTTAGCCAACACCCATAAAAATATGTAATTAATGTTAAGTAAATTTTATTCAGTTTCCCTGCGAGTTCGGATCAGAAATGTTGAGATCCGCAGGCGAAACGTACCGACTTAACCCGTAGAATTGCAGTGGTCAGGTCACATAGCTCGTAGAGACAGACGGACACTGTGGAAGAAAGGTTCTCGAGTGGCGACTATGAACCGAAAAACGCAGCGTAATCAGGGCCCCTACAAGATGCACCGATGATCTTGTGAGGGTTGCTGGAAACCACTGGATGCGGGTAGAGTAACACCGGCGATTGTGGAAGATTTGGCACCCCAAAGGTCTCCACAATTTCCGGTGTTATGCCTTTATCCAGAAGTGGGCGTCTTTTGACTGATATGAATATGATGATTATATTTTATTTTAAAACAGTAATTCCTTCTGAGTTTTCTGGCAGTGTTTCTCAGTACCTACCACGTCATGCACTGCACGGTAGGGTTCAGTTGTCAACTTTCGCAATAAATCATTTTTTAAAATTTTAACCTTTTTTAACTCGTATTGATAGTTTTATATTCACATTATATGTTGACTCGTACACAAGTACATCGTCATCGTCGTCGACAAGTACAAATCAAACTACAAACTCATAAGTGTAGGTTCAGTATAAAAGAATATAATAAATTGGGCACTTGTCAGCCCCTTAAATGAACATAAATATAACGGGAGACAATAAAACATTAATCCAAAATTCCTCCCTAACTTCAAAAACAAGAATCCTGTAAAGGGGAGCGCTAAAAATGTTCCAGAATGCCTCGTTTCATAGCTGGGAGTAACCGCGGTCACCATTAGTCGGGTCTCGCCACAACTATTAAACGAACGCGCATGTTCTGCTAACGTTGCGTTACGGCACTTCTACCATGGTTTATCTACATTTAAACCGGCTTTTTAATGAAGCAGGTTTCCAGTTTGTAGTTTTGCTGTAAGACTTGTATGCCATGACGGCATATGACATGACGCTCTCTCACTGATATGAAAAAATATTATTATACTTAAAGGAGTCCTAGATAAAGAAGTTTGATATACAGGCTAAGATTTAGACAGCCACGACAAAAAATCTGTAACTTTCAATATTGCAAAACAGAGTGTTCAACTCTGTTTTTTCAATTTCATATTTCTTATCCGTTGGATATCCTATGACGATTTTACTAACTATAAATTAAGACTTTCACTTCATTCTGAATCTGATTTATTTCTGAATTTTAACCGCTACCGGCGACGTACTTACGGCTCCTCTGGTGTTGCGAGTGTCCATGGGCGGCGGTAATCATTTTTTATCAGGTGAATCATGTAATCGTTTGCCTTGCAATCATATAAAAAAGAATTATAATGTCGGACATGATTGACATTTTAGTTTAACGTTCTGCAGAAATTCATTTTAGTTTTAGGTACACGGTATTGGAATATCACCGACCGTATGGTTTCTTTTTTAGCTAAAACCTACGATCACAGTATAAGATACTGTGATCGTAGGTTTTAGCTAAAAAAGAATCAATCATCATCATATCAGTCGGAAGACGTCCACTGCTGGATAATGCCTCTACCAAAGATCTCCACAACTGTCGGTCTTGGGCTGCCCACATTCAACGGTATCCCGCGACCCTTGTAAGAGCGTCGGTCCACCTTGTGCGTCCACGCTGTGTCTTCTGGTGCGAGTTTTCCACTTGAGAAACTTTCTACCACAGCAGCCATCAGTTCTACGGCGCGAGACGTAGTCGCTTACTATAGGCCTCATTAGAAAGCTCAAGGTCCCCCAAAGAGCAGTGGAGAGGGCTTTGCTCGGAGTATGCCTGCGCGATCGAATCAGAAATGTCATAGCTCGAAGAATTGCCAAACTGGTAGTGGGGGAGGCACATGGCTCATAGAACAGTATTATTCAGCCCCCAAAATTACTTAGATATGTACATTTTTTATTCACACTAATATTATAAAGGTGAAAGTTTGTTAGTGTGTATATTTGTTACTCTTTTACGCAAAAACTACCAGACATATTTTGATGAATTTCTGTAGTAATATAGCTTATATATCTTAATAACACATAGGCTGTCCTACTAATATTATAAAGGTGAAAGTTTGTGAGTGTGTGAATGTGTGAGTGTATATGTTTGTTACTTCTTTACGTCTTAACTGCTGGAGCGATTTTAATAAAATATTTTATGGAGTTAGCTGACATCCTGGATTAACACATAGGCATTTATAAGTTTGATGCGGGTAAAACCGCGGGGCACAGCTAGTTACTTATAAAGAGAGGACATGTTAAATTTTGTATTAATAGGGACAAATGCGCCTTCCAGAAAAAATACATTTAATTAAACAATCACATCTTTTTCAGTCGCACCACAAACACAGACGTGACATGAAATTCTTCTCCGTTTGATATGCTAATGTGGTGGGCCTCCTGTCGGTACCACTGCGGCCACCATATTGAATATTCAGATATCAGTATTAACATTTAGGAGAATTTTGTTCTGCCAAAAAATTCAATCTTGAATGACCGAAAAGGACGATTTTTTATGAAAAATTAAAAGGATATTGGAAATATATTTTAATAATGTTTAGGTTTAATCAGATTTTTATGAAAATTTTGAACTCAAACAATGTTCGTAAAACAGAATTTATTTAAAAAAAGTTTGGGTTATATAATCACTTTTCGATACGTGATTGTACAGTATTATAATGATATTGCCTAATATTGCCTTCCTATGCAACCTTTTTTACACCCCGACGCAAAAAGAGGGGTGTTTTAAGTTTGACAATGTCTGTGTGTGTGTGTCAGTGGCATCGTAGCTTAGTATCGTTTCAGCGATGTAAGAGAATCAGCTGTTTTCATTAGTAAAATGATGTAATTACAGTTGGCGTCGGATATTTTGTAATGGTTAGGTTATTAGAATTAAAGGAAAAGATTCTACTCTTTTCATTATTTTAGAATAGCTAGCTGGACATGTGAAATTAGAACGTAGGTATTTGAATTAAGGTTAGTAAATAAATAAAATAAAATAATAAAAAAGGTTTTTATTCACGTAGACTTTAAAAAAGCGCTTGTAAATAGTCAGAACATGTTTGTAGTAATATAGTTGTATACATTAGATATTATTTCTAGTAACATAGATATTTAGGTACATATTGTATGAAAACATTTATAAAATTTATTTTATTACAACAATGATATTTAGCTAGCTCGTATCAAGTTATTGTCAAGAGATTATGTTTAATTATCTAGTTTAAGTCTAATATTTTTACTACATATTGTCAATGGTTCTGTCTATATTAAAGGTATTAGTATTATGACGGACCTTGTGTTAATAACGACGGTCGCGCTTTAATGCTACCACCGGATCCAATGCGCCCCAACTGAGAAGACCCAGCGAAACAAACTCAGTGGCTTCATCTACTACCGGTTTCAACACGACCCAGTTGAGACGGTCCGGCGAAACATACTCAATCGGGCATGAACACGGGATTTGGTCCAATTAGAGTCATTATTTAGTAGGCAAACACAATATATGCTCGATCGGTTGTCTGAATGCTTATTATTTTAGATTATAGATGATTTTGATATTCTTCTTGGCATACTACGCTCTCTTAACATATCTCCTACGGCAATTGACTGGTTTCGCAGTTACCTGGATGGTCGCCGGCAACGTATTCGCATTGATGATACTATGTCATCCTGGTGCAGTACGACCGCTGGCGTGCCTCAGGGTGGCGTTCTGTCTCCGCTACTATTTTCAATATTTATTAATTCTATTTCCTGTCAGTTAGATTCTTCCTACCACCTTTATGCAGACGACCTCCAAGTATACACACAAGCTTCATTAGAAACCATCTCAAATGGTGTGGCTATAGTAAATAAGGACTTGGAACATATTTCTTATTGGAGCAAAGCCTATGGACTTCACGTAAACCCATCAAAAAGTCAGGTAATTGTTATTGGCAGTCCGCGAAAAATCACCTCACTTGACTGGTCGCAACTTCCACCAGTAGTTTTTGACAATACTGTTATACCGTACAGTACCACAGTGAGAAACTTGGGGATCTATTTTGACACATCTCTTCCTTGGGGTCCTCAACTGCAACAGGCAAGCCGCAGGTTATATGCAACTGCAGGAGTACTGCGTAGACTGCGGAACTTTCTCCCTACCACCACTAAAATTGCGCTTGCTCAATCCCTCCTTCTCCCAGTACTCGACTACGCAGATGCCAGCTATCTAGATCTCACGGAAGACAAACTTGATAAACTTGAGCGTCTCCAAAACTTCTGCATAAGATTCATATTTGGCCTACGCAAATATGATCATGTATCCGAATTCCGTAAAAAACTCAAGTGGCTCCCTATAAGACTCCGCCGAAATACTCATATTCTCTCCCTGCTTTACAATATTTTGTTCAATCCCGCTAGTCCCCACTATCTTAAGGAAAGATTTGAGTTCCTATGTGATTCACATTTGAGGCCCTTAAGATCATCGGAGAATCTGCAACTTAGAATACCGGGACATTCCACAGATTTCCTCGATAAATCATTTACGGTTCAAGCAGCTCGTCTGTGGAATGCCCTGCCATTGCCTATAAAACGTGAGCGCGTTTTATAGGCAATGGCAGGGCATTGAACTTTCTCCCTACCACCACTAAAATTGCGCTTGCTCAATCCCTCCTTCTCCCAGTACTCGACTACGCAGATGCCAGCTATCTAGATCTCACGGAAGACAAACTTGATAAACTTGAGCGTCTCCAAAACTTCTGCATAAGATTCATATTTGGCCTACGCAAATATGATCATGTATCCGAATTCCGTAAAAAACTCAAGTGGCTCCCTATAAGACTCCGCCGAAATACTCATATTCTCTCCCTGCTTTACAATATTTTGTTCAATCCCGCTAGTCCCCACTATCTTAAGGAAAGATTTGAGTTCCTATGTGATTCACATTTGAGGCCCTTAAGATCATCGGAGAATCTGCAACTTAGAATACCGGGACATTCCACAGATTTCCTCGATAAATCATTTACGGTTCAAGCAGCTCGTCTGTGGAATGCCCTGCCATTGCCTATAAAACGCGCTCAGACTATTACCACTTTTAAAAATTCAGTAAAGAATCATTACCTGTCTCTTTAGATCATAAACCTGCTACTGTTTCTTTTCTTTTTATTATTATTCTCAAATCCTTACATTTGGTGTACCTTTTATTATTTATTTATAGTATGTATATTTATATATATTATAATATATTATTATTTATGTATTTTATTAACATATATATTTATATTTATATATATATTTAGTCTATGTATTTGAGTATCTATTTAAATCGCATTTAAAGTTATTCTACAGTACATTGCTAGCCACTTTTCTCAATTGCTAATCTAGTCCATCCAACGGTTGTCTGGAAGAAATCGCTCTTATGCGATAAGACCGCCAATTGTACATACATTGAAACTATGTCTATACTTACATCTAAATTTTATTCTGTGATGTGCAATAAAGTGTACCTATCTATCTATCTATCTATATTTAGGTATACAAAAGAAAAACTTCGAAACAATAACATTATTCATTTTGAGACAGAGTCAATAATTTTAAATTAAGTATATGATAGCAATCATTTACAGATAGTTCACGTAACACATTTATATAAAACAATTGAACAAAGGATATCTATTTCATATTTTTCATTAAAAAGTTCTATGTCTAGAATTTTGCTAGAGAAGCGGTTTATATTTTGATGTGATAGAATTAGAAAGTTATCACACTTCTCTATTGTCATGCTTACATGTTTAAACTACTAACTAAATTGATTTTAATAACATTACTAAAAGATGGTATAAAAAGTGACTTCGTCATACTACTTATGACTGAGTTAATATGTGCCGCTACTAAAGTTGCAAGTATGTTCAAAAATTTTCTTGAGACAGTACTCATGGTTACCCTACAAGAATCTATAAAACTATTTGTGTCCAAAAATATAAATTTATTACTATAATGGCTAACCAAAAACTGTAGGTGCATATTTAGCTTGTGGATATAATTATTTGTACTATCAGGCACATTGGACACATAGGGGAAGGCACACAATATTATCTTATTACAGTCTAATTCTAACATCTTAGTGAAACTATCTGTAATGTCTTTTTTCTTTAAGTTCTTACAATTTCCTACCATTAGAGTTATACATGATTTGGCACTGTGTTTATTCTGAATTAATTTATCTATTATATCTTTATAATGTAATCCTGGCATACAATAGTTGACAAAGGAACAACTCAGCTTATTACAAAGCAAGGTACCAAGGCCCTTACCCATTTCATCGGAATACAGTATGGAGCTATGTTTAGTATTGTCATTTTGTGGAGATACTGGTGACTCTGATCCCAGCTGTGTGTATGACTCCACTACTGCACTACTGGTGTTAATCGGTTCCAATGTCCTATTGCTTTCAGGATTACACTTTCCGGCTAGCAATTGCATTTCATTTTTGTATGACTGGAAACTGTGATATGAGATTGCTAGGGACTTCTCAAGAGTTTTTATCTCAGAAAGCAAATACTGAGTATCTTTTTCATAAATTAGTTTGCTATCCTCTAATTTAATTTCATAATTTTCTTATTTGTTTGGATTGAAAAATGTATAGTAGTAGGGTAGAAACAGTGTTGAGCTAGAGTGAAGAGGTGGAATTGTGCATTATAAGAATCCCGAACAAATTTATTTATTAACAAAACAATTATCAAAATCAAAATCGATATGAGACGCTCATAGCCAAATGCTCTCACCGGTCCGTAAGTGAGTGGCGAGGTTAAGCAACTAGGCTCGCGGTCAGCCCATAGATGGGTGACCGCCAAAGTGGTTTAATTTCTGAGCGTCTCCGTGCTTCGGCTTTCGTTAAGTTGTCGGTCCCGGTTGTAGCCATTATGCAACAGTCGTTAAGCCATGTCAGAGGCCTACTAGGCGGCTTGAACAACTCTGACACCAGGGTAACCACTGCCCATACGATAAGTAAGTAAGTATCAAAATCGGTTTACAAATAACGGAGAAAGCGACTAACACCCACAAAAGAAAAAAAACGTCGATTTGATATACTATTTCATTTGAAGCTGATTAACTTAAGTTTGACAATAATAGTAATATTCTTAATGTAAAACATTAAATAGTAACTTATGTCAATGATTGATTCATAAACTTTTAGTCTAAATCTGTCAAAGATTAAAGATAAACATCAACAATATATATTACAAATACTAATTAAATTTTGCTGAAAAGTTTTCGGAATATGTTCAATTTAAAATTGCGTTCAGGATGTTGATTGTGCTGCCACGTTTTTGTAGTGCATCGGGGATGTTTGCGGAAGCGAGGGTTGATGGTTTCCACGCCATCATCCGCAACTGGTGTGCATCCCTCGTACGCATGGTGCGTGGTAGCTCACACAGCATCTTGAACGCATTATGTGATAAATGGGATAATCCGATGTTGGAGCACTGGATACGACTGCATACGACGAAGACGGTGCCCTAGTACCGCGATATTATAATTATATATTGTAAGATTACTAACATTAGGTTAAGATTTTTGTAACTAACATCTTATGGACTGAAAATGGTTAATCTATACATACAATAAAATCGAAGGAAAGTCGAATATTTTTTTAAAAGGATACTTGGGGCGTGATCTGCAATCGACATCGAAGCTAAAAATTTAGTTTTTAAAATTTATCTCTGTGTGTCTGTATGTATGTCCGAATTAACTCAAAAAGTTTACATGAATATTACTAAAAGGTCGGGTCAACATATAGGCTATATAATATCACGCTATCACCGAAGGGGGAGGAGCTGTGATAATTTATAAAATTTAACGCGGGTAAAACCGCGGGGCATACCTAGTAAATAGTAAAATAATACTTCCAAATCAACCTCAAGTAAATAATTGATATACATAGTGGCAATATCTATCTTATAAGGTCCAAAACCAATGAAAAAACTACACCACTACTATATTTAAAGGTTAACATAGAAATGGATAAAACGATGTTTCAAATTGAACATTCTTAAACTAGCTGAAATAGTCCTTTCAATAACTTTCATGTCCAATAATATTGGAACGAACAGTGTATGGCAACTTACATAATCTTTTTACATTCCTACTATCCTCTTCTTGGGATTGGGAACATTAACATGGTTCCAATTTGACTTAATATTGAGCTATGCCTTGCAATGCTACCCATAATATAACTTTTTTTTAAGCCTATTGTATTAATTTAGGGTTAATGTAATAAATCTCTGTATCGGGGTACTTACAAACACAATTAACGGACACAAAATACATCCAGACTCAAAACAATTAATTATGGGTCACACAAATCATAGTCGTGCGCGTAAACCTGAGATACAGACTGGCGAGGCAATTGTGTTAACCGCTGCGCCACACGTGCAGTCAATTTCAACCGAGTCATCATCAGCCTGAGGCTCTACCGGCTAAGTCACCAAACATCGATTTTTTAAATGGCGTTCAAATAAATAAAGGTTAAAAATGACTTAATCAATCGTTAAATCGGCTTCAACGTTGACAATCGATTCCGGACCATTTATGACGTCACATGTGCTCATGAAAGCCGATTTAACGATGCATTAAGTAATTTTAAACCTTTATTTATTTGAGCGCCATTTAAGAAATCGATGTACGGCGACTTAGCCGGTAGAACCCCTGATGTCATCCGCTGCTGGACATAGGCCTCCTTTAAAGGATTCTGTTATGTAGCCATTTGCCATAGTCACCGCGCTTGGCATGCGAGTTAGCGACCGCACTTAGGTGGTATCTAGCACACAGGTAGTGGTGCTGCCCGATTATCTGCTGTATCCCTTAGTCTTCTTTTACGACACCCACGGGATGATATGGGGTGGACCTGTTATTATTTCTTGGTCGGAAATCACTCAGCTAAACTCTAATTACTTGAAATTAATGAAGACGTATTATTTTTTTCTGCCTAATTTGAGATACTATGTCTTCACAGTTCAAACCTCAGAGGATACGTCACAAAATATTGTACTAGCACTGATAACCGTTCAAGTTCCAAGTAGATACTAACCAGACATGCCTCATAAATTTTTAAATCTAAGTTTAAAACTTATTACGTCAAACAACCACAACCTGCCTAAAGGATTATATAATCCGAAATAGCGTTCCGCCGCAAAATTGCATATGCAGTAAAAATCCACGCTAGAACCGCCAGCTTAAAAATAAAGCTGATGTCAGACATATGATTTACCTAAGCGTTTTCAGATCAGAACGGACGGCTGCGGATTCCATTACACTTATTGCGAAACTAGACTGAGTTTACATTGGGATTTCTCCTCGAGTAAAGGATATAATTTAATACTTACTACCCACAAGCTAGGAAAGAATTTGCTGACTGAACTGAGCAGGATTCGATGTACAGACGCCAGCACATCCAGCTACCTCAATCAGTCAAATTTCTTTTATAGATTTTCAACTTTATCAGAAAAGCATAACGTTCACTTTCAATTGGGGAAAATTGACAGATTGGGGTAGCTTGGTGTGCTGGCGCCTGTACAATTTAGTGACTAGTCTAAAACCGACAATGTTTTTATTGCTTTTCGAGACAGATAAGAGGAAAGTAGTAACCGCTACTCATGGACATTCGCAATGCTAGGGAGCACAGCAAATCGCTGCCTAACGTGATATTAGTTGGTACTCTTCTTAAAACTCGTTTGAAGAAGTTCATGTCGTAGCACTGACGAAACATCGCAGCAGGTAATTCATTCCAGAGCCTGCCCGAGAGATGGACGAACGCTGAAAGCGAACCGTGCTTGACGAGATCGCTTCCAGGTGGCGTCCACGGATGGACCTTACTTCGAGTGTGACTGCTAAATTAAAAGCACAGTCAGTCCATAGCCCAACAGTTTTAACGGCTTGCCTCTGGAGTTACCTGTAGGTTTGTAGAGAGTCTTCCAGTAACACTAATCTTTCATTTTATTCAGATCTATGCATCAGTCCCTTGGATAACTAATCGATAGCCGTTTGCACAAAAAAAATGTTAATTTTGCATTGAATTAAAAGTATGCGCATATCTGCCTGGTAAACTTGTTACAATAAGTATGACATTTTTGAACCAGGTTTTACTTTTCCAAAATGCCATTAAAACGTGGGATAGGTGAAGCCTAGTGGGTGCCATTGCCGTGAAAAATGAAACAATAAAAACACTTTATTTTATTTTTTAATAACTTGCCTTTCACGTCGCAAGTCGTGGATGCGATTCCCACCCAGGACATGCATGAACATGTTTGTATGTCCTGGGTCGAGGTGTGATTATCCATATAGGTATGCATTTAGAAAGGAAAAGTGGTAAATGTAGTATATTAATTATCAGGTTTCCGTTGAATAATGTCCCAGAATATTATTTATATATTTAAAGTAAACGTGTGCTCTAAAATTAATGGAATTCTCTATGAACTGCTAAATTTAGTTTCAAAGCTAAAGCTCTTTTTGCTAAAGAATTGGTCAACAGCTTAAATAGTTTGCGACCTAAACCAAACGCAATCATGTTGAGTGTGTAGATACCCTGTGTACACACCGCTATACGGAAGCGAAACGCGTGCGAAGTGAAATCTGCTTTACAGTTTCAATTTTGTGGAGTAAAAGTGTTTTACATTGGTGTAGTCTGCTGCAATATATTTGTACTGCGATAGATTTGCTGTGAAAACATAGGCCACAGTCCAAATCATCATCATCATCATCATTACAGCTAAATAAGTCCACTGCTGGACAAGCCTCCCTCAAGAATCGTCTTGGGGGGATATGCCATAATCGCCACGCTTGGCAGTCCAAATATACTACTGCAAACTTGCAAACTGCAGCCAGCACGGCTACCCCAATCTGTCAAATTTCTTTTATAGATTTTCAACTTTATAACATAAGCATAAGGTTCACTTTCAATTGGGGAAGCTTGACATGCTGGTGTCTATACCAATATCTTTTCATTCTAGGCCATACGTATCAGAGTTGTTCCGCCTACTAGGAACACACGGCCATCTGATCCACATCTGGGCAGAACCTGAATTCTGGCAACCAAACAACTGGTAAACATACTTGTATAACTCTAAATACATACATACGATAGACAAATTACACCTAGACATAGAAAAAATAATTGTGCTCATCACATAAAGAACGAACCCGCGACCTTCTTTTCAGTAAGGGTCACGTATAACTTGATTCAACTGTAAATGGGGTCCAATCGCTTGATGCTGTATTTACAGTTTACCAAAACCGTATTTGGGAAAAAATAATACTTTAAAAAAATAAAACTTTATTTTAATATTTTTTATACCAGCAACTAACCCTATTTTTAAATCTCTTTTCTACCTTCACTACTCAGGTTGCTTGGAAGAGATCTAACCGTGGGATAAGGCAATAAATAGTTTATTTTTCTATATATCTATAAAATACAATCGAAGGAGAAATTTACCCTAATCATATTTCTAAAGTTCAGACGCCAGCACATCCAAGCAATCTGTCAAATTTCCGTATTGAAAGTGAACCTTATGCTCTTGTGATAAAGTTTAAAATCTGTAAAAGAAATTTGACAGATTGGGGTAGCTGGATGTGCAGGCCTGTACATACAATAATTTTATATCCTCTTATATGCCTACATACGAACGTTCAAGATAGATCCGTGCTACATTATATACCTTGAACATGGCAGTCAGTTTGTAGTAAAACCATGTAACATGCGGACTCGAGTGCTCTACGAGAGCCTTCTAAAATATTTAAAGATCAGAGTATGTAATGTCCGAGCAACTAGAAGTAATAGTACATAAACCTTATCTTGTGTTTTCCGAAGCTAAAACGCAGTTACCTCGGTATTGCAAGAATCTTTAATCTCTTGAGATTTTGTACGATTTACGATCAAGATCAATTCGGTAAAATAACAACAAGCTAGTGAGAACGAGATTGCGTTCTCTACTACCGACTGTACAATGCTATTGTTAAAGATTTTAAAGTTAACACTTACATAATTCTCAGATTCCTACAGGATACAGTACTTTAAAGACTGCACTAAGCAGGATATTGCCGCCTTTATAATTACCACTGTAGCTGGGAAAAGCTCACTGAAAATAGAGCTGAATGACGCAAACGTGTAGTTTTTTTTTTTTTAATATACGGGACTAGTCCCACCCTCTTACCCACCACTGCAACTCCTGTAAGCCAGGATCAACAGTGGCACACAATGAAATGACACTGAGCGGTGAAGCTCAGGCATGTCCCGGGGAATCGCTTTAACTGTCTTGGATCCCGCAACGAATTTGATACGTTCGCAAACGTGTAGTGGAGAGTCGTAAGATCTGTGATGAACCCTGGTTCGGAGTACTTTCTGATTAGAGCCAGAAGCAACATGAAAGCGGCTCGGCACCAACCACCGCAAACTTCTCTTGTCAGGCCTCCGGCAGGCTATGTGGCTCTCGCATCTGTTTGTTTAGCCACCATAAGAAATGTCTCTCAGACATTTCTCGCCGTAAATCGTCTGTAACAGACGTAAAGGCCATATATAGAGGGTACTGTAAAAGTAACAAAATCACAGAGGAAAATAAAATAGACTTTAGTCTGGGCGTGAGCCAATGTTGCGAGTAACACTGCCGTTTAGATTGATAAAATAGCGGGCGATGATCACAGAATATACACTAACACCTTTTTGACTACCTCAACGTTATGGCAGTAGCTTGTTCAACCGCAGATAAAGAGGTCCTGGGTTCACATCTAAGGTCAGGCCAAAAATGATTTTGGGATTTTTCTGTAAAAAGATAACTTCTTAGTTTTAGCCAGAAGGAGATTGCGGTATTAAATGTTTCTTTTTAGTGAGAGCTATTTATATTTACTTACAATATTTTTAAAGGAAATTGTGACTAACGCGCTATGGACTTTGCCTAAATTAAATATATTATTATTTTACCCCGTGCCTCGGAGAGCACGTAAATCCGTTGGTCCTGTACCTGACCTATTTCCGGTTGTTTCGCTAGTGGCCCCATCGATTCATAAGAGCGATGGAATAGAAAGTGCCCCTGTGTTTGCGCACACACTTGTGCACTCTTATATGTCCCGCGTCGATGGTTAGTCTCCATTGAGACTGGCCGCCGTGGTCTAATTTCGGCTAGGAAGACATTATATACTTACGTAAAATAAGCGATACTACTACTACTACTATATAGGGACAATGTCACACAGATCATCCTAGCCCCAAATTAAGCAAAGCTTGTACTATGGGTACCAGGCGACAATATACATACTTATATAGATAGATAAATACTTATATACATAGAAAACATCCATGACTCAGAAACAAATATTCGTGCTCATCACACAAATATTTGCACTTACCGGGATTCGAACCCAAGACCAACAGCCTCGTAGGCAGAAGCACTACCAACTAGGCTACGGTGATCGTCAACTATGATATAGATACTTATATATGAGATCTAAAATAAATAAATAAGGTTTTAAAAAGACTTTATAAAAGCGCTTGTAAATAGTCAGAACAGGTTTGTAGTAATATAATTAAGTATACATAATTATTTCTAGTTATATAGATATTTAGGTGCACGGATTGCATGAAAACATTAATAAAACTTATTTTATAATAGTAATGATACTTAGCTAGCTTGTATTAAGTTATTGTCAAAAAGATTATGTTTAAGTTAAATAGTAAATTTGCTTACACAGCTATGACTATTTCTTAAACTGACTATTCTTTTACAGTTAGCCGTAAAAGGCTCCTACTTTTACTGCTTTAGCGGATGATAAGGGAGGGCGAATGCACAAGCCATCTCACAATGTAAAACTACTAAGTAATGGAATAACCGATTCTACTATATAACGACTGCACTGATTTCTATGACGTTAAGTTTGTTGGATCTGTCTCGAACCCTTATAGCTGAATAACTATAAAACCGTCTGGAAAATTACCGCAAAGAACAATAATGAAGAAAACTTATTTTGTCGTACATCGAAAGATTGATTGAGTCTGGATATAGATAGAGACTAGACTATATAATAATCTATATATATAAAATTTTCGTTGTAATGTTATAACTCAACAGCGCCTTTACCGATTTGGCTAACTTTGGTCTTGACTTATTTGTGGAAGTCCAGGGAATGTTTGTACGCAGAGAAAATTTAAAAAAAGTCTTGTATAAGTGTAAAATCAACATATTTTTTTGCAATTTAAAATATTTTTTTGTTTGAATAAATGAACTTAATAATCATTTTTTTATTACTAATCCTTATACGTAGCGAAGCACGTACCGGGCCGCTAGTTATTATATATTAATTTAAATACAATAAACAAAAACCGGAAGACGCAGCGCGTACAAGATGAACCGATGATCTTGTGAGGGTCGTTGGATGTCACTGGATGCGGATAGCGCAAGTCCACCAATTGTGGAGATCTTTGTCCAGCTGTGGACGTCTTTCGGCTGATATGATGATGATGATTGGGGGAGGCCTTTTTCAGCCACAGCTTTGTCTTTCGGCTGATATTATGAACAAGAATATTAATGTTATTTCAAGATATGAATTATTATTAAATAAATGTTGAGGGCTAAGTAAAAATAGTAGTCATCATCATCATCATTACAGCTGAAAGTAGTCCACTGCTTGACAAGTCCAAGAATCATCTTGGGGGATATGCTATGATCTCTACGCTTGGCCGGGTTAGCGATCGCTGTGCGCCGTGGTTAGCGTGCCCGTCTCCTGGCAGATATTCCCTCGGGTCGTCTTCTACGCTCCCCACGGGATGACTTGGGGTAGTTATATTTTTATACTAGCTGGTGCCCGCGACTTCGTCCGCGACAATTTTGAATGATAACCAATATAACTACTTATTTCTAGCTAAATCTAAAAAATATAACATTCAAAAGAAATAAGCAATATAAATTAAAGAAAACCTAACCTATAAATAACCTAGCTATGAAATAAACTAAAGACTACTTTGCTACTGTTATTTAAAAAAATTACATCAATTGTCCTTAAGGAAAGTCAGTAAGTCAACTAAAGTAAACTAATAATCAACGATGCATTCATCACAAAGGTAACTCCCATTAGATTAGGTTAACCCGACCTCTAAGTGATATTAATGCAAAATTTGAAGTTAAACCATGCAGTGCTTTTTGAGTTTAGCCCGGACATACATAAAGACAAACAGACAAAAATTCTAAAAACTATATTTTTGGTTTCGATATCGATTGTAGATCACGCCCCAAGTATCCTTTTAATAAAATATTCAATGTACAGTTTTGACTTTCCTACGATTTTATTATATGTATAGATAAGATCACAGCTCCTCCCCCGTAGGTGATAGCGTGATAATATGTAGCCTATATGTTGACCCGACCTCTAGATGCAAAATTTGAAGTTAATCCCTGCAGTAGTTGTTGAGTTTAGCCCGGACATACATACAGACAAACAGACAAAAATTCTAAAAACTATAGTTTTGGTTTCGATATCGATTGTAGATCACGCCCCAAGTATCCTTTAAAAAAAATATTCAATGTACAGTTTTGACTTTCCTACGATTTTATTATATGTATAGATAAGATCACAGCTCCTCCCCCGTAGGTGATAGCGTGATAATATGTAGCCTATATGTTGACCCGACCTCTTAGTAATATTAATGCAAAATTTGAAGTTAATCCATGCCGTCGTTTTTGAGTTTAGCCCGGACATACATACAGACAAACAGACAAAAATTCTAAAAACTATATTTTTGGTTTCGATATCCATTGTAGATCACGCCCCAAGTATCCTTTTAAAAAAATATTCAATGTACAGTTTTGACTTTCCTACGATTTTATTATATGTATAGATAAGATCACAGCTCCTCCCCCGTAGGTGATAGCGTGATAATATGTAGCCTATATGTTGACCCGACCTCTTAGTAATATTAATGCAAAATTTGAAGTTAATCCATGCCGTCGTTTTTGAGTTTAGCCCGGACATACATACAGACAAACAGACAAAAATTCTAAAAACTATATTTTTGGTTTCGATATCCATTGTAGATCACGCCCCAAGTATCCTTTTAAAAAAATATTCAATGTACAGTTTTGACTTTCCTACGATTTTATTATATGTATAGATAAGATCACAGCTCCTCCCCCGTAGGTGATAGCGTGATAATATGTAGCCTATATGTTGACCCGACCTCTTAGTAATATTAATGCAAAATTTGAAGTTAATCCATGCCGTCGTTTTTGAGTTTAGCCCGGACATACATACAGACAAACAGACAAAAATTCTAAAAACTATATTTTTGGTTTCGATATCCATTGTAGATCACACCCCAAGTATCCTTTTAAAAAAATATTCAATGTACAGTTTTGACTTTCCTACGATTTTATTATATGTGTAGATTCGCCACACGTCACCACACGGCAATAGTAGCAGAGGCACGTAAATTCAGAATGATTCATATATCTTTCAATAACACAAACATACATTAAAAAAACGGCCAAGTGCGAGTCGGATTCGCGCCTTCGTCCGTTCCGTACCTACCATAATCTATAAAAACGAGCAAAAAGAAATACATCATCTGTGAAAATTTCAACTAACTGTCACGGTTCATGAGATACAGCCTGGTGACAGACGGACAAACAGATAAACAGCAAAGTCTTAGTAATAGGGTCCCGTTTTGCCCTTTGGGTACGGAATCCTAAAAATCATTTACGAAGAGGAGAGATAGAGCGATTTCTGTTACACTGTCGTTAAAGTTAAGTTTTGTTACAAACACTTCGTATCATGTAAACTTGAATTTGGAAGATAAACTATCCAGTGGGTCTTAATCTCGAATCTACCTAACCAGGACGGACACTTGGAAGCACTCAGTCGTGAACGACGAATCTCAGTGCAGTCATACCAGTCTCATTGCACCAACCTAACGGAAGATCTTCCAATTTCAAATAGGATTTAGGTCATGCTTTTCGGTAATTCTTAATTAAAGGTAACCTTCAAGAAGCGAGCCTATTCCGTTTTTAAAGGCCGGTAACGTAATTGACGTTGCTGGCCTTTAAAAAAGGAATCGGCTCCTCTAGTGTTGAGAGTGTCTATGGACGGCGGTGATTACTTACTATCAGCTAACAGGCTCGCTCGTTTGCCTGCTATTAAATAAAAAATATATAAAATCAACTGGCATTTAATACATGAAACACAGCAAAGCAAGTTTACAATGAAGTCTGCCCGAGTTTTGGGTGTCAAAGGATAATTGAATTAATGCAAATGTTGGTGTCGTTGATCTTACTCTCGAATCTAGCAACAAGCCATTCATTTAATAAAATCGACATTAAAGTGGTCTCGTATATCAGAGCTTATATTATCTGTAATTTATTGAATTTGATTTTTTTAAAGCAAGCATAATTATTCGCAATGCATACCGTTAATCTAATCTCATACATGGGAAATATAAACATCTGGCAGATCAAATTCAGGACTCCCTTGCTAACACCCTTCCAGAGGATGTAGGTATTGGAACTAAGTTGGCTTGGAAGGGCTAGACGGAAAAAAATCTTACGAAAAGTTGTCACGACACTTTTTGCAGCTGTGCGGCGTGCGTATGTTGCTTTGTATCTCTCTCTCTCTCTCTCTCTCTCTCTCTCTCTCTCTCTCTCTTATAGAAAGCAAGCCAGATATTTTCATTTCTATTTCGCATTGAACAGTGTGGTGTCGCGACGATTATTTTTGTTGAGTGTATACAGGTTTGTTGTACATAATAAATAATAAGAAATAACTACGTTCCATCCGGGTGTCCCTTGACACCTCTCAAGTTTTTATCTATCAGCTTTGTTTTCTAGAAACAAGGCCGACTGATATATTCACAGTTGCAAGGGAGTCCTGAATTTGATGTGCCAGTGTGTTCCGTTCGTAGCTTAACGCAGAGCGCCTACCCCGGATTGGTAGATGGTGCAAGTTCGAGACCCGCCGGACGATTAAATTTATGATTTCCCATTTTTGCGATCTGTAATTTTTCTATTTGATCAACCTATTCACTTGTCATTTGGATAGGCATAGAGATTTAGATATAGATATTTAAAATGCATGTTCAAATGAATTAAAAAATATCATAATAATGATCTTAAAATAGTTACATATAAAATAATAGTACTATCTTGGGACATTATTCCCAAACTAAGCAGAGCTTGAACCATGGAAACCAGATAACTGATATACTACCTATACTAATTTTCTTTTGTAACTTGACTTAATATACATAGATATATAACACACAAACTTAGGACAAACAGACATGTTCAATTGTTCATACTCACAAATATCTGTCCTGGGAGAATCCAACCCACGACCTGCGACGTGAATAGCAAGTATCTTCCAACCACGCCAACCAATAGAGTATTTAGTAGTAGATAAGTTTATACATAAATAAATCTCAAGTTAACTGTTATTAAAGACTGCCGTGACTATAAGTAGTAAATCTGCATTCTGATCCAAAGTTTGTGGGTTCGATCCTCTCAGAAGCCAGATATTTGTGATCATGAACATGTTTATTTATCTATGGATATTTTAAGTGTTATGTATGTATATAGTACTAGTCGACAATACCACTTCATGAGCCCTAACCTTTATAATAAAATAAAAAAGGCAGTAGATATATATCCTATGACCCTACGAAATTGCAAAAAATGTGTACACGATTGGCTGAGCAATCTTAGTTATGAAGAGCTGGAGAGTCTCGTAGAGTCTTAACATCCAATACACCCATTAATTTCCTTCTAAATTTCCTATTACTGAAATTAACATAAACGCTTTCTATAAACTTTAAACTCTATAAACACACACAATCCCCCAACTAAAACACACACACACACACCTACTCACACGCACATACACACACTCAAAGTAATCTGATAGTTCATAAGATTTTCCTTTTACATTATTATTACTTCTCACTTTTTAATAAATGTTTAACTAATTATTATCCTAACTATGGAACACTATTGTCTACCTCGGAGGTGGGCGCTAACAGCTACGACACAGTTTTCCTAACTAATGTAGGTGCTAACGTAAACACAATATTGTATATTATCTGTTTTTGGTTCCAATAAATAAATTTGTATTTGTATATATTTACAAAAAAGCGCCAAGTGCGAGTCGGAGGCGCCCTTGAAGGTTTCCGTAGCAGGAAGTAAAGATAAATTGCGGTTTATGACTTATGAAATACTAGCTGTGCCGCGCGGTTTTACCCACGTTAAACTTTATAAATTGTAGTCTATGGGTTAATTTAGGGTGTCAGCTAACTTCATACCAAATTTTATAAAAATCGCTCCAGCCGTTAAGACGTGAAGAAGTAACAAACATACACACTCATACACTGACACACTTTCGCTTGTATAATATTAGTGTGATTAAGAAAAAAACTACTAACTAGATCTCATTCTAATCAATTTTCGGTGGAAGTTTGCATGGTAATGTACATCATATTTTTTTTTAGTTTTACCATTCTCTTATTTTTGAGGGGGGGGGGGGGGGGCATTTACCCCTTTGGAAGTGTCTCTCGCGTAAACCGTTCAGTTTGAGGAAAAATATTATTAGAATTTAATTTTTGAAGATCTATCCATCTATCTATCTATCATGCATGGATTTGAAGAAAAAAATAATTTGAGTTTCAATTCTAAGTATGGGAAATCCAAAAAAAATATTTCATTTTTCTATTGTTGTGTGAAAATCTTAATGTGGTTCACAGAATACATCTACTTACCAAGTTTCAACAGTATAGTTCTTGTAGTTGCGGAATAAAGTGGCTGTGTCATACGGACGGACAGACAGACAGCCATGACGAATCCATAAAGGTACCGTTGTTAGCCATTTGGCTACGGAACCCTAAAAATGCAAATAAGTATTTCTATCCGTTGTTCAGAAACTAATAGCATTGTTTATGAATCCCAACGTTCGATTTCCCAGACAAAATACAGAATATAAGAACTATTACGAAGAATTTAGTTCCCATACTCAGCCATATTGTATATCGAAGCAGAATGTAGTATCAATCCTTTTAACTCACAATACCCCAAATCAATGTCGTTTTTTGTTCCACCACCAACCCCCTCATTGTTTCAGCGGAGCCTAAAGCGAAAATACTTTTTGGATCGATTCCAACCTACAGATTTATATTTCCTTAAGTACAGTCAACGTATTATTTAGGTTGTGGCTTAATTTGTTGTCTTCTTCTTTTGTATGTTTCGCCGGACCGTCTCAACTGGGCCGTGTTGAAACCGGTAGTAAATGAACCTGCTGAGTTTGTTTCGCTGGGTCTTCTCAGTAGGGGCGCATTGGATCCGGTGGTAGCATTAAAGCGCGACCGTCGTTTTAAACACAAGGTCCGTTATAATAATAATACTGAATTCATACCTTAATATAGACAGAACCATTCAGACAAATGTAGCAAAATTTAAATTTCAATACATAATATTAAAAACTTCAGCTAAACATAATCTCCTTGACAATAACTTAATACAAGCTAGCGAAATGTCACTACCGTTATAAAATAAATTATATAAATGTTTTAACATTCCGTGTACCTAAATATCTGTAATAAGTAACTAGAAATAATAACTGTATTACTACAAACATGTTCTGAATATTTACAAGCGCTTTTTTAAAGTCTACGTGAATAAAAACCTTTTTTATTTATTTTATTAATCGCATTTCCAGAGGTAACCTAGTGTCAGTGTAGTTCAAGTCATTCCTTTGACAGGAGTTGGAAATGAATAGTTAATACAGTTGTTAAAACTGTATTAACTATTCATTTCTAACTCCTCCTTTTTCTATCTGATTAAATTCGTTGCGGGACCCAAGACAGTTAAGGCGATTCCCCGGGACATGCCTGAACCTCACCGCTCAATGTCATTTCATTGTGTGCCACTGTTACATCCTGGCTTACAGGAGTTGCAGTGGTAGGTAAGAGGGAGGGACTAGTCCCGATAAAAAAGAATAACAACTGTAGCCGGTATTGACAGCTTAACTTAATCGTTCAAGCGCAGAAACGCTCACAAATCAAACCACTTTACTAGTCACCCATAATTAGACTGACTGCGTGCTTCGGTGCTTTAACTCATCAATAACCAGAAAATCCAGTGACAGGACGACTCTCAGAAATCTATGTTGTATTACTTTTAAATTAAAAAAATCGTAACATTTTTGGATGTGGGTTAAGAGGTTAGGTAGGTTAGGTTAGATTAATTTCACTTTTTAATTTTATTTTTGGAAATTATGTATATTTTTTATAATTTTAGTGTAGGCGTGAATATTGATTTATTCCTTACACGAAAAGGACGTCAAATATAGATGTGAAATTCGCTTATTGCTGAAGTTCTGTGTAAAGTGGTAACACCTCATTCTGGAAGAGTAGGGGTAAGTGTTGTCATGTTTGCAACAAACGTCAAGGGCTATGGTAACTGCCAGTTATATGTTTATATTTAAAGTTGAGCTATGTATAGAGGCCAGCACATCAAGCTACCCCAATCTGTCAAAATTCCTCAATTGAAAGTGAACCATATGCTTGTTTGATAAAGTTGAAAATCTATAAAAGAAATTTGACAGATTGGGGCAGTTGGATGCTCGCATCTGTACTTGTTGCTAACTTAATAATGTACCTATAACGGTTCTTTCGCAACCTTCACTTTTATAATTGACTGACTGTACGTCAATTTTCGACAATAATAATAATATGGATTTGTATATATTTTCGTGCTGATCTAGTTATGAGAGACTTATTGATATTATGTTCGTTACTAAAGTTAATAGGTTTACGAAAAATGTTCGATATGAAATTATTATTATTAGTGCGCAATATTGAGTATAGTTGAATAGTAAGTTAGCTGAATAGGTCCAGTCAAATAGTCGCCTCGTTACGAATGGGTAGTTACAGGTACAATCGCAAAACTGTTACGCCAGTTCCAGCATCACATAAATAGTAAATCCAAAAACAATCTGTTATTTTATATAGCCTGTTACTGTATAACAGCTGGTAGTTGTTGATGAAATAGTATCGTGAGGGTTGATCATTGTAATAACTTTGCTGAGTGATGACTGCATAGAATATCATCGTCACCACATCTCATCCCGTGGGGGGTGTAGAAATCGTCCCGAGAGGGAATAAATGAAGAAAATAAATGTTTATTACAAGCTTCCTACTCATATTACTGATTTGCCGGACACAAGTTACAAGACACATATTAAACGTGTACTTATGTCTAGGGGTTATTATATCACTATAGAGTACTTCGATGACAAAGACGCCTGGCGCTCACCACCTACCTGCACATTGCTCGCTGGAGATCTTGTAGCCATATAGACATGACTAATTTGTTGAGTTACGTGAACTATCTGTGACTATCTGTAATATGATTGCTAACATATACTAAAGGAGAAGGAAATGACTCCATACATTCCTGGGCCCAGGTGTTAACTGAATCAAACTAGCCTTATTTGTGAGAGGATATAATAACAAGACTTCACTGAAATTTTGGTGAAATTTGGCTATCCAGGAATCAAGTTATATGAAGTATAGTAAAAGTGAGGTTAAATTATAACATTGTAGTTTTATACAAAATATTTTTGAATGGGTTCGGTTGTGTTATGGTTTTATGCATAGAGATTGCGACATGTCGAAGATCTGGCACGTTTGGATCCCCCGCGCCCCGTGCAGTCACTACAGTTGAAGAAAACCACAAATAAAACATGGAAAATACGTGCGCACTTAAAACGAAACACAACTAACGAGTGACAGTCAAAGAGTATGTAAAGGCCGTCAGGCAGAGAAGTGTTGCCCGAAGAAAAATCAAAGGAATACGATCCGCTATGAATCGATTCCACGAAAAGCACTTGTCACTCGATTTTCAAACATATTCTGAGATTTTACCGATTTATTCTTAATCGATTGCGAGTAATTCATCATTATTTTATCGATTATTTCGTTTCATAACTTAATTTAAGTTTTCTCGCTTCCTAGATAGAAACATGATACCATATTTTGTGATTTCCTTTAGAAAAATATAACGGTTTTTTTAATTAACATTTCAACTAGTTAACTGCTGGGCCCAGAAGTTTCCTTCTCCTTTAATTTATTGACTCTGTCTCAAAATGAATAATGTTATTGTTTCGATGTTTTTCTTTTGTTTCCTAAATATAATCTAAATTAATATTCATTCAGACCACCGATCGAGCAGATATTGTGTTTGCCTACTAAATAATTACTTTAAGTGGACCAAATCCCGTGTGCATGCCCGCTTGAGTATGTTTCGCCGGACCGTCTCAACTGGGCCGTGTTGAAACTGGTAGTAGATGAACTTGCTGAGTTTGTTTCGCTGGGTCTTCACAGTTGGGGCGCATTGGATCCGGTGGTAGCATTAGAGCGCGACCGTTGTTTTAAACACAAGGTCCGTTTTAATAATAATACTGAATTCATACCTTAATATAGACAGAACCATTCGACAATATGTAGTAAAATATAAATTTCAATAATTAAACCTGAACATAATCTCCTTGACAATAACTTAATACAAGCTAGCTAAATATCACTACTATTATAAAATAAATTGAATGAATGTTTTAACATTCCGTGTACCTAAATAATCTGTAATAAATAACTAGAAATAATAACTGTATTACTACAAACATGTTCTGACTATTTACAAGCGCTTTTTTGTAGTCTATGTGAATAAAAACCTTTTTTATTTTATTTTTATTTAAAAACCTACCAGAGAATGGGCAGCAGCGTTTTTCTGTGAACTATGACCATCAAACAGCGATCGCCAACCCGTCTGCCAAGCGTGGCGATTATCGCATATCCGCCATTCTTTGGGGAAGCTTTTGTTGGAGTAGATGTAATTTGGCTGACATGATGATCATTGTCATTTATCTGTGTAAACTATAAAAAGTACATGTAGATTAGCTTATTTAAATTATAGCTTAATAGGTCTACAAGGCCAGTTGCAAATATTGAGCGGAGTGTAGTTAAGCAGATGTATAATTTTACAATCATCATAATGGGACATTTGTTTTTGTTGGCATGTCTTTTTTTGTGATTTTTGTGAATATATAATGAAAATATAACAGTGTTTATATATTACCTATACGGTCAATACCACTGTGTCAAATTTGAAGAAGATTGGTTTAGCCGTTCAGGAGGAGTACGATCATGAACGAACTACATGAGTTGCCTAAGAGAGATGAATATCAGGATCGCGGGTGTATTTCTCAGATTGGCCTAAATATATTGCAGTTATTTGGTACCTTCTGTGTACTTTTACGTACCTTTCCTGAAAATCTGTGTACCTACGCCCGTACAGTGATATTTGAAATATTAGGTACATCCGCTATCCTGATATCAGAACCGCGGGTGTACTGTTAAACAGTGTACCAAGTTACATATATTGGTTAAGTACATTTGGTACCTCTTGTGTACCTCATGAAACAAGTATTAAACAAATAAAATACGGTATGCTTCTTGAGAAATTTAACAAATCATTTTTCACTTTTACGTCTTTACTATTTTATTTAAAAAAACCGTAGTAATCGAACCCAGAACCTTCACATTAAGCATATACTATTATTCTCTTACCGGCCAATCTGCGAAATACACCCGCGATCCTGATATTCATTAAGAAAGAGCTTCGTTTACACTCAAATCAATTACTAAACTAGAAAGTTTGCTTTATTATGTCTTTAAATCAATATGGTTCAAGTCATTTCGTAACTAGATACTGGTATCAGATTGCAGTAACAGAACTAGAAAGCCTCGTATCCGAAATTCTTTTTCACAGACGCCACCACATCCAGCTACTCCAATCTGTCAAATTTATTTTATAGATTTTCAACTTTATCACATAAGCATAAGGTTCACTTTCAATTGGGCAAATTTGACAGATTGGGGTAGCTTGATGTGCTGGTGTCTGTACATCAGAAAAGGAAAAGGCTTGTTAATTCTTCAACAGGGTGTCACAGTTTATACGTACCTATATCAGTTTTTATTTTGTGATTACTAAGCTTATTCTTGAACAGAAAAACCTTGTGACTGTCATATGTATGACTAGCTGGTGCCCGCGACTTCGTCCGCGACAATTTTGAATGATTACCAATGTAACTACTTACTTCTAGCTTACTCTAAAAAAATACTAATAAAAGAAATAAGCAATATAAATTTAAGAAAACCTAACCTATAAATAACCTAGTTAAGAAATAAACTAAAGACTACTTTGCTACTGTTATTTAAAAAAAGACCCGATATCATAAACCCAAAAATATCAAAGTATACATATCAATTGTCCTTAAGTAAAGTCAGTAAGTCAAATAAAGTAATATAATAATAAACAATGCATTAATCACCAACGTAACTCCCATTAGCTTAGGTTGCGACCACGGCATTGATAGGTCTAATATCACATTTTGTGAACGAAACCATAGCGCGATCTAAAACGATGATTACACCATCTACTAACAAAAATATAACCTTGTAAAGCGGTAAAATTAAGATGTGGGCATATATTTTGGGTGAGATTTAGGCGATCATCTTTTGATTCAGTTTTGGACTACCTTTTACTTCAAGCATTTATTTATTTTACCCGAGTTACAATCGAGTTACAACATTGTGAACTTGTAGATCAGTAAAATTAAGATGATATATTTTGGGTGCGATCAACTGCGATCATCTCGACACGAACAATTTATACTACGCTAACTCGAATTTTGGGTCAATGACTTTTTTATCCCAATTTTATTAAATTGACGTTTTTTAATATGTTATGAAAAATACAAAAAAAAAAGAAGTTACAAATCATATAAAACGCTAAATCTTTACTTAGACGACAACAAACACAACATTTTAAGCAATAAGAAACGAATTTCTCTATAATTTAAGTTGGCGTACATTTTTGGTGTTGACCTATTGAATCAGTTATGGATTACCTTTTTTAACAACAAATTATTCCCTTGATTGCTTTATTTTTAACTGAAATATCAATTTACATGCTTTTAACTCCAAAAAAAAAACTGTTTTTCATACAAACTTACATCTCTATTTTAGTTGTCTTTAGGGGTGGAATTTCCAAAAGTCCTGATGATATATTTATAATGTTTAAATGAAAGGCGGAATACTAATTTGCATGCGTTTAACTTAAAACTTGTTGCCACTTTTTTCATATAAACTTACATCCCCAATTTTAAGCCCTTGTGGGTGGAATATTCAAAAATCCTGAAATATATATTTTAATTTTTAACTGCAAGTCTATATACTAAAGCCTTTAACATCAAAATTAAGCACTTTCATAAAATATTTCATCCCTTATTTTAGTCCCTTAGGAGTGGTATTTTCAAAAACCCTTCTTCAGTGGATGCCTACGTCATAAAAGGTAACTACTGTCAAAATTCAAGTCCTAACTGCAGCCGTTTAGACTGTGCGTTGATATGTCAGTCAGGCAGTATAAAATTATATTCCCTATTTTCCGCCCTTGGGGGTGTAATTTCCAAAAATCCTGAAATAAATGCTATATATTTTTAACAGAAAGGCCAAATACTCATTTTCATGCGTTTATCTTCAAAAATATCGCATTTTTCATACAAACTTACATCCCCTATTTTATGACCTTCGGGGTGGAATTTTCAAAAATCCTGAAATATATATATTTTTTATTTTTAACTAAAAGCCAAATGCTAATTTTCATGCGTTTAACTTAAAAATTGGGACTTTTTTCGTACAAACTTACATCCCCTATTTTTTGCCCTTGGGGGTGAAATTTCCAAAAATCCTGAAACATATATTTTTATTTTTAACTGCAAGGCCAAATACCAACTTTCATGTCTCTAACTTCAAAAACGGCAAAGTTTCATACTAACTTCGCACCCCCGTTTTACCCCCTTAGGGGTTGAATTTCGAAAAATCCTTCCTTACTCCTTGTCTACATTATAAAGAAAACATCTGTGCAAAATTTCAGCTTTCTAGGGCCAAGGGTTTGGGCTGGGCGTTGATGAGTCAGTCAGTCAGTCAGGACTTCTCTTTTTATTTATATAGATTTACGTAACGCGTAGAACATTCGCTGTTCTTGGAGTTTGTGTAACAATTATAGTCTGTTTGTAACATTTCTGTAATAAGTATTTAATTTTAATTTTGTAGTATTATTCGCATTACTACATTGCCATTGCACATCACAAAGAAGACTATCTACTTATTATAGTCTGCTGCACTTTTTAAGTTGGCATTATCAATATTTTTATTTATATTACATACATTTGTATATTGACAGTCACCGTAGTCTAGTTGGTAGTGCTCCTGTCTACGAAGCTGGTGGTCCTGGGTTCGAATCCCGGTAAGTGCAAATATTTGTGTAATGAGCACGAATATTTGTTTCTGAGTCATGGATGTTTTCTATGTATTTAAGTATTTATCTATCTATATAAGTATGTATATCGTCGCCTGGTACCCATAGTAACAAGCTTTGCTTAGTTTGGGGCTAGGTTGATCTGTGTGACATTGTCCCTAGGTATTATTATTATTATTATATGTCGATGAGGGCAGAAAATTGTCATTATCACGTTCGTCACATGAAGTGATTCTTGAAATAGCACTGGATTATTGCCCGGTACACTTATATTTGTATAAATATATAATTGTAAAGAGGAAATAAATAAATAAATAAAATATTATTTATAAACCAAATAACTAGGGACGCGCAAAATATTGTTGGATTAAACACATGGAATATTTGCAGTGAGGTTTGGTGCCGCTACATGAACAACCGTTCCAACGTTAGGAATAAAAATCCAAAAGAGCAATGCACCACTTCCCTCAATTTATTGTCATCTTTCAATTGACATAAGTCAGCTGTCATCTGTCTTATATCATCGCTGCACAACTAAACACTCAACGCTACGCTCAAGATATAATTAAAGTGAACTAAATGATTTTGAACTTAAGTGATAATTGCATGGCATTCCTACTACCTAAAAATATCACACTCTGCGACAATTATATATCGATATATATAAAAATCAATGCCACTTTTCGCTGTAATGTTATAACTCAACAACGCCTTTACCGATTTGGGTAATTTTGGTCTTGAATTATTCGTGGAAATCCAGGGAAGGTTTGTACGTAGAGAAAATTTTAAAAATGTCTTGAAAAAGTGTAAAATCGTAGTTTTTACTAGCTAGCAATTTAAAATATTTTTTTGTTTGAATAAATGAACTTAATAATATTTTTTTTTATTACTATGCCTTATACGTAGCGAAGCACGTACCGGGTCGCTAGTACAACTATAAATCAGTTAGGCGTGGATCTAAAGACTCTCGACTCCTATGAAAGGATCCAAGAAAATAAATAAATATCCTGGGACTCACGGATCCCAAACTAAGCAGCGCTTGTATTATGGAAACCAGATAACTGATATACACATACATATACTACTTTTCTTTTGTAAATACATACTTATATAGAGAATTACACCCAGACTTAGGACCATCAGACATGTTCATGCTGCACACACTTATCTGTCCTGTGTGGGAATCGAACCCACGACCTCCAACTTGAGGTGATGAACAAAGCATTTGCCAACCTCACTAACAGCCCCGTCCTATGAAAGAATACGAGAAAAAGGATAAGCTTACAATGTGCGTTATTTATATTTGTATTTTTTTACGAAATAAGTAAACACTTAATTTACTCCCAGAAACCAAATTACGTTCCCAAAGTAAATTGTCTTGGCTTCTTCTTCCGTAAAATGTAATTTGCTTGGATGAAATCAGGCTCACAAAACATTCGACGTTGTTATAATATGTTATTTTATTTGTAGAAATTACGTAATTTACTTATTTGATGGTAATTTACATTAGACAGTACTGAATTTTGTATATCATTGGGACTGTAATAATATTATATGTCACAGATATTTTACTTAAAAACAATATATTAGTGGTGTTGAAATCTTTATAAAAAAGATAACACCCGTTCAGTTTTCAAAGTTTCTACACTAATACACAAAGCGTACCTACCAATAGGAAAAATAAAATAAAACTTCATACAGTCTAAAACTCGACTAGTTCTTGTTTATTGTATGGGCAGTGTTTGCCCTGGTGACAGAGTTGTTCAAGCCGTCCAGTAAGCCTTATCGAGTGTTGTCTTACGACAACAACCGAGACCGTCAGCTTAACGTAACCGTCTCCGAAACACGGAGACATTTAACCACTTTGACGGTCACCCATCTTTAAACTGACCGCGTGCATAGGTGCTTCACCTCACCGATCATTTACGGACCGGTGAGCGCGACTAGCTAAGAGAGCCTCCTAACTTCGCGGCAAAAAATCGTGTTCTTTATTTTTTATTCTACTGGAATATCTGCAAGCCATATCTTATCTATATCAATTTTAATAAGTACACCGCTATTATCCCAGATGAAAAAAAACTATGATTTTTGGCGGCATGGGTAGCGTTCATCATCATGTCAGCCAAAGTACGTCCACAGCTGGACAAAAGCCTCCATAAAGAATGAGAGGATATATCATATTCACCACGTTTGGCAGACTTGTTGGCCAGTTTGATGGTCTTAGTTCACAGAAAAACGCTGCTGCCCGTTATCTGGTAGGTATTCCCTCGGAAGATTTCTACGCCGCCCACAGGATGAGATGGGGTGATGATATTTTATGCCGTCACCACAAAGCAATATAGAATAGAAAAGATAATAAGGATAGCGTTCAACGGTAGAAATGTTAAAGTGGGGCAGATAGTTTTTTCGCTTTAATTAATTTATATAAACTGCCTAAGTTCAAAATACTATCTATCGAAATAACACTATGGTACATACGCCAGCACATTAAACTACCCCACTCTGTCAAATTTCCCGAATTGAAACTGAACCTTATGCTTCTGTGATAAAGTTGAAAATCGATAAAAGAAATTTGGCAGATTGGGGTAACTGGATGGGCTGGCGTCTGTACGTAAAACTATCGATCCTGCGCCGGTATTGTCGTGTCACCATCCCATATAATTATGTCAGAGTGGGTATAGAGAGTGCACCTATTATATTATGTTTCCGCACATTCTCGTGCGTTCTATGTCACTAGTCTCCATTTAGATAGCAGAATTTAAGCAAATATCACTTTAAACTATAGAATTTTATTCGATAAATACTGACATTCGAATTGAAATCAATTGGGAGAATCGAATAGTCCTCGAAATCCTAATCACATGCGCTAATGAATTATTATCATTTAAATTCAAACATAATTTTGTCCAATGCTCTTTAACACGTTATTAGTGGGAATGTATGAATAGCTAGAGGGTTATCATTAATATGCATTTGTGGTTTAATTAGTGGACTATGTTAATCATGCAACACTTTAATGTTTGTTTTAATCACCTCATCAAAAAGCAACACGCATTTCTTAAAACGTACAAAGTGCTCTCCAACTCAATAGTAATAATAATAATATGTAGGGGCAATGTCACACAGATCATCCTAGCCCCAAACTAAGCACAGCTTGTACTATAGGTACCAGGCGACGATATACATACTTATATAGATAGATAAATACTTATATACATAGAAAACATCCATGACTCAGAAACAAATATTCGTGCTCATCACACAAATATTTGCACTTACCGGGATTTGAACCCAGTATAGTATCATCATAATCATCATATCAGCCAAAAGTCGTGCACTGCTGGACTAAAAGGCCTTCCCCAATGATCTTCACAATCGTTGGTCTTGTTCTACCATATCATCATCGGTCCATCTTGTAGGGGCCCGCCCACGCTGCGCCTTCCGGTTCAAGGTCAGCACTCGAGAACCTTTCTACCCCAGCGGTTCTACCAGCTAATGCACTGCTAACTGCCATTAGTATATCATATATTAATACGTGATGCAAAAAAATTGTACTTTTTATTATATTATATATATTATATTATATTTTTAATTTAGAATAATTAAAGTTTGTATGGAGAAGGAGTGCACAAAACTAATATTTTTATATACCTAATAAGTATTAGAAGTAAATTATTTCAACAAAGCTAGCAGTACGCAAACTACCATACCTACTTTTGACATAATGACAAACTAAGTAAAGATGACAAATTGAGTGTCTAAACTGAGAACAGATTAATATTATTTGTCTTTAATGTATACATGGTCTTTGATAATAGAACCTTACTGGTCGAATTTCGAACAAATGCGATCTCTAATTATAGTGGTCAAGCGAGCGAGATCGGCTTTTTTTGTTCATACCTCTTAAAACCATTCAAGGTTATTGGAAACTCTCGTTATACAGTACACATTTCGATTTATACTTCTCGTCGATCGAGTACGACTGCGAGCGCGCTATGAACACCATCACCCTCCATGACCCTTAGTTGCAATCCATATAGATGCCCCCTCCGATCTTCAAGTAGGATTGGCAGTACACGGTTTTGCGTATTAACATAAATCTATAGTTGCACAAAACTTTCCTGAAATCCAACCGTATAATACATTTCCAGTTACACTTAAAACTTGTAATTCCTTATCAGTATTTTTTATGCACAACTAAAAAGGCCTATCAAATTAATATGCGTCTTATATTCACCACGTTAAGATTGATATCTCAAGCGAGAACCTTACCTTGCCGTAGCACAGTCTTGTTGACTAGCACGGGAGGTAATGTACTTCATTGTGTATACCGTCAATTGGAGATTATAATAATATAATTATAGCTAATTGGTAATGTGCTTTATTTTTGTATACCGTAAATTTGTAGATATAAATGTACAACAGATTTGTATTGTATATGTACTTCTCTCAGCACATTATTGACAAATTTATATGGCCAAAAATTATGTAACTAATAACTTGTTAGCTATTAAGAACTTTAGTAAATTAGTTGAGCCGGTGTACTGTTATCCATTTTATGCTAATAAAGTTCTATTCTATTCTATTCTAGTTATAATAAGTTTGAATAAATGCATTAAGAAAATGTTACCAGCAACCCAATATATCAAGTAAACAAAAGTTATCCAATAAAACGCAATAAAGATCCTAAGATTAATTGCAGAGAAACAACGGTGCAACTAGTCGAGATAATTAAAATAAACTTGTGCCGAGTTATAAGGAAGTTCAGTCAGGTAAAGTTTGGTTTAAGTGTTGACGGATACAATTTATTTTTACGCTTTGTCTTAATAATAAAATAGGTAAGAAGTCAGTAGAACACAAATAATTTTATTTATTTTACATTATTTGGGATACTTACAGCTAGCAGGTACACATAACTTATATAAATCTGAAAGCCATTTACAAGATTCCACTGATAAATAATACATTAATAAATTAGGTTAAAGGTCGGTCAGCAAATGCGAAATCACGAGAAATAAACTTGTGTTAATGTATGTTTAAGCTTGGAAACACTGGTATTAAATAGGTCCAAATCATATTCACAAGAGAGCTTGTTAAAAAGTCAAAATAATAATAATGTTATTTAAAACAATAAAAGGCTTAAGTTGTATGTTAAGTAAGTCTTCTGATATCTTAGTTTAGGGAATGCTCTGTGGTTTCCGGCCATATAAAAGGGCCACCCCATACTATACCGTGGGTGTCGTAAAAGGCGCCTAAGGTATACAGCAGGTAGTCGTGCAGCAGCGCCACTTTTGTACTAGTTACCACCTAAATGCGGTCTCCAACCTGTATGCCAAGCGCGATGACTAACGCAAACCCCTACAAATGGCAACGTTATGGAAGGAGGATGCCTATGTCCAGCTGTGGACGATATCAGGCTGATAATGATAGGGAATATCTACATAAATCTACACTAATAACCTTGCCTCCTAAATGATCTTGCCTCCTTGGTATGTTTGCTGAAGCAAGAATAGATGGATTTCATGCCATCATACGCAAGAGACTGGCGTCAATGATAACCAGGATATGAGGCAGCTCTAACAGCATCCTGAAAGTCATTGCAGATAAACAGGATTCCAATATCCTAAAAGCGTATATTCGCGCTCAAATAAGATAGTGCCTCGTGTATTCTATTTTATTCATATTTTGTGTAATCCTTCTATGTATGGACTTTTGTCTGAAATAAAGATTTATTATTATTATTTTTATAAACTAGGTAGTCCTGTATGTTAGGAGACAGTATTCTCCCATAAAGAGTGGTTGGTCTTGCAGCCAGAGTGTTAGCAAGTGTTGCAATTAAGTCATACATACATGCGATTGTGTGTGTGGTTATATGGTGAGTATGTTATCCTTACTAATATTATAAAGGTGAAAGTAACTCTGTCTGTCTGTCACGTTTTCACAGGTTGTAACTTATTGAAAAGGAGGATGAAAAGTTGTATGGAAGTATCGTCACTTTTTTAGGTTATTGATTTGATACAAATTAATATGTAGTATGTATGTACTAATAGTACAAGCTTTGCTTAGTTTGGGGCTAGGAAGATCTGTGTGACATTGTCCCGGGATATTATTATTATTATATGACATTTTAAATTTGTAAAAGTTTTAACCTCAAGTGCATAATAACAATAGTGGATGAAAGTTTGTATTGAAAAATGTAAGATTTATGTGAATGTTTTCTTCGAGCATTCGAAGGAATGTAATATAAGTTTGCGACAAGAGACAAAATATTAGTGAAATTCTGAGTTCCCTCAGAATTTACGGAGTCATTACAAAATGTGCGGACGAAGTCGCGGGCGCAACTATTGACACGTATACATTAGTGATGTTACGACAATATCTATAATAAAAAACTTGAGAGGTGTCAAGGGACACCCGGATGGAAAGAAGTTATTTCTTATTATTTATTATGTACAAAAAACCTGTATACACTCAACAAAAATAATCGTCGCGATACCACACTGTTCAATGCGAAATAGAAATGAAAATATCTGGCTTGCTTTCTATAAGAAAGAGACAGACAGAGCTGCAAAAAGTGTCGTGACAACTGTTCGTAAGAATGTTTTCCGTCTAGCCCCCTTTCACAACGCGCGATAAGGAACTTCGTTCCAATAATCATCTTCATGACTTTGGAAACTATATATTTGCTGACAGCAGCTTTTCATAATCATATTAACACAATGGACTCGCATCACTCCATTGTGTTAAATATGATACCACCTTATTATTTGATCTGGCAATGAGAGTGCCTACACATAGCCTACACTACCGCAAATAGTGTCGGCGGGTGGTTATATCGGACTTGCACCGACTAAACCTACCTGCTATGGACTTCTTATGGCACCTGATGGGAGGAGCCCCGGAAACGCGGGTACCTATGCTGCTCCGGTGCCCCCCTTTTGCGCCGAAATATGTTACCACCTACATCAACTTAATACTGAGGCTGGTCCAAAATTAACGTCACTATTACGGTTATGTATAATAGCAAAGTGATTGATCTTATATCCATATGGTTGCATGGTATGTGTGAGTGTGTGTGCACATCAAGCGAAATAGGTGAATTTAAATTAGTGTAATAACAATGTCCTTTATAGAGGGTAATCATCACCATTACTTTGGAAAATATATCTTTTCTGACATGGAGTAATAACACTCCATTGTACATCAACTTAATACTTGAGGCTGCTGTAAAATAAATAAAAAAACATTTTATTCTTAGTTTTATTTCTTATAAATTGTAACTAAATAACTTAATGATGAACTTTAAAACGAAATCTTTCAATAACTCAAAATTGAAGTCTATTTATGCATGAAAATATTATCAGGCTGTCTTCCGGGAAGGCCCAGAACCATTGTTATTACGCCTAAGTTTACTTTGACCAACACACCAAGTTTCACATCATTATTTAATTATAATAATCTTCTAGTCATGTTTAAAAAATTACGTATGTTACTAACTTACTCCAACAGCTTCGCCTCTGCGGAAATTTGTGCTGGAAAAGCTGAGAAATCTTCTAATAGTAACTATTAATGCTCTATAGTTAAATTCGCCTTACGATCTAACCTCTTATCAAAGTTCAGGTAGATTGGATTGGTCATTGGGATGAATAGGGGTGTTCCTGGGCAAATTTCGGTTGTGGTGGCTAATCAAAATCAATAGTCATTTATTCCGTTAAAATATTACATTTGTGTGCAATCGTCATCTTTTTACCCTACCGTGCAGTGCATGACGTGGCAGCTACTGAGAAACACTGCCAGAAAACTCAGTAGGAATCCTTTTTTAAAATATTTATTTCTTACATAAAATTACATTGTATTTAAATGTGTTAATTTAGAGCGACTCAATCCCAAGCTGTTTTGTCACTTAAATAATCAGAAGTTTTGTAGTAAGCCCTGCTACACAATTTGGCTTTTATAATTCTTTTAAACTTATTCATAGACATTTCTCGGATATCACTGGGAAGTTTGTTATAGAATCTTATACATTGCCCCATAAAAGAGTTACTTACTTTGTGGAGACGGGTGGTATGTAACACAAAGTTATGCTTAATCGTTAATCTCAACGGACACTAGCAGTTAATCTTATGAGGACTCTGCTAATCTTATGGGTTGGCTGTTCGTTATGATACGCCTGAGGCACGGCCAACTTCCGGGTAGCTACTGAGTGTTTTTTTTTTCTCAATATATGCGCTTCAACACTCTTCCGCTCTGCCAAGAAGTTCATTGAAACTTCTTACAAATTATTCATAGAATTAACGAGGTTACATGACAACACTTTTAAAATTGATAAGCTCTTAAATCAATGTCGGTAATATATTTTTTCCTAAATACTACATGGAATTACTCAACGTCGTCTGCGTGGAGTAGTGTTTCCGAAAAGAGATAAATGTTAAGGAAAATGCATCTAATTTGTAACCTAAATCCGTCTAAGAGATTATATTCAACTGACCGACTTAAATCCACATACTAATATGGATTTACTTGAAAATTTTATTGAAATAAAATAAACAATTTTAATAAAACTACTTGCCTCCATGTCGATAGTCAACTTTGCATAAGCATCGTCCTTTGAAATTAAATTATACAAAAAAGTGCATTTTATCTAAGAACTATACATATGTTATTACAATTTTAAGTTTGAAATCCTCCTATTATTATTAATCCGGAGGTCAAATACGTCGGTAAGGCTTCGTAATAATTCCTCAAAATCCTTCGCAAATCAACATAAGCCTCCAGTTTGCGGTGAGGGTTGATTGGTTGTGGCTGAAGCCGATCTTTGATGCAGCATACCGGCGGTTACCGATGACATCATGCTACCGGAAACTACAAAATTCAGTTGTTTTGATACACATGTTCAATAGAGTTTCTTGTGAATTATTCATCTAAAAATGTAGGTAGACATGACTTTGCGGAATCTCTGACTATTCTGATAAGAAAACACGTTATTCAGCAACCATATACGTATATTCAACTCATCAGGATTGGACCATTACAACACTTAGCAAACTTTAACTAAATTACTTCACTTTAGCATTATAATAAATGAAGGTACACACAACACACGATGTTAACAACGTTTCTGTTTCTGCGCTCGATGACAACTGCCGAACTTTGCAGCCATTCCAAATGTCATGAACGGGAATGAACTGAATGCATCGGCCATTCCGCTCATTCACCAGAGACAGATTATATCCTTTTAATAAATATTAAATTAAATACAAAGCAAAATTACCTTTTTAAGTAAACAAATCACCAAAAATGTTGCCAATTATTTGGAAATCATAACATTCGGCCATCCGACCCTGTGTTGCCTCCTGGCACACACAATACATAAACATAAGTTATATATACCTTAAAAAAAAACATCAGCAAATCATAACATTCAAATAAAATAAAAAATACAAAAGTTTTGTATACAACCATATAAGTTATATATAGTTATACCTTTCAAAAACAACATCAGCAAATCATAACATTCAAATAAAATAAAAAATACAAAAGTTTTGTATACAACCATAAAAGTTATATATACCTTTCAAAACAACATCAGCAAATCATAACATTGAAACAAAATAAAAAGAATACAAAAGTTTTGTATACAACCATAAAATACATTTTGTCAATAATACATTATTACAAAACAAAAACAAAGTGAAATAAAAAAGCTAGGTACCACGATAACAAAAATCATGGGCTATAACGATATATCGACAAAAATAGTTAAAACAGTCAAAAAAGTCATTGCTGACCATCTAAGCCATATCCTGAACATTGGATTAGCTTCAGATATTTACCTTACAAACTAATAAAACCTCTCTTTAAAAATAGAAAAACGATATGTAGAATTCTATGAGCCTAGAGCTCTCTTGTCGGTATTCTCTACAATCATCAAGTATATACGCCCAAATTTATTCTTACTTCGTAAAAAAAAGGAATATGCAGAACTAAAAGGTTGCTGAAAGTATACGACAATAAACAGGGCTAATTACGATTTCTTAAATATTAATGTATCAAGAATTGACAATAAAATACCAGATTGTGCCATTTTTTTTTGACATTGAAGTATTTGACTGCGTGGACCATAAAATATTATTAGAAAAATTAAATTCATGCGCGGTATGAGGACCTAGGCTAGGATATATCGAACCTTTTTTTTTTTTTTTAGTTAGATCCACCGACATTAAACATTTAGACAAAAGAAAAACAAAACTTGAAAACAATATTATTTCTCTCAATAGATTGGTTAAGTATGATGGGTAGTTCTTGGGTTCCCTATTATTTAAAATATACACCAATGAGTTGACTAAAGCTATAAACAGGTCAATGTCACGATTTACTCACGATAGCACTGCTATAATTGAATGTAATTAAAACTTCAATGTAAAGATTATATTAACGAATGTTTGATATTACATAATAGAATGGATGCGAGGTAATAATAATAAATTTGAAAAAACCAACATAATTCAATTTAGACAATGAATTACTCCACCGACACTTAATATTCACTATCATGACAACCAAATAAATAAATTTCTAGGCTTAATTATTGACTACAAAATTGACTGGAAAGCTGATATACATGGTTTGAGCAAAAATATATAAACTTCCCTCGATAAGAAACCGAGATGCATTACTGCCTATGACAATCAGAATTTCATCCAAGATACGGTACTACTTATTGGGTTTAGTTTCCCCACAAACACAGTAATGCAGCTTTTAATGCTCAAAACAATGCATTAGGGCTATGTCTAAATTAAAAATTCTAGATAAGTGGGACCATTTTATGTGTAAAACTTGGTTTTGTATTCTGTTAGTCTGTTTTAAATTTGTTATGTACCAATTTTATTTTGTGATTTTAGATTATGAACTAATTCAATTGATTTATGACTTTTTTATATTTAAAACTTATTTTTGCATTATGTAGCAATCAAGATGAACATTTTTATGCATTTAGATAGAACATAGAATACTATTATTTTAATATAACATCCATATATCTGTAACTTTGTTCAGAAAATAAATGATTGATTGATACGTGACTAAATTAAAATTATCAATAAAACAGCAAATAAAATACTTTTGTGTAGAACTAATCAGAACCATGTTTCTGGATTATTATGATTTTGAGCTCATATCAGATTCAATTTCATCAACCTTAGCTAATACATGACTTTTATGCAGTGGCAAAACTGCTGATTGTTCAAAACCCTTAACTGGAACTTATTAAAACTTTTACCCAAATTAAGTAGCTCGGCATCGGTTTTGCGCGAAGGTCTACAATCACTATCAAGTGATTTAAAATATTCAAGGAAAATTTCCCGATGCACTTAAAATATCACTTGTTAAACCGATCCATAAAAAAGGGACACACATACGCCTAACAAGTACAAGCCATAGCCCTTTTACCTACCTTCTCGAAAGTATTTGAAAAGGCAATATTATGCAACCGATTAAACCACTTTCTTGAAAAAAATTGAAATACTGGACGATGATCTAAACAGTTTTTGAAAGTCAACATTAATAGTGTATAAATACGTTCAAACATCCTTACAATATGTGAATGACAGAAAAAATGTTATAAAATTATTACTGGACATGACGAAAGCGTATAAGGTTTAATATATATAAGGTTTTGTGCCATAACTACTCAAAAACTATAAGGCTCCGGAATCCGAGGATCTGCTTAAATAATACCTAGAAAACAGATATCCAAATAGTACAAATTGATCACCACGACATGGTCACAATTAAAATAAAGCACATACGATCTGACATTAGACAATTAACTAGTTCGATTCCCCAAGGAAGTGTATTAGGTTGCATACTGTTTCTAACATACATAACCTTTCAAAAATACTAAATAGCGAATGACTGTTCCGGATCTCTTCGCGCATGATATCTCAATTCTTATAAAATGTGAGAATAATTATGATCCTGTCCAACCAATACATGAAACATTGGATTTTGCAACAACTTGGTTACAAGACCATAAATTAAAAATAAATTACGGTAAAATAAAAATTATACAATTCAGATCCCACAAGAAACCACTCTTAAATACAAATATTATATACCAAAAACATATTAAGAAACCGTGGAAACATTTAACTTACTTGAAATTTATATAGATACACATGTAATTTGGCAACCGCATATAGGACAAATAAAATCGAAACTATCAAGATTCTTCTAACAAAACTATCAAGAACTTCCAAATCAATCAAAGCTCTAACACAAGCACCTCTCTATCTGCCTACTATGCATATGCATATTCGTGGCTAAAATAGGGTATAACGCTGTGGGGAAATAGAGAAAAGCAAATCATTTGTTTATCATACAAAAAATATGTGTCAGAATTATAGCCCACATAGACAACACTTAAACCTGTAAGCCTTATTATATCGAATACGAGCTCTTGACTCTGCCTTCAATATACATCTATGACATTTCTTTATACAAAACCCGTACTAACATTTACTAGAGCTAAAGAAATATACACCTTAAATACAAGACACAAAAAGGATTATACATCCCGCCATCTCGGACTAAAATGCTCAACGAAAGCCCATACTACATGGCAGTAAAAATACTTAATAAATTACCATTAGACATTAAAAATGAAACTCATACCCTGGTATTTAATAAAAAGCTAAAAACTCTTAGTAAAAAAAATATTACTACTTAATTAAAGAATATTTAGAAAAACGATTAGATGAATTGCCTAATCTCAAGTAAACTCTTTAATACGGCGACTAAAGACACTTCTTTATTATATAACAATTCAACCAATCTAACCACAATCTTGCCAAATTCCTAATCCTGTATGTAACCCTTCATATAATGCAATATGAACCAGTAATCAAAAATACTAACGATATTTTTATCAATTATCCAGTAAGTCAAATCCAAGTTTATATAAACTTATTTTAAGATTATGTTTCAATAATTATTTACATATTTAAGTATTTATTTAGATTAAATAGTGTTGTTTTTATTCCAATTGTTTTATATAATTATTGATATATTATTAAAGGTTGTAAAATAATATATTATAATTATAGTGGCAACGCCTGTAAAAGCCCACTAACTCCAATTTGTACCTAATTAAGATCTGTACAAATCTTAGTTGCAAATTAACTTGGAACTTTGAACATTTAAAATAGGGATGGTCATATCAACAACAGCTTAACATGTAAGAGAACAGGTAGTAAGTCCATTAAACTTGTACCAAGACCACACAAACTTGGTTTTTTCTTTGAGCGTATCACTATGCTCGCCAAATTTACTATTAAGTAGTGGTCGAGGGTTTAGGGAAGTAAAAAAGAAAAGTAAATCTTACGACTCAGAACTATTCTGCGCCTGTGCCCTATTTCTCACTGAACTATCATTAATACTGTATACACTATTATTAGACAGCCCTTCTACCACAAATTTTACTATAATAATGAGGTTTATTAATAATAAATTTAACATAAAATAATAAAAATATTAACGAAGACTTTCATCATCACGTGAAATAAGATTTAACATTTCTTCTAAAAGTCTACCGTAATTGTATTCACTGGGAAAAGCCTTCATGAGTTTAACTTGCCACTCACCTGAACTAAAAACAACTGTTAGCGAAGCTCCAAACAATCTCCAGCTAACTTTAACCACGTACAGAAAATCTTTAGATACCACTTCTTCACTTGAACTATTTCACGATGGACTTTGTAGTTTAACCATACTTTTCTGAGATCTCCGAGGTGTATCAGGAGGAGCACCTGCTTCATCATCAGTCGTCATCAACATCTCACTGAAACATATACATTCTCCGCGACATAATCCATTCATAATCATGTTACAATAAATAAATTTGTTAAAATCCAGTTAATCATAACAGATGTACAGAATCATTCTATTCAAAACATAGACAAAATCAACACAGTCTTTAAAATTTACCCCAGCATAATCCATTCATAATCATGTTACAATGAATAAATGAGTTAAAATCCAGTAAATCATAATAGATCAACAGAATCATTCTACTAAAAAATATAGAAAAATAAACACCGTCTTAAAACTTAACCCCGGCATAATCCATTCATAATCATGTTACAATGAATAAATTAGATAAATTCCAGTAAATCATAATAGATCGACAGAATCATTCTACTAAAAACATAGAAAAATAAACACAGTCTTAAAACTTAACCCCGGCATAATCCATTCATAATCATGTTACAATGAATAAATTAGTTAAAATCCAGTAAATCATAATAGATCGACGGAATCATTCTACTAAAAGCATAGAAAAATCAACACAGTCTAAAAACATAACCCCGGCATAATCCATTCATAATCATGTAACAATGAATATATGAGTTCAAATCCAGTAAATCATAACAGATGTACTGAATCATTCTACTCAAAACAAAGAAAAACCAACACAGTCTTTCAGTTCTTTCTTTTCAGTTCTCAACACAGTAAAAGTCTTCTAAGCGTTTCATATGTAACAACAAAAATAAATAAAACTGGCTAAATTTTATCGAGTAAACTATTCATTGACCAGATCACTTATTTTGATTAGATAGACTGTTGTAAGCATTCATAGAACACTTTATTTGACAACTAATCACACACTCAATTACCAGCAATTACCATAAATATCCAAAACTCCAGTGTATCCATATAGTAAACCCACTAAGTAACTTTATCCGACGACTAGCGACCCACTCAACATCCAGTGAGACACCTACTCACTCATCTAACCAGCGCAGTCACATAGTACGCCCGCTAACTAACATTATCCGACGACTAGCGACCCGCTCATCATCCAGTGAGATACCTACTCACGCAATTAACCAGCGAAGGCACATAGTACGCTTCCAAACTAACTTTATCCGATGACTATTAACCCTTCCATCATCCAGTGAGATACCTACTCATTCAATTAACCAGCGGAGTCACATAGTACGCCCCCTAACTAACTTTATCCAACGCCTAGTATCCCGCTCAACATCCAGTGAGATACCTACTCACTTAATTAACCATCAAAGTAACATAGTACGCCCCCAAACAAAACTGGTCAAAATCCTCACTGTATTTGTCCACTAGCAGTACCCGCGGACATCGTTCCGCATTATAAGTATTTATGTCCCTGCCCGTTTGTCTCGCGTAATACTTCAAGATTAATAAAAATTATGATGATGAGTCTATGACACTCCACAACAACGTAGCTTTCTATTGGTGAAATAATTTTAAGAACCGGTTCAGTAGATCCAGAGATTATCCCTTACAACGACACCATCTCACAAACTCACCAACGTTTCCTCTTTATAATATTAGTATAGAAGTATAGATAAAACAAATAATCATAGCAGTAATTTAAGTAACCAACAATATAAAATCTACATAATGGTGCTTGTAATTTAATCATTCCCTCAAATAAATATATTCAACGATTTCCATTTAAATATTCCAAGAAGTTTATGGATGTAGTCATAAAGGTATCAAAATTCAATTTTATCCATCTCTAACGCACACAATACGTTCGGCCACTATATACAATAATGTGTGCTTTATTAGTACTGCCAGAGAAAAGCCCCGGCCACGTACCTGCGCCCACGGTTATATAACACAGTTTACACGGCATAATCCATTATCAGAGAGTTGCCCTGACCGTATGGGTAATGCTACGCAATTAACATTTATTTGGATATAAAACAAAGCCTTGAATCCATAAAATTGCTTTATGCCTACACACAAATCCTTGAACGTGGTGATTATTTTCAAGTATGACCAATTACAAGCGGTTTAATCATATTATATCTTTGTTTTATTTTTAAATATGGTCTACATACCTTTTTCTTGGGTAATTTCCACTCCTGAGATGATAAGAAAACACGTTATTCAGCAACCATATACATATATTCAACTCATCAGGATTGCACCATTACAACACTTAGCAAACTTTAACTAAATTACTTCACTTCAGCATTATAATAAATGAAGGTACACACAACACACGATGTTAACAACGTTTCTGTTTCTGCGCTCGATGACAACTGCCGAACTTTGCAGCCATTCCAAATGTCATGAACGGGAATGAACTGAATGCATCGGCCATTCCGCTCATTCACCAGAGACAGATTATATCCTTTTAATAAATATTAAATTAAATACAAAGCAAAATTACCTTTTTAAGTAAACAAATCACCAAAAATGTTGCCAATTATTTGGAAATCATAACAATTCAGACCCAATATTTAGCAATCGAGCTCCTTATCAGTATTTATATTATTTTCCTAATACCTGATTGAGATAATTACGTTAGTTTTACTGAGTAATGTGTTATAATCATGATATCTCGAAAAAGATTTTTAATTGTGGTCAATAAAAAATATTAAATAAAGTAGGTAGTAAAAAACAAGTTTAGGGTGCTTTACCACTAGAGATGTGTTAAAGGGATTTATTACCCTTGTGCGGGCATTATCTGTAAACTAAAAAAAAACACTTTTATACTTGTTATATCTTTGATACCTGGATAATAATATAGATATATTATTACCCAGGTATCAAAGATAATAATAATAATAATATAGATATTATTATGTCTTTTATTCCATGTCATTCTTATTTTATACATTTACAAATATATAGTTACAAAAAAATATATTTATAAATATAAAAAATAGACATCCAATCGGCAACGGGAGCAGGGTCCATGCTACCGATGGTCAAGGCTCCAGAGAGAGGAACCTCCTCACAATACGCGCCGTCTCCAAAATAACTGCCTTCTGAACCTGACCCTCGACCCAACTGCCTAACGCGAGCCTCTTAAGGTGACGGTCGAGGCTCTTGGCAATCAAACCATGGGCAGAAGCGACAATCGGTACAATGATCGCCGAGTCGACGTCCCACATGTCAACAACCTCGCGTGCTAGGTCAAGGTATTTAATTTCCTTGTCTTTTTCAGCTTTCACAAGGTTGTCATCATGTGGGACAGCAACATCGACGATCACTGCCTGGCGCTCTTGGCGATCCACCATCACAATATCAGGCTTATTGGCAACAATAGTCCTATCTGTGATGATGGATCTGTCCCAGTACAATGTGACACGGCCATTCTCCAGTATTGTCTCTGGAACGTATCTGTAGTACGGCACCTCCGACGTCACAAGGTTGTACCGCAGAGCAAGTTGCTGATGGATTATCCTGGCTACTTGATTGTGCCTGTGCAAATACTCACCATTAGCAAGACGGGAGCAACCAGAAATTATATGTCTGAGGGATTCCCCAGGGCGGTGATATGCCCGACAAATGTCAACAGTACCATCCCTCAGTATAAATCTCCGGTAGTTATTCGTCATTACTACTTCGTCAGTAATTGCACAGACAAAACCCTCGGTTTCCGCAAAAAGGTCACCGAACCGTAGCCAGGCTACTGATGCTGTTAAGTCTACATCTGGCCCGTGCGGGGCCTTGTAAAATCTGTCATGAAGTTCCTTGCTCTGCCATACCTCCTTGCGGTCACTGGTACTAAGTACCGCGGGTTGACGCCAGTTAGTTTTGGCTAAGGATAGAGCGGTGAATCCATTGTCCACGGCGATCCCGTCCGCATGCATACCCACACTATTATGTAGGAAATAGTTTCTAAGATTATACAGCTCACGGTTATGCAGAGTTTTAGCATTTAAAAAGCCACGACCACCACATTTCCGTGGGATGTAACAATCTCATCACAGAAGAGCGGGGGTGATGCATCCGATGTGATGTCAGCCGCGTTTGGACTGTTCGGTCCAGGGCGTCTAGCTCAGTTTGAGTCCACTTGAGTATTCCAAAGGAGTACAACAAGACTGGCATGACCCAGCCATTGTAAGCACGCACCTTGTTCCCTCCCGACAAAAGGCTTTTCAGCACTTTTGTCAAGCGGCCCAAGAAGCGCCCCCGCAATGACTCCTTCATGTCAGCCTCTCTGATGCCTAATGCCTGTGACATACCCAAGTACTTGTAGGTTTCGGTTGCAGAGAGGGTTACTAAGTTAATGGAAGCTGAGAGTTGGGTGCTCTCAGATTCCACTATCTTCCCTCGTTTTGCATGCATGACTGCAAATTTGTCAATACCAAACTCCATTCTGATAGAGTTACTGAAGTTTTCTGTGAGCTTCAGTAACGCTGACAAGTGAAGATTGCTAGAGGCAAATAACTTTAAGTCATCCATGTAAAGGAGGTGTGATATTACTTGTCCTCCTCTCCGCAGTCGATAACCTAACCCAGAATCCTCTAGTAGTGTGCTCAGAGGGTTCAGAGCCAGGCAAAACCACAATGGGCTCAAACTGTCGCCCTGAAAGATTCCCCGTTCTATCCTTATAGGTTCACGGTTCCCCAAGGTCTGGCGAGATCCTGGATAAAGAAGGACTGTACTCCACTGCTCCATACATGTCCTCAGGAAGGTACGTAAAATTGTATTTATTTTATACAATTCTAGCACTCTCATAAGCCAAGTGTGGGGCACGGCGTCATAGGCCTTCTTGTAATCTATCCAGCATGTCGACAGATCTTTTCGGTTTCGGCGTGCCTGCTGGCAAATGGCCGTGTCAATAAGAAGCAATTCCTTAGTACCGCGGGACCCATTCCTACATCCATTTTGAGCTGTAGATATAATTGCATTTCTGTCAATGTGATTGCAGATTTTGGTTTTTAATATTGATGTTAAAATTTTGTACATGGTTGGAAGACATGTAATTGGTCTATAGTTCTTGGGTTCCGCGGTTCTTCCTGACTTATGGATCAAGTGGGTTACACCTGTGGTCATAAATTGTGGGAGCGAACCTGACTCTAAAGCCGACTGGAATTTGATAGCCAAATATTCGTGCGAGCTACGTAGCCATTTTAACCAAAAATTGTGCAGTCCACCTGGCCCTGGAGATTTCCAGTTAGGCAAACGGTAGACTGCACTAGCTACGTCGTCGGGTGTGATAGAAGTACTATTCATTTCTTCAATAGGCTCACACACACGTTTAACGACCCCCATCCTATCGCCCTCGGTGTGAGCGATGGGTACCGACCAGATATTACGCCAGAAAGATATCATGGCGTCACTATCTGGCCGGGGCCCATCGCCGTTAGTCCGTTGTTCAGTCTGCTCCCACAATTTATATACCCATCTCTGGTCCTTTTGGAATTTGTGGTTTTGGGAATATCGATCCACGCGTTTTTTATAACTCCGAATACGACTAGCCCATGCATAAATTTTTTGTTTATAGAAATCTATGCGCTCTGTAACATGTGATATGTAATCGCGGGGACTGATATCAGTCCCCATAAACACCTTCTGTACAAAGCGCATGACTCGAGGACGGGTATTACCCTCTTGAAAGGATCGAAGCTTGTCAATGAGCACCCTAGCCTCACGGATACGCCGTTCAATCCTGCACTGCCAGGTCGGTACAGCAGATCTCGGTCGTGTAGCTCCGTCATAATCAGGGAACTTGACACGTGCTACACGACATGCGGTAATAGCCCCGCAATACAGGAGAGAATGCATATCCGTTAGGTCTTCACTAGTGGCAAAGTATTCCGCCATTATCGAATCTAGGGTGCACACTAATGTTTTATTTTTATTATGCATGGGCAAGCGCGGCAACCGTGGTTTGAGATGGTTTGCCGTGGACCGATATTCTCGAACCACAACCTCAAAGGTGCTTCTTATTTCATTGTACATACTACTTACGTCAGTAGTCATATCATCCCCATCGTCGCCTGCACTAGCGACAGAATGCGGTGGGGCCCTGGTGGATGTTCGGGCCACGGGCGGGACGGGAACAATACGGCTATTGAGGGCCTCCGAGCGCAGCTGATCAAGCACGGTATCGTTCAACATATGATTACGCTGAATAACCCGTACCTGATCCGAAAGTCGCTGTGCCGATACGTTGACAGTTGGTTTAAGTTCCTGGAAAAAAGACAGCATTCGAGCACGATATGCAGTAAGTTGAGTACCCCCCTCTGTAGCCTCAAAATATGCACGCATCACATTTCATGAGTTAGTCCATCGCATGCGCTGCACATTACCACCGGGAGCGGGGACCCTGCTCGAGGCTGGTTGCCCCGTAAGTCCCAATTCTCGCGGTGGCCGGGCTCTTCGCCGCCGTCTTGGTGGAGACGACTTTGGCGGAGAAACATATTCATCGTCATCGTTGTTCGCACTGGAGTTAGGCGAAACCACCACTGGGACGGTATCAAACGCTTGGGTGGTGGAGCGACGCGGCGATGAGTCCGGGGGTCTTGCTCGTGCTGTCCGTCTGGTCAGCATATTTGGTTGTTTATAACATTATTGTCTGTATGGATAAGGATTTTCATTGTGATAGCTGTCACTTTCACTCATATCAAACTGTATGTAGTGCCAACGTCGTTGCATATTTTAATTATTTCTTGTATTTCGTTGTATGTTAAAATTTAAAATAGATTTTACACAGTAATTTAAAGTTTGTAAGTAATATAATGCGAGAGATAATAATTTAAACAATAAATATTAATAAAATTGAAAAAATAACAACCGTCACTACTGACACTTTTTTTTTGTTATTATTATTAATAATATAGATAATACATAACAGGTATTTACGACTTGCAAGAATTGTCCTGCCACAATACGTTTAGTATTAAAAAATTAGGTATATTAATCTATACAAATCAATAAAATTGGAGTGTCTGTTTGTAATATTGAAATAACCGGTTTTTACTACATAAATATGAATATATATACGGTACATACACCAAAATAATTTTTTTTACAATTTTTGTCTGTCTGTCTGTTCGTTCCGGCTAATCTCTGAAACGGCTGGACCGATTTTGACGGAACTTTTATTGGCAGGTAGCTGATGTAATAAGGAGTAACTTAGGCTACTTTTATTTGAGAAAAATTCATTTATTTTACTAAAAAACAAAAAAAAAACAAAATAAACTAATTAACACGCGGACGAAGTCGCGGGCACAGCTAGTATTAAATAAGTAAATACCTTGGGGCACACTGCCATCTGATCCCAAACTAGGCAGAATCAGTACTATGGTAACGAGACAACTGATAAACATAGTCGTACTTATTTACTTCTAAATTACATCCAGGGACAGAACAAATAATCATGCTCATCCAATGCTCATGACATTTTAAATGTCTTTCTAAATGTCATTGTGCTCATCACACCAAGATTTGTCCTGGGGCTCTACCGGCTAAGTCACCGAACATCGATTTCTTAAATGGCGTTCAAATAAATAAAGGTTAAAAATTACTTAATGAATCGTTAAATCGGTTTCCATGAGCACATGTGACGTCATAAATGGTCCGGAATCGATTGTCAACGTTGAAGCCGATTTAACAATTGATTAAGTAATTTTTTACCTTTATTTATTTGAACGCCATTTAATAAATCGATGTTCGGCGATTTAGCCGGTAGAGCCCTTGGGTGGGGATCGAACCTGCGACCTCCGGCTTAGCAGTCAGTGTCACTAACCACTTGACCAACAGGCCAGTCAATTATATTATACTATCTTTGAGGTACTTTTATATATGGTTAAAAATATGTAGGTAACTTCTTTTTTATTAGTAGACAATTTCAATTACACATGTTTGAAATAGAGCTTTAATAACATCAGTAAGAATACAGGGTGGCCGAGGAGTTGACGTTCAAACGCAAAAACGCAAAAATATGGTTTATCTAATCATTGCAGAACTGACTTAGAATTTATTCGAAAGTTCAAAATTAGGTTTGAGCTCAGGACTTGTAAATTTTCAAAGTATCAAAAACAACGCAAAATCGTAGAACATACATGGGGGTGATTCGGATACTACTCATCATAAGGTATCTCCTTATGATATCAAAATCAAAATCGTAGAACATACATGGGGGTGATTCGGATATTACTCATCATAAGGTATCTCCTTATGATATCAAAATCGTAGAACATACATGGGGGTGATTCGGATACTACTCATCATAAGGTATCTCCTTATGATGAGTAGTATCCAAATCACCCCCATGTATGTTCTACGATTTTGCGTTTTTTTGATACTTGGAAAATTTATAAGTCCTGAGCTCCAACCCTAATTATGAACTTTCGAATAAATTCTAAGGTAGTTCTGCAATGATTAGATAAACCATACTTTTTTTTAGAGTGTTAGGTTAAACTATGTTAGTTATCACAAAAAATCTGAACCAGATATATTCAACAGAACGAGAAAAAAATCTGAAACTGATGTTAGGTGAAATTTACGAAAAAAATCATTAAAAAAATTATATCTCGAAAACTACGCGAAATCGTAGATCATACGTGGGGGTGATTTGGATACTCCTCATCATAAAGTATCTAAATTTTGCGTTTGAACGTTAACTTCTCGGCCAGCCTGTATATTGAATCCAAGTGGAATGTTGGATTTGCCAATAAAGAACTAGAACGACTTTATGTTATACTGCTACAGTCTGTATCTGATCCAGAAGTACTAGAAAACAACAACAACTTACCTTTAACTTAGAGAAATTATTGTAATAATTTGTCGTGAAATTGAACCAAGTTTCATAGTATTGTTGCGAGGAATTGGCAAATGCTACTAATATGGATCATAAATATTTACGTGTACTACTCGTAGTTTTGATATACATGTTCAGGATATTGATGGGGTTGCCCCGCTTTTGTAGTGCATCAGGGATGTTTGCGGAAGCTCGGGTCGATTGTTTTTATACAACTATATGAGAAAACTATGCGCTTCCCTGGTGCGCCGCGTACGGGTCAGCCCCAACATTATCATGAGCTGTATGGCCAGCAGACTCGATTGTCTGTATGTGAGTCGCTGCCGCAAGCTGCCCACCTCAGTGTTGGGAGAGTGGCAGTGATTGTGTATGTGTGTGTTGTTATAGAATCAGAAAACCTTAAATTGCACATTCCAGCGCACTCTTCCATCTTTATGGACAAATCATTTGCAGTCCAAGCAGCTCGTTTGTGGAATGAGTTACCATTTTCTATTAGATGCTCTCAGAATATACTTAGCTTCAAAAAACTTGTGAAAGACCACTATCTGTCTCTACCATAATAATTATTAATTTATTTTATTTGGATATAATATTTTAATATAGTACTATATTTAATTTATAGTATAGTATAATATAGTATTTTATTTACGTATATGTATGTGTAATAATAATATGATTCTTAACATATTTTTAGTTTTTAGTATACCTTTTTAATTATCTCTTTTCTTCTTTTTTATCTATGTACCACACTTTGTTGCACCATCCCCGGCATTTTTATACATTTCATTCCTATCCATCCAAAGGTTGTCTGGAAGAAATCGCTTTATGCGATAAGACCGCCCATTGTACATTATAATTAATGTTTCATTGTTAAATGTTCTTTTATTTTTTGTGTACAATAAAGTGTATTTTATTTTTTTATTATTGGTGTAAGTCATGTTACTTGAAATAAATAAATTATTATTATTGGCACGATTTTCTAATTACGGCCGGTTTGGCATGGTTGGTATATTCTTGCCTTTCATGCCGCAGGTGTATGTGCATGAACATATCTGTTTGTCCTGTGTCTGGGTGTAATTATCTATATAAGTATGTATTTACAAAGGAAAAGTAATAATATGCAATGTGATGTGCATAGTGCAAGCTCTGCTGAGTTTGGGATCAGATGGCTGTGTGTGAATAAAATCCCAGGATATTATTATTAATATATTATATTATTATTTCGTTGAAATAATGGCATTATTTGCGAATTGCGGTTAAACATTTTTATCTCTCATAAGAATTTACATTCACTTACAGATAAAAAATATAATAGTTACATAAGACTAGATTAAGCATGGCTTAGCGTGGCTTGGCAAGCGTGGCCTATGTACTACAAGATATTAAATATTTTATTGTTCAAATTGACACCCACACAATTTTCACAAATAACCCAATTAAACTAAGTGCATCCATTCTTGCCTACTAGATTATGATGATTGCGGTGGGTAGATGTGACTTATGCGTACACGGCGCCTCATAGCGTACACAGTTCCATAAAATAATTATATTTTTAAGGCCTATACAGTTAGATTTCGGTATTTATTTCCAAGTAAGTACAGACGCCAGAATATCAAGCTACCCCAATTTGTCAAATTTCTCTAATCGAAAGTGAACCTTATGCTTATGTGACAAAGTTGAAAATCTTTATAAGAAATTCGATAGATTGGCGTAGCTGGATGTGTTGACGTCTGTACGTTGAGGTCAGTAGAATGTTCTACAGTATATAATGTCAAATTCCATAGGGGCCCTATGGAATTTGACATTGTTTTTAGACGCTCAATATTAATGGTAAAAATTGTCATAAACATTATTTATTAAAGTTAACTGCACACAGCATGTGTTTAATTATTGGTTTCCTGTTCAAATATTATACTACCATAATACTGATTCAAGGTGGAGCGTATGTATAGAAATTATCATTCAAACATTTATCTTATTGTCGAATGAACGCTTGACGAGTTATATAAATTTGTAAAAGTGGTTCATGGACCTCGCATAGTGTATTGCTTTACCTAACAAATCCATAAATGTTACTGTAAAGTAGTGGACCATTATTTCTCTGCTCTACATTCAAATAGGCACAAGATTAATACTACCCTAACAAAGTTCTCTAACTCCCATAGTTCGAATCCAAACTCTCGACAAATATTTAGCTCGACTATTTGTTTTACCGAACTGATGTTTCAAATAGAGCTAATAAACATCACTACCATAATTTGAATCCGGTTGTAAATTTAATTTTGGTAAACTTCCTGCTTCAATGATATAATTGGTTCCTAAGCTTGAGCTGGTAACATAATTTTGGTTTTTCGGTACACAGTTCAGTTTTCCAATTTAATTATATGAGTTATTTGGAAGGTTTTCGTGTGGCGGTTTTTGAGTAGTTAAACTAATATGTTTGCCTTCAGTGATTAGTTTTCTCGTGATCAACATTGAAAGCTTTTACATACATACATAGATACATAGACTCACGCCTGGTTCTCAGAGGGGACGGATTTCCATTTGTCACGATCTTTGCACGCGTCTTTTGCCTTGATTACTGTCATTATATTCTTCATACATGCTCGCCGGTTCAGGGTACTTCTGACCTGTCCTTTTTTGAGAACGTCTCCGATTTGGTCAGAGAATGTTCGACGAGGTCTTTCCCTTCCGGTTGTTTCATTCACACAAGCCAGGTATACTTTTTTGGTCAATCTTCTTTCATTCATCCTTTCTAAATGGACAAACCATCTCACCATTATTTTTTCAATCTTTGTGACTACATCATCTTTCACACCACAACGCTCTCTTACATCAGTATTTAGAATTCTGTCTTTCGAAGTCACACCACACATACTTCTCAGAGCTCTCATTTTCCACTGCATTTATTTTAAGGGTTACATTTATTATAATATTGTTGGATTTTACCATAGTATCAGGTATTAGTCGCTTAAATTAAGCTACTGGTTGGGAGCCTTTTGCGCTAACTGCTCGTTGTTTTCAATTCTTTAATTTTAATATACTATTGCTAAATGTAACAAAAATAGCTTAGTAATTGGCGATTTATTATTTATTAAATTATATTAAAAATATATGTGTCAAAACAGACCACACGGACGGACTAATTCGAAATATTTTGTTGCTTTAATTACTGTGTTTATGTATTGCATTGTGAGCTTCACAAGTATAAGTGTATGTAAATACCCAAGCGCTGAATAAATTTCATTATTTCATTTCATTATCATCATAAATCACAAATATAATACTAGGAATGGTGTTCAGGGAAAATTTTTAATACCTTATGTAAAAAAATATTATGGTAAAAGAACTAGGCAATATTTAACTCCAACAATCTATACATATAATAAAATCGTAGGAAAGTCAAAACTGTATATTGAATATTTTTTTAAAAGGATACTTGGGGCGTGATCTACAATCGATATCGAAGCCAAAAATATAGTTTTTAGAATTTTTGTCTGTTTGTCTGTATGTATGTCCGGGCTAAACTCAAAAACTACTGCATGGATTAACTTTAAATTTTGGATTAATATTACTAAGACGTCGGGTCAACATATAAGCTATATACTATCACGCTATCACCTACGGGGGAGGAGCTGTGATCTTATCTATACATATAATAAAATCGTAGGAAAGTCAAAACTGTACATTGAATATTTTTAAAAGGATACTTGGAGCGTGATCTACAATCGATATCGAAACCAAAAATATAGTTTTTAGTATTTTTGTCTGTTTGTCTGTATGTATGTCCGGGCTAAACTCAAAAACTACTGCATGGATTAACTTCAAATTTTGCATTAATAGTACTAAGAGGTCGGGTCAACATATAGGCTATAAACTATTACCCTATCACCTACGGGGGAGGAGCTGTGATCTTATCTATACATATAATAAAATCGTAGGAAAGTCAAAACTGTACATTAAATATTTTTTTAAAGGATACTTGGGGCGTGATCTACAATCGATATCGAAACCAAAAATATAGTTTTTAGAATTTTTGTCCGTTTGTCCGGGCTAAACTCAAAAAGCACTGCATGGTTTAACTTCAAATTTTGCATTAATATTACTTAGAGGTCGGGTCAACCTAATCTAATGGGAGTTACGTTTGTGATTAATGCATCGTTGATTATTATTTTACTTTAGTTGACTTACTGACTTTACTTAAGGACAATTGATGACATCGGGTAATTTTTTTAAATAACAGTAGCAAAGTAGTCTTTAGTTTATTTCATAGCTAGGTTATTTATAGGTTAGGTTTTCTTTAATTTATATTGCTTATTTCTTTTGAAAGTTATATTTTTTAGATTTAGCTAGAAATAAGTAGTTATATTGGTTATCATTCAAAATTGTCGCGGACGAAGTCGCGGGCACCAGCTAGTATTTAATAACATAGATTTTATAAGGAACTCGTCTAAAGATGATAATATAAGTACTGTATCATCTAAAAAAAGTCTGAAAAAGTACTACCTAAAATAAAAATATGTATAGTTATATAAAAAAAGGTATAAATTTATAATGTGTATAAAAGTAATATGTAAGAGCGCCATTATCGCCAACAAACTGGCAACAGTTTGGCGATTTTGTTACATTGTATTGTAATGTGAATAATTTAAGAGAATAAATGATTTTAATAAAAACGTACATATTTGTTGTCTCCTTTTGAATTTTTAACTTTAGCTCAGAAGTGTATATAATAAATCTTACTGATTTATCATCAAGAGCTGTACACACTCACAGACAGTGCAAGTAAAGCCATCAATCCTGCGTCACTCTCCAGAGATTTCACTCTGCTGTCGTATCTGCTTGCCTATCTCATCCACTTGTAAGAATAAGAAATGGAGAGAGCAATTGTGTTTGAATAGCAAGGCAAATGATCAAGCGGGTCACGTGATGGTTATTGATCATTATATTTGAGATAGAATCACCAGAGAAGCCGCAAGTGCGTTTCCGACCTTTAAAAAAATTTGCTCTTGAAAGTGGCCATGTCATACTTATTGTATACATTGTATGTACAGACGCCAGCAAATCCAGCAACCCCAATCTGTCAAATTTCTTATATAGATTTTCAACTTTATCACATAAGCATAAAGTTCACTTTCAATTGGGAAAATTTGACAGATTCGGGTAGCTTGATGTGCTGGTGCACGGTGGGAGACGCCTATTTATTTAGGTAATATGGGTATATAGATGAGTATATGTTACATGCAGATTTAGATGGGTGGATCTAAATCTAACTAAAATATTGTCCTGTGCATCTAAATATACAGAACAATATTCTAGATTGTGCCAGTTTGAATTATACGAATTAATCTCTAGGAAATTCAAGTACATTGCATCAAGTACAGTTACAGTTTAAGTGTCAAATAGTGTGAAGTAAGAAACAATTCTACTAGGAATAAACGTCAAATTAATGTATAAACATAAATGATTTGAAGTATACTAAGAATATATTGACAAATAAAATGATGGATTAAAAATTCAACAATCAACTGACTGTATCCTACTAATATTATAAACGCGAAAATTTGTAAGCATGGATGGATGTTTGTTACTGTTTCACGTAAACTACTGAATGGATAATTGTGATAATTGATAAGATATTGTGTTAATTGTCCAAAATATAACGACAAGTGTCAAGTAAGTAGGAAAAATCTACCATCTGCGAACTATTCCGGCGTGCACAAAACCGCAAGAGGTACTGAGTGTACTAATATTATAAATGCGAAAGTTTGTGAATATAGATGTATGGATGTATGTTTGCAACTCTTTAACGCCAAAACTACTGTAACACTGGTGAAACCTCGGGATATAGCTAGTACAATATAAAAATAACAATGTATAACTTGTTAAAATTAGTGAACCACTTTTGTATATAGTTAACTTTAAAACTGATTTGTGAAGAATATAATAAAATGGTTTGTTTAAATCATCATCAATATTATTTTTGTTAATTGTTTCATATTAGTTTGATATTGAGATACGGTTGCAATAAAAAAAATCCAAATAACCTAAATCACACTAATATTATAAAGGCGAACAATTGTGAGTGTGTATGTTTGTTATTGTTCACGTCAAAACGGCTGGAGCAATTTTAATAAAATTTGTTATGGAGATAACTGGCACCCTGGATTAACACATAGGCTATAATTTATAAAGTATAACGGTGATAAACAGCTAGTTGTTTATAATTTAAGATTTAACCGTAGGATATGCTATATTGGAATAGATATAAACATTTTGTTTCTTACTGTAACATAAAAAAGAAAACTAATATCATCTATTTGGCTGACTTGTTGGTCTACTGGGTATTGACCCTAACTGCTAAGCTAGAAGTCGTGGATTCAATCTCCACCCAGCCAAATCTTTGTGTAAGCACACAATAATTTTTTCTGTATCTAGGTGTAATTTGTACATATATACATATGTTTATTTTTTGTTTTTACATGTATTTGTGTGCACGAACATGTCTGCTTGTCCTGGTCTCGGTGTAATTAATATACATGAGTATGTATATACCAAAAGAAAAGAAGAATATATGGTATATCAGTTATCTGGTTTCCATAGTACAAGTTTTGCTTGGTTTGGTATCAGATGGCCGTGTGTAAATAATATACCAGGATATTATTATTGTTATTATCATACTATTATTTAGAAATATATACGTATGTTTATCAGTGGTTGATATATTATGATGACGATGGCAGTGTATACTAATTACACTATGTCTCAATGGTAAATATATCCATTACATTTTATTTATATTTATTTTCTCTTCCCAAGAATACTGCTAAGCTAGAACTCAACTTTGTGAGAGACTGGTGCCTGAGATAGGTTTCCGAGAAACCTGTATTACAAGTTAATATTATTATAAATACAGTCCACTCAAATTGTCCGTAGCGTTAGGTACCGTCTTCTAGCTCACAGTAAATAATATAGAAGCATTGTATGCCAGTCTTATTAGTCCATGCCTGTATATGTACGTGCCAACGGTTCCATGCTCCCTTAACAAGCAGCAACGACCGTTGCAAACGTAATGGCTCGGCAACCTGTGTAATTTTTCAGCGCACATAACGAGCACCCCGTTTACCACGCTCGCTTTCATCATTGGGAAAAGTCGACATATAAATGGATTGCTGACCTAATCGGAGAGGTTCCCAAGAAAGGCCAGGTCAGAAGTACCATAAACCGGCGAGCATGTATGATGAATATAATGACAGTGAACGAGGCGAAAGATGTGTACAAGCATCGGTATTTGACTGCGCGTGTGGCGCAGCGGCTAAGACAGTCGCTTTTTCACTTGCCGATTCGTGTCGCGGGTTTGAGTCCCGCGCCGGACAACTATTTGTATGACCCATATATAGGTGATCTGAGTCTGGATGTAATTTGTGTACGTCTATTTTATGTTTGTAAAGTACCCCGCGACACAGGGATTAGATACACTAATGCGGGCGTTGTCTTTTTAAAAAGAAAAGAAAGTCCGTCGTCTCTGCCTACCCCTCTGGGAAACAGGCATGAGTGTATGTATGTATAAATATATTAGTAATCAACACATCACTGTTTCAAAAAGTAGTGTAGGGGTGAATGTGAAATTGTCTCTGACTCCTTGCTCTAGCAATACAGCTGTCAAAGTCTGAAGATGAGGTCCAGAGCTCAAATAACGGGTCGGGCCAAAAAGGTATTAATCTTCGTTATATTCAGGCAAGATAAAAATCCCCTAGTAGTGCGGAGTCTGTGGGTGTTATACGCCGTGTCTCGGTGAGCACGTAAAACTATCGGTCCTGTCATGTGGGTGGTGGATAGCCGTCCTATCTGAGTCCCCGACCCCGATCTCGATCCCGATCTGATCCCACTCTTTATTCCTTCACACACACATATGAAGGAATAAAGAGTGCACCTGTGTAAATGCAAACATTCCTGCATTTTAACATTTCTTGCGTCTTTGGCTAGTCTCCGTGGAAATTAGCCACCACACTACATTTAATATTATTGACCCTGTCTCAAAATGAATATTGTTATCGTTTTGATGTTTTCTTTTGTTTCCTAAACATAATCTAAAATAATATTCATTCAGACAACCGATCGTGCTTATATTGGGTTTGCCTACTTAATAATTACTCTAAGTGGACCAAGTCCCGTGTTCATGCCTTGAGTATGTTTCGCCGGACCGTCTCAACTGGGTCGTGTCGAAACCGGTAGTTCATGAACCCGCTGAGTTTGTTTCGCTGGGTCTTCTCAGTTGGGGCGCATTGGATCCGGTGGTAGCATTAAAGCGCACGCGTCACTAGAAACACAAGGTCCGTCATAATAATAATATTTAATTTGTACCTTAATATAGACAGAACCATTCAGACAATACCTATGTAGTAAAATTTAGCTTAAACTATTATATAATTTCGATAATTAAACCTAAACATAGTCTCCTTGACAATTTTCTAGCTAGCTAATTTTCATTACTATTATAAAATAAATTGTATAAATGTTTTAACATTCCGTGTACTTAAATATCTGTACCTATGTAACTAGAAAAAAATATGTATACTAAAAAGCTAAAGTTTGTGAGTTGGATGTATGGATTTTATTGATTTTATACCAGAATTTTTTAATTTTTTTCTTTATATATATAATTAAAACATTTTTTCCTTTTTTCTTTGACGGTCACCATAGCCTAGTTGGTAGTGCTCCTGCCTACGAAGCTGGTGGTCCTGGGTTCGAATCCCGGTAAGTGCAAATATTTGTGTGATGAGCACGAATATTTGTTTCTGAGTCATGGATGTTTTCTATGTATATAAGTATTTATCTATCTATATAAGTATGTATATCGTCGCCTGGTACCCATAGTACAAGCTTTGCTTAGTTTGGGGCTAGGATGATCTGTGTGACATTGTCCCCAGATATTATTATTATTATTATTATTCTTTACATAATCGAATCTTTTCACTGTATAATATTAGTTTAGATTGAAAATAAATCATTTTATTCCCATAAAGATTTACATCGTTTCTTTTAACTTAGATTTATAGTCGATAATTTTATTAGACATTTTTACTATTGTCTGTAAATTTTCTAGACTTTTATTGGAAAACTCTAGTTTAATTAGATAATTGAAAGTTGTTTTATTCACTTAGACTTTAAAAAAGCCCTTGTAAATAGGCAAAACATGTTTGTTGTTTTTGTAGCAATAAAAAAGTATATATCATTATTTCTAGATACAAATAGATATTTAGGTATGCGGCTTGTATGGAAATAATAATGATATCCTGGGGCATTTACACACGGCCATCTCAAATCAAACTAAACAGAGCTTGTACTATAGAAACCAGATAACTGATACTCCTGTCCAGACTCAGGACAAACAGACATGTTTATGCACACAAATATTTGTCCTGGGGCTCTACCGGCTAAGTCGTCGAACATCGATTTCTTAAATGGCGTTCAAATAAATAAAGGTAAAAAATTACTTAATCAATCGTTAAATCGGCTTCAACATTGAAAATCGATCCCGGACCATTTATGACGTCACATGTGGTCAAGGAAGCCGATTAACCATTGATAAAGTAATTTTTTACCTTTATTCATTTGAATGCCATTTAAGAAATCGATGTTCGGCGACTTAGCCGGTAGAGCCCGGGGTGGGAATCGAACCCACGACCTCCGGCGTGAAAAGCAAGCATTTGCTAACCACGCCAACATTTATAAATAACATTTATGATATAATAATAATAATAACCCGGGAAACACAGCCAGAAAGGAAAGTCAAGGGTAAAAGAAAGGAAGTAAAAGAAAGAAGGGTACAACAAGGGGAACATTTCTATAAATAAATATTTGTCTCAAATAAATTAAATCGTGTCTCTTGTGGATTTACTAAGTCAAGTTTGAGTGCACTGAAGTTGAAAGATTGCTAAGGGGTTACATAATGCAATAGGATCCTGTGTAATTTTTCAAGTTATCTACGCAAATAGCAAGCTTTTAGAGAAATTTTATGTACTTTCAATCTAGTAAGTCAGTGAATAAAAATATCCTGAGGCATTATTCACACACGGCCATCTGATCCCAAACTAAGCAGAGCTTAGGATGGAAACCAGACCATAATAATATACTACTTTTCTTTTGTAAATACATACTTATATAGATAATTACACACAGACTCAGGATAAACAGACATGTTCATGCAGACTAATATCTGTCCTGGGTGGGAATGGAACCCACGACCTCCGGCGTGAAAGGCAAGTATATAAATTTGGTATGGAACTGATAAAAGGGTATTTTTAGGGTTCCGTAGCCAAATGGCAAAAAACGGAACCCTTATAGATTCGTCATGTCTGTCTGTCTGTCCATCCGTATGTCACAGCCACTTTTTTCCGAAACTATAAGAGCTGTACTGTTGAAACTTGGTTGGTAGATGTATTCTGTAAACCGCATTAAGATTTTTACACAAAAATAGAAAAAGAACAATAATTTTTGGGGGTCGCCATACATAGAATTGAAACTTAAAATTATTTTTTTCGTCGTACCCGTACCTGAGTGGTGTCTATGGATAGGTCTTCAAAAATGATATTGAGATTTCTAATATCATTTTTTTCTAAACTGAATAGTTTGCGCGAGAGACACTTCCAAAGTGATAAAATGAGTGTCCCCCCCCCCCCCTGTAACTTCTAAAATAAGAGCATGATATAACTAAAAAAAATATATGATGTACATCATCATGGAAACTAACAACGAAAATTGGTTTGAACGAGGTCTAGCAAGTAGTTTTTTTTAATACGTCATAAACCGCAATTTGCTTTCATTTAATCAACTGAAATACTTGCTGCTACGGAACCCTTCATGTGCAAGTCCGACTCGCACTTGGCCGGTTTTTTTTTTTAATTTATTTTAATTAAATGTAAATAGTAACATTTTGTTATAAAGAAAAATAGTTGCTCTACAGAGACTCGATCCTACAGTTAAATCGATAAAACGGTTTTGTGGGACATATTTTATGGATTAACCTTTAAAATCTATCTGTAATATACATAGATAAAAAATATATATTTTAAATAAATAAATAAACTACCAACCACGCCAGCCGGCCCTTCACTAAATAGTCTAATGTGTTAAGTCCAAAGTAAACCATTATACTATTTTAAATTAAACCTTGTCTAACTTAGTAAAACAACTTGAAACAAAACTAAAGTTAAAATAGTTCAGTGGTCTTCTCTTCAGTTTACTTTTTACATTGGTGTAAGTAACTCATTTAAGTTTTAAACGCAAGGGTCGAATACATTGAATAATTTTTCAAGTAATTTGTAATTCGTTTGGTTGGTGTGTAGGTCAGTTACATAAGAGTAATTTATTTTTCGCTATTATTGTTTACAATAGTGTATAAAAATCACAAAACTGACTTTAACTTTTCGTTTCATAACTGATTGATGCAAAATTTATATAAATAAATATGATGGCACAATTAATACAGTTTTGACGGACTGGTTGCTTTGTAGATTGCCTTTCATGCCGCAGGTCGTGGGTGTGGATAAACATGTCTGTTTATCCTGTGACTGGGTGTAATTATCCTTATAAGAATGTATTTACAAAAGAAAAGTAGTATATCAATACAAGCTCTGATTAGTTTTGGTTCAGATGGCCGCGTGTGAAAAATGTCCCAGAATTTTGGCAAAAAAGAAAAAACATAATTATGTGAGTCCGTTAAATAACTTAATATAATTTATTTTCCTCTATTATTTTTTACTATATATAGTGTTTAAAAATCATAAAACCGAATTTAACTTTTCATTTCATAACTGAGTGCACCAAAATTTAGACAAATAAATATCTTGGGACAATAAACACACTGTCATCTGGTGGGCTACCGTTACATATTGGTGAATTCACCAATCATCCTGATCGGAGTTCAAATAGATGAAAGTTAAATATTACTAAATTATTCGTTCAATCAGCTTATGACGTCATATGTGCTGATGGAAGCCGACTGAACTAGTGATTTAGTCATTTTTAACCTTCATCTATTTGAACGCCGATCACGATCACGGTGATCGGCGACTTATGCGGTAGACCCTTAGTCCCAAACTAGGCAAAAACGGTACTATGGCAACTATTAAACTGATAAACATACTGATATATTAATATTGCTACACCCGGACCAAAAAACAAATAATCGTGCAATGAAATAATGAATTTTATTCAGCACTTGGGTATCTACATACTTTTACTTGTCAAGCTCACAATGCAATACATAAACATAGTTTAATACAGTAATTAAAGCAACAAAAATATTTTGAATTAGTCCGTCCGTGCATTCTGTTTTGTTACGTCACATATATTTTTATGAAATGCTTAAATAAATAATAAATAGCAAGTTACCAAGCTATTATTGTTACATTTAGCAATAGTATATTAAAATTAAAGAATTGAAAACAACGAGCAGTTGGCTAGCGCAAAAGTTGCTCATTACACAACGATTTGTCCTGCATGGTTATCGAACCCACGACCTCTGGCTGGGGAAGAGCTGTGATAATTTATAAAGTTTTGAGGCGGGTAAAACCGCGGGGCACAGCTAGTCTTAAATAACACTTCTATCCAGTTTGTGATGACGCAGTTTCAAATAAAGAATATTATCTCTCTCTCTCTCTCTCTGTCTAAACCATGTTCGAAATTTGAAAAACTGGTCATTTTATTCTGAAGGAACAAAACACGGAAACAAATCACGACTCCTGGCTCGTTAATTATTCATATTTCACCAAAGCAATAAAAGCATAGGTGAATATTATTTTTCTTCCGTTGACAATTCTAAATAACACTTCTATCCAGTTCGTGATGACGCAGTTTCAAATAAAAAATATTATCTCTCTCTCTGTCTAAACCGAGTTCTAAATTTGAAAAACTGGTCATTTTATTCTGAAGGAACAAAACACGGAAACTAATCACGACTTCTGGCTCGTGAATTATTCATATTTTACCAAAGCAATAATAGCACAGGTGAATATTATTTTTCTTCCGTTAACAATCCTAAATAACACTTCTATCCAGTTTGTGATGACGCAGTTTCAAATAAAAAATATTATCTCTCTCTCTCTGTCTAAACCGAGTTCTAAATTTGAAAAACTGGTCATTTTATTCTGAAGGAACAAAACACGGAAACAAATCACGACTCCTGGCTCGTGAATTATTCATATTTCACCGAAGCAATAATAGCACAGGTGAATATTATTTTTCTTTTTGTATTCGTGTGCGTCAGTGAATAGAGGGCGCCTGCGACCGAATGATAATAACTCATCGATTGTTTACTAGCTAACGGGGGTGGTTGGATAAAGAGCGGTTTTTAATGATAAATTGGAAGTAGAATAACAGATTTTGCTGCAAAATGTTTATTTAGCACACGGAGCGTTTTGTTAGGAAGTACCCTCAGTTTCAGAATATTTTTGATACAATACATTTTGTTTGGTAATGGACACGTATTGGACGAGACGTGGAGGTTGAAAAGGGTGAGGTTAGGTACACGGTGTTAGCTTTAGAGAGCGATACATTTGCACTTTTGGAATTATTTTTTTTGTTCACGGAAAGGTAAATATTATCTTTTCCTTATTATGACATATTATATATTTACTTACAGGTACTCAATTAGATTATTTTTTTACTTACTAACTTACTACTTAAAATGTTACAATCAATTTGAATTTATTCCATCGACCATGTTTTATAATATTTTCTTTATTTTTAAATAACGCGTTGTGGAAATGATTCCCTGTGTCGTTGGGTACTTAACAAACATATAATTGAGGGTTATAAAGCACACACAGCCTCGAAACAATCACTTATGGGTAACACAAATAGTTGTCCCGTGCGGGAAACAAACCCGCGACACGAATAATGACGAGACGGCAGCGCAATACGTGCATGTTAATAACATCAAAATTAAATGTATCTTGTTATTTTAATAGTAATTGGATTGATTAAAACAAATTAAAACTCTTTGGAGTTGTGTCATTCAGCGAGCTCTCAAGCTCAGCAAGAAATTGCCGTTTTGTATGAAAAAATTTAAACGAATTTTTTTCATGAATTTTTTTATTTGTATTAATCGAAGTAATCACCCATGCAATCAATGCATCTTTGCCATCGCAGTGGCAGTTTATTGATGCCCTTCTTAAATAAATCAGCTGGACGGGAGGCAACAAATTCTTCAAAGGCATTTTGTACTGCCTCTCGGGTATTGAATTTTTTTCCCGCCAAGAAGTTATCCAAATTCTGGAAAAAGTAGTAGTCTGTAGGCGCAAGGTCTGGTGAGTAGGGCGGATGACGGAGAGCTTCCAACCCCAGTTCTTGCAACTTGGAGACCGTCTGCTGTGCAGTATGAGGTCGCGCGTTGTCGTGCAGGAGCAGCGGAGACGAGCGATTGACCAATGCTGGTTGGAGATGCGCCAGCTTCTCCATCATTGTGCTCAGTTCTTCACAGTACACATCTGCAGTAATGCTCACCCCGTTTGGTAAGAAGCTGTGATGAATCACACCGGCGCTAGACCACCAAACAGTGACCATCACTTTTCTAGGGGTAAGTTTTCGTTTAGGGCATTGTTTAGGTGCTGAACCAGGATCCAACCAACTTGCTGAGCGCTTGCGGTTATCAAACAGAATCCATTTTTCATCGCAGGTAACAATGCGGTTCAAAATTCCTTCATTTGTGTGTCTGTTGAGCAGTGCAAGGCACGTCTCGACGCGTACTTCGCGCTGGCGATCATTGAGTTCGTGGGGCACCCATTTGTCAAGCTTTTTTACCTTACCAATTTGACGCAAATGGACCAATATTGTTTTGACGCTAACGTCGAAAGCTGCTGCTAATTCAGCCGTAGATTGTGTATCATCAGCTTCCACAACCGCCTTTAATTCGTCATTGTCGACCAAAGTCTTCGGACGACCGCGAGGTTCATTTTTCAGGTCGAAATTTCCAGAACGGAAGCGAGCAAACCAATAACAGGTGGTGCGTTGGTTTGTAGTGTTAGCTCCGTAAACGTCGTTGATGTTGCGTGCCGCTTGTGCCGCGTTGCTGCCACGACGGTACTCATATTCCATAATTACTCGAATTTTTAACGTATCCATGATGACGAAAAAGATTGAAATGCGATGAAAATGTAACACTAATCAATAAAGAAATGACTACTTTTGGAAAAAAGAATCCATGTTTTTAAAATAAAATTAATTTGAAATTAGAATTCTTAGCCAAACAAAAATTATTTTGATTTGAAATGGCCAGTACTGCAGAACGGCAATTTCATAGGTAAAGACCTAATATAAACACCTTCTTTTGATCGACATAAAATAGCATACTACAATCGACGCAAAGCAGCAAAAATGTTGAACTCGCGTCAAGACGCGTGACTTGATCGAATATTTATAAGACGGAAGGTCTTTTATTTTAATTCACACTAGCCGCTTATACACTCACATCACATCACAACACAACAGCATCGTTTAAGTTAAAACTTCTTTAGCGGTGTTGTATACCTTTATTTTTGCTTAATTTTGTTAGATTTTTACAACCGACTGCCTCAATAAATTAATTTCTATTTTCACAATTTATTCCTACCATATAGGGAGGCTAGCAATTACTATGAACCTTTACCGCCCAAATGTGAGAAGTAGCCTCCTCTATTCGCTACTCGAATCAAATAAACTCTACTTTCGGAGTATGAGAAATAAAAAAAAAAAATTTGACTTCCATCGGCAGTCCCCAAAGACTGCCCCGCATGTTTTTTTTAATGTTTGAAGTTCGGCAAGACTAATCAGCAAATCACTATCACAACACCATCAATCTATAACCCAGATTATTCTCCCATTTAGTATCTCAGATCAAAATTGTTAAATGACCAACAAGCGTTTCCACTTGACGGGCACAGCAAACAGCCATAAATTTTGGGTGCACGATTCCGGAACTACTATCTCAGTATAACGTCGGGACACACTATGTCACAAGCTGGCAACTTGAAACAAAGCCCGTATCCGTCGTATTTTTAACGATATACGAGGCTTTTTGTATGAATTGCATTCGGATGGGGTCCAAAGTGACAGCAGATAGACACGGCGCGATATAAAAATGTTTCTTTTGTGGGGAGTTTTTTTGGTAGTTTTACTGGTATATGTTGCGAATGGAAAAAAAGCATGTTTATGGATCTGACTATTTTTATTTTGAGGTGCGATTTTATTTATCACAAGACTTGTGTACTTCGTACTGGTAATTAAAGAAAGCGTAGTATTGGGGCATCCACAAAAAGCAAGCTTGTGTTGTGGATGACGCGATTTCTCAGAAAGACATGCTGCGGCGTGAAAGGCAAGCATTTACCAACCACACTAACCAGCAAGTTGACATGATAATGGCGAATATTTGACTATCAGCACTTTTTCAGAAATTTGATGTGAGAGCTTTAATTTGTTAATTTGAATTGTGCATTGCACCCAGTAACTTTAACGTCGCCATCCCAGTTTTTACTTTTTTTACTAAGACAACGCCCGCACTAGTGAATATAATACCTATGTCGCGGGGTACTTTACAAACATATAGTAGACGGACACAAATTACATCCAGACTTAGAACAGCTATTTATGGGTCACACAAATAGTTGCCCGACGCGGGGCTCGAACCCGCGACACGAAGCGGCGAGGCAACTGTTTTACTGCGCCACACGTTAACAACCACATGATTGGAAGTCAGATTTGTATTGCTCTGAGTTGTGTATTTTAATATAATATTAGGAAGCAGTGATCAGTGGCTTAAATAAGTTTTTGTGGAAGCACGTGTAGTTGGTTTTTCATATATTTAAGGTTAAAAGGTTACACTGTAGCCATTTGGATACTTATTTCAATCCAAATTCTGCATTTGCCATTTGTTATTATTTGCCTTTTTTTAAATTATAATGTTAATGTTATTTACACACGGTTTTCTCTGCCTCGTTGGTCTTGCGGTAGCGTGTTTAACTGCAGATAATGAGGTCCTGGGTTCAAATCCCGGGTCGGGCCAAAAAGTCATTTTGACATTTTTCCGTATTAATAAATTTCTCAGTATCAGTCTGAAGTCTGGAAGTTGACGGTATTACTCCCCCATGCCTCGGAGAGCACTTAAAGCCGTCGGTCCTGTACTTTACCTCTTTCCGGTCATGTCGCTAGTCGTCCCACCGGATCATGAGAGTGATGTAATAGAAAGTGCCCCTGTATTTGCTTACATACTTGTGCACTATAATATGTCCTGTGCAATTGGCTAATTTCCATTGAAAATGGCCGCCGTGGCCGAAATTCGTCCGGGAAGACATCATTATCACACACGGCCATCAGATCCCAGAACTAACAGCTTGTACATACAATGGAAAGCCGATCACTGATATACTTCATACACTACTTTTCTTTCGTAAATACATACTTAGATATATAGATAATTATAACTTTTTTTTTTTTAACTTTTTTATTCTTCAATCAAAAACAGTTACAAATTACAGAAAAATAATAACAATCATAGTGGTAATATAATACAATAGGCAGCTAAGCTGATGCGTGTCGTTCTTGAGATCAACGTTAAAATGATTATAAAACTTGGCTATGATTGTACGAGTAGCAGACTTGAGTGGCCTCTGACTCTCAAACTAGGTAAAACCTGTATTTTGAGTCATCAGTGGTTCTTCGTTCTGACTACGACTGGAGAAGTTTACAAAAAATAATTAAATCTAGGGTGTGTGCAATGTAAAGTGTAATGTGAAAGTGTAGTGAGTGGTGGAAATGCAAGCGTGAGAAATAACGTGTGTGGATGTTCGAGCACTATGTTAGTCCGCATAAGTAAATTGAGAAAGCGAGATTAAGATAATTATTAATAAAACATCGAGATGAGAAGGAAATATAAACATAATCTTTTTAACTGTTCAGAAGAATTTCTGTGGCATCATTAGCATTCAGAAGAATTTCTGTAGCATTATACCCTGACTCAGGGCAAACAGATGTGTTGATGCACACAAATATCTGTCCTGGGTGGTAATCGAACCCACGATCTGCTACTTGAAAGGCAGCCACCACGACGGCCCGTTAGTTGTTATTATAATAATTCTATTACCTTTTATTTATCGTCAAATAATCTTGTTTTCATATCAAGACAGCAATCAAGCGTACGGCCGACCCGATGGTACGCTGTAGTCGAAGACAATGATGTTAGGACTCACCTGATAGTACTCACGCGATGCTAACTCTTTCCCCCTCCCCGAGGAGATCAGCCGACTTTACTAACACAACCATAACATTAAGAACTTAAACATAAATACAAATGTGTAAATCACACAGAACAATGTATTGTAGCAATAAGTTTATTGCCTTTTGTATAGCACATCGTGATAAAAACTCGTTATTTGGTACAGTGTTTCGTTTTTCGCTTACAATTTCCTGAACTGAAAAGAAGAACAAAACCGACCAATTGTTAGTCAAAGTCGCACACGAAGCACCATCAAGACAATATTATATATATGTTCTTATAGCGGCAAAAGAAAAACACTTTGTAAATTTAAACAACCTGTCCATTACAGTTCATGAGATAGATAGATAAACTCTTTATTGTACACCAATAGTAAAATCACACAGTACAGGAGCATATAATTGAAATATATACAATTGGCGGTCTTATCACTAACTACAGTCTACGACAGTCGCCTCGCCGCTTCGAGTCGCGGGTTCGAGTCCCGCGCCGGACATGTATTTGTGTGACCCACGAATAGTTGTTCTGAGTCTGTATGTAATTAGTATCCGTCTATATGTTTGTAAAGTACCCCGCGACACAGGGATTACACTCCCTAGTGCCGGCGTTGTCTTTATTTAAAGATGTCCTTAAACCTTGTTAATAGTACCAACTGGTACTCACAACAAGAGCCCACTATATACATACATTCATTAAACACACAGATATATACTTACATATTACAATAATACCGATTTGTTCTTTGGATGCATCCTATAGTGATAGGTAGTAATCCTATAATTGGCAGCTTGCTTGTCAGAGGCTTACTGGGTGACTTAAACAACTCTATCACGCGGTAATCACTGCTCATACGATAAAGAAAAAAGAAATTCGAGCAATCATTCGTTACATTCGGTTGTAAGAAAGACAATAAATTTTTAAGCTGCATTACCTACTCTGAGTATTAATTAAAGTATCGTTACAATTTTGTTATTTACTAAACAGTATAGGTACTAAACTGTACAATAAAAATAATACTTAAAATATGGATGATTAAATTACATAAAACAATTGTCAAGCATTGCCCATCTGTTTTCAAATTATATCGATGTAACATCATGTTAACAACTCCCGAAAATTATACCCTTTAAATAATTTTATAGTGATAATAAAGATAAATATTCGTACAAATGTCCATTTGATTACACTAATTAACTATTTGTTGAACGAAACTATAAATTAAACTTACATATGGAAACATTTGCAGTTGTGTAAACTTATTAACTAAACCTAATTTTAAATGGTTTAATTTGCTGGCGTTCGCCTGCGGCCACACCTATGTACATGAGACGCGGAAAATTTTCATTTGCACCTATTAAGTATGTAACTACATGGTTTTGCGGTAAGGGAGCAAAGTTTGAACAAACTTGTTCTAAAATTGAAATGTAGAAACCTGCTGTTTACTCCTAGCTCTAAAAATTGAATATTGACGCGTTTTGATCCATAAATAGTTACTACACTATAAATTATTTTATAATTTTAACGAGTTACCAATAAAAAAATACTCATAAAAATACCTCTATATGTAAATAAAAATACAATTATTGGGTTACACAGTATTCTAAAGTTTTAATAATTCTGAACTATTCTCCAAGTATGATGATGATGTCTTCCCAGCCGAATTTCGGCCACGGCGGCCATTCTCAATGGAGATTATCTAATTGCGCAGGACATATTATAGCTCACAACAGTGTGCGCAAACATGGGGGCACTTTCTATACATCACTCTCATGATCCGATGGGACGACTAGCGACACGACCGGAAAGGGGTCAGGTACAGGACCAACGGCTTTACGTGCTCTCCGAGGCACGGGGGTGTAATACCGCCAACATCCAGACTTCGGGCTGTTATTGAGAAAATTTTCTTTTTACAGATAAGTCCCAAAATCGCTTTTGGCCCGACCTGCGATTTGAAGGACCTCGTTTTCTGCAGCTGAACACACTACCGCTAGACTAACGAGGCTCAAATGAACGAGGACAAAATATTACCCGACTGCGGAAATAAACTACGGATCTTTATAAGTACTTAGAGCCTATTCAAACCACGTTTTTAAAGCGCGCCGGTGCCGCGCGTTTCTATCGCTTTAGCATCGCGTCGCCGGCGCGCTTTTATCCTACGGAGCAGATTGTTATCGTTTGTATCCATACAAACGCGCGTTAGCATCGCGTCTGTATCCCTACAAAAGCGCGTCGACGGCGTGCTTAAAAACGTGGTGTGTATAGGCCTTTCGAGGTATTAGGGCTCGCACCGATAACGGATATTAGCCCAAATGAAGAGAAAATAATAAAGGTATGAGAATTAGGCAGGAAACTCTGGTTTTTTAAGCCTTTCCGTCAGTTTCCGTGGACACGTAAAGGCTTAAAAACGGGTTTTAGTTCAGTTATTTTACTTTGATATGTTTTTGGTAGATACATTGTTAGCTTATCTACGTCTTAACTATTGAATAACATACTTGCATTTTATAATCTATTTAAATAAAAAGAGAAGTCCGGATTGATTGACTCATCAACGCCCAGTCCAAACCCTTGGACCTAGAAAGCTGAAATTTTGCACAAATGCAGACAAGGAATAAGGAAGGATTTTCCGAAATTCAACCCCTAAAAGGGTAAAACGGGGGTGCAAAGTTAGTATGAAACTTTGCGGTTTTTTAAGTAAAATGCGTGAAAATTGGTATTTGGCCTTCCAGTTAAAAATAAAAAAATACGTGTGTCAGGATTTTTGGAAAGTCCACCCCCGAGGGCGAAAAATAGGTATGTAAGTTTGTATGAAAAATGTGACAATTTGTAAGTTAACGCATGGAAATTAATATTTGGCCTTTAGTTAAAAATAAAAAATATGTATTTCATGATTTTTGGAAATTTCTCCCCCAAAAGGCGTAAAATAGAGGATGTAAGTTTATACTGACTGACCGACATATCAACGCACAGACTAAACAGCTGGAGTTAGAAACTTGAAATTTCGACAGTAGGTACCTTTTATGACGTAGGCATCCATTAAAGAAGGGTTTTTGAAAATATCACCTCTAAGGGAATAAAATAAGGGATGAAAGATTTTATGAAAATCCGTAATTTTTTTGTGTTAAAGGTTTGGCATTTGGCCTTGCAGTTAAAATTAAAATATATATATATATATCGGGATTTTTGAAAATTACGCCCACCAAAATTACAAATTGGGGATGTAAGTTTGTATGGAAAATGTGACAAGTTTTAGCTTAAACGCATGAAAATTGGTATTCAGTATGGCATTTCAGTTAAAAATTAAAAATATATATTTCAGGATTTTCGAGAATTCCATCACATTTTTCATACAAACTTACATCCCCTATTTGTCCCCAATAGGGGATGTAAGTTTGTATGAAAAATGTGTAATTTTTTAAGGAAAACGCATGAAAATTGGTGTTTGGCCTTTCAGTTAAAAAATATAAATATATATTTCAGGATTTTTGGGAATTCATACTCTAAAGACGTAAAATGGGGATGTACGTTTGTATGAAAAATCAGTTTTTTCTTGTTGGAGTTAAACGTATGAACATTGGTAGTTAGTCTTTCAGTTAAAAATAAAGCAATGCATGTTTTATATCAAAATTCAGGGAATAATTTGTTGTTACAAAAAGGTAATCCAAAACTGATTCAATAGATCGACACGACACCAACAATTAACACCAACTTGAAGTTTAGATATATTCGTTTTTTAGGCCAATTTGATTAAAATGTTGAAGTCGTCGTCGTCTAAGTAAAGACTTAGCGTTTTATAAGATTTATAACTCCTTTTTTTGTGTAATTTTTATAACAAATTAAAAACGACATTTTAATCAAATTGGGATAAAAAACGAATTTACCTAAAATTCGAGTTAGCGTAGTATAAATTGTTAATGATTATTCGAGATGATCGCACCCAAAAAATATCATCTTAATTTTACTGATCTAGTTAGAAGTTCACAATTTTGTTCAGATCGCGGAACTTATTTGGCATATTGGTTATAATAAATAAATGCTTGAAATAAAAGGGAGTCCAAAACTGAATCAATAGATGATCGCCTAAATCTCACCCAAAGAATATGCACACATCTTAATTTTACCGCTTTACAAGTTTATAGTTTTGTTAGTAGATGGAATAATCATCGTTTTAGATCGCGCTATGGTTTTGTTCACAAAATGTGAAATTAAACCTATTAGTGCCGTGGTCACAACCTAATCTAATGGGAGTTACCTTTGTGATTAATGCATCGTTGATTATTATTTTACTTTATTGGACTAACTGGCTATACTTAAGGACAATTGCTATGTATTGTTTCATTTTTCTGGTTAATGATATCGGGTCCTTTTTTTAAATAACAGTAGCCTTTAGTTTCTTTCTTAGTTAGGTTATGTTTATGTAAGGTTTTCTTAAATTAATATTGCTTAATCTAAAAATTATATTTTTAAATTAAGCTAGAAGTAAATAGTCACATTGGCCATCATTCAAAATTGTCGCGGACGAAGTCGCGGGCACCAGCTAGTATTTAATAAAATAAGAATTCAAAAAGTATGAGGTTTTATAAATAATTGTATTTAAATAATAAAAAAAGCATACATTTAAACATTCTATTACAAAATATGATACTACCACTAATATTATCCTGGGACACCAGCACAGCTTGTACAATGGAAATCAGATAACTGATATACTACTTTTTTTTGTTAATACACATATAGATAATTACACCCGGATTTAGAACAAACAGACATGCTTATTCACACAATTTTATTTGTTCTGGGTGGGAATCGAACCCACGACTTCTGACGTGAAAAGCAAGCCTACCACGCCGACGATCTGACGACTGATAAAAAATAATCCTATCGAACAAAGTCGCAATTCGCCTTTGTTTCTTATTTTCCTTTTGTGACGGATATATGCTTCACTAATCAATGAAGGGTTCACCGATATGAATCTCTTCATATCAAAGTTAAGTGTAGGTCTACCTACGTGAAATAAAATGAGAGGCTTTTCTGACGGTATCCATTTAGGAGTCAGTATCATCGTGTAGTAGTTCCGTTCGTGCAAGTAACTAAATAAACATTTGCTTCTGTGTAAACTGATGTAATTCTTTAACTACTCACTTCCAATTTGTAGGCAATATTCATGAGAAAACTCTCCGATCTACTTATAACCGCCTTCTTCAATGCCCGCCTCACCATTCTGACTTAATTCAGTCTTACTTTTTTGTCCAGTATATTCTTCTGTGGAATGCGCTGCCTCTCGAAATCAGGTTGGCCAAAAGCCGCTTTTCATTCAAAAGGAAGCTGCAGCTAGGAGAAGCGGCAATGGTGCTCACCATTGCCGCTTCTCCTAGCTGTTCAACCTCTTGCCATTAAGCGAGCCTCCTTGTTCGCTGAAGTGATACATTTTATAGCATCATTCGCAGTGCAAAGCGTTAATGTAATATCAAAAATGGGAAAGAACAATTAATATAATCGTCCAGCAGGTCTCGAACCAGCACCTTCTACCAATCCGGAGAAGGCGCTCTGCGTTCAGCTACGTACGATACACATTGGCAGATCAAACTTAGAGTTTCCTTACTAAGAGCCTTTTGGAGGATGTAGGTATTATCAAGCTCAGACGTCCGAGTAGATGGATGGCGTGGTTTGCCTGACGCTTCATCCAGTGATCACCGCTTAATCGTGTACGAGTTTGTTCCTCGGTTGGCACAAAGACCTACGGCTGTTTACGGTAACTATAGATATCGGCTCAAAGGGGCCGATTGGGATTTTTTCAGAGCTCTTTTTGCCGCGCATGCCAGGGATTTCACCTGGGATGAACTAACAACAGAGGAATGTGCTGTAACGATGTCGGACACTTTTACCTACTGTGCCGATATTGCCATAGGCCGCGTCCCTATCACTAATATTCGAAGATGCGATTGGTGGAATAACTACTTAATTAAAGTTCGATGTGAATTTCAGAGACCACGTAAAAAATATAATAAACTATAAAAACGTAAAATTGTAGGCGATATTTTAAATAATGCATATATAAATCTCAAAATAGCTCGTTCACGTTACCGCTCGTCAATAGAGAAATCCAAAGGCAATCTTATTAGAAAAATAGTCGATAAATTAGATAAAGAAGGCCCGTGGTCACCCCTATACCATGAGTTTAAAGCAAATAGGTCTATAGATTTAGCTTATATTCAAAACATAAAAATCAATAATACCTACACCAGTGGCATAGAGGAGACCACGGAATCCCTACTTAATTCGCTCATACCTGATGATAGTTCCTTGAACGATAAAGACTACCATAAGCAGATTAGACAGTGGGCAAACAATCCACCCGCTACGTATATGTCTAGTCTTCCTACAATTAATGAGTTTATGAATACTGTGAAATCGCTACCTATTAACAAAGCTTCGGGTGAAGATAAAATATCCAACCAAATGATAATAGAAGCCACAAAACAATCCGGTGATTCAATACTAAAAGTTTTTAATCGTTGCATATCTGAAGGGACTTTTCCGCGTACTTGGCGCAGCGGTTTTATTCGTATTATACCAAAAAATGGCGATAAACTGCCTGAAGACCCTAAGTCATATCGACCAATAACGTTACTACCTTCCTTAGGCAAGCTTCTAGAACGACTTATCGTACCGCGATTGCTACCGGGAGGACCAAAATTTCACGGATATCAATTTGGTTTTACTGCGGGTAAATCGACAGTGGACGCAGCTATCCCAGTGAGGAAATCTGTAAACCTGTCCGAATGTAAATACGTTTTGGCCATATTCTTAGATATTTCAGGGGCGTTTGATAATACTTGGTGGCCAATTTTGTTACAAAAACTTAAGTTACGCGGTTGTTACAGTAATATATATTCGATAATCACATCTTATTTTGTACATGGCTCTGCAACTCTTAAGCTTGGTTACTACAGAGTCACTAAATCGTTAACCATGGGTTGCCCCCAAGGCTCAGTGCTCGCTCCGTATCTCTGGAACTTGGGTTTTGATGACTTCTTGACATTACCCTTGCCATCACGCTGCTCTCTAACGGCATATGCCGACGATGGTCTCTTACTTATACAGGGTAACTCAAGGAGAGAGTTGGAAAATCTGGCTCAAACTTGCTTAAGTATGATAAGTGAATGGGGTAAAAGAAATCGCCTTACATTTGCTCCTCATAAAACCTACCAACTCCTTCTTAAAGGTGAACTAAAATCTCCCCCGAGCGTAAAACTTAATAATGTTACTGCAAAACGCAAGATATCAACATGTTATTTGGGTTTAGTTTTAGAAAAGAATTTCTCGTTTATAGAACATATTAAATCAGTTGGGGAAAAAGCTAAGCGAAACTTTTTTGCACTCACAAGGATATCGACGGCAACCTGGGGCCTCTCTTTTAATACTCTTAAAATCATTTACGGGGCAACCCATCTTGGGTGTATATGCTACGGCTCGCCTGTGTGGGCTGATAGGGCTACCATCGGAGCTGCTCGCCGTAAATTACTACAAAGGTAGAGGTTGGCGTTGATATTTCTGTGTAAAGCCTATAGAACAGTAAGCACAGAGGCCCTACCTGTCCTAGCGGGTGTACTTCCGGTTGATCTTGTTCAAAGACGAGCAGCGATGTATTATTCTACGCGCGATAATTTAGAAAATGATTTCTGATCATTACGTGACCGTACGAAAATAACCAGGCTATTTATGCCAATAGCTGACTTAAATGACGAACTACTAAATGAATGGCAATGTAGATGGAATACCTCAACCAAGGGTCGCCATCTGCACCAGTTCTTTCCGGGCGTATGCGTACGGTTAAATAAAACTTGGCTAATCATAGACCATTGTGTTGCACAATTTCTTACCGGACACGGCAATTTTAAAAGTAAATTGTATAGTATCAAATTAGTATCTTCACCAATCTGTCTGTGCTCAACTTCCAGCAACGAATATGAACAAACTGCTCACCACATCCTATGGGAGTGTGATCTCTGGCAAAATCAGCGTTATATTATGTTAAACAGCTTGCAACCAATATCTGGAGTAGTTTATTATACGGATCTTGTAGCAACAAGGAACAACTTCCGTGCGTTTAAGCGCTTTTGCCATACCTACTATTGGAATCAAATATAACTCACTTAGGACCCTTTAATTGATCCTCGGTGCTTTTGCAGCTGGCTTTTCTAGTTGCAAATCTCTCATTTTATGAGGCTATAGCCTCTTTATATCATTCTGTCTCCCGCTTTGCTCTGGAGGGAAGTGGAACTATTCATTTTCTAACTGCTCCTTTTTTCTATTTCTGATTAAATTCGTTGCGGGATCCAAGACAGTTAAAGCGATTCCCCGGGACATGCCTGAGCTTCACCGCTCAGTGTCATTTCATTGTGTGCCACTGTTGATCCTGGCTTACAAAAGTTGCAGTGGTGGGTAAGAGGGAGGGACTAGTCCCGATAATAAAAAAAAAATAGGTATTATCTATCTGCTTTGTGTTTTAAAAACATGGCCAACTCAGAAAATAGGGATTATTAAAACACGTGTATCAAGGTTTATAAATAAAAATTACCATTACAGTTATTACTTCTTTAATTTTTATTTATCCACTTACTTTATCAATACCAGTACATTATTCCTAGAATTATATTCAATGTAATGCACAATTAGGTGAATATATTGTAGGATAAATTGTAGTAAAAGTTTAAAATAAAATAATATCTGGTGATTCAATGTGGTTTGTATGATTGTAGGCGTTAGCAAAGTACCTATGAATTACTTTACTTTAGAATACGATTAACGACATCATTATCATCATCATCATCATCATAACATCCGATATATGCCCACTGCTGGACAAAGGCCTTACCTAAAGATCTCTACAATTGTCGGTCTTGCGCTAACCGCATCCAGTAGCGTTCAGCAACCCTCGCATGATGATCGGTCAGATAATAGGTCGAATAATAGTATTAAGAAATCAAATTATTAACGAGTTTCAATACACTATTGTCCCTCTATTGCATTAGGGCCATTTACACCCTGAAATCTATTATAATATTACAAGCCAGGATGTAATTAAATAATATGTATATGATCTTAAATATTGAAACATGAATTGGATACTCATTTTCAATTCAATTGAATTCGTCTTCTAAACGTGACGCCAGATTTAAATTAATTTATAACAACCATAAATATCTAAATTTATTCTTCATAATCATTTGTAAAATATGACAGCATATTTTACATTCGTGCACATTAGAGAGGTTCTTCTCTATTTTATACAGATAGATAGACAACATAGAAGGACAACATGCTTGGATAAAATTTTTCGTTATATTAAGTGGAATTTTAAGCAAACCTTTTATGAATCACCATTTCTCACACAAAAATTATAGCGATCGTCTATTATTATGGTATGCAACTTCTTGACTTTATACTCCTGATAGATCTTCATACACTAAAATGGAATAAAAGTTTTGTCTATAAAAGTTAAAATTAATTATTTTCAAACAATACATTCCCTGATGTCATTGGACATAATAAATCTAAACTCCATACTTTATTTACAATGAATAATTGTTCACATTTTTAACATTTTAATTTTTATATTTACAATTTAATTAAATGCACCATCAATTTCAAAGTATAGCAAATAAAATATTTAGTTGATATAACCATTTTAGCTCGACATTTATTACAAACACAGCCCTTTAACTACTTCTAAATCAATTAAAATATAAGTCATACATTACTATTTCCATTATAATAATTTAATCTTCTCAAACCCATGTAACTTTTGATAGTTGAAACAGATGTAAACTAACTTTCGGATTTATAAAAACCCTTTATTGAAATTGTTTGAAGAGCCACAATGTCATTAAAACGTAGACATAGGTATTAAAATAAAACAATTCGCCGTAAAAAAACTGACACTACACAATTTTCATTTAATTTAATATGCAATAACATTAATGAGATTTACTAAATTCTGTGAAGAATGTAAATAATTAAAATACATTTACACACAAAAACATAATACAGTATCACATTTAATATATTTACGGATAACATTCGTACCATCTGCATTTGAATTATAATTCAACCTAAAGTTATAATAATATTTCATGGCTTTGAATATATTTATAATTATTTTAATACACAAAATATTGAAAAAGAATTGATTCATTAAATAGAAATAATTTATTTCCGTATTACAAATTATTGGACTAACACTTAGTTATTAGAAACATTAACATTATGACTATTAAATATGAACATTATTTATTATAATAATAATTATTATTTACAAAAATTATTCTAGGTAATCAGTCTATGTTAACAGTATAATTCCTAGATGTAAAATGGCGTTTATATAAAAATGTGTATTACTATTGTATTTTAAATAAATTATATTCCATATTTTAATTTTAACAATAATTAAACTAATCACTCAAAACACAATAATACACATTTAAACAAAACAAATATTTTTACATTATCAATAACATCATATTTATTTATAATTATATATAAATTGTACATAAAATAATAAAAACGATATTGAATTACATTAGAAAATTTGGATTTCAAATCAATTAGTAATTAACCAGTAAATATCTTTATGAGTATTGAAATAACAATTTGATTTTAGTATTGTATTGAAATAGTAACCATCATGCACATTCAATTCCTTGTAATATAAATTAAATTTAACATCCGTAACGAATACGTTTAATTTTATGTAGAAATTTTAAGCCGTACTTTCTTCCAATTTGGAATATACTTCTTCCATAATATATTTCTTCCAATGTGGTTAGACATAAGCAAACTCTGAACTCTTCAATAGCACTAACCAAGGAGTTTGTAATAGGAGAGCCTATTAGAAACTCATTGGTCTGTCTCACAAATTTAGCATAAGCATAAGTGCAACGACAAACGTGCAAACAACCAAACGATGACATTACATGATAAAAAGGGGACGACGTCTCTAGTACTACTTAAAGAACCAACGAAGTCTTGTTCAGTGACGACGACATTTTTAGTTCGTATTAACAACAATGTAGTAATGTTTAAGTTTTCATGTTGCAATGCAGAAATTGTTGTAAAGCTTCTATTAAATTAATCTCATCCCAACTTTGAACTAAGAGTTAATACGTATAAAATAATTAAAACTATTATCAGTTACAAATGTCGATGAATAAATCTCACAAATCTCAATATAATAATAACTATAAATAAAGTGGATTACTTTCCACCACAATTACAATATTATTATATTCAAAAGAGATCGGAAGTTTTATGTTTACTTATTGATTCCAGTTAGACTACGCAATTAAAGGACAAAAATGTATCAAGGAATAAATTTATGATATAGTACATATTATAGAAATAAACAAAAACTTCATTTGTATTATAACTTCAAATCACTGCCAAACCCTGACATATTTACTAACGATCATTAACGTACAAATCATTTATTTTATTTTTAATGTTAAAACTAGAACAGCTATCTTATCGAAGTTCCGCTGTATCGTTGTAGAAGTAGTTGTAGACAGAATTGTAGGATTAATACCAGTACGGTGGGGAGATGGGCTTCTGTGGCAGCACCTAGAAGAGAGAAAAAATTATAGCTTTTTTCATCTGTATAAACCCCGTATAGAAAACATCCTGATAACGGAATGTTTGGTTATACCACCTTCACAGACAGTGCTAATTCAAAAATTGTTAGTGTATCATTGCCTAATCTAATTATTACACAAGGTATAAAAATAATAGTTTTATAATAATAAACAAAACATGATAAATGACAGTGATCAGTGTAATTTTATAGTTTACTAGAGAATATTCCAGATTCTATGCTTATATATAAGACCAGGAGTCATATCCTATTCAATTAAAAAAAATGAAGTAAAAGTTATTTTTGCATGCTTAACTTGGGGAGTAAGCTGATGAAGGCGTGACGAGAGCGTTAGGAAAAGTGTGATTGGGCGAGGCGAACGAAAGTTGAGTGGGAGATACAACTTAGTAAAGATAGAAAGAGAGAGAGTTACGTTTCGTATATTACTGTAGGGATAAGAGAGACGGGTGGGATCACACATTTTCTTTCCCTATTTCTCCCATAGCCTACGTTTCATATATCGTACCAAAAACAAGCACACTCGTTTTTTTATTGTTATGTCTTTGTTATTCGACTAAGGATTGTACTATAAGTGAAATTTTTAAAATATATAATGTGAAAATGTTATCTTGAATTGTACACAAAAATTTAATTAAACAATAGACTTATTATTTAGCACTCAAAAATATAATATTGTGATAAAATAACAGATCGATTGGAAGTTCGTCAACCTTTATGCCTAGTTTGTAAAGAAGTTAGTAAGTTCTTACCAGTTAAACTCCTGCCTAAAGCAGAAGCTGGGTTTGCACTCCTCTCTCGTAATATTATTGTATGGCTTGTTGATCTCCATACGTCGAATATTGAAGCTTCACACCTAAAACAATCAATTATTATTTAAATTTTGAATAAAAAATATGCTTTTTATGATTATTTTTATAAGTAATCCTGTTTTATTATATTTATATAAATTCATCATTTGCGTTATGTTGTCGGTAATATATCAAACTCGATGTAATATTGTTAAACTACGGTCACATATACATAGTCTCACCCTCGTTTCCCAGAAAGGTAGACAGAGTCAACATATAACTAGTTGTTCCAATCTTCGCATACCAGTTTGGCGTTCTTCACTCTTATTACATTTTCATATATGCATGTCAGTTCATGACAGTTCTGATCTGTCCTTTTTTTTTTAATATCTAGGAATTGTTCAGTTCGTCGTATTTGTTTTTTTTTTTTTTTATATTGAATGGCAATCTGCCGTTACTTTCAGAAATTTTACCAATGTCGTGTACCATGTATTTGTTTGTTCTATATTACCTTACATAAATTATTAATCAATATTATCTTACCTAATCATGAGGGTAGGCACAGGCGAATGCAAGGCTGCTTCCAATTCTAAAGTAGCTAAGCTAGACGCGTAACCATTGCTAAAGTTTAAAACATGGTTCGCCGTGAAACCGGGCACCTGAAAGAGGCGAAAACATTAGAAGGGATACTCTTGTGGTAGTGCCGACGTGAAACCCTAATATTAGGAAGATTCAGAACTATATAATTGTACAGACGCCAGCACATCAAGCTACCCCAATCAATTTTTCCCAATTGATAGTGAACCTTATGCTAAGGTGATAAAATTGAAAATCTATGAAAGAAATTTGACAGATTAGGGTAGCTGGATGTGCTAGCGTCTGTAATGACTGCCTTGTTGATCGGCATCATGTTTAAATAATGAGGGAAGTAACGGGTCGGGTTAAAGATAAGAGATACTGGGAAATTCCAAAATAAAAAAAAAATCGGAGTCGAATCGGATCTTTAGTATTTTGTTTTATTACCTAACCTAATAGGCTGTCGCTGCACTGGACAGGAATTGACAATAGAACTCGACGAATGATTTTCCATATGATACTAAGGTTGTTACGCCGTAGAACACTTTCGTTTAAGTTCTACGACGTAGCAAGCGTAGCTGGTATATTACCATCTGCCTGCTATACCGTAGCAAGCGTAGCTGGCATATTAACATCTGCCTTCTACACTGACTATTGCAATGTTTTTACTTTTCTAGTCAATACGAAGAATCTCATTAGTCAAGTCTGATGTACTAAAACGTATGATGCATGTAATGAAAAGTTTAATAATAATAGTAGACACTTGAACATAAATATTCATATTATAGGAGCTGGCTTGGAATCTACTCCACCTTAGTCCAACACGTGGGACCAATTCGCAAGCTTCTTCTTCATAATAAAAAACAGATTTAATAGAAAAATATATACAATCGAATTGATTCCTCCTCCATTTTAAAGTCGGTAAAATGTATGTGTGGCCAACATAATAAACTACCTAAGAATTGCTGAAGAAAAAAAAGAAACTTTTCTGAATCAGCGCTACAGTCTCTGTGGCACAAAGCTAAACTGTGGCTTTTTGGTCACTAAGGTGCTTAGTATGGGTAACTTATCGAATAGCTGCGTAAAATTATGGATAATTGAAAAATGTATTAATTATATTTATAAGTATCAAAATATCTATGTATTCTTCTGTGTGTTGTACTCCTATTGTTTAAATTATATTGATGTACCTTATGTGTCTAATAAATATATATTCTTTCCTTCTTAAACACTAATTGAACATAGACGTCACTTACCATTTGCTCGTTGACGAACCACGTGATATTAGCAGCGGGGAGGGATGGGGGTGACGAACAATTCGCTCGTATGTGATCGCCTCCGACGTATGACATGCGATCTGACGTCACATTCGGACTTGCAAGTGGAGGTTCTGTGAACAGAAATACACGTTTAATCTTAAGTTATCTTGGCCGATGTGCTAGGTATCGATGTTTTGTGATAGTTCTTTCAATGATATTATATTTTGAAATGAAAAATTTAAATAATACAACGTCCTCTGATTTTAGTAAGTAGTAGTAGTTCGTTAGAAATAACTTGATCCCTTGATGGGATACGGACCCAATATCTCACTTGCCAGTAGGTATCTAATACCGGACTAAAAAACTCCGTGCGGAATTTTAGGCAAATAATTAATTTATATTTAAGGTACCGTGGCATAAACATTTGTTTATGCCTCAGCAACTTAAATAATTTGAACTTACTCCAAACAAACCACGATTCACACTCATACGACAAATTAGAAACAGCATTTAACCTTAATTATTCTGATAATTTTATCAACCACTTACCATTATTTCCATTAATTATTCATATAAATAAAAATACATGCAAATCCTACCAATATTACAGATGCGAAAGTTTGAGTGTATGGATGTATGTTTGTACTCTTTCACGCAGTATTATAAAGGGAAACCGCGGGGCACAACTAGTAATATATAATGAAAAAATACCCTTGCAGCATTTAAAATATAGATTGTCATCAGTCTGCATAAAGCGATTTTTTTTAGACAACCGCTAATCATTTCCTTAACTCTCACAGTAAAGCTATACATTTAGGTATTCTTCTTTTGATAATTTTAGGGAAGAGTAAGTACCTAATAAGTAGAATAATTCTATAAACATGACACTGCAAAGCTTCTAAAGAACCGTTTCCTTCCTAAACAAACTTTGCCGATTAGCTGACGCATTTTATGGCGAGTAATTATTTGTACGAGAGTTACTAAGAAATTAACTGTAATGATTGATGTTGAATTGAAGGCATGCTGAGATGGTTTGGCCATTTAGAAAGGATGAATGAAAGAAGATTGACAAAAGAAGTATACCTGGCCTGTTTGAATGGGACAACCGGAAGGGGAAGACCACATCGAACATTATCTGACCAAATTGGAGATGTTCTCAAGAAAGGGCAGGTCAGAAGTACCCTAAACCGGCGAGCATGTATGAAGAATATAGTGACAGTAATCGAGGCAAAAGAAGTATGTAAAGATCGTGACAAATGGAAATCCGTTGTCTCTGCCTACCCCTCTGGGAAACAGGCGTGAGTCTATGTATGTATGTATTGATGTTAACTAAAAAAAATAATAGACAAAACCTAGCTTGTGAATACAGCTGAAGTTAAAACATAGGCAATTCTACCTGCCCTTAAGGTTATTAGAATTATGATATTGCCACGGTCGGGGTTCGAACCCCAGTTCTATTAAAATAAAGCGATCAATGATGTGACTTATAGTATATAGCGGACCCCAAGAAGCCCATTAGGTCTCTAATATGGGTTAACGACTGTTGTCTAATGGCTACAACCGGGACCGAACGCTTCACGTGCCCTCCGAAGCGAGGAGATGCACAGAAATTAAACCACTTCGGCGGTCTCCCATCTATGGACTGACCACGAGCCTAGTTGCTTATCCACTCCAACCTTTTACGGACCGGTGAGAGCTATCTGGCACCGCGGGTAGCGCTGAACTGTTAATGGTGATCTTTGGATCATATTTTTCATTGCCCTCGCTTAAGAATGAGACAGACACTGCTTTGACACAGCTAGAATGGTTAATTTCAGTTATTTTCATAGTGTAATGTCCTATGGAATTTTTCTCTGGGGTAGCTCTGCTGACATTAACACCATATTTATATTGCAAAAAAGAGCTCTAAGAGCTATCTATAATCTTGGCCCGAGAGTGTCTCTAAGAGAAAAGTTCATAGAGGTTAACATTCTAACTGTACCATCTCAGTATATATATGAAAACTTACTATATGTGCATAAAAATATCAATTCCTTCTGTAAAAGGAGCGATATACATAATGTAAATACTAGATATAAGAATAATCTCATATTGCGTACTACCCGTCTCCACAAAATAAGTAACTCTTTTATGGGGCAATGTATAAGATTCTATAACAAACTTCCCAATGATATTAGAGAAATGTCTACGTATAAGTTTAAAATAATTATTAAAGCCAAATTGTGTAGCAGGGCATATTACGAAATTTGTGATTATTTAAGTGATAAAAGTGCTTGGGATAGAGTTGTTCTGAGTCAACACACATGATTGTAATTAATCTTAAGTATTTTATTTAATAAAATGATTCCTAATTCCTAAATGATTTTTGACTTTGACTTGACTTGAGTTCTTTTCTTCTGGGGCTGCATTGAACGAATGAACAAGCCATCTGGTGTTTTTATATCATTCGTACAATCATTTCTTTAAGAATTTAATACATTTAGTTTAAAACTCATATCGATGACTTGGTGTACCGTTAAATTTCAAATGAGTTAAATTTTATGGGTCGGTTGATTACTTTCAATTAGTTCACTAGAATTTCAGTATTAATAAATAGCTCCTGTAATTACTTCAACTGTATCTATGTATGTATTTATATACAGACAAATACTATACTAATAACTGCAATATTTAATAACCACGCCGGACCGCTTGGTTGGTAAATGCTTGCCTTTCACGTAGGTCGTAAGTTCGATTCCTACCTATTACAGATATTTGTGGGGATGAACATGTGGTAAATGTAATATATCAGTTATCTAGTTTCCATAGTTTAAGCTTTGTTTAGTTTGGGACCAGATGGCCGTGTGTAAATAATGTCCCAGTATGTTATTATGTTACGCCAAGTGTAAAAATCACATGTTGAAATACAGTAAAAATATGCCTTTCCGGTATTCGACTGTCCAATTTCAAAACCTAGTATCTGACAAATAAAAAAAAGTGTTTTATTTGCATTTTTCGACCTTTGGACCACTCTCAATATACTAAGATAGCAAAAGTTCCCAAAAATTAGTCAAAAACTAAGTTACACAATATCGGAAACCTGGTATTTTATGCGGCTTGTTGCAACCATCATCTTCTTATCGTATCATAACATCTTCTCGTCCAAAATACCGCAGTGTCTCAAGTCGAAAGTCTTCGACCAGTGTGTGTAGCCAGTGATAACTTACGGAACAGAGACCTGGTCGCTCACTATGTGCCTTATCAGAAAGCTCAAGGTCACCCAAAGAGCAATGGAGAGGGCTATGCTCGGAGTTTCCCTGCGGGATCGAATCAGAAATGTCGAAATTCGCAGGCCAACCAAAGTCACCTACATAGCCCGAAGAATTGCAAAACTGAAGTGGCAGTGGGCGGGGCACATAGCTCGTAGAACCGACGGCCGTTGGGGCAGAAAGGTTCTAGAGTGGCGACCACGAACCGGAAGACGCAGCGTGGGCAGGCCCCATACAAGATGGACCGATGATCTTGGGCGGGTCCTGGAAACTGCTGGATGCGAATAGTGCAAGACCGGCAATTGTGGAGATCTTTGGGGAGGCCTTTGTCCAGCAGTGGGCGTCTTTCGGCTGATATGATGATGATGATGAGTTGCTCCCAGGAATTTCAGCAAAATCTGGTTGCTGTTAGATAGCGTTTTAATACATCCATGTATCGTAAATACTGGGTAGGCTACTTAAAACCATGAGATTTAAAAAATTACTTCCTGTGAGGTTTAAATTAAATATGTATGCCACATGTTTACTTAAAATGACTATAATTATGTTCGTTCTTTAACACTTTGTTTGTGTATGGCAGATTTTTTTCGTAACAGCTTCTACACTCTTTTCGTCTTGATAATACGAAATATACCTCATAATGCTGTATTTATTCGTGAACGATAAAAAAATGTACAGAATCTTCTCTAAACAACATTAAATGGTGTGTGAAAATCCTTCCTGATCTTAATTGCGGGTCTTGACTAAATTAATGACAGTTCTTTAGTTTGAACGATTAAGGTCTTAAGTAAATGCGTCCTTATTGGATTGTAAACCTTGAACCACGTAAATAAAACTTAACTTGTCTTGGAAGCCATTGTAACATTTTTTGGGAATTTTAATGGCTACAGCACAGTAAATAAGACATTATGCGTACCATTTAAGGCTTACATTCCTATACATTCTTTTTACGTATTGCGCGCGCTTAAAGCTTTCGTATGAAAGGCTCACATGGATATGTTTGTGATGATGTTTTTGAAATAAGTGTGAACACAAGAAAAGCAATTTTTTATCAAGTAGGCTAATTTGATAAAATTTAAATTGTAAATTGGATAACATTATATTTTCGACATCGAAATTCATTACTAAGCTACATTGGCGTTTCAAAACCGATTGAACAATTAAAAAATAAACATAATTTCAATAACTGTAACTGATGAAACTATATCATAATCAGAGTTTAGGCATTAAGATCAATTTTCTTGCTAACGAAGAAACCACAAGATATTGTTTGTCTGATTTGTTTTACAATCTTAAAACGTTCACTATTTATTATAACTTTTATTTATTAATTATTTAACAAGAAAAATGTCAAATATTATCTATCTCAAGCAAATCTAAGACTTTATTACTACCTGCTATTGTAACCACATTCTAGCAAATAAATGATTGATTGATTTAGACTTTACAGACTTACGCTTTTACAGACATTTTATTTTCACAACCACACAACATAATCTTCAGGCTAAACCATTTTCCCGCCACTGTAATAAATGCCCACATGGAAAATAAAAACCTTGTTTATTTTTAAAACGCAAAGCGGCTTAACAATACACCCAAGAGTTTCCAAGAAAGTATCTTCCTCTAAACGGATAGCATTCAAATTTTGAAAATTCAAAATTAGAACCAACCGTTGTGCCAACAGAAAGCCGAATTCTTCCAGATGGAATACCAACTAGGTTTATTTTTCCGGATGAAATGCCAGCTGTGTTGTGAATATGCAATATTTCACCAATCCTAATAAAAGATTCGGCGAAAAGGTAGGGAATTCGAAACGCAGATGGTGACCGGTCCAACCTTTTAGATTGATACTGACCGTTTTGTTTCAAACTGTGTCATTGACTATTTCATCAACAATTGAAGGTTCAATAATGCTTATTTCGTATATTCTGAGGATATTATCTCAAGGATATTCTGAATAAAATTGGCTGGTATTTTCTTTAAAATCTAAAAGGATTTATAGTGCGAGGTTTTCTTAGACAGAGGCTTTTTAATAATTTTTTTTTACTTCTAGTTTACAAAGCTTGCACTGCTTCACAGAACAATTGCAGGGGCACAAACCGTCTTAAAAAAATGACTACACTACTAAGTAGCAGAGAACTGATTTGGGGTTCTAACTTCTGCTCTGGGCATAATTGATGTGGAAATGAAAGTGCCTGTATCATGTTATCACTGTACGGTTCACGTACAGGCTTATTTTGCTTACGCCGCCTTAACCTAGTTTCGGCGCATTACTTATACATACTTTCGACATTAATATAGTTAGTTGACAAATAACAATAACAACGAACAGATTAGCATCCAAATAACTTATATTGTATACTTGAGTAATAAACGTGGTTTTAAGTCAACTCAACTCGTTTATCTACACACCACCTCGAGACCCGTACATCCGTTTTGGTCCTTCGAGAAGTGAAAAGTGCTGGTACTACGTGTGGCAGTGTTCTTAGTGCCGATAGCGAATCGGTCGAACTGGTCTCCCAGAAGCGGGTCGCCCCAGTTGGATTGAGACAAAGACGCACATATCGGACGGGGAACTAAACACAGTAAGTACCAATACTAACTACAATCTGCGAACATATTGCAAAAAAAAAAACTGAACTAGTGCCTACGTTGAAACAACTACTGAAGGCTTACTATAACTATTACTTTAACTAAGTAACTAATTAACAATGATGGGTCAAAATTTCGAGGAGGTTATGAGCCAACAAGAGGCTACTTTTTGCACGTTAAAACAAATATGTGCTAACTACAAGAAAGACAGCCCTACTAGGAAGACCTTAGAATATCTAGAAGAGCGTCTTACGAGACTAAACAACTGTTGGGAACAATTCGTTCATAACCACCAACTATTGGAATCGACCGGAACAACGGAAAGCCAATACTTTATAGACGACGTTTTTAACAATACAAAACGTATGTATGAGAGTGTTTTACAAGACATACTACAACGTAAGTCGGAGCTTACATCGGCGACACCGACTAAAGCAACAATAACAGCTAGTAAGGAGGAGCTACCCCCTCAGAGTACAAGTAAGACAGGAACTTCTTCAGTTACGAGCGACGCTAAACTTACTACGAGATTTAGTTTCGATGAAGGGGACTTCCACGTACCGCCTCGAAAAACGGACGAATCGTCGGAAAAGGAACAGGATCTTTTGCGAGTGCAGTACTGTAACTTTAGAGCTTTTGAAAGAGCCGTGGAAAAGATGGATTTGTCAACATCTTTGGAAAAATGGGAATTGGAAGATAATCTAACTATCATAAAATCTAAATGGCAACAAGTGGAGAAAGCACACTGGCAGCTAGATTATTGGCTACAGGAAGAAGACCCTAAGTATAGACAAAAGTATGATATATTAGAAAATATTTATGACAACATACGTAAGAAAATACAACACACCATATGGAACAATGCTCATTATGAAAAGTCTACGCCGAAAATCATAATACCGGATTTTTATGGCAACTAGAATCAATGGTAGATCACCTACGTCACGAATTGCAACATCTCGAAGAATACAACTCTATACTACTGTCTCAACACTTGCGTCAAAAACGAGGATACTTTGACGGAGTTGGAAAATTAACACGAACACTTTTTGGTATTTTAGACGCTGATTTTGCAGAAAAATATGAGAAGGACATCCAAAATTTACAAACAAACGATAATTATTTGTTAAAACTTATGAAGAATCAGACATTAATTATAGAAGCGGAAAATAACTCGATCAAAAACAATACGATATTTATGGATAAGCAATTCACAGCTATACAAAGTTATATGAATCAGACTGGCAGCGTAATCACAAAGATTGAAAATAGAGCCCAAGTATTGTATACAATAAATGACATAAACTCTGCCGCGGTAACATCGACTCTAATCTTAGGTGACTTGAATCGGATTTTGGATCTACTAATGAATGCGATCACTAATATCTACCGTGGTCATTTAGACACACATTTGTTCTCCGCCTCGCAATTAATTGAACAACTAAATATAATATCAGGAAAATTGCCGCAGGGATTATCCTTACCTATAAAGGATACTCAGTCAGATTTTCAAAATATATATGAATTAATGCATGTAAAGGCCAGGATAACTAATAACTTTCTTCTTTTAGAGTTACACATTCCGTTGTTAAGCGACGAAGACTATAAGATTTACCGTGTCATACCAATACCTTTCCTTAGACAGGGACGGTTGAAACTGGTACAGCCAAGCTCAAAATTTATCGCCATCAACTTTGTCAAAAATTCATATATAACCTTAGATGAACAAGATATACATCAATGTACGTCGTATGGACAAGATGAATTCTCCTGCATATCCAGACAGCCTGTCTACAACTTACACGATAAAAATGCACCGTGTGAGGCCCAGGTCTTCAGTCAACAAACTTCAATTTCGTGCTTACTGAATGACGTAATTTGCAAAGAAGTCTGGGTAAAATTGCATAAACCTAACTTATGGTTGTTTACCGTATGTCACAAACAGCTGATGCGTATTATTTGTAGTGATCAGGTTACGCCGGCGATCATTGACGGGACCGGAGTAATATCCTTACAAGCAAAATGTATACTACAGAAACAAGACGCTACTATATTTACGTATAATCATTTAGGAAATAGTTATTACATGGGTGTGGATACGGATGTTCCTACGATTAACTCAACAATTAACAACGTCTTTGATTTAGGTTGGAAAAGTGCACAGTTAAATATTACTGAGCTCGGTACACCAAATTACAATCGATCTATGTTTTCAAATATTGAGGAACAACTAAGCTACCAGAAAACGCATGAAATTCTTCCGGAATCGTCGACGATATCCAGTCATGATGTTTACCTATATTCTGTTACTTCTGTGCTGTTGGGAGGATTTGCCGCATTTGCTCTTTACTTTGGCATAAAACGTTGGTGTAGAAAAACAACTTCAAAGAGCACTAAGCGATCTAAACCTAGAGAAGAAAATAACCTTGGAATGGAAATAGAGATGCAAGAAATTCATGGCTCGGTCGGACGGGAGCCCATTTACAGCAAACCAGAACCGAAGAAACTATTTGAATTTGAGGACACAACTAATTAATATTTACATACTTATTACATATTTACATTTTTTCTATTTTGATTATCTTATTCTTTGCTTTGTACTGGATGCTCATCTTGTTTCTCTTTTCTCGGGAGCATGTACGGTTCACGTACAGGCTTATTTTGCTTACGCCGCCTTAACCTAGTTTCGGCGCATTACTTATACATACTTTCGACATTAATATAGTTAGTTGACAAATAACAATAACAACGAACAGATTAGCATCCAAATAACTTATATTGTATACTTGAGTAATAAACGTGGTTTTAAGTCAACTCAACTCGTTTATCTACACACCACCTCGAGACCCGTACAATCACTATATCATATTATGTTTTGAAAATGGATAATACTATCTGTGACTTTGTCTTGGTAGGGGTGTACTTACGTACAGCACTTCGACCCTTCAGGATCTTTTGTAGTAACCCCCATTATTTTTATTATATCCCTAGGGCCCAGAATGCAGTCGCCACATACTCCAGTACTTTTTTAGGGGTAGATCCTTGTAGTCTCCTGGTGCTGGATATGCCAGCTCCAGGTTGGCTATTACGTCTCTTGCCAAAGCATCCCATTTACATTGTATATGCAGCATTGTTCCATTTTCTTACCCACAGGTCCTGCAGATTGGACAGTCCCGGTTCAAGAAACAAATTTGTTACTTTAATTTGATATTTATAAATGTTTTAACAAGCCGTGTACCTAAATATCTATATGTGACTAGAAATAATTATGTATAAGTACTTAACTATATTACTACAAACATGTACTGACTATTTACAAGCGCCATTTTAAAGTGTACGTGAATAAAAACCTTTTTTATTTATTTATTTGTTATTTATATAGTATTAGAAACTAGATATTGATCCAGTCCCAAACACTACTAACACATTTGGCACCAAACGCTTGGCAGCTTCATGAGCAACGCAAACGCGCAGCGCACCCTCTTTTATAACACATGGACAAAAACACTCCGTTGGTCAAATTAAAGTCTCGTACAAAATAAAAACCTGAAGAAATATCGCTTCCACTTTCCTGTTTCATTCAGATTAAAACTAAATTAAAATTGCCCTAACAAAACAAAGAAATATGGAATAGGATTTGTTAAGTAAATAAGCTCTATCTTTCATTATACTCCCTACAAAGTAGGTAAATAATGCAAAGGAACTACTCCAATTAAAAAGAAAATTAGCTTCACAATTCATTTACCCGAAATTTGGGTAATTTATTTTTGTTGATGTCGGCCCATAAATATTCTCCTTGAAAAAGTCAAGAGAATAGCCAGAAAGTATGTAATTGGAAGCTATTACTCAATTGAGCATGAGTATGAAAATACATAATTAGATCCCGGTTTAAAAATGGAATTATACAAAATCTTGGAACATTTCATCTTCTTTGTCATTAAAGAGGTTACAATGACCCGATTATATAGTATTACTCTATATTTTTCTGTGCGATGGCGGCGAATATCAGATTATCGTCACCCCATCTCATCCCGTGGGGGGGCGTAGAAATCGACTTGACGGAATATCTACCAGAGGAAGGGCAGCAGCTTCCTTCTGTGTACTATGTTCATCATACTGGTATCGACAACCCGTCTGCCAAACGTGGCGATTATGGCATATCCCCCATCATCCATTTATCCAGCAGTGGACGTACTGTGGCTGACATAATGATGACTCTATATATATATATATATATATATATATATATATATATTTCTCCAAACCGATAAAGATAGTATGCATATTATAATAACAATTTAAATTCAGTAGTGGTGACTGAGATTTCCAACGACCGAAAAAATAAATTTAGGCATACGTGTTTTAATAAGATGCACTGCGAAATATGAGAAAAAAAAATATGGAAAACCACTAATTTTGCTGATGAAAGCACCTTGAATGTAATAGTTCACCTTAATTATTGTACTGCTATATTTTTATATCCTAGAACATTCTAGATAATCACACACGGCCACCTGATCTCAAAGTAGACAGAGCTTGTGCTATGGAAACCAGCTAACTGATATATTACTTATACGCACACTTTTCCTAATAATAATTACACCCATACTCAGGCCAACAGACATGATCATGGCTGTCCAGGGTGGGAATCAAACCCACGATCTACGGCGTGATAGACAAGCGTTTAACAACCACGCCAACCGGCCCGTACATATTTGACATTCATGATTTAAGTATCGTTTTATTTTCGCGCGTATGGGTACTGAGCTAAACATTATCGGTAGTATGAATTCCTCTTAATATTAACGTTGAAGTGTGGAATGTTTTTTTCTGTTCTATTCTTTTTTTAAGCATATTATTATCTATCTCTGTCAAGAGAGGTAGGGCACAGCGTTGATTCGCACAAAGAGCAGCCCGACTGGGGAAGTACCTCCACCTTACAGAAGAAATTCCTTAATAATAACATTAATAGTTTTAAGTGTTGTGTTTCTGCGTCTGTGAGTAAGGTCGCCAGAGCTCATCGCTGTGGGGGAAAGGTCGGCAACACTTGTTTGCTGGCTCTTAAAGGCCAGTGTTGCGTGTGAACATGCGGCGGTGATCACTTACCATCAGGTGACCCTCTTACTCGTGTGTCGCCTTCTTATAAAAAACAATCTCTATCAGTACGACCACATTACAAACTGTTTTTACTGAAAAACTTAAACTCACCTACAACCACCATTTCGGCACCTTTAATGTCTGTGTGAAAGAGAGGCGCGTCCGCAGACACTTCGCACTGGTATTCGCCAGTCAGAGTTCTGTCAACTGCTGTTAGCACCACCCGGTGCTCATTAGATGCTGCTACCTGTGAATATTAATATAATTATTACAATAGAATAGAAGAGAACTTTCCTTTATTTGACTAACCAAGACTCAACAAGATTGTTAGTAAAAAGCTTACGACTATGTTAGTAATTATAGACATAAAACAAAAACACGTAAATAAATAAATGAAGGTTGTGCCACTGTTGTGCCATCCCATGGGAGACTAAACAACAGTGACTAATGTATTTACAGTCCAGTCAATTGGCAACCATGATTAAGACGCTGTTATAACTATTACAATAAAGAAGAAACCCTGATGTCAATTTCATTAATTATGTTAGAAATTATTCAAAAATTTTTAAAAAGGTTTGCATTCACGCTAAATCTTTATATATAATAGATAAAATTAAAAAGTCTGATAATAAAATAAAATCAGCTTGGCAAATAATTAATACTGAAACTGGTAAAAGTAGATCAAGAGATCAAACATTAGTATTGAATATTGGTGATGAACTGGTTTCAGGCAAGCTTACCATTGCCAATTTTTTAGCTGCTTTTTTTGCAAATATACCCGTGGATATTACTAAGTGTCTCGCATCATCACCAGATGTGGCTGAACTCTTTTTAAATCAAAGCGTAAAACAAACTGTACCTAACTTTAGTTTTAAATCCGTAACAAGTGATGATATTATAAAAGCTTTTAAGAGTATTAAAAGGAAAGGCACAGAAGATTTGTGGGGACTGTCTGTTAAAGCAATGGAATCAATCATACTAAACATTGCTACAATCCTTGCAGCCATCTTCAATGGCTGTATAAGTGATGGTGTCTTTCCCGATTTAATGAAAATAAGTAAGATAATACCCATTTTCAAGGCAGGTTGTTCAAAAAATGCTACGAATTATAGGCCTATCTCAATACTGCCAGCTTTAAGTAAAATATTTGAAAAGCTGATGCTCAGCCAAATGTTGTCGCACTTTAACGTGAATGAGATATTGCATAACAAGCGGTTCGGGTTTACAAGGGGCCGCTCCACTCAGGATGCAGGTTGCACATTAATTAGGTCAATATTGGAGGCTTGGGAGGGATCACAGGATGCGCTGGGAGTTTTCTGTGATCTCTCTAAGGCTTTCGATTGCGTTGATCATCGTACGCTCGTTGTTAAACTGAAGTACTATGGAATATCTGGCACATCTCTTGATCTTGTGATGTCCTATTTATCGGGGCGACAACAGATGGTTTCAATAGGCGGTGTCACTTCGGCACGTCATCCTGTGAAAATGGGGGTGCCCCAAGGATCTATATTGGGCCCATTTTTATTTCTAGTTTATATAAATGATCTCCCTTATCTGGTAGAGAAAGTATCAGACATAGTTTTGTTCGCTGATGATACGTCGCTCATATTTAAAGTAAATAATAGGTCTTTACCTATGAAATTGCCGTTTTGTATGAAAAAATTTAAACGAATTTTTTTCATGAATTTTTTTATTTGTATTAGTCGAAGTAATCACCCATGCAATCAATGCATCTTTGCCATCGCAGTGGCAGTTTATTGATGCCCTTCTTAAAGAAATCAGCTGGACGGGAGGCAACAAATTCTTCAAAGGCATTTTGTACTGCCTCTCGGGTATTGAATTTTTTTCCCGCCAAGAAGTTATCCAAATTCTGGAAAAAGTAGTAGTCTGTAGGCGCAAGGTCTGGTGAGTAGGGCGGATGACGGAGAGCTTCCAACCCCAGTTCTTGCAACTTGGAGACCGTCTGCTGTGCAGTATGAGGTCGCGCGTTGTCGTGCAGGAGCAGCGGAGACGAGCGATTGACCAATGCTGGTTGGAGATGCGCCAGCTTCTCCATCATTGTGCTCAGTTCTTCACAGTACACATCTGCAGTAATGCTCACCCCGTTTGGTAAGAAGCTGTGATGAATCACACCGGCGCTAGACCACCAAACAGTGACCATCACTTTTCTAGGGGTAAGTTTTCGTTTAGGGCATTGTTTAGGTGCTGAACCAGGATCCAACCAACTTGCTGAGCGCTTGCGGTTATCAAACAGAATCCATTTTTCATCGCAGGTAACAATGCGGTTCAAAATTCCTTCATTTGTGTGTCTGTTGAGCAGTGCAAGGCACGTCTCGACGCGTACTTCGCGCTGGCGATCATTGAGTTCGTGGGGCACCCATTTGTCAAGCTTTTTTACCTTGCCAATTTGACGCAAATGGACCAATATTGTTTTGACGCTAACGTCGAAAGCTGCTGCTAATTCAGCCGTAGATTGTGTATCATCAGCTTCCACAACCGCCTTTAATTCGTCATTGTCGACCAAAGTCTTCGGACGACCGCGAGGTTCATTTTTCAGGTCGAAATTTCCAGAACGGAAGCGAGCAAACCAATAACAGGTGGTGCGTTGGTTTGTAGTGTTAGCTCCGTAAACGTCGTTGATGTTGCGTGCCGCTTGTGCCGCGTTGCTGCCACGACGGTACTCATATTCCATAATTACTCGAATTTTTAACGTATCCATGATGACGAAAAAGATTGAAATGCGATGAAAATGTAACACTAATCAATAAAGAAATGACTACTTTTGGAAAATAAATTGCAAAATCCATGTTTTTAAAATAAAATTAATTTGAAATTAGAATTCTTAGCCAAACAAAAATTATTTTGATTTGAAATGGCCAGTACTGCAGAAAGGCAATTTCATAGGTAAAGACCTAATAGAAAGGATAAAGATCTTATTGAGCATAATAAAACACTCAGCTTTATATCAGGATGGTTTTCGGCAAATAATCTCTTGTTAAATGCAGGGAAAACTAAATGCATCAGGTTCTCATTGCCGAATGTGACTCAAATTGTACCAACAGTTGCACTTAATGCGAAAATATTAGATCTAGTCCCATCGACCGTATTTTTAGGATTGACACTTGATTCAAAATTGCAATGGGGTCCTCAGATTGAAAAGTTAGCAGGTAAATTAAGTTCGGCTTCCTATGCTGTCTGGAAAATAAGGCAATTGTCAGATGAACAAACTGCTAGATTAGTGTATTTCGCGTACTTTCATAGCATTATGTCGTATGGCATTCTGCTGTGGGGTTCGGCGGCTGACATAGGTACTATTTTTGTATTGCAGAAAAGAGCAGTCAGAGCCATTTATGGTTTAGTCGCGATTCTTTGCGAAATTTGTTTAAAGAAATAAATATACTTACTGTGCCATCGGAATATATATATCAGAATATAATGTTTGTTAGAAAAAATATTCATAATTATAAAAAAAAAAGTGAACTGCATAATATAAATACTAGGAATAAAAACAAACTAGCCATGCCAGGCTTTAGAGTAAGCAAAACTAATAAATCATTTTTAGGAAATTGTATTAGGTTTTATAACAAGCTTCCTACTCAAATTACTGATCTGCCTGACACAAGTTTTAAAACACATATTAAACGTATACTTATGGCTAGGGGTTATTACACCACTAAAGAGTACATCGATGACAAAGACGTCTGGCTCTCACTTCCTACCTGCACATTGCTCGCTGGAGATCTTGTAGCCATATAGACATGACTGATCTGCTGTGTTACGTGAACTATCTGTAAATGATTGCTATCATATACTTAATTTAAAATTATTGACTCTGTCTCAAAATGAATAATATTATTGTTTCGAAGTTTTGCTTTTGTATACCTAAATATAATCTAAAAGAATAAGCATTCAGACAACCGATCGAGCATATATTGTGTTTGCCTACTAAATAATTACTCTAATTGGACCAAATCCCGTGTTCATGCCCGCTTGAGTATGTTACGCCGGACCGTCTCAACTGGGTCGTGTTGAAACCGGTAGTAGATGAACCCACTGAGTTTGTTTCGCTGGGTCTTCTCAGTTGGGGCGCATTGGATCCGTATAAGCATTAAAGCGCGACCGCCGTTATTAACACAAGGTCCGTCATAATAATAATACCTTTAATATAGACAGAACCATTGACAATATGTAGTAAAAATATTAGACTTAAACTAGATAATTAAACATAATCTCTTGACAATAACTTGATACGAGCTAGCTAAATATCATTTCTGTAATAAAATAAATTTTATAAATGTTTTCATACAAGATGTACCTAAATATCTATGTTACTAGAAATAATATCTAATGTATACAACTATATTACTACAAACATGTTCTGACTATTTACAAGCGCTTTTTTAAAGTCTACGTGAATAAAAACCTTTTTTATTTTATTTTATTTAGAAGGAATTTTCAGAACCATGTCTTTAATAATCCCTGTCGCTCATATACTAATAAATATTTTGCAATTTATTTGATTGTTTCGTTGGTCTAATGGTAGTATGTTCAACCGAAGATAATGATTGGATTAAAATCCTGGGTCAGACCTAAAAGTGATTTTGAGATTATTCTGTTAAGGAAATTTTGACTATCAGTCCGAAGTCAGAGAGTTGGCGGTATTACAGCCCCGGATAACATGTAAAGCCGTCGGTCATGTACCTGACCTCGTTCCGGTCATGTCGGTAGTCATCGCATCGGATAAGAGTGATAGAATAGAAAGTGACCTTGTGTTTGCACAGACACTTGTGCACTATGAAATGACCAACGTAGATTTAAAAAAAGAAATAGTTTTGTATTTTTTAGTTTTTCATTAAACCGGGTAAAATATAATCTAGTGTATCCTATTTCTAAAATATTAAAAATGACAAATGTAAAATAAAAATTAATAATGTGTAAAACAATACCACTAAGGCTACATTAGGGTGATCCTATCGAGGGCTTTTCTCTCGGATCCATGTACAGACGCCAGCACTTCAAGCTACCCCTATCTGTGAAATTTCCCCAATTGAAAGTAACCTAATGCTTTTGTGATAAAGTTGAAAATCTATAAAAGAAATTTGACAGATTGGGGTAGCTGGATATGCTGGCGCCTGTACTTAATTAAATAAATAAAATAATGTCCAGTTCAAGTATTCCTTAACGACACCATAAAAAAACTCATTTATTTTCCAAGATAATACTAATAAGATACGTAAAAACGGTTTATGTTGGTTATATGTATCTTCCGTTTGGGGTCGAAGCAATGGGTCCTTGAGGAGGAGCAAAGTAATTTGTCAGGGGGTTGTCCAGACTTCTTGTCAAATACTCGGGTGATCACAAACCTGGCACGTACTTCAGCCATAAGCCATGCCATCCAAAGAGGTAACGTTGCTAACTTTTTGGTCACCTTACCCAAAGGGGCCTTAGGTTAGGCCTCCTACGCACTATGCGGCTAGCCGCAATGCGGCCAGCCGTGCGGCTGATTGTACTCAGATATTTGTACGAGAAAGTAGTTTTATTCGCACTGTGATGCGGCAGCCGGTCAGCAATATTGACTCCTACGCACTATGCGGCTAGCCGCAATGCGGCCAGCCGTGCGGCTGATTGTACTTAGATATTTGTACGAGAAAGTAGTTTTATTCGCACTGTGAGGCGGCAGCCGGTCAGCAATATTGACTCCTACGCACTATGCGGTCACATAGTGCTTAGGAGGCTTTAAAAGCAATTTTATATTTGTAAGCTAAACTTATACTTTCATGCAGCACAAGAACAGCCATTGTGATGATCCTTGGGGGAAGCCTTTATCTTTCGGCTGATATGATGATAATAATGACTTTTATTTTTAACTAGCTGTGCCCCGCGGCTTTACCCGCGTTAAACTTTATAAATGATCACAGCTCCTCCCCCGTAGGTGATAATATGTATCCTATATGTTGACCCGACCTTTTGGTAATATTCATGCAAAATTTGAAGTATAGTATGATTTCAATTAATTTATGATTGTAATGGTTGAGTTATTTATAAAAAATACAGATATGTATTAGGTTTCCTAAGGTACTATTTTACTTGTAAATGGTTATTTAAAAGTTTAAATAATTAAATATTTTACTGCCATATATTAAAGTTGAGATGTCATAATCTAAAAATTGAAGTACTGAGTGAAACTACAAAAAATACAACTGTTTGTGTCTTGCTCAGATATTTTTGTCAGTGATAACAATCAATCAGTATAGATTGATTAAATATTTGACTAGTAGTACTTACATCAACTTTTATCTCAGCGACTGGGAAGACTCTTGTTGCCGGTGACTCCTTCGGCACGTAGCGGTAGAACTCGATCATGTTTCTGTACCATCGTATGGAGTATAGCTGTGCGCCCTCCAGCTCGTAGGAACAGCTTAGATCAGCATCCTGACCAGTGAGGACCGCTTTGGGGACGTGGATTTGAAGGGACTTCAGAGAGTTTACTGTACCTGTGGACAAAGTAATTATTGTTTAATATGAATAAGTTATCTTTAATGTCCTGTAGGCTGAATTTCGACCACGACGGTCAGTTCCAATGGAGAGTAGCCAACTGCGCAGGACATATTATAGTGCACAAGTGTGTGCGCAAACACTGGAGAACTTTCTATTCCATCACTCTTATGATCCGATGGTACGACTAGCAATACAGCCAGAAAGAGGTCAGGTACATGAACGACGGCTTTACATGCTCTCCGAAGCACGGGGGTGTAATACCGCCAACTCCCAGTCTTCGGGCTGATACTGAGAAATTTCTTTTTACGAAAAAATCCCAAGGTCACTTTTTATACCGACCCGGGTTTCGAACCCAGAACTTCATTATCTACAATTGAAGACGCTTTCGCTAGAGTAACGAGATATTTTCTATGTTATCTTTATTAGTATGTATTTACAAAGGAAAAGAATTATATGTGATATATAAGTTATCTGGTTTCTAGAGTACGAGCTCTGCTTAGTTTGGGACCAGATGGCCATGTGTGAATAATGTCCCAGGACATTATTTATTTTTAAAGCTAGTAACAGATAATTATTGTTTAAGATTTTTTAATTGTTTAAACTACTTTAACATTACTTACAGATAAATTACAACTTAGTTTTATTTCTTAGATAAATCCTTTTCAGTTCAGAGTGTTCGACTGTCGTATGAGCTACCAATTACAGTGTAAAAGCGTTTTTGTAAGAACCAAGCAACGTGTAAAACAATCATACTCATTATAGGAATCACACAGAATATTTTATTGCACTTGTAACGCGGTGGTTACTACCTCAGCATTCTCGTGTTTCAGCTTCGAACAAAAATAAATCGAATAAAAAAATTCCAACTTGCATGACCTTTCCGTTAATTTACCCCGGGAGGTAATTGGTTCAATTTCTGGCACATAACAAACATTGTGTAAAAACGAATATCTATTTTGGGGTCTAGGTGGCGGAGGGAGTGGCCCTCTGCCACCTAGACCATGCCTCCAGGAGCATGTTAATCCGTCAGATCCAGTTGTCATACATGCAGTCAGAACCCTTATAAAATCTAACTTCAAGTTACTTGTTCCCTATGGGTTTCATGATCAGATGGCAGTCACTTGCATTTGCAATTCTAACAGTTTACAGCATTAGGTAAAGTCTTACCTAGTGCTGTAACTGAAATGTAAACCCAGCCTAATAGAAATGGCTAACGGCAATAAAGACGAAGACACTAATTTAAATACAGAATACTCGATGTATGAAATGCAAAGTAATCTTTTGCTAGATAAAGCTTTCCTAATAACTTTTTTACTCTGCACGTGTGGCGCAGCGGCTAAGACAGTCGCCTTGCCGCTTTGTGTCGCGGTTTCGAGTCCCGCACAGGACAACTATTTGTACCTATTAATATTTGACCCATAAATAGTTGTTTTGAGTCTGGATGAAATTTGTGTCCGTTTATCGTCGTTTGTAAAGTATCTCACGACACAGGGATTAGATCCCTAATGCGGGCGTTGACATCTTATAAAAAAAAAATAACGATTCACTTTACTACACATATATAAAAACTCTAAGAATGCTTTAAGAAAATATTGAAATGTGATGAGAAATTACGTAACCATGAGATCCCGAAAATATATATTAAAGTTATTACTGTTTAAAAAATATAGATCCGACTGGAATTATTATAATCGATATAAATTGCGTAACATACATACGACATACAAACACCACAATTTAATAATCCTTCTTCTAAAGTCGGTTAAAAATAGACATACAAATTCGAAACGTATGTAAATAATATCCTGGGACATTATTTACACACGGCCATCTGATCCCAAACTTAGCAGAGCTTGTACTATGGAAACCAGATAACTGATATACTATTTTTGTAACAGAACAAACAACAGAACAAAAAAGTTTCAGGACAAACAGACATGTTCATGCACATAAATATCTATCCTGGGTGGGAATCGAATCCACATCCTCCGGCGTGAAATGTAAGCATTGCCAACCAAATGAAAAATGTTTAGTGTCTCTAACAATCATTTACACCATCAGCCGATAAAGCTTACGCCTTGTTCTGTACGTTGTATACTCGTACGTTGAAAAGCGGTTCAGTTAAGCAACGCTTAAGAATTTCATAGGCTACGGTAACTACCTCCCGTGAGACGGGCCATATGCTATTTTGCCGACTCAGATAGAAAGAAAACTCTCCGTATAAAAACGTAATTACCCTTGTATTTTTCTATCGAAATCTCATGGTCATAGCTCAAACGGCCTCAGAGTTGGCAATAAAGGCACTCGTAATAGGCAATTTATTTTCATTGTCATTCCACTGACACTACGCATAAAAGTTAATAACTTACTGAAACTGACAATGCCAAAAAAGGCTCTTCGCAACTTTTTTGTTTAGGACCCATTATTAACGTAACAAAAATTTAGAGACGTGAAAAATTTGAGGCGTAAGGGTTTCCGCGAAATTTTTTGCTAAACAAAATTTGAATATTTTGCTGGCCCGTGTATTTGTCCTTACGTTAGGTTTTTGGAGGAAGGTGACAAAGGGTTTTTTTGCAAAATGTGTCAGCTTCATAAGATTCCGCTTCAAATTAATTAAACTCTCACTGATACTATTGTATACACTACTCTATACACTTTACTAATTCCGTTTCTTCTCCTTCATATCTAACTTTTCAATTTCAATACCTTCATTTAAAACACAATAAAAATCTGCGTTCTTCTCATAACCGCATCCTACACTGTCCTTCACACCGCTCTGATTTCATCCACTCTTCTTTTCTTATACAATCCATTCTCCTCTGGAATGCTCTTCCACCAGAAATCAGAATGGCTAAAAGTCGTTATTCTTTCAAAAAGAAAACTCGGGAGCATATAACCAAAAAGTTATTGGCAGAATCATCACATTAGTATTATTTTATTTATTTGTATTATTTTTATGTATATTATGTATAATATATATGGATATATATTAGAATATTATAATACTAGCTGGTGCCCGCGACTTCGTCCGCGACAATCTTGAATGATTACCAATGTAACTACTTACTTCTAGCTTAATCTAAAAAAAATAAGCAATATAAATTTATAAAAAAACCTAACCTATAAATAACCTAGTTAAGAAATAAACTAAAGACTACTTTGCTACTGTTATTTTAAAAAAAGACCCGATATTAAAATCCCAAAAATATCAAAGAATACATATCAATTGTCCTTAAGTAAAGTCAGTAAGTCAAATAAAGTAATATAATAATCAACGATGCATTAATCACCAAGGTAACTCCCATTAGCTTAGGTTGCGACCCCGGCATTGATAGGTCTTATATCACATTTTGTGAACGAAACCATAGCGCGATCTAAAACGATGATTACACCATCTACTAACAAAAATATAACCTTGTAAAGCGGTAAAATTAAGATGTGGGCATATATTTTGGGTGAGATTTAGGCGATCATCTTTTGATTCAGTTTTGGACTACCTTTTACTTTAAGCATTAATTTATTTTAACCAATATGTCAAATGAGTTCTGCGATCTGAAACGATATAAAAGCCATCGAGTTACAAAATTGTGAACTTGTAGATCAGTAAAATTAAGATGATATTTTTTGGGTGCGATCATCTCGACACGAACAATTTATACTACGCTTACTCGAATTTTGGGTCAATGACTTTTTTATCCCAATTTTATTAAATTGAAGTTTTTAAATATGTTATGAGAAATACCAAAAAAAAGAAGTTACAAATCTTATAAAACGCTAAATCTTTACTTAGACGACAACAAACACAACATTTTAAGCAATAAGAAACGAATTTCTCTATAATTTAAGTTGGCGTACATTTTTGGTGTTGATCTATTGAATCAGTTATGGATTACCTTTTTTAACAACAAATTATTCCCTTGATTGCTTTATTTTTAACTGAAATATCAATTTACATGCTTTTAACTCCAAGAAAAAACAGTTTTTCATACAAACTTACATCCCTATTTTAGACGTCTTTAGGGGTGGAATTTCCAAAAGTCCTGATGATATATTTATAATGTTTAAATGAAAGGCGAAATACCAATTTTCATGCGTTTACCTTAAAAAATGTCATATTTTTCATACAAACTTCCATCCCCTATTTGTCACCCTAAAGGGCTGGAATTCCCAAAAATCCTGAAATACATATTTTTAAATGAAAGGTCAAATACCTACCAATTTTCATGAGTTTACCTTAAAAAATGTCACATGTTTCATACAAACATCCCCTATTTGTCACCCTACGTGGTAGAATTCTCGGAAATCCTGAAACACATACTTTTAATTTTTAACTGTAATGCTAAATACCAATTTTCAACTTAAAACTTGTTGGCACTTTTTTCATATAAACTTACATCCCCAATTTTACGCCCTTGGGGGTGGAATTTTCAAAAATCCTGAAATATATATTTTAATTTTTAACTGCAAGTCTATATAATAAAGCCTTTAACATCAAAATTAAGCACTTTCATAAAATATTTCATCCCTTATTTAGTCCCTTAGGGGTGGTATTTTTAAAAACCCTTCTTCAGTGGATGCCTACGTCCTAACTGCAGCCGTTTAGACTGTGCGTTAATATGTCAGTCAGGCAGTATAAAATTATATCCCCTATTTTCCGCATTTGGGGGTGTAATTTCCAAAAATCCTGAAATAAATGCTATATATTTTTAACAGAAAGGCCAAATACTCATTTTCATGCGTTTAACTTCAAAAATATCGCATTTTTCATACAAACTTACATCCCCTATATTATGACCTTCGGGGTGGAATTTTCGAAAATCCTGAAATATATATTTTTGATTTTTAACTAAAAAGCCAAATGCTAATTTTCATGCGTTTAACTTAAAAATTGGGACTATTTTCGTACAAACTTACAGCCCCTATTTTTTGCCCTTGGGGGTGAAATTTCCAAAAATCCTGAAACATATATTTTTTATTTTTAACTGAAAGGCCAAATAGCAACTTTCATGCCTCTAACTTCAAAAACGGCAAAGTTTCATACTAACTTCGCACTTTTTTTTTAAAAAGCGCTTGTAAATAGTCAGAACATGTTTGTAGTAATATAGTTGTATACATTAGATATTATTTCTAGTAACATAGATATTTAGGTACATCTTGTATGAAAACATTAATAAAATTTATTTTATTACAGAAATGATATTTAGCTAGCTCGTATCAAGTTATTGTCAAGAGATTATGTTTAATTATCTAGTTTAAGTCTAATATTTTCACTACATATTGTCAATGGTTCTGTCTATATTAAAGGTATTATTATTATTATGACGGACCTTGTGTTAATAACGGCGGTCGCGCTTTAATGCTACCACCGGATCCAATGCGCCCCAACTGAGAAGACCCAGCGAAACAAACTCAGTGGGTTCATCTACTACCGGTTTCAACACGACCCAGTTGAGACGGTCCGGCGAAACATACTCAAGCGGGCATGAACACGGGATTTGGTCCAATTAGAGTAATTATTTAGTAGGCAAACACAATATATGCTCGATCGGTTGTCTGAATGCTTATTATTTTAGATTATATTTAGGTATACAAAAGAAAAACTTCGAAACAATAACATTATTCATTTTGAGACAGAGTCAATAATTTTAAATTAAGTATATGATAGCAATCATTTACAGATAGTTCACGTAACACAGCAGATCAGTCATGTCTATATGGCTACAAGATCTCCAGCGAGCAATGTGCAGGTAGGAAGTGAGAGCCAGACGTCTTTGTCATCGATGTACTCTTTAGTGGTGTAATAACCCCTAGCCATAAGTATACGTTTAATATGTGTTTTAAAACTTGTGTCAGGCAGATCAGTAATTTGAGTAGGAAGCTTGTTATAAAACCTAATACAATTTCCTAAAAATGATTTATTAGTTTTGCTTACTCTAAAGCCTGGCATGGCTAGTTTGTTTTTATTCCTAGTATTTATATTATGCAGTTCACTTTTCTTTTTATAATTATGAATATTTTTTCTAACAAACATTATATTCTGATATATATATTCCGATGGCACAGTAAGTATATTTATTTCTTTAAACAAATTTCGCAAAGAATCGCGACTGCCTAAACCATAAATGGCTCTGACTGCTCTTTTCTGCAATACAAAAATAGTACCTATGTCAGCCGCCGAACCCCACAGCAGAATGCCATACGACATAATGCTATGAAAGTACGCGAAATACACTAATCTAGCAGTTTGTTCATCTGACAACTGCCTTATTTTCCAGACAGCATAGGAAGCCGAACTTAATTTACATGCTAACTTTTCAATCTGAGGACCCCATTGCAATTTTGAATCAAGTGTCAATCCTAAAAATACGGTCGATGGGACTAGATCTAATATTTTCGCATTAAGTGCAACTGTTGGTACAATTTGAGTCACATTCGGCAATGAGAACCTGATGCATTTAGTTTTCCCTGCATTTAACAAGAGATTATTTGCCGAAAACCATTCTGATATAAAGCTGAGTGTTTTATTATGCTCAATAAGATCTTTATCCTTTCTATTTACTTTAAATATGAGCGAAGTATCATCAGCGAACAAAACTATGTCTGATACTTTCTCTACCAGATAAGGGAGATCATTTATATAAACTAGAAATAAAAATGGGCCCAATATAGATCCTTGGGGCACCCCCATTTTCACAGGATGACGTGCCGAAGTGGCACCGCCTATCGAAACCATCTGTTGTCGCCCCGATAAATAGGACATCACAAGATCAAGAGATGTGCCAGATATTCCATAGTACTTCAGTTTAACAACGAGCGTACGATGATCAACGCAATCGAAAGCCTTAGATCACAGAAAACTCCCAGCGCATCCTGTGATCCCTCCCAAGCCTCCAATATTGACCTAATTAATGTGCAACCTGCATCCTGAGTAGAGCGGCCCCTTGTAAACCCGAACTGCTTGTTATGCAATATCTCATTCACGTTAAAGTGCGACAACATTTGGCTGAGCATCAGCTTTTCAAATATTTTACTTAAAGCTGGTAGTATTGAGATAGGCCTATAATTCGTGGCATTTTTTGAACAACCTGCCTCGTACTCGTGAACTATCTCGCCAGTAGCCCCGGTCGGTGTACACTGCAGCCTCCGCGATTCTCACCCGGGGTGGGGGCACGAATGCCTCCTAAACACGCTTGTGTGTTCATGGGAGGGGTCCCATGAACGCACAAGCGTGTGCAACCTGCATACTCTCTCGCGCTAGGATTAGCTCCCAGCGCCGGCGCTGATGAAGCGAACATTAGCGTCAATATCCGGTTCATCGGCGCCGTCTCGTTCTTCTGCGGGAGGGATCGTTGCCGTCCCTCTCACGCTCGGCGGCCTCCTTCTTGAGCATAACAGCTTTACAGAAGGAGGCCACCGCGTTCCATCCGGTTTGGTAAAGGAATCTGAATCATAAGCCCGAAGTTATAAAATAAAAATAAATAAAAAAGGTTTTTATTCACGTAGACTTTAAGCGCTTGTAAATAGTCAGAACATGTTTGTAGTAATATAGTTGTATACATTATTATTTTTAGTAACATAGATATTTAGGTACACACTGTATGAAAACATTTATTAAATTTATATTATTATAGCAATGATATTTAGCTAGCTCGTATCAAGTTATTGAGGTGTCTTCTGGCGGTCATTTGGAGAAATTGATCCTGTATCTGTGTAGTTACACGATATCTATCCGTGTGCCGTTCAGCCACATCCCCAGTACTGCGATAATGTGACCACAACATCAATATCACGTTTTGGCTATTGGGGTCAACAAAAATGCATCAACAATAACGCGTTGAAAAGCACCATTTTTTAACATGCCTACAGCTCGTAACATCTCATCTCGACTCAAATGACGACGTAGCATGACTCCTAAAGCTCACACCGCACGTTACATTACAAAAAAAAAAAACAATGAATGTCCCTATTAATAAAACAAATTTAATTTTCCTTAACGTATGTAACGAATTATAAAGAACTTTGGCGCCATATTTTGAACGTTCTTTTGTTTTTTTTACTAACATTTTTAAATTTTGAAAATAGAATATACCTTAGAGGTTTCCACATCTTGAAAAATGATTATAGAATCTAAAAAGGTTTTCTTCCACATAGTCTTAAACAATTTAGGATTATGCTATCCCTAGATTCCATTTGTAACTAACCATACTGGCTCGTCACGTTGAGATTATTCGCATATCCTTCGTCCAGCTAATCGTACTATAATTTAGCTGGCGTGTTGCAAAATATCTTTTAAATCTAATAAAATATAACAGCTGATTTATTGTATTTTAATTCGTATTATGCCTGATTATCAACATTAGACTAATCGATGCAAATATGTGTGGAGCACGCTTAACATTAGTTCAATTATCGTAATAATTTACATATAGGGACATCACTAGTTACCATAAAGATTAGTCCCTTCTCTAATCTTGAAATCGACCAATGGGAACAGTTATAGAATTACCGGGAAAAATTATTGTTTCACAAAACAGCTACTTATTATTCATATACAATAATGGATAATGTATTAATAAATTTATATGTGTAATATAATACTAACTGTCGCTTTGATAGAAGATTAACTATTTATTTTTATGTGATTATGCAAATTACATTTATTTAATTAATGAGACTGACCGGATGTGGCATTATTGACGACGCATTTTGGCAATATGGAGGACTGTCAAGAGAATGGCGGCGCTTGGCGCCAGACGCTAACGAAAAGAAAAAAGTTGTTTCAGAAGTTTTAAGTGTGATTTCAGGAGTCCTATAGAAGATTTAGAAGCGAGCGTCGTTTCTGGTGTAATTAGAGTGGATTAGTTGTATCATTTGTTTTAAAGGAGAGATAATGAAGGAAGCGTCATTTCGTGATTTCGTGTTGGTAAGCTTTCAACACAGGTGAGGCTTTGTTACTTTTATTTAAAGTATTCCTTACATTATTACAAATGCTCGTTAATTTTAGTTGAGTCTAGATGCTAGAACGATTCTATTTTCATACACGAATATGTTGGGATGCTCCCAAAAGTTGTATTACTCATGTATTTATAAGACAAATACTTTGAAACTAATTCTATGTTAAAACTAACTAGACAATAGAACCAGAAATATATCTATGATTGAATGAAAGCTATCAATGTTAGATAGTAATTAATATAATAACTTTAATTAAAAGTTCCTGAATTATTAACTGGGTTAATAGCAGTTAACTATTTACCTGATGTTAAATCCCTTATAGGGTTAGTTTTGAATACATGTACTATCAGTGGAAGAGAAAACTGATGTCTTGTTTGTTTAAGACCGGTCACTGACAGTCTTATTTAGTTCTCTATGGAAGATAGTAGAGGCTATTCTACAACAGCAAACATGACGTGCTGTGTTTAGGATTAACCTAAAATATATTAAGTTCCATAATGATGTCTTGGTACTTAAGGCTGGCCGGCAAAGCAGTCTTCAAAGGGTCTATGGAAGATTTAGTAGAACCTTTACAAAAGTTCCAATGATGTTATTATGCAACATCTCTATCTACCATGTTGAAGATCAAGAGATCATTGATTTTTGACAATAATCACAAATGATTAATAACACACCTTCAAAGTATTGATTATACTAATATTGACTCAGTTAATAGTCATATAAGTGGTTCCAATTAGAACCATATTCAGATTTTCTTACTGATATTGAATGCTTTCATATCAAGCAGTCATTACTTGGGTAATGAATACAAAGAACTATGGCTACAGTACTTTCGCGGGGAGATTTGGGCGAGTACCATAGCCGCAAATAAAACAATATTGAATATTATGATATTCTAGTATAATCTACAAACAAGCTAGAATAATCTAGAAAATATATAAAGTCAATCTCAACAATATTTTAAGGAAAACATATATACTATGGTTGAATTAAACTATTATATTTCAAGATGTGTGAATTAAAACAAACAATTCATTTAGGAATCATACATATAATCTAATTAGACAATATCAACAAGACAGTCATTCAACAGGACTTATCAAATAACATAATATCCTTTATGAAAATAAGTTATACTTCAATAAGAAGTAGTATGAAAACTTTGTGTTTATCAGAGAAATTATAGAATTAGAACTACATATTTATGGTCTTATATATTAAAATAAAGTTCTAATAAGATTTTAGATAACATTATGGTAATTAATTTAGGGTAAACTAGGCTTCATTAGTTCTGTCACTCTTGTACAATTATCTCAAGTTTAGAAAGTTTATTTATGATTAGGATAAAGTTAACTTAGGATTGATTGGTTTGTTCTCCTTTTCAAAAAGTTCTTGGATTACTATATGCAACATAGGTTCCTACCATACTAGACGAATCACTGGCCAATTTAAATCAACTTGTTTCAATCAAATCCAGCAAGAATCTCTCATGATTTAAGTTAAGAAAATTTAGGATCATATTAGTATCAAGGACTATTCCTTATTAGACACATAAGAGTTAGGTTCAGTTAAATATTAAATTGTATGCCGTTAGTTGGATGATTAGGTACAGCGATAGGGAACACATCAAAATAAAAAGAATTTAGAATAAGGGGAGTAGGGTGGGGAGGTACACATTGCTGTGTATGTAGTTATTGTTAGTGTGGCTGTGCTGTGTGTATAGTTTTGTACCTCAATCCTGTAAGAACAGCTCAAAGCGTTTTAAAAAAAATGCCACAAAGATAGATGACCTCTACTAAAACATAGGATACTTCTTATCTTAGTAAAATATTACGATCCCGTGGGGTTCGCAAAAACATATACCTAAATCAAATTCTAAAATCGACTCAGATAAAGTCACTGCCTAGCATTACATAAATAAACTAAGAACATTTCGGTATCTCAAACTCTCTCCCTAGTCACGTGAAAAGCTTTTTTGTCCGAGTTACCTAAGCCTCTGTACAAAAGCACCTTTTTGTATCGAAGGCTTAAAAGTTTAAAGTATCTCCTTCGTCACGTGACAAGGAGACAAGTTGAGCGAGGAGTTACATCATAAGATTTTACGATAACCCTCCTACAGAACATTTTTACCGTCTTGTAGGTGAGACGAGTAAATACCCAGTTTATGACAGCTCGTTAGAAGTTGGGCTATAACGTTAAACGACGTCCCTGCTGTTATCGCGGCTTTTTGCTTTACGAATCTCCCACTTAATACTTTTGCTACTTACTATTGCGTGGTAGGTTTAGCCACAATCCTATTAAGTAGTTTAATTTGACGCGCAAATTGCTCGGAGAAGACCTTTTTTGACCTTTCAGATTGTCCTTTAATTAGGACTATAAAAAGCGTTTAGCTACTTTTTCTGGCTGATTATAAGGAACAGCAAGTACGAGATCGTAAGAACGCTTACAGCTGAAAAAGAAAATTTGCTATAGAAATTCTTCGATAAGCCAACGATTGTATTGATTGAACAGACGCCACATATATATATGTAATATAAAAATAATAATCTAAAATAGTATAGTAACATTGATAATATAGTTATTCAAATTGAAATGCAGATGGTAATGTATCCTAGGATAGATTTTGAATAATGTTTCTCATTGGCTGGAATAAATGCTAAGTTTAGTTTAAATCGGTGGAGAATTTGACGGAAATTTTCAATGAATAAGGAATAGTTTTCCATTTGTGTGTTTAAAAGGTGCAAGTGACGGCAGTACGATTACCTTTCGTATAAAAAAATTACATACAAACATGTATTTCTTTATATACACTAACAAGTAAACATACTAGGTTATCCAATGGTAAGTAGTCACTAGAGTTGCCAAGTGTTATGAGGTTAGTGACCCGTGATTCAAATTCAAATTTCATTTATTCCGTAAAAAATTACATTTATCTGGGGACAATGTCACACAGATCATCCCAGCCCCAAACTAAGCAAAGCTTGTCAAATGGGTACCAGGCGACGATATACATACTTATATAGATAGATAAATACTTATATACATAGAAAACATCCATGACTCAGAAACTAATATTCGTGCTCATCACACCATGGATTCGAACCCAGGGCCACCAGTTTCGTAGGCAGGAGCAGTACCAACTAGGCTACAGTGACCGTCAAAACCGTCGTTTATGTGAGCTACTTAGAAAAACTGCCAAAAAAATCAGTAGAAATCTTTTTATAAAATAAAATATGGTTAAAATTAATTACAATTTTTTATGAGAAATACTCAATCCATCACTATAGTCGATTAAATAATCAGAAATTTTGTAATATGCCCTTCTACAATTTGGCTTTAATAGTTCTTTTAAACATTTGTAGACAATTCTCTAATATCATTGGGAAGTTGGTTACAGAATCTTATACATTGCCCCATAAAAGAGTTACTTATTTTGTGGAGACGGGCAGTATGCAACATAAGATTATTCTTATATCTTGCATTTAGAATATGTGTATAGCTCCTTTTAAAGAAAGAATCGATATTTTTATGCACATATAGGTGGTCATATATATACCAAGATGCTACAGTTAGAATGTTAACCTCTTTGAACTTTTCTCTTAGAAACACTATAGGGCCAATATTATAGATAGTTGCTTATATCTTATACATTGCTCCATAAAAGAGTTACTTATTTTGTGGAGACGGGCAGTATGCAACATAAGATTATTCTTATATCTTGCATTTATAAAATGTGTATAGCTCCTTTTAAAGAAATAATCGATATTTTTATGCACATATATGGTGGTCATATATATACCAAGATACTACAGTTAGAATGTTAACCTCTTTGAACTTTTCTCTTAGAAACACTCTCGGGCCAATATTATAGATAGTTGCTGTTATTGTCATAATTCTTATACCTGCAGCGTGTTCTGTGCGGTAAGTCAAGTGGTTAAAATATTACAATCAATGCTATATTCTACTGCTAGTGACCATAGGACTGTAACAAGCTGTCTTACGGCCAGTTTCTTCGGTTAATGTAATGTTCAAACAGATTAAGACGTAGCTTAAGACGCTTTTATGCTTCGCTGAGCACTTAACATCACGTGAACCGTCTGTTTCTTGGCTGACTTGATAGTTTGCAGTTTTAACGAATGTAGAACAACACATGTTTGCTCTATATAATATCCTTTACTTCTGCAAAATATATAATTTTATTACTTTGTTAGTTTTTAAAGCGTATAATGTATGTAAGCAGCACAATGTGAGTATGTATAATAATGTCCTAGCCGAATTTCGGGACATTATTCACACATGGCCATCTGATCCCAAATTAAGCAGAGCTTGTACTATGGAAACCAGATAACTGATATACTACTTTCATTTTGTAAATACATACTTATACGTAATGACACCCAGACTCAGGCCAAACAGACATGTTCATGCACACAAATATCTTTCCTGGGTGGGAATCGAACCCATGACCTCCAGCGTGAACAGCAAAAATTTGCCAAACACGCCAACATAGGCATTTATAAAGCGTACGTCGAAAAGCTAAACATAATTATTGAAAAACTCAGCACTCAGCTGCCTCCTTACTGACGCTATACTCACGCACAGTGCAACACACAGAACACGCATCTGCAGGAACGCGCGTGGATGCATTTTCAGTGTGTTAGACTGTGCGTGTTTTCTATACAAACGGAGATACTTACAAGCAACGTTAGAACACGCACTCACGCACTACGCTGCATCATGCGGGGCAGTGTGCCAATCGCATTACTGTCTCGCCTACTCGCCACAGCAAGTATTCTGGCGGTAATTAGTTGAACCAAGCGGTCAGACTAGGGATACGTAATGACACGTAGATCGTACGGGGACATTGTTGTTAATTTAGGACAGAAGCTCAGGGCTATTGACTTGATTACATAAAAGTTTTAATGAATCTTTTTCAATTCATTAAAGTAAGTATAGAAATATGTAAGCAAGGTTTTTGATATTATTGGGTGAGAACCTTCTGCACTCGTATTATGGTCACCAAATATATGTAAAATACCTGTGCCCTGCCGTTTTACCCCAGTTAAACTTTATAAATTATAACCTACGTGTTAATCCAAGGTGTCAGCTAACTCCATACCAAATTTTATTAAAATCGCTCCAGCCGTTTAGACGTGAAGAAGTAACAAACATACACACACACGAACTTTCGACTTTATAATATTAGTGTGATAGTCTATACCTGACCTGTTGGTCTATTGGTTAGTGATCCTGACTGCTAAGCCAGAGATCGTGGGTTCGATTTGCACCCGGGACAAATCTTTGTATGATGAAAACGATTATTTGTTCTATATCTGGATATAATTTATCTTTAATATGTACATCTTTAGAAATATATAAGTATGTTTACAAGTTGTCTGGTTGCCATAGTACAGGCTCTGCCTAGTTTGGGATCAGATGGCAGTGCGTTAGTTGTCCCAAGATGTTTGTAATTTGTATTCAGATATATAAGTTATATTACTACAAATTTCCATCAAAATCCGTGCAGTCGTTTTTGGGTGGAAGAGTAACAAACATCCATACATCCATACTCACAAAATATTTCTAGAACAAAACGAGTATCCAAAGCGTCATTCTTAGGAACATACCAAAATTGGCTAGGAGCAGGGGGGAACACTTAGGATGAGATCTACAGAGCGTACTTTGACTTTGCTCAGACTTTACTTAGACAGAAGTTAATGCATGTAACGAAATTACAATTGGTGTTTTGACTTTGTCTGTCTTACCTTATGCTAAGCATAATCTTAACTTCAATAAGTCTATAAATACCAAATCAAAGTATAAGCTTAGCATACATTTAGCAAAGTTTTACGTAAGTAAAGTTTGAGCAAAGTTTAAGTACGCTCTATAGATCTCAGCCTGAGAGACAGAGGAGGTGAGCGTTATTGCATCGCAGGGGGGGCCTTTAAACCTACATCTGAGTCGCAAGTCTCAGATTCTGTCAAGTGTTCCCTCCTCATCACGTGATGGACCCGGTTTCCGCACGGTGAATCCATTGAATGCTAAGAATTAAGTCTTCTATTAAATTTAAAAAGGCGTCGCTGTATAACTTATAATTTGTTACAGGATTTAACAACAACAATTTTTGCCATTGCTGGGAAATGTATTATTACTTTATACTTTAATAGTATTTTACGTGAGTACGATATTTAAGACCTATTGTTACCTTATAGGTAACCACTATAACTTAACCTTGTTCCTTAACACGTGTCATATCTTTAACGAACAAAGACTATCTGATCTAATCTCCTTACAATATCGGAATTCATACCTTAACAAATACCCACATTGAGGCATGATTTTTTAAGCGCAAGTTTTATATTCAGCACGGTATTGCGCCAAACAACAGGGCAAACAAAGAGATAAAAGCTTTTTAAATCTCCGAATTTATGGTTTGTTTGTGCAAACGGAATACTATTTGGTAAATCCTGGCGTTTGCGGACCGATATTATTTTAATACGGCGGGTATGGAACATATTTTATGCGGAATCACGCGTTTGATCACTACGAAGGTTCTATTGCTTGGTTTCTATTATTGTTTTCTATTTATTGCGTTGTTTGTTAAATGTTATTTTAATGCTGGATGGGTTTGCTCTTAACCACGATCTCACCTCATGGTGTGTGAAGATGTTGTCGAAGGTGGACCGTGCGTACCCATGAGATATGTGTGTTATTTTTTATGCTGGATAAATTTGCGGTTAACCACGGTCTCACCTGATGGTATGTGAAGATGCGGTCGAAGGTGGACCGCGCCTACCCATGAGATAAATGTACTACGTGAGCTCGACATATGGATGTGCGATTAGAGCTGATGCGACAAAACTGTACTGCGGCTCACCACAGCTCGAACGCACACACTGAAGATCGACAAGGTTTGGTTCGGTTAGGTTAGGTTATAACATGACGCCCCCCTCTCTGTCATCTTACAGAAAAACAGGTAGGCCCCCGGGGTCGTGAATGTATGAAGTGGGGACTTTATGCATCCATCAAACGACCCCCGGGAAGGCGACAGTGTGTGGCCAGTGGAAGGCCACGCACTGTCGGATACAGTGAGGACACTGGAGGAGGCAAGTTTCCTCCCGAGACGAGCCTCGGCAACGCACGGAGGGATCCCGGTGCGTTCCACTGGAGATCCCGGGGTCCCTCCATTATTTGCTGAGGGCGGCCACCGTGGGGTTTTGGACGGTATGAGTCCGGCATGCCCCTCCGCCTTCCCCAGGGCGGAGGAAGTCCATAAGGATTTCCCCACGATAAAAAAAAGAAAAAAAAAGGTTATAACATGACAAACCAACGCACGAGCTGAGCGAAGCGAGCGTGCAGCGGCAGCGGCCGGAAAAGTGGCAGAGAGTCAATCGCTTTTTATGAGATGTCGATCTCCAGTGTGTGGCACTAGCGTGGATTCGAACTATAGTGAGTCGCATTACAGTTTTGTCGCATAAGCCTTAATCGGACATCCATTTGTCGAGCTCACGTAGTACACTCCCATAAGATGCCTGTTCACTCTAGCCTTAAATAAACCCATGTTGTATGATTCTAGACACATCATTCGGGAGGGTTTTCCACTGCTTAGCCGTATAGATAAACTCCGTAATCTTAGTTTGGCAGTTTGAGAGGGACTTTTCAGGATGATGAAAACATATTCTCCTCCAGGACAGAGATATTTGTGTGCATGAACATGTATGTTTGTCCTGAATCAGGGTTTAATTATCTATATTAGTATGTATTTACAAAAGAAAAGTAGTATATGTAGTATCAGTTATCTGGTTTCCATAGTAAATAAAAATTATAATAATAATGTCCCAGGATATTAAATTATTAATATTTATTTGAACTTAGGTTTGTTAATTTAAATTTAAGGCTGTGTTGATTTTTGATATTAAGGATTGATCTAGGATGTATAGAAAAAAAAACAGCCAAGTGCATTTCGTAATAGCATACCGAGGTTTTCGTACAAACTCTATAATAGTCATTATTTTTGAGAAGTAACTACATGTTAGGTGTGCATTAAGACATTACTTTTTGTCAAATTTCATGATTCCAGGACAGTGGGAACTTGATGTATTTGCGAATAAAAAAATATACATACATACATAGACTCACGCCTGTTTCCCAGAGGTGTAGGCAGAGACAACGGATTTCCATTTGTCACGATCTTTGCACACCTCTTTTGCCTCGATTACTGCCATTATATTCATCATACATGCTCGCTGGTTAAAAAAAAATATTTCGTTGACATGTAAGTTTTATACACACATCTCTATAGGGTTTTGATTGAGTATGTGATACTAATTTCAACTTGATAGATTTCCGTGTTCCTAAAAAAGGGTCTTTTACAGACGGTAATAAAGAGAGTTTAAAACTTATAAGGATTAGTTTTATACTTTGAATTGCGTAGCCCTAAAAACCTGTACTTAAGCTTTAAGAAAGTATAATAATTATATATTTATTTAAATCCGAGTAACACACAGTAAAGGTAAATATTGATAATATAGCAGGTACATTTGTATGTACCTGCTATATTATCAATATTTACCTGATAAATTTTTTTATTTGTGGTATTGGTTATTTTAGCAACTGGTACTTAAAAACCTTCCAATTTAGCTATTAAAACTAACACAATATGAGATATTTTCAGTTTCAAAGCTTGATAACAAACAATGATGCCGTTTAAAAGATCATGTAAGTCTTCGATTCTGACGCAATACAACGATCATAGTTCAGTCTGCCTGTATTTTTCCTAAAGATAACAAACCTACTGTACAGGTAATACGCGAACTAAATATCAACAACAGAACAAGTTAAGGAAATAAAGTTTAATAAATAACGTACCTGAGGAAATAAAATAAACTTCGTAATGAGTAGAACACTTCAGCTCTTTGCATGTTAGAAACGTAAGTCTTTAATTAGCAACTATACCTAATTATTTTACGAAATAAACTTTTATTTGTAGCTTTAATAATAATAATTTGGGGGTGCCGTTTACAAGAATATGCTAATGTGGTAGCAAATTCTTGAAAATTTTGATGAGATGTTTTGTAGATTAGCACATTAAGCTACCCCAATCTGTCAAATTTCCCTAATTGAAAGTGAACTTTATAATAATAAAATATAATAATAAATTCATTTATTTTCAGGTAAGCCATACCCATCACAACACATTAATATATTAAAAATAAAATGTATAAATTAGAAATAATAATAAAATGATACAATAATAATATTTTTTTTATGTTTATTATAATGAAAATTAAACAACCTATAATCTAAATATATTCAAAAAAGTTTCTTAATATCTATCAATCTAATTCTTATCGTGGTGGAGCTTCTTCCAATCCTTTTTATCGCCAAGCTCTTTGATTTCTTGATCGTAGTCAGAATACAAATCAACTGGTACGATTGTAGCGAAGTGTACCAGCTTGATTTGTATTCACCTCTTCTTTTGGAAAGAAGAATATATAGTGCAATTTATCCATACTGTGACCAAATCGTTCATTTTATTGAACCACAACTCAGTCGTGATCATTGACCAATGAACCAAATAAATCCCGTTAGCAATACTATATACATATAAAGACTATCAAGTCTAATCTATAGTCCAATATTTTCAAGTGTGAATGCATAAATTTAAATGGTAGTTGGTTTGATATCGGATGTTTCCAGATCGCTGGTCTGCTTTTTTTAAACCATTTTGTTTTAATGTTTCTCGTCATTGTGCATTTTTCTGCTTTGTTAGATGTTAATAAATATTTTACAATGCAGATTTTGGAATTCACTTTCTGGGTTCTTTTTTTTGTGAACTCTATTGGAGGAAAGAACTGTGATACATATGATTAGAAACTTCAGTTGGAACTGACTTTGTGTACTTAAGTGACTTTGTGATTTTTAGCGCCCTAAAAGAGACTGATAATTACAATTTTACATACTTTCATACAACTTTTTATATCCAACTGAAGTTTGAAATATACATCTGATTACAAACTTCAGTTGGAACTGACTTTGTGTGCTTTGATAGGATTTTAGCGCCCTAAAAGTTACCGATAATTACAATTTTACATACTTCCATACAACTTTTCATATCCAACTGAAGTTTGTAATATACATCTGATTAGAAACTTCAGTTGGAACTGACTTTGTGTACTTTGATAGGATTTTAGCGCCTTAAAACTTACTGATATTTACAATTTTACATACCTCCATACAACTTTTCATATCCAACTGTAGTTTGTAAAATACCTACATCTGATTACATACTTCAGTCAGAACCAACTTGGTGTACTTTAATAAAATTTTAGCGCCCTAAAAGTTACTGATAATTACAATTTTACATATTTCCATAAACTTTTCATATCCAACTGATTACAAAAAGTTTGTAATATTCATCTGATTACAAACTTCAGTTGGATCTGACTTTGTGTAGGTACTTTAATAGGATTGTTTGCGCGCTAAAGGTTACTGGTAATTACAATTTTACATAATTCCATAAACTTTTCATATTCAACTGATTACAAAAAGTTTGTAATATTCATCTGATTACAAACTTCAGTTGGATCTGACTTTGTGTACTGTGCTAAAGGTTACTGATAATTACACTTTTACGGATAATGCATGATCTTAGACATTTAAAGTAACGATCCTACTTCCTAGAATATTGACCTTAAAATAACATAAAGCGTGCCGTTGTATTTTTTTATGACCCCGATCGCAGGATAAATAAAGATAAGATATTTATATTTAATAAAAGAAACTACTGCCCATGCTACACGTTGTAAATTGGTGTAGATTTCTTGGGTGAAATAATTATTAAAATCAGTTAAGTCGTTTTAGAGATTTTCCATTACATATAGACACACTGACATAGAAAATAATCCAAAATTTCTCTTTATATTATTAATTTTGATGAACAAAAGTAATAACCAAACGACCCATCATTAAATTATATCGGAAATGTTTGCGCAAGCTCGTACCGACGATTTTTATACGCAAAAAAAATAGCATCTCTTGTGCGAAGAGTGAGAGACAGTCGGAATAGCATTCTGAAAATTATAGCCGAGAACCACAAGTTGCCAATTATTTGCCGTTTTGTACGGTTAATTGTAAATACTAACACTAGAAAATAAGTTATTTTTATGTTACTAACACTCTATGGATTTATTTGTCCGCAATAAAAAATTATACAATACAATTAAAACTTGCATTTCTTCTCGAGTACGAACGGTTTTCGTTAAATACGTGAGGAGTACTGAAACTGTCTGGAATACCAATACAAGGGAAAAATACTACGAGTGGTCAGTAATGAAATTATTTATTCTCAAAAAAGTATTCCTCAGCTTCAATGAACCTTTTAATACAAAAAACCTCGGGAACATGCTTTTAATACTCTTCATCGGCCTCTTACGGTTATGAAAAATGTTAAATAGTTAAAATTCCATGTTTCGATCATATAGTACAAAGCATTGGCGCTCTCGTTGTTCACATCGGTATATGAACGACCATCACGAAAGTCATCACAGAGATTCATACGACCGCATTTGAATGCTGAAAACATAAACAGACGACTTGCATGGTGCTTTATAGCTAAAAGCGAAGGCGAGCGACACTCTACTGAGTCGTCAAACCACGTCAAATCGGAATTTTACCGAGTCATCCCTGGTAACGTAGACGAGGAATATTTAAAATGGCGACAAAATGTAAAATCAAGTACTAAATAGATAGAATAAACTACAATTTAAAGCCAAAGTGTTCCCTTTTCAAATGTTTTAATTCTTATGTGAATTAAAACATTTGAAAAGGGAACACTTTGGGGTGATAAGTTCCGCAATTTTGTCGGTATATTTACGGGTTTTATCAATAGGGCTTGTCATATTGTATTGTTTATAAAATCATATGATTTAAACTTAAATTTAAACCATTGCAGAAATTCGGGAAACTCGTATTTCTTATTTTAATGATGAAGGACAAAGGAGAAGTACTGATCAACCAAATTTCTAAATTAAGGTTACACCATAATCTTGAAAAAATGTGTTTTCTGGAAAGAAAATCATATATTTTTCGTATTTCACAAACTCATAATAAACGGTAAGTGGGTCACATGATGGTAACTGATCAACGTCACACATGGACTACTGGAGAGGCCGCAAGCGCGTTGCCAGCCTTTAAGAAAGAAATACGCCAGCTTTTGACACTTGCCATGACTTACATATAGTTATCATATTATAAATGCGAAAGTAACTCTGTCTGTCTGCCCCAATTTCACGCCAAAACTACTGAACCGATCACAATGTAATTTGGTACACAGTCTAGAACCCGAAAAAGGATATAGACTTTTTAAAGCAAAAAAAGGTTACAACCCTTTTTTCGCTTTAAAGAGGGGATGAAAAGTCTTATGGAAGAATCGTCATTTTTTGAGCTAAATAAATTTGACAATTAAAGTTTGTGGAGGTTTTACCCTCCAGGGTGTAGAATAGCAATAGGGAATAGGTGATGAAAGTTTATATGGAGATATTTCTATTTTCTTTTAAAAAGACAACGCCTGCACTAGGGAATTTAATCCCTGTGTCGCGAGGTACTTTACAAACATATAATAGACGGACACAATTTACATCCAGAATCGGAACAACTATTTATGGGTCACACAAATAGTGGTCCAGCGCGGCAAATATGTAAGGTTTATGTGAATATTTTATAAGTTTGCGACAAGAGACAACAATATTTGATGTAACATTGACGGAGTCATTACAAAATGAGCGTACGAAGTCGCGGGCACAACTAGTATAATATATTTTTGGTCAGTCTCAAATATTGCGTTCAGAATGGGTTTGCATTTTTCATTTCATTTACCTACTTTTTTACCTATCTTCTGTAACAAGGTTTTCCATTTTTAGCTATCTCTTTGCTTCACGTCCAAAAACGTGATTGAAAACGTATTCAAGCGACGATAGTTTTTATTTTAAAACTTGTGTAGTTGTGTCAAACGAGTTTCGGTTCGCGGACGGTGAAGTGAAATTGGTTTTCCACTTTTGAGCCTGTGCTCACCACCACGTTATGTTTTGTTTCCATTCGTTAAAACTGACGCTTCTCGTGTCACCGTATTGTCGGCTATACCAACATTCAGTAGGTTGGAGTATGTGACGTGGGAATTAATTTGTTCGTATTCACAGGGTTTCGTTTCAATAATAGGAAGGATATTGAATTTGAAACGAATAATTGTTGATGTGTAAATTGCAATCGGCATTTAAACAAAATTATAGGCCACGTAAAGTTATGTAGTTTTGGTTCTATGTTGACATATATTGTGTTTAAGAGTACGAAGAATCGCTGGTCCGATTCCTTAAACTGGCCAAAGAATCTTCGTAGGATTTTTGACTGTTCCAAAAAACAAAAAAGTCAAAAATCTATAAGATGTATATATTCTTGGCAGTATAGGCCGCTATGGATTAAAATAAACCTTAAAAAGAAAATTTTGGTTCTACTATGTACATTACATCAGGGTATTTAAAAAAGGATTTTATCCATAAAACGGAGATCATGTAGAGCTATAACGTTCTTTAGACGCGTTTCACTACATATTATAATATGTAGTGTAACGCGTCCAACGTCCAATAGATAAGTGAGATAACTCCTTGAAAAATACATTCTCAGCCACTAATATATAGTGAAAGGCCGATGAACAAAAATGAAACATGTACTTAAGAATGCTATAATACAAATGTATTGAAATAAATGTGTTACTCGTTGCAACAAAAAATGTTGCATCCAGTAAAACTGTTACTGGATGGGAACATTTTTCCCAACGTGTAACACCAATATTTAATGGAGTGTAACAGCGTTACTCGTTGCGACAAAAAAAGTTGCATCCAGTAACACTGTTACTGGATGGGAATTTTTTTCCCAACCAGTAACAGTGTTACAAGTAGCGGTGTTACTGGTTGGGAATACACCGTCGCGTCGTAGGTTAGATCTCCACGAAAGACAAATCTTTGTGTGCAATATTATATGTGTGTCCAGACAAACGAAAACAATACATATTATTTATAACTACACCCAGGTGATATTTAGAAGTTTAAACCTATATTATTCAGGTATCTGGTATAGTAAAGTGACTGCCTCGTTGGTCTAGCGGTAGCCTGTTCAATCGCAGAAAATGAGGTCCTGGGTTCAAATCCCGGGTCGGGCCAAAAAGTGATTTTGGGATTTTTCCGTAAAAAAGAAATTTCTCAGTATCAGCCCGAAGTCTGAAAGTTGGCGGTATGACACTCCCGTGCCTCGGAGAGCACGTAAAGCCGTCGGTCCTGTGCCTGACCTCTTGCCGGTCGTGTCGCTAGTCGTCCCATCGGATCATGAGAGTGATGGAATAGAAACTGCCCCTGTGTTTGCGCACACACTTGTGCACTATAATATGTCCTGCGCAATTGGCTAATATCCATTGAGAATGGCCGCCGTGGCCGAAATTCGGCCGGGAAATCATCATAGTAATGTAAAGACTCAGTCTAATTTTATCAGACGTCAGTGTGTCAGTTGTCCCAAGATATTTATTTATATATTTAGCTTAGCAAAACAATACAGAAGTAGTAGTATTATAGTATGACAAATCACAGTGCCAAATATAATATTTGGCACTGTGATCTTGTAGCAAAGGTTCTACCAAAGTATAATAATAATGTCCTCTCAGCCAAAAATCGGCCACAGCGACCAGTCTCAATGGAAATTAGCCATGTGCTATAGACAGCGCGGGACATAGTGCACAGGTGTGTGCGTAAACACAGGGGCACTTTCTATTCCATCACTGTCACTATCCGATGAGACGACTAACGACACGACCGGAAAGAGGTCAGGTAAGGACACGGAGGCACGGGAATATAATACCGCCAACTCTCAGACTTCGGGCTGATACTGAGAAATGTTTTTTTACAGAAAAATCTCAAAATCTTTTAAGTCCTGACCCGGGATTTGAACTCACGACCTCGTTATCTGAGGATGAATACGCTACGGCTACACATACGCGGCACCAAAGTACATATAATAATATGTATAGGTATAAGATATTACAAAATAAACTGAAAGTAATAAAATTTCCGATAAAGATTTTAATAAAAATCCTAATGAAGGTAAAATAAAAGCTTCAAAGATAAAAGCGGTAATGGGATCGTTGTAGCTGCATTTTCTATACTTCTTTGTAGTTTCAGTTTCTAGTAATTTGTGTAATGAGGTTATTCCTTTGCCTGTGTTTTTCGCCTTTAGTTTTACCGGTAATTCTCTTGTTATATCTAATAATATTAACGAGCTCGATACTAAATTATCATGTGCGCTGTACGTAATAAATATAACACTATCATAATAAAGTATTGTGTTTATCAGTAGCGGCTGAATATGCCCGCTTGATTTTATATATTTATACATACATGCATAGACTCACGCCTGTTTCCCAGAGGGTAGGCGGAGACAACGTATTTGTATTTGTCACGATCTTAGCACACCTCTTTTGCCTCTGACATTAAAAAAAAATGCCTCCCAGAGACCTGTAATACAGGTTGTTTGAAAACCTACAACAGGCTCTGGTCTCTCACAATCTTATGTCACATAGTATATATATCAAGTGTAATACCACATAATAACCAACATATAACTATTGTGAAGAGAAAATAAAATTTATTTTGATTGATTGATTGATTATGTTTTAGTTTAGGGTACTTTCTTTCCTGGCATTTATTACTTTTATATATAAAATTATCGGATAATCTAAGTACAGACGCCAGCACATCCAGCTATCCCAATCTGTCTAATTTCTTTTATGGATTTTCAACTTTATCACATAAGCATAAGGTTCACTTTCAATTGGAAGTTCACTAAATTGAACAAAAGCCCTATGTTCATCAGTAGACGATATTTAGCTAATTTATTTATTATACAAATGTTCACTACACTTACAGTTTTGGAGCCAAATCGTGTACCTAGTGGACCAATATTTGTACATCAACAATTAATATTATTATTATTTTAAGAACTAATTACACATCATTAAATAAAGTTTACTAATGTGATGATGGTGAAATTGAACAGGATACTGATATAAATCCTTTGATTTATATCAGTATTTCTAGACGAGCAGGCCAGTCAATGTTTTTTTTTATTTTATTCATTTAAAATACAGGATAATTGTTTAGTGCACATAGCATGTTTAAACCACAAAGGTTTGTACTTACTGCTACAGGTGATCTATGCTGATACAATTCTCAGATATCTACAGGAGTTTGCCATGTACAATTGCCATGAAATATTTACACGTCGACATATCGACAGAGTATGATGAAACTATCAAATTTGTTAACACCTTCATGTATACACTCATATTCAGTGAATAAATGATTGATTCTTGATTCTTGATACATTTCACCGATTAGTCAGAATATTAAATTTGTTGTAAGAAGTAAGACTTGAGTCTTACTTTATTTATAGTAATTTTATCACGCAGATTGGAGGGTAGCTCAATAGGTAGTCGAGGAACTAAATAGCCAGATGTGCGTTCACCGTACGTATTGTGGACACATGTTTGAGTGAAGAGCATGCTTATTTGTTTTGTGTCTTGTTGTGGTTATGATAGAATAAAGGTATTTCTATCAGTAGTCTGGTTACCTACAAGCCCTGCCTAGTGTGGGATCCGACGGCAGTCGCTTAGTTGCCCCAATTAAAAAAAAATAAAGAGTGTCAGTCATAAGCCTAAGCTAACCGTTAGAAAACCGCCCACTCCAATTATAATTACATAATTTTGGAAAAGAGCTGTTATACTTACACTGCTGGACCGATGTTAACCAAACATAGCTAAGAACCACTACAAAAAAACTGGCTTTCAAATGAAAAATCCGCATCGAATTCGGTCTATTAGATCCGTTTGACAGCTACGATGCCGCAGACATACATCGACATCAAACTTATAACACCTCTCTTTTAGCGTCGAGGGTTAAAACCATAACATTAGTTATGGACCTGCTTCAATTGACTATAACTTTCTACATAAAAAGGTACATATATAAGTACATTACATTGTTGTAGTTATAACTCACGATAACAAGATTTATCTAATGTATCTTGATGTATGGTTTTTTACGTACAATGATATGAATGTAATAAAAATAATGCGATTTAGAAATACTTTATTTGGATAACTCAGTTTGAGAAACAATTAGTTACGTAAACCAACTCACCAAATTTCTGTTTTGACGTCGTCTATTTTCGAATACTGCACGCGTGAAACACCATGATTCCATGGATTTGTGAGGCCAAGGAAAATACTGACACAGATAGGCACCACCCCCTATTGTCAGTCAACAAATGGTTTGATTCACGCCGAGAACCAATGCCGACCACACAATAGATTGACTGATTTATGGAACATCCGCACGTCATGTTTCAGCACCTCTCATAAAATACATTATGTTAAATTTGAACGCAGTTTCATAGAGAATTTATTTTCTTGCGATATTAGTACTTACATGGTTAAAAATATTTTCCATAATGTAGCGTAAAAAGTTTATAGGATTCTCTTTTTGTAAATACTTCATTATTAAAGGTAGTGGAATAAGTCGCTTCCTTCCAAAAACGGAATTATCAGAAATATGGCAGCAGTACACTTGAGATATACTTTTACATGTGTGAGTGAATTAGAATGAGAAAACAAAAAATAAAATGAATATATAAATATTACGAGCTGGAGATAATTAATGAAACGATAAGCCAATATATAAAAGCTAATCAGTTTCGTAAAGCATTTATTTTCTTGGATACTTACATGTTTAAAAATATTTTCTATAATGTAGAGTAAAAAGTTTATAGGATTCTCTTTGGTTCTCTATTTGCAATTGCTTCATTATTAAATGTAGTGGAGTAAGTCAATGCTTTCTTCCAATAACTGAATTATCAGAAATATGGCAGTACACTTGAGATATAATTTTACATGTGTGAGTGAATTAAAATGAAAAAAAATATTTTATTTATTTATTTATTTGTCACCAATCTTACATCTACCATTACAGGATACATCCCAATGCAGTAGCGAAGACCCCAACTTGTCTACTTCCCACAACATATTTCTTTATATGCTGTCCTTGTAAATTCACTCAGTGTACAGTGAAACACGTCCAATTCCGAAGCAATATCGTTGAGAGTGCGCAGTGCGCGCGTCAATAATAAATAAAAAAATATATATAATAAATATTATGTTTCTGTATCAGCGGCTATGAACAGGAGTTAAAGTAAGTAATATTTAGTAACCGCATTTTGAATTGCTTAAGTAAAAAATCTGTACAACATCATTGCAGCTTAAAGAAATCCACTGCTGGACAAGCCTCCCCCAAGAATCATCTTGGGGATATGCCATAGTCACCACGCTTGGCAGACGGGTTGGCGATCGCAGTGAGATGTTCATAGTACACAGAAGGAAGCTGCTGCCCATCCTCTGGTAGATATTCCCTCGGGTCGACTTCTACACTCCCTACGGAATGACATGGGACACACAGCAATCTGATACTTTGCGTTATTTAATGTTTTTTGTTTGTCATTGTCTCATAAGTCTTCTAATCAATCCAAATGGCTAATATTGACTAATTCCCTGAAGCACCATCCAATAAAAACAGAATTACTTTATTAAATTCAAATATAATCAATTCAACTCATAACAGATTGAAATGACATCTTTAGCACAGTAAATAAATATATCTTTAGTTTCAAGTTTGGACAATATTTTTATGTCACAGCTCAGGAAGTGTGCCGCCATTTTTGTGAAAATTATTTGTAGAGCTTTGTAAGGGTGGCTATGCTAGAAGTTTATTGAGGATAATGTTTACCGTATGTCATGAATATAAATATGTCTTTTTTTAGATACATTATTAAGATAAGAGGTAGGTTTTTGAATTATACACGCAAGAAACAAGACAAAGATGTACAACTATTCAAAAATTAAGAAAAATACGAGGACATAACAATGTCGCCATGTACAGTGCCATGGCAGAATTATTATTTTTTAAAAGCCAACTGAAGTAAAAAATAAAACATAAAATGAAGTTACATTTTCATTTTATTTTATACTACTAATTCACTTAAGCACATAAAAGTATATTTCTCAAAAGAACTGCCATATTTTCAATGATTTAAATTCAGTTTTTGAAAGTTAGTTACTTACTCCACCACCTTTAATAATCAAGTATTTACAAATAGAGTACCAAAGAGAATCCTATGAACTTTTTATGCTGCATTATGAGATATTTTATTTTACAGAATATGTGGCATATGTGAAAAATGTGTAAAAAAATAGTTTTAATTGACTAACTGATCATTAAATCTAGGCTTCGTACGTCTCCTTATAATTGTTTGAGTGATGATCATATAAACATATGTCTATAGTGAATTTGATAATAGAATTGCTGGCTCGCCGTTATAGGTAATCAGATGGAGTTCAATAGGCGGTTCAAGGCTAGAATGGAAGTGTAGTATTGGTCCTAAGAGGCACTTGATAACAAATCTTGCGATACACTAATCGCTATGTATGTAGGTACAGACGCCAGTACCTACATCCAGCTACTCCAATCTGTCAATCTACTAATAGACCGTATCTGAGTTTTGGCGGACTCAAATTAAATACATAGCAATCTACACGTTACGAAGTTTGTGTATGTACTTATATATCATATTATATGTGTATTGTATTTATAAAATTGCATTTTATATTATATGTAAAGTATTATACAATTTTTATTATACTTAGTACTTGCACCTACCATAATTATTATCTCTGCATCAGTACTCAGTGGGTTAGTTATTGGCTTTGTATAGTGTAGTTTTAGAGCTAGTTTAGTATAAGGTACGATGGGATTGGCATCGTTATTTCATGTACGAAAATCCTGTAAAATAAATAAAGATTAAAAAAAACTCTGCTTCATCCAAAGATTTACTGTAGAGAATGGCTTTGGCATTAAATCCGCCTCTGTACAGGTTTGTGCAATAAGATTAAATAAATAACTTAATATTTAATTTTTATATAAGAGGTCGACAAACGAGCAAGTGGGTGATGGCTGATGGTAAGTGATCACTGCCGCCCATATACACTCGCAACAACAGCGGGTTCGCGGGCGCGTTGCCGGCCTTTAAGAGGCAGCAATTCAGTGTTGCTGACCCTTCCCCCCACTCCGATGAGCTCTACTTCCCTAGTCGGGCTGCTCTTTGAACGAATCAACGCTGTGCCCTACCTCTCTTAACTATATAGGTATGTCATGCAATAAAAAAAAATACGATTTATATGCAAATTTATTATTCGCATAGAAGTTTAAAACTGAATGGCCGGTTGGCAGTCGAACTTTTGTGGTTAAACAAAGGGATTAATGTGTAATTGCGTTTATTAGTCTTTTATTAAAATTATAGCTGCATGCAACCACTACTAATTATGGTATTTATTTTTAATTGAATGTTATTTATTATTAATTGAATGTTATTTAAAAATTAAATAATACAGACTTTAAAAATAAATATTCTCGAAGCAAATGTTTGATAAGCGATAAACCTAAGGCAGAGTAGTAAATCGTTTGTAAAATGTACAAACGATTACGAGTAGGTTTATTACGACGAGTAGGTGGTACGAGAGCTGTAGTGAGTGGAAGACCCCGGTATGATATTAATAAAGATAATAATATTCTGGGACATTATTCACACACGGCCATTACATATACCACTTTTCTTTTTTGTTATAAATACATACTTATTTAGATTACAACCAGTCTCAGGACAACAAGACATGTTGTCCTGAGTCTGGGTGGGAATCACTTGCGGCGGGAAAGGCATGCATTTATCAATTTATCAACGGTCACCGTAGCCTAGTTGGTAGTGCTCCTGCTTGCGAAGCTGGTGGTCCTGGGTTCGAATCCCGGTAAGTGCAAATATTTGTGTGATGAGCACAAATATTTGTTTCTGAGTCATGGATGTTTTCTATGTATTTAAGTATTTATCTATCTATATAAGTATGTATATCGTCGCCTGGTACCCATAGTACAAGCTTTGCTTAGTTTGGGGCTAGGATGATCTGTGTAACATTGTCCCTAGATATTATTATTTAAAAAAAGATTTGTCCTGGGTGGGAATCAAACCCACGACCTCTGGCTTAGTATCCATGGTCACTAACCACTACACCAACAACCCAGTCATCCATCCAGACCATCAATCTCACAATCATCCTCAGAAAATATCACATAAATAAATCCTTCATATTTCGTACGTTCCAAAAGATCAAACATTGAAATATTATCCCCAAAGTATATCCCTTACACTTGTATAACAAACAAAACAACAATAGATGATAAGCTCACTACTTCCTCTTGGCTCAGCAGAAAAATATGGCATCACCGAACTTGAGGAAAACGACACTGTCCATTATAGTTCGATATAGCTTCCGCCCCTACTTCCGTAAGCAGTCAATTCACAAAATGATATTACTAACCCTTAAAAAAGATGAAAATAATTAAAGTTTGATGTAATGCCCGTGTCTATATAAGTTTTTTTAATTTTTTTGACATATTTCTGACATTGGTTTCTTTTATTTTATATTTATTAATTTTGACATTTTCTTAATATTTCATTTCATATAAATTATCAAAATATTTCATATTTTTTAATGGAGTTGTTAGACCTTTGTGTCAAGTGAATTAAAGGATAGTGGTGAATGTCATGTCATGTAGTAGAGCGAGACTGGCGTAATTAATATATAATTGAATGTAAGGCTGCCTAAATAAATATGTAATAATATCAATGCAAAATGTGATAGGTGACAACTGTCTTGAAACAATTTGCACACCTTTAAAGGTAAAATATGGTATAGGACAAATATGTAATAACTTAACATCTACTTATATGTACCCATATTTAGCAAATAAAGAGATTTTGATTTTGATTTTTTGATTTTGATTTTTTTCATTTAAGACTAAGCTAACTAAGCAAAATATTAATTGAAAGCTATGCTTGCGCCTTTGTTTTTTATAGTAACAGCACCGCCAAGTAGCCTCCGAACAGATGCATAGATTTTCATGAAACATGTGTGGAGATTTGTATTATGGCTGTTTCTTTCAGTTTTCTTACTTTATAATTTAGGCTGTGGTCATTTTAATTAAAGACTTGTTTAGGCCTGTGACATGGCTTAACGACTGTGGTCTATAACTACAACAGGACAAGCACTTTGACGTACCTTTTAAGCACAAAGACACTAAGAAATTAGAAATTAACCTTTTAATTTGACGGTGAAGTTGGCGTGGTTGGTCAGATGCTTACCATTGACGCAGGTTGGATTTCCACCCAAGACAGATATTTGTGTGCATAAACATGTCTCTTTGTCCTGAGTCTGCGTGTAATCTATATCAGTATATAGTTAGAAAAGAAAAGTAGTATATGTAATATATCAGTTATCTGATTTACATAGTACAATCTCTGCTTACTTTGGGATCAGATGGTCGTGTCTTAGTAATGTCCCAGGATATTATTAATTTAGGCACACCCACCTTAGACTGACATATTTGAAATTATTGTCCATCAGTCACCCATCTGCCAAGCGTGGCGATGATGGCATATCCCCCATGCTTTGGGGAGCTTTTGTCCAGCAGTTGATGTACTACTATGGTGGCTACTATTTTTGAATTTAAAATGAATTTTTAGTCCTGTATAATCAACACTACGGCTGCAGTATAAGAATTTTTATCAACAGTTTCTGTACTCAGTTAGAATAAAATTGTAAAAAAAATATTTGTAGCATAAAAATATCAGGAAAATTTATTATAATTTGGTAACCCTACCAGCAATGTCACAAAGAGAAATTTCGCAGGGAAGTTGTGATAAACTGCTTCCACGTAGGAAGTTCCGTTACTGATTAGCGCAAAACAGAATTTTCTGTACCGTTATGGATATGAAGTTATTGTATGTTATGTAGAGAAGTTTTTAAGACCCATTCACATTAAAACATAATGGTGGTAGTTTGACTGCACATGTGGCGCAGCGGTTAAGACAATTGCCTCGCCATGTCACGGGTTCGATTCCCGCAAAAGACAAATATTTGTGTGACCCATAAATAGTTTTTCTGAGTCGGGTTGTGCTTTGTGTCCGTGAATTATGTGTTTGTAAAGTGACACACGAATTCAATTTCCTGACACGAGCGGTGTCTTTAAAACAATTCATCTGACATATTTAATCATAAAATAAAAAAAAATGTTTATATTCGGAAAGGGCGGGAAGTGTTCAGAGATCGAGACAAATGGAAATCCCTTGTCTCTGCCTACCCCTCTGGGAAACAGGCGTGAGTAGGTATATCCTGTGTGTATCTTCACACATTATTGCTCTGTAATGGATGAAGATCCGATCCCAAGCAGTATTCATGTGTTCCATAAACGATAATCACACTAACATTGTATTAAGGCGAAAGTTTGTGTGTGTGTGTGTGTGTGTGTGTATGTTTGTTACTTCTTCACTACTAACGGCTGGAGTGACTTAAATAAAATTTGGTGTGGAGTTAGCTGACACTCTGGATTAACACATAGGCTATATATAATTCACAAAGTTTAACGCGGGTAAAACCGCGGGGCACAGCTAGTATCTGATAAATGTCACCAAACATTGTGGGTTATTGACCTTTCTGTAAAATTATTCTCATTCTCATTTATTCCCCTTCATAATAAATACTGAAAAGTGAAAAAAAATGCTGAACATTAAAACAGCTTTATTTTGCTTTGGAAATTTAATAAACAGTATTGAATGCAACGATATTGGAAGTAAATAATTATTGGATTTGCATTTTCCTCTACAAGAAAGTATTACAAAGATTTTACTGAATATCAGAGAAATTGGAAACTTACTTCGGAAGTAATAGAATCCAGTTTAGATTCTCAGTTTGAATGAATTTCAATTAAAAATACTTTCCTTAGTAGTTTATACCGGGAACGTGTTTAAAATTTATAAATTTACTACGTCGACGAATACAAGCGACTATTTTAATTTATAAAGGAACTTTATAAGATCTATTGAAATAAAAAGATACAGAGATATAAATTTTAACCACGAGATAGGTAAAATTTTATTGAAAAGTGTCTTAAATTGCAATAGGTTGTTGCCTAATAAGGTGAACATTATTAAATTTATTAATTTTTAATTTTCCTGATACTGTTTTGCAATACTTTCTCTTCAAGAAAAATATAAATCTATCACTACAGAAGAGAACTGGTAGAACAAAATAAAGATTGTACGGACACATCCAGCTACCCAAATCTGTCAAATTCCTTTAATGGATTTTCAACTATAACACAAAAGCATTAGGTCCACTCAATTGGGGAAATTTGACAGATTGGGGTAGCTAGATGTGCTGGCATCTGTACATTTAGTTGGGAATATGTCATCATAATTATCATCATAACAGCCGAAAGAAGTCCACTGGTGAAAAAAGCCTCACACAAAATTAATCTTGGGAAGATTTTCCATAGTCGCCACGCTTAGCAGATGGGTTGGCGATCGCAGTATTTTTTTTTAATTTATTTATTTAGGTTAGCCAACAATTGTTCACACAATACATTTAAAGTTATACTTGCTTATTAGTACGTTTATAAGTGCGACAAGTCCTTACAGGCTAACACAACATGCACCAATTATGGTTATAAAAGTAATATTATATTTTACTTATATAACCATAATTGGTGCATGTTGTGTTAGCCTGTAAGCACAAAGCCAAAAGAGTAAATACAATTTAAAGCCATTCAAATAGGTAATTTAAACAAATAAGAAAAATAGTACATTACAATAAATTAAACAATAGATTTATAACTTAGCAAATTAAAATAAATTAAGATTTGAAAATAAGATTCTATTAATAAATGAAATTAAAAACATCAGAACAAAAATAAAAATGACAAAATTTCAAATCAAACAATAAAATTAAAAATATTCAAATTACAAAATTAAAATGATACTAATACAAATGTACAGTATGATGGTCATAGTACTCAGAAAGAAGGTGCTGCCCGTTCTCTGGTAGATATTCCCTCTTGTCGACTTCTAAACCCCCCACGGGATGAGATAGGGTGATGATATTCTGATATCCTCGCCGCCACCACCCAGCAAGTCATGTGTATCCACTACACGTGTGTATAATATTTTTTTTTTGTTTTTTTTTGTCTTTATTTTTTAGGGGTTTTTATCCAATAAGGATATACCAACCCCATCATACCTTATAACATAGTAAATACATAATAATATAACTAACACACAAAAAAGCTTAAATTAGAGGTACTAAAAAAACAAACGCTGCTGCTCACTGCTGAACGACTAATACTAAGCTACATAACTTTTTTGCTGCCTCCGATTTAGGGTTTGCTAAAATGCTTTGAATCAGACCTACATCCAGCCTATTTATATAATATCATTTAGAAATGATAGAACAAAATAAAGACGTTTTACAGACGCCAGCACATCACACTACCCTAATCTGTCAAATTGCACCAATTGAAAGTGAACCTTAAGCTTAAAGTAAAAGTAAAAAGTAAAAATGTTTATTTGAACAGATAGTTACCAACTAATGATTACAGCATAGTGAATGCACAACTTTACAAAAAGTACTAGTACTGTCTCCCAAACTAGGCTAATGCCTGTATTTCGGGAAACAGTGCTCATTCTAATACGTTTATACAATAAAACAGTGGTGGACGTGGTATTATTGGCAATTTACATGTGTAAGTTTTAAAGAAAATTTATTCTAGGTAAGCGGCATATATTTGTACTATATAAGAATGTGTGTGTGCGTGTGTGTGTGTGTGTGTGTGTGTGTGTGTGTGTGCATGTGTGTGTGTGTGTGTGTGTATGCATGTGTGTGTGTTAGTGTGTGTCTCTATCTGGTAGCTTTTACTCAATGTACTTTAGCAGCGCTTCAGTGTTATTATAATCTAGCTGGAGAAGCCAACTGGTTGTGATCGACTTAACTTCATGGATGTTGAGGCCTCTAATGTTGTGATTTTTGTTAACCATGTTGTATAGCTTACATGAGACACTCCTATATTGACGTCTGGCAAAGGCGGTTCTGCAACGAGCACTTGAGAAGACAGACTGCTTACTACGTTTTTTGGGATCATGAGGTGGCACAGCTTTATGCATTCTTAAGATAATCCGTTGCACAAAGAGCTGTCTAACAGATAAAATTTTGTTCTCAGTGTACAATTGCTTAGTAGGGTATCTAATCGGCTTTTTGTTCATTACTTTTAGTACAGCTCTTTGCGCACGCTCCAATTGAAGTAATTGTGTCTTGCTGGCACTACCCCATACTGGGATGCAGTATTGGACAATGGATTGACAAAGGGCAAGATAAACCATTCGTACTTGGTCTGGTGTGGTATCTTCACGTAGGGTTTTAAAAAGATGTATAAGCTTTCTCACCCTGGTTTTAACAGTTTCAACTTGCGGATTCCAAGTCAATCCACTGTCCAACTGGACACCGAGATACTTCACATTCGTTCCTCTAGACAACTTATGACAAGTACAATTATTATTAGAGGCACAGGTGTGCGCTTTAATAGAGAAATCATGAGGTGGTGAGTTTAGTTTCGATAAGTAGAAAGGCAGAAAAAGGGTTTTGTTCAAATTTAATGTAAGTAAATTATTAGATAGCCAGACCATTATTTGTTTCAGGGAAAATTCCGCTCTGTTTTGCACTACATTCCAGTCAGGGCCACTCACTACAATTGCAGTGTCGTCTGCATAAGTGTAAATTTCTGTATATGGTAGAGACATAGTACAAAGGTCGTTTACATACAGCTGAAACAGAGTTGGACCGAGAATGCTCCCCTGGGGTACACCGTAACAGACAAAAGTCTCATTACTCATCAAATCTCCAATCTTTACCCTTTGTTTCCTGTTCGATAAGTAATCTCTGAAAAGGTTATGAATTGAGCCCCGTATACCAAGCCTTTCTAGCTTATCAAGTAAGAGCGGGACAGAGACCGTATCAAATGCTTTCGAAAGATCTAGAAATATGCATAAACACCTGTTGTTATCGTCCAATTTCTTCACCACCGTGTTAGTTAGGTCAATGACAGCGTCTTCAGTAGAGACACCAGATCTAAATCCGTACTGATTCTTAGCTAGAATTTTGAATTTATCGACATATTGTTTTAAAGACTTATTTAGATACTTTTCTAAAATTTTTGAAAGCGCTGGCAACACCGAAATAGGACGATAATTGTTGACACGGTCTCGGTCCCCGCACTTATATATTGGGTGAACTAAGGCGTTCTTTAATGCATCAGGAAAGACACCGGTACTGATGGCGAGATTATATATATGAGTGATGGGAGGGATCAAAAGCTGTCTGTAGTGCCTTAAGAAATTTGATGAAATGCCATCCCACCCAGTAGCTGAATCAGTCCGTAATTGTAGAATTATGTTTTCTATCTCACCTTCAGAAACTGGTAATAAGACTAGGGAGTCACGCGGATGAAATGGGAGAGATGTTGAGGCTATACTAGGTGTAGAGCATGCTGTAGGAGACTGGAGGATTTGTTCGGCTAAGTTTTGGCCAATACAAGAGAAGAAATTGCAAATAGCATTAATTGAGTTCACAGAATTGGCTTCATTTCTCAGTAGTTCTATGGAGCTATTGTCTCTTAAATTAGTGTTCGTAACTTCCTTAATTGCTCTCCAGAGAGCCTTAGGATTTGAGCCTGCATCCTCAATAAGTTTTTTGTTGTAAGCTAGTTTTTGTTTCCGGAGGAGACCATTGCAAAAATTTCTATAACGGGTATAAGTTAATTTAAGAGTCATGTTATGTGGCGATTTCCTGTATTTAATGTGTAACTTGTCACGATGTCGTATACATCGGACCAGCCCAGGTGTTATCCATGGCTTCAAAATTCTGTTTTTCTTGGGAATTTTTGTGGTGGACGAATGAGTTTTTATGATAACTGATAGTGTGTTGTTAAGAGAGTTGGTTGCCAGATTAGCGTCTGTCATTCTGAATATGTTGGAGAAATCAGTGTTTTCGAGGTCCTTTTTTAAATTTAAGTGGTTTATAGAAACTTTTGTAAGATACTGATGGCATCGATTGGATTTAGTAAGATTTAAGAATAAAACTATTGGAGTATGGTCTTGGAGATACATGGGATTCCAAAACTAGAGTAGTGGAAGGAAGGTGTGACTTAAGCAATATATGATCTACACATTTTTTACTGTCTCTTGTGGGGAATGAATGAGTGGGAAAGTAACCATGAGATGCATTAAGTGTGAGATATTCGTCCCGTAGCGAATCTGAGCTGTCAGGACAAATATTAATATTCATATCACCCACAAGTATTGAATGATGAGTTGTTAAACTACTGTATACGTTATTTAAGCTATCTATGAAGTGTATGTGATCATCTGAAGTTTTTAACGAAGGTGAGCGATAGATTGACACTATAGATATATTATTATTAATAAGGCAGACCAGGCAACTTGCACCTTTAAAGTGAGGTTCCGTAACTTTGCAAGTAAGTTTGTTGTTGCAAAATATTACAATACCATCGTTCTGGTTCAGTAATGCCTTTGAGGAGTACGCTGTGTAGCCATCTATACATGGAAGTGTATTTACTTTGCTAAGCCAACATTCAGTGAGCACAATTATATCGAAAATGATGTTGGTCTTCGATAGCATTACACGAAATTCATCGAAATTTTTATTCATGCTACATATGTTAACATGAATTACTTTGAGAGCTTGCTTATAGTTACGTATATAATTATGGCAGTCATCTGGTTGGCAAACAAAGGATAGGGTGGCATTGTTCGTGTCTAGTTCATTATTAATATCGTTAATATTGTTAGCCATTTTTAATAAAAACGTCACCGACCAATGTTACTACATGTGAACTGGTATTTATTGCATACGCTTTAGCAGGTAAGGAGATTATATTATGTTGTAGGTATTGAACTGTAAAAAGTGTTTTGAGCAAGATGTTAGCCGTATATGTATAGATAAAAATAAACAGAACCAATGTTATGATGGCTATTCGATATAAAAAATTACTCATCGCTTTTTTTTGAAAATTTGTAATACAATGCAGTGAGGAACAGTTCCCATTACATAATGTTGTATTATGCCATAAAGTAATATAATACATTAGGTCGTTACGAGTGACGGCTAAGTGTTTATTTATAGGTAAACAGTTAGCGCGGTGTATTAAACAACGACTAACATCTAAAGAAATATAATCGACGCTCTTCATGTTATGTGTACGCAGTTGATAGTAAGAAGTTGTAAAATATATTTGTAAAATGTTTACATTATACATTATGTTAGAGAAATAAACCCTTCGCTTAAGATAGGTACCAAAATCCAGGCTAAGTTCTGCACTTCTGAATAATAATAATGTGAGGAATTTAGCAATATTATATATTGTGCAGGATTGTATAGTTATAAATAATTGTATTAATTTGAATGAGCAGGCCGCAGAAATAAATATGTATACGATAAAAACTAAATAGATTAGTTTCTTGATGTTTATGAAATGTGTATATAGTAAATATGTATTTGTGGAAACAGTCAAGAGAAGTGTATCGTGTGTGTATGTTAGTTTAGTGTGAAGTGAATGAGATTTTGAATACAATATTTCGTTTGAAAAAAATAACCACTCTTTTTTATAGATATAACAGGTACAATAACTAAGCAGCAGGCAGCAATTATTACTATACTTACTATAATTACTTAATAATAATATTAGACATTTAATAAGGCATAAAAAGCCGTTTTTTGTGAACAATTTGTGCTGTAAGGGTAGTCACATATTTTTACGCAAATCTAATAGGTTCTTCTCGGAACTAATCAAAATTGGTTTCTCGCCTTCAATTTTACGTAAAAAGATGTTACCATTATTAGTCCAACAGAACTTAAAATTGTTTTCGCTGGCAAATTCAAGCGCTTGATGGAACAGCTTTTTTGAACTTGGAGGAAGATATTCCTCCAAGTTCAAAAAATGTGTGTTATGTGATAAAATTGAAAATATATAAGATATATGAAAGAAATTTGACAGATTGGGGTAGCTGGATGTGCTGCCATCTGTACGTTTAGTTGGAAATATGTGTACCACAAAAACTTTCTAAAAGTTTTAATAGTACAACTTATCGTCATTTGTCACATTTTACCCCTTAATAGCGTATGTTCATAAGTCATTGGTTCAAGCTCTTATAACAACACAATTAAGTATAAAATGAATATACGTTACTAATATACTCTCATCCAGTTGCGCTCGCCAGCCCGTAAGTGATCGGCGAGGTGAAGCACCTATGCACGCGGTGAGTCAATAGATGGGTGACCGTCAAAGTGGTTTAATTTCTAGCGTCTCCGTGCTTCGGAGGGCATGTTAAGTTGTTGGTCCCGGTTGCTGTCGTCAGACAACCATGTAATTTGTGCCAGACTATTACATGTTTGTAAAGTACCCCGCGACACAGAGATAGACACCATATTGCGGACGTTGTCTTTAAAAAAAACCTTTTATTTAATACAATATTTTAGGTTGCTTATAATGTATTTAAGTACCTATGTATTACAGATAATAAAAACACAGATGAAAATTAACTTATCGTTTTGTGTTTAAGTAAACAAAATTCTGCATAAAATTTTATAATTACAGTCAGCATTATAATCTCAATCCAGATTGACGAAATGTAAACCAAATTATTTAAATTTCAATCTCTTATTACATATTTTATAAATTTTCTTCGCTATATTGAATTTGCAATTTCATTATGAATATTAACATTTGTAATTGCGAATGCGTAATATTTTACTTTGAGTGGCAATTGAATATTCATTGATAAAGGTAAATAAGAATTTAATTAATTATATTTAAATTAACGTGAATTAATGTCATTATAAAATTACAAGTTTAGCTTTGGTTATTGAGACCTGAAATGTTTACAGGAATATATATTTTTTGATACACAATTCGAAAGCAAGTAGATAAAGACACCACGCTACATTTTTGTATCTATTTGGTAGATTGAAAATCCTAGTCCTTTTATAGTTCATCTACAACTCAAAATTTATTTTAACAGATTTTTTTAACTCATTAAAAGGAAAAATGCACCATAATTACTTATATTATTATTTCTTCATTTTATATTTAACAATTTTAATCATTCCGTTTATATTCCTTGCCCACATTTTGGCCTCCTACGCACTATGCGGCTAGCCGCAATGCGGACAGCCGTGCGGCTAACCGTACTCAGATATTTGTACGAGAAAGTCTTTTTTATTTGCACTGTGATACGGCAGACGATCGGCAATCCGGCTAACCGCATACTGTATAAGAGACCTAAAATTTAGAATGCGCGTTAAGCTGTGACGTAAGTTAAGCTCATTCCATAAAGTATCTCAACATAGTCACCGCACTTTCAAACTATTACGGAAATATGGCGATAATAATATGTACAACTAGAACTGGCCAATATTTTTTTCCTATATCCTATTTATTTTGACGATGTTGTTACACGTCATGGCTACTAGGGTTCTCTTGTCCCAAAACAAGCAAATCAAATCCGTTCTCCACGTTTGAAAATATTCAAATTTTATTTTTAAACTATTTTCTTAAATGTTTCCTTATTAGACGAACGAAGATCCACGACCATGAAGATCGTCACAGCACCTACTTACACATAATCTTGTATCTTACTTTGAATACCCCAATAAATAAAGGTGAGTAAATCGACAATCGCGATATCTCACACGAGAGCACTTTGATCCATAGTCTGCGCGATCCCGCTTTTGAAACGCCTCCTAATTTATCAGCCTTCCACTTCGATTACTTAAGCGTACAAAATGATTCGCCCCATTAACTTCCTGTCTTACATCTGAACGCCGTGAGATATTTTATTTTAAACTCTCTTAGGAATATTTTATGGATTATGCCGTATCGGAAGAGGGATTAAATTTTAGGAGGACTGATTGCTTAATTTTATGGCAGAAGAATGGAATATCGAACAAATCTTATGGCATCGTGATAAATTTTACTACATAGTTACAATTATATCTGAGTATATCTGGCTTCAACGTATTCTGAGACGAACGTTGAAATCCGCCGGCGAACCAAAGTATGACATAGCCTAAAGAATTGCCAATCTGAATGACGGCCGCTGGGGCAGAAGAATTCTCGAGTGGCGTCCACGAACCGGAAGGCACTGTGTGGGCAGGCCCCCTACAAGGTAGACCGACGATCTAGTAAGGGTTGCAGGAATCCACTGGAGGCGGGCAGCACAAGGCCGGCCATTGTGGATATCCTTGGGGGACGCCTTTGTCTAGCAGGGGACGACTTTCAGCTGATATGATGATGATGATGATGTCTCAGTTGGCTGACAGTAACGAATATCACAACCCTATCTCATCCCGTGGGGGCGTAGAAGTGGTCCCGAGGGATTTATAGCAGAAAGCTGGAAGCAGCGTTTCTCCATATACTATGACTGTCATATAGATATTGCCAACCCGTCTGCCAAACGTGGTGATTATGGCATATCCTCGAAATGATGGACACAAATCCGTTGTGGAGATTTTTGCGGAGGCCTTTGCCCACAAGTGGAAGTAATTCGGATGACATGATAATGATGTTTACTTTCCGCTTTTTACGAAACTGTAAACACCAAATGACAGACTGGTACAAAAAAGTATATATTCATTGTCTATATTGTAAGCAAATCCTTTGGCTATTGGTAAAGAGTAAATCCTGTAACCTGAACTAAGAAATATTATAATATTTTCCCGTCTCTGAAATTAAACTTACCTTAAAACTGCCAAGAACGTTGTTTTTTAAATATGAAAGCTTCGTAATATAAAATTGTGTGCCATTTCCTAGAACAATAACTTATAATGACTTGCAATTTCTAAAGTTGCACACCGACAAATTTAAAACAAATTTAAAATTACATATTTTATTTATAGAAAAAAAGGAAAAACATTCCACTAATTTCTTCGACAAATCTTTCACTGTACAGGCTGCTCGATTATGGAATTCAGTCCTTCTGCATATCGGACGCGCACAAGCTTTGACATATTTTAAAACACTTTTAAAGAGTCATTTTCACAGCTTGCGATCTTCCATCTTCCTCAAACACTTCTTTAGTCTTCATAATTACTATTAATATTTCTTATAGTATATTGAAAAGAAGGGAATGATATATATTAGAGGTGTTAACGAAATTATTCATACATATTCATTCGTGTATATATGTAAATTTACATATGTAGATGCACAGCCAACTACCACTTTGACTCCCTGCATTGTCTGGAAGAGATTGCTATATTAGCGATAAGACCGCCGTTATATATTATTAACTTATGTTTCGATTTGGTGCTGTAAAGTGTTATATCTATGTATCTAAGAGAAAGGTATGCAAGGTCATTCCCAAGAGCAACAAAAGTTAAGAAAAAACCAACCGTTAAGAATAAAGAAAAACACTTTCCATAAACCCAGCAAAAAAGTTCTCACCTATCAAACTCATTACAACTCTCACTGAGTAGCAACATCGCAACTTCGTATAAGACATTATCGAAAACTTAAGTGATTAACTGTTTTCGAAGTTGGTACGCGTTGGGAGCACAATAGGCGAAAAGTTTGGCGATCCGCATATTTTAGAATGCTAATGTGATTTTGCACTTAGACCACATGACTTGACAAAGGATGTAGTTAAAATATGGCAGAGACTGCGAGGAAATGGGTTGTTGTGCGCGGCGAGAGGGTAGGCAGACTTCTAAGTGGTGTCACTTGTAAATTTTCCTTGAGGTTCTCTAAGTTAAGTGCTGTGTTGGAGCGTGGTGTGAAGTATTTTGACTGCATGGAGTTTAAAAGAGTTATAGGTAGACAGGTTAGTTATCAATTTGAAGACGAAAATGCCGAAAATATTAAGATTACAATGTCGTTCGCAGTTCAGCATTTTTTTATTTAACATCTCCTTTACATTAAACCAAGGCTGTTTCCACTTCTTCAACGGACAATACAGGTGACCTGGAAATCCATCTTGGAAATTAGAATACAAATTCAGTAAGCCGCGCTAGAGAGTACCATCCCCTTTCGGCTTCGAACCTAGGCTTACAACGGTTTTATGTCTAATTCATACAAAAAGATAAAATAAAACTAGACACAGAATAAATTATCGTGTATATCACAAATAATATTTGTCCCGGATGGGAATCGAACCCCACGACCATTCACTAACCACTAGACCAACACGTTAGTCAAAAGAAAAAAATATTATTACTAGCTGTACCCCACGGATCCACTCACGTTAAATTTTATAAATTATAGCCTATGTGTTATTTGGGTATATAACCTATATTACTACAAAGTTTCATCAGAATTCGTTTTGTAGTTTTTGCGTAAAAGAGTAACAAACATCCATACTCCAAAAATTTTGCCATTTATATTATACGAGTAGTAGGTTTAGGTAGAAAATACACATTATTAATATTACATTCCATTACTGAACATTTATTATACCAAATTGTTTTCGTTTTAATATCCAACATAAAAACTGAGTCAGTGGTAAAATATGACAACATATTTCACTTCCCCAACAAAAACCTGACGAACAAATTCTACAAGCATCGTTATTGATATTTATCACAGATACCTGACATGACAAATGGGATTTCGGCAATAATAATAAATGTAAGAAATTACTTCTCGTCTTTTATAATAAAGTTGTAAAAACCGTGAGGGGAGACTGTCTCGCGATAGAAACTCCGTTCTGTGGCTCCAGGCAAAGATTTTTATTATTCAAAAGCTTTGCTCGTGACGGCTTGATGAATGTTGCAAAGAAGTTCAAATTTTATTTCTCGCTAAAACGAATGGAAGTTATAAAATTTACGATTCGACTGTGAATTATATAATCCTGTTTGTTGTACCCCAATAACGACTGTTTTAATGGATTTTTCATTTCTGCTACACAGATATTAGACACCAAGAGTTCTACTCTAGCGTTTCAGCTCTCCGTTAGATAATACACTAGTAATAAGTTTGTTCGATAGATAGATACACTTTATTGCACCAAATCAAAATATCACATCGTAACATGAATTTTCTTAAAACTATAAGGTGCAAACGGCGGTCTTGTCGCTAATGTAGCAATCTCTTCCAGACAAACGTGGGTGAATCAAAAAAATTGCAGGGAGACAAGTGGTAATTGGCAGTGCATCAACTGATGTAAAAGAATCAAGGAGTTCTGTAGGAAGGTGGAAGATCTCAACTTGTTAACCCTTTGATGTCTAATTATATGCAGATCAGAACCATAAAAAGACATGCGGGGCAGTCTTTGGGGACTGCAGATAGAAGTGAAAACTATTTTTTTCGTCTTTCATACTCGGAAAGTAGTATTTATTTGATCCGAGTAGCGAGTGGAAGATGCTACTTCCCACCTTTGGACGGTAAATACTCATAGTCATACTCATAATGGCTTCGTGGGAATAAATTTAAAAATAGAACTAAATTTGGTCGGCTGTAAAAATACATCATAATTAATAAAAAATGCTTCGGTCATGTGAGTGTATAAAAGGCCAATGTGAATTAAAAACAGACCCTAAGTCTTACGTATATTCGATCAGATCACGTGTCCGGACGCGATTTTAACATTTTTAACCCATCCCACAAAAGTGCACAATGCCGCTAATAAAGTTTCACCGCTAATAAAGCAGTCAACAGCTAATGGTGCGGATTTGCATCATCGCACTACAAGTCATTTACAACCCTGTTACAAATGCTTTGAGTCGATTATAGTATGACAATTTTATGTCGCTCAAAAAGATGTTTATTGACCTTGCTTAAAGTTTCTTATAACTGCAAAGGTTTAACCTAAGTGTCTGTATTAAACGACCTCTTAATCTCACTCTACATCAGCTTGTCTACTGTCCCTTATAAACTAACTCCTTTCTAGTAACAAACGAGTCCAAGGATGATGCTCTAAGGATTATTTTCCCAAACTATAAAATACTTAATAAAATGCCCAAAAATTTAAAAATATTTATAAATAAGTCATTGGTATCAACACAATGACTTACCCGATCCTCAGTCAGATGAGCGGCTTCACCATTTTGCATAACATAGAGCGATAGTTGCACAAAATATCACTAAAACCGAACCCTCTAATCATCAACCCATTATCCACCGTGATGTGAATTCCTAAGGGGAGGGTTTCAGGAGCTTAAGTTCATAGTTTTATTTTGCTACAATACTTGAGCCCTCGCCTCGCTCGCTGTTATTGTCTGGTAAAGCACTGAAAATCTTCTAGACTAAACATCATGTTAAAAATATAAAAAGTTCACTTTTAATAAATAAATAATAACCTGGAACATTATTCACACACGGCTTTTTTATCCCAAACTAAGCAGAGCGCGTAGTATGGACACTAGATAACTGATATACTACTTTTCTTTTGTAAATACTTATGTATTTATATCGATAATTACACCTAGGCTCAGGAAAAACTTACACCAAATTTAGTTTTTGCATATAAATATCTGTTTTGGGTGGAAATTTTAGACATTCCTTATTAAAAACATCAATAATTTAATGTTGTGTTTCTGCGGTCACCAGAGGTCATCTGGGTGGGAGGAAGGATCAGCAACACTTGTGTGCTGACTCTTAAAGGCCGGCAAGGCACCCGTGACCCCTCTGGTGTTGCGGGTGTCCATGGGCGGCGGTGATCACTTACCATCAGGTGACCCACTTGCTCGTTTGTCGCCCTCTGATATAAAAAACTATATATTGAACCCACGACCTGCGGCGTGAAAGGCAAGCGTCTATCAACCACGCCAACCGTCAAAATGAAAGCGTTATATTCTATTCTGTAATTACGTTAAATCCACTATAATAATATTAATATCCTGGGATATTATATACACACGGCCACCGTATCCCAAACTTAGCAGAGCTTGTACTATGGAAACCAGATAACTGATATACTACTTATCTTTTGTAAATACATACTTATATAGATAAATACACCCAGACTCAGGACAAACAGACATGTTCATGCACACAAATATCTGTCCTGGGTGGGAATCGAATCCACGACCTCCGGCGTGAAAACCAACCACGCCAACAGGCCCGTCATAATGTCGCAGATGTATCAATACCGCATACACATATACATACAACCTCACACTTTTAAAACAATTATTAAATATATAAATACTATATCTATTGTCACGTTATGCTAAATCGGTTTAAGCATAAGATTTTAGTATAGAAAAGTCATTACAACGTGGCTCAATTGACAAGGTAGTCGCTCTTATTCCGCTAAGTTTGGGGTTCGATCCCTAGTACCAATAAAGGTTTTTGGCGGCTATTTCGAGAGTTTATATTGGAATATGGGAAAAATGGGTGGCTGCTAAAAAGATCATAAAATTTTTTTTAAGATATTTATTTCTCAAAAACAATACAATGCACTTATTATTGAGAGATACAAGTAATAAGGAACGGACACTAAAACTATAATAATATACTATACTATAACTATAAAATTAAATGTATTGTGTTAGTAATTGCATAAATTAGGTGGTTAGTAAAAATAACTTATATACTTAGATAAGGGTAGTTTTATTTCCATTTTGACTAGCCAAGTGTGATAATATAATATGTCCTGTTTGTGAATCGAACCCATGACCTCCGGCGTGAAAAGCATTTGCCAACCACGCCAACAGGCCCCTCTACTACTATACGTCTACAGACTATACTTTAATTAAATTTAAAGCATCATACATTCCTGAAATCCCAGCACAGCGCTCCAACAAAATTAGAAAATGTCTAAACCAATTTCTTCTTTATCTCAAGATATATTAAACAATACGTATATTCGAACTACTCAACTATAAATAACCAGTTGCATACCCGTTGCAAACTCTATCTGACAGGACTTGAAGCACTTAAGAGCATGTACACATGTATTTCCAGCTGAATTACCAAACATATTGTTCCAGACAGAGATCTGAACATTAGAGGTTTTGCCTTACTCCTTTGTTTCCATTAATTGCGACTGTAAAGACTTCATTGTTGTTGTAGTATCGCTTAAGACTTTGAAGCGTTTGTGTTTTAGTGTTGATGTCAGGTTTTGTGTGTCTTGATGATGTCGTCATATTAGTTATTGTCTTGATAATTTTAGTATATTAGAAATAAAGAAAAAAATACATTTAAATATTCTGGGACATTATTTACACACGGCCATCTGATCTTCAGCTAAGCTGAACTTGTACTATGCTAGATAACTGATATACTACATATACTAATTTTATTTTGTAAATACATACTTATGTTTACTTATGTGTATTACCAGACGTGTTCATCCACACAAATATCTGTCCTGGGTGGTAATCCACGACCTCCGGCGTGAAAAGCAAGTATTTGCCAACCACGCCAACAGGCCCGTCAAGTAACAAATAATACACAAACAATTTAGGTGATAAAGAAACGAAGAAGCAGAATTACTACTTTATATTATTTAAAAAAAAAAATATTATGAGAAAACTTACATACTGCTATCTGATACCAAACTAGACAGAACCTGTTCTATGACGATAATATTTTTATATAAATACATATTGTAGATAAATTACACACAGATACAGAACAAATAATTGTACTCATCTAACAAAGAGTGAGGGTGGGGATCGAACCCACAACCTCTGGCTTAGCAGTCAGGGTCACAAAACATTAGATCAAGATGCCAGTCGTTATTTCTCCTACATGCTTTATCGAAGTCTCATAATTTCGGCTTTAAGCTAGGTGGGGACACCTAGCGTTGGTTTTCAATTGGCAGCCTTATGTGTGACACACAGGGATAAAGCTCATATAGAACAATAAATAAAAATAGTACAAAATCATAGATACTGATGTTATACTATATAATCATCATCATAATATTTTTAATAGACAACGCCCGTACTAGAGAATCTAATCCCTGTGTCGCGGGGTTCTTAACAAACATAATAGACGGAGACAAATTACATACCGACTCAGAGAACAACTATTTAAGGGTCACACAAATAGGTTGTAGGGTACCCACGACACGAAGCGGCAAGGTGACTGTCTTAGCCGCTGCGCCACACGTGCAGTCAAACTACTATATCAAGTAAGGAATATCAGGATTAGGAATATTCAAATGTATTAAGGTAGTTATTGCAGTACAGTAGTATTCTTAGTTTATATACTTATTCATTTTCAAAAACTAAAATTTTACAGCTAATTTACGCCTGTCTGTACGTTTCGCCACAGACCCTCTCGCCAGAATTTTTCAAGGAAATTACATACAACCGTTTCACAAGATCTTTTTTACTGCGTGCTACCACTGTATAGAATGAACTAGCTGTGGAGGAATTTTCGATCCTTGCTGTGTGGTGACGGCATAGAATATCATCACCCCATCTTACCCCATGGGGGGGGGGCGTAGAAATCGACCGAGACCTACGGGCAGCAGCGTTTTTCTGTGAACTATGACCATGAAACTGCGATCGCCAACCCGTCTGCCAAGCGTGGCGATTATGGCATATCCCCCATTCTTTGGGGAGGCTTTTGTCCAACAGTGGGCGTACTTTTGCTGACATGGTGATGACATGTACCTAACCTTCAAAAAGCAAGCCTAAGCCTTTCATGATCGATCTCAACCCCAACACAGTACTTTGAGAACTGTGTTGGGATTGAAGTTGATCTGAAGTCTAGTATAAAATAACTCATATTGTAAGCGTTATGCTTATAGGGTTGTTAAATATAGTATTGATTCAAAAACAACATCAGTTATGCAAATGGCATGCTAGAATGTCATTTGCATAACTGATGGTGTTCAATGCAAACGGAAACGGAAAATATCATTAGTATTTTACTTCAAGCAGTGACAATACTTCTGCCCTGTTGGTCCAGTGGTTAGTGACCCTAACTGCTAAGCCAGAGGTCAAGGGTTCGAATCCCATCCCGGACTAATATTTGTGTTATAAACACGATTATTTGTTCTGTGTCTGGGTATTATTTGGGAATCTGTAAGTATTGTTATAATATAACAATACTTACAGATTCCCAAATAACACGCAATTGAGAGCCGTGCCACAATATATTATATTGTGGCACGGCTCTCAATTGCGATAACAATTTAAGGCAAATCATTTCCTTTAGGTTGCCCGACGTTTCGGCATGGATTGCACCAGCCGTGGTCACGGGTCGTCTAAAGGTAATGATTTGCCTTAAGTCGTTATCGCGATTGAGACCCGTGTCCACAATATACAAAAATGTGTACAAATCGCGAACGTTTAAAAACAGAAATGTGTAAAAGTATGTTAGTAAGTTGCCTGGTTCTCAACGTATAGGTTATGCAGCGTTTGGGATGGCAGTGTATCACACTGCCATCCCAAACATATTTATTTCCTGGTCTAAAATGCCTAGCCGTCTGGTTTCCGGCCTGGGGCTCTACTGGCTAAGTCGCTGAACTTCGATTTCTTAAATGGCGTTCAATTAAATAAAGGTTAAAATGACTTAATCAATCCTTAAATCGGCTTCCATGAGCACATGTGACGTCATAAGTGGTCCGGTCAACGTTGAAGCCGATTTAACGATTGATTAAGTCATTTTTAACCTTTATTTATTTGAACACCATTTATGAAATCGATGTTCGGCGACTTAGCCGGTAGAGCCCCTGGAAAGAATAACAGGGCCACCCCATACCTTCCCGTGGGTTTCTGGTTGTTATTTATTTATAATATGTATGTATTTTAGACATATATAATTATGTTTATCAGTTGTCTGGTTGCCATAGTACAGGCTTTGCCTATTTTGAGATCAAATGAGAGTATGTTAGTTGTCACAAGATATTTATTATTATTACTTCACAATACGTAATGAGTGTAAACGTGCTGGATCTGGTGCAATATCCACAATATTGCAAGACCGGCAATTGTTGAGATCTTTGGGGAGGCTTTTGTCTAGCAGTGGCATCCAGTGACTTCATCAACGACCCTCACAAGATCATCGGTCCATCTTGTAGCGTCCACGCAGCGTCTTCCGGTTCGTGGGCACCACTAGAGAACCTTTCTGCCCCAACGGTGATGATAATGATGATGAAACGTAAAAATGGTCTCTTCCGGTTTGTGGGCACCACTAGAGAACCTTTCTGCTCCAACGGTGATGATAATGATGATGAAACGTAAAAATGGTCTTTTCCGGTTTGTGGGCACCACTCGAGAACCTTTCTGCCCCAGTGGTGATGATAATGATGATGAAACGTAAAAATGGTCTCTTCCGGTTTGTGGGCACCACTAGAGAACCTTTCTGCCCAAACGGTGATGATAATGACGATGAAACGTAAAAATGGTCTCTTCCGGTTTGTGGGCACTACTCAAGAACCTTTCTGTCCCAGCGGTGATGATAATGATGTTGAAACGTAAAAATGGTCTATATTTGTACGTAATTTACAAATTTGAATTACAGCTGAACGGAACTTAAATTCAACGGAGTTAAATACATGATACGCTGGATGAATACAATAAATTGATAAATAATGGTATCACCGGAGCGGCTGTCATGCATTATTATTTTAAATTACACGATAAATATTTAAATTTAACTAGAGTAACTTTTAAATAATACTTCTTTGCAATCAATTTCAACAATGAACATACAATGTTCACACGAATAAGCGTGAAAAGCTTGTTCGAAATTATATCTAGCTTTAAGTATGTCTTTCTAAATGGCTGTTTAAACATATCCGCTCAAAGCAACATCTGTCTAAGCATTATTCGACCTAAAATAATGTGGCTACGGTGACCACTTACCATCAGGAGGGCCGTATGCTTGGTTGCCAACTAAGTTGTATAAAAAAAGGGTTTAAAGAATAATTTCAAATATTTTATAAAGATTTCTAGAAAATAACAAATAATATCCTGTGATATTATTCACACACGGCCATCTGATTCCAATCTAAGCAGAGCTTTTACTATGGAAACCAGATAACTGATATACTACACTCTTCTTTCGTACATACTTATGAAGATAATTACACCCAGACTCAGGACAAACAGACATGTCCATGCACAAAAATATCTGTCCTGGGTGAGAATCGGACCCACGCCCTGCCTGCGGCGTGGAAGGCAATGCACAAAAATATCTGTCCTGGGTGAGAATCGGACCCACGCCCTGCCTGCGACGTGGAAGGCAATGCACAAAAATATCTGTCCTGGGTGAGAATCGGACCCACGCCCTGCCTGCGGCGTGAAAGGCAATGCACAAAAATATCTGTCCTGGGTGGGAATCGGACCCACGCCCTGCCTGCGACGTGGAAGGCAATGCACAAAAATATCTGTCCTGGGTGGGAATTGGACCCACGCCCTGCCTGCGGCGGGAAAGGCAATGCACAAAAATATCTGTCCTGGGTGAGAATCGGACCCACGCCCTGCCTGCGACGTGGAAGGCAATGCACAAAAATATCTGTCCTGGGTGGGAATTGGACCCACGCCCTGCCTGCGGCGGGAAAGGCAATGCACAAAAATATCTGTCCTGGGTGAGAATCGGACCCACGGCCTACAGCGTGAAAGGCAAACATCTACCAACCACGACAACCAGTCCGTCAAAATCTGGTTTTATACGGTAAGTACGAGTTTCGTGTACAATAAGTCATCATCATCATCATCATATCAGCCGAAAGACGTCCACTACTGGACAAAGGCCTCCCCCAAAGATCTCCACAATTGCCGGCCTTGCGCTATCCGCATCCAACGATTTCCAGCGACCCGCACAAGAACCTTTCTGCCCCAGCGGCCGTCGGCTCTACGAGCTATGTGCGCTGCCCACTGCCACTTCAGCTCAGCAATTCTTACGGCTATGTCGGTCACTTTGGTTCGCCTGCGGATCTCAACATTTCTGATTCGATCTCGCAGGGAAACTCCAAGCATAGCCCTTTCCATTGCTCTTTGGGTGACCTTGAGCCGCCTGATAAGGCCCATACTGAGCGACCACGTCTCCGTTCCGTAAGTCATCACTGGCAACACACACTGGTCGAAGACTTTCAACTTGAGACACTGCGGTATTTGGGACGAGAAGATATTACGTAGCTTCCCGAACGCTGCCCAGCCGAGTCGGATTCTACGATTGACCTCCTTCTTGAAGTTGGACCTACCTAGTTGGATGGTCTGTCCTAGGTAAATATAGTTCTCTACAACTTCGAGTGCAGAGTCTCCAACCTTAACTAGAGTGGGTGCAACATGGATGTTCGACATGATTTTCGTCTTATCCATGTTCATCTTCAGACCCACTTGTTGAGAGACTCTGCTGAGGCCAATAAGTCACTATGTATTTATTGTCTTGATGTACAGACGCCAGCACATCCAGCTACCCCAATCTAACAAATTTCATTTATAGATTTTCAACTTTATCACATAAGCATAAGGTTCACTTTCAATAGGGAAAATTTGACAGATTGGGGTAGCTTGATGTGCTGGCGTCTGTACATCAAGACACTAAATACACAGTCGAACCGATAACAAATTTCAAGAGTAAGGTCATGCAACTACTAATTGAAAAGTGTTACTATTCAATAAAAGATTTTTTTAATGATAATTTTTAATTTACTATATGATTATTAATAGGATTTAGCTGTATTTTTGAAATTGTAATTTAAACAATAATATAAATATGCATAACACTATTTGACGTTGTATATCTGACATATTAATTATTCAATTCATTGACTATTTTTATATACCATTTAATTTAATTAATCCTGACCTTAATTGCAATTGTTCATTTTAGTTGTTATTGCTATTAATTAAATTTAATACCTTGTGCATGCTTTCTTGGCAGAATGTATAGGATTCTAATAATAATTGTAACACCTAAATGTTGTACCTGCATTCTTAGCAAATAAATTGATTGATTGATTTATTGATAGTGACTTATTGTACACGAAACTCGTACTTACCGTATAAAGCCAGATTTTGACGGACTGGTTGTCGTGGTTGGTAGATTTGCTTTTCACGCCGTAGGCTATGGGTCCAATTCCCACCCAGGACAGATATTTTTGTGCATTGCCTTTCACGCCGCAGACAGGGCGTGGGTCCGATTCCCACCCAGGACAGATATTTTTGTGCATTGCCTTTCACGCCGCAGACAGGGCGTGGGTCCGATTCCCACCCAGGACAGATATTTTTGTGCATTGCCTTTCACGCCGCAGACAGGGCGTGGGTCCAATTCCCACCCAGGACAGATATTTTTGTGCATTGCCTTTCACGCCGCAGACAGGGCGTGGGTCCGATTCCCACCCAGGACAGATATTTTTGTGCATTGCCTTTCACGCCGCAGACAGGGCGTGGGTCCGATTCCCACCCAGGACAGATATTTTTGTGCATTGCCTTTCACGCCGCAGACAGGGCGTGGGTCCGATTCCCACCCAGGACAGATATTTTCGATTTATATTCGGGTTCGATTTATCTCAACACACAAACAGTAATGAAGACTTTTTCCTGCTCCTCAATACCATAACCGTGTTTATTTTATGATAGATTACATTGTTATTAATGGAGATTTTGAGACTGCCTCGTTGGTCTAGCGGTAGCGCGTTCACCCGCGGAGAACGAGGTCCTGGGTTCAAATCCCGGGTCGGGCCAAAAGTGATTTTGAGATTTTTCTGTAAAAAGAAATATTTCTCAGCATCAGCTCGAAATCTGGGAGTTGGCGGTATTATAACCTCGGGCCTCGGAGAGCACGTATAACCGTCGGTCCTGGACCTGACATCTTTCCTATCGTATCGCTCGGTGTCCCATCGGATCATGATAGTGATGGAATAGAAAGTGCTCCTGTGTTTGCGCATACACTTGTGCACTATAATATGTCTCTATTGAGACTGACCGCCGTGGCCGAAATTCGGGTAGGAAAAAATTATTATTATCATTATTAATCGAGATAAATCACCACCTATCGTTAACTTGCGAATGTCTCTAAGTAGTTAAGATATAAATCTTGATTAATGGTCATGGACGGAAGCTATTTACGGTATTTCCGGTAGCGATGGCTTTTTGATATCATTGTGTGTATGTAGAACTGATCATAGGTAAAACATAGGTATATCTATATCTATAAGCCATATTCTTAACTATGTTTCTTAACTATCTATGAAACAATAATTTTTATTCGCTTTTCCTTAACTGGTTAAGAAATAAGAATATTTTATCCATTTTTCTAACTGGTTAAGAAAAACAGTTAAGAAAATGGATAAACTATTCTTATTCCTTAACCAGTTAATAAAGCTGACAAAAAAATCTTATTTCCTAACCAATTATGATAGAGTAAACAAAAAGTCCATATCGTTTGGGTTAGGTTAGGTTAGTTGGTGACCATTTGGCGCTAGAAAAACATTAACCATGGATATCTCCATAATGGCATGCCTTGCCTTGCCTTCGCACTAACGTGATACTTTTCTTTATCGATACTTTTTACTGAAAATGTTGTTGTATACAGTTACATAAAAAAAAATAAACAATTTAATATTAGGTCTTTACCTATGAAATTGCCGTTCTGCAGTACTGGCCATTTCAAATCAAAATAATTTTTGTTTGGCTAAGAATTCTAATTTCAAATTAATTTTATTTTAAAAACATGAATTCTTTTTTCCAAAAGTAGTCATTTCTTTATTGATTAGTGTTACATTTTCATCGCATTTCAATCTTTTTCGTCATCATGGATACGTTAAAAATTCGAGTAATTATGGAATATGAGTACCGTCGTGGCAGCAACGCGGCACAAGCGGCACGCAACATCAACGACGTTTACGGAGCTAACACTACAAACCAACGCACCACCTGTTATTGGTTTGCTCGCTTCCGTTCTGGAAATTTCGACCTGAAAAATGAACCTCGCGGTCGTCCGAAGACTTTGGTCGACAATGACGAATTAAAGGCGGTTGTGGAAGCTGATGATACACAATCTACGGCTGAATTAGCAGCAGCTTTCGACGTTAGCGTCAAAACAATATTGGTCCATTTGCGTCAAATTGGCAAGGTAAAAAAGCTTGACAAATGGGTGCCCCACGAACTCAATGATCGCCAGCGCGAAGTACGCGTCGAGACGTGCCTTGCACTGCTCAACAGACACACAAATGAAGGAATTTTGAACCGCATTGTTACCTGCGATGAAAAATGGATTCTGTTTGATAACCGCAAGCGCTCAGCAAGTTGGTTGGATCCTGGTTCAGCACCTAAACAATGCCCTAAACGAAAACTTACCCCTAGAAAAGTGATGGTCACTGTTTGGTGGTCTAGCGCCGGTGTGATTCATCACAGCTTCTTACCAAACGGGGTGAGCATTACTGCAGATGTGTACTGTGAAGAACTGAGCACAATGATGGAGAAGCTGGCGCATCTCCAACCAGCATTGGTCAATCGCTCGTCTCCGCTGCTCCTGCACGACAACGCGCGACCTCATACTGCACAGCAGACGGTCTCCAAGTTGCAAGAACTGGGGTTGGAAGCTCTCCGTCATCCGCCCTACTCACCAGACCTTGCGCCTACAGACTACTACTTTTTCCAGAATTTGGATAACTTCTTGGCGGGAAAAAAATTCAATACCCGAGAGGCAGTACAAAATGCCTTTGAAGAATTTGTTGCCTCCCGTCCAGCTGATTTCTTTAAGAAGGGCATCAATAAACTGCCACTGCGATGGCAAAGATGCATTGATTGCATGGGTGATTACTTCGATTAATACAAATAAAAAAATTCATGAAAAAAATTCGTTTAAATTTTTTCATACAAAACGGCAATTTCATAGGTAAAGACCTATTATCTATGAATAATGGACTTTTTGTTTACTCTATCATAATTGGTTAGGAAATAAGATTTTTTGTCAGCTTTATTAACTGGTTAAGGAATAAGAATAGTTTATCCATTTTCTTAACTGTTTTTCTTAACCATTTAGAAAAATGGATATATATATTCTTATTTCTTAACCAGTTAAGGAAAAGCGAATAAAAATTCTTGTTTCATAGATAGTTAAGAAACATAGTTAAGAATATGGCTTAAAGGGGTATATCTGATCCCAAAAAATTAAATCATCATCATCATCATCATTACAGCTAAATAAGTCCACTGCTGGACAAGCCTCCCTCAAGAATCGTCTTGGGGAGATATGCCATAATCGCCACGCTTGTCAGGCGGGTTGGCGATCGCAGTAAGATGGTCATAGTAATCAGAAGGAAGCTGCTGCCCATCCTCTGGTAGATATTCCCTCGGGTCGACTTCTACGCCCCCCACGGGATGAGATGGGGTGATGATATTCTGATTCTGATATTTGTCGCCGTCACCACACAGCTTGAACATACACAAAATGAAATAATGAAATTTATTCAGGACTTTGGGATTGACATACACTTGTACTAGTCAAGCTCACAATCCAGTACATAAATATGGTAAAATATGTGAACGAAATGAAATGAAATGAAAAGCGTTTATTCTGCATATAAGTATGTTACAAAAATAATACTACTGCCAAACTGTATAACAGTTTGTTTGCAGATGTAACTCCCTGCTGTAAATAATTAAACTAATTGTTCAATCAATACGTTCCGCCAGACTAAGATAATAAAACAACTTTAAACCTATATTATACTAATACATTAAATTTATATTATTGTTAACAATTTAATATTATTATATTATATAATTATATAATTATATTATATAATTTTAAATGTGTTTTTTGTTTTGCACTCATTTTCTTCAAAAGGAAGATCATTAAAAATCGTCGGTACTAAAAACCTTCTACACCTCTGTCCATAATAGTTATTATAATTGGGAACTACAAATCTTTTAATATCTCTATTTCTTTGATGATGATTGATGAATTTATGATTCATGAAGTTTGATTGCCAATCAAATTAAACGCCGCCGCGCCGAAAAGAAAACACTCTGAAAGATAATTAGTAAAGACACTATTAATTTTCGATACAAAAATTTCCCAACAAGTTTCAACAGTTTTCATAAAATCGTCTCTTAAGAATTGAAAAATGGTAGTTACAATTCCATTTCCGTTCTTGCTAGTGAAATAAAACTTCAACTTTGTTTTAAACATTAATCAAGACGTCACGCTCTTTCATGAATAATGATAGCTTTGAGATAAAAGTTTTATAACGCTCCGTTGCTATAATGCAACGTTGCAAATAGCTTTAATAACAAAAGTTAAAATTTAACTGGGTTTCATAATTGTTTGTTACTAATTCATATTATTGAACTTTTTGTGAAGACGTTTAAGAGGGTAATCTTGCTTTTGGATTATACCAAAATTACTGTTTCAAAATCATTCAACTCTCTAGCAACGGCTGGTGTGGTGGATTATGGCATATCCCCCCATTCTTAGGGGATGCTTTTTCCCAGCAGTGGGCGTACTTTGGCTGACATGGTAATGATGATGACAAGTAGCCTTCAAGAAGCAAGCCTAAGCTTTTCATGATCGATCTCAACCCCAACACAGTTCTTTGAGAACTGTGTTGGGATTGAGGTTGATCTGAAGTCTAGTATAAAATAAGTCATATTTTAAGTGTTATGCTTATAAGGTTCTTGCTAGTGAAATATAACTTTGAGATAAAAAAATTATAACGCTCCGTTGCTATAATGCAACGTTGCAAATGGTTTTAATAACACAAGTTAATATTTAACTGGGTTTCATAATTGTTTGTTACTCATATTTCATATTATTGAACTTCCCGTGAAGACTTTTAAGAAGGGAGTCTTGTTATTTGATTATACCAATAATTACTGATTTAAAAATTATTCAACTCTCTAGCAACGGCTGGTGTAAACAAAATTTATAAGATACCATTAAATTCCGCAAGTAAGTACATATATCGAAACATAATATTATATAATTCTCTCCATTAAATGAAAATATGAATTTATTATAATTTTGTATTTGAAAATTCAGTTGGATCTTGTAGACTTAGATGGTAATCATACTAATATTATAAAGGCGAAAGTTTATGAGTGTGTGAGCGTGTATGCTTGTTACTTCTTAACAGCTACAGCGATTTTAATAAAATTTGGTATGAAGTTAGATGACACCCCGAATTAACACACAGGCTATTATAAAGTTTATCGCGGGAGAAACTGCGGGGCACAGCCAGTACAAAATAAGTAGATGTGATTTGTACACTATTCTCATGGTAGAACATAGTGCATGTAACCTAATTTAACACCAATCGTTTATTCATACCTATGATTCACAAATAAATAGTTATTATTATTATATTACACTCGGTTTTTAGGTATTTTGATATTTTTCTGTTCACTCAATTATGACCCGTACTTTGTGTGTTGTTTATAAGGGCAACCCGACTATTTCGAGTCTGGAAGGCGCGCTGAGCTGGATACCAAGCGGGATGAATTGAAAGCCAGACCACCTGCGGCGATCAATTACAATTATGACAATGGTGTGTTCACATGCCCGCAATATGTGAGGATTTTCCAATTAAGTTGGCTACATAAGTCACATGTAAGCACACGAACGTCGGCTACAGTAGGAGAAGTAGCGGTCGCCGTGGCCGAAATCGGCCGGGACCACATCATCATAAGGGCAAGCGTGATACAGTAAAATTGTCGGTCTCCTAAGCGTACAATTTTACTGTCGCAATAATACGCTAAACTATTTTTTATTCATTTAAGTAATCTATGAAAATATATAGAACCCATAAACATTTTGGTTACTAACTTTTCTTTTTTTCTGTACTAACTTTTGATAGCTAAATTATATTTATTGTTGCTATTTACATATTGGGGCTCTAATTGTATCTGCTTTTTCACTGGCAAATTAATCAAATTTGCGTTTTCAACAAACCACACAACGTTTTATTACAATATTAAATTTGTTAGCAAAATTAAACAATGAAGGATTTAAATTGCATCATATTATTATTGGCTTGCAATAAATTTGCCTAAAAGTTGATGCAAATTTTGTTAATTGTCCCGATTGCTTTTACGACGACTGTGTGATCCCAAAGTGAGGAGAGCTAGAACATAGACAACAAAGCAACTGATAAACATACTTATATACAACATGTTACTTAATTAACACACATCCTGACAATAGTTTGTTCAGAATCGTTTACTGAATCGATTTATATCATTTTTAGGGTTCCGTAGCCAAATGGCAAAAAACGGAACCCTTATAGATTCGTCATGTATGTCTGTCTATCTGTCCGTCCGTATGTCACAGCCAATTTTTTTGAAACTTGGTAAGTAGATGAATTCGGTGAACCGCATTAAGATTTTAACACAAAAATAGAAAAAGAACAATAGTTTTAGGGGGTCCCCATACATGGAACTGAAACTCAAAAAAAATTTTTTCGTCGTACCTATACAACGTGTAACAGAAAGAGTGAACGTAACTTAAGGGGCATATACGGTCTCCTTAAGCCTACCTATACACAAAATCTCATAACGAAATACCATCATTTTAATCTTGATCGTAAAATAATATACCATTCAATATATCGACAAGTATTTTTATCGATATAACGAACATCCGTACTAACACAGCACAGCTGATTCTGATTTACGCTATAAGGTTCATTACCCTTGCGGCTGAGTTTTGTTAGTGTTGTTCATAATGTCGGTAATCTTACTTGTTGATTTAGGTTGTCGATAGAAAAATAAATTACTAGTTGAATAAAAAATGATTATTTCTGTTTGAAGTTTCGTCCATAGGTAGCCGTCCTGATACCCTGTAACCCCCTTAAGTTACGTTCACACTTTCTGTTACACGTTGTATATGTGGGGTGTAAATAAATAAATAAATAAATAAAAAAGGTTTTTATTCACGTAGACTTTAAAAAAGCGCTTGTAAATAGTCAGAACATGTTTGTAGTAATATAGTTGTATACATTAGATATTATTTCTAGTAACATAGATATTTAGGTACATCTTGTATGAAAACATTTATAAAATTTATTTTATTACAGAAATGATATTTAGCTAGCTCGTATCAAGTTATTGTCAAGAGATTATGTTTAATTATCTAGTTTAAGTCTAATATTTTTACTACATATTGTCAATGGTTCTGTCTATATTAAAGGTATTATTATTATGACGGACCTTGTGTTAATAACGACGGTCGCGCTTTAATGCTACCACCGGATCCAATGCGCCCCAACTGAGAAGACCCAGCGAAACAAACTCAGTGGGTTCATCTACTACCGGTTTCAACACGACCCAGTTGAGACGGTCCGGCGAAACATACTCAAGCGGGCATGAACACGGGATTCGGTCCAATTAGAGTAATTATTTAGTAGGCAAACACAATATATGCTCGATCGGTTGTCTGAATGCTTATTATTTTGGATTATATTTAGGTATACAAAAGAAAAACTTCGAAACAATAACATTATTCATTTTGAGACAGAGTCAATAATTTTAAATTAAGTATATGATAGCAATCATTTACAGATAGTTCACGTAACACAGCAGATCAGTCATGTCTATATGGCTACAAGATCTCCAGCGAGCAATGTGCAGGTAGGAAGTGAGAGCCAGACGTCTTTGTCATCGATGTACTCTTTAGTGGTGTAATAACCCCTAGCCATAAGTACACGTTTAATATGTGTTTTAAAACTTGTGTCAGGCAGATCAGTAATTTGAGTAGGAAGCTTGTTATAAAACCTAATACAATTTCCTAAAAATGATTTATTAGTTTTGCTTACTCTAAAGCCTGGCATGGCTAGTTTGTTTTTATTCCTAGTATTTATATTATGCAGTTCACTTTTCTTTTTATAATTATGAATATTTTTTCTAACAAACATTATATTCTGATATATATATTCCGATGGCACAGTAAGTATATTTATTTCTTTAAACAAATTTCGCAAAGAATCGCGACTGCCTAAACCATAAATGGCTCTGACTGCTCTTTTCTGCAATACAAAAATAGTACCTATGTCAGCCGCCGAACCCCACAGCAGAATGCCATACGACATAATGCTATGAAAGTACGCGAAATACACTAATCTAGCAGTTTGTTCATCTGATAATTGCCTTATTTTCCAGACAGCATAGGAAGCCGAACTTAATTTACCTGCTAACTTTTCAATCTGAGGACCCCATTGCAATTTTGAATCAAGTGTCAATCCTAAAAATACGGTCGATGGGACTAAATCTAATATTTTCGCATTAAGTGCAACTGTTGGTACAATTTGAGTCACATTCGGCAATGAGAACCTGATGCATTTAGTTTTCCCTGCATTTAACAAGAGATTATTTGCCGAAAACCATTCTGATATAAAGCTGAGTGTTTTATTATGCTCAATAAGATCTTTATCCTTTCTATTTACTTTAAATATGAGCGAAGTATCATCAGCGAACAAAACTATGTCTGATACTTTCTCTACCAGATAAGGGAGATCATTTATATAAACTAGAAATAAAAATGGGCCCAATATAGATCCTTGGGGCACCCCCATTTTCACAGGATGACGTGCCGAAGTGGCACCGCCTATCGAAACCATCTGTTGTCGCCCCGATAAATAGGACATCACAAGATCAAGAGATGTGCCAGATATTCCATAGTACTTCAGTTTAACAACGAGCGTACGATGATCAACGCAATCGAAAGCCTTAGAGAGATCACAGAAAACTCCCAGCGCATCCTGTGATCCCTCCCAAGCCTCCAATATTGACCTAATTAATGTGCAACCTGCATCCTGAGTAGAGCGGCCCCTTGTAAACCCGAACTGCTTGTTATGCAATATCTCATTCACGTTAAAGTGCGACAACATTTGGCTGAGCATCAGCTTTTCAAATATTTTACTTAAAGCTGGTAGTATTGAGATAGGCCTATAATTCGTGGCATTTTTTGAACAACCTGCCTTGAAAATGGGTATTATCTTACTTATTTTCATTAAATCGGGAAAGACACCATCACTTATACAGCCATTGAAGATGGCTGCAAGGATTGTAGCAATGTTTAGTATGATTGATTCAATTGCTTTAACAGACAGTCCCCACAAATCTTCTGTGCCTTTCCTTTTAATACTCTTAAAAGCTTTTATAATATCATCACTTGTTACGGATTTAAAACTAAAGTTAGGTACAGTTTGTTTTACGCTTTGATTTAAAAAGAGTTCAGCCACATCTGGTGATGATGCGAGACACTTAGTAATATCCACGGGTATATTTGCAAAAAAAGCAGCTAAAAAATTGGCAATGGTAAGCTTGTCTGAAACCAGTTCATCACCAATATTCAATACTAATGTTTGATCTCTTGATCTACTTTTACCAGTTTCAGTATTAATTATTTGCCAAGCTGATTTTATTTTATTATCAGATTTTTTAATTTTATCTCTTATATATAAAGATTTAGCTTGAATGCAAACCTTTTTAAAAATTTGTGAATAATTTCTAACATAATTAATGAAATTGACATCAGGGTTATAGGACCTTCTGTCATACAACTCATATAAAAAATCTCTACTCAGTCTAATGCCTTGAGTTGCCAAAGAACTAAATTTTATCTTATTACTGTCAACCGTTATGTTTTTTATTTTACAAGCTTTATTAAATTCTTTGCAAATACAGTGGAATAATGTAGTGTACATATCGTTAGGCTTACTTTTGTTTGGCAATAGAGGGTACAAACTATTCTCCAGGTTGTTACTGAACTTTCCCAAATTAGATTTTGTTAAAGGTCTAAAACTAATTTTTTGTTTATTTATATTTATCTCATTTTTTATCTTTACTATTTGGCATTTATGGTCAGAGCGAACACCAGCCACCAAACACTTCTCAGAGACATCAAAGTTGGTAATTATGTTATCAATGCAAGTAGCAGATGTGGGTGTGACTCTCGTGGCCTCAGAGAACAAGCATTTAAGGTTAAAGGACCGAAATACAGATAGAAATATGTTTATTTCAGGTGAATCTGCTAAAATGTTCATATTAAAATCACCACATACAAGGATTTTTTTTTACTTTTAATTTTCCTAAGAATGTCTTCTATTGTTGCTGTAAAAAGCTTTAAATCGGATGCTGGTGGTCTATACACACATATTATACAATAAAACTGCGTCTCTACACATGCCACCTCACACACACGCTCAATAGATAGTTGGCATATATCTTTACGTTCTTTAAATTTAATTTGGTCTCGAAGTAGTATCAGTACTCCACCACCCTCTGCCGAAACCCTATTATAAAAGCTGGCGACCCTATAGCCACAGACACTAAAAGCCATCTTGTGTGCCTTCAGCCATGTTTCTGTAAAACTAAGGATATCTATTTCATATTTTTCATTAAAAAGTTCTATGTCTAGAATTTTGCCAGAGAAGCGGTTTATATTTTGATGTGATAGAATTAGAAAGTTATCACACTTCTCTAATGTCATGCTTACATGTTTAAACTACTAACTAAATTGATTTTAATAACATTACTAAAAGATGGTATAAAAAGTGACTTCATCATACTACTTATGACTGAGTTAATATGTGCCGCTACTAAACTTGCAAGTATGTTCAAAAATTTTCTTGAAACAGTAACTGTACTCATGGTTACCCTACAAGAATCTATAAAACTATTTGTGTCCAAAAATATAAATTTATCACTATAATGGCTAACCAAAAACTGTAGGTGCATATTTAGCTTGTGGATATAATTATTTGTACTATCAGGCACATTGGACACATAGGGGAAGGCACACAATATTATCTTATTACAGTCTAATTCTAACATCTCAGTGAAACTATCTGTAATGTCTTTTTTCTTCAAGTTTTTACAATTTCCTACCATTAGAGTTATACATGATTTGGCACTGTGTTTATTCTGAATTAATTTATGTATTATATCTTTATAATGTAATCCTGGCATACAATAGTTGACAAAGGAACAACTCAGCTTATTACAAAGCAAGGTACCAAGGCCCTTACCCATTTCATCGGAATAAAGTATGGAGCTATGTTTAGTAATGTCATTTTGTGGAGATACTGGTGACTCTGATCCCAGCTGTGTGTATGACTCCACTACTGCACTACTGGTGTTAATCGGTTCCAATGTCCTATTGCTTTCAGGATTACACTTTCCAGCTAGCAATTGCATTTCATTTTTGTATGACTGGAAACTGTGATATGAGATTGCTAGGGACTTCTCAAGAGTTTTTATCTCAGAAAGCAACGACTGAGTGTCTTTTTCATAAATTAGTTTGCTATCCTCTAATTTAATTTTATAATTTTCTAATTTGTTTAATAATGCCCTACGTTCTTTACTTAGTTCAAGTATGTATTGTTTTAGCTTGTCACTACATAAGGAATTAATGCTTGGCTGGCAGTCTACACAGTCATCGCTAGTCAAATCAATGGTCACCGTTGTATTAATAGGGAGACTCACCGGACTACAACTGGCCAACTCGTCATACAAGCTCTGATTAATGGAGGCTACTGGACAAGTTGTGTTTTTTACATAATTTGACAACTTCTCATTACAATTAATTAATTCTAATTCAAGATCTCTAATTTTGAACAGTGCTTCTTCATATAACACTCTACACTTATCAAAAGACTCTGTCTCCGCATGCAGTCTGTCTCGCTCTTCAATAGTAGACTCTAGTTGGTGGTTGAGTTTCACAAGTTCTCTTTTCAGTGATGTGTTACTATCAATGACCCTTTTTATCTCTATCTCATTCTCCTCACGCTCCTGTTCAAGTTTATGACACTGATCTTGGTATGTCTGTAAGTCCTTGAGAGCTGATTTCAACTTATGTTCAGCTACTTGAGTTGCAGCCATGCTTCGGGTCTGCATGATGTGAGGTGAATGAGGATGGGCTGAAAACAAAGAGAGGGTGAACAGAAAACTAGACAGAAACAAGAGGTTAAGATGTATTTGAAGTCAAAGGAGTGAGATATGAAAAATAAACTACAGAGATCTATAGGTAGAAATAATATAAGTAAGTATATACAAGACAGATGGGCAATTAACTTTATAATAGATTTATAATAAAGCAACACTTAAACATTTAGTTACAAACTGTAGTGGGGCACTTTTAACTTTATCTATATGACACCTAATCAGAGTTCATTACTAGGTCTAGTCAAGTTAACTTAGTATGTGTAGATAGGAATAAATTTATCTGTGTCTATGGATAGATCTTCAAAAAGAATATTGAGGTTCAGTTTGCGCGAGAGACTCTTCCAAAGTGGTAAAATTAGTGTCCCCCCCCCCCCTGTAACTTCTAAAGTAAGAGAATGATAAAACTAAAAAATATATGATGTACATTACCATGTAAACTAACAAAGAAAATTGGTTTGAAAGAGATCTAGCAAGTAGTTTTTTTTTAATACGTCATAAATCGTAAACCGCAATTTGCTTTCATTTAATCAACTGAAATACTTGCTGCTACGGAACCCTTCATGGGCGAGTCCGACTCGCACTTGACCGATTTATTAATATAGGAATGTTTTTTCCGAAATAATTAAAACTACGGAAATTATTGCCATATTAACCCTGTACAGTCAAAACTAATTGAAATGGACCGTAAGTCAAAAGAATATGACTTTTAAAATCGTACTTTTATTAGTATTCATACAAATTCCATCATTCAATACAAAATAAAGAAAAGTTTACTTCATTCCAAGAAACTAATTTAGTAAATAACAATGCATATATATCTACATGACTTAAATTAAAAATTCAGTGTACACAACATAATATTCTAATTGGGGTTTTTGAGGGTGTGTGTTAATTACGTTACATGTTGTGTATATATGTTTATTACACGCAAACATATAACAAATAATCGTACTCTACTCTCTTCTTCTCTCTACTTGTCATTAAAGTGAAATACTTGCAATTTCCTCGGCGCCCACATGTTTCTCTTTTGAGTTTTGCACAGGGAAACTATTTTTGTTACTTATGTAGGTACAACTTATGCACAACGAAGTAAAACTTCGAAAGTAACTCGTAATGAGAGAAAAATTGAAAGAACCTCTCTCTCTCTTGCCCCTACAGTAATATACTTCACATAACTGTATCTCTTTCTATCTACACTAACTCATATCGCCCTCTCCACTTTCGTTAGCCTTGTCCAATCACTACTTCCCAAGTCAGGCACGCAGAAAGAAGTTTTATTTCAAAAGGTTTTCACAACTATACGAGTAATTATATGAATAATAATAATAAAACAGTAATTGTGAATATTTCTTTTATTACTTAATTATCCTATGGGCAGTGGTTACCCAAGTGTCAGAGTTGTTCAAGCCGCCCAGTAGGCCTCTAACATGGCTTAACCATTATTGTCTAAGGACTACAACCGGGACCGACAGCTTAACGTGCCCTTCGAAGCACGGAGAGGCTCAGAAATTAAACCACTTTGGCGGTCACCCACCTATTGACACACCGCGAGCCTAGTTGCTTAACCTCGCCTATCGCTTACAGACCGATAAGAGCACCTAGCTATGAGCGCCTTTATTTATATATTTTATGAAAAATCTCTTCTATATGTATTTTAATGAATAGAATAAATATATTGTCCGTATAAGTAAGGATGTATTGTAAAAAATGCTCAATACAAGACTGAAAAATAACGTGACAAAAGAACGGTTTTACAGACGCCAGCACATCAAGCTACCCCAATCTGCCAAATTTCCCTAATTGAAAGTGAACCTTACGCTATTGTGATAAAGTTGAAAGTCTATAAAAGAAAATTGGCAGATTGGAGTAGCTAGAGCTTGGTCTGTACCATTCCGCAAACGTCCAGCTCTAAGCTCCCATTCTTTAAGAGTTTAAAAAACGAAGACAATGATGGCCGAAATAAGCTGAAAACTTGTAGGTCATCTGTACCTGACTGACCTGTTTAAAAGTTAAGAGGTTTTTTTGAAGAGGTTTGCATCAGAACTCGGTGAAGGACAACAGGTACACATTTTTTTTAAAGACAACGCCCGCACTAGGGAGTTGTTTCCGTGTGTCGCGGGGTATTATACAAACATATAATTGATGCCCACAAAGTATATCCAGACTCAGTACAAACACTCATGGGTCACACAAATTGGTGGTCTGTGTGGGAATCGAACCCGGGACACGAAGTGGTAAGGCGACTGTCTTAACCGCTGCGTAACAAGTGCAGTCAAAATTCTACATTAAGCAAGGAGGTTTGAATTTGTGGATGTAAAAGTGTAAGAAACAACGAACGTACTGTTTCATACCTTTTTCTGTCTTTACTGTCAAGTTGCAATAATTGTCTATTGACCAAACACAAACCAACAATTTAGTTATCAATCTTTCTTTATGGTATGGGCAGGCTTTATGGTAAGTTACCCTGATGTCAGGGTTATTCAAGCCGCCCAATAGGCCTCTGACATGGATATCGAATGTTGTCTAATGACAACTACCGGTACCGACAACTTAACATGCCCTCCGAAACACGGATACGCTCAGAAATTAAACCACTTTAACGGTCACCTATCTATGGACTGACAGCGTGTCTAGGTGCTTAACGTCGCCGATCACTTAATAACCGATTTTTACAATTTTTGATCAGTGAATTATGCTCTAGTGAAATTGTTGGCTAGCTACGGAATGATCATAGACTTGCCGGCTGGTTTTCAGCAAGAAAACTAGAAGCATAATACTATATTCCGGGTTCTTGCTCTTCCCTTTAGGGCCTTTGCATTAAAGAAGTCCAAATAAACAAGTTAAATAAGTATTATTTCTTCCAATTGTTTTGTTCCCTTGGCTAGTTTCTTAAACTGAAGATATAATTTAATTAGATATCTTTTTGTGACAACTGCGTACCTTATTACTTTATTGACATTGAAAGGTAAATGGCAGGTCTGTATGGAATTTTTGTACCGCTAGTAAAATTTCGTGTTTCGGGATATTTTATGTTTTAATTGGTAGTTAATGTGATAGAAAAGGTATTTTTAATTTCTTAGATTTTTAGAACTTGGGATATAAAAGTTATAGCCAGTTTTATTTTAAGGTTACGTTTGGTAATCTGTGGCTCAACCCTATGACCGTGGATACATTGCAGTTCGAAAATCACTCTTACTGCCTAAGTAATAAAGATACTGTAAACATCAAAGTGTGTCTACTGATGTGGTAATGAAATGCTAGTGTTAACTGGTGTACTAATGAAGATTGTTACATATTATATTTACATAAACATTGTTATGGTGATAAAGTAAAATATGTTGTCGCTCTTTTTGTAGTCTTTACATGGATTTATTTCGAACCTGCCCCGAAAACCCTAACCGGGTCGCAAGTGAGGTTAGGAATATGCAAAAAACTATTATTTGTTGAAATAATGATAAGTTCTTTATTTCCATTAATTACAAAGTTCATACCCCAGTGTACATTTGTGTGAGGTTGCGAGGTGTTTTATACGAGGTTTTAAGTGGCGGTAAATAAAACAATAGGTTCTTTGTTTTTTGTAACTACATTTATTTTATTAGTATTATTATTAATTCATCCTTAGTATTACTTCATCTAAGAACATCTTCATATGTGTAACAACCAATAATTATCACATAGCACAAAGCAACATTGGGTTTATTGCAGTGTTTATTGAGAACTTCACTGTCATCGGAAGCATGTCTTCTTAGTCGGGGCAAGCGAATGTAGCAATTAACACATTGCAAACTCGTCATTTTAATTAAATGATAAAGAGTCCTTTCGTGAATCCACTGTCAACAGATATATATTATAGTACGGAGGATAACTCAACGTAAAAACTGCAAGATAATTTGCTAAATTGATGACATGTATCAAAACAACAGCAATAAATATCTGACAGATTGTCTTTGCCTGTCAATAAATAATTGCCATGAACAAAAAAAATATTGACGACGAAAATCGTTCCTATTCTAAATCATTAATTATTACGATTTCATGCAACTACTGTGCTTTCATAGGTATAATAAATAAGTATATAATTATATGATTTATATGCAATGTTGTTCCCATTTAAAAATAATTAATTATAATTTCGATATTAATATTATTTTACAGATAGCAATTTCTGATAACGTAACTGCGTTTAGTTTACCATTTTATTACGTTTATTTATTGAAAATAATTGAAATATTAATTTTGATTTTATTAATTAATCCCAAGTTCTAAAAATATTATACATACATGAAAATCAATGCCTTAGTTGTCTTAATAAGTGGTACAAATGATGTAGCTGAACACCAAAAGAAGTATGCGGTACGAGTTTTGCCATACACATTTATTACTTAACTAAATGTAATAATATAACTAAGGCCCTCATACGTACGATAAATATACCTCTAAAATACTTTTTACCAATAAAAACTTTGAGCTTTGAACAACATCGTGAAATGAATATAAAAGATAAGAGGAAATAGGAGACCAATTCTTTCAACAATTGTATTTTATGTTTAACCTTTTGTCGATAGTTGAGCAAATATAAATGTTGCGTACATTTATATTGCATAATTACTTTTTTATGCACTATGGTCGGAATATAATTTCATATAAGTTTAAGTATTTATCAATGTATATAAGTATGTATATCGTCGCCTCGCATAGCAAAGCTTGTACTATGGGTACAACATAGTACAAGCTTTGCTTAGTTTGGGGCTAGAATGATCTGTGACATTGTTCCTCGATAATATTATTATTATATATATTTTTTAATCTATTTATTTTGTTGATCTCTACAACCAAGACTATTAACCGCTGATAAAAGTCTACAGCTGAACAAAAGTCCTCCCCTAAGAATCATGGTGGGGCGATATGCCATAATCACCACGTTTAGCAGGCGGGTTGGCGATTACTAGCGATCGATGCATTATGGTCATAGTACTCAGAAAGAAGCTGCTATAATAAATATCTACCAGAAGAGGGCCTTCTGGTAGATATTCCATCGGGTCGACTTCTACGCCCTCAACGGATAAATGGAGTGATGATATTCTGATATATGCCGTCACCACACATCCGACTTTTATAGGTTTGTTAGTTAGTCGGTATAAGTACTCCTAATTGGGCCAATGTGCGTGATACTTGTTTGGCTGATCGAACCATTTTAGTTCCATCCAGAAGTACAGGAGACCACAAAAGCCTGGATTGAGGGCCTCCTGTAGTGTCTACGGATCATTCAGGAACTTTGCCCGTTGGTAAGCAACACTCTTGCAGTGTAGCAGTACGTGTGCTGGTGTTTCTTCATTTTCAATGCACCCTCTGCACAGGGGGCTGTCTGTGACGCCAATCTTGAAGAGGTGTTTGTTTAGTGTGCAGTGTCCGGTAATTGTGCCAATCACCATGCGTAGATCCTTCCTGTGCAGGTGTAATAGATTACGCGGTAGGCGTTTGTTCAGAGATGGTAGAAATTCTTTTGTCTGTCTGCATGGTTCCAGATCTATCCACTCTTTTCATGATTTTGTGTGGTTTTCTCACACAGCCATGTTTTCCAGTTGGTTATAGGGTATGGGTACAATGGGTTCAGGTCCCATTGTTGTCGTTTCCGATCCCTTTCTTGCCAGCTGGCCCAAAGTGTCATTTCGAGAGATCCACTGTGCCCTCTAATCCACTGTAATGTAACCTTGTTGGTTGTTGAGATCTTTTCAAGTACACCGTGGCACTCCAGAATGAGTCTTTTATAGGTTTTTACTAACTAATTTAAAGCAGCAGGTGACTCACTTTGGTTTTATTAATAAAATACATTAAACTTTGCCACCACTCTAATCTTGTAACCAATTTTAAATTACTGGCTAAAACAGACTGCACCCATACGCTGTGAGCTAGTCTTAACCTGTCAGCATTTAAGGCTTTCGAACGCATCGACTTTTATTTGTAAGCCAATAGCCGACAATACACCTCCGGCGTCTATCTAGAGCCCTGGTATTTACTCAGATTTATTGCTCGCCCAATACTTCAGCAACATACCCGACTCTTTTCTGTTTTGTTTCAACTTCTTACAGCATACTTTCCAACAGATAAAATTAAATCAAGTTTTCAAACAAAATGAAGTTGGCACAAGATCTTTAATTAGTATAAGTTTACATCCACTTCTAGTTAATTTGGATTAAAGTTTAATATTAGAAGTTTGATAATTTACTGTTATGGTTCTCACTTTTGGCTGGCTTCTTTTTAGTTTTAATTGGTGAGTTTGTAGTTAAAAGAAAAACTGTTTTATGGGCAGTGAAAATTTTGAATACCTGTGGAGTTATTGATTTACAAAACGTGGAAGCAATTGTTTTGTTTTTAAATCCTAGTTTTATTATGCGATTATAATATAAATATATGGAACGAGATGGAAAGCATAATCTAAGAAATAAAACAACAATATAATAATTCAGAAATTCTTGTCGTCTGGATCATCACTCTATCTCATCCCGAAGGGGTGCAGGAATCGTCCACGGAGAATATTTACCACAAAACGAGCAAAATGTCTCTGAGTACTATGCTCATCATACTTCGATCGCCAACCGGTCTACCAAGCTTGTTAAATATGGCATATGCTCCCAAGGGCCTTGGAGGAGTCTTTTAAGTAAGTACTGCTATTGCATATTATATGATATTTATTTGAGCACCCATTTATTTATCATAAAAAAGGAACATAAAATAAAATATATGTGTCCAAAATTACATTTGAATGTATAGACTGGTGTCTAACATACAAATATACTTTTGGATGCACACATGGATATACCGAACATGTTCCATTAGACCTGGACTAGTAAAGTATGGTGATCGTAGTACAACATAACACTTTTTGTTGTTCGGAATCGTTAATACAATATTTCATAGTGCACATTAGTGTGCGAGACAAAAAGTGTTATTTGGATTTCTTGGGCACGACCTTTGTCCGTACCTTGGAAAGTGCGTAGGTACTCATATCGGGCCTGTTGGCGTGGTTGGCAAATGGTTGCACGTTGGAGGTCGTGGGTTCGATTCCCACCCAGTACAGATATTTCTGCACATGAACATGTCTGTTTGTCCTGAGTCTGGATGTAATCTATATATATAAAAATCAATGCCACTTTTCGTTGTAATGTTATAACTCAACAACGCCTTTACCGATTTGGCTCATTTTGGCCTTGAAATATTGGTGGAAGTCCAGGGAAGGTTAATACGTAGAGAAAAATTAAAAAACGTCTTGAAAAAGTGTAAAATCAACATCTTTTAGCAATTTAAAATATTTTTTTGTTTGAGTAAATGAACTTAATAATATTTTTTTTATTACTATGCCTTATACAGAGCGAAGCACGTACCGGGCCGCTAGTTATCTATATAAGTATGTATTTACAAGAGAAAAGTAGTATATCAGTTATCTGGTTTCCATAGTACAAGCTCTGCTTAGTTTGGGATCAGATGGCCGTGTGTAAATCCCATAGCTCCTTTAATATATAGCTGGTCCATTTTGCCTGATAACCGCGCCTGAACACTGAACGGTCGAGTTAGCTAACCGTCATTCAACATGATGAGAGTGCAGTAGAGTATTTGGTTGATCATCACACTATCGCTTTTTTTAATTTTTTTTCCAAACACAATACATACATATTATAAATAGTAACAATAATAGTAACACAAAAACCTCTTGGGCTCGTGCGTGCTACTTTATAGCTAAGTTCGACTTATCTTCTTACCTAAGGTTCTTAACATTATAAAGAGAAACAAGCATATTATAATTATAGGTACGTCTAGGTACATAAATAATGCATAAATACCACTGATAGTATGTCTACACAGAAATAATATCGGTGCTAATTCACAACATGAAGGTAGGTATTATATAGTTCGCAATTGTAAAGTATATATACGTTACAAATGCGAATTATATACAATATGTAACGTAATTAACGCACACCCACAGACATCCCACTTAGAATATTAAGTTGTAATCATAATACATACACTAAATTGTTATTTTGATATGTTTATGCATTGTTATGTACTAAATTAGTTTCTTGGAATAAAGTTTATTTTTCTTTAATTTGGTGTTGAATGATGAAATTTGTATGAATACAAATAAAACTGCGATTTAAAAGTCTTATTACTTTGACTTACGGTCATTTTCAATTTGTTTTGACTGTACAGGGTTAATATGACAATAATTTCCGTAGTTTTAATTATTTTGGAACAAAATTATCTATATTAAAAATGATATGAATCGATTCAGTAAGCGATTCTGAACAAACTATTTTCAGGGTTTGCGTTAATTAAGTTACATGTTGTATACGTTACAATTGCGAATTATATAATATATAGTATGCTTTTAATTTATATTTAATGTTACTTATACTTATATTATCTCGTATGTAACATGTCTCTGTGTTTATAAAAATTGGAATCAGATGCTACACCAATGAAGCAGTGAATACCTCTATAAATTACTATCAAAAGGACAAATAATAACGAGAAAATATTGAAAGTTTTGAATAATTCAATTAGTGCAGCAGAATTAATTGCATTTTTTCATTTAATATAATGTTTATAATAAGAAAGACGGAAGATTGAATGAATGAATTGAATTCCTGCAAATTATTTAACGGTACGTAGGTACCGTACTTGTAATAATTGTATTAAAATCTGAGAGGTTCTTGTTTCTTCGAATTCCACCCCACTAATTAAAAACATACTGATTAAAGACAAATTGTCTTTAGGCAAAATTAAACGTGAAAATTATATTGTTTTATGTTTATCTTTTTGTTCAAAGATATCACACGTCTAAACGATGCCATACTTTATGCAACCATGATTAGTGGCCAAGCGAGGCAATTCTATTTTGACTGCACGTGTGGCGCAGCGGCTTCAGACAGTCGCTTCACCGCTTCGTTTAGAGGGTTCGAGCCCCGCGTTGGATATCTATTTGTGAGACCCACAAATAATTGTTCTGAGTCTGGATGTAATTTTTGTCCGTCTATATATGTTTGTAAAGTGCGACATAGGGATTATTTTACCTAGTGCAAGCGTTGTCTTTCAAAAAAATCTTTATGGCTTTATTTCCATGGGCAAAGCGGCCAAGCCAGTAGAACACAATCGTTATGCCTACCTTCTTAGCTAATGATAATATCAAAATATTTGGTGACCTTAGTGAGCCGAGGGAGTCAAAATAAATCTTTATGACGACCTTCTTGTTCAATAACAACGAGAAGACACCATGTGGCTTGGCGATGACCCGTTATATATTCAGCCAAGAAAATATAATGTAACGATAGGGCTGTTTTCTTTTTTAAAAACAAGTGGTCACGGCACTTAGTATATATCTGCGCTATTATATCCAGTGGCAAAACAGCCAAGGGAATAGAAATATTCCTTATGACACAGCAAGTTATAAGGCAACTTATTCGTACCAGGACAGATACCAGTAAAGCGTTATTGATGTTTTTTTGGCGAAATACAACGGCCAGAGATCACATGTCTTAGTAACAGTGCACTTGTATAAATAAAATCTATTAAAACTACCACATGGCTTAGCTATGTGACTTGTAAATAATATAGTAAGCTAATTACCTGAACTAGGGATCGAATTATAAGAAAGATCAAATCAAATCGTTTATTTGCATAACACAGGTTATAAATGGTGGTTAAATTAAAATAAATGTGCACTGTGTTAAAACCAAGAGTAAACTTAATTTAATTTTAACCTCAATAATGTATGTAATATAAAGTCTAGGTATCATAAACCTATACCATATACTAATAGTAGATAAATAGAGTACTTAGTAGAGAGATGGGAATTATGAATAAGATATTGGTAGAAGGGTAAATGCGGGGAATAGAATGAATGGGGCACTACACGCCTCTATGAGTAGTCGGCAAGTCTCAAAGAAGGTTCGACTTGCCGTACACGATTGTCGAGCGTTAGTGCCAACTTTAATGTATGGAAGTGAAAGTTGGGTATGGCTGAAAAAGAATGAAAGTAAAATAAATGCAGTGGAAATGAGAGCTCTGAGAAGTATGCGTAGTGTGACTTTGCCCGAGAGAATACGAAATACTGATGTAAACCACCACATTTTGGTGTGAAAGAGGATGTAGTCACAAAGATTGAAAAAGGTATGCTGAGATGGTTTGGGCATTTAGAAAGGATGAATGAAAGAAGATTGACAAAAGAAGTATACCTGGCCTGTGTGAATGAAACAACCGGAAGGGGAAGACCTCGTAGAACATTCTCGGACCAAATCGGACACGTTCTCAAGAAAGGTCAGGTCAGAAGTACCCTAAACCGACGAGCATGTATGAAGAATATGCCGAAAAAGCAAGGATCGTGACAAATGGAAGTCAACTATGCTTTTTTTAAATCAATTTCTCCACTCGCCGGTTTGCTGGAAGAGTAGAGTTCTTTGTGCGTACATAAATTGGTAAGTAAATAAAAATATAAAAAACATAGTAAAATAAATATATAAAAATAGTATACCTACTATTCCTTCAAGAAAGTTCCAGGAAATGATCGATAATGCACAAAATTTTAATTATTTTACATTATTTATTTTGTCGCCTTTAACGTACCCCGTCTTATATAATATACGTATGCCAACGAATAATCAAAACTGTAACTTGAAGTTAAAGTTTGAGTTTCGGCAAGAAAAGTTAGTTACGAGTACCACATTAATATAATAAAACTAACCTGCAGCGTGTTCTTTAAGATCTGGGATTCAGCCCACCTGCCCATATAGAAAAAAAAATACTTTACCTACTTCTTATCATAAAACTATACTAAGCTCTACTTACATATGTATGTCTAGTAAAGGAACTAATTTCCCAGATTTGGATGAAATACTGAGAACATTTAAACCCTCCGGACAGCGTTTCCACAAAACACTACCCATGAGTGATGTTGTTCCAGATCAGGCAACGTAACCGAGACGTGTTCCCAAGACAGGTGTATACAATTTATCACCAATTCCCAGCAATGAAGAGAAATATTTTTAAGGAAACCCTCACGTCTGTGATAAAATTCAACGTGAACAGGAACACACTACACGTATGTATTCCAATAGTATATGTATTCCTATTGGAATACATATACTATTGGAATACATACGTGCAGTAGTGATCTTGTATTTCTGATATATTTTATGTAGTTGGTACTACTGCGGTAGTAATAAGTGTGCCAAATTTAAACGTCATTGTTTTGGGTTTAGCCACCACTAGATATATTAGTAATATAATAATATCCTGGGACATTATTCACACGGTTCTATCTGATCCTAAACTTAGCTGAGCTAGTACTATGGAAAGCAGATAACTGGTATACAAAATATACTACTTTTATAAATTCAAAGAGGTTAACATTCTAACTGTACCATATCAGTATATATATGAAAACTTACTATATGTGCATAAAAATATCGATTCCTTCTGTAAAAGGAGCGATACACATAATGTAAATACTAGATATAAGAATAATCTCATACTGCATACTACCGGTCTCCACAAAATAAGTAACTCTTTTATGGGGCAATGTATAAGATTTTATAACAAACTTCCCAATGATATTAGAGAATTGTCTACGAATAAATTAAAAAGAATTATTAAAGCCAAATTGTGTAGCAGGGCATATTACAAAATTTCTGATTATTTAAGTGATAAAAGTGCTTGGGATGGAGTTGTTCTGAGTCAACACACATGATTGTAATTAATCTTAAGTATATTTTATTTTAAAAAAGGATTCCTACTGAGTTTTCTGGCAGTGTTTCTCAGTAGCTGCCACGTCATGCACTGCACGGTAGGTTAAAAAAATATGACGATTCCACATAAATGTAAAAATTTTACGGAATAAAGTTACTTTGACTTTGACTTTGACTACATACTTATATAGATAATTACACTCACGCACAGGACAAACAGACATGTTCATGGACACAAATATCTGTCCTGGTTTAGGAATCAAACCCACGACCTGCGGCGTGAAAGGCAAACATTTACCAACGACGCCAACTGGCTCGATAAATGAGCCAAGTGGTGGACTGTGGAGATGATGATTTCAATTTCAAAACTAATGACGTTTTGAGTCAATGTTCGTATCAGAAATGAATTATCTGGTACTTATAACGGTGAAGGCAAACTTTGTGAGGAAACCTGCAGGTCTGTAAGTTCTCAAAAAATGATCTGGATGGTATGTGAAATATGCCAACCCGCACTAGGAACCGTGCTGGACTATGGCCTCTCTGGACTGGACTGGCCTATGCCCTCTCATTGTGAGATGAGAGCCTTGCCGTGCAGTGGGTCAGCAATGAGTTGAATTATCATTTAAATGAAACTATACTTTATAATATTATAAACAACCGTCGTTTGTATAAATGTGTATAAATTTGGTCCAAATTATATAAAACTAAATTACATAAACATAAGTGCCTCAAAAATAAACTTATTTATTTGGCTTTCTGTGCATTTTTGGTCATGCTCTTGCAGAGCAGGTTGTTAATTTTAATGCTAATGATTAATGTGTAATATTAAGTCACCCTGTATTTTAATCTTGCATGCTTTTGTCTACATCTTGATTACAATAATTATGATAAGTGGAAGAGCGGAGACTCCTAAGACAAGCAATCCTTTGCTTAAAAGGTGTTCTCCAAATATGTGTATCTGTAAGCCTTTCGTAATCGAAATAAACAATTTATTATTATTATTATTTCATGTGCATGTGCACGTGACTGCACGTGTGGCGTAGCGGCTAAGACATTCGCCTCGCTACTTCGTGTCGCGGGTTTGAATCCCGAGCCGGACGACTATTTGTGTGACCCATAAATAGTTGTTCTGAGTCTGCATGTAATTTGTGTCCGCTTATTATATGTTTGTAAAGTACCCCGCGACACAGGGATTAGATTCCCTAGTGCGGGCGTTTCTATTAAAAAGAAAAAAAAGAAAAAGAATGTATTGCTACTAAACTGATAATTTTTATTCCCAGTGAAAAGATGTTGAAGCCGTCCATTGGGCTACAGACTGTTCTCTAATGATTACAACCAGGGGGGCTACTGACTAACTTGCCGGTCTCGTGATCGTCATCGGCGTTCAAATAGATGAAGATTAAAAATTACCAAATCATTCGTTCAATCAGCTTCAACCTTGAAAATAGTTTCCTGACCATTCATGACGTCACATGTGCTCATGGAAGCCGATTAAACCACCTAATTGCGGTCGCCAACTCGCATGCCAAGCGCGGTGACTATGGCAAACCCCTCCAAATGGCAACGTTGTGGAAACCTTTGGGGGAGGTCTATATCCAGCAGTTGATGATATCCTGAGCCTGTTGGCGTGGTTGGTAGGTACGCTGCCTTTCACGCCGCAGGTCGTGGGTTCGATTCCCACCCGGGACAAATATTTGTGTGCATGAACAACTGTTTGTCCTGAGTTATTATTATTATTATATCATGCGAATCATGTTACACGGAGAAAAGTATTGCCTTTACACTTGAGATAGTTTGAATTAATGAAGTAAATAAACCTAACCATGACTCAAGCATCAATTTTTTTTAAATTGTTTTGTGTGTAATTCTATCTTATCCCAAACTAAGCAGAGCTTGTACTATGAAAACCACAGAACTGATATACTAGGTACATATACTACTTCTATTTTGTAAATACATACTTATATATAAATTAAACACAGACATGTTCATCCACACAAATATCTGACCTGGGTGAGAATCGAACCCACGACCTGCGGCGTGAAAAGCAAGCAAGCAACCACGCCAACAGTCGTTCAGAATTAAACTTTTGAAATATCGACGGCAAGTTGTGTGGAGTTATTAGCAAAGGGTTTAACCACAGAATAAAGAGTACTTACGGTTTAACGTTTAATCTATGTAGGTACTTTCCACTTCCGAGTATGGTGTTGGTTCGATAATAGTTTCTCACTTAAAACGCAGTAAGCTAGCACATAATGGTGTTAGTACATTGTAGTACTTTTGAACACATTGTACACTTTTGTGTGCATGAGCATGTCTGTTTGTCCTGAGTCTGGTTGTAATTATCTATATATTAGGTAGTTATTTATTTACAAAAGATTTTTTTATTTTTTTTTATATAATAGGTTGGCAAACGAGCAAGTGGGTCACCTGATGGTAAATGATCACCGCCGCCCATGGACACTCGCAACACCTGAGGAGCTGCAAGTGCGTTGCTGGCCTTTAAGAAAAGATTAGTAGTATATCGGTTTCCATAGTACAAGCTCTGCTTAGTTTGGGATCAGATGGCCGAGTGGGAAAAATATCCTAAGATATTATTTAAAAAAAAAGGTTAATGACTATTTTCTATAGACTACAGCTGAGATCAACTGCTTATCATGTTAACAACTATTACGATCACCCATCTACAATTTGTCTGCAGGTCTAGGTGCTTAACGTCACCGATCTTTTACAGACCGTTGTAACTAAACATAGGTCATGTCACGTTACTTATAGTAGGATTCAAATCATTTTATTTATTTCCACTTTATTGCTCGCTTTAATCTTATTAATCATTTCATCCCTGAGCAAAATTCCTAATCATTTGTTTAAAATAACTCCATCTTTGGAATTATTAGGAACTAATAAGAGAATTTCATAACGCCAAACAATGCGCCCGAGTCGTTACTAGTAGAACTTCGGTTTATGTTATAATAAAGTTTCATTCATTTTATTTATTTCCACCTTATTACTCGCTTTGATTTTATAATCTATCGTTTATTCATGAGTAGGAACTCTCAAACATTTGTAACTCCATCTCTGTAATCATTAGGAACTAATAGTCGTTAGTATTTTAATTTATGAAATAGTCTTGAAGAAAATCAATATAGATGTCGCTAGTCCTGACGACAAATGTTCGCCGATTTAAAAAGCAAAGAAATAATTTTATTCTAATAAAAACTCTATTAATTTATTTATTTATATTTGTTTAGTAAAAGTCACGAATGAATTATGGTTCCTCGTAGAACTTCAGTTTAGGTTTTAATAAATTTAGAGAAGTGGGTAATTGTTTATGGGTACATATTGTATATATATATATAGGTATATGTAGTATATATAGCACACTGTTAGCGCAATGTCGAATGAATATTATAATATTTATTTTTAAAGAAGGTAATATCAGAAGACGTGTGGCGTAAACAAATTAACTTAAATCAATCGTTTTGGTACTTTATTATAAAAATATGTAGAATCTGATGATGAATCAATTGTAAAATGACCGCAGACGCTCTTATTATAGCTATATTACACAATAGTGTACTTTTAAAGATCAATAGCATTCATTTGGCAAAGTTAAATAATAAAATTTCTCCAATAGTGTCTAAATGATACAAAGTAGTTAACTGACGTCTAATTCCTAAGTTTTCACCATAAATTTTAAATCAAATTATGAAATTTATAATCGTGAATTTTTGTTACACCTTAACATTTTCAATTATATTTTTAGACGTTTTTGTGTATACGTTGTAATTTAGGCTCGGTTACGTGTGTTAACTACCTTCACTGTTCAATAAAATAAAAGGTTAGCGCAATGTCGAGCAGCCTATATAAAGGATACATTTCGGAGCTTCGTGGCAGTTCGTGTTTATCGTTGAAGAATAGTTTTGCTGTATGAGTAAACGTGGAAGAAGTTTTATTTAACAGTGAAGAGAGTACGGGCTCTGATTGTTAGGCTGTCTTGCTGCCGGTCGAGTCTTTGAGTTCTTTCGAGAAAATACGGAATATTAACATATGAAGATAATTGGTTTGTTCTTTTCGAGGCGATGTTGATCGTGCTTTCTCTTTGTAAATAAGGAGACGGCATGGGCGATTTTGTATTGAGAAGAATTCACCAGTTTGTATTAGAGTAAATTTAAAGTAACCTCTAAAGTAAAAGTGCCTCGTGTCGAGTGTGAGTGGTGAATCTTTATTTTATGAGAAGAAACCTGTAAGTACTTTTATTATATTATTTAAAAGGCACCTGATGGTCTAATGCTGCACTGAAGAACTTTTGACATCTGTGAAATTCATAACACGTGTTGTTTTGCGTGATTTATACTTTGTGGTCGGACGATCACCGTGGCCTGGTTGATGGTGCTCCTGCCTGCGAGGCTGGTGGTCCTGGGTTCGAGTCCCGGTGGGTGCGGGTATTTGTGTGTTGAGCGCGAGTATTTGTTTCTGAGTCGTGGATGTATGTCTGTGTGACGTTGTACCAACATATTATTATACAACATATTGGTTATTGAAAATACGCCCAACGTGTGTTATATTCAAATATTATGGTGACAATAGGAGCGTTTTGACGGTTAAATAGTTTGAACGGTTTATTTAGCATTCTATGGATGTAGGAGCAAGTTAGGTCACATACACGTATTAACCTTTTTAATTACTGTGATTTCTACGGCTAGGTAGGACCCGATACAATATTAGGTAGGATAATCGGGAAATAATCACTTCCTACTAAGACGTGACATGTAGGTATTTGAAAATCAACGTGTTAATTCTTATTTAGAAATTCCTTTGTTTAAAACTGTGTGGCGCCACATTATTGTAGGTAGGAGCAGACACTAAATAATTATCGTTTTCGCAGTAATGTGTTTGATGCTGACAATATTTTGATTTATAACAGTTTTGGAGTTAATTTGAAAGTAATTATTGAATATTACTTATTTTTAATGATCTGATGGCTGGGTGATCCACGTTGGAGCAAGGTTCCAGTTATAAAATAATTTCCTGATAATGGCTACGGAAACAGTTGTGCACTTCATCATGTGTCTCGCCTAGAGCATGGCAACTAAAGTGACCACTCTGTGAAACAGGTGGAATCTTATCTTCGGAGACCGTGTGAATGTACGAATTGTTGTTGGAGATTTCTTCGAGATATTTATCGGGAGATTATGTCTACGGCGTTTCGTCGTTGCTGTTGGCGTGGAATACCCCAGTTATTAGTTCAGTATTTAATGTGATATTTTGAATTTGTAATATGATCGAAGTGTGTCAGTTTCGAATGAGACCTGTTGGTTATAATAAACTAAGGAGAATTTATATAAATGTTTGAAGAAATTATGGTAGGTATTAGAGAAATTAATCGTTCGTACTAATAGATTTTCATGTAGTATTATATTTTAAATAATAGGGAATATAGGGTTAGGTAGATCTAGGTACAATATTAGGTAGTAGATATTTGAAAATCAATCGTTGATTTTTACTTGAGAGTTCCCTTAGTCGGAATTGTATGGCGCATTGTTGGAGGTACGAGTAACCAAATAATTATCATTTTGGCGGTGGTGTTTGAAGCTGATAATGTTTTGATTTAAAATAACTTTGTTGGAGTTCATTGAAAAGTAATTGTTAAACATTACTTATGTTTCATAAGCTGATGGCTGGGTGACCTATGGCGGAGCAAAGTTCCAGTTACAAATTAATATCCTGATATGGCTGCAGAAGCAGTTGTATATTTCATCATGTGTCTCGCCTAGAGCATGGCAAATAAAGTGAGCACTCTGTGAACCAGGTGGGATCTTATCTTCGGAGACCGTGTGAATGTGCAATTGTTGTTCGAGAATTGTTCGACATATGTTCGAGATTTGTTCGAGATATCTTCAAGATTTGTTCGAGATTTAAGACAAGTGGAAAGCTTGTTCTTACACTACGGTGTTTCGTCGTTGCTGTTGACATGGAGTAGCCCAGTTATTGGTCCAGTATTTAATATATTTAAATTTTACTATACTATTGAAGTATGTCCGTTTCGAATATCCACCGCTGACTACAATAATTTAAGGAGAGTTTCTAATATGTGAGATAATTAACAGTATATTCAAAGAATTGCTCATACATGCTTGACGACATTATACCATAAAATTATATTGAAATGTAGATGTACAGTATTTAGTATTGCTAGATGACATGTAGGAGGTTTATGCCACGTAGGTCGAAGGACAATTGACTACTGATAATGACTGACTGTTAGAGTTGAAAAAAGAGAATGCCCTCTTGTCCCATATTTATCGATGCTGAGTTTATTTTTGATGAGTCCCATATTAAGACCATCAGCGGTCCAGTCCGGAAGATGGATGCCCAAGTATGGTGGATGAGTCCAATTGGTTTCAGCGACACGGCGGGGCTGTGACTCTCGAGCCGGAAAACACAAGTAGCTCGAGCCGGAATACTTCAAACTTAAATGATAAACTTACAAACTCTTATGTTGAACAGACTTTTCTGTTCACGTTCTCACAGCTTATACATATACACTGTATCTATGGATTTATTTTGTAATTATATACTGACATGACTTGCTCTCGTGGTACTCGTCGTACTCTAGGTACTCGTGTAACTTGATTATTATATGTCTATTACATAAACTGACAGTAGGCTAGTTTGCTGCATCAATTTTGACTGTAGGAATAATATAAAGGACATTCACAACATCATCGTATATCGTTACTTATTTCTATGTTTGTAAAATTGTATGATTAATCCTTATTTAGATTTTACTATAGGATATTGTCAAATATTAACTATTATTTGGAATTATGTTCTACTAGTTAGTGTAGTTTATAAATAGGAATCCTTTTCTCCTTTTAATAGAACTGGGGTTATTATCGGCCATGACATATTACTGATCACTAGACGAATCACGGGTCCAAGTATATGATTTCAATTGATAACTCTCCGATACAATCTAATGCAATTTATGCAATCCAATCCAATATAATACAGTTCAAGTTAATACAATATATTTATGCTTAAGGTTATTGTTAATTATTATTACTTCAGTTATGTATTCCATTTAGATGTTTTATTACTTTAGCATTAGAGGGGGTTTTTATTAGGGGGGGTTGTTACACCGTTAACAATTGGTAATGAACACTGCAAGGTTCAGTAGGACTAGTAGTAGACCACTAGGCCATACGATAAAGTAAAGTAAGTACTAACCCTAACTATTGAGTCATTATCGTTAGCAAGATCACGTTATAATAAATTACCAATATCATTACCATTATTCGTTATCGCAAAATCTGTCTATTTCACCCTATTACTCGTTAATTCTAATCACCAAATTAAATTAATACCTACTGTGCAGCTATATGGCTGCTCATACACGAATATCTATGGGACATTCCGCCCATTCTCCTTTATTTATTGAACATAAAGTTGGTCCAGGCAGAATTACTGAACAGAATTATTAAGTTAATGAATATTCGAATTGAATAATCATTTTCAGCGCGTAGTCAAATAAGGGAATGGTAAATGAAATCGTAAATAACAGTCCCAATTCCGACTAGCACTAATTAAACTAGTTTAAAAATCATTGCATTTTTATTGCGCGAAAATCACAAATTTTATTTATTTTTATTTTAAAAATTAATTCAAATCACACTGTAGGAAAAAAGTCATCTTACGTTTTCTAATTAGTAAATTATATCGTTTTATTTGTAAATAGAACTGAATAAAATTAAAGTGGCAGTGGGCAGGGCACATAGCTCGTAGAACCGACGGCCGATGGGGCAGAAATGTTCTCGAGTGGCGACCACTAACCAAGGGGGACCGACGATCTTGCAAAGGTTGCGGGAAGCCCCTGAATGCGGGCAGCGCAGGACCGGCTATTGTGAAGATCCTTGGGGGAGGTCTTTGTCAAGCAGTGGACGTCTTACGGCTGATATCATGATGATGATTTGTAAATTTCATCGTTGAGGCGCCGAAATTGTATCGATAGCCATATGCTCTTACCGGTCCGTCAGTGATTAGCGAGGTTAAGCAACTACGCTCGCGGTCAGTCCATAGATGGGTAAACGCAAAACTAGTTTGATTTTTGATTGTATCTGTCTTTTTGGTCTAGCTTTATTTAACCGCAGATAAATAAATAAATGTATGGGTTCAACCCTAGGTTTATGGATATTTTTCAGGCAAGAAAAAGAATGTGTTATAGTATCCTGGAATCTAGTAGTTTATGGTATTAGATGTCCGTGCTTTGGAGTACCGCATGCAAAATTATCCTTTGCCTGAAATCTACTCGCTTGTACCTAGAATTTCTGCGAAGTTTATCTCATCAATTTTAATTAACCCAGCTTATGTCATCATAACAGATTTAAGAAGTGCTGGACAAAAGCCTCCCCCAAGAATGATCTTGACGGGTTTATATGCCATAATCGCCACGCGTGGCAGGCGATTTAGCGATCACGTCGCAGGTCGTTGGTTCCCACTCAGGATAGATATTCGTCCTGGGTGAAATTATCTATATAAGTACCATCATTATCATCATCATATCAGCCGAAAGACGTCCACTGCTGGACAAAGGCCTCCCCCAAAGATCTCCACAATTGCCGGTCTTGCGCTATTCGCATCCAGCAGTTTCCAGCGACCCGCACCAATTATTTTTTTGTAAATATATAAGTATATATTTACAAATAATAAATAGAATAATTATGTAGTGTATCAGTTACCTGGTGTCGGATCACATGACCGCGTGTGAATGATATTATTATTATTATTTCTGCGAATGTTAGCTCATCAATGTATATAAACCCAGTTTATATAAGATCGCACAAATACTAAGTAACATTCAAGGCACTGAATACCACTAATATTGCGGCTCAGAAAACACGTTAAGGTCTTAGAGGTTGTTATGAGAAACCCTATAGCTAATGGACATCGTTAAAGCTATCAATGGCGAAACAGGGATAACACAATACCTTTTAGTACCCTTTCATCAAACGTGTACATCGTCTTTGTATATGTGACTGGCCGGTTGCTCTAGTAATTCGTAACCTTGACTACTGAAGCAGAGGTCGAACGTTTGATTCCCACTCAGAACAAACGTTCAGCCTAAATTTACTTTATCGTATGGGCAATGGGCCCTAGTGTCAAAGGCGTATGTCTGTTCAGTTATGGATAAGAAAGAAAAAACAAACAACAAATAAAAAAAAAAACTTGGCAGATGTCAAGGGACACCCGGATGGAACGAAGTTCCTTTCGATTAATTAATGAAGGAATTGTAATAATTTCTTTTTTAAGTTATAATCATATTTTTTTATTATTAACAAACATAATGCGAAATAGAAAGACGAAACGAAAATATCTGGTTTCATTTCTATAAGAGAGAGAGAGAGAGAGAGACAGAGAAACATGCGCACGCCGCGCGCCGCACGGCTTACGATAGCTTACTATAGCAAAAAGTGCCGTTACAACTTTTCGTCTTAATTTTTTCCGTCTAGGCCCCTTTCGCAACGCGCGATCAGGAACTTCGTTCCAATAACACAATAAATAATGTACAATATCTACAATTTTACAAAAGTTTCCACGGCGCGGTTAAAATAATTCAAATTATATCATGAAAAAAGACGCGAATCGTTCAGTCATTGACAACATCCAAAAATAAAAGCATGTACTGTGCTACAAACTTATCTGGCCCGGTGGCCAAAAGTAGAACTAATGACGCCAGTTTGAAATGTCAATCCATGACATTCCTGCCATTGATTGTTTGTTGCGCGTATTTATTTTTCTCTTTGTGGTTTTTAATTGTGAAAAATGCCGAAAGCTTTAAAAATTTATGCGGGGAACGTTATATTACAAGTATTGAATTATATGAAGGAAGAATAACGCCTTCAGGCACCAATTATACCCTTCAATAAGTTGTATGAATGCGTAGCTGCTGCTACAGGTTAGTGTTGTCAGCTTCTGAAAATATACGAAATTCCCCCTTGCTCTTTAAATTAAAATACATATTTTAAAATATTCATTATTTATTTAATTTTTGCTGTTTCCTTTGTAGGCGTCTGGGAGTGATGTGTAAGAAAACTTGTGAAAGAAAAAGAGCATGGTAGATAGAATTCTGAAATCCTATCATTCATTGCAGAAGCTTTTGATAAAATAATAGTCAATGAATGGCAAAAGCATTGCAATAATGTACAAAAATATTGAAAATGTGTATCGAAAAAGGGATGGATACTTAGACGAGCCTTTCATCATTCATGGTAGTGATAGTGAAAGTGAAAGCAGTGATTGCGATAATGATGATGATGAAATGACTTCTGAATTAAACCATTCCGGTCACATAATAATACCTGGAGCATCTCCGTTAGAGAACACATAGCATACATTTTATGTAAATGATCATAATTATTGTATAAAAATATAAAGATGTTATAAAGATTAGTAATGACAGTATTTGTTTGCTTTTTAGTGAAGTAACATTTACTTTACAATGTGCATATTATTTTTACCCACTTTATTGCAAAAAATATTTACTAGCAACACTAAATGCGATAACAGCGACGCTGCCACCGGGTCAGAAAAGTTTGCGGGACTGTACCCACAGAAGCTCATTCTTATGTCAAGCAAATAGTAACTAAACTAAATGAGTATAGAATAATTTGGAACACCAATTATTGAAATCATAATGATTTTTCAAAAATTAATAATTCCTTGAGACTGGCTGAAATTCAGCGAGGAGGATATTATTATTGTTGTTATAAAACACTTCAGCTACTTAAAAATCTATTTTTTTATGCAGTTTATAGTCTTATTATTAGTTTCTAATCTTCTTCACAACATTTACCTAGTGGTAAGTGTTGCACAGTAACTGGTAAAGCAATAAAAATGCGCACGTTGCTTTTACCACAGATATAAAAACAAAATTGTAACAGGACCATAGAGAATATTCTCAAAAACGGAAACTCCGCGTACTAAGAAACATACAATCGAATTTATAACCTCCTTCGTTTTGAAGTTGTTTAAAAAGTATTTAGGTCATGTTTGTGTGTAATTTATGTACAGATAGAATGTTAATAGCCATACCCAGTCAACTTGAACATAAAAGATTAAATGTAAATATGAGTTGTGCAAATTGAGTTTTTCAAACAAAAGTCAAATAACTAAATTAAACATGAATGCAACGTAGGATTGTATATGTATGTTTGGTTGAAACATTCTTTTATTCTTATAAAATGGTATTTGCTTTTAAACCGTTTATTTAATGAATATAACCTACTTCTTCCTCGTTTTTTTACAATAGGCAACCCAACGATATTTTATTGTGTGAAAATTAATGACGTATGATTAGAAAAGTAAAAAAAAAACATATTTATATACCTTGTATTCATATAGTTCAGACGTGAAAATTTGTATGGAAGAAAATACAAAAAGTGAAGAATCTTTGGAACCCAGTAAATGCAAAATATTCCCTCTGCGATGATGAATGTACTATTTTTTGGTCATATTTCATACTAGCTGTGCCTCGCGGTTTAACCCGCGTTAAATTTTATAAATTATCACAGCTCCTCCCACGTAGGTGATAGCGTGATAATATGTAGCCTATATGTTGACCCGACCTCTTAGTAATATTCATGCAAGATTTGAAGTAAATTCATGCAGTACTTTTTGAGTTTAGCCCGGAAATACATACAGACAAACAGACAAAAATTCTAAAAACTATATTTTTGGCTTCGATATCGATTGTAGATCACGCACCAGGTATTCTTTTTAAAAATATTCAATGTACAGTTTTGGCTTACCTGCGATTTTATTATATGTATAGATCACGCGCTATCATATCACGGTACCACAATGAACATTTTCTTTCTTTTATACTTTTAGTATGTGCATAAATTGAACAAGTAATAAATAAACATTTTCTTTATAAAAATGCTTTACCTATTAGCGTCTTAAGTCAAGGGTTAGTTAATGCTCTGAGGCTAAAGAGCACTTCCCTTCTCTTTATAGAACAAGCCTGGATGAAAATAATAATAAAACTAATATAAAATATGGTACAAGTTATTTAACTCAGTTTTGGGTAAATTTGAAGGACATACGAAAGAATAACAGTACTACCTCAGCATCAATAAAGGATCACCACAAATATAAAGACGCTCTATCTATGGTCCTCACTTTTTCTTCCCGATGCTTTTTTTGTAAGATAGGCAAGGTATGAAGGCAAACGAGCAAGTGGGTCATCAGGAGTCCTAACGGCTAAGACGCCGAACATCGATTTCTTAAATGCCGTTCAAATAAACAAAGGTTAAAAATTACTTAATCAATCGCTAAATCGGCTTCCATGAGCACATGTGACGTCATAAATGGTATCGAATCGATTGTCAACGTTGAAGCCGATTTAACGATTGATTAAGTAATTTTTAACCTTTGTTTATTTGAACGCCATTTAAGAAATCGATGTTCGGCGACTTAGCCGATAGAGCCCCTGATGGTGAAGGATCTAGTTTCTTGTAATAAATTGTGTTAGGTACCTTTCAGGCTAACATCTGTATATAACTAGTAATAATTATGTATACTTAAATATATTACTACAAACATGTTCTGACTATTTACAAGCGCTTTTTTAAAGTTTACGTGAATACCTTTTTTATTTTATATAACTGACAGACCGGTCGGCGTGATTGGTAAATGCTTGCCTTTCACCTTGCACTTCCTACCCAGGACACAAGTCGTATTTGTCTGTCCTGAGACTGTCTGTAATGATTTATATAAGTAAGATAAAGATAAGATAAGATAAATACACTTTATTGTACACCATTAACAGAACACGATTTATGATACAGTTAATTATATTAAAAAGGTACAATTGGCGGTCTTATCGCTTACAGCGATCTCTTCCAGACAACCTTCAGTTGGACCATATTGTAAGGAATTTGGAATAGGGGTATAGTGTATGGTGTAAGAAATTAGGTGATAATAACTTAACACTAATAGTGATATCTACTTAGTTGTAGTACTACCACTAATTAAAATACTTATAATACTAAAACTTATCTATATCTAAATACAAATAATAATAAATAAATAATATTCTAACACATAAATATATATAATACTAGCTGACCCGACAGACGCTGTCCTGTCTTAACGATGACTATTTAATTCGAATTCCCTACTCCTACCCTACCCCTACTCTACCCCTACCCTACCCCTACTCTACCCCTACCCTACCCCTACCCTACCCCTACCCAACCCCTACCCTACCCCTACCCTACCCTTACCCCACCCCTACCCTACCCCTACCCTACCCTACCCCTACCCTACCCCTACCCTACCCCTACCCTACCCCTACCCTACCCCTACCCTACCCCTACCCTACCCCTACCCTACCCCTACCCTACCCCTACCCTACCCCTACCCTACCCCTACCCTACCCCTACCCTACCCCTACCCTACCCCTACCCTACCCCTACCCTACCCCTACCCTACCCCTACCCTACCCCTACCCTACCCCTACCCTACCCCTACCCTACCCCTACCCTACCCCTACCCTACCCCTACCCTACCCCTACCCTACCCCTACCCTACCCCTACCCTACCCCTACCCTACCCCTACCCTACCCCTACCCTACCCCTACCCTACCCCTACCCTACCCCTACCCTACCCCTACCCTACCCCTACCCTACCCCTACCCTACCCCTACCCTACCCCTACCCTACCCCTACCCTACCCCTACCCTACCCCTACCCTACCCCTACCCTACCCCTACCCTACCCCTACCCTACCCCTACCCTACCCCTACCCTAACGGGCTGTTAGACTAGGTCTTATTCATGATCGAATAGCCATCTAGTGTACTGAGCAGAAGGCTCATAAACTAGGTCGTATTATTGATCAAGACAACGAGTCGAGAGAGTTCGAGTCGGACTCGCCCGTGAAAGGCGGAATGATTTTTTCCGTAGCAGCAAGTATTTGAGTTGATAGAATGGAAGGTAAATTGCGGTTTACGATTTATGACGCATTAAAAAAAAACTACTTACTAGATCTTGTTCAACAATTTTCGCTGGAAGTGGGCATGGTAATGTGCATCATCTATTTGTTTTAGTTTTATCATTCTCAGGGGGGCACATTTTACGCCTTTGAAAGTGTCTCTCGCGCAAACTATACAGTTAAGAAAAAAATTATATTATAAACCTCAATATCATTTTCGAAGACCTATCCATAGATACCCCACATGTATGGTTTGATGATTTTTTTTTAAATTCAGTTCTAAGTATGGGGTACCCGCAAATTTTATTGTATGTTTTTCTATTTTTGTGTGTAAATGTGTAAATCTTAATGCGGTTCACGGAATACATCTGCTTACCAAGTTTCGACAGTATAGTTCTTATAGTTTCGGAAAAAAGTGGCTGTGACATACGGACGGACAGACAGACATGACAAATCCATAAGGTTTCCGTTTTTTGGCATTTGGCTAAAGAACCCTAAAAATGGCAGATATTCCGCATCAAACTAAAGAAGAATCACGTAAATCGTTTCCACACAACCACACACGCACGCACATTCACACACACACGCACGCACACACGCACACACACACACACGCACACACACACACACACACACACACACACACACACACATTACAATAGGCTACTTTAGTAATTACTTACCTATGTTTTTGTATATCTCTTCGTTATATCTTGTAAATCACCTAGTCTAATATAAGATCTAAGTGTATAAGTAGATCAGGGGGCCTGGTGACCTGTAACACAGGTATTCCTAGAATACCTATCTCGGGCACCAGTCTCTCACAAATGAAGTATTCCGTATTAGATTATTATAATGTAAGCGTACTATTTGTGAAGAGAAAATAAATACATATTATTATTATTATTATTATATAAATCTTAGCGTAATGGGTATAAAAGTGCGCTTGTGCTAAAAGGTGCGCTTACATGCGCTTCCAAAAACGAGCTTGTACGCGCGTATTAAATGCTAGTCGTCTGAAACTGTTCTCTATGTTCATGCCAGGACACATTTGAACAGTATGAGTCTAGCTAGGCTGGCTAAGATTTAAAACAAAGTGAAAAAGACAGTTACATCGTCCACATAAACAAAAATTTTCATAAAAAAATGTCCATAAAATTAAAACTACTGGGCCAAACTATACAAAATTTTTATGGGACCAAATGGCAACTATTTCGCATCAAACTAAAAAAGAATCACGTAAATCGGATAATAAATCTCTGAGTAATCGGTGTACATACATAAAAAAAAAAAAAAATACCTGTGAACTTGAGAACCTCCTCCTTTTGAAGTCGGTTAATAAGGGTTGATCGTAGAAGGGTGAAAATTGGGGATTGTATGTATTTTTGTATGTTGTATCATAAAAAAATAGAAATTAGAAATTTTGTCTAAAAAATTAAAAAAAAAATTTAGGGATGGACTACCCCTAACATTTAGGGGGATGAAAAATAGATGTTGGCCGATTCTCATAGATACCGGATAAGCACATAAAATTTCATCAAAATCGGTTAAGCCGTTTCGGAGGAGTATGGCAACGAAAACTGTGACACGAGAATTTTATATATTAGATATACATACATACATAATAATAAAAAAATAAACATAAATACCTGTAAAATAAAATATGAATTAATATATATATAACCAGTTATGATGGAAATATTAATTATATCTAGTAGGTTTATATGGTGGACAAGATAAAGAATACTACTGTGATAAATAATGTTTTGTCACAAGTGTTTTAAAGGAAGTTAAGGTTTGAGCGCGTCTTATTGTTACTGGTAACGCATTCCAAAGACGAGCAGCTAGAACTGTAAATGATTTGCTGAAGAAATTGATGGAATGCGTTGGTAAGCTTAATTGCAGGTTTTCTGATGATCTCAGTGACTTTGAATGCGTGTCATTGAGGAACTTAAAACGTTCTTTAAGATAAAAGGGCGTTGAGGGATTAAAGAGAATATTGTACAAGAGAGACAAGATATTTGCATTCTGACGAAGGCGGATAGGAAGCCACTTGAGTTTAGTACGGAATTCTGAAACGTGGTCATATTAAATTGCGGAGTCCAAATATGAACCTAATGCAGACATTTTGGAGACGCTCAAGTTTGTCAAGTTGTTCCTGGGTTAAATCGAGATAGCTGGCGTCGGCATAATCGAGAATAGGAAGAAGGAGAGATTGTGCAAGCGCAATTTTTGTGGTAATAGGCAAAAAATTACGAAGACGCCGCAAAGACCCTGCTGAAGCAAAGAGTTTACGGCTGACTTCCTGTAATTGCGGAATCCATGAGAGATCATGGTCTATTAAGATTCCCAAGTTCTTAACTTTTTGAACCAGTGGTATCACAGTATTATTTAAAGTAATTTTGGGAATTTGTGACCAGTCCACTCTACTCCGCATTCTAGTACTACCGACAACAATAGCTTGCGATTTGGTCGGGTTCACAGTAAGCCCATAGCTATTACTCCATGAAGAAATATGTGCAAGATCTGTGTTTATGTTACAAATAGCTTCGAGCAGGTTATCGGGAGATGCTTGGCTATAGATCTGGAGATCATCTGCATAAAGGTGGTAGTATGAAACTAATTTATGGGAAATCGCATTAATGAATATTGCAAACAAAAGAGGAGATAAAACGCCACCCTGTGGCACGCCAACAGATGTATTACACCAGGAAGAATAAGAGTCTTCAATGCGTAGCCGTTGACGTCGGCCAAACAGGTAACTGTGAAACCAATCAATTACCGTTGGAGATATGTTAAGAGAGTGTAAAATGGCGAGCAATAAATCGTAGTCTATGGTGTTAAAGGCATTACTAAAATCTAGCAGACAGAGGACTGTGAGTTTGCCATTTTCCATGCCGGATCTCATGTCATCAGTAATGTGTACTAACGCTGTAGTCGTACTATGACCCGGACGGAAGCCGGATTGGAAAGGATTCAGGAGAGAATTTTTACAAAGAAAGGAGTTGAGTTGGTTATGGATAAGGCGTTCAAGGGCTTTTGAGAGGAAGGGCAGTATGGATATCGGGCGGTACTCAGAAAAGGATTGAGGATGGGATTTTTTTGGCAGCGGAGTGATTTGGGAGTCTTTCCATTGAGAAGGAAAAGAGCCACTGGAAACGGAATAATTAAAAATGTGGGTAATAAATAGCAGGAAGGATTTCATCTAAAATAGGAAGGATCATATTACGACTAACACAATCACTACCAACCGCGTTAGAAGTGATTGATTGAATACTCTTCTTAACATCACAATCGGTGAACTGACTAAAGAAAAACGGTGAATGATCAGGAGTTGGAAGCAGTGACAGATTTCTTATAGTATTAAATTTAACTGACTTATTAATATCAGACGACGATGAGAAATGTTGGTTTAATAAATCAAAGTTTAAGTCTTTTGGAAAAGTTTCTTGACGAGTCTTTCCAACTCCTAGTGATCTAAGAAATTTCCAGATCTTAGCTGGGTGTCCGTTTTCCACAGAGTTATGGATATGTTGGCGTTGCGCTTTCCTACACACCTTATTGCAGTGATTTCGAATAATAACAAATTTTTCCCAATTTAGTGAATTAGGGCGAGCCTTATACCTAGATTTTGCCGCTGCTTTTTTATTCATTGTTGACTTAAGGTCATTTGTCAACCAGGGTGCTGGGAGGTGCTTCACCTTAACAGGGCGTACGGGGGCAAGCTTGTCATATAACTGCAAGAGGCATTAAGTAAAATAATCCACTTTGATATCCATGGATCCAGCCGACAAAAGAGGTATCCAGTCTAAGTTACTAGCATCCTCCCGAAGCTTTTCTAAGTTCATCGCACCAAAACTGCGCTGCAGAAGAATTCTCGATTTAGCCTTGGGTGGACGGACCTTATAGGATAAGTAAATCAAGTCATGATAGGAAAGAAAAGTATGTATTAAGTAAAGATAAGTACCTAGTATATGTAATATATCAGTTATCTGGTGCCCATAGTACAAGCTCTGCTTAGTTTTGGATCATATAGCCGTGATTAAATGATCCCAGGGATCTTATATTTTATTAAGTATAATAACAATAATGTCCTCCTACCAGAATTTTGGGCACGGCGGCCACCCTCAATAGAGATTAGCCATCTTCGCGCGACATATTATAGTGCACAAGTGTGTGCGCAAACACAGGAGCACTTTCTATTGCATCACTTTCATGATCCGATGGGACGCCTAGCGACACGACCGGAAAGAGGTCAGGTACATGACCGACGGCTTTACGTGCTCTTCGAAGCACGTGGGTAAATACCGCCAACTGCCAGACTTATTACTTACGGGCTGATGGTGAGAAATTTTTCTTTTTATAGAAAAGTCCCAAAATCACTTTTGGCCCGACCCGTGGTTTGAACCCAGGATCTCGTTTCTGCGGGTAAACACGCTACCGCTAGACCAAAGAGGCAGTAAAATTTCATTATACTATGGGACATTATACATGTCTAGGTGGTCTAGGTGGGGACTGTCGAGCAACCCCAAAATGGACTGTATTTGCGGAGCATCGGTCCAATCCATGGCAGCTTGCCCAGCCACATATTCATGGCAGGATCTTAGAAATGCCACAAGCAGGGCCATCAGTGTGGCCACGTTCTGGGCCACCCAAATTTAACGAGTTTGCCATCAAAACGCTAAGAAGAAGATTATACTATAATAATAATAATAATATCTAGGGACAATGACACACAGCTCATCCTAGCCCCAAACTAATCAAAGCTTGTACTGTGGGTACCAGGTGACGATATACGTACTTATATAGATAGGTCGATACTTATATACATAGAAAACATCCATGACTCAGAAACAAATATTCGTGCTCATCACACAAATATTTGCACTTACCGGGATTTGAACCCAGGACCACCAGCTTCGTAGGCCGCTGCGGTGACCGTCATCACCTCTAGCGGTTTTGGCAGTGCACCCCGGAATAGCTCGTAGATGGTAGATTTTTTCCTACTTACTTGACACTAATCGTCATATTTTGGACAATTCACACAATATCTTTATAAATTGTAACCTATGTGTTATTCTGATGTATAAGCTAACTACTAGGCTACGGTGACCGTCATATGACCTTGACAAGTGCAAAAGTATGTTAAATTGAATGGGTCTGACCCTAGTCATGCGTAAAGGTACGTACGCATTAGTTCCGAGAAAGAACACGCGAATTCCCATTAAATCCTTAGTAGCCTGAGGCTCTTGTTTAAACACAACCGAACACGGTGGAGGTACAGGAGCCAAACTTAGATGTCAGGATAGGACTTTCAAAAGTAGACCGTAATGACGTACGATGACGTACGTTATTTAATTAGAAAGGCATACTACACTATTGTCGACTATATGAATGACAACAACGCACGGAGTATGTAGAGCTGAACAAAAAAAAAATATCGACTGATTGTAATTGATTTGATGAGGTTTTCTTTTTTATTTTTTTTATTGGAATTATGTATGTTATATAGTTAATTATTATTTTAGTTTGTGAAGTTATATGAAGTAGATATTTATTTTTAAGACTGAAGAATTAATATGACTTTTTCTTATTTAGTTTGTGACATTGGCTTAGGTATTTTTTTTCTAGGACTGTTTTAGATACTACTTGTAATTAACTTTTTGACATTTGTTTAGGTAATTTTTCTAAGCCTGTTGTATTTCATAGTTTATTATCATACAGTATATAATAATATTAATAAATAATAGTAGTGTTATATAATAAACAACACATGAACAAAGTGTCTTCCCCTTAACAAATAAGACTAAGGAAAGTCGGTGGACTGCTTCTTAGAATTAATTATTCTTATGTAGAAGTTTAGGTTAATATAAAATTACTTATTAGTTTCTAGACTAGATTGTAATACATATAAAGTACTATATACTTGGTACTTTATTAAATTTTTAATTATCATTTTGATATTTACAATATCAAAGTGTGTCTACTGATGTGGCAATGAAATGCTAATGTTAACTAGTGTACCAATGAAGATTGTTACATATTATATTTACATAAACATTGTTATGGTGATAAAGTAAATGTTGTAGGTCTTTTTACAGTCTTTTACATGGATTTATTCCGAACCTGCCCCGAAAACCCTAACCGGGTCGCGAGTTAGGTTAGGAAGATGCAAAAAAATAATTATTTGTTGAAATAATGAAAAGTTCTTTATTTCCATTAATTACAATGTTCATACCCCAGTGTACATTTGTGTGAGGTTTCGAGGAGTTTTATACGAGGTTTTAAGTGGAGGTAAATAAAACAATAGGTTCTTTGTTTTTTGTAACTACATTTATTTTATTAGTATTATTATTAATTCATCCTTAGTATTACTTCATCTAAGAACATCTTCATATAAGTAACAAACAATAATTATCACATAGCACAAAGCAACATTGGGTTTATTGAGAACTTCACTCTCATCGGATAAAGCATGTCTTCTTAGTCGGGGCAAGCGAATGTAGCAATAACACATTGCAAACTCGTCATTTTAATTAAATGATAAAGAGTCCTTTCGTGAATCCACTGTCAACAGATATATATTATAGTACGGAGGATAAATCAACGTAAAAATTGCAAGATAATTTGCTAAATTGATGACATGTATCAAAACAACAACAATAAATACCTGACAGATTGTCTTTGCCTGTCAATAAATAATTACCATGAACAAAAAAAATATTGACGACGAAAATCGTTCCTATTCTAAATCATTAATTATTACGATTTAATGCAACTACTGTGCTTTCATAGGTATAATAAATAAGTATATAATTATATGATTTATATGCAATGTTGTTCCCATTTAAAAATAATTAATTATAATTTCGATAAATATATTATTTTACACATGGCAATTTCTGAAAACGTAACTGCGTTTAGTTTACCATTTTATTACGTTTATTTATTGAAAATAATTGAAATATTATTTTTGATTTTATTAATTAATCCCAAGTTCTAAAATATTATACATCCATGAAAATCAATGCCTTAGTTGTCTTAATAAGTGGTACAAATTATGTAGCTGAACACCGAAAGAAGTATGCGGTACGATTTTTGCCATTCACATTATTGTTTCTCCTTTACTAAGTTGTAATATCTTTTTATCCTTTTTCATTTCATACAACTCTTTTCCATCCTCAGGTTGTCTGCTATAAATTGCAGCTATATATATATAAAACCACCTTTTAACTTCAAAAATTATTCAAAATATTCGAAAAAAGCTAATAAAATCATACATATGGAGCATTGCCCTTTACGCCTGTGAAACATGGACCTTAAGACAGGCAAAAGTTGGAAGCCTTTCAAATGTGTTGCTGGCGCCAAATGGAGAAAATGTCCTGGACAGAAACGATCACAAATACAACATATTAAAAAGAGTAAATGAAGAATCACAAATATAGGCGTGAAGATAGACGCAAGAAGAAAGAGAGGAAGACCGAGAAGAAAGTTTACTGATCAACTTAAAGAAAAACTACAAGTGGACAGTTATCAAGAAGTAAAAGAGATGGCTCTACAATGGGATAAATGGAGAATGCTTCACAGACAAGTGCCAAGAAATTAAATTTTGTATGGATAGATATAAAACCGGTGGTCTTGTCGCTTGCTAGCTGCGATTTCTAACAGACAACCTGAGGATGGACAAGAGTCGAATGAAATGAGAATCTTTGAGTATGTGCGTATAGTATGTACCAACTCATTTTTTTTTTGCAGTAGGGTAAATAGTATTGCATTATATAGAAAGAAATAAAGACACATAATTATTATGTTTTGTTTAATATTAAAGATATCTAGACTGATGATGTCTTCCCGGCCGAATTTCGGCCACGGCGGCCATTCTCAATGGAGATTAGCCAATTGCGCAGGACATATTATAGTGCACAAGTGTGTGCACAAACACAGGGGCACTTTCTATGATCCGATGACTCCATCACTCTCATGATCCGATGGGACGACTAGCGACACGACCGGAAAGAGATCAGGCACAGGACCGACGGCTGTACGTGCTCTCCGAGGCACGGGGGTGTAATACCGCCAACTTCCAGACTTCGGGCTGATACTAATAAATTTCTTTTTACGGAAAAATCCCAAAATCACTTTTTGACCCGACCCGGGATTTGAACCCAGTACCTCATTTTCTGCGGTTGAACACGATACCGCTATACCAACGAGGCAGTCATATCTAGACTAACTGTACATTGAAGGAAGTATTTTAAAAGAAGCAATTTTCAAAACGAAACATCTCAAATGTAAATCCCCCGCCTTACAATGTTATACTTATATTTAACTGCTTAACTCTCACTTGAACTTAACCTAAGTTATACGTAAGTATGGTGTAACAAACGGGCGCGATTACGCCCTTAAAGCTAGCATTATGTTGCGCGCTTTCCCTCGATGTAGGTTAAAAGCAAGTTGCATTAAGGTGCCTTGACACAGCCTTACACTATAATGGGGATCATAGTATATATGCGCAGAATGCCACGCTAGTATATCGTTAATTTGTTTACACTTATTTACTTAACTGACTGCCTCGTTGGTCTAGGGGTAGCGTGTTCAACCGCAGATAATGAAGTCTTGGGTTCAAATCCCGGATCTGGGCAAAAATGATTTTGGGAATTTTCCGTAAAAAGAAATTTCTCAGTGTCCCCGAAATCTGGAAATTGGCGGTATTACACCCCCGCGCCTCGGAGAGCACGTAAAGCCGTCGATCTTGTTCCTGACCTCTTTCCGGTGGTGTCGTTAGTCGACCCATCGGATTATGAGAGTGATGGAATAGAAAGTGCCCCTGTGTTTCCGCACACACTTGTGCACTATAATATGTCCTGCGCAATTGGCTAGTCTCCGTTGAGACTGGCCGCCGTGGCCGAAATAAAAAGAATTCTTCCCAGTACCTTGTAGTTCAAGCATATTCGGAACTAGCCCCTCCCACTTACCCACCACTGCAACTCCTGTAAGCCAGGGTCAACAGTAGCACATATTGAAATGACACTGAGCGGTGAGGCTCAGGCATGTCCCGGGGAATCGCCATAACTGTCTCGGATCCCACAACGAATTTAATCAGAGAGAAAAAAGGAGGAGTTAGAAAATGAATAGTTCCACTTGCCTCCAGAGCAAAGCGGGATACAGAATGATATAAAGAGGCTATAGCCTCATAAAACGAAAAAATTGCAACTAGAGAGGCCAGCTGCAAAAGCACCGAGGATCAATTTAAGGGTCCTAAGTGAGCTGTTATATTTGACTCCAATAGTAGGTATGGCAAAAGCGCTTAAACGTACGGAAGTTGTACCTTGTTGCTACAAGATCCTTGTAATAAAAAAAAAATATTATGCGTTACATCTAATCTCTTTCCGATCGTATTGGCTACACCGTCCCATTGGGTCATAAGAGTTAGGGAATAAACAATCCATCTATTTTTTTCACACACACTTGTTCACTGCAATATAGTAGGTACAGAGAACAAGGACTAGCAGACTAGCCATCTGTGCAGGAATTATATCTTTCCCACGAGAATACGCTTTCTTTCTAATACGAGAATACGCTTTTACACTTGAAGTCTAATAACAAAATAAATTAGTAAATCTCAGTAGGGTAGGTGTATTTTACAGAAATGGCCACGTTTAGGTTAGGTTATGCCAGGACTAAAGTCTACCTATATTACTGGGTTATTTGAAATATTGCAAATTTGACAAATGAAGTATGTGGTCAAATGAATATTATTTTAATTGCTAAGTATGATTGTAAAGTACCCCGCAATACAGGGACTCAATTCCTAGCGCGGGCGTTATCTTTATAAAAAAACTTGAGAGGTGTCAAGGGACACCCGGATGGAACGAAGTTATTTCTTATTATTTATTATGTACAATATAGTATACTGTATACACTCAACAAAAATAATCGTCGCGACACCACACTGTTCAATGCGAAATAGAAATGAAAATATCTCGCTTGCTTTCTATAAGAGAGAGACAGAGACAGACAGAGAAACATGCGCACGCCGTACAGCTGCAAAAAGTGTCGTGACAACTTTTCGTAAGATTTTTTTCCGTCTAGCCCCCTTTCACAACGCGCGATAAGGAACTTCGTTCCAAAAATGTCTGCCTAAGGTCTCTAAAAAGGAATTGTGTCCATCATTTGGGGCATACACCTCCGCCGCTTGGCAGGCAGGTTGGTGTTCACAGTGTGGGGCTCATAATACACACAGATACGCTGCTGCTTATTCTCTAGTAGATATTCCCTCGGAACGACTTCTACATATATCCTTCACGGGATGAGATAGTATGATGATATTCGAACAAAAATCGAAATCTTCATCTTGTCAAATGATTACATCATAATAATAGTGTTGTTATTTCACAATATTATTTTTAAATTAATTTTTTTGTCAAACATGATCACACTAATATTATAAAGCTGAAAGTTTGTGAGTGTGTATGTTTGTTACTTCTTAACGGCTAAACGGCAGGAGCGATTTTAATAACATTTGCTATGGAGTTAGCTGTCACCCTGGATTAACACATGTAATACTATATATATATATATATATATATATAATAATAATAACACAGGCTATAAAGTTTAACGCGGGTAAAACCGCGGGGCACAGCTAGTTAAACATAAATATAAACGTCTAGATGCTCTTGAAATGCCATGTGAAAATACCAGGGAAAGATATTACAAGTGCAAACAAGTCAACATGTAAATAGAAACAGTATATAAATTTATAATCCAAAATACACTCTACCACAAAAGAAATTGTCAGCAAAAAACACAATAGCTACGTTAAGAAATACAGCCAACCTTGGAAATAGCGATAAACATAGCAATTTGTTAACGTTCACTAGCGCTCGTGTTGAGATGTGGTTAGGTTGTATGACCCAAGTTAAAGCAGCTGGGCATCTAACTACCTCAACTTAGTAAACTTTATCAAGGATTAGAGAAGTATCCATGTTAACTAAGGGTCGATCTTTGGGCTAATTTTAGAACCAACTAACTTCAAAGTAAATTACTTATGTTTCGTTTTGGTATTGAATATTATCCAGCTTATAGCCAGATGCTCTCATCGGTCTGTAATCAGTATCCATGTTAACTAAGGGTCTTTAGGCTAATTTTAAAACCAACTAACGTCCAACTAAATTACTTATGTTTCATTTTGGTATTGAATATAATCCAGCTTATAGCCAGATGCTCTCATCGGTCTGTAATCAGTATCCATGTTAACTAAGGGTCGATCTTTGGGCTAATTTTAGAACCAACTAACGTCCAACTAAATTACTTATGTTTCATTTTGGTATTAAATATAATCCAGCTTATAGCTGGAGCAACTAGGCTCGCGGTCAATCCAAAGATGAGTGAGCGCCAAAGTGGTTGAATTTCTGAGCGTCTCCATGTTTCAGTCCCGGTTGTAGCAATAAATGGAACAGTCGTTAAGTCATATCAGAGGCCTAATGGGCGGCTTTAACAACTCTAGTAAGTACTGCCCACACGATGAGTAAGTAAGATTTAATATTATAATATATAATATAATAGATTTGAGTAATTTAATGGAATTAGTAGATAAAATAGTTATGAATAACCAACTAGGACGTAGAACAAAAATAATTGCCTCAGAATAATTTATAAGGATTATTAATTATCATTATTAAGGAGTTATTAATATCATTAGAACAAAACACTTTCTTACACTGACTGTTATTTAGACTTGAGATGTATTTTGTTTAGAAAAGGAATTTACAATATTATAATAGAAGTTATGTGCACCAAAGGAATACACCCAATAAGAATAAACTCTCTTCAAATTATCATCGCCTGCATAAAGTGGACAGTTCCTTAGTGGGATTAGGTATCCGGTTTTACAATAAAATTCCTAAGTATTTGCTAGAATTGCCCTATGACAAGTTTAATTTAGCTGTAAAATTCAATTTAATTAAAGAGGCATACTACACTATTGACGACTATATGAATGACAACAACGCATGGAGTACGTTAGGCTGAACAAAAAAAAATATCGACTGATTGTAATTTATTTTATTAGGTTTCCTTTTTTTTATTTTATTGGAATTATGTATGTTATATAGTTAATTATCATCTTAATTTCTGACGTTATATGAAAAAGATATTTATTTTTTAGACTGAAGAATTAATATGACTGTTTGTAGTTTAGTTTCAGACGACCTGTAATTAACTTGTTGACATTTGTTTAGGTATTTTTATATCTTTATTGACTGTTATATTGACTAGTTTTAATGTACTAACAATTTATTTTATAATATGTGTCGTGGAAAAGTGTATCTTGTGTGCCTAATTGCAATAAATGAATTTCCATTCTATTCTATTCTGATTTCAAATTAGCGACAAAGAACAATATTCGTAATTTTCTTTCAATACAAATATAGTAAGTAGTAATTTAACCTATCACGCCCCCAATTCCATGTAATATTAATTTAACAAATTTTTATATAATTATATTTCTTTCTAAGTGAGTTCTTATAAAAGCATAGGGCATATTTAGTAGTGACATTTTAGTTTTGTCGCGAAATAATTAGTAAAAATAAGCGACACGTTATGAGCTGTCGACTAATTATGTGCCCGGTGCGCGTATACGTGGGAAGTTTTATTTGTTGGGCAAATCTAAGCGGCTTCCCACGACTCTTGCAAGATCGTCGGTCCACCTTGTAGATGGCCTGGATCATATGTATGTTTTTAGAAATTACAAGTTTACCAGCAAAAAGTACTTAGTAATTTATAAGGAGGTCAATCGTAGAATCCAACTCGGCTGGGCAGCTTTCGGGAAGCTACGCAATATCTTCTCGTCCCAAATACTGCAGTGTCTCAAGTCGAAAGTCTTCGACCAGTGTGTGTTGCTAGTGATGACTTACGGAACAGAGACGTGGTCGCTCACTATGGGCCGTATCAGGCGGTTCAAGGTCACACAAAGAGCAATGGAAAGGGCTATGCTTGGAGTTTCCCTGCGAGATCGAATCAGAAATGCTGAGATCCGCAGGCGAACCAAAGTAACCGAAATAGCCCAAAGAATTGCCAAACTGAAGTGGCAGTGGGCAGGGCACATAGCTCGTAGAACTGACGGCCGATGGGGCAGAAAGGTTCTCGAGTGGCGACCACGAACCGGAAGACGCAGCGTGGGAAGGCGGGGCCCCCTACACGGTGGACCGACGATCTTGTGCGGGTCGCGGGAAGTCGCTGGATGCGGGCCGCGCAGGACCGGCTATTGTGGAGATCCTTGGGGCAGGCCTTTGTCCAGCAGTGGACGTCTTTCGGCTGATATGATGATGATGTATGGCCACCAAATAGTAAGAGGTTACCGAAGCCTATGACAGTAACAGCACACATAGTTGGTATGGTATACACTTACGCATCGTCCTTTTCCGACAAGTCAAGCAGTGTCGACAGCATTATAAACATGAGTAAACCACAAGAGTATTTATATTACTACTATCCGTGTGTATATTCTTCACAATACAACCCACAATTATAAAAAAAACTGAACTTAAAAACCAATGTAATAATGATTCTCAAAGTTTACGAGAAATTTTTAATAAGAAATTTTTACAGTTTTATTGAACATAGTTGATGGTTTTCTATCATTGCTATTTTATCCGCACAAGAGTATATTATTTCTCATATATTGTAAGTTAGATATGGATAGACTTTGAGGCTAACTATTAAGTAACGTAGGATTAAGAATTTACTAAAATAGTTAACCAATAAATCTATATTATCTGTATAATTATACAAATAACTATTTCTTCCAACTACGTAGTAATTTTATCATTAAACACAGCAAAACTTATCACAAAGGTTATCAGAAATGTCATATGAAATCTCAAGGCTACACAATTTTTCGTTAAATACAAGTAATATACTGTTTTATATTTTTTATTTAGTTATAAATTTACTAAGAGGTTTAATCTATACATATAAATAAAATTCGAGTGTCTTGTTTGTAATATTGAAAAATCCGTTTTTACTACATGTATATGAATATATATAAGGCACATACACCAAAATAAATTTTTTTACCATTTTTGTCTGTCTGTCTGTTTGTTCCGGCTAATCTCTGTAATGGCTGGACCGTTTTTGACGGGACTTTTCTTGACAGGTAGCTAATGTAACAAGGAGTAATTTAGGCTACGTTTATTTTAAAAAACATCATTTATATTATGCCCGGTTCCTTTATTTTACGATCCGTCATTGGACCAACGTTACCATCCGTAATTCAGTTACCGATACCGATGCAAAACTAGTGTTCCACAATGCCCTACCTGCGACGAACATCCGTAGTTTAAACCACCTACGACTCGTTCGGCGATGAACCTCTCGCTCCTCTTCACGATTAGTTATAACAAAACGTCGTACGTCAATTATGCAACTAAAATCATTTATTATTCTGTAATATTATGTGAGTAATAGTACAAATTACTGTACTTATAGTTACAGTAATAATTTAATTTGCGTTTTAGGTTTAAAATATTTATAAATCATTAGTATTGAAAATTTGATGTTACGAGTGCATGGTGTGAACAAAACGCGTAACAGGAAAGCGCATGGCGCATGCGTCTGACGTCTGACGTCTGTCCAGGAGAATTTCATAGTTTCTAAATAAGTTTTTAAATTGAGTATTTAATCTAAGGTTTGTGGTTATGAAATCTTAGAAGATAGAAAAATAATCAACCCTTTCTAACGGAAAACAAAGCCATGAATTCTCTATCAGTTTCGGAGCTAGACATCACGGAAATCTCCTCAAACACTATGTTAACTACCAAAATAAAATACAAACGACTGGTAAACCGACCGAATTCGACTAGTAATCAAAGCAGTAACGCCTCGTTATTTTGACAGTTCCGTGACAGTAGAAAATATTTATAGGAACACTTTCGAACGCATCTCCATACAATAAGCTTACTAACGTCCTCCCATCCGTTAGTAACCAGACGTTGGTTATTTGGATAACGACTAGTATTTTTTAGGAACGGTTTTGCGTTACGGCTGGTAGAAATTCTAACTATTCGTAGTAGAAACGATTCGTTTTTGGAATATAGGAACCGGGCGTTAGAGAACACAGAAAAAAGCCTTAACACGCGGATGAAGTCGCGTTCTATGTACATAGGCTTAGCAGTGCCAGACATTTTATTGTTAGTGTATCCAACCTATTTGTGAGAGAAAATAAATACATTTTTTTATTATGTACCATAGCAAGAAACTGAATAATGAATGCACTCGTGTTAATTTAGTGCCCTTGCATGCCAACATACCACGTTGATAACTCACTATGCACTCGATGCAACAATCTACTCTTTACTCTTAAGATACGAAAACTTTGGTGCGCGAAAACTTTGTTACCCAAGATAAGATCAATTTGCTTTTGAGGATAGGATAAGGTAGCAGGAAAGTTACTAAGACTCGATATTTATTTGTAGACTTAGGCCAGTTTATTTAATTCATTTCGTAATCATCGTCCTGTTCGTGAGAGGCATCAAGGAATCCATGAGTGATTTAGAATTTAAAAATCGTGGCAAGCTTTTATAGCGTCGTATCCTTATGCGAACTTTAGTGGCGAATGCTTTAAAGAACTGAATATTTAGTAAGTAGTGATAATTACCGAGTTTGCTCAATAATTGGAAAGCCTAAAACCAGGACCAGACTTTCGTAGTATGAGTATTTGTTTCGAGGTATGTTGTTATCTCAAAATCAAATGTGCTTTAGACAACGCAACTGAAGTAAAACTTCAAACTGGCTATGAGAGACAATGTGTATCTCTCTCTCGCCCCTTCAGTAATATACGAAACGTAACTTTCTCTCGCCCGAACACATTTTTCGTAACGCTCTTGTCACCAGCTTAGTCCATAATTTAAGCGGAAAATATGTTATGGTTGATAAAAATCTTGAACCACGCAACGCTTCAGTTCACATATTCCACCCATTCCCTAGAATGTCTGGAATATGTAAAGATTGCACACGAGAGACCGACCAGCGAAGAATTCCACGATACCTTCTTGTAAATCGGAAAAATAAGTGGAGTTACGTGTATTGGTAATACGAGAAAATATCATTAAGAATTATATCGAGCGACGAGAATTCCTCGAGGAATAAAGCAAGAAAACTCGAGTCTTCATACTTAAGACGAACTTAGTGCTTATATGTAGCACGAAATACCACGACCTTATGTTACTGTTCATTAGGTTGCGGCTTCGTGGAATTACGTGAATTAGCAACATAATAATATCCTTGGAGATTATTCACACACGTCCATCTGATCCCAAACTAAACAGAGCTTGTACTATGGAGACCAAATAACTGATATACTACATATAGTAAATACGTACTAATATAGATAATTACACCCAGACATAGGATAGACAGACATGTTCTTGCACACAAATACATGTTCTGGGTGGGAATCGAACCCACAACTTGCAACGTGCAAGGCGAGTATTTTCCAAATACGCCAACCCGTCAAATAAAAAACATTATAACCTATGTTCATTCCATGTGGTGCAGCAGCGGTTAAAACATTCGCCCATCTACTCCATACCCGTGTGCGATTCCCACACAATAATATAATAATAGTAATCTTTATTTCAGACATAAAAAACCCATAATATCACATCAATTTAACATAAATTTACAAAGACATTCAATATAATTACAATACGAATCTAATATTACATATAATAAAATCGTAGGAAAGTCAAAACTGTATATTTAATATTTTTTGAAAAGGATACAACTGGGCGTGGTCTACAATCGATATCGAAGCCAAAAATATAGTTTTTAGAATTTTTGTCTGTGTGTCTGTTTGTCTGTAAGTATGTCCGGGCTAAACTCAAAAAGTACTGCATGGATTTACTTTAAATTTTGCATGAATATAACTAAGAGGTCGGGTCGACATATAGGCTACATATTATCACGTTATCATCTACGGGGCAGGATTTAAAAAAAAATATGCAGGTAAAACTGCGGGGCTCAGCTAGTATTTAATAATTGTAGAAAAAGTAAATTAATCTACTATATAAAAATAAGTCGGCTATTCCTTCCTGACGCTATAACTCCAGAACGCACGAACTGATTTCCACGGTTTTGCATTCGTTGGAAAGGTCTCGGGCTCCGTGAGGTTTATAGCAAAGAAAATTTATAAAATTTAACGCGTGTAACACCGCGGGGCACAACTAGTTAATAATATAAAAATAAAGTGAAATGTCAATGTAATAATTATAACTTGAAATTCATAAGTTAATATATAAGTAGGGTATATTAAGTATGATCATAACTATGTATTGGATATATAATGTTCTAATTGTGAAACTGGAAGAATGCTGGTACTTATAGCACAGGATTTCCTATTTTAAGTACCAGCAGACCGCTATAATTAAGATTTTCTGTTCCTATAATCTGTATAATTTTTTCTGCTAACTATGTACCTACTTCTAAATTTGCGCCAATAAAGGTTTTTATTTATTTATTTATTTAAAAAAAATCAAATTCTGAATTTGATTTTTTTTAAATAAATAAATAAATAAAAACCTTTATTGGCGCAAAATTATAATCATACAAACAATCAATTTAAACATAATAATTGTATAAACAGGTCAACACAATTCAAATTAAATAAATTAAAACTAAACGAATACATACCTAATATAAAAATATGTAAATATTTATCATCTATATTGTAAATAATCCAACCCAGTGTCTTTGAAAGGGGCAGTCAAAAGCCGCTATCCTTTTTAGAATGCTGTTACAATTCATTTATACATTCATTCATTTATATGTTTATAAAGTAACCCGTGATACAGGGATTAATTACAATAGTGGGAGTTGGCTTTTTTTTTCAAGTAAAAAAATAATTAAAACATTCAACCAAATCTGTTCAGCCGTCTTCGCGTTACCGAGTAGCGAACATTTAAAATTCAATTTTTTACATTTATAAGAGTAGGTATATTTATTTTTTGCATGCCACAGTCATGTATAGATTGCAAACAAAGATGTGCTCAACACGAAACGGTACGATTACATAGTCATGACCGTAAATACTTAGTAGGATGTGTTTTTTGTCAACGGGCCAACCGCCCCAGCCAGAAAGAGGTCATCTGTAGGATTGATGGCTTTAAATGCTCTTCAAGGCATCAGCGTATTACATTTTTTTTTATTAAAAGCTATTGGGATGTTTTCATGATATCAATAGATGTTAGCACTTTTTTTAACCTGACCCCGGAATTGACCGAAAACACGAGTGTGCCGAGGTGCTAGAGAGGTGACCACCTTAACACCTGCGCCACATCTTTCGAGTTGTGGAACGATTATTTGTTCTGAGTCTGCGTGTAATTTATTTACAATAGATTTAGAAATACATAAGTTTGTCAATCAGTTCTCCGGTGGCTATAAAACAGGTTCTGCCTAGTTTGGGATCTGGTAGTGTGTTAGTTGCCAAAAGACTGTTTTTTTCAATATCAGAGGGCAACAAACGAGCAAGTGGGTCCCGGCCGGTAAGTGATCACCACCGCCCATGGACACTCGCAACACCAGAGGGGTCGCAGTGCGTTGCCGGACTTGATAAGAGTCGGCAAACACTTATTGCAGACTCTCCTCACCCCGATAAGCTCTGGCGACATTACTCACACGCGGAAATACAACATTAAACTCTTAATGTTATTATTAAGGAATCTCTTCTGCAAGGTGGAGGTACTTCCCCAGTTGGGCTGCTCTTTGAGTGAATGGACGCTGTGCCCTACCTCTACTTGCCCTTACTCTACTAAAAATATAATCTCTCTATAAAAGATATTGAATATTGTTAAATAAAATAAATAAAAAAGGTTTTTATCCATGTAGATTTAAAAAAAGCGTATGTAAATAGTCAGAACATGTTTGTAGTAATATAGTTAACATAATTATTTCTAATTACATATTGATATTTAGGTACACGGATTGACAAAACATTTATAAAATTTATTTTATAACAGTAATGATATATAGATAGCTTGTATTAAGTTGTTGTCAAAGAGACTATGTTTGGGTTTAATTATCGGAATTTATCGTTTAAGCTATATTTTACTACATTATTACATAATAATATATTGTGGTTCTGTCTATATTAAAGTACCAATTCATTATTATTATTATGGCGGACCTTGTGGTTCTAAGACGGTCACGCTTTAATACTACCTCCGGATCCAAGTTATTTATACAAGTACATTATTATACCAGCAGCCACCACAAAATACGTAACAACATTTTAATTAAAAATTGCAATTATTCAAACAGTTATTTGCAAGAAACTCATAAAAGCTAGTTTCTTTACGTTGTAATTGCTTTACTCGTATTTATCCCGTAAATGAAAAAGTGCATAACTAAGCAACGCAGCAACTTCAACTCGTAAACTAAGAACGTTTTTTAAATTAAGTATACAGTGACAAGTAGGTCGAGATAAAAGTACTGAGATTTACTGAAGCAAAGGTTAATTTACAGCCAGCCAGTTGCATTTATAACTCGGTAAAATGTCCCACTTGAATAGCTAATTAACGTATTAATTACATTATAGCACTGAGTACGAGTAGTAATTACAATTCAGGTACTTAATCTCGGTAATATTTTTTAAACTCATATGAGTCACTTTTTTTAAAGAACAATGGTTCTTTTAAAAAAGTGACTCGGCATACTCGGCCGCAACACTGTTCTTTTAAAAACAAGTGACATATAAACGCTGACGTCAAATTCTTTGGAGATGGGTGTGGAGGTTTCTATTGCGGACGTGCCACTTGGCATTAACCAATTATGAAGCATTTGGAGTAGATGGCTGAACCTAGGAGCGGCGTGTGCGATCATAGAACTCGCGTAGGTCATAATGGGTCGAATGCACGTATTGTAAATTCTCACTTTTTCGCAAGAGCCATTTTACTGTGCTGCTATGCACGGCTGTGCACTTGGACGGGTTCAAACTCGATTCTCCTAATTCAACCCAATTTGGAGTTGGAGTAGTTGATAGATGATAGTCGGATTCTTCCTGAAGTGTAAAAAGCGGTATCGTCTGCGAAGAGCGCTAATTGGGCCTTCTTGGGGATGCGCAGAGCGAGAACAGGAACGGGGAAACTCTTGGCAAACTACTGCGCGAATCGGATGGGGTGATTTCTTGTAGTAAATCAGCGTGCCTACTTTCATGGAGTCGATCCAGTCAGTGCTATTGTTTTGCTATCGTGTCTGCAACAAATGCAGCATAATCTATTTGTATAAAATAATGTTTGGCGTCATTTTAAATGTCAAATAATTTCTAATACACGATTAAGCTAATATCTGGAAGTCCGTTTGTTACACTCAATTAGAACTTGTATGCGGTGATTCAAATCAGCATAGATTTCAGATCCAACGACCGTCTTCATGCATATTCATAATTTCGAATATTGCCCCAAGATTAGCCTCAACTGCTGTTGAATACATGTAGTGATGAAATAATCCAATATGGCCAGAATTCGTAATATATTGTTTAGATAGATGAACTTATGACAACTGGAACCTCAAGTGTTCTTAATCGTTAACACAGATATGATTTACCACTTACTGAATTTACACTCGATTCTGCCTTTCGTAATAAAAATGGTCAGTGGAGAACGAAAATAAATATACTTATTAGTTCATTAGCTTATTAATATTATCCTTCTTGCATATTCTGCATATTTGTTATGGATGAGGTCGCCTGTTTTCTAACGACCGGGACCGTGTCTTCTGAAAGACAGAGATGCTCAGAAATCAAAACCACATTTAAGGTCACCCATCTGTATATCTTATCTATTTTGATTGTGTTATTATTAGTCATTATAAATGCCTCGTTGGTCTAGCGGGTTCAAATTCCAGGTCGGGCCAAAAGTGATTTTGAGATTTTTATGTAAAAAGATAAATTCCTCAGTATCAGCCCCAAGTCTGGAAGTGGCGGTATGATACCCCCGTGCCTCGAATATCACGTAAAGCCATCGGTCATGTACCTGACCTCTTTCCGGTCGTGTCGCTAGTTGTCCCATCATGAGAGTGACGGAATAAAAAATTGCCCCTGTGTTCGCGCACACCCTTGTGCAATATAATTAGTCACGCGCAGATAGCTAGTATCCATTGTGACTGGCCGCCATAACCGAAATTCGGCTACGGAGGACATAATTCACATTATTATTATAAATGTGATAGTGTTATACTAAATGTCAATAATCAACATATAACTTTGAATATCTAACACGCCTACTTTTCAATTCATTCCTATCATAGTAATGGATTATAAAAATGCAATCATGCTGAATCACTGCCCACAGACCACAATATTCTATAACGAGGCACAAAACACAAATTCTACTGAAACATTCGCTAGAATGACAATGGCAAAACGTGAAATGCTAAAAGCACTAAAATCGAAGCGTATTTGAATCCATTAAATGAATCCACCCACCTATTCACAAACAACAATCAACCGACACAAAAATCAACCAAAGTATCTTTTGTACGAATGTATTATCCGTCAATTTACACAATTTGTACGCGAACAAAGAGCGAAGTGTAAAGCGGATATTACAAAGACGGGCTTAGCTGGCGCGTCTGTAAGCAAATTGCAATCGAAACTAAGGGCATCATCGAATTCCCGGTTACCGTTTATATTCTTTTTACTCGTTTTTACCCATTTGCAAATAACAAAACAGTGCTGAAGTTCTCTAGCCGTGTCCGCGGTTTCACCTGCGTTAAACTAAAACATAAATTACAGCCTATGTGTTTATATGAAACTTTGTGGTAATAAAGCTAATGTTTTAAAATTACTACAAAGTTTCATCAACATCCATTGGGTAGTTTTTGGGTGTAAGAGGTATAAAAATTCATACATCCATTAATCCATACTCAAAAAGTATTTTACTTTTTTTTATCCGTCAGTTTACATAATTTGTACACGAACAAAGAGCGAAGTGTAAAGCGGATATTACAAAGTCGGGCTTAGCTGGCGCGTCTGTAAGCAAATTGCAATCGAAACTAAGGGCATCATCGAATTCCCGGTCACCGTTTATATTCTTTTTACTCGTTTTTACCCATTTGCAAATAACAAAACAGTGCTGAAGTTCTCTAGTCGTGCCCGCGGTTTCATGCGCATTAAACTTAAAAATAAATTACAGTCTATGTGTTTATATGAAACTTTGTGGTAATAAAGCTAATGTATAGCTATATTATTACTACAAAGTTTCATCAAAATCCGTTGAGTATTTTTTGCGTGACAGAGTTATTAAAATCCATACATCCATTAATCCATACTCAAAAAATTTCGCATTTATAATATTATTAGGATTTTTATTAATTTTTTTCCGTTTTGTTATATCCGTCAATTTACACAATTTGTACACGAACAAAGAGCGAAGTGTAAAGCGGATATTACAAAGTCGGGCTTAGCTGGCGCGTCTGTAAGCAAATTGCAATCGAAACTAAGGGCATCATCGAATTCCCGGTCACCGTTTATTTTTTTTTACTCGTTTTTACCCATTTGCAAATAACAAAACAGTGCTGAAGTTCTCTAGTCGTGCCCGCGGTTTCACCCGCGTTAATCGTAAATAGAAAATTACAGCCAATGTGTGGTGTGTTTTTATGAAACTTTGTGGTAATAAAGCTAATGTATAACTATGAAAATATGCGAAATTTTGTGAGTATGGATGTATGGATTCTTATATCCGTTAATCCGTTGGGTAGTTCTTGCGTGAAAGAGTTATAAGAATCCATACATCCATACTCACAAAATTTCGCATTTATAATATTAGTAGGATTTTTCTTTATTATTTTCCAAGTATTTTTTATTGGTCATCGTGTTTTTACTGCATTCATCATCCGTATAACAGCTGTAAACTCCAGCCACTACTGGACAAAAGCCTTCTTCAAGAATCACTTTGGGGGTATGACATAATCGCTACACTTGGCAGACAATTTGGCGATCGCTGTAACATGGTCATACTACACAGAAGGAAGCTGCTGCCCATCCTCTGGTAGATATTCCTTTGGGTCGTTTTCTACGCCCCCCAAGAGAAGAGATGGGGTGATGATATTCTGATATTCGCCGCCGTCACCACACAGCATTTAACTGCATTAGTAGCAATGTAAATTTTAATTTATTTATCTCAAGTTTTGTAACGGGTTGTTGGTGTAGATTTTCTACTTAGTCATATTTAAAAATGTTCTAAATCATCTTTACAGTCATCGTTTATAGTTATTTTATCCATTTTCAAGTAACAATACAGCGCTGAAGCTTTGCCACACATATATTTCATATCTATCTTTATTATTTTCCGTTTTTACCACGTTTATTTCCTTTTCAGCATGTTTTGTTTCATTAGTAGCGATCGTCAAATCATGTATAGTATTAGCACTGGTTTTCTTAATTCTCAAATCACGTTCAAATCTTTCACAATACGTTATTCGGTTTTATTACAATTTTACATATTGTTGGTAGGTACAAAACCCTCAAATATAACTAATCAGATAACAATTAATTGTCGATATCAACTTTTGAAGCCAAAATTAAGTACTACAAAAAGCTTCACAGTGCAGTCTCACAAATCTAGAATCAACTTTATGCATTTTGTCTCCGTAACTGGGTCGCTATGAAATTTCCTTGAAAAATACCCGTGACAGACCAGTTATAATTCATTTCATTGTACGTCACGTTGCATGTAACATAGCCTAGAAAGCTTGAAATTGTTTTTTGATATCAAGCTTTTGAACTAAAACTTCTAAAAACCAGAGACTAATCACCAACAACCCTCACAAGGTCATCGATCCATCTTGTAAAGAAGCGTTCAAGCACTCCTTGACAATAACTTAATATAAACTAGCTAAATATCATTACTATGCTAAAATAAATCTTACTGCAATTTTTTCCATACAATACGTGTACCTAAATATCTATATGTACCTAGATATAATTATAAATTGATTAATTAATTTTATATTACTACAAACATGTTCTGACTATTTACAAGCGCTTTTATAAAGACTAAGTGAATAAATACCTTTTTTATTGATTTATTTATTCAATTATTACGTAACGCAAGTGTTGGAGATTTTTGATCCCCCGTATCGCACCGTTGCGTTTTTATGTATCCCATCCCCCATATTAAAACCTTACGTGACCATCAAGTGACCATATTTACCTAAAAGTTACAATTATGTGGCGCAACCGGTATTTTACGCCAGATAATTGTAACTTTTAGGTAAATGTGGTCACTTAGTCGCTAGAATACCTTTGTTATGGTTAATATTATTAAAAATAAAATTTTACATAATGGGTAGTTATAACCCCCATCCCCTCCCGTCCCCTTTAACGCATCGCAACGTTTTACAAGACGCCCTTTCCTCAAAATTCGTTTCGTATTACTTGTACGCTCCCTAAGGGGCCAGCTCACGTTCTCTTCCGGTTCGTGATCACCACTCGAGAACCTTCCCCAGCATAGTTGATTCTACGAGATCTCTACTCCACCCACTGCCTCTTCAACTTGGCAATTTTTGTCATACATTCGAATTCGAACACACTGGTCGATGATTTTTGACTTGTGACACTGCGGTATTTTGGACGAGAAGATGTTACATAGCTTCCCGAACGCTGCTCAGCCGATTCAGATAATAATGCAATGTAATTCGTTTAGGAATTACACTGTAATTATATTATTGGAACGAAGTTCCTTATTGAGCGTTGCGAAAGGGGGCTAGACGGAAAAAATTAAGACGAAAAGTTGTAATGACCCTTTTTGATATAGTAAGCTATTGTAAGCCGTGCGGCGTGCGCGTTTTTCTCTGTCTGTCTCTCTCTCTCTCTCTCTCTCTTATAGAAAGCAAGCCAGATATTTTCATTTCGTTTTTCTATTTCGCATTGAACAGTGTGGTATCGCGACGATTATTTTTGTTGAGTGTATACAGGTTTTTTGTACATAATAAAAAATAACTTCGTTCTATCCGGGTTTCCCTTGACAACTCTCAAGTTTTTTTTTCCTTAATGTACACAAAAACATCTTGCGAGCTTAATTACAGGATTGTAAAGCTAAATGTTTAATAAAACCGTAATGGGCGTTGCACATATAAGTGGGTCGGCACATTCGGTATAAGTCGGCACTGCGGCAGTATTTGTTGAAAGACAATGCCGGCTCGAAGCAATTACTACATAATTATGTTCGACTTTATTCGGCTAGTGTAGATCGTGTAGATTTTTCGGGCAGTTTAGTAGTGCTATAATATTTATCTTCATATATACTGGTTGTACCAATTAAGGCTTGGCTTTAATTGGGCACCGGACTATATATGTGCTGTTAAGCAGCCGGCATAACATACATACAGTTGATTATGTCGCCCAGCTGTGCCGATTTAGAGTCTGTGCACACCAAGTTTTTTGAACGAGCCGTCGACGCGCGTTTCTAGAACTAAAACGTTTGTCGTACAGACAGAGCAGTTTCGTGTTTGTTTGAATCGATGCTAACGCGCGTCTGTATCGATACAACGCACGTCAACGGTGCGCTTAATAAACGTGGTGTGCATAGGCCATTATCCAGCTTGCTTTAGTGTGTAGCGGTCCTAAGATACATTTTGAATAATATACCTTTTGTTATTATCGTATAAAAACAAACATTTGGTGCTGACCGGAATTAACCGAGTGTGTCTAATATGGGTTCATTATAATTTAATAAGATTGTTTCATATTTCACTCTCAATCTAATTTTTTTTTTTAATAATATGATTGGTTTAATCATGTGTACGAACTAATCAAAAGATCGTCTACTCTCGATTGGTCCAGGACGCAAGATTATTAAATTTAAGATTTCTATATTTCTATATAGCCCACTGATATGTGTTCAGTTTAATATAAAATACCAAATCATACAGATAACACCTCCGAAACAAACAAACCTTCAGTTATATTAAATTATATATTTTGAGTCTAGACCCAACACTGCGAAGCTTAAACGTCGGAAGATTTGCGGCCATTTCTCAGTAACTGTGTCAGGAAGAAAACTTGCAAACTCATCTGCCGTAGCTCAAAAAAACCACCTAACCCGGATTGGCTAAGTTTAATCCCTGACGGACTATTTAAGTTTTTCCAGTTTTTAAGTTTATATTTTTACGAGAAATAATAATAAATTTGACAATAAAAATAACAACAATCATATCAGGAAAAGTTCTAGTTGTTTCGAGTTTAAGAACTGATTCATCTATTTGGGGTTTAAGAATTTTATTTAGGTAGTTGTTGCGGCGTGGAGTTATTGGATGTTGTTGTATGAGGGTTTTGAAATGAATAGACTCGAATGTCTGGACTAGCCGATTTACTTTTACTGAAGGTAGGTACACATATAACAGATAAGAGTAACGTTTGCCGGCGGTCGATGATAGCAAACGAGTGAAAATCTACCATCAGGAGATGCGTATGCTGGCTACTCTTGCCTAGTATGCGGTCAGACAGTATTACATTCTACCCCGTCACCACTCGGGAAACTAACACTGTTTCTATTAACTTTTAGTATAGTTGGACCGATAAAGATCTGGCATCCGCTATCGACTATCCAAAATATTGATTAGGACTGGTAACGGAGGCCAGACAATGTAAATATTGGTAATCAGCCAAATCAGGCGATTGGGTGGTGGCGCGGCAGCCCTAAATATTTAGGGGATATCTGGAATGAAAAGCTTGATAGATTTTGGCACATTACGTTTTACTCCGCTGTTTAATGAATTACCAATGTAATTTGAATTTGACTGTATTGTACTTTTTATCCTTTAAATACGCGAAGGTATCATATATATATATATATATACTGTCTTAGCCGTTGCGCCACACGTGCAGTCAATATGGGAACTTCGCAAATTTCCCATATATGGGTTCTCGTGGCAGTGATTCTAAATAAGCATTAAAACAATCTCTATAGAAATTGTTTTAATACGAACAAGTTACATATAGATATTTGAGTACACGGAGTGTATGAAAAAACTTTATATAGGTATAACATTTATGATTTATCTAGCTTATATTAAGTTATTGTCAAGCTTATACATAGGTTTAATTATCGAAGTTTTTGGAGAGATATATGTCATAATTGGGAGACGAGTTGATGATCACAGTATGATGGTAATAGTTCGCAGAGAGATGCTTTTGCCGTTTTCTGGGAAATATATAATCTGTCGGGTCGATTTCTACGCTCGCCATAGGATGAGATGGGTTGGTGATAGAAACATTACGAGCCTTGCAACAGTCCTTCAGGAAATTAGTATACTTTTCTGTATAATATTGAATAATTGGGACTAATCGAATTATACTTGAAGGCTTGCTATCCAAATAGAGGAAATTCTAATTACTTGTTGATTAATTCCAAATTCAAGGTAAGTGCTGTTGTACTAGCAGTTCCGCCCACAACTCCAAATATTAACACACCCTGAAGTTTTGTTTAGTTCCTGGAAATGATTTTAGATGAAATATTTAACAAGAGAACTGGTTTTAGCTTTCGTTAGTTTAATTAAATAGGAAATTGTCGAACAAATTTTATTACGAAAGGTAGAAAAAATAAAGGTAGAAATGTCAAAGTTCTCAATTTATTATTTACTAGCTGACCCGACAGACCTTGTCCTGTCTTAACGATGACTATTAACGCACGCTATCTGTCAATACTATGTCAAATAAAAAAAAGTTACATTAAAAAAGGTTATATTGTCCAAAGCGCTAAGGTTAGATTAGAAATAATATTTGGTTGTTAAGTATTCTTAAATTTTCTTATTTTCCACGCAATTTTAAATTCTTTTTTTTTACATAAGAACCTTCTCCTGACAATAACAAACACAATAAAAAAAGAAATAGTGAAATCGGTCCAGCCGTTCACGCGTGATGTCGTGACAACGGAAAACGGGTTTCATTTTTATATATATAGATAATATATTTCTTATTTTTAATACAACGCCCGCACTGGGTAAATGAATCCCTATGTCGTGGGGTACTTTTCAAACGTATAATTGACAGAAAACAAGTAGGTACACCAAGACTTAATAATTTGGGTCACACAAATCCAGTATGTTTGTTCATTTCACTGGGTGTCATTATCTATATAAGTATTTATTTACAAAAAAAAAAGTAGTATATCAGTTATAGTACAAGCTCTGCTTAGGTTGGGATCATATGGCCGTGTGTAAATAATGTCCCAGGATATTATTATTATTTGTGCGACCCAAAACTATTAAGTCCTTGTGTACACCAAGACTGATGATCGGCGAATTAGGCGGTCCTAACCTTGGTCTACCAAGTGGTCTAACCTACCGCCTAATTCGTCGATCATCGTGATCGTGATCGACGTTCAAATAGATGGAATTAACAATTACTAAATCATGCGTTCAATTGGCTTCCATGAGCACATGTGACGTCATTAACGTCATCATCATCATCATGTCAGCCAAAGTAGCAGCGTTTTTCTGTGAACTATGAATATGGTTCACAGAAAAACGCTGCTGCCCATAGTAGGTACTCCCTCGGTCGATTTCTAGGCCCCCCACGGGATGATATTCTATGCCGTCACCACACAGCAAAGACATTCATACCATTATATTGTTTTAATCAATGTAATTGGTAAAGCATAGACATAAAACAATAGTTTCGGAATACAGTGTTGTGCCAAAACCGGCCAATTCCACAGAATTCACTTAACTAACGTCGCCACACGTTAGAAGTGTAATACCGAGTGGCAGTGACAGCCTTACAAAAACCACTATTACAATATTACTGATTATTTATTTATATTTATTAACTGATTGAGACCCTATTAAAAAAAAAACTTGTGTGTACTTATGTACACGCGTTAGAAGTTATACTTCTTAATATACAACTTGAACATAGTTATCAATTTTCATACCACCTAGAACTAACGTCATGCTGTTATTTTTACGATGCGCGCGCATCGTAAAAACGTCGTCGTCACTCGAAATACGAAGGCGCTGAGATAGTAACGAGGCAACCACCTTAACTATCGCACCACTGGCACAGTGGTGTTATTAACACTTAATTTTGGACTGTTTTCGACTTAATTTTTCGCCTTTTTTTATCAAAACATATATTTCAGATATGATTGATAATATCGAACAATTTCAAAATCTATTAAATTACAAGATTGTTGAAGCATTCCGTTTGGGCATAAAATTGCTTGCGTTACGAAGCCCCGCTCCTCCACATACGGCTAACAGTCTACAGATTACTATTTAAAGTTTTATAGATAATGTCACGAGCGTTGCAGCAGGCTTCTAAGAAGTTTTTGCCAGCGGAGCCTTTATTGACATTGACAGTGACAATTGGTGACAACACTCAGATTACGGAACATACACGCACTTATAAGAGTCCCCGCGACAAGCACGGTGCGAGAGTTCTTACTTTTCCTTTTTCTTCTGGCTTCGCTTCCAATTTCACTTGCATTAACACTTAGTCGTTTGGTGTCGATGTACTGATAATCTATATTTATATAATAAAATCGTATGAAAGTCAAAACTGTACATTGAATATTTTTAAAAAAGGATACTTGGGGCGTGATCTACAATCGATTTCGAAGCCAAAAATACAGTTTTTAGAATTTTTGTCTGTTTGTCTGTATGTATGTCCGGGCTAAACTCAAAAAGTACTGAATGGATTTACTTCAAATTTTAGATGAATATTACTAAGAGGTCGTGTCAACATATGGGCTACATATTGTCACGTTATCTCCTACGGGGACCGAGCTGTGGTAATTTATAAAATTTAACGCGGGTAAAACCGCGGGGCACAGCTAGTATACTACTAAAATCATTCAAAATTTCAAACATTTCGTCAATGTCACTTCAATGAATTTCTTCTGTTCTTTTTTTCACTAAATCATTTCTTTTGTATCTGAAATTGACTTTTGAATTTGTACCATCTCTTTCTCGAACAATATCGTGCCAATTTTGCATTAATAATTTTTTGTGATCTTTTCAGCAGCCACCCATTTTTCCCATATTCCAATATAAACTAGAATAATCTCGAAATAGCCGCCAAAAACCTTTATTGGTACTAGGGATCGAACCCCAAACTTAGCGGAATAAGAGCGACTACCTTGTCAATTGAGCCACGTTGTAATGACTTTTCTATACTAAAATATTATGTTTAAAGCGATTTAGCATAACGTGACAACAGGTATAGTATTTATATATTTTATAATTGTTTTAAAAGTGTGAGGCTGTATGTATATGTGTATGCGGTATTGATACATCTGCGACATTATAACGGGCCTGTTGGCGAGGTTGGTTTTCACGCCGGAGGTCGTGGATTCGATTCCCACCCAGGACAGATATTTGTGGGCATGAACATGTCTGTTTGTCCTGAGTCTGGGTGTAATTATCTATAAAAGTATGTATTTACAAAAGAAAAGTACTATATGTAGTATATATGTATCTGCTTCCATAGTACAAGCTCTGTTTAGTTTGGGATCAGATGGCCGTGTGTAAATAATGTCCCAGGATATTATTATTATTCCAACTTATTTATTTAATTTCATATTTTATACATACCTATTTATTCTTATAAAATTGATATATAAAACAATAATACACAAATAAATACGTAAAAAACAGAGCTCCCCCAGCGGCGGGGTTATACGCCCTAGGCCGCCGGTGGTCAGGGCGACAGAGTGAGGAACCTCCTCACGATGCGTGCCGTTCCCATAATTGCCGCCTTCTGTATTATTATTATTATATTGCAGGAATTCAGTTTAATCTTATTTAACCATGTTGTTATTGCATCCTTACATAATTTATTTTATTTATTTCAAACTAATGCCTTGTATGTTATATATGTTTTAGACTGCATGTAAGTAGAAAACTAGTATTATGATTTTTGATCAAGTTATCCCTTCCACCCTCCTTAAGGAAACGTTATCAGGTTACGTACAGTACATATTGCATTCTTTACACCGCACTTATTGATTCTGGCAAAGCCTGAATTTGTTTCGTGACGCAGAATTCTTTGGGAAAAACTTTTGCAGTTTATCTTTTGAGTTTCTCGTAGTATTGACGTATGGTTTAGAAGTTAGGTGGCAAATGGATGTTGTTTTGGTGTTTGTATGACAATATAAGATATTTGTATACATCTATATAAGTAGGCTCAGGTTCACCCAAAGAGCAATGGAGAGGGCAATGCTCGGAGCTTTCCTGCGAGATTAAGCGAACCTAAGTCACCGACATAACCAGAAGAATTGCCAAGCTCAAGTAGCAGTGAGCAAGGCATATATATGTCTTAGAACCCACAGCCACTGGTGCAGTAAGATTCTAGAGTGGTGACAAATAAACGGCAGACAATATTGTGTGGATCGCTGGAAATCACTGGATGCGGATAGCGCAAGATCGGATAGTGGATATCTTTGACGGAGGCCTTTTTCCAGCAGTGGACGTTTTACAGATGATATGATGATGATGATGAGGAGACTATTTTATTATATAATTTAAGTAAGGAATTGTTGATTACCAATATTCAAGAAACAAAAATATTGGCAAACAATTTTCGTTCCTTGATATTATTATGTTCTTTATTTATATAAAATATGACTATCGAGAAATGAAAGTAGGTAAGTAAGTAAGCAATCCTTGGTTCTTAATCTTATAAAATAAATAGTGATTCCCTCCGGCTTCGATTCGGTTTGATAGATGATACATACATTTATTATTCAATATACGATAAGATCAATAAAATATCTCAGTAAGTCGACCAAATCTCGTGTATATGCCCCATTGAATATGTTCCGCTGGAGCGTCTCAACTCCGACCCGAAACCGGTAGTAAAGACACTCGCTTAGTTTGTTTCGCTTGGTCTTCTCATTTGGGGCACATTGGATAAGGTGCTAGCATTAAAGCGCGAGCGTCCTTATAAAACCAAGGTCTGCCATAATAATAATATAGAATTCTTACCTAAATATAGACAGAACCATTCAGACAAGATGTAATAAAATATATTATGTTAAACTATAAATTTAGACATTTAAAGCATTATAAATAATCTCAATGACACTTGATATAAGCTAGGTAAATCAAAACTAAACAAATGAAACATTATTTATAAATGTTCCGTGTACCTAAATATCTATATATGCCAAGAAATAATTATGTAAGTATACTTTACTATATTACTACCAATATGTTGTTATTTTAATAAAGTATCTTATTTTAATAAGTACCAAATTGTTAGATATTAAAACTTCTCATAAATATTTGTATAGGCACTTAGTTAAGTTAAGATGATAAGTTGTCCAAGAAACAGGCTTGGCATAGTCTGGGACAACACCGGTACAAAACAATTATTTAAAAGGTAGGTAATTGGTCAATAGAAGACTTTTTTATTAGTACCTTGTACCAAGTAGTGTTTACATAATGCTCATGATATTCTCTGATAATGTAGCTTCATCATCATCAACATCATATCAGCCGAAAGACGTCCACTGCTGGACAAAAGCCTTCCCCAAAGATCTCCACAATTACCGGTCTTGTGCTATTCGCATCCAGCAGTTTCCAGCGACCCGCACAAGATCATCGGTCCATCTTGTAGAGGGCCTGCCCACGCTGCGTCTTCCGAATCGTGGTCGCCACTCAAGAACCTTTCTGCCCCAACGGCCATCGGTTCTACGAGCTATGTCGCTTACTATAGACAAAATAATTTTTAAAATGAGTTTAGTAGTTGAATGATTTTAGTAGTATACTACTAAAATCATTCAAAATTTCAAACATTTCGTCAATGTCACTTCAATGAATTTCTTCTGTTCTTTTTTTCACTAAATCATTTCTTTTGTATCTGAAATTGACTTTTGAATTTGTACCATCTCTTTCTCGAACAATATCGTGCCAATTTTGCATTAATAATTTTTTGTGATCTTTTCAGCAGCCACCCATTTTTCCCATATTCCAATATAAACTAGAATAATCTCGAAATAGCCGCCAAAAACCTTTATTGGTACTAGGGATCGAACCCCAAACTTAGCGGAATAAGAGCGACTACCTTGTCAATTGAGCCACGTTGTAATGACTTTTCTATACTAAAATATTATGTTTAAAGCGATTTAGCATAACGTGACAACAGGTATAGTATTTATATATTTTATAATTGTTTTAAAAGTGTGAGGCTGTATGTATATGTGTATGCGGTATTGATACATCTGCGACATTATAACGGGCCTGTTGGCGAGGTTGGTTTTCACGCCGGAGGTCGTGGATTCGATTCCCACCCAGGACAGATATTTGTGGGCATGAACATGTCTGTTTGTCCTGAGTCTGGGTGTAATTATCTATAAAAGTATGTATTTACAAAAGAAAAGTACTATATGTAGTATATATGTATCTGCTTCCATAGTACAAGCTCTGTTTAGTTTGGGATCAGATGGCCGTGTGTAAATAATGTCCCAGGATATTATTATTATTCCAACTTATTTATTTAATTTCATATTTTATACATACCTATTTATTCTTATAAAATTGATATATAAAACAATAATACACAAATAAATACGTAAAAAACAGAGCTCCCCCAGCGGCGGGGTTATACGCCCTAGGCCGCCGGTGGTCAGGGCGACAGAGTGAGGAACCTCCTCACGATGCGTGCCGTTCCCATAATTGCCGCCTTCTGTATTATTATTATTATATTGCAGGAATTCAGTTTAATCTTATTTAACCATGTTGTTATTGCATCCTTACATAATTTATTTTATTTATTTCAAACTAATGCCTTGTATGTTATATATGTTTTAGACTGCATGTAAGTAGAAAACTAGTATTATGATTTTTGATCAAGTTATCCCTTCCACCCTCCTTAAGGAAACGTTATCAGGTTACGTACAGTACATATTGCATTCTTTACACCGCACTTATTGATTCTGGCAAAGCCTGAATTTGTTTCGTGACGCAGAATTCTTTGGGAAAAACTTTTGCAGTTTATCTTTTGAGTTTCTCGTAGTATTGACGTATGGTTTAGAAGTTAGGTGGCAAATGGATGTTGTTTTGGTGTTTGTATGACAATACAAGATATTTGTATACATCTATATAAGTAGGCTCAGGTTCACCCAAAGAGCAATGGAGAGGGCAATGCTCGGAGCTTTCCTGCGAGATTAAGCGAACCTAAGTCACCGACATAACCAGAAGAATTGCCAAGCTCAAGTAGCAGTGAGCAAGGCATATATATGTCTTAGAACCCACAGCCACTGGTGCAGTAAGATTCTAGAGTGGTGACAAATAAACGGCAGACAATATTGTGTGGATCGCTGGAAATCACTGGATGCGGATAGCGCAAGATCGGATAGTGGATATCTTTGACGGAGGCCTTTTTCCAGCAGTGGACGTTTTACAGATGATATGATGATGATGATGAGGAGACTATTTTATTATATAATTTAAGTAAGGAATTGTTGATTACCAATATTCAAGAAACAAAAATATTGGCAAACAATTTTCGTTCCTTGATATTATTATGTTCTTTATTTATATAAAATATGACTATCGAGAAATGAAAGTAGGTAAGTAAGTAAGCAATCCTTGGTTCTTAATCTTATAAAATAAATAGTGATTCCCTCCGGCTTCGATTCGGTTTGATAGATGATACATACATTTATTATTCAATATACGATAAGATCAATAAAATATCTCAGTAAGTCGACCAAATCTCGTGTATATGCCCCATTGAATATGTTCCGCTGGAGCGTCTCAACTCCGACCCGAAACCGGTAGTAAAGACACTCGCTTAGTTTGTTTCGCTTGGTCTTCTCATTTGGGGCACATTGGATAAGGTGCTAGCATTAAAGCGCGAGCGTCCTTATAAAACCAAGGTCTGCCATAATAATAATATAGAATTCTTACCTAAATATAGACAGAACCATTCAGACAAGATGTAATAAAATATATTATGTTAAACTATAAATTTAGACATTTAAAGCATTATAAATAATCTCAATGACACTTGATATAAGCTAGGTAAATCAAAACTAAACAAATGAAACATTATTTATAAATGTTCCGTGTACCTAAATATCTATATATGCCAAGAAATAATTATGTAAGTATACTTTACTATATTACTACCAATATGTTGTTATTTTAATAAAGTATCTTATTTTAATAAGTACCAAATTGTTAGATATTAAAACTTCTCATAAATATTTGTATAGGCACTTAGTTAAGTTAAGATGATAAGTTGTCCAAGAAACAGGCTTGGCATAGTCTGGGACAACACCGGTACAAAACAATTATTTAAAAGGTAGGTAATTGGTCAATAGAAGACTTTTTTATTAGTACCTTGTACCAAGTAGTGTTTACATAATGCTCATGATATTCTCTGATAATGTAGCTTCATCATCATCAACATCATATCAGCCGAAAGACGTCCACTGCTGGACAAAAGCCTTCCCCAAAGATCTCCACAATTACCGGTCTTGTGCTATTCGCATCCAGCAGTTTCCAGCGACCCGCACAAGATCATCGGTCCATCTTGTAGAGGGCCTGCCCACGCTGCGTCTTCCGAATCGTGGTCGCCACTCAAGAACCTTTCTGCCCCAACGGCCATCGGTTCTACGAGCTATGTCGCTTACTATAGACAAAATAATTTTTAAAATGAGTTTAGTAGTTTTGGAGATTACCGTTACATACTAATATTAGAAACGTTTTTCTTATATAAAACAAAAAAAAGTTTGGCTTTTCATTAAATCTGAATATATTTAAATTGAAATTTTAAATAGGTACATCTGATGGAATGTAAGGTCGTTTTACTTATATTGTTTAGTACTATCATCAAATTAACCTAAGAGTTTAAGCACATTTAATTAAAAAGAAGGGTGGTTGGAATCATCAACACATGTTTGATGATTTTTTTTAAAGGCCGGCAACGTAACTGCGACAACTCCAGAGTTGCGAGTGTACAGACGCCAGCACATCAAGCTACCCCAATCTGTCAAATTTCTTTTATAGATTTTCAACTTTATCACTTAAGCATAAGGTTCACTTTCAATTAGGGAAATTTGGCATATTGGGGTAGCTTGATGTGCTGGCGTCTGTACATGGGCGGCGGTGATCACTTACCATCAGATGACCCACATTTGTTGTGTTGTGTTGACCTGTTTCAGGTGGCCTACTTGTTCGTTGTACAGACGCCAGCACATCAAGCTACACCAATCTGTCAAATTTCCCCAATTGAAAGTGAACCTTATGCTTAAGTGATAAAGTTGAAAATCTATCAAAGAAGTTTGACAGATTGGGGTAGCTTGATGTGCTGGCGTCTGTACGTACTCTTATATACACACATGATTTTTCCATCAATAATTAGGGATTACATGCCAATGCGATTATGCGCAAGAGACTGACCTCAATAATAAGCAGGATACAAGGCAGCTCTAACAGCATCCTGAAAGTCATTGCAGATAAACAGGATTCCAATATTTTAAAGCGTATGTTCGCGCTCAAATAAGATAGTGCCCTCTATTTCATTTTATTTATCTTTTATATGATGCTTCTATGTATGAATAAAGATTTATTATTATAATACATAATAATAATAATCATTGATTTTCTACGTTTGATCCAATATCATGGATTTAAAGGACAATATGAAATCAAATATATCACTGTAATTTACAGATTGTAATAAAATATAAGGTATTCATCTTAGGAAATCTATTCTAGTAATGATACTGAGTAATTTGTGTTAAAACAGTTTTAATACAAACATTTGAGTCCTTTTTGGCCCATAGAAATTGTTTATTTTCCTTTTTGAAAGTCCACTTAAAAGTATCATTAACTACTCAAAGATGACAAGCAATTCACGTTACACGATATCTAATCAATCACTTTGTTTATCAACCTTCTAACAGAATCAAAGCAAGTATATTTATTGATCAAAATTTAAATCGAATTAATATTCTAGCGCTTTCAAACTCCGCGACAATATTGATACAACAAACTTGAACTAATAGTGTTTAGCTTGCAACAATAATCAGGCCAGTCTACTGGGTGTGCTGCCAAATTAAATATGAGGAAAGTTCCAACGCTCGCGATGGGAGATCCGGGCGAATTGGCTCACTTGGACCAACTCCTGCAATTTAGTACGGAACCCCTGATAGTCGAGTGTGCGTTTCGTTGAATATTAATTATTGCTTGTCAGTTTGCGCAACGGAATTTGTATGGACAAAGCTTTGTTGTAATGCTAACGTTGTTGGGTGCAGTGGAACGGAAACTTGTGTGCTTACAGAAATTAATGATGCATTTGAAATTGTATTATATTTCAAACATAGTTAACAACTTTACTTGATAATCTTAGTATGCAAAAGGCAACCCGTTCACTCACTGATTAATTTCTTAAGCTCTGAAACTGTTTAATCTATGATGCTAAAATTTGACACGAAGGAAGTGTTTTTTTTTGGTAAGGCAGGGGGAAACCCTACGTATACAACCCGTAAAAAGTGCCTGCGGGTGGGTATGTCGGACTCGCACCGACTAAACCTAACCTGCCGTGGACTTCATCTGGCGTCAGGTTGAGAGAAGCCTCAGGAACGCAGGTATTAGCTTAGCTTTAAAAGGAAGTCTATATTCTTATTATATGACTTTGATTTTAGGGCTATCGTATGTTTATATGCTGACAAAACTTCTACTGCAATTACTAACCGTTTTTAGTTAAATATCTTATTGTAACTTAGTCAATTTCCCCTCCTATTCAAAACTTAATAAAACTCCTATTAAAAAACTTTTTTTTAATAGGAGGGTGGTTGTAGAAAGAAGTGTATTTGATTTTAGCTCGTGATAATTTTTATAATTAAAGTAATATACTGAACTTATAATTACATCAAATGTGTTCGAAGAATAGTTAACATAAATAGCCTACCAGTCCAGTGTTATTTTTCACTTTCTCTCACTGCCTTATTATATCACTAACACCATATCTTTTTCACTTCACTATATATCAAAATGGAGTCCATGCAACACGCTTTCTCCAGCTTGAAGGAGCAGCTCCTGACGCGGATGGCCCAGTTTGAAGATCAGAAGACCTCAGGCACAGTTATCACACCTACTACTTTTCCCGAAGATTATGCTGCTTTCAAGAAGTTCGTCATCGAGTCACTGAGCTGCTTCCAAAAGCAATTGGATATGCTGGCACGGTGTAATGATCAGATAGAGATGCGGGGAAGGCGCCGCATGCTGCTCTTTCATGGTCTACCCGAGGAGAAAAAGGAGCAGACAATAAAGGCTGTTGTCACTGCTATCACCAGTCATCTTGAGATATCCGGTTTTTCTGACAAAGCTCTTGAACGGTGCCATCGCCTCGGTCGTTCGCCAAGTGGGGATAAGCCTAGGCCAATTTTGGTTGAGTTCGTAAGCCGCAGAGTCCGCGACGATGTTTGGTTTGCAAAGACCAAGTGTAAAGGTACGGGTATAACTTTATCAGAGTTCTTGACTAGGCCCCGGCATGAAGCATTCTTAGCTGCTCGTCAGCGGTATGGAATTTCAAGTTGCTGGAGTCGCGAAGGAATTATATACGTGCAGGGGCCTAGTGGCATTCGCCATAAGATCACATCAATGGAAGACCTCGACAAAATTGGGCCTGTGTTGGTTCAGAAGGACGTTCCGAAGGAGGATCAAACGACGAGTAAGGCCACACAGAGCAGATCCAAAAGAGCCACCGCTGCCAAGAAGTAACTTTATTTTATGATCCTGTGTTTATATTTTGTTAGTGCAACTTCCACCGTGTTTACCTCGTAGTATAAAGTATTTGTGCCCACTTTTAGTCTCATAATTCCATATTAATATGTTACCTACCTCCACATTCATTCATTATTTCTTGTAGTAAATTCGTGTACAACATTCGTAATATCTATGGTACAGTACTTGTTAAGAGGGGTGATCAGAAACGGACAGTTCGTGTGAACGTAGGCCAATTGTCGTGTTTTCGTTTGACGGTTCTTAATAATTTTTTATTTTTAGTTTCAAATTTATAAATATTTTGTTAAATTTTATTATTATTATTCTTTTCTTTTTATTAATTTTATTTATAAATATGATTGATTAGTGTGCACAAAAATTGAGACTTGCCTACATAGTTACGTATAAAATTATGTTGTTACCTAGTTAGCACTGAACTGGTGGGGTTTTATTTTTGTTGTAGATAGTTATTTTGTTTAGTTATTGTATTTGTGTGTCTGTTCATAAAATATGTTGTCAGATGTTCATAATGACGATATTAATAGCGACGTTGATAGTTTCTTTTCGGCAAATAGTGACGATGATAGTTTTGTCAGCATACCGTCTCTCGGTGACACAATTAAATGCCACTTTGCTGACGTTCCTAAGAATTTCAATGTGATTCATATCAATGCACAAAGTATTCCGGCTCATTACTCTGATATGCTGGCAAATCTTGAACATAAATATATTCATGCTATTCTTGTTTCCGAGTCCTGGTTAAAGCCATGTCTCACTTCGGCCTCTTATACACTCCCTGGCTTTCAACTCATCAGAAATGATCGAACTGGAGCCGGGGGTGGTGGAGTTGCCATTTATCTTCGAAATAATTTCAACTTTTCAATTGTTAGTATGTCCTCACAGCCGCCACCACTGGATGCTGGTGAGCATCTATTTATAGATGTGGAGCTCCATCATACTAAAATTCTACTTGGTGTATATTACTGCCCTTCTCTACGTATAAATTTTTTTGCTTCTTTTGAACTTTTACTTGAAACCTTTCTTCCTTCCTATAGTCACACCATAATAATGGGTGATTTCAACACGTGTCTTCTAAAGAATGATTCTCGTTCTTTATCTCTTATATCTGCAATAGAATCTAGTAATCTATCTATTCTTCCTCTTAATGCCACTCACCATTTTCCTCACTCCTCACCTTCTCTCCTCGATCTCGTCCTGGTCTCTTCAAAAGATCATGTTGCTAAGCACGGACAATGCTCTGCAGACGCGTTCTCTTACCATGATCTCCTCTACCTTTCTTATAAAGTTCGCCCTCCTAAGGCAAAATCTAAAATTCTCTTACAACGTAATTTTGGTGGGATGGACCTTGATCATCTTCGTACAGATGCCGGTAGGATTGACTGGTCACCTCTTACTGCTACTGAGTCAATAGATGAGAAAGTTAATATATTTAATACCAACATAATCCGATTATACGATGTTCATGCTCCCATTCGACCTATTAAAGTTAAGCATTTACCGGCACCGTGGCTAACTGCGGAAATAAAAACTCTACTGTCTAAGAAAGCATCAGCTAAGTCTCGGTATGCGGGTCGACCTAATGACGTCAATCGTGAGAAATATCTACGTCTGCGAAATCACTCTAATAAGGTGTGTAGGAGCGCACAACGCCAACATATTCACAGCTCCGTTGAAAATGGAGATTCTGCAAAAATATGGAAATATTTACGATCATTGGGAGTTGGAAAAGCTCGAAATGATGCAATTCCAAATAATTTAGATATCAATTCACTGAATAGTAATTTCTCTACTTCGCCTATTTTTGACAGGGCAACTAAAACAAGCACTTTGAATTATCTTTCATCCATTCCATCTCCCAACTATTCTTCTTTTAGCTTTAGCCAATTTTCTGCTTGTGATGTTAAGAAGAGTATTTTATCCATAGCATCGAACGCAGTGGGCAGCGATAATATCACCCGTAATATGGTTCTTCCAATACTTGATGAAATCCTATCCCCTATATGTCACATCCTCAATCATTCTGTATCCTGCGGTGTATTTCCATCTGCATGGAAAAATGCACACATCATTCCTCTTCCTAAAAAGACCAACCCTGCTTCGTTTGCCGATTATCGTCCTATATCAATATTACCTTTCCTCTCCAAGGTCCTTGAACGTCTAGTCCATAAGCAACTTAGTAGTTTTCTCTGTACTAATAATCTCCTTAATCCTCTCCAATCTGGTTTTCGCCCTGGGCATAGCACTACTTCAGCCCTGGTCCATATTACGGATGATATTAGAACTGGAATGGAACGCGGAAACCTAACGGTGCTTGCATTATTAGATTTTAGTAATGCTTTCAATACTGTAGATTTCGACGTGTTGCTAATGATTTTACGCTCTCTTAATATATCTCCAACAGTCATTGGCTGGTTTCATAGTTACCTGTCTGGCCGCCGGCAACGTATACGCATTGATGATTCTCACTCCTCTTGGTGCAATACTACTGCTGGCGTGCCGCAGGGTGGCGTTTTATCTCCGTTACTTTTCGCAGTTTTCATAAATTCTATCTCAAATCGACTTCTTTCCTCCTACCACCTTTACGCAGATGACCTTCAAATTTACTTACAAGCTCCTCTTAATAAGCTGGCTGATGCTGTTAGCACTATTAATAAAGATTTTATCAGTATTAGTGAGTGGAGTCGTGCATACGGTCTGCAAGTTAACCCTCTTAAGACTCAGGTCACTCTTATCGGCAGCTCAAGAATGATGTCTAAGGTTTGTTATTCTCAACTCCCTAAGTTTTTATTTGAGGGTACTATTTTGCATATAAATCGTGAAGTTAAGAACTTGGGGGTCTATTTTGATCACTGTTTTTCCTGGGGTCCACAGCTGCAAAATGTTAGTCAGAAACTTTACGCGTCCGTGGGATCTCTACGAAGATTCCGAAATTTTCTGCCTATACCCACCAAAATTATGCTTGCTGAGTCCCTCCTTCTTCCAATACTAGATTATGCAGATGTCAGCTATCTTGATCTCACCGAAGCCCAATTGGATAAACTTGAGCGACTCCAGAATGTTTGCATTAGATTCATATTTAGCCTTCGCAAATATGATCATGTCTCTGAATTTCGAAATAAACTCAAGTGGCTGCCTATACGCCTTCGCCGGAATGCTCATATTCTATCACTTCTATACAGTATACTGTTTATTCCTACTACTCCCTCTTATCTTAAAGAACGTTTTTCTTTCCTTCATGAATCACATTCGAAAGCCTTGAGATCTAATAATAATCAGCTGTTGAAAATACCAGCGCATTCCACAAATTTTCTTGATAAATCGTTTGTTGTACAAGGTGCTCGTTTGTGGAATGCGCTGCCATTGTCTATTAGGCGTGCGCAAACACTTAGTGGATTCCAACAACTTGTCAAGGATCACTACTTAAAGCTTAGCCTTGAAAGTACTCCGAGCTAAGGCTTTGGTTAATTTTCAACGATGCCGATCGTTTATTTATCATAGGTACATAATTTGAACAGACATTATGATAAATTAGTTAATAAGTGTAATTATAAGTATGGTACAGTAGTACCTTTTAGGAAATTTGTTGTGTACACCCGCAACTACCCCCATCTCTGTAACTCCTCTATTCTTTCACTACCTAGGTTGCCTGGAAGAGATCACACCTTGTGATAAGGCCGCCATTTGTACTGTAATTTATTTATGTTGTCAGTTCGTATTGTTTCTTGAGGTGTACAATAAAGAGTTTTATCTATCTATCTATCTATCTATCAACGCTAAAAAACTTGATTTACTATCGTCGACTCCTTGCTTTAGTTACTAATAACAGTGCTGATAGACCAATTTCTACGGCGAACACTAATTACCTGAATCTCTCTATAGGTGTAAGGTATATTAATAAGTTAATAATTTATTTGTTTGTGTGAAAGATTAAAAATCTTGTGCATGATTTTTATCTCTGGACACAGAGTTGCACAAAATTTTTAATTTCTTACACAGAGCTGCACAAAATTTTTAATCTCTGACACAGAGCTGCACAAGACTTTTAATCTGTGACACTGAAGGTTGCTTGTCTTTAAAGAATAGGGCTTTCCCTTCAATTGAGCAATTTTAATTACTTACTTAAAAACGAAGTCTAAAGTTAAACTGCAGTTGAACTACGGATCAAGCAATCTCATTGGATGGTTTTCGACTAAACCAAGGATCAACTGCAGTTTACCTTCAGACTTCATTTTTAAATAAGGGTGTTAATGTTTTACGTTTTTTTCTGTGTTGATAAATTATTTATTTATTTCATTGTATGAACCTATATATAATATAACCGTACGTACGTTAAACCATCTGCAGAGCGTTTGGTGAAAATATATATGACAAGCGTATGCAAACTATTTGCTTAAAGCATACTTATTTGTTAAATGCTATATCTGTAGCTAGAAAAATACATGGTCTTACTTAGGTCTGACTTGTCATCAAACTCATTTGAAGTCTAGTTTCGTAATGAAAAACCTGAACGAGGAGACAAAGATAGGGTATAAGTGCATTCAAAGGAATCAAACAATTATATATATTTCTTAGAAGTACGGCTCTCCTCGACATAGTCAGAAGTAGTTGCGGGCTTCGTGGGAATAATCAGGGTAAAAAGCGGGCACAAAACACAATGATCACAATTTAAAATTATTATAATTGAAATTTAACACTTATCTAGTCACTTCACAATTATTGTAACAAAATTAACACTTCGTTTTGAGCAGCGGGTTCATGGCACCAACCTTACTTAAACCAATTAATAAACTCGCAACGATCCAACTTGATTCGTTATTGAACAGACGCCAGCACCTCAAGCTACCCCAATCTGTCAAATTTCCCCAATTGAAAGTGAACCTTATACGTTTGTGATAAAGTTGAAAATCTATAAAAGAAATTTGACAGATTGAAGTAGTTGGATGTGCTGGCGTCTGTACTTCAAAAGAAAATATGTCGGCCTCTCTTTAGTAAAGATGGCGCCTCGCCCCACTCGAAGCACGTGCTCTGCTCTGATTGGTTGTTACGTGGATAACAATATTTGTTACTTTTATTAGATTAGTAAGGTTTTTAAGTTATAGAAAAATGTAACAAACCAAATTAAATTAAGAATTCTAACAGTAATTGAAATATAAACAAATAACATTGTGCGTTATACATGCAAAGAACAATTCATCAGACTCATAGCGTTCTCCGACATATATATTTTTATTTAAAAACTTCTTGCACAGAATTGTACAAAGGCGGACTTAATGCCAAAGGCATTCTCTAACAGTCAACCTTGGGGTGATGCAGAGAAAACATGGTAGGTGCACTGAGTGTAAAATATTGTAGGTGAGAAGATATATAAGGTACATATAAATTAAACAGATACATATTACATTAACAGGTATGTAGCTTGTGAATCTAATCGCCACTTGACGCTTATCAAACGAAAAATGTCGTCACCAAAATTCTTAAGATTGGTACAAATATATCTAAACAATACCCTTGAGCTTAAAATTAATTCCAAGCCAAACCACATTTGAAGCGCTAATTTTGCCAACTTTTTCATGTTTGTATCAAGTATTCTAACCTCCAGTGTAATATCATCTAAGTTAGTTCTAAGTTATCACAAATTAATTCAACTAGCATCCCGCGAACAACTTGGCTACTTAACTAAGTTTAACGCATTGTTAAGTTTGAATGAGTCTTAGCTTATCTTGGGATCTTGATAAACCACGTGATTTGACTAATATGAGGGACCTTTGGGAACCATACTGGAAACTTGCTTGCTTGCTTAATTGCGTATAGGCAGTGGTTACCCTAGTGTCAGAGTTATTCAAGCCGCCTGGTACACCTCTGTCATGGGTTACGAGTGTTGTCTAATGACTACAACCGGAACCGACAGCTTAACGTGCCCAATGAAGTACGGAGACGCTCAGTAAGTAAACTACGTTTGTGGTCACCCATCTATGGACTGACCGCGAGCCTGGTTGCTTAACCGCTCCGATCACCTATGGACCGGTGAGAGCAGAGTTATTAGGTACAACTACCCCATCTCTGTAACTCCTCTATTATTTCACTACCTAGGTTGCCTGGAAGAGATCACACCTTGTGATAAGGTCGCCATTTGTACTGTATTAATTTGTATATGTTGTCCATTTGTATTGTTTCTTGAGGTGCACAATAAAGAGTTTTATCTATCTATCTATCTACAATATAAATTGCCAATTCTTCGAATTCTTCAAGAAATTAAATTAAAATGTAAACTTTTTACCTTTGGGGTATTATGAACACATATTGCCTCGTTGGACTAGCGCTAGCGTGTTCAACTACAGATAATAAGGTCCTGGGTTTAAACCCCTGGTCGATCGAAAAATAGGATTGTTCTGTACAGAAATTTCTCCATTTCAGCCCGCCGTCGGTCCTGTTACTGACCTCTTTCCGGTTGTGTCACTATTCGCCACATTGGTTCATGAGAATGATAGAATAGATAGTAATAATATCTCGGGACAATGTCACACAGATCATCCTAGCCGCAAACTAAGCAAAGCTTGTACTATGTGTACCAGGCGACGATATACATACTTATATATATAGATAAATACTTATATACATAGATAACATCCATGACTCAGTAACAAATATTCGTGCTCATCACACAAATATTTGCACTTACCGGGATTCGAACCCAGGACCACCAGCTTCGTAGGCAGGAGCACTACCAACTAGGCTACGGTGACCGTCAGCTAGCTAGCTTTGTGTTTACGCACATAATTGTGCGCTAAATAGGGGTAAGAATTTACTTTTAGTATTACTAGAAATAAATCCCAAATAAATTTCATCCTACTATATAATATTATAAACGCGAAAGTTTGTGAGTATGGATGGATGTTTGTTACTCTTTCACGTAAAAACTACAGAATCGATTGTAATGATATTGTACAATAATATAGCTTAAACATCAAAATAACACATAGGCTACTTTTTATAAAGATATTGTGAGAATTGGCTAAAAGGATAAGTGTCAAGTAAGTAGGAAAAGAATGATCATTTGCGAGCTAATTATAAATGCGAAAGTTGGTGAGTATAGATGCATGTATGTATGTTTGTTACTTTTTGTCGCCAAAACTACTTAAACGCAGGTGAAACCAAGGGGGGCAGCTTGTATGTTATATGTAAGCTATATTACAACAAAGTTTCATCAAAATCCGTTGACTAGTTTTGCGTGAAAGAGTAACTAATATCCATACTCACAAACTTCCGTATTTATATTATTAGTATGATTTAGTTGATTGTATCTTTAGTCTTTGTTTAAAAACATGCGGTGATTTTGATGTCATTCTACTTTCCGAAATATAAATTGATGTGGGTTTTTTATATTCTTCTTGAGGATGTTGTGTAATAAGGGAAATTTTGGGCATTTTTCCTTATTGGATGCAAACTAGGACCGAAAACAAAAGGGGGATTTCGTTTTTGTTGTCGTCTTTGTATTTTTTTGCAGCTAAATATAACACGGAACTTTTATAAAGTTGCAGTTCTATACAAATTCAATTCTTTTTGTATTACAATTTCATTTAAGTTCGCAGTCAATTAAATTCTTCAATATCCGGTTATTAAGCATCACAGAAAATGGTAATTACCTTTGCTTTTTTTGTTTATCATTGTTAGACGTTCATAGTTAGCCTAAGAGGCTTTCACTGCTTCACCGGATAGTAATATTGTATTATTATAATATAATATGGAGGTGGTTGCATCCACCTGTGGTTACTAATGTCAACGGTGAATAAAGACAGTGTAATTCAAGCCCGCTTAGATATATATTGTTAAACTAGAGGGAGGGATGTTATGTATTATTATAATGTAATATGGAGGTGGTTGCATCCACCTGTCGTTACTAATGTCAACGGTGAATAAAGACAGTGTGATTCAAGCCCGCTTAGATATATATTGTTAAACTAGAGGGAGGGATGTTATGTATTATTATAATGTAATATGGAGGTGGTTGCATCCACCTGTCGTTACTAATGTCAACGGTGAATAAAGACAGTGTGATTCAAGCCCGCTTAGATATATATTGTCAAACTAGAGGGAGGGATGTTATTTATTATTATAATGTAATATGGAGGTGGTTGCATCCACCTGTCGTTACTAATGTCAACGGTGAATAAAGACAGTGTGATTCAAGCCCGCTTAGATATATATTGTTAAACTAGAGGGAGCGATGTTATGTACTATTATAATGTATATGGAGGTGGTTGCATCCACCTGTTGTTACTAATGTCAATGGTGAATAAAGACAGTGTGATTCAAGCCCGCTTAGATATATATTGTCAAACTAGAGGGAGGGATGTTATGTATTATTATAATGTAATATGGATGTGGTTGCATCCACCTGTCGTTACTAATGTCAACGGTGAATAAAGACAGTGTGATTCAAGCCCGCTTAGATATATATTGTCAAACTAGAGGGAGGGATGTTATGTATTATTATAATGTAATATGGATGTGGTTGCATCCACCTGTCGTTACTAATGTCAACGGTGAATAAAAACAGTGTGATTCAAGCCCGCTTAGATATATATTGTCAAACTAGAGGGAGGGATGTTATGTATTATTATAATGTAATATGGAGGTGGTTGCATCCACCTGTCGTTACTAATGTCAACGGTGAATAAAGACAGTGTGATTCAAGCCCGCTTAGATATATATTGTTAAACTAGAGGGAGCGATGTTATGTACTATTATAATGTATATGGAGGTGGTTGCATCCACCTGTTGTTACTAATGTCAACGGTGAATAAAGACAGTGTGATTCAAGCCCGCTTAGATACATATTGTTAAACTAGAGGGAGGGATGTTATGTATTATTATAATGTAATATGGATGTGGTTGCATCCACCTGTCGTTACTAATGTCAACGGTGAATAAAGACAGTGTGATTCAAGCCCGCTTAGATATATATTGTCAAACTAGAGGGAGGGATGTTATGTATTATTATAATGTAATATGGATGTGGTTGCATCCACCTGTCGTTACTAATGTCAACGGTGAATAAAGACAGTGTGATTCAAGCCCGCTTAGATATATCATTAGATATATCAGATTGAAAAGTTAGCAGGTAAATTAAGTTCGGCTTCCTATGCTGTCTGGAAAATAAGGCAATTGTCAGATGAACAAACTGCTAGATTAGTGTATTTCGCGTACTTTCATAGCATTATGTCGTATGGCATTCTGCTGTGGGGTTCGGCGGCTGACATAGGTACTATTTTTGTATTGCAGAAAAGAGCAGTCAGAGCCATTTATGGTTTAGGCAGTCGCGATTCTTTGCGAAATTTGTTTAAAGAAATAAATATACTTACTGTGCCATCGGAATATATATATCAGAATATAATGTTTGTTAGAAAAAATATTCATAATTATAAAAAGAAAAGTGAACTGCATAATATAAATACTAGTAATAAAAACAAACTAGCCATGCCAGGCTTTAGAGTAAGCAAAACTAATAAATCATTTTTATGAAATTGTATTAGGTTTTATAACAAGCTTCCTACTCAAATTACTGATCTGCCTGACACAAGTTTTAAAACACATATCAAACGTATACTTATGGCTAGGGGTTATTACACCACTAAAGAATTCATCGATGACAAAGACGTCTGGCCCTCACTTCCTACCTGCACATTGCTCGCTGGAGATCTTGTAGCCATATAGACATGACTGATCTGCTGTATTACGTGAACTATCTGTAAATGATTGCTATCATATACTTAATTTAAAATTATTGACTCTGTCTCAAAATGAATAATGTTATTGTTTCGAAGTTTTTCTTTTGTATACCTAAATATAATCTAAAATAATAAGCATACAGACAACCGATCGAGCATATATTGTGTTTGCCTACTAAATAATTACTCTAATTGGACCAAATCCCGTGTTCATGCCCGCTTGAGTATGTTTCGCGGGACCGTCTCAACTGGGTCGTGTTTAAACCGGTAGTAGATGAACCCACTGAGTTTGTTTCGCTGGGTCTTCTCAGTTGGGGCGCATTGGATCCGGTGGTAGCATTAAAGCGCGACCGTCGTTATTAACACAAGGTCCGTCATAAGAATAATACCTTTACTATAGACAGAACCATTGACAATATGTAGTAAAAATATTAGACTTAAACTAGATAATTAAACATAATCTCTTGACAATAACTTGATACGAGCTAGCTATATAATTTCTGTAATAAAATAAATTTTATAAATGTTTTCATACAAGATGTACCTAAATATCTATGTTACTAGAAATAATATTTAATGTATACAACTATATTACTACAAACATGTTCTGACTATTTACAAGCGCTTTTTTAAAGTCTACTTGAATAAAAACCTTTTTTATTTAATTTTATTTTTTTATTTTATTGTTAAACTAGAGGGAGGGATGTTATGTATTATTATAATGTAATATGGAGATGGTTGCATCCACCTGTCGTTACTAATGTCAACGGTGCATAAAGACAGTGTGATTCGAGCAGTCCGTGGTTTCAGTCGTCCCGATCGCAAATACATCAAATATGTTATTAGACGAGATTAGAAATATCTAATTAGATATTATGCAAAGATCTTCACACTTGCAGGTATTTCTTTACCCGCATCTAGCGCAAGACCGGCAATGCTTGTGAAGGCCTATGTCCAGCATTGGACGATATCAGGCTGATGATGACGATGAACATTGCTTTTAACCATATGGCACATTTTCGCTGGGTCTTCTCAGTTGGGGCGCATTGGATCCGGTCGTAGCATTAAAGCGCGACCGTCGTTTTAAACACAAGGTCCGTTATAATAATAATACTGAATTCATACCTTAATATAGACAGAACCATTGAGACAATATGTAGTAAAATATAAATTTCAATAATTAAACCTAAACATAATCTCCTTGATAATAACTTAATACAAGCTAGCTAAATATCACTACTATTATAAAATAAATTGTATATATGTTTTAACATTCCGTGTACAGACATCCAGCTACTCCAATCTGTCAAATTTATTTTAGAGATTTTCTACTTTATCACAAAAGCATAAGGTTCACTTTCAATTGGGGAAATTTGACAGTTTGGGGTAGCTTGATGCGCTGGCGTATGTACCTAAATATCTGTAATAAGTAACTAGAAATAATAACTGTATTACTACAAACATTTTCTGGCTATTTACAAGCGCTTTCTTAAAGTCTACGTGAATAAAAACCTTTTTTTATTATTATAACATTGCTTTTACATTACATTGTAAACCATAACTACAAATCACACTAATATTATAAAGGCGAAAGTTTGTGAGTGTGTGGATGTATGTTTGTTACTTCTGCACGTCTAAACGACTGGAGCGATTTTAATAATATTTGGTATGGAGATAGTTGATACCCTGGATTAACAAATAGGCTATAATTTATAAAGTTTAACGCGGGCAAAACCGCGGGACATAGCTAGTAAATAATAATCATTTACTATTGCATTGTTAGTCGGTGTGTGAAACTCTGTAGGTATGAAAATGCTTTAAGCTGGTTGAATAATATCCTACTTATAATGTAAATTTAATTCGCTCTTCACTAAAGTAATAGCTATCATTAACAACACTTAAACTGTTAGTTCTCCAACTAGATTAATTGGAGCGTACACCCATCACAGCCAAACCTTCTTTATTGCAAAGACTAAGGGTTTAAATTACAATGTAATTGACACCAACGTTTACAGTAGGTAACAGTTATGTGCACGCTTACGATAAATTATAAAATTTTTATGAACCCCTAATTGTTTACTCAAGAAAGGGTATTTGTGACATTTATACGGTATTATGATTAAGAGCTCGGTAGCGTGAGACATGCAATTACATACAAATTGTACATTTTCTTGTTCATTTGTTCATGAGAACTGAAAAAAATAGTAACATTTTTCAATTACGAAACATACCTAGATTTTATGTGTAATTTTATCTGTAAACCATCATCCTCACATGTACAGCTGAAATATGTTCACAGCTGGACAAGCCTCTCCCAAGACTCATCTTGGGGGGAAATGCCATGATCGCCACGCTTTGCAGACGGGTTGGCGATCGCAGTAAGATGGTCATAGTAATCAGAAGGAAGCTGCTACCGGTCCTCTCACACAATAACAGATAAATAAACCACCCACGCCAACTGGCCCGTCTAAATGTATTATTTATATTATATAAATCTTTTAAATTAAAAAAAAAAAATTAAAACTACTAGGAACCAGAAGGGTTAAGATGTCAGGACATCTAATCCGAAACGACTAGTTTATCACAAATATAATAGAAGGGAAGATAGACGCAAGAAGAAAGAGAGGAAGATCGAGAAGAAAGTTTACTGATCAACTTAAAGAAAAAATTTCAAGTTGACAGTCATCATGAAGTAAAAGAGATGGCTCTACAACGGGATAAATGGAGAATGCTACACAGAGAAGTGCCAAGCACTTAAATTTTGGATGGATGAATAATTATATCCTGGAATATTATTTACACACGGCCATTTGATCCCAAACTAAGCAGAGCTTGTACTATGGAAACCAGATAAAGAATTTATTACATATACAACTTTTCTTTTGTAAATGAATACTTATATAGATAATTACACCCAGACTCAGGACAAACAGACATGGTCATGCACACAAATATGTATCCTGAGTGGGAATAGAACCTACGACCTGTGGCGTGAAAGGCAAGCATTTACCAACCACACTAACCGGCCCGTCTAATTTCATTAGTATAATTAGAATCCCAATCAATATTTTTCACTTCCATTAATCCACATCTCACTAATAAATAAACGAACCCGCAATATAGTTCACGTTTAGATTTCCAATCCCACGTCAAAGGGGCACCACAAAAGTGCATTTCATTTACTCACCACCGATAAATTGAAACCTTTCAGAACAAGATATTACCGTAATGGCTTCTGGGGCATTAAAAAATAAACTATCATCGGCGGAAAGTAAAGTAATAGGATCGAAATTGAAATTGCGCAAACAGATTACAGGTAAAGCTTTAAGTGTTTGCAGCGGTCTGAGTTTTATTTTTAACGTTGCGTAATAAATTGTATTGAATTCCTTATTATTCGGGAATTGAATCATTTGTAGTGTGAAAAGTTATAGAATAGAAATAGAAATTGCGCAAATAGATTACAGGTAAAGCTTTAAGTGTTTGTAGCGGCCTGACTTTTTTTAACGTAGTGTAATAAATTATATTGAATACCTTATTACTTGGGAATTGAACCATTTGTAGTTTGCAAAGTTTATAGAATAGAAATTGAAATTGCGCAAATAGACTACAGGAAAAGCTTTAAATGTTTGTAGCGGTCTGAGTTGTATGTTTAACGTTGCGTTATAAATTGTATTGCATTCCTTATTATATGGGAATTGAATCATGTGTAGTTTGCAACGAAATTGACATTGCGCAAATAGATTACAGGTAAAGCTTTAAGTGTTTGTAGCGGTCTGAGTTTTATGTTTAACGCTGCGTAATAAATTGTATTGAATCCCTTATTATTTGGGAATTGAATCATTTGTAGTTTGCATACATTAATGCGTTAAAATTTTGATATAATCTCGATGGTGAGTCTGGGTATAATTATCAATAATATAAGCATGTATTTACAAAAAGAAAAGTATTAGGTATATGTAATATATCAGTAATATGGTTTCCATGTACAAGCTCTGCTTAGTTTGGGATCAGATGGCCGTGTGTGAACAATGTCCCAGAATATTAATATATTATGTATTAATATAATAAGCTTATATTTAAATGTGTGAAGTGTTATCAAATTTAAATCACCAACATATATTGTATTTAATGCGTTAATTTATTAATTCAATGACATAGGCAGTGTCTGAGTCCCTAGTGTCTGTGATATTCAAGGCATCTGACATAGCTTAAAAAAATATTCTGATGATATCAGAGTAACCGCTTATAGTGCCCGTCGACGACGCTCAGAAATTATACGAATTTTGCAGTCATCCATCTACAGGCTGACTGCTAGCCTAGGAGCTTAACCAGATAAATCTTTTCATGATCAGCGTGGGATTTCCCTTAACTGTCGAAAATATCACGAGACGTCTTTAAAAACCAACCTTCTCAAGTATATTCACATCAGTAACCATTCCGAGCTGAAGTTGCAATTAAGGTACCCACGCCAGAGAGCACCCTCTGGCGTGGGAACCTTATTTGCCAGACGGCTTAAGGCTCCACTTACCGCAATTGTCCGCTAAAGCAGTAAACATCTCCTGGGTTATATATAAACGTCAAATAATGATAGTACAAACGCAAGCACATCCAGCTACCTCATTCTGTCAAATTTCTTTTATACATTTTCAAATTTATCACAAAAGCATAAGGTTCACCTTCAATTGGGGAAATTTGACAGATTGGGGTAGCTTTATTTTCTGGCGTCTGAACGTGTTTAATTACTTTTAAACCCAATATTTACACAGTAAGCACACACATTTTTTTTTCTTGGCACATCAATATGAACTTAAGTGTGCGTCTAAGGGCCTATGCACACCACGTTTTTTAAGCGCGCCGTCGACGCGCGTGTGTATCGATACAAAAGACAACAAAATCTACTCGCGCGTCGACGTGATATAAAGGCCAGCGCAGACCGAGAGGAGTGCAGCGGAGAGGATTTTATTTAGGCACTAGAAAATCAAATTATTTAAATAAAGTGCATGTATGCTTGAACATTATATTATGCGCGAGACTGCGCGAGCATTTTATGTCAGGTTCAAGCATATATACACTTTATTCCTACAGCTTTAAAGTTGATTTTCTAGTGCCTTAATAAAATCCTCTCCACTGCGCTCCTCTCGGTCTGCGCTGGCCCTAACGCGATACAAACGCGCGGCACCGGCGCGCCTGTATCGATACACACGCGATGCTAACGCGCGTTTTGGAAACGCGCGTCGACGGCGAGCTTAAAAAACGTGGTGTGCATAGGCTCTAATAGTGAAGATTGTATTTCTTTTTTATATGATAGCAAGGCAAAAAATCTAGTGCGTTGTGACCTTTAATGAATTGGTTCGGTTCTTGAAGGTTGCCATAATATATCGGATCGGAAATACCTCCGCAGTTAATTGATTCCACAGAGTGGTCGTTCGCGGTAAAAGTTAATTAATACGAGAGTTAGATCCGGCATCGTTGGGTCCATGTAATTTTGAATCTTATTTAATTATAACTCAAATTTTAAAGCAAATAAATATTGTTTGTTAAAAATTAAATTAAAATATATTTAATTCGGACATCATTGATCCATTATTAGGTTAGTAATAAAGCTTATAAAAATCTAGTGTTAGTAATACCAATAAAATATAAGAAGTCTAATACGTCATGGAAGTCCGACATCAGTCTCCTAATGAACTTCTCTAAAATAGGAGAGGTGAAACAATCCGCCACAGTTTTCAAAATGCTATTGGGACTGTTCCTCATTCTTCTAAGGATAAATGCCTTAGGGTTCTGTACCCAATGGGACCCTATTACTAAGACTTCGTTGTCTGTCTGTCCACCTGTCACCAGGCGTTATCTAATGAACCGTGATAGTTAGACGGTTGAAATTTTCACAGATGATGTATGTATTTCTGAACAAATACTAAACAACAAATACTAAAAAAAACTAAATAAAATAAATATTTAATGGGCTCCCATACAACAAAAGTGAATTTTTTGCTCGTTTTTATAGATAATGGTACAGAACCTTTCGTGCGCGAGTCCGACTCGCACTTGACCGGTTTTTACGAATTATGGCTTGAAAGCTTTTAATTTAATAAACTAAACATAAACTAATACGAGCAGGTGTCAATATACGGAATAATATTTGTTCAGACACAAACTCTGTTAAAATGCAAATAGGAGTTAGTGCCTGTGTGTTTTGTAGCAGTAATCTAATTATATACGTTGCCCAAGTTACTGTGGGTAAAAATAATGAAAATTAAAGAAGGGAGGAGAGAGAGAAAAATAAATAGGAAATATACTATTTTGATATTTTTATTTTTACCCGCATTCGTTCCTTAGTTCAAACCCCATATGAAAAAAAAATTTACAACATTCAACTGTTATTCATTTTGCCTTTACCAGTGTCGTTATTACGAAGGCAATAATGGAAGTTATCATATTGAAAGTGTTTCTACTGATGTGCTGGCTATTATTGAATATTTACAAAACTGGAATGGTAAAGCAATTGAGCAGCTTTGTAAAAACTTAACCCCAAAAGGAAACTACACTGACGTATAAAAACAAACATAATATATCTATTTATTTTATTTAGTAGATATATATTGCATGCCTGACATATAAATTATGTATACATAGTAGTTTATATAATTATATATTCACCTACAAAGTGTAGGTGTACTCCTACTTAATACTTGATACCTACTTTTTTGTTTCTTTTAATCGTTGTCCTTTTACTGAACTTGTTACCCGTTTTCATTTCATACAACTCCTGTCTATCCTAAGGTTGTCTGTAAGAAATCGCAGTTAGCGATAAGACCGCCCTTTGTACATTATCATACTACTATTTATGTTCTTTTTCTTATTTATTTATGGTATCTACTCTATGGTACATAGCTCTAAACGATTCCTACATTGCTTTGTTATAACCATGCGGCAATGTAACTATTAGGTATATTGTGACCCGGATACTGGTTTGGCAACTATTACCATTTTTTGTAAGCTAAGGGGAGGGGGCGGAATAAACAAGGGGACGGGAACGGCAAAATTTTAGAATAGTATTTTTTATCTTTTACAGACAAAGCCCGCACAAGAGTAATTAAACCCTGTGTCGCGGGGTACTTTACAAACATATAGTTGACGGACACAAAGTACTCAGGACAACTATTTACGGGTCGCACAAATAGTTGTCTTGCGCGGGAATCGAAACTATGACAGGAAGTGGCGAGGCGTCTGTCTAAACTATTGCGCCACACGTACAGACAGAATAATGTTTATTGGACACATTTAAACAAGAAAAATACATTCGACGGGTCCGTTGGCGTGGTTGATAGACGCTTGCCTTTCTCGCAGGTTGTGGGTTCGTTTCCCATCCAGGGGCTCTACCAGCTAAGTCACCGAACATCGATTTCTTAAATGGTGTTCAAATAAATAAAGGTTAAGAATGACTTAATCAATCTAAATCGGCTTCCATGAGCACATGTGACGTCATAAATGGTCCGGAATCGATTATCAACGTTGAAGCCGATTTAACGATTGATTAAGTCATTTTTAACCTTTATTTATTTGAACGCCATTTAAGAAATCGATGTTCGGTGACTTAGCCGGTAGAGCCCTAGAACAGATATTTGTGTGCATGAACATGTAAAGTACCCTGCGACACAGGGAATAGATTCTCTAGTGCGGGCGCTGTCTTAAAAAAAATAGATTTGAAAGACTTTTGACCTCATCATCATGACATGATGACAAAGTCAATTTGCACGCAGCCTATCCAATCCCCTTTCAACGACACAAATATTAAACTCCTTTTATTCATCTAAGCTATATCCAATTACTCCTCTTCTTAGTAATCAGACAAAAGGCTATTCACTGAAATCCATGAATTACAAATGTCCGAGATAAACAGCTTTTAGTACTGCTATTGTTCTATTAACTGACCGTATCTTCGTAATTGAAGGACATTTAAGATTGTCTTGTATCACTGGACAGGCCTGAATACGGAATGAGGCAATCTGGCTTAGTTCAGGCGCCAGCACATCAAGCTACTCCAATCTGTCAAATTTCCCCAATTGAAAGTGAACCTTATGCTTTTGTGATAAAGTTGAAAATCTATAAAAGAAATTTGACAGATTGCGGTAGCTGGATGTGCTGGCGTCTGTACCAAAGTATGTATCGTGTCTGCGACTACAACTACGGTATTGGCTGAGTGGTGACGGCGGCGAATATCAGAATATCATCACCCCATCCTGTGAGGAGCGAAGAAGAGATATTTTTTATTTTTTATATAAGAGGGCGACAAACAAGCTAGTGGGTCACCTGTAGGTAAGTGGTCACCACCGCCCATGACATTCACAACACCAGATGTCGTAGAGGTATCGCGGGTGTGTTACCGGCCTTTAAAAGTCAGCAAACAAGTTTTGCTGACCCTTCCCCTCACCCCAATGAGCTCTGGTGACCTTACTCACACTCGGAAACACAACATTAAAATTAATAATGTTATTATTAAGGAATGTCTTCTGTAAGGTACTTCCCCAGTCGGGCTGCTCTTTGAGCGAATGAACTACAGGAGGACGGGCAGCAGCTTCTTTCTGAGTACTATGACCATTTTACTGCGATCGCCAACCCGCATGCCAAGAATGGCGATTATGGTAGATGGTTCTTGGGGAGGTTTTTGTCCAGCAGTGGATTTTTAGACCTGTTATGATGATGACTACGATATGCACTGGCAAAACTATAATCGTCAAATAAAACGCATACACATTTAGGAAGGTACCTTACAATTCTGTCATCTGAACTTGACTGGACAAGGTGTTAGGCTTAAGAAACCAATTCTGGGGCTCTACCGGCTAAGTCGCTGAACATCGTTTTCGTGAATGTCGTTCAAATAAATAAATGGTAAAAATGACTTAATCAATCGTTAAACCGGCTTCAACGTTGACAATCAATTCCGGACCATTTATGACGTCACATGTGGTCATGGAAGCCGATTTAACGATTAATTAAATTATTTTTAACCTTTATTTATTTGAACTCCATTCACGAAAACGATGTTCAACGACTTAGCCGGTAAAGCCCCTGTATTGAATCATCTGAAGTACCTACACCTATTTCTGTTCAAATTACTTTCTTCATATAAAGGTTGTGTGGAAAAAGTTTAAACTCCTAACACTCTTTATCTATGTAAGCATGTATTTACAAAAGAATAAAAGAATAGTACTATAGGTAATACATCAGTTATCTGGTTTCCATAGTACGCCGTGTGTGAATAATGTCCCGAATATTGTTATTATTGTTATCTTATCTTTTTGCTGATTTTATGATAATGATTCAACATCATATGAGCCGAAATATGTCCACGTCCACATCCATCGTATAATAATAATCTTCTTCTTATCGTGTCGATGGTAAGAATTAGATTTTATCTTCCCAAAATTGAGCAACGCTGATCGCTTTGGCTAAAGCGTCATACAAGTCCTGAAGGGAACAAGAGACTGGACAAGAGGGACAATCAGATAAATGTGCCATACTTTGGGGTGACACGCCGCACTCGCAGATGTTTTGTGATGTGGGAATGTAACCCCATTTGCACATGTTTTCCTTGGATCTACCAACCTGGTGATCTGGTATTTGGTCCCAAACTAAACGGTGCTTGTACTATGGAAACCAGATAACTGATATACTTACATATACTTATTTTCTTTTGTAAATACTTACTTATATAAATAACTACACCCAGACGCAGGATATACATTTTTATGCACACAAATATCTGTCGCAAATATCTACCAACCACTCCAACCGTCAAATATAAAATAAATTTTATTTCGCCATTAATGTAAATTACTAATTGAAAGTTAGGTCACATAATGATAACTTCAAATATGACGTATGATATGTACATGAAAATGTTTGTCCTCAGACTGGCCGTAATTAATTATATAAGTGTTTTTTTTATCATATATTCATAAAAGGAAATTACATTTTTACAATTAAATTGTTCCTCGCCAAGCGACAAAGCTTGTTGGCGAGACGCGCTCGTTTATATAATATTAAAGGTATATATCACAATTTTTATTATACTTTATACTTAAATATTTTAAAATCTTAAATCTATGTTAAAACTAAAACACAACAAAGAGAAAACATAATTAGAACAAAACAGCTAATCTAGACACGCGGCAGCGTGTCGATCCAAGTTCAAGCATCTTAAACTAGCCGATCCACAGCATCGCACGAATACTCGTATATGTGAGTATATCAGTTAGCTGGCTTCCATACCCCAATCTGTCAAATTTCCCTAATTATAATATAATAATAATAATTGCTTGTGCACTCCTTATATTTGCTTACTGAAAGTTAGGTCACACAATCATAACTTCAAATATGAAGTTATCATTATGTGAAGTTTAAGTTAGTAATTTAATAATATCATCTAATAAGGCAATCGATTCAGGGCTAGCCTTTAAAAGCAAGTAATAAAGAATTCAACACAAATCAATACCCCAGTGGCCCCACATACAGGAAGCCTTGAAAAATTGGGGCTTAATCGTAACATTGCCATCTCACGAAAAAGTCGATCGTAAATAATTCCATTCCTTATGGTTTCACTTACGTTCGGTCGGACGGCTCCGACGATGTGAATGTCTTTCTTGCACTTTACCAGTTCTTTTTAATAAAGTAGTACCAAGTATTTATGTTTTAGTATTATATTGGATAGCTAGATCTAGAGCTAGAATATCCAGATGTCTAGCCTCTATTGAGACTGGCCGCCGTGGCCGAATTTCGGCTAGATGCAGATGAGCTAGTCATATAACAGTACACAAGTGTGTGCGCAAACACAGGGGCACTTTTTATTCCATCATTCTCATAGTCCGATGGGATGACTAGCAACACGACCGAAAAGAGGCCAGGTACAGGACCGACGGCTTTAGTTGCTCTCTCTTTTTCGAAAAAGCCCAAAACGCGCCATTGAAAAGGAAAGTAGTGCAAAAAGCATTGATAGTACCACGAAATAGGCTGAAGCTTTGTGATAAAAACTGTTATTGCATTTACACATTATAAACTACCAGACAAACTTCAAAAAAGCCTAACTGACACTAAATTTAACAATGAACTTTATAATTGGCTGTGCTACAGATGTTTTTATTCCGTAGATGACTACATTAAATGTAAATACAATGACTGACTCAAACCAAACTTTTTGTGACATTTGATTTAATTATGATTATATTCCTATTATTGTTTTATTATTTAATTTGTATAATTTTACATTAAAATTAGTCGAGAGTCAAAAAATATTAATTATTATAATTTATTTCAATTAAACAAATATTTGCACGACGTAAATGTCGAATATGGTGGAACCTCACTCATTTATATTAGGTCTTTACCTATGAAATTGCCGTTCTGCAGTACTGGCCATTTCAAATCAAAATAATTTTTGTTTGGCTAAGAATTCTAATTTCAAATTAATTTTATTTTAAAAACATGGATTCTTTTTTCCAAAAGTAGTCATTTCTTTATTGATTAGTGTTACATTTTCATCGCATTTCAATCTTTTTCGTCATCATGGATACGTTAAAAATTCGAGTAATTATGGAATATGAGTACCGTCGTGGCAGCAACGCGGCACAAGCGGCACGCAACATCAACGACGTTTACGGAGCTAACACTACAAACCAACGCACCACCTGTTATTGGTTTGCTCGCTTCCGTTCTGGAAATTTCGACCTGAAAAATGAACCTCGCGGTCGTCCGAAGACTTTGGTCGACAATGACGAATTAAAGGCGGTTGTGGAAGCTGATGATACACAATCTACGGCTGAATTAGCAGCAGCTTTCGACGTTAGCGTCAAAACAATATTGGTCCATTTGCGTCAAATTGGCAAGGTAAAAAAGCTTGACAAATGGGTGCCCCACGAACTCAATGATCGCCAGCGCGAAGTACGCGTCGAGACGTGCCTTGCACTGCTCAACAGACACACAAATGAAGGAATTTTGAACCGCATTGTTACCTGCGATGAAAAATGGATTCTGTTTGATAACCGCAAGCGCTCAGCAAGTTGGTTGGATCCTGGTTCAGCACCTAAACAATGCCCTAAACGAAAACTTACCCCTAGAAAAGTGATGGTCACTGTTTGGTGGTCTAGCGCCGGTGTGATTCATCACAGCTTCTTACCAAACGGGGTGAGCATTACTGCAGATGTGTACTGTGAAGAACTGAGCACAATGATGGAGAAGCTGGCGCATCTCCAACCAGCATTGGTCAATCGCTCGTCTCCGCTGCTCCTGCACGACAACGCGCGACCTCATACTGCACAGCAGACGGTCTCTAAGTTGCAAGAACTGGGGTTGGAAGCTCTCCGTCATCCGCCCTACTCACCAGACCTTGCGCCTACAGACTACTACTTTTTCCAGAATTTGGATAACTTCTTGGCGGGAAAAAAATTCAATACCCGAGAGGCAGTACAAAATGCCTTTGAAGAATTTGTTGCCTCCCGTCCAGCTGATTTCTTTAAGAAGGGCATCAATAAACTGCCACTGCGATGGCAAAGATGCATTGATTGCATGGGTGATTACTTCGATTAATACAAATAAAAAAATTCATGAAAAAAATTCGTTTAAATTTTTTCATACAAAACGGCAATTTCATAGGTAAAGACCTATTATCAACGTTTGTAAACCTGTATTCTAGCAAATAAAGAGATTCATTCATTCTCCGAGGGACAGGGGTATAACACCTCCATCTAGACTTCGCGCTGATACTAAGAATTACAGCCCAATTGGACATGACCGGATAGAGCTCTGGCGCAGGTTTAAATTTTATAAGTGGTGTCTAAGGAAAACAAGTGTACTACTTCTTTAGGTAACTACTACCATCCTGAAATTGTACTGTTTTGACTGATTTCATGTAAAAAAATCTAACTACGCTTTGACTCAGATATCCAACCTGATATCTATTTTATGCCCAGTTGTGTTCCAGGTAACAAGCAAACGCTAGACTTTTTTTATATATATAAGAGGGCGACAAACGAGCAAGTGGGTCACCTGGTGGTAAGTGATCACCGCCGCCCAAAGACACTCACAACACCAGAGGTCACGCGAGTGCGTTGCCGGCCTTGAAGAGTCCGCAAATAAGTTTTGCTAACCCCCGACGAGCTACAACACAACATTAAATTATTAATGTTATCTATACATATAATAAATCTGTAGAAAAATCATTTTTGTACATCGAAAGAAAATCCAAAAAAAATAGCCAGGGTATTAAAGGACAACCAATAGAACCCATTTCCAGCATTTTTAGAATTTTTGTCTGTTTGTCTGTTTGTCTGTTTGTCTGTTTGTCTGTTTATATGTTCGGGTATCACGTAAAATATACGAAAGCAATGTAGATAACTTTTATACACAACGATTGAGCGTAACTTGAGGTAACATTTAGTTTTTGTTTTATTGCAATCGGTTCAGTCTATCAAAAGATATTAGATTTTAAAGTAATCATGGAGAAAAATAACACACATTTCGGTACTTCAGGATGAACTAATGTTTATAGTTGAACTAAACTGTCCGATAGATGTCATTGTGCATATTATGACATCTCTTTTCTGAATGAACTAGGTTGATAGTTGATTTTTGTTTCGATAGATGTCGTTGTGCATTTCTTTTGACTCGCGGTGTTAAGATTTGCCCGTGTTTGCTGATTGCATGAGTTACGTAGGGTTTTGAATGTTCTGAATTGTTTCGAAATATGGTCTTGGTTGCCTAGAAGTATGTCGTTGTCCAAAATTGGTTATTAAAAAAATCTGTTTTCTTTGGGCAACTTGAATTATGAAGAAGGTTGGATTTGTTATAATATAATTTTAAATTATTGATAGTTGATTTTTATTTCGATACATGTCGTTGTGCTTGATAGTTGATTTTTATTTCGATAGATGTCGTTGTGCATTGCTTTTGACCCGCGGTGTTAAGATTTGCCCGTGTTTGCTAATTGCATGAGTTACGTAGGGCTTTGAATATTCCGTATTGTTTCGAAATGAGGTCTTAGTTGGCTAGAAGTATGTCGTTGTCCAAAATTGGTTATTAAAATATTTTGTTTTCTTTGGGCAAATTGAATTATGTACAAGGTTGGATTTGTTATAATTTAATTTTAAATTATAATGTCAATCGATCGAAAGTTTGTGCTGTCGATTCGTTTGTAACGCGAATGTACGACGATTCGAATTTTATTGAGCCTGTCCGATTTGAATGTAGTAAATTAACCCGGTCTCTCATAATTTTCTCAGCACAAATCTATATACCTACCTATGTAAAAGAGGAAACTGACTGACTGACATATCAACGCACAGCCTGAACGGCTGGGGTTAGAGACTTGAAACTTTCCCGGTAGGTACTTTTTAGGACGTATGCATTCACTAAGGAAGGGGTTTTTGGAAATAAGGGGGTAAAACAGAGAATGAAAGATTATATGAAAATCCGTCATTTTTTTGAAGTTAAAGGCATTGAAACTTATATTTAGTAGTTCAGCTAAAAATAAAAATAAATATTTTAGAATTTTTGGAAATTCCACCCCAAGGGCGTAAAATAGGGGATGTAAGTTTGTATGAAAAGTGTATAATTTTTTAAGTGAAATGCATGAAAATTGGTATTTGGCCTATCCGTTTAAAATAAAAAGTATGTATTTCAGGATTTTAGGAATTTCCACCCCTAAGGGCGCATAATAGGGGATGTATGTTGCGTGTGGGTATACCTATAATGGTTCTGAGGAATTTACCAACCAACCACCTAAACTTTGCAACGGCACGAGGCTTCAAGTCAAAACTTTGTATCGTGTCATAGAGTCTACTATTATGCCTGGATGCGCCCAGGGAGAAACAGTGTTCGTGTCACGTATTCCGTTAGTGCCAAATGATCTCCCTTTTCAGTTTAAAATACTGTAGTTCCCTATAAAAGTGTGTGTCGCGATAACCATCAACAAATCGCAAAGTCAAACTCTCAAGTTAGCTGGAATTGACTTGAGGAAGGCGGGCAGGTTCACGTGGCGTGCTCACGTGTGAGTTCATCCCAAAATCTGATCCATGTAGAGCGAGGACCTACGTCTTTTGCTGAGCGCCGTAAAGTGGATGATATTTAACATCCCAAATACCAGGCCGCTTGCCGAGCACGCCATTTATTAGTTGGAGGTCAGCATTGGGGTGACGCTCTAGCGGAAGCATGCGTGAGCGATAGTCCACATCGCTTGCGAGATTTGTTTGCCATCTTATTGACCTTTTGTGCGTTATCGGACGCTAAACAGTTATGGCAAAAGTACCATGACAAGTTTGCTGAAGATTTTATGAGACATGTACAACTAAATACTGATGGACAAATTACTGACAGGGTATGATAATATATGACAAATGATAGTTATAAGTATAGGAGGGAACCCGATCAGTCAGAGGCTGCGAAAATGCACAGGAGTTTTCCAATTTATTGTTAAAAATAGGCGATGGCGCATACCCCGTACAAGAAGATGGAAAAGTTATTTTGATTGGTAATCTCTGTTCTTACGTTACATCACAGCAGGAGCTAATTTTTTCTATGTACGGAGATACCACAAACATGGGAAATCAAGCCGGTTCTTGGCTATGTCAGCGAGCTATTTTGACTCCCCACAATGACCAAGCTGCGGCAATTAATTTCAAAATATTGAGTCATGCGTCCGGTAATAGTAGAGAATATAGCTCAATAAATACATATATGGAAGAAGATAACGCCACGCACTACCCGGTAGAATTTTTGGATTCCCTCAGCACACCCGGACTTTCAGCCCACAAAATAGTTTAAAAAATTGGTGTACCAATAATTCTCCTCAGAAATTTATGTCCTCCCAAATTTTGTAACGGCACTCGGCTCAAAGTCACAAATCTGCAACATTATAGAAGCTGAAACATTAACAGGTTGCGGCGCCGGTGATATTGTTTTTATTCCAAGGATACCTATAATTCCTAAAAACTTTCCTTTCTCTTTCAAACGAGTGCAATTCCCAGTCAGTCTCTGTTATGCCATGACGATTAGTAAAGCTCAGGTCCAGACATTATCCGTTGCGGGGGTGGACCTAAGTATTGGATGCTTTTCCCATGGTCAACTATACGTAGTTCTTTCACGCGTAAACAACCCCAATAACGTTTTTGTGTACGCTCCAGATGGTTCATCAGGTAAAATAAAGAAGCACTAAATTAAATTAAAAAAAAAAATTCGGTATCCTCCCACAGCGCTTTACACTAAAAAATACATTGTTAAGTTCCGACATCCACGCGAACGAAGTCGCGGGCACAGCTAGTTATTAAATAATTCCCAGTCGGGCTGTTCTTTGAGCGAATGAGCGCTGTGCCCTACCTCTACAAAAGACTAGTAAGACTATAATAACATTCAACAGCGCTAGCTATTTTGTCTTCGTGTAAAATTTTATTGTTGTCCACTAAAGTCCATCCGTTCCTCTAAGCGTATCAAGAACTTAGGCTCATTACGTCAAAAATATGGCCGACCATTTAGAAAATTGGAGTAAAAGCCCAACATAATCAAAATAAATAGGCGAACATTTCCACTCGCTAATCTGACTGTCATATGCCCTTACCATATTTTCTGCATATAAATTAACTCATAACTCAACAGAATTCGGGTCGAATGATACTAAATCATTTATGCGCACAAATACGGTGCTATAAAATGACCTTGTTGAAATTGTTAATGGGGTCACGGTTTTGTTGTGGGATGCTAATAGTTGGGGCAGGTTTTGTACAATGATTTGGTTAGTAGTTAAAACCTACCTCGATTCTTTTAACTGACATCTTTATGAATGCGTGTTATGAGGTATGGTTTTTCAAACCAATGCAATCAATATTTTTGTTATTTATTTTAATTCTAAATAAGTAATTAATAATAAATAGCTTGGGACTACTAACACATCACCAGGGCACAGCGTGCATTCGCTCTAAGCGCAGCCCGACTGGGGAAGTACTTCCACCTTACAGAATACATTCCTTAATAATAACATTAATAATTTTAATGTTGTGTTTCTGCGTGTGAGTAAGGTCGCCAGAGCTCATCGGGGTGGGGGGAACTCTTAAAGGCCGGCAACGCATCCGAGATCCCTCTGGTGTTGCGAGTGTCCATGGGCGGCGGTGACCCACTTGCACGTACATATGTCCTTCATCAGCATATCATCAGCCTGATATCGTCCACTGCATGACATAGGCCTCCCCCAAAGGTTTCTTGTGCATTGTTTGGCGTGTGATTTGGTGACTGTAGTTAGGTGGTAGCTAGTACACAGTTGGCGCTGCTGCCTACCTGGTGTATCCTTTAGTCGCCTTTTACGACACCCACGGAATGTTATGGGGTGGCCATGTTATTGTTTCTGGGCCAAAAACCATACGACTAAAGCCGTCGACCATTCATCCAGGTGATTTGGATGAAATTTCCACTTCTGGCGAGATGATCAGTGGGGTAACATGGCAGCAGGTAAAAGTTCAAACAATTCCTTAATATAGTACTACTTTACTACGGCATTTCGATAAACGCAAGTGAATGTTAATACACATAGGCTGAATAAATTACATTGTTTCATTACTAGAGAATACGGATTTGAAACGCCACCGTAAACAACATTTTTGTACAAAGTGATCGTACTACCCTTGTTCTATTTTAATACCTAAAAGGAATGACTAAATGTTATTCTTTTTAGACTGGAAACCATACGGCTTTACTTATCATACGGCAATAACTTCTTAGTTCAGCCCAAATTTTCAAGTAAAATTTAAAAAGTTACCAACAATATATCTTGCTTATAATATTTCCTTAAGCCCCTAAGTCCAGTGCTGTCATTTCTAGGTAATTTAACAAAATATTATCTACGTTGCCTACTTCGCAAAGACAAAGATGCGCATTTAAGTCAGGATTAACCATAATTTATTGCAGCTATATAAAAAGGTGCTGAAATGGTGTAGTGAATTGGGTCGTATTTACATTTTCATTAGAAAATTAAATTAGAGAGAATGTTAGTAATTAGTGAGAGAAGAAACTGACGCAGTTTCATTAGGGTATTGTTTCATTTATGAATTAGGTAAATGAGCATTTCTTAAGATATTTGGGCAAAGAAAACCTTGCTGGGTGATATATGTACGTCTGATGGCTTAAACCTCTTTTCTTAAATACTTGATACAACAATGCCTATATTGTAATACAATTAAGAACTGCAGAGTCACTGTCAGAAACATTTAAAATCCTTATCCTCATGGTTTTATTATGCATTCATATCTATAAATACATTATTAATATGAATTATTTTTGCTATTTAATTAATAACGTATTTTGTCAAGGAATAGTGTGAATGTTTTTAAAATTAATTAATATTATTTTGATAAGGTAAATGATTACAAATCCTGACACATAATAATATGAAGTATGTAAATTTTTAGTTTTTTGCAAAAAGTACCAAGTTGCGCCTTAGAACCTCAAAATACAGATATCAGCGAAAGAGTATAAGAAAGAATAATTAATAATCAAAATAATTATATACGACGCTTTTACGAAATAACGTGATGAAGAACTTGATTCTTGTCACTGGCCAAAAATACAGCTATAACAAGTATCTACATTCGTCTCACTTATCAAAGGCATCTGCACCAACGGCTCAACACACTCTTACTGCTCTTAGTCTTATGTTACCTTTTGCTTTTTAATCTCCCCATATTTTCTTTATACTGAAGTGAAGTTTTCAATTCACTGCTTGACTCAAAAGGAACTTATTGGTAGAAAAATCACGAGTTTGCACTTTATTCTATGTCAACATTGACGTCGGAAAACTTCTTACTCGGTACGGGCAAATAATGACCTCCTTGGTCGACTGTATTCCATTAGAAATAGCTACTTCAATTGCTGTTTAAACACAGTTTAGAACTGCAATGTTTTTATTTAAAGTGCTATTGATTGAATTCTATTGCAGTGGGTATTCTCAATGAAGACTAGCCAACGCAGGATTTATTATTATTCAGAAGTACGTGCTCAAATTCAATTGTACTGCCTGTTATCTCTTTGGCTGATGAGTAATTAATAATATCTAGATACCGACACAGATCATCCTAGCCCCAAACTAAGCAACGCTTGTACTTTGGGTACCAGGCGACGATATACATACTTATATAGATAGATAAATACTTATATACATAGAAAACATCCATGACTCAGAAACAAATATTCGTGCTCATCACACAAATATTTGAACTTACCGGGATTCGAACCCAGGACCACCAGCTTCGTAGGCAGGAGCACTACCAACTAGGCTACGGTGACCGTTAATTAATTAGTAAGTAATTGAAACAAGCAAGATGACATTTTGCAAATACTCTGAGGTAGAGAGATATTACGTGGCCATTTTTTCTTATCAGAAACATCTTAGCTATAGGTTGAATCCACGACTTAAACGTCTGAATCAATGAGACTGTTAAATTAAATTGATATAATGCTGATAATTCTGTTTTTTATCATCACTCAATTAATTTAAATATCATTACATCTCACTCTACTATACCTTGTATGAAAGAGCAACGCCCACATAGAACTGTCAAACAAGTAAAACTCTTATAATACGCGCGCCAATTATGCACACTCGTCGCATAAATAATCGATAGGTTCTATACCTATATCGTGTGTTTATTTTCACTTCAGTATTTCCCGCCATAGCTAAATAAACACAACCGAAGTAGTCTTGACCTCTTAATAAGAATTATCTTGGAAAGAAATGCGATTATATTAAAGTTTGTTTAGCTGCTATTGCATAGAATCGCGGACAATGATGTTCTATTTTAATCTGTTGGACGACTTGAGCTTGCGCTCGCCTTTAAACTTCTGTTTAATAATTGAACAGTAAACGGTATGTAAAAGTATTCTAATACCTTGTATTTTTAAATTTATTCTCATTTGATAAGTATTATCTGATTGTCCCTTTTATTTAAAAGAATGTTATAGTTTTTGAAGTAAAATATTCATTAGAGAATCACTTTCTGGGTGAAAAAAAGCGTGAAACTCGCATCTTAAAAAACTAATAGACAATTGACTATAAATAAAATGTTTAAATATTGTAAATTGCATCAATGAAAATCGATACAGTATATTACTTAAGAAAGAAACGTAAAAGAAATCCACAATACTAAATCAAAGTAGAATAAAGTCGCACCTTGAAAGGTGATCACTTAATAATTCCCTCATAATCACATTAATCTAAATCCTCACGAAAAATCCGAAAAAGGTCTCACTTTCAAACAATGAAAGCGCTGTGTCGCAAATGATATCCTCAAAAAATAATGAGGGCTGGACCTCACTTGAGAAAATGGCCCGTAATATACGGTTGTGAGTAAAATGTGTACGTGCGTTGGACATTTTAAAAGGATATCTTGGAGGGTCTTTACGACACTTTTGACGGAATTATAGCGTTTTTTTTTTTCCAAAAGTACCTGTGAAAGTAAATACCTCTTCGTGTGACAAAGCCGCCGTTGGAAGTGTATGGGTGGCACAGAATGTTACACTTTTGTTTCAGAATGTGGCTAAAAGTGTTGAGTAATTTTAACTTTGAATGACGTAACCGACGATTTTGGGGTAAATATATAAAAAATCCCACTTCCCACATGAGAACAAGCACATAACACTTATAGTTACATACACTGCAGAAGAACACATATCTATACATATACATATCTATACATATATTTTTATTTTATTTATTTTTATTTATTTATACATTATATGGTATGGTATGTACTATAATTAGTGCGGCTGGTGCTTAAAAAAGGAAAACCTGAGCTATAAGCACCAGCACCTTCCAATTTAATTACTTAATGTATTATACACAAAAACTAAATTAATTAGGTTAAATGTCTCGCATTATTTACATGAATGGGAGCTTGAGTGTGTGTGGATAGGTGAGTGCGGGTGTAATGAATGTATGTGTGCAAGTGTGTGTAAGTGTTGTAATAAAATTAAACTGTAAAATTATTATATTAATTAGAGGGATGAATAAATGCTTCTGTTTCGTCATAATTAAGTTTTTTAAGACTAATTGATATCGTTTCTTTCAAGTTATACTTACTTTTGGTTAGTAGGGCTGGTGAGTTGTTCAGAAATTTGTTGTATAGATAGCGACCGAGAAAGTAATAAAACTGTTGTCCAAAAGATGTCTTATATGTAGTGGTAACAGGAATTTTATTTTTACGTTGGGTGCGTGTTTGTGTTAAGAAAGGTTGTGTTTGTGGGAGTGTGTTTTTATGTTTGTTGGGAATAATTTCTGTATGCTGTCTTAATATTATGTGGAGTATGAAAATCTGCCTCACACTGAGTACTTCACAGTATTCGTATAGCTCTTTAGTAGGAAAGCGATACGGTTTAAAAGTGCATACCTTTAACACCGCTCTCTGTGCACGCTCTAGTTGTATTAGGTGGGTCTTGCATGCACCACCCCATGTAGAAATACAGTATCCTATTACAGACTGACACAAGGAATAATAAACCATCTTAACAGTGTCAGGGTCAGCGACATGCCGCAAGTATTTAAATACAAAGATTAGTTTGCGTATTCTACCGGACAACTTGCTAATATGTGGTTGGAAGGAGAGTTTCTCGTCCAAAGTCACACCTAAGTATCGAGTTGCTGTCACCATAACAAGTTTAGGGCAGTCGCAGTCTGTATCACAACCAACCTGCTTATGGGCACTAATGTTAAGGTGGTTTAAAGAATTTGCTTCCGTATTTCTAATTCTGTATGTCATGAAGGTTGTTTTGTTAACATTTAGTGTGAGTAGGTTAGTTGTGAGCCAGTGTGTATCTCTTTCAAAGCCAACTTGAGCTGCACGAAAAGTGTCCTCCCACGTTTGCGTTCTAAATGTTAAGGCGGTATCGTCTGCATAGGCTACTATTTGTTTAACTCTACTACCGTTGTTTAACTCTAGTTCACACATGTCATTTACGTACACAAGGAATAAGGTAGGTCCGAGGATGCTTCCCTGAGGAACACCATACACAACTGAAAGTTCTTCGCTAATCTGATCATTTACTTTGGTGCACTGATTACTTAGGTAACTCCGGAACATTTTAAGTTGGTTTCCCCGAATACCCAGCCTTTATAGTTAAAGACATAGTCTCGGAATTGAAACTGTATCGAAGGCCTTGGCCAGATCAATGAAAATTGACAAACATTTCTCCCTTCTGTCCAAAGCTTCGACTACAGAGTTAGTTAAGTCATGTACAGCATCATCCGTGGACCTAGCATTACGAAAGCCATACTGCCTGTCCGATATGAGGTTGTTAGACTCGAGATAGTTTTTTAATTTCGCTCCAATATCTTTGAGACAGCAGGCAAAATGGATATAGGCCTGTAGTTTGATACAAGTTTCGTTTCACCAGCCTTGTGTATGGGGTGAACGAGAGCTCTTTTTAATTCATCTGGAAACACTCCGGTACTAATGCATAGGTTAAAGATAAAAGTAAGCGGTGAAACTAGCGTAGTTTTATGTTTTTTTAGAACAGACGCAGGGATGTCACATTTTTTTGACTTATACACGTGTTGTATAAGTCAAATAAGTCTACCTAATTTGGTGGAAGAACTTAACTCCTCTAGCAATGACTCTCATGTTATCTATACATAATAATAAAATCGTAGGCAAGTCAAAACTGTACATTGAATATTTTTTTAAAAGGATACATGGGGCGTGATCTACAATCGATATCGAAGCCAAAAATATAGTTTTTAGAATTTTTGTCTGTTTGTCTGTATGTATGTCCGGGCTAAACTCAAAAGTACCGCATGGATTTACTTCAAATTTTGCATGCATATTATCATGCTATCACCTACGGGGGAGGAGCTGTGATAATTTATAAAATTTAACGCGGGTAAAACCGCAGGGTACAGCTAGTACAAATATAAAATTACCGTTTGATTCTCAGTCAAATCGAAATTTTATCGTGTTCTATCGTACATTTAAACTGTCCAGGACAGATCTTTGTGTGAGGAGTACGATTATTCTGGGTGTAATTTATGTATAGGTTTTATTTGAAAATATATAAGTATGTTTATCCGTTGTCTGGTAGCCTGGATTAGGCTCTGCCTACCCTGAGATCGGATGGCAGTGTTAATGAAATAAAATAAATAAATAAAAATATAAAAGTACATTTTTACTTTCAAACGGTCACCACAAACAGTTGTCGTGCCTGGGACTCGAACCCAGAATAGACTTAAAGTAGTGGCGAGAAGACTGTCTTAATCTTTGCGCAACATATGCAATCTGTAGCTTAAATTGCGTAGCTTTATAATCATGATAGCCATTAGCCTTAGATTAGATAAGCCATTTTATTAGCTGTATGTAATTTTCTTAACCTTATCAATAAAGCGATAAATACTTTACTATATTTCAAATACATGTATTTATATTATTTATTTATTTTCTCGTCATTAAGAAGATTTCCTGTAGAAAATACCAACATTTCGGAGGATTGCGAGAAATCATCGCTAGACTTTTTTGCAAGAATGCTTAATTTTTATGCTAATTCATTTAAAATACTAAACAATTAATATTACTTGCCCCCGAATAACTATGCAGATTGTTCGGTGTTATTAGTGCGCTCTGCGTAACTTCCTTACTATTGTAGCAAGAAAATTTATAATTTTAAATTAAAGATTAATTAACTTTTTATACTATATTAGTTATGCAAAACATGAATGCAATTATAAATGTTTTCATTTTTAATTATAAAGTTTCAAGCATTATGAAAGGCTCAACATTCGTTTAGTTACAGATATTAACTCAGATATCTTTAGGTATATTAATTAAATTCATGAGACTAACTATAATTATCGGAATATTCAGTTAATTGGATGCATTAAACAAGATTCCACATTAGTAATTATTCTCTCTCGGGTTTCAGCTTATTTCAAGTATGCGTCTAAATTAGTAATTACAGCTTAGCATAAATTAATGGTACTATCCAAATATTCCATGAACATGATATGAATAATTCATGTTCATGAAGTTTTCTTTTATAAGTGGTGAATCAGGGAACGTAATACATTTTTCAACCTATTAAGCAACCACAGAGTTATTTATTGTCAAAATGCCAGTTGAGGGTAATAAAAGCGAGTTAAGCTTCAAGCATGTAATTTAAATATGTAGCCGAAAACAGCCGAGTCCTGAAAGAAACTAGCGGAGAGCCGAAAACGATTACGTAAGTACATAAAATAGGGTAGGCCTCTACGATGAATGGATATGGGCCGAACGTACGCGGAGGTAGGTAAATAAATAAACGATATAGCCTTTATTATTTAACCTTAAATTTTACGTCCTTCCAAGCTATTTTGTGACCCATTCGACCGTATTATTTTTTTATTTCTGTCCAATTGCCTCGCTATAGTACATTACATTTCATCAGACAAAGTAACTTTGTGAATAGAAAAATCGTAAAGAAGTAACCAATGCCGAAAAATAAATTCCGAGAAATGAAATTCTCTGTTGTGGAAACGAAAGCTGTGAATTTCAAAGCGCTCATTTTAATTTAATTAAACGAATAGATACAGAAGAAAAGTTTAATGCTGAAGTTAGACCAAAGGATAGAAACGTCGTTAACGTATCGGCAGATGAATTGCAAAAAGAATAAGAGAAAATTACATCTTCAAAAGAAATACATTTAAATGTTGGGTTTTCAAAGTTATTTCCTTAACTATAGAAAATTATTGAAATATATAAATGGTAAACTATTGATGATCATTATGTGGTCCCGGCCGATTTCGATCATGGCGTTCGTTTCTCCTCCTACTGTAGCCGACGTTCGTGTGCTCGCATGTGACTTATGCAGCGAATTTTATTGGAAAATATCCTCGCACATTGCGGTCATGTGAGCACACCATGCACACCATTGTAATAATACATTATTAAGTATTAAGGTAAACTATTAAGTACACGGTAAAAGGATGAAATCGAATTCTAGAAATTTTTATGATTCCCTCTGTGGGACTAATGCGTACTAATTTTTATCAATTTGAGGCTTGTGACATTCATACGTAGGTTCATGTGGTTAACGACCATCAGAGCTCACCTCTTTTGTTTATTACTATCTCATCATTATCATCAGCAGACGTTCCAAAATCAATAGTTATAATAATATTAATTTTTTTTTTTGGCAACAAAATTTTACATGCAACGTTAATTTGACTGCACGTGTGGCGCAGCGGCTTAGATAGTGACCTCGCCGCTTCGTGTCGTCGGTTCGAGTCACGCGCCGGATTACTATTTGTGTGACCCATAAATAGTTGTTCAGAGTCCGGATGTAATTTGTGTCCGTCTATTATATGTTTGTAAAGTACCCCGCCACACAGGGATTATTTCCCTAATGCGGGCGGTGTCTTTAAAAAAATATATAATTTATTGAACATTAATGAAATTAGCTATTTTTCTATATTTTATTATCAATAAGAATTATTATCATTTTAATTTATATCTATTTGTACTGCGAATAAAATACGTCTTAGGAATATAGTATCTATAGTTAGCTTGTAATGCTATAACTGTTTACGACGGTTTTGAAAGCCTATATACGATTTAACACTTTCTTCAATAATAATACCTACAACAGACTCAGTTTCAATAATCCACTATTCCAGTTAAAATTGAGAATTTCAATCATACCGTCGCGCGCGGGTAGTGAGTTTAACAAAGAAATAAAAATCTTTGTTGGGTTGGGGTTCAGGTTTATTTCTGAAGATGCAGTTTATTAAAGGGATTCTTTGCGTTTCAACGTGGTAACAAATATAAAAACAACCAGACGGAGAGACACAGAGACTTTGAGACTAACAGAAATTTGCCTGTTAGCCTCTCTATAAAATTTTTGTTGAAATATTTTGGTAACATTTTTGAATTGAAAAGTTGTGAAAAGATTTTAATATTATTTGAATACCATCGTGCTTCAGTGGGTAGTTGCTTACTTATCGTATGGGCAGTGGTAACCCTAGTGTCAGAGTTGCTCAAGCCGCCCAGTAGGCCTCTGACATGGCTTAACGACTGTTGTCTAATGACTACAACCGGGACCGACAGCTTAACGTGCCCTCCGAAGCACGGAGACGCTCAGAAATTAAACCACTTTGGCAGTCACCCATCTATGGACTGACCACGAGCTTAGGCGCTTAACCTCACCGATCGCTTACAGACCGGTGAGAGCATCTAGCTATGAGCGCCTCGATGTGGGTAGTGAACCTGTTGTTTGATCCCAAAGGTTGCGGCTTCAATCTTCGTTCAAGACTCTTATTTGTTGTAATAAACATGTTTAATTGTCTTGGTTCGGATATTAGAAAATATCCGAACCCTTTTGGCCCTATCTATACATATAATAAATCTGTAGAAAAATCATTTTTGTACATCGAAAGAAAATCCAAAAAAAATAGCCAGGGTATTAAAGGACAACCAATAGAACCCATTTCCAGCATTTTTAGAATTTTTGTCTGTTTGTCTGTTTGTCTGTTTGTCTGTTTATATGTTCGGGTATCACGTAAAATATACGAAAGCAATGTAGATAACTTTTATACACAACGATTGAGCGTAACTTGAGGTAACATTTAGTTTTTGTTTTATTGCAATCGGTTCAGTCTATCAAAAGATATTAGATTTTAAAGTAATCATGGAGAAAAATAACACACATTTCGGTACTTCAGGATGAACTAATGTTTATAGTTGAACTAAACTGTCCGATAGATGTCATTGTGCATATTATGACATCTCTTTTCTGAATGAACTAGGTTGATAGTTGATTTTTGTTTCGATAGATGTCGTTGTGCATTTCTTTTGACTCGCGGTGTTAAGATTTGCCCGTGTTTGCTGATTGCATGAGTTACGTAGGGTTTTGAATGTTCTGAATTGTTTCGAAATATGGTCTTGGTTGCCTAGAAGTATGTCGTTGTCCAAAATTGGTTATTAAAAAAATCTGTTTTCTTTGGGCAACTTGAATTATGAAGAAGGTTGGATTTGTTATAATATAATTTTAAATTATTGATAGTTGATTTTTATTTCGATACATGTCGTTGTGCTTGATAGTTGATTTTTATTTCGATAGATGTCGTTGTGCATTGCTTTTGACCCGCGGTGTTAAGATTTGCCCGTGTTTGCTAATTGCATGAGTTACGTAGGGCTTTGAATATTCCGTATTGTTTCGAAATGAGGTCTTAGTTGGCTAGAAGTATGTCGTTGTCCAAAATTGGTTATTAAAATATTTTGTTTTCTTTGGGCAAATTGAATTATGTACAAGGTTGGATTTGTTATAATTTAATTTTAAATTATAATGTCAATCGATCGAAAGTTTGTGCTGTCGATTCGTTTGTAACGCGAATGTACGACGATTCGAATTTTATTGAGCCTGTCCGATTTGAATGTAGTAAATTAACCCGGTCTCTCATAATTTTCTCAGCACAAATCTATATACCTACCTATGTAAAAGAGGAAACTGACTGACTGACATATCAACGCACAGCCTGAACGGCTGGGGTTAGAGACTTGAAACTTTCCCGGTAGGTACTTTTTAGGACGTATGCATTCACTAAGGAAGGGGTTTTTGGAAATAAGGGGGTAAAACAGAGAATGAAAGATTATATGAAAATCCGTCATTTTTTTGAAGTTAAAGGCATTGAAACTTATATTTAGTAGTTCAGCTAAAAATAAAAATAAATATTTTAGAATTTTTGGAAATTCCACCCCAAGGGCGTAAAATAGGGGATGTAAGTTTGTATGAAAAGTGTATAATTTTTTAAGTGAAATGCATGAAAATTGGTATTTGGCCTATCCGTTTAAAATAAAAAGTATGTATTTCAGGATTTTAGGAATTTCCACCCCTAAGGGCGCATAATAGGGGATGTATGTTGCGTGTGGGTATACCTATAATGGTTCTGAGGAATTTACCAACCAACCACCTAAACTTTGCAACGGCACGAGGCTTCAAGTCAAAACTTTGTATCGTGTCATAGAGTCTACTATTATGCCTGGATGCGCCCAGGGAGAAACAGTGTTCGTGTCACGTATTCCGTTAGTGCCAAATGATCTCCCTTTTCAGTTTAAAATACTGTAGTTCCCTATAAAAGTGTGTGTCGCGATAACCATCAACAAATCGCAAAGTCAAACTCTCAAGTTAGCTGGAATTGACTTGAGGAAGGCGGGCAGGTTCACGTGGCGTGCTCACGTGTGAGTTCATCCCAAAATCTGATCCATGTAGAGCGAGGACCTACGTCTTTTGCTGAGCGCCGTAAAGTGGATGATATTTAACATCCCAAATACCAGGCCGCTTGCCGAGCACGCCATTTATTAGTTGGAGGTCAGCATTGGGGTGACGCTCTAGCGGAAGCATGCGTGAGCGATAGTCCACATCGCTTGCGAGATTTGTTTGCCATCTTATTGACCTTTTGTGCGTTATCGGACGCTAAACAGTTATGGCAAAAGTACCATGACAAGTTTGCTGAAGATTTTATGAGACATGTACAACTAAATACTGATGGACAAATTACTGACAGGGTATGATAATATATGACAAATGATAGTTATAAGTATAGGAGGGAACCCGATCAGTCAGAGGCTGCGAAAATGCACAGGAGTTTTCCAATTTATTGTTAAAAATAGGCGATGGCGCATACCCCGTACAAGAAGATGGAAAAGTTATTTTGATTGGTAATCTCTGTTCTTACGTTACATCACAGCAGGAGCTAATTTTTTCTATGTACGGAGATACCACAAACATGGGAAATCAAGCCGGTTCTTGGCTATGTCAGCGAGCTATTTTGACTCCCCACAATGACCAAGCTGCGGCAATTAATTTCAAAATATTGAGTCATGCGTCCGGTAATAGTAGAGAATATAGCTCAATAAATACATATATGGAAGAAGATAACGCCACGCACTACCCGGTAGAATTTTTGGATTCCCTCAGCACACCCGGACTTTCAGCCCACAAAATAGTTTAAAAAATTGGTGTACCAATAATTCTCCTCAGAAATTTATGTCCTCCCAAATTTTGTAACGGCACTCGGCTCAAAGTCACAAATCTGCAACATTATAGAAGCTGAAACATTAACAGGTTGCGGCGCCGGTGATATTGTTTTTATTCCAAGGATACCTATAATTCCTAAAAACTTTCCTTTCTCTTTCAAACGAGTGCAATTCCCAGTCAGTCTCTGTTATGCCATGACGATTAGTAAAGCTCAGGTCCAGACATTATCCGTTGCGGGGGTGGACCTAAGTATTGGATGCTTTTCCCATGGTCAACTATACGTAGTTCTTTCACGCGTAAACAACCCCAATAACGTTTTTGTGTACGCTCCAGATGGTTCATCAGGTAAAATAAAGAAGCACTAAATTAAATTAAAAAAAAAAATTCGGTATCCTCCCACAGCGCTTTACACTAAAAAATACATTGTTAAGTTCCGACATCCACGCGAACGAAGTCGCGGGCACAGCTAGTTTTGTAAATATATAAGTAAGTGGTAGTATCACAGTACAAGCTTAGTTGCTTAGCTTACATTAGTTTGGGCTATATGGCGCTGTGTGTAATGTCTTGGATATGTATTACTAGCTGTGCTCCGCGGTTTTACCCGCATTAAACTTTATAAATTACAGCATATGTGTTAATCCAGGGTGCTAGCTAAGTCCATACCAAATTTTATTAAAATCGCTTAAGCCGTTTGGACGTGAAGAAGTAACAAACATACACATTCACAAACTTTCGTATTTATAATACTACCTGTGCCCTGCGATTTTACCCGCATTAAACTTCATAAATTATAACCTATGTGTTAATCTAGGATATCGGCTAACTCCATACCAAATATTATTAAAATTGCTCCAGCTGTTAAGACGTGAAGAAGTAACAAACATACATACTCTGAAGTCACACACACACAAATTTTCGTCTTTATAATATTAGTGTGATTATTATTTATTTTGAATTGTAATGAAAGATAACGACTAACGACGATTAAAATAAGTTTCATAAATTATCAAGGTATTTTTTGCGGAAATGCCAATAGGGTCTTATGAAAATTACGTGTTCTACAAAAAGTTTATTAAATTGGGCTCCTTAGCCCTCTACACGATGAAAAGTAATTTATGAGTAATCCCTACTGCTGAAACTATCTCGCTTTGTACAAGTACGTGTGAAAAAGAAAACAACATATTTGACTTATGTGTTAATGACATAATTGGCTACTGGCCTGTTGTTCTAGTGGTTAGTGACTGCTAAGCCAGAGGTGTTGGGTTCGATTCCCATCCATGAAAAAAATATAATATGTACGTATTTAAAAATATATAAGCAATAGCTGTGCCCCGCGGGCTTACCCGCGTGCGTCAGGAGCTGTGATAATTTATAAAATTTATATAAATTATCACAGCTCCTCCCCCGCAGATAATAGCGTGATAATATGTAGCCTATAATAATATGTTGACACGACCTTTTAGTAATATTCACGCAAAATTTAAAGTAAATCCATGCAGTACTTTTTGAGTTTAGCCCGGACATACATACAGACAAACAAACACACAGACAGAAATCTTAAAAACTATATCTATACTTTGATATCGATTGTAGATCACGCCCCAAGTATCCTTTTAAAAAAATATTCAATGTACAGTTTTGATTTTCCTACGATTTTATTATATGTATAGATCAGTCTAATTCTACAACAATTCTAAAACATTGAAAATGTTGTTATCTCTATGAATGACACGTACACTTACCAACATTATAATTAGAATAACTGATGATCGTTGAATGCCATTAGTATAACTCGACGAGCTCTAAGATTTGACCATTTGCATGATGACAGTTTCAAAGGCAATTTTGCTTTGGACCGCCTGGATTTCCGAGAACCAAAGTTTCCTCGAAACTAACTTAATAGGCGAAATACCTCTTGTTTAGTCTTGGTACACCAAAGGCATTGGTCAAATACTCGTATCTTCAGGAGGTAGAGCACTTCAAACGAGCAACGAGCAGGTCGTTGCTCTTTTGTTTGTGCTCGTACAGACTGCACGAATGCTCGCGTTTTACTATGTTACATTACGTGCCAGTAACATCCGTCTTTAAATTACGGAAAAATCTATCAGAATACTGTTTTGGAAAAACATTTAAACGGGCTGGTTGGCGTGGTTTGCAATTGCTTGCTTTTCACGTCGCAGGTCGTGGGTTCGATTCCCGAGTCTGGATGTAATATCTATATAAGTATGTATTGTTGCAAGTGTTGCAACGTATACTTTTGTCAACAAATATTTTTAAATATGGACAAGTTTTATTAAATTAACAGATTTAGTAGCTCTAAATACATAGAAATCAAATAAATCTTAATATACTTAAGGAAGTTTTATTTGAAATATATAATAAAATGATTCACATCAAAAACATCCACATAGTCTAAATAATACATTGTAATACCAGCAACTCGCAACAGTCGCAACAGATGATTTAATTCTGTTTTTTTAACAAAACAAAACTAAAATTACTTTCGAAAGTAATTTTGACGTAAATGAACAACATTATGCTTATGAAACATCTCTCTGAGGAAACGTGTCATTTTTTAAATGTATTTTAACGCAAGGAAAAACCTTTCCTCCCCGTGCCACAGAATTAATGAGACGATTTGTCTTGGAAGTAAAGTAGAATCAAAGCTCCAAATTGAAAGTAATTTAATTTATAGATAGACGAGTATTTTTTAGTGAATTGAGCCATCAGATTCACGTTTACTATACCAAAGGCAGTAATTATTCTATTGTCAGAGTATTTCCGCTACGGCGGCAATCTTTCGCGGCAATTATTTGATGGTTATTCGACATAGCCGGGAAGAGATTTCGGGTTGCTACTTGGTGTCTATCTTGCCAGTAGAACCCCAATATTGCCCTACCCGAGAATTTAACTCAGGTCTTTAAATCGCCATTAGAATATGCTAATGATTAACAAACCAAGCTAATGAATTCAAGTTCTTCTACAAAATGTAAAAAAATCAAGGTTGCAAGACCCATCATGCAAGCCAAGATTAATTTGACATGATCTATCAAGATCATGTTAGCTTGCATGATTGTCAGTTGCTTGGTTTCTGTAGCATTTGCATGTTTAATAAGTATAGTTGGGAAAACCACAAAATGGGAAAAAACCCATCACACACCCATAAAACACAGCGGTATCTCTATTTACTACTTGCACATCGCAAAAACATAATAAACATTGTTACTTGTTACACTTGCAAACATAATACTTTTATAAATAGTTATAAGATTAGGTTAATTAATTGTTATATACTTAAGATACTTAAAATACATTATGGTTATACTTCTTCTTACCAACCTTGGTCAGATCTAAGTTTCATTTGTAAAAAGGCTGCGTTGCTATTAAATATTTTAATAAACTTGTTATTAAATTGTTACTATTCATACAAGTCAGTAAGTAAAAATCAAAACTTAGTATTTGTTAATTGCTTTCGAAAAATACTACATAATTGTATACATAATTTTTATTATAGTAATAGTTATTGCCTAACATTCACATTGATCGTTACTATAACGGGCGTAAACACTAAACTACTTATATATATTATATGTATTCCTGCATGTGCATTCATCTTAAAAACTTTTATCTATACCTACTGTGATTCTAAATGCCTTTACTTAATATTCCATATTTTTGTTCATAACATTCAATGACAAAAAGAACAATGTGTTATCGAAATATTACCAAAATTGTCGTGGGTTAAGAACAAAATTAAATACGATTTTTATGAACATCTTATCGCACCATTATGATATTATAATTTTGACTGAGACTTGGTTGCATGATGGCATAGTGAATACCGAATTTATAGATCCTCGATATAATGTGTACCGATGCGACCGGGATCGCGCCGCAACTAACCGGCGAGATGGCGGCGGCGCGGCGTGCTGGTGGCCGTGCTTCACTCGCTGCGTGCGGTACCCTGCACGTCGGCGCCTCCCGCCGCTTCCTTGATAATGCCACCAATCATTGACCATATACTATTAGAGCTGAGCTTTGGTGACGCTGTATACCTATTAGGTGCCGCATACATCCCACCTGGCATAGATTCTAATGTTTATCTCGCTTATTTTAACAAAATACAAAACATTATACAGATAAAGGGCTACGATTATTTTTGTTTACTGGGTGATTTTAACTTACCACATCTTGACTGGTATTTGGACGGAACAAAAATGCAACTCCTCCGAACAAGTAACTTGACACCGCCGTATTCTTACTTATTAAATTTTTTATCCGCTGTAGACTGTATACAAGTAAACACCCACAAAAATGATATGAATAGATTACTAGATTTGTGTTTAACCAATATACATACCAGCAGGACATTCTCTGCGCCTATCACGTTGGTTCCACCGGACTTGCATCACCCTCCTTATTACGTCATAATACCAATTAACAATAACATATCCAAACCTATGTCGACTAAACAACAGATAAAATACTGTTACAAGAATGCTAATTATCAGCTAATTAACAGCGACATTTATGAATTAAACTGGGGTCAGCTGTTTGTAAACAAATCTGCCGAAGATAGTGTTAATATTTTCTATGAATATATATTTGATATCATACGTAAACACACTCCCTCGAAACGCATTTTCAAGTCTCATTTTCCAATTTGGTTTAGCCCTGCACTAATACATATTTTCAAAAATAAAAATACGGCTTGGATTAAATGGAAGGTATATAAAAATCAATGTGACTATAATATATTTTCTATGTACCGAGACAGATTCAAAAAAGAATCTGAAAAATGTTACAAGACATATATGAAATCGGTAGAAAACAGTATACCTAAAAATGTTAAATACTTTTGGACATATTTAAAAAACCGTAAAAAACAATCAGATATTCCTAACTGTGTACACCGTGGTGGCATGGAGACAGATAGCCCCGAGGGAATTTGTAACTTATTTTCTTCATTCTTTCACTCAGTTTTTCAGCACTCGGATGTTTCAGACACTCTCAATGTTGAAAATTTGAGTGATGTAGATATAGGAATATCAAACAACTTTATTAGTGATATACAATTATCTGAAGCGGATGTATTGAAAGAACTAAAGGCTCTTGACTGTACCAAAGGCTCAGGACTTGATTGTATACCACCAATTTTTCTTAAAAATACCGCAAGAACTATATATAAGCCGCTTGCAATATTGTACAATAAATGTTTGATGGAGGGTATATGTCCTGCAGTGTGGAAATCGGCCAGAATAACACCGATACACAAAGGAGGCTCAAAAAGAGAAGTCACTAATTATCGCCCAATTTCAATACTTCCTGCGCTCTCGAAACTTTTAGAAAGGTTAGTTCATAACACCATTTATCCATTACTACACAGCACTATTCTGCCGCAGCAACATGGTTTTGTTCGTAAACGCTCCACTGTCACAAATCTTATCGTTTACACCTCTGAAATATTTGATAATTTGGATGCAAATAGACAAACAGATAGCATTTATACTGACTTTCGGAAAGCATTTGACCGCGTAGACCATAAAATACTACTACAAAAAATTGCTTTTAACGGCATTCGTGGTAATCTATGGAGGTGGTTTAAGTCTTATGTGACCAACAGAACGCAAAAAGTCGTCATCAATGGATTCGAATCTAGCATGGTAATCCCGCAGGGGTCCATTCTTGGTCCACTGCTGTTTGTTATATTTATTAACGATATACATAACTGCTTTCGTCACAGTAAATTTTTACTTTACGCAGACGATTTGAAAATTTACAGAACTATTCATGACGTTAATGATCAGCATAAACTACAGGAGGACCTGGATAGATTTAATAATTATTGTACACAAAACAAACTTCTGCTAAGTCTTGATAAATGCAAATTTTTAACTTTTACTAGAAAAAGAACGTCAATTAGCAACAATTCTTATTCCATTGGCGGTCACTATCTTGATAGAGTACAGACTATCCGCGATCTTGGAGTCACACTAGATACTAAGATGACGTTGGATGCACATGTAGATAAAATATGCAGTAAAGCTTACAAAATGTATGGTTTTGTGTTGAGAGCCAGTAATGACTTTGTCCGTCCCGAAACATATTTATATCTTTATAGGACCTTAATTCGTTCGCAATTGGAACATGCCACATGTATCTGGGATCCATTGTATACTAAGTATTCTTATAGCCTTGAAAGGGTGCAAAAAAAATTCTTGCGTTGTATGCACTATAAATGCTTTCATAGCTACCAGAATTACTCTACGCTGCTGCAAAAATATCAACTCTTAGATCTAAAGTCGAGAAGAATACAGTTGCAAGCGATGTTTTTGTATGACCTATGTCACAATAGATACGACTGTAACGAAATTATTAACAGCATTCATTATTATGTGCCTACCAGATCGCAACCGCGAGCCTGTCGTTCAATCCCGACATTCTACACAGGTTATTCGCGCACTAATGCAGGCAAACGCTCACCCATTTGTCGTATACTGGATTCTTTCAACAGTAATTTTGGTAATATTGATGTTTTTGCGAGTAGTGAAAGTACATTCAAGAAGCTTATACTGGCGAATGCCCGTTCTACGCCATAACGGTACATTTGAGGAACGACCTTTACTAACTATGTAGTAAAGACTGTGTAACTATGTAATACTGTTGTTGTAATAAGTGTATAACATCAAGATTAAGAACTTTATTGTTGATGTATTATGTTGTTCGTACTATCTTTTCTCTAATTTTTGCATAATTGTTCGACTCTCAATTTGAACTTACTCATATGTTTTAACTTTATCTGTGGTAAACGGTGTGGATATCATAATTAATTATATTGTATAGCCTAAACATTATTATAGTGTAATATTGTGATATTGTTAGTTTACCCAATAAAAAAAAAAAAAAAAAAAAAAAAAATCACGCAAGCTAATATTAGGTTAACGTGATCTATCAAGAACTTTGTGGTGTTTCCCAACTATACTGGGAAATGAAACTTAATAATGTTACTGTAAAACGCAAAATATCAACCTGTTATTTGGGTTTAGTTTTAGAAAAGAATTTCTCGTTTATAGAACATATTAAATCAGTTGGGGAAAAAGCTAAGCGAAACTTTTTTGCACTTACAAGGATATCGACGGCAACCTGGGGCCTCTCTTTTAATACTCTTAAAATCATTTACGGGGCAACCTATCTTGGGTGTATATGCTACGGCTCGCCTGTGTGGGCTGATAGGGCTACCATCAGAGCTGCTCGCCGTAAATTACTACAAAGCCAGAGGTTGGCGTTGATATTTCTTTGTAAAGCCTATAGAACAGTGAGCACAGAGGCCCTACCTGTCCTAGCGGGTGTACTACCGGTTGATCTTGAAGTACAAAGACGAGCAGCAATGTATTATTCTACGCGCGATAATTTAGAAAATGATTTCTTATCATTACGCGACCGTGCGAAAATAACCAGGCTATTTATGCCAATAGCTGACTTAAATAACGAACTACTAAATGAATGGCAATGTAGATGGAATACGTCAACCAAGGGTCGCCATCTGCACCAGTTCTTTCCGGACGTACGCGAACGGTTAAATAAAACTTGGCTAATCATAGACCATTGTGTTGCACAATTTCTTACCGGACACGGCAATTTTAAAAGTAAATTGTATAGTTTCAAATTAGTATCTTCACCAATCTGTCTGTGCTCAACATCCAGTAACGAATATGAACAAACTGCTCACCACATCCTGTGGGAGTGTGATCTCTGGCAAAATCAGCGTGATATTATGTTAAACAGCTTGCAACCAATATCTGGAGTAGTTTATTATACGGATCTTGTAGCAACAAGGAACAACTTCCGTGCGTTTAAGCGTTTTTGCCATACCTACTATTGGAATCAAATATAACAGCTCACTTAGGACCCTTAAATTGATCCTCGGTGCTTTTGCAGCTGGCTTCTCTAGTTGCAAATCTCTCATTTTATGAGGCTTAAGCCTCTTTACATCATTCTGTCTCCCGCTTTGCTCTGGAGGGAAGTGGAACTATTCATTTTCTAACTCCTCCTTTTTTCTGTTTCTGATTAAATTCGTTGCGGGATCCAAGACAGTTAAAGCGATTCCCCGGGACATGCCTGAGCTTCACCGCTCAGTGTCATTTCATTGTGTGCCACTGTTGATCCTGGCTTACAGGAGTTGCAGTGGTGGGTAAGAGGGAGGGACTAGTCCCGATAAAAAAAAAAAAAATATACTGGGAAATGAGAATATCGTGAAAAAAAATAAGGCTGTAAGACATATCACACAAAATAACATTAAGTTATCACGATCTTGCAACCTTAATTTTTTCCCATTTTGTGGTGTTTCCCATCTATACTTATTGTACATGCTAATGGAAGAAGAATCAAGCTATTGAATTCAAATTAGAAAAGAAGTTGGTCAGGTGAAAAGAGAGATGTTAACTTAAATATTAGCTTGCATGATAAGTTTTGCAAACTTCATTTCCCATTTGATGTTTCCCAACTATACTTATTGAACACGCTAATGGTAAAGAAACCTAACTATTGCATTCAAATTAGAGAAGAACGTGGCCTGGTAACCGAGAGCTGTTAACTTAAATGTTAGTTTTCATGATGGGTCTTGAAAACTGTATTTTTTTCCCATTTTGTGATGTTTCCCAACTATTCTAATTGAACATACTAATGCAAGACAAACCAAGCTATTGCATTCAACTTAGAGAAGAAGTTGGCCCGGTAACCGAGAGCTGTTAACTTAAATGTTAGTTTTCATGATGGGTCTTGCAGACTATATTTTTTCCCATTATGTGGTGTTTCCAACTATATTTATTGAACACGTTAGTGTTCAACAAACCAAGCTATTTAATTGAAATTAGACAAGAAGTCGGCCCGATAACCGAGAGATGTTAACTTAAATGGTAGCTTGCGTGGATCTTTCAAACTTATTTTTTTTCCCATTTTGTGGTATCTCCTAACTATACTTATTGTACACGTTAATGTTAGAAGAATTCAACTTAGAAAAGAAGTTGGTTAGGTGAAAAGAGAGATGTTAACTAAAATATAAGCTGGTATGACAAGTCTTGCATTTTTTTTTTCCTTATCAATGTTTCCCAACTATACTTATTGCTCACGCTAATGCTCCAAAAACCAAGCTATTGCATTCAACTTAGAGATTCAAACTTAGCTTGCGTGAGGTAACCTAGAGCTGTTAACTTAAAGGTTAGTTTTCATGATAGGTCTTGCAAACTTAATTGTTTTCCTATTTTCTGATGTATCCCATCTATACTTATTTATAAACAATGAGGAACTCAAATAAGTTCCGTATTCGCCAATCTATACACCAATTTATATTCAATCGTATATTAATGAGGCGATTAAAATTTGTCTCGAGAAGAAAGAAGCGTCGTAGGGCCCAAATTGAACGGAATTCAATTTATCGATAGAATGTTAGGCTTCCAGTTAATGGGTCAGTGGAATGTTTATTTGTTTTTTATACGCTTTTATGCAAAGTTGTAATGCGCGGCCTTTTTCGAGTGGATTCACCGATGGTATTTTGTTGGGGAAGTATTTTATGGGATATATATAGCAAATAAGGTTCCCTAATAAGGTTCCTTCAACTGCACGTTATGTCGATGGCTGGGTCTTCACCCAGCTAGCTAACTTTTACGATAAAAAGTATTCTCGATTTAATACCTTTAAAAGGTATTATTGTATTTATAATTTTTATATTATTATATATTCTTCATATTTATACATATATATCCAGCCATCGACATAACTGCACGTTATGTCGATGGCTGGGTCTTCACCCAGCTAGCTAACTTTTACGATAAAAAGTATTCTGGATTTAATACCTTTAAAAGGTATTATTATATTTATAATTTTTATATTATTATATATTCTTCATATTTATTAATATATAAGTATGTTTGTCTGGTTTATCAGATGGCAGTATGTTAGTTGTCCCAAGGTATTTAGATAAATATATAGTTCACCCTATTAGCAATATGTAACGCTAAAATCTCCACAAACGCCGGTCTTACGCTATCCGCATCTAGAGACTTCCAGCGGCCTTCACAAGATCATCGGTCTATCTTGTAGGGTGCCTGCCCCAAGGAGTAGACAAGAGCTGGTCCAAGAAGCTTTGGAAATACAGCAGAAACCAGCTACGACTAATAGTAGCAGTATTCACGGGCCACTACGGCACCAACTACCACCTACACAAACTGGGACTGTCGAATAGCCCGATCTGCAGGACCTGTGGGGAAGAAAATGAAACAATGCTGCATATAATATGCAAATGCGATGCATTGGCAAGACACAGAATTGCAATCCTGGGGCTGGCATATCCAGAACCAGGTGACTACGAGGATCTACCTCTAAGGAGCGTACTGGATTACGTGCAGACTTCATTCAGGGCTCTAGGGATAGAATAAAACCATTGGGGGATAGTACAAAAGATCCTGAACGGTCGAAGTGCTGTACAGAAGTACACCCCAAACAAGATAAGATAAGATAAGATAAGAAGGGTGCCTGCCCACGCTGCGTCTTCCGGTCCGTGAATGTTTAGTTGCTACTATATTTGATAATCTACCGTTACACGTTGATAGATGTAATTTGTAATATTTTAATAATACATGTAATTTGTGTCCGTCTATTATATGTTTGTAAAGTACCCCGCGACGCAGGGATTAAATTAATACATGCGGGCGTTGTCTTTTAAAAAAAATATTGTGAAATCAATTATTGAAATACAAAACATCAAAGATTATTCAGAGAACTGGTACTTATTGGTAACCTAAATTATAGTTACACAATGCCACAAAATAAATATACTATGCTGTCATTATTTTTATAAGAATTTTTTCTTTTGTATTGTTATTATGAATGTATTTAATTTAAATATCGGTATTGTTATTTTATTAACATTTTTAAATTATATTTAAGTTATAACTTACGAAATGAGAAAAAAGCACAAAAAATGGGAGCTGGGTCTACCAACAATTTGTTATCGAGTTTGGCAATTGTATTTTTTTGTAATTACATACATTCAGTCAAAAAAGTATCGGGAATGGATGATTTGTTTATGGTTCCAATTTAAAATTTTTGTTTTTTTTTTGTTGTTGTTAGATTGGCACAACCGTTTTCCATTTTGGCGCGGAGTTTGAGTTGCATCTGTTATTTATATAAATACAAAGCTGGTTTTAGTAATATCATATATAGTGTGTATTGCGAATTTCATAATGGACAAAAATATCGAACAAAGAGTTTGTCTTAAATTTTGCATCGCTAATGGAATTTCGTGTTCGGAGTCACTGAAAATGTTATAGAAAGCTTACGGTGAATCGACTTTATCAAAAACTCGTGCTTATGGGTGGTTCAAAGCGTTCAAAAGCGGTCGAGATGTGATGAAAGATTTGCCTCGCTCAGGTAGGCCATCAACGTCTGCAACTGAAGTTAACATCGCAAAAGTGAAGGAAATAGTGTCTGAAAATCCTTATTCAACTCCGAGAGAGATAGCCGCTGAAGGTTCTGTATCTCACGAGTCGATTCGTACCATTTTAACTAATCATTTGGGTATGAAACATGTTGCCGCTCGGCTAGTCCCAAAAGATCTGAATTTTCTCCAAAAACCCAATCGCATGAAAGTCGCAGAGGACATGGTAGAACGAGTCAATTCCGACCTAACATAAATGAAAAGCATTGTTACTGGTGACGAGACGTGGATTTACGAGTTTGACATGCAAACTAGTCAACAAGCTTCGGAGTGGCGCCTTCCAACTGAACCGAAACTGAAAAAACCACGCCAAAGTCGATCAAAAGTCAAAGTCATGTTGACTGTTTTCTTTGACTATCGCGGTGTTGTGCACTCTGAATTTTTACCGGAAGGTCGAACGGTAAATAAAGAATATTATTTGAGAGTTGCGGCGTTATGCGGAGTTTAAGAGAGCAAATTCGACGAAAAAGGCCAGATTTGTGGAAAGAAAATTCTTGGATTTTACACCACGATAATGCGCCTTCGCACAAGGCCATCATTGTGAACGAATTTTTGACCAAACACTCAACGAATACCATCCAGCAACTACCATAGTCACCAGATATGGCTCCAGCTGACTTCTTTCTTCTCTCTTTCTTTCCTTAAACTCAAATTACCACTTCGTGGTACCCGTTTTCAATCGGTAGAAGACATAAAGGAGAATTCGTGGCGAGAACTGAACTCAATTCCGAAAGCAGCGTTTAAACAATGTTTTGATAAATGGATTATTCGTTGGTGTAAGTGTATCGTTTGTAACTAACCATACTGGCTCGTCACGTTGAGATTATTCGCATATCCTTCGTCCAGCTAATCGTACTATAATTTAGCTGGCGTGTTGCAAAATATCTTTTAAATGAAACAAAATATAACAACTGATTTATAGTATTTTAATTCGTATTATGCCTGATTATCAAATTTAGACTAATCGATGCAAATATGTGTGGAGCACGCTTAACATTAGTTCAATTATCCTAATAATTTACATATAGGGACATCACTAGTTACTATAAAGATTAGTCCCTTCTCTAATCTTGAAATCGACCAATGGGAACAGTTATAGGATTACCGGGAAAAATGATGGTTTCACAAAACAGCTACTTATTATTCATATACAATAATGGATAATGTATTAATAAATTTATATGTGTAATATAATACTAACTGTCGTTTTGATAGAAGATTAACTATTTATTTTTATGTGATTATGCAGATTACATTTATTTAATTAATGAGACTGACCGGATGTGGCGTTATTGACGACGCATTTTTGGGAAGATGGAGAACTGTCAAGAGAATGGCGGCGCTTGGCGCCAGACGCTAACGAAAGAAAAAAGTTCTTTCAGAAGTTTTAAGTGTGGTTTCAGGAGTGCTATAGAAGATTTAGAAGCGAGCGTCGTTTCTGGAGTAAGGAAGCAACATCTCGTGTTGGTTTGGTAAGCTTTGAACACAGGTGAGGCTTTTTACTTTTATTTACAATGTTACATTATTACGTATGCTCGATAACTTTAGTTGAGTCTAGATGGTAAAACAATTCTATTTTTCATTCACGGATATGTTGGGATGAATGGGAATGATGTCCCAAAAATGTATTACTTATGTATTTATAAGACAAATACTTTAAAAACGAATTCTATGTTTAAACTAAATAGACGATAGAACCAGAATTATATCTATTATTGAATGAAAGCTATCAATGTTAGATTGTAATTAATATAATAACTTTAATTAAAAGTTCCTGAATTATTAACTGGGTTCATAGCAGTTAACTATTTACCTGATGTTAAATCCCTTATAGGGTTAGTTTTGAATACATGTACTATCAGTGGAAGAGAAAACTGATGTCTTGTTTGTTTAAGACCGGTCACTGACAGTCTTATTTAGTTCTCTATGGAAGATAGTAGAGGCTATTCTACAACAGCAAACATGACGTGCTGTGTTTAGGATTAACCGGAAATATTAAGTTTCATAATGATGTCTTGGTACTTAAGGCTGGCCGGCAAAGCAGTCTTCAAAGGGTCTATGGAAGATTAGTAGAACCTTTACAAAAGTTCCAATGATGTTATTATGCAACATCTCTACCTACCATGTTGAAGATCAAGAGATCATTGATTTTTGACATTAATCACAAATGTTTACTAACACACCTTCAAAGTATTGATTATACTAATATTGACTCAGTTAATAGTCATATAAGTGGTTCCAATTAGAATCATATGCAGATTTTCTTACTGATATTGAATGCTTTCATATCAAGCGGTCATTACTTGGGTAATGAATACAAAGAACTAAATCTTCACAAGTGATACAAGATAGTATTACTTATACAATTGATGTTGAAGTTCAAAAATTGTTGAACCTTGACAGGAATGCGAAGTTCCTTGAGCAGATGACTCAAATAATAATAATACAATGATGAAGTATTATTATGGGTTGACTTTGTTAACAGTCAAACCAGTGGTTGCGATTCGAACCATTTTCAAATTAACTTGCTTATATTGAATAAGCTTTCTGAAGATATTACAACATTGGTGAATCCAAGAAGTTACTTATGACAAATTAAGGCTTCTGCGTTATTACATAAGGTTAATTATAAATATTATCCATATATAAATGTTTTCCTTGATATTATATATATATATATTATGAACTAGAGTCATATATATTTTTGTAATAAATAAGTAAAGGTTAGAGTAGTCAAAAGATTAAGCCCTCTCATGTCTCTTGTTTTCAAAGGACATTGACTATGACTAACAACCCACACAGACCTTTCTGTAATTAGAATAAAAGAGTACCCATATTAAGGACAATTGTTGTCCAGAGGCGGAGGAAGTCTTGACCCTATGGAGCCGGAGACTACTGTATACTCGCGGGGTTGCTTTGGGCGAGTACCATAGCCGCAAATAAAATAATATTGTATACTATGATATTCTAGTATAATCTACAAACAAGCTAGAATAATTTAGAAAAGATATAAAGTCAATCTCAACAATATTTTAAGGAAAACATATATACTATGGCTGAATTCAACTATTATATTTCAAGATGTGTGAATTAAAACAAACAATTCATTTAGGAAACAAACATATAATCTAATTAGACAATATCAACAAGACATTCATTCAATAGGACTTATCAAGTAACATAATATCCTTTTATGAAAATAAGTTATAGTCCAATAAGAAGTAGTATGAAACCTTTATGTTTATCAGAGAAATTATAGAATTAAAACTACATATTTATGGTCTTATATATTGAAATAAAGTTCTAATAAGATTTTAGATAACATTATGGTAATTAATTTAGGGTAAACTAGGCTTCATTAGTTCTGTCACTCTTGTACAATTACATAAGTTTAGAAAGTTTATTTATGATTAGGATAAAGTTAATTTAGGATTGATTGGTTTGTTCTCCTTTTCAAAAAGTTCTTGGTTTACTATATGCAACATAGGTTCCTTCCTACCATACTAGACGAATCACTGGCCAATTTAAATCAACTTGTTTCAATCAAATCCAGCAAGAATATAAATTCATGATTTAAGTTAAGAAAATTTAGGATCATATTAGTATCAAGGAGTATTCCTTATTAGACACATAAGAGTTAGGTTCAGTTAGATACTAAATTGTATGCCGTTAGTTAGGATGAGCAGGTACAACGTTAGGGAACACATCAAATAAAAGGAATTTAGAATAGGGGGGTAGGGTGGGTAGGTACACGTTTCTGAAGGAGCATACTTTGAAGGTGATAAAATAAATTTGGATGAATAACAAACATTTTGTATATTATGATCTTTTCCCGGTACTTTCTTGACAGAGTAGTATATATAACTAACATTGCTTTTAATGTGTAATTTACTAACAATATTATGAGCCAAGTGTCTGAAATAAAAAGATTTTATTTTATTTTATTTATATTCAAAGACTACGCCTGATTCCCAGAGGGGTAGGCAGAGACAACGGGTTTAATTTGCCACGACCCTAGCACACCTCTTTTGCCTCGTTTACTCTCAAATTTCTTATCCTTAAAGATGTAATTAACAGTGAATAAACACTTCCTTGTTTTATTTCATTATTCCAGTTTCTAATTTATGCTAATACTAGGAATAATATTCTGAGGAAAATTTGTCTATGTTTTAGAACTAAAAATGAACTCATTTCACTTGATTTTACTTACTTTTTAGAATGTACTAGGTATAGATAATATAAGACTTACACATACATAATAATCATCTTCCAACACTTTTATTTTAAAGTATACGGTCGTATAATACTTTACACTTTAGACCTTTCTTTTTTTCTCTCGGTAAGTCTGGATATTTATGCGTATACCGCTTAATCGTTCATTTTATTGTTCTTCAATGTAATAGTTATTAATCCTTTCCTCAGTATTCTCAATCCGCCAAAAATATGAAGCTAATGGAACTTGGGCACATTAAATACCTATTTATCTATGATTGGCAGCCTCCCGAGTCCCAATTAGGTCGTTGCCAAATATGTTTGTTTGGCACGAACCTCGGGAACGATTCATAGGAGAAGCATATCTGATAAATATGCATTCACAATATTTCCTCAGGATTTTGATCGGTATTCGATCGCAGATTTTGTTGCATATTTGTATGTTCATCCGCTTGGAAGCTAAAAAAACCGGCCGAATGAGAGTCGGACTCGCGCACGAAGGGTTCCGTATCATTATAATTATCGATAAAAACGGCAAAACATTATTTTTAATTGGAGCTCCCATATTCCATGTCCCTTAAATATTTATATATAATATATTTGGTTATAGCGGATAAAAACAATACAATGCAATCCAAACTCTTTATTGTACATCAGAAATAGCAAATCCAACTAATATTTTAAAGGCGAAAGTTTGTGTCTGTGTGAGTGTGTATGTTTGTTATTACTTCACGTCTAAACGGCTGGAGCTATTTTAATAAAATTTGGTATGAAGTTAGCTGACACCCTGGATTAAGTCACAGGCTATAATTTATAAAGTTTAATGCGGGTAAAACCGCGAGGAACAGCTAGTTAATTATAAAAACAGTTATTATAATAATGTACAAAGGACGGCCAATTTCAAATGTCTTACTATCACGGTTCATGACAGGCAGCCTTGTAACAGACTGACAGATAGTCGTCGGAGTCTTAGTAATAGGGTCCCGTTTTACCCTTTAGGTACGGAACCCTAACAAGGTCCAATTATCGGGCGGCTTTTTACTACCACTTACATATTTTTGTATTTTATTATTATTACATACATACATACATAGACTCACGCCTGTCTCCCAGACGGGTAGGCAGAGACAACGGACTTCCATTTGTCACGATCCTTGCACACCTCTTTCGCTTCGTTTAGTGACATTATATTCTTCATACATGCTCGTCGGTTTGGGGTACTTCTGACCTGACCTTTCCTAAGTACGTCTCCAATTTGATCAGAGAATGTTCTACGAGGTCTTCCCCTTCCGGTTGTACCATTCACACAGGCCAGGTATACTTCTTTTGTCAGTCTTCTTTCATTCGTCCTTTCTAAATGACCAAACCATCTCAGCATACCTTTTTCAATCTTTGTGACTATATCCTCTTTCACACCACAACGCTCTCTTATATCAGTATTTCGAATTCTGTCTCTCAAAGTCACACCACACATACTTCTCAGAGCTCTCATTTCCACTGCATTTATTTTACTTTCATTCTTTTTCTGCCATACCCAACTTTCACTTCCATACATTAAAGTTGGCACTAACACTCCATCATGCACGGCCAGTCGAGCCTTCTTTGAGGCCTGTCGGCTACTCATAAAGGCGTGTAGTGCCCCATTCACTCTGTTCCCCGCATTTACTCTTCTAACAATATCTTTCTCATATTTCCCATCTCTCGTAAACAAAGTTCCCAAATATACAAACTCTTTCACCTGTTCGACTTTCTCTCCTCCAACCACAATATCACACGCTGTCGTGTATTCATCCCTCTCAAATACCATTACTTTCGTCTTACCAACATTCATTTTCATCCCTTTCCTTTCAAAAGCTTCATGCATATTTGTTACCATCACCTGCAACTCGTCCGCAGATGATGCAAGTAGAACTTGATCATCAGCGTACAGCAGACATTTGATGAGTAACTCATTCATCCTTACACCACATTCACTTTCTTTCAAGTCTTTTAAACAGCTATCCATGAATAGGTTAAACAACCACGGTGACGCTACACATCCCTGTTTAACACCCTTTTGGATGCTAAACCACTCAGTGTATGACCCGTTAATCCTCACGCAAGCTCTGGAATCCCTATAAAGAGATTTCAGTGCTTGAACAAGGTTGTCGTCTAACCCATACATGGACAGTACCGACCAAAGCTCATTCCTCAACACTCTATCGTAGGCCTTTTCTAAGTCTACGAAGGCACAGTAGACCTTTTGGCTTTTGCCCAAAAACTTCTCTACTATGCTTCGTAGAGAATAGACCTGATCCGTGCATCCCATTCCTTTTCGAAAACCCGCCTGTGCATCCCATATTTTCGTATCGGTTTTTTTTCACAACTCTTTCAACCAATACTTTCGCATACAACTTACCAACGACGCTGAGCAGACTAATGCCCCTGTAGTTTTTACAGTCTTGCCGTGAGCCTTTTCCTTTGTAAAGAGGTACGATGACAGCCTTGCACCAATCACTTGGCACTTGGCCGGTGTTATAGCACAGATTGAAAAGGCTGCACAGCTGACTCGCTATGACGCCATATCCAGCCTTCAGCATTTCGGAAGTTATCCTGTCATACCCTGGTGATTTACCCGATTTCATACTCTTTATTATTATTATTATTTATTTATCTCAGACATTGTACATCCATATAATTGTTAGTATTATAATAACTTAAAACTATGTTAGTGTACTTATCCAAACTAATATTATAAATTCGAAAGTAACTCTGTCTGTCTGTCTTTCTGTCTTTGCTTCACGCCTAAACTACTGAACCGATTTGTGTGAAATTTGGTACAGACATAGTTTGGAACTTGAGAAAGGACATAGGATAGTTTTTATTACAAAAAATAAAATAAAAAATAAAATAGCGCCATCTATTGGTCAATAGTCGGCATCAATTCAGTACTGAAAATTCATTGGAAAATGTAAATAAATAGTAAAAAGGTATGATAATATAATACAACTTTTAGTACAAAGAAAATGCTCTAACGGAGTATAGATAATTCTATTAGTACTCTATGTCGAGTTGGTGATCGCGCAATGGTTGTCAATCGTTACACGAATTCGGTTCATGTTATTGTTTTAATTCATCGGAAAAAAGTAAATAAATAGTAAAAAGGTATGAAAAAATAATATCAATATAATAAAACTTATAGTACAAAGAAAATGCCCCAACGGAGTATAGATAAATAATCCGAGTTGTCACTATGCTCGATAGATGGCGTTTTGAAGAGTTCCCTAGGATATCTTCCACATTTCATTTTTGAAGAGATCCCGCGAGATCGGGAACTATGTGGGTAAAATCAAAAATCTGCCGGAAGTCACTATTCCACGCGAACGAAGTCGCGGGCAAAAGCTAGTTACATATAAATTAATTTAAAAATTTCCGTCCTCGTCCTGGTGCACCTGACACGCAGCAGTGCAAACGTGTCCAATGCTCCAGTAGCGGACAGTCAGGTCTCTCGCAAATGATGCGAAGGATGCTATTGGTGCTCTCTCGTATGCGACGCATCAGAGAGGCAGTCCTCTTGCGGATAATTGTTTCAAAACTATCAGTTGTCGCCTCCGCATGCATACCTGACGCGCTGCAAAATCTTGGAAGCCCCAATAGCACCCTCAGCGCGTTATTGTATTGTATACGGAGTGCGTTAATTTATTAGTTATTTAAAATGACCCTTACGCTTATGAGAATTTCACTGCTTTACCGGACATTAGAGTAGTTAACCTATGTCGGACGCCTATTAAGTGACTTGTACAACTATTACTCTATATATATACTGCACGTGTGGCGCAGCGGCTAATACAGTCGCTTCGCTGCTTTGTGTCGCGGGTTCGAATCCCGCACCGGACAACTATTGGATATACGTGTGACCCATAAATAGTTGTTCTGCGTCTGGATGTAATTTGTGTCCGTCCGTTATATGTTTGTAAAGTACCCCGCAACACAGGGATTAGATACCCTTATGCAGCCGTTGTCTTTAAAAAAAATATAATATATATTATTGTATCAATAACATTAAATTTGTTTTATTTAATTATTAACATTTTTACATATCAATTAATGCCCAAATATTATAACATACTTGGTGTGGTACTTCAATCCGAGATATAAGTACATATATATCGTATACTAAAGATATCTCTAAGGTAACAACTAAAGACTTCCCAAAACATCTATCTGCAGTAAGTGTCTGTAACTGGCAACGGGGTGAAACGTTGATAAGGGTGAAAAGGGGTGAACAGGGGTGAATAAGGTCGTTACGTTTGGCACTTTATTGCGGAAGTGTTCGCTACAGTGAACATATTTCGAGTGATAATATTATGAACGTAATGAGAACAGATGATTATTACTACGGCTACGTGAAGACGTGGAAGGTAGTGTTATTTTCGGCGAGTTTATTTATAACGACTCTTTTTCAACGGGTTCTTGGAAATATTTTGGGCACTGCCAAAACGTATTCTGCGGCGGCGTTCCTCGGCGTTTCCTGGGCTCAAATCCCGGAACAAGCAAAAAAGTAATATTTGTAATTTTTTCTGTTAGGAAAAAGTATCATTAATAGCCCTGAGTCTGGAAACTATCGACCTCAGAGATCACATAAAGCCGTCATAGGTTCTATACCAGAACTATTTCCGGTCGTGTCAGCTATCTGTCTCATCGGATCCTAAGAGTGATTGGAACTGCAAATTTGTTCTCGCACATACTTCTGCACTATAATTATTATGTCCCGAGAAGATGGCTTGTCTCCATTAAGACTGGCCGAAATTTGACCTGGTATTAAAATTTAGTAGTAATTGTTTAAATTAGCGTATTTAATTTTTCAGTACACCCGGTAATATATAGATAATATGATTTATTGTTGACTACTTCGTTGGTCTAGTGGTAGCATCTTCAACCTAAAGGGAATGAGGTACTGGGTTGAAATCCTAGCTCGAGCCAAGAAGTGTTATTAGAATTTTTCTAGCAGGATGAGTCTGGAAATGGTTGTATAGCTGTTATTCCCTCGACTGATCCCTTTTCAGGTATACGGAATTGCCGTCTCATTATGAGAGATAACCCTTAACGATAAGTGATGACCCTTGGACTGTGAAGTCAGTGGTCTCGAGTTGAAACCCAAGGCTGTGCGTGAGATTTGAGAAGTGAGTTGTGCACACTCAGTTTTCAAATATCACTTCTGAATTAAATATTTCGAGAATTTGAGAGTTCTCCAAAATATTCTTGAAGGCATGTAGAGTCTGCCAACCAACACTAGACGAGGGCGGCGAATAATGGTCTGTACCATTTTAAAATATAAATATCTTGGGACACCTAACAACTAACCACTGGCAACCAAACAACTGATAGACATAACATCCGGACACAGAACGAATCTGCTGTGTGGTGATGGCATAGAATATCATCACTCCATCTCATCCCGTAAGGTGGGGGAAGAAATCGACCGAGAGAATACCAGACGACCGGCAGCAGCGTTTTTCTGCGTCTGTCAAGCGTGGCGATTATGGCAAATCTCCCCATTCTTTGGGGAGCCTTTTGTCCAGCAGTGGACGTACTTTGGCTGGCATGATGATGACAGAACGAATAGTCCTAAGACCTTTTGCCTTAGCTGTTAAGATCACCATCACCATAGACCTACAGACCAGTCTTAAGTCTTTCTATATTGAAATCGAAATGCTCAATGTAATATAGGCCAGTATCAGCATTGCCAATATATTACGGAATAATCATACATAATCTTTAACAATAGTGCCAAAGATCAATGTGACACAGAAAGGAAACTTTATGATGTTATATAATTTAATGATATTTTGCTCGACTACGGAGAAGTATTATTCTTGGAACATTATCTTGGGACATTATTCACACACGGTCATCTCATGTCACGTTTTGTATAATTCCATGCGGAAAACCTTTGCAGGAAATTATAAAAGCAAGAGGTTTCCGCCTATAAATTGTAGTTCCCTAAATAGTCAAAGACGGTGCAAGCCATCTTGTTATAAATAATAAAAATAAAAAAGGTTTTATTCACGTAGACTTTAAAAAAGCGCTTGTAAATAGTCAGAACATGTTCGCAGTAATATATAATTAATTTATAATTATTTCTAGGTACATATGGATATTTAGGTACACGGATTGTAGGAAATAATTTACAATAAGATTTATTTTATAACAGTAACGATATTTAACTAACTTAAATTAAGTAACTGTCAAGGATCATGTGTAGGTTTAATTATAAAAATTTAAAACATGTATATCTTTTTCTGTCTACTTCTCCTTTTTTATCGCATGGGCAGTGGATAACTTTGTGTCTGAGTTGTTCAAACCGTACAGAAGGCTTTGACATGACGTAAAGACTACTATCGAACGATAACAACCGGGACCGACAGCTTAGCAACTAATTCAACCATTTGGAATGTCACCCCTCTATAAATTGACCGTGTCCCTAGTTGATTCAGCTCGCCAATCTTTTACGATCTGGTGAGTGAATTGGCTATGACTTTATGTCATATGTACTTACAGTTACAAGTACAGGGCAAGATAAGGTAACAAGATATTCCCGACTAAAAATCGTTCTTATTCAACTTCCCCATAACAACCCGGAGTCTGAAATTGGCGTCGCCTCGTAGACCTGTCAGTCCAGTACCTAACCTCTTTCCAATTGTGTCACCAGTATCACCCAATGGCACCTGTCGTTGCACAATCGCTTGTGCATTATATCCCGCGCAAATGTTTCACACAATGAGTATGGCTATACAAGCAGCAGTGCTTCATCAGAGAGTTCATGTGTACATCACATTCAACTCCTTACTTTGCTATTATCGTGTCTGATAAGTTTATGTTTTATATGTTCGGAAAATAATGTCCCTGTCCTAGGTAATAAATCTTTTTCTTTCTTTCTTTCTTTCAAATGACTAGTCTCCATTGATTCTGGCTGATGAACCTGAAAATGGACCGAGAGCACAAACCAGGCTTCTCAGAATGTTTGTAGAACCTCATCTTTTTCGTATTAAACACTGGCCAGATATAAATATATCTTAAAAGTATAATAAATTATAAGTACAAATTTGGATGTTCCGATTTAAAAATTACCCTCATATTTTATAAGTTTTATAACATTGTCACTGAACATGATTTGGACTTGTCAGCATTACTTGATACTGTGTGAATTCCACTGTGTTTCCGACTTTACTAGGCAGAATCCATTCTTTTACTATTATGTTCCCAGTTGACATAGGTGGCAATAAAGTAAACAACTTATTGAGGCTTCTGTATGTATTAATATCGGCAGAACAGTTTACGATTACAGGTCGACCGTAAACTCAAGGGGTATGCCTATTATAACCACTAGATATTAGTGGATATGACTAACGATATTTTTTGGGTGTTAATCGATATGTTATTCTTAAATACAACGCGCGTACCTACTTGATAAATTAATCTCAGGTTCGCAGGGACTTCCAATCGTCACGGAAAAAAGGATACCCAGACTCAGAATAACTACCTACAATATAATAATAATAATATCCTAGGACATTATTTACACTCGGCGATCGATCCCAAACTAAGCAGTGCTTGTACTATGGAAACCAGGTAACTGATATACTACATATACTATTTTTTTTTTGTAAATACATACTAATATAGACAATTACACCCAGACTCAGGACAAATAGACATGTTCATGCACACAAATATCGGTCCAGGGTGGGAATCGAACCCACTACCTCTGGCTTGAAAAGCAAGCATTTGCCAACCACGCCAACAGGCCCGCCTATGTATCATAAAAATATTTTTCCAATGTGAGAATTGAATCAAAGCAACTGCCTTCACCAATGCGCCACGGATGCAGCCATTGCTAGGGAGTAACAAAATAACGTTACATCCCATGGCTATCGTAAAAGGCAATTCGAAGATACATCAGGCGCTCTACCGGCTAAATCACCGAACATCGATTTTATAAATGGCGTTCAAATAAATAAAAGTTACAAATTATTTAATCAATCGTTAAATTGGCTTCAACGTTGACAATTGATTCCGGACCATTTATGACGTCACCTGTGCTCATGGAAGCCGATTTAACGATTGGTTAAGTCAACGTACTTCGATGTATAGTAGGAACTGTTATTGTATATGTATGGCTATTCGAATTTGCAATAAATTGCCAAATTATTTGAAAAGCCTTAATTTAAATATGTTTAAACGCAAATTATTTGAATTTTTAATTAATAAATGTTATTATTCTACAAAAGAGTATTTAGATGATAAGTAATTTTAAATTGTTCATAGATTTTTTACTTATAAGATAATATTTGTACACCAGAAATGGTAGAATATATGAGACTTTTGCATTGTAACACCTAGGTATATTCCTTTATTGTACTATATTCTTACAAATAAACTATATTCTATTCTATTCTTCTATTATAGAATAGAAGAATAGAATAGAATATAGTTTATTTGTAAGAATATAGTACAATAAAGGAAACGCCGAACAAGAATGAAACACTGGCCAGGTATAAATATATCGGATATAAAAATGAATAGTCATTTTTAACCTTTATTTATTTGAACGCCATTTAAGAAATCGATGTTCGGCGACACCTGTGTAGTAGCTACCACCTAACTGCGGTAGCCAACTCGCATGTCAAGCGCGGTTACTAGGGCAAACCCTTCCAAACTACAACGGTGTGGAAGCCTATGGGGGATGTCTATGTCCAGTAGTTGACGATATCAGCCTTTTTATATTGGGCAGGAGGAATACCTTAGCATGCTACCCGCAAAAAGTGTATGTGCGGGGGTATATCGGACTTGCACCGACTAAACCTAACCTGCCGTGGACTTCTCTTGGCACCCGATGATGGGAAGATGTGAAGAAGAACCCCGGGATGTGTTGTAATCATCATTGTCTAAGGGAATCACATACTATCAAGTAAATACGTCATATAAAAAGAAATAACCGGTCAGTATTACTGAATACATTTGTATTGACTACTATGTCATCATAATATAATTTGTAAATATAATATAAATTTAATTTATTATTTTAATGTTTAATTTTTATTTTGTACTTAGTTTAATCTTATATAACTGTTAAATGTGGCGATTATTATGTACGCCGTTATTGTCATATGCATCAGTGACCATTGTTATCATATCTGCTATGTGAATTGTTAATGTTTATGATGTGGCTGTACTCAATAAATAAATAAATAAATATGTGAATTGCACAAAATGTCTCCTTCGAGCACTCCACGAGTTAGCAGCCCTTGAGAATGGTCCGTGGAGGACTGAAACACGGGTTGGGTATCGTACTGGCGAATGTAATTTCCTTTTTATATTGCCCTTCTTGCATGTGCACATTTTTGCGCGCGGGAGGGCGGTGAAAATTGCATCCCGGTATGATTAAACTGACAATTAGCGGAATTAACACTACATATTGATTTTGTATTTTGATTATGTGAATTCCGCCGTCTCTACGACTTTTGTACGCAGCCATTCTGTTATTACCATTATCTTTGTTCCCGTAGACGTAGGTAGCAATAAAGTGAACAACGTATTAAGGCTTCTGTATGTATTAATATCGGCAGAACAGTTTACGATTACAGGTCGACCGTAAACTCAAGGGGTAATACCCACTCGATATTAGTGGATATGTCTAACAATACTTTTTGGGTGTTATTAGTTGTGTTGCTAGGGAGAAACAAAGTTGTTATTAAACTATGAAATTGTATTGTTGGGAAGTTGAGTATTACAACTTCTATAGGGATCAGCTCTAGTGGGTCTCCACGTGATTCCTGGGTAGAGATAACCGGAAGTAACATTTAAGTCGGGTAGAATAAAGAGTTCATTCGTTCTGACTAGAGAAGCTCTTTTACCAATGGTACTTTCAACCCCAGCTCTGTTTACATTCAGGTGGGCAGCAGTATTCCATAAGTGGCCGTATTTACGCCTTATATAATTAGAGGCCTATGTGACGTATTGCATTGCTCTGCCGAGGACTACCAGCATTTTGGAAGCCAACTTGGCATTGTGTCCAGGTGACCGCGAAATTTGAAGTCACTCTCGATGAAAGAGTAGAAAAGTGTTATGATTTGAGATAAAAGGTTTGTCTAGAGATATGGTTTGCTAAAATGTATAAATACTTACTAACTTATCGTATGGGCAGTGGTTACCCTGGTGTCCGAGTTTTTCAAGCCGCCCAGTACGCCTCTGACCTGGCTTAACGAGTGTTGTCTAATAGCTACAAACGGGACGACAGCTTAACGTGCCTTCCGAATCACGGAGACGCTTACAAATTAAACCACTTTGGCAGTCACCCATCTATGGACTGACCGCGAGCCTAGTTGCTTAACCTCGCTAATCACTTTCGGGCCGCTATGGGCATCTGGCTATATAAATGAACGCTTATAATGCGAATTGTAATATTCTACCAACTATTTACATTACATAGGTACAATATTCTCACACGGCCATCTGATCACAAATTAAGCAGAGCTTGTACTATGGAAATCAGATATCTGGCATACTAAGTATACGGTATTTTTTGTAAATACCTACATACTTATATAGATAACTACACCCAGACACAGGACAAACTGACATGTTCATGCACACAAATATCTATCCTGGGTGGGAATGGAACCCACGACCTTCGGCGTGAAAGGCAAGCATCTACAAACTTCGCCAACCAGCCCGTCAAACTTATATATACGTAACTATCCCGCATGTACTGTTCAATTGTTCTACCAAGACAGTGATGGGCGAACGTAACACACCTCTACTCAATAACATTCAATCGTCGTATTTTTAACTATATTTTCCATTACCACCTTTTTATCGTCACACAAAATGGCGGGACAGACATCAAAAGCCCTCGAGTTTCTCAAAGCAATCCAATAACAATAAAAAAAGTAATAAAACCTATATTATTTATTGACGACTTCCTATTTCGCATCCAGACTAACGGCACCACAATGGGCGGTCTTCTGTTTGTTTGACGAGTTTCTGAGGGAATTCTCATAATAACTGGTATAAAATATTATAAGGAATTTCAGGTGAAAGTGTGACAAATAGAAAAATTAAAGATTATGTTATCTGTAAGAAATGGCAACGTTGCGGAAACCTTTGGGGGAGGCCTATGTCCAGCAGTGGAAGTTATTAGGCTGATGATGATTTTCCTGAGACTGAGTTACGTTTCTACAGCTTATACCATGTGTGTTTCAATTATCATAGTCTAAGGCAACCCCTTACTATCGAGTTTGACGAGTATTCTTGAGGGAATTGTCATAATGACTGGTATAAAAAATTATAAGTAATTTCAGGTGAAAATGTGACAAATGCAAAACTCAAAGATGATGTTATCTGAAAGAGGCTTACATTTGTTTTTATATATTTTTAGTCTAGTAGTGCTGTGTGGTGACGGCGATGAATATCAGAATATCATCGGCCCCTTTCATCCCGTGGGGGGCGTAGAAGTCGACCCGTGTAAATATCTATCAGAGGACGGGCAGCAACGACTCTCCGTGTATACAACATGTAACGTTAATTAACGCACATCCTCAAACACCCCAATTAGAATATTATGTTGTAATCATAATTCATATACTGTTTTTTTTTATTTAACATGTAACGATATGCATCGCTATTTACTAAATTAGTTTCTAAAAAATAAACTTTAGTCCATAAAGTTTATTTTTCTTTATTTTGTATTGAATGATGGAATTTGTATGAATACAAATAAAACTGCGACTTAAAAGTCTTCTTACTTTGACTTACGGTCTATTTCAATTTGTTTTGACTGTACAGGGTTAATATGACAATAATTTCTGTAGTTTTAGTTATTTGGGAATAAAAAATTACCTATATTAAAAATGATATACCTATATCGATTCAGAAAACGATTCTGAACAAACAATTTTCAGTATGTGCGTTAATTAAGTTACATGTTTTATACTATGACCACCATACTGCGATCGCCACCCGTCTGCCAAGCGTGGCGATGGTTGCATATCCCTCTGAGGTGATTCATGGGGGAAACTTTGAGATTTATATAAATATATAATTATATAAATCTCTCTCAATATAGGGACTGGTGACACTAATTTCAACTACATTCACTCTTTAGTTATAAAGCCTGCTGTATAATAACTAACTCACCGTAACGAAATACCATCGATCAAGGCATATGTGATTTTATTACTATAGGATAGAGTAGTATTTACAGTGCCCATTCCACTTTCATACGACCTTTTAGCAAAAGAGAGTAGACCTAGTTCTAATCTAAGCCAACATCGGCTTAGACTCGCATTTATATCTTCGCTAAACTTAATATTTGTGGAACAGATTATCCAATCGGAGTACTCGACCGCTGAGGAGCGCAAATGAACAGGCGGGGTTCAGGTGGGTAAATAGCAAAGTTTGTTTGAAGCACGAATGGTTTTTAGGGTTCCCTACAAAGGATAAAACGGGACCCTAAGACTTCGCTGTCTGTCCGTCTGTCACCAGGCTGTATCTCATGAACCGTGATAGTTATCCAATCAAATTTTCACAGATGATGTATTTCTGTTGCCGCTGTAACAACAAATACCAAAAAGCAAAAAAATATATTTACATAATATTTCGTTTGATTTCCAAACATACAATCCTATTTAGCTTTAGAACATAGCATAGGTTTCAAAATCCACCTACACATGAGATTTGCCGGATATAAGGTTGATCCATTTGTGCGGAATTCTACTTAAAAATATTGTTCAATCGTATGATTTCAATGACATTCACTCTGTAGATATAAAAACTGCTGGGCAATGTAACTCACCGTAACAGAAAACATCGATCAAGGCAAATGTGATTTTATTACCATAGCATAGAGTAGCATTTACGGAGCCATAAAAGTCATTTGGCCTATTTTTATACATCATGGACTTTAAATCGTGACCGTCATCGCTTTCGTTTGTAGAAATGCCCCCTATGATCGATTCGGGTAATAACAAGTGACTGTTGCACGAAAAACCCCAAAATTTACTCTTCACGTTCACGCCAGTTTGGTGTTCAACCCTGAGGGCAGGATTAATAATAATATATAATAAATTTATTTTCATTCGGATAACAAAGATCCATTTTGTTAGTAAAACATAAATCTTAAAAATTATGTTAGTACAATATAATTTAACATTCACAACTCTAACATTAATGGCTTCTTGCGTGAGTCAGTGTATCAAGCTGCACATGTAGACCGATCCAGTGACTGACGTAAGGGCAATCTAGCCTGTTTCCTATGACGGCCAAGACGGAGTTTCGGCTAGCCCGCACTCTGCTTAGCATGGACGCGCACCGCTTGCGCAGAGTAGCGTAGAAGCAATCGATGCGCGCCCCCGCAAACATGCCCGATGCACTGCAGTAGCGGGGCAGCCGCAACAATGTCCTGAATGCATTATTGTATTGAACGCCAAAAGGAGTGCCTCTTAGGTTAACTTTTTTTACTTTATCGTATGGGCAGCGGTTATCCTAGTGTCGAGAGTTGTTCTAGCTGCCTAGTAGGCGTCTGACGTGGCTTATTGACTGTTATTTAACGACTGCAACCGGGACTGACAGCTTAACGTGCCCTTCGAAACACGGAGATAATCAGTAATTATACCACTTTTGCGGTCACCCATCTATAGACTTATGCTTAACTTTGCCAATCATATACGGACCGGTGAGATCAACTGGCAGCTATAAACTTCAATTCCAAAAATAAAGTAGACTTCAATCTTAGAACAAACTTCCTTATTGACATAAAAATAGGCTCCTTCGAATATCAAATTGTTACTGACAAATATTTTGCAGAGTCAATCCCTCTTTTATATTGACTCACATGAACAGTTGACGTCATTCCCTTCCATTTGCAGATCAGCAAATAATAATTGATCAAAAAAGCTCCCAGAAAAACATACGTAGAAACTGAAATAAATGTATTATTCTAGTTGCCTCGAAGTTAGGTAGACAGCATATAAGTCCAGGTTACAATGGCGACAGTTGAATAGGCTATTTTTAAGCTTTACAGTTAGCCTAGGAGTTTTTAACTACTTCACCGGACGATAAATCAATGAAGATTAGCCATCTGCGCGGTACATATTATAGTGTTCAAGTGTGTGCGCAAACACAGGAACACTTTCTATTAAATTACTCTAATCATCCGATGGGCCGACTAGCGACATGTCCGGAAAGAGGGCAGGTACAGGACCGACTGCTTCACGTGCTCTCCGAGGCATAGGGATATTATTATATCCCCAGGTTTATATAATATATTACAGTTATATTATAACTCCCAGACTTTGGACTGATATTAAGATTTTTTTTACAGAAAAATCCTAAAATCACTTTTGGCCCGAGCCGGGATTTGAATCCAAGACCCCGTTATTTGCGGTTGAACAATTTATCAGCTGTAGAGGAAAAATAATGATGAATTAAAATTATATACTTGAATATTATAATTCATTGACCAACAGTGTTCGATCCCCCTAACGTTTTAGATCAGAATGATTTATGAAAAGTAGCAGCAATTTATAGGCGATGGTCAGCATTGTCTATCTACTAAAACGAGCTATCAGCATTATACTGACCAATACTATGGTTATAACTAAACTCTGGTATAGAATTTATGGTAATGTTATTGGTCTGGGGCTTGCTCGTAATTTCCTATAGTGATTGGCCAATATTAATATGTGCCTGTGCCTCTGTTTGTGAAATTGGATCTGTGAGTGTATGTGTCGGCAGAAATTTGTTTTGAAATAAATTAATACGCGCGTTTCTTGGCCATATTTAATAGAAGAAAAAGAAGTACACTTTATTGCAAAAATAAGTAATACAAAACAATGGATACAACGAGAAAATTAGCTTATTTTAATGCAATTGGCTGCCTTATCGCTAATGCGATCTCTTCCAGGCACCGATTTAGTTTAAATACACCAAAATTTAAAGAATCTAATGAAGGTAGCAGAAGCTGTACTAATTGCAGTTGAAAAGTTAATAGAGTAGAGAAGATTAGGTACACTTTATTGCGCCAAATCACACAGATAGTAAAGCGATTTGAAAATTATCAGTCTAACAGAAAAATAGCGGAAAGGAATTATTAGGGTAAGTTCACATAGTAAAAATCTAAATAAATATAAAAATCAATTATAACCAGACGCCATCAAATATGACAGATAATCAATTGAAAACAGCTTCAGATCTAATTGAAAATCGCTTATTTGGCATGGCATTAATTTCAAGCCGTGTAGTTCTGGCCTTAAAAAGAATAACAGGATCACCACATATGATCCCGTGAGTGTCGTTGTAAGCGACTAAGGGATACACCAGGTAGTAAAACAGTAGTGCCACCTGTGTATTACCACCTAACTGGGGTCGCCAACTCGCTTGCCAAGAATGAGTGGATATGCCATAATCGCCACGCTTAGCAGACGGGTTGGCGATCGCAGTTTGATGGTCATAGTTCACAGAAAAACGCTGCTGTCCGTTTCATTTCTATGATTTCTACGCCCCCCACAGTATGACATGGGGTGATGATATTCTTCGCCATCACCACACAGCAATAAATTAATGCTTACCTACACCTACTGGTGACTATGTTAGGTATCCTAACTTCGTAGTTAATCATTCCTTAAGCTTCAATAACCAGGTCAGCCGTCCTTTCGTACTCCCCATGCGTATAATGCAGTTATCAAGTGCGGCTGCGGGCCAATCAAATGGTATGACGTCATTGTTCCCGTCATATTATTATGGTTGATGCAAATCGGATTAGATGCTGCTGAATTAATTATTATATTCGCTGTTATGACTTAATTGTTGCGTCTATGTTTAATTATAATAATAACAACACGCACGGCCACAATGTTGCATGCTTCCAAATGAACTCCTATGTAAACTAAACATATTAATTATATATATTTTTTTTTAAAGACAACGCCCGCATTAGTCGAGTAGTCCCTGTGTCGTGGGGTATTTACAAACATATTATTATAATAGACGGACACAAATTACATCCAGACTCTGAACAACTATTTATGGGTCACACAAATAGTTGTCCGCCACACGTGCAGTCATTGATATTGTCTTTGATGTCAACTAAGTTAAGGATTATCTGTGCTCGTTGGAAATTAAAAAAACAATCCTTTCATTCACACATTATGCTCCCGTACTTGGCAAGTCTTCGTCGATAGTGGCTGTCGTCGTTGAGATTTGGCCACGAGCACTATTAACCTAACCAAACAAATAAAACGAACGGGGAAAGCATTTTACCGGCAAATGAAGATTGAGGAATGACATTGTGGCAAGAAAAAAAGATTTATCGGTGAACATATACCAATAAACAGGCTTTTACTTAGATAAACGAGAGTAGGATATAAGTATGATACACAAGTGGATCGGTTTGGCTAACAAACTGATTGACTGATATAGAATTTGTAGATATTTTACTGAAGGTAGTATTTGGTTGGTTGGTGTACGTATTTCAGTTATTTATATAACACCCACCCACGCCCAACCACAGTAACGGTACAGATACAGTCAAAAAATATTCTCATTATCAGCTGGTGCTACAAAATTGGCGATGTTATACCCCGGTATATCGGGACGCATGTGACACGATCAGTCCTGCATGTGTCCCATACCGACCACAGATGCCGTACAGATACAGTCATAAAAGATTCTCAGTATCAGCTGGAGCTACAATATTGGCGATGTTATACCCCGGATTTCGGAACGCATGTGACACGATTAGTCCTGCACATGTCCTACACACAACCACAGATGCCGTACAGATGCAGTCAAAAAAGATTATCAGTATCAATTTGTGCTACAATATTGGCGATGTTATACCCCGGTATATCGGGGCGCATGTGCCACGATCGGTCCTGCACGTGTCCCATACACGACCACAGATGCCGTATAAATACAGTCAAAAAGATTCTCAGTATCAGCTGGAGCTACAATATCGGCGATGTTATACCCCGGTATATCAGGTCGCATGGGCCACGATCGGTCCTGCATGTGTCCCATACAGGACCACAGATACCGTACAGATACAGTCAAAAAGATTCTCAGTATCAGCTGAAGCTACAATATTGGCGATGTTATACCCCGGTATATCGGGACGCATGTATGTAACACGATCGGTCCAGTATGTGTCCTGTTTCCGGCTATGACGAAAGATAACTACTGAATATCTGGTGTATCTTTAAGTCACCTTTTACGACAGTAGGCGTGTAGAGTATACATACTGAAAATGAGGAATGAGGTATACATTTCCAGTATAAGCTGATCTCGCGTTGTATAGGATTTCCATACAATGACAGGTCAGCTTATATTGGAAAAGTATAGCTTGATATGTAGCCTTGTATATGTAGGAGCAGAAGGAGAATTAAGAATAGAAAATTATGAAGTAAGAGCCCTCAGGTTTCTGGGGTGACGAATAGCCATCCAATGTAACGACCCATGGGATGGTATGGCGTGGCCTTGTTATTATTTCTAGACCGGAAATTACACGTCTATATAATAGTGAACTAAATGTGTTTAGTTCACTATTATATAGATATCGATATAATTACCGATGATCTTGTGCGGGTCGCTGGAAACTGCTGGATGCGAATAGCGCAAGACCGGCAATTGTGGAGATCTTTGGGGGAGGCCTTTGTCCAGCAGTGGACGTCTTTCGGCTGATATGATGATGAAATGTGTTTAAAATAAATATTAATGAACGTCTTATTTACATCGTTCGTTTATTTATAAGTTCGTTCGTTCGTTCGTTTATAAGTATGTATACCCTCGCCTGGTTCCCATAGTACAAGCTTTGCTTAGTTTGGGGCTAGAATGATCTGTGTGACATTGTCCCTATATATTATTATTATGTCCTTTATTCCATGTTATTCTTATTTTATACATTTACAAATATATAGTTACAAAAAAAAAATATATTTATAAATATAAAAAATAGACATCCAATCGGCAACGGGAGCAGGGTCCATGCTACCGATGGTCAAGGCTCCACAGAGAGGAACCTCCTCACAATACGCGCCGTCTCCAAAATAACTGCCTTCTGAACCTGAGCCTTGACCCATCTGCCTAACGCGAGCTTCTTAAGGTGACGGTCGAAGCTTTTGGCAATCAAACCATGGGCAGAAACGACAATCGGTACAATGATTGCCGAGTCGACGTCCCACATGTCAACAACCTCGCGTGCTAGGTCAAGGTATTTAAATTCCTTGTCTTTTTCAGCTTTCACAAGGTTGTCATCATGTGGGACAGCAACATCGACGATCACTGCCCGGCGCTCTTGGCGATCCACCATCACAATATCAGGCTTATTGGCAACAATAGTCCTATCTGTGATGATGGATCTGTCCCAGTACAATGTGACACGGCCATTCTCCAGTATTGTCTCTGGAACGTATCTGTAGTACGGCACCTCCGGCGTCACAAGGTTGTATCGCAGAGCAATTTGCTGATGGATTATCCTGGCTACTTGATTGTGCCTGTGCAAATACTCACCATTAGCAAGACGGGAGCAACCAGAAATTATATGTCTGAGGGATTCCCCAGGGCGGTGGCATGCCCGACAAATGTCAACAGTACCATCCTTCAGTATAAATCTCCGATAGTTATTCGTCATTACTACTTCGTCAGTAATTGCACAGACAAAACCCTCGGTTTCCGCAAAAAGGTCACCGAACCGTAGCCAGGCTACTGATGCTGTTAAGTCTACATCTGGCCCGTGCAGGGCCTTGTAAAATCTGCCATGAAGTTCTTTGCTCTGCCATACTTCCTTGCGGTCACTGGTACTAAGTACCGCAGGTTGACGCCAGTTAGTTTTGGCTAAGGATAGAGCGGTGAGTCCATTGTCCACGGCGATCACGTCCGCATGTATACCCACACTATTATGTAGGAAATAGTTTCTAAGATTATACAGCTCACGGTTATGCAGAGTTTTAGCATTTAAAAAGCCACGACCACCACATTTCCGTGGGATGTACAATCTCATCACAGAAGAGCGGGGGTGATGCATCCGATTTGATGTCAGCCGCGTTCGGACTGTTCGGTCCAGGGCGTCCAGCTCAGTTTGAGTCCACTTGAGTATTCCAAAGGAGTACAACAAGACTGGCATGACCCAGCCATTGTAAGCACGCACCTTGTTCCCTCCCGACAATAGGCTTTTCAGCACTTTTGTCAAGCGGCCCAAGAAGCGCCCCCGCAATGACTCCTTCATGTCAGACTCATCCATGTAAAGGAGGTGTGATATTACTTGTCCTCCTCTCCGCAGTCGATAACCTAACCCAGAATCCTCTAGTAGTGTGCTCAGAGGGTTCAGAGCCAGGCAAAACCACAATGGGCTCAAACTGTCGCCCTGGAAGATTCCCCGTTCTATCCTTATAGGCGAGATCCTGGATAAAGAAGGACTGTACTCCACTGCTCCATACATGTCCTCAGGAAGGTACGTAAAATTGTATTTATTTTATACAATTCTAGCACTCTCATAAGCCAAGTATGGGGCACGGAGTCATAGGCCTTCTTGTAATCTATCCAGCATGTCGACAGATCTTTTCGGTTTCGGCGTGCCTGCTGGCAAATGGCCGTGTCAATAAGAAGCAATTCCGTAGTACCGCGGGACCCATTCCTACATCCATTTTGAGCTGTAGATATAATTGCATTTCTGTCAATGTGATTGCAGATTTTGGTTTTTAATATTGATGTTAAAATTTTGTACATGGTTGGAAGACATGTAATTGGTCTATAGTTCTTGGGTTCCGCGGTACTACCTGACTTATGGATCAAGTGGGTTACACCTGTAGTCATAAATTGTGGGAGCGAACCTGACTCTAAAGCCAACTGGAATTTGATAGCCAAATATTCGTGCGAGCTACGTATCCATTTTAATCAAAAATTGTGCAGTCCATCTGGCCCTGGAGATTTCCAGTTAGACAAACGGTAGACTGCACTAGCTACGTCGTCGGGTGTGATAGAAGTACTATTCATTTCTTCAATAGGCTCACACACACGTTTAACGACCGCCATCCAATCGCCCTCGGAGTGAGCGATGGGTACCGACCAGATATTACGCCAGAAAGATATCATGGCGTCACTATCTGGCCGGGGCCCATCGCCGTTAGTCCGTTGTTCAGTCTGCTCCCACAATTTATATACCCATCTCTGGTCCTTTTGGAATTTGTGGTTTTGGGAATATCGATCCACGCGTTTTTTATATCTCCGAATACGACTAGCCCATGCATAAATTTTTTGTTTATAGAAATCTATGCGCTCTGTAACATGTGATATATAATCGCGGGGACTGATAATATCAGTCCCCATAAACACCTTCTTTACAAAGCGCATGACTCGAGGTTATTATTATTACTATTTATTATTATTTGTCCGCTGTTAATACTCGCTTTACATATGATATTTATGTTATAAATTTATTCTTTATCAATATTTACCTTTGGTGTTGAACCAGGCTTCATGAATACAGGCTGGTTTAACTAGTATTATAAAAGAAATATAGTCTACGAATAGATTAGTTGAACATACATAATGTGTTCACAACTATCCTATAGAAACTACTATTGCTTTAATACCTTCCATTCTCTCCCTTTTGAGGCGCTCCTTGCCAAATACTGTCACCGATCCGTAAGCGATCGGCGAGGTTATGCACCTAAGCTCGCGGTCAGTTCATATACAACATGTAACTAAATTAACGCACATCCTGAAAATAGTTTGTTCAGAATCGTTAACTGAATCGATTTATATCATTTTTAATATAGGTAATTTTTTATTTCAAAATAATTAATACTACGAAAAATATTGAAATATTAACCCTGTAAAACAAATTTAAATGGACTGTAAGTTAAAGTAACAAGACTTTTAAAATCGCAGTTATTTGTATTCATACAAATTCCATCATTCAATACAAAATAAAGAAAAATAAACTTTATTCCAAGAAACTAATTTAGTAAATAACGATGCATATACATGTTAAATTAAAAATTCAGTGTATGTATTATGATAAGAACATAATATTCTAATTGGGGTGTTTGAGGGTGTGCGTTAATTACGTTACATGTTGTAGATGGGCGACCAAAGTTTAACTTCTGAGTGTCTCCGTGCTTCTAAGGCACGAGAAGCTGTCGGTCCTGGCTACAACCAGGACCGACAGTCGTAAAGCTCGGTCTCAACTCTTAGGGTATCTAACAACTGCCCATACGATGTAATAAGTAAGTATTCTTTCCTTTGTGTTGGCCGTTCATTGGGACTGTAAGTATCATGGCAGAACTTGATTGATTGATTGGCTTTCAGAATGGAATAGGCTTAAAGGCATATAAGATAAAAAATATTAAAAACTAAAAGACCGTAACAGGCTTTTTTATTAATATATAGTCATAATAAAAATATAACGGGCCGGTGGTCGTGGTTGGTAAATGCACATGTCTGATCGTCCTGAGTCTGGGTTTAATTATCTATTTCAAAGTATGTATTTATAAAAGAAAAGTAGCATATGTAATATATCAGTTATCTGGTTTCCATAGAACAAGTTCTGCTTAGTTTGTGTTCACACACAGCCGGTAAAGAAACTCAGAGAATTACCTATTCTACAAGAATTTTTGGACTTCTTGGGAAGTAAATTTACTACCCTTGAAGCTTCAATGCGATCCAATTGATATTCTGCCCATAGATATAATGAGTAAATGGAAGCCTTGAGGGAAGAACTAAAGGATATCAAAACCATTGAGATAAATAGATGGCTAGAATTAAGAGATAAAAACCAAAGGGTGGAATTACATGGTTTCTGTGATTCCTCGAATAAAACCTACGCATGCTGTATTTATTGCAAATTCTCAATGGGAATGACATTACAGTTACTCTAGTAATGGGCAAAGCTCGATTAGCTCCCTTAAATAAGAAAATCAGCACGCCTAGAATGGCATTAATGTCGGTTCAGCTCTTATCACAATTAATGGACAAAGTTCAAAATTGCTTACCAGACCATTACAACATTCAAACGTATTGATGGACCGATTCAACGGCAGTATTAGGGTGGCTAAAGAGAGATCCAGGACGTTGGAAAACATTCGTCGCGAATAGAGTAACTATAACCAAAATCATACCGTCAAAATGCTGGGGTCATATAAGGACAGACCAAAACCCAGCTGACTGCACAAGTCGTAGGTTATCTACAAAACAATTGAAAGACCATCAGTTATGGTGGCATGATCCGAAGTGGCTTTTAACATCAGAACATCTAACCAGAAAGGACACCAGTATATATGAAACAAGTTAAGAAAGCAAACCCATAAAGATAATGCAATCAAATGTTATTATAAACCAAATACCTACACCCAATATATTAGAAGAGTCATTGAATAAGTTTAGTTCTATAAATAAAATTATAAGAATTGTTGCATGGATATTAAGACTCATTGACAGAAAGCAAGTTCATGAACCCTATTTCACATTACACGAGTTGCGACGAGCGAAAATGCTGATCGTCAAAAACGTTCAACGATCATTGTTTAGCGATGACATAGATTACTTACGAAAACATAATTAAGTGCATAGCAAAAGTAATATTTTAAATTTAAATCCGTTCATTGACCAGACGAAATATTACGCGTGGGAGGGAGGCTCAGAAATGCTGAGATAAACCAATCTATGAAGCACCCTATCATACTAGTACATAAACACTGCTTCACGTCATTATTAATTCAAGAGGCGCACGAGTTAACATTCCATGGTGGAGCACGACTTATATTAGCAACTCTTCGACAGAAATATTGGATAGTAAACGGATATATGGCCAAGAAGAAAGTTATACGTCAGTGTGTTACGTGCAGAAAACAGGAACCAACTAAACTGAACTGAATAAGATCCGGAAGACTTGGATTTTATAACCCCAGCACATTTTTTAACAACCAGATCTGAACTGATTGATGATTGAGCTGATGACCGTGCGTGGCTTAGATGACCGTGTGTAAATAATGTCCCAGCATATTATTATTATTAACAAGCATCTAAATTTACTAAGTTTTTATTGTTGACCAAGCTCAAGTATTTAATAATCTGTTGATTTTATATAGATATGTTAAGCTACATAAATGTCTATAAGTCCGAATAACACATAGGCTATAATTTATAAAGTTAAACGCGGGTAAAACCACGGGGTACAGCTAGTACTAAATAATGCTCTACCGTTAATTATAATCCCCATCAATACGGAAGACATTGGAAACTTCATCTAGAGGTATATTATTTATATCCCCACTCTAACTTAGCTCTGTAGTTGAAACTCCTAACGTGTTTTGCCTTGCAACGATGCCAATATACCTAGAGAATCTGCTCGTCCCGGAAGCAATGAAACAAACTTATATACCCCATCTAACTTATCTTGCAGTTCAATTTAGTTCAATGCGATATGATTACGGCCATTATGATAGATAGATAGATACACTTTATTGCACAACATATAAAAAAGAAGTTTACAGGAAAAATCTTAATATTTAAAATAATGTACATTTAGCGGTCTTATCGCATAATAGCGATTTCTTCCAGACAACCGAAGGATGGACTGGTAAAAATTGGAAATGACAGGCAGCTGGTAGTGTACCATCGTCAGTTCTACAGAGTGTAGTGTTCTAACCTAGTAATATATATACTACATATATTAATTTACTTACATGCATTCATATTCATACATAAACAAGTATAATAAACTAATAAATATTTCATAATACCTTTTATATATTAACAATATGATACTTCTCTGATAGAGAACAGTGTCCTCCCGGCCGAATTTCGGCCACGGCGGTCAGTCTCAATGGAGACTAGCCAATTCCGCAGGACATATGCATAGTGCACAAGTATTTGCGAAAACACAGGGTCATTTTCTATTCCATCACTCTTATGATCCAATGGGAAGACTAGTGACACGACCGGAAAGAGGCCAGGTACAGGACCGACAACTTTATGTGCTCTCCGAGGCACAGGGGTGTATTACCGCCAACACCCCGATTTCGGGCTGATACTGAGAAATTACTTAATACGGAAAAATCAGAGACATAACAGATAAAAATAAGCTTGAGTAAGTTTATAGAGCAGATGGCCCACTTCTAAGTAAACTAAACTTTATAACTGATGAATAAAATAATAAAATAAAATAAAAAAGGTTTTTATTCACGTAGACTTTCAAAAAGCGCTTGTAAATAGTCAGAACATGTTTGTAGTAAAATAGTTGTATATATTATTATTTCTAGTTACATAGATATTTAGGTACACGGATAATATGAAAACATTTATAAAATTTATTTTATAATAGCAATTATATTTAGCTAGCTTGTATTAAGTTGTTGGCAAAGAAATTATGTTGAAGTTTAATTATCAAATTTTATAGTTTTAGGTATATTTCACTACATATTGTCTGAATTATTTATTATTATGGCGGACCTTGTGTTAATAACGACGGTCGCGCTTTAATGCTACTACCGGATCCAATGCGCGCCAACTGAGAAGACCCAACTGAGAAGATGATACCAAAGATAGGGAAAGAAAAAAAAACGTCTGAAAGATAATTATTTTTCAAAGAAATGAGCTGAACCAAAGCTTGCTGGTGGTGACGGCGGCGCATATCATAATATCATCATCCCATCTCATCCCGTGGCGGGCGTAGAAGAATATCTACCAGAGGACGGGCAGCAGCTTTTTTCTGAGTAACAAGACCATCTTACTGCGATCGCCAACCCGTTTGTCAAGCGTGACGATTATGGCATATCCCCCTAAGATGATTCTTGGAGAGGCTTATCCAGCTCTAATGATGATGATGAGATGACCCAAGAATTGAAAAAAGAATTGATAAATACATTCTTGAAATATGTTAATGCTAAAGTTGATTATAAAGATAGCGCTGCTACTGAATATGTAAAAAATTGCGTAGAGACTTTGTAAAGGAAAAATAAAAAGCACAAGGAAGATAAATAAGCATAATAAGTCAGGCTTAAAGTTTAAGCAGAACAGCTTTACACCAGCCAGTCATTTTTTAAACACCTAAGAAAAATGTAGGTGTGCCCATCCAAAAATGGTACGTAATAAAAATGAAAGCTTTTTTATTTATTCAACATTTCCCTTTCTTTATAGCCACGCGATTTTACTCTCAAAAATCCTTTTGGACCTCTGGGAGGTAATTTGGGATGAGAAATAACAATATCCTCAGCGCAGGGATCCTTTACAGAGGACATAAATATATAATTATATTAATTCTAAGAATGATGGTAAATTTAATACTGTTAATTACATTTGAAATGGGTGCGTTCCGTATTGAAATAATACAGGAAATGTTATTATTAACCGCTTTGGGGTGTAAACTCATGTTTTGAGGTTATGTGTAACTGGCTGGTTTGGAAAAGATTTACGTATGGGGTGTTGAGTTCTGTTTTTGTGTATGTTATTTATTAACATAATTTGTAGTGGTATTATGTTTTAAGAACTTATTGTTTACTGGAAGTACCTACTTATGCTATACAATAAATGTTTATTTTAATAAGAACATTTTATGCAACTAATTGGGTTTCTAAGTAAGTACTGTTTGTAATTCTAAATACCGTTCAATTCTTCTAAAGATCTAACAAGTACGCCTCGTCCTAAAATGGATTATTTTACTCGTGGTTGTAAACAGCTAAAGGATAATTAATAAATAACTATTCTTACTTAAATTTAGATAAGATACTATCATTATATACTTTCTACAAATGGCAGGACAGATCTGATGATATTATTGTTAAAATTGGGTTTTCATAAATAATAATATTAGTATATTTGTTTTATTTCGATTAGATAATATCATAAATACTTTCTTGCTTTTTACAAATAGCAAGAAAGAACATATGACAAATTTGAAACGATTCCAAAAACCATGACGAGTATAAGATATTTGTGTTAAAATTGGGTTCACTGTAAATTATTTTATGAGATCTTTCATGGTTAATTTCCAACTTCCAAGTTTGTTAGTACGAGATGTAAGAACCTCCTATTTGTTTTACTGTAAAATACTAAAAGGTACAAAGTCACGGGTAAAAACTAGTTATTACTTATATTGTAGCTAATAGAACTTCTAAAAACCCGTCAGTAACCGCAATGAGTCGTGGTTCCAACACCTAGGGGAGTGTCGCCGCAGGGAAATTCGATTATAGCGGCCATGTTGAATGGACACTAATCTTCTGCGCGGGACATATTATAGTTCACAAGTGTGTGTGCAAATACAGGGGCACTTTCTATTCAATCATCCTCATAGTCTGATGGGGCGACTAACAGATGCCTAGTATAGGACCGACGACTTTGAGGACCCGGGATTTGAGGCCTGGACCTTATTATCTGCGATTAAAAACGCTAATAATGAAATTTTACAGATTGGGGTAGCTTGATGGCTGGCGTCTGTACCAGCGTCGCACGCCATATCGACCGCCAAGTAATCGAATGTCTAAATTCTCGAACGTTCATAATATCGAATGATTAATACATGAAACATTCGCTACGAGAAAAGTAGGTTAGGTTAGAACTGCGACCATATAGTGAGAAACAAATAGTGATAGAACTAAAGGACACATTCGATTAAATGTTTAATTTATTTACCATTCGATATTATGAACCTTCGAGTTTGAGACATTCGATTACTTGGCATTCGATAAGGCATAGTACACGCCTTGAACTGCTATATAAATGTTCCAAATAAAACCCTGTCCATTTTATCATAAGCCATCTTCAATCAAACACTTTCTTGTTTCCTAATATGAAAACAGTATATCTGAGAAGACCTCGAGAGATCTTTATTTTAATAGACATATGGTCGCATAAAAATGCAAAAAAGCAAATTACACAATGGTAGGTATTTTCAAAGAATCTGAAGGTTCACAACTTCTACTGAGGCTTCTTATTGTACCGTAGATTTACTTGCAAAATTTATTTCTCATTTTGTGTCCCCTTTTTGATGTACGATAAAGAGTTATCTATTTTTATATGAAACTAATGCTTTAACAAAGTGTTCCCAAAAATATAAAAATAGACCTGATAATATCCTATAGGTATGCTTACAAAAATATATTGGTATTTATTTTTCTCGAGAAACCTTTACTGACGACAAATGTTTCTGGTAATTGTATCAAATGTTTATTTTTGTATAACACGGTTGAGTGGAACGAAATATGGGTATATTAAAAATGTATCGTACGTTTTCTTGGGAAAATGATTACTAAAGACTTTAGGGTTACCCTTCATATTATCCTAGAAGAAAAAGATATGCTGTGTTTGTGGTGATGTTTAGTTTGTATAGATGGGATATAATAGAAGCAGATCGGACTCGCACCGACTAAACCTAACCTGCCGTGGACTTCTCTTGACGCCTGATAGCCCCGGGAACGCGGGTATGCTGCTCCGGTGCTCCCCTTTTGCGCCATGTCCCAGATGGTCGGGACACGTACCCTGGGAGGGATATGGATTGCCCTCCCATATTGCCGAGTCCTGCCAGTCCGGCACAGCGACTGCGCCACAAACATATCGCTGTCTTCCCGGAGCTGCTTTCACGTGGTGGCAGTAAAGGACACTTCTCATACTGCCACCGCAGCCCCGAGGAGAGTTGGGCTATTGGCTGGCGCCGCCGTCCCGACGCCTCCTCCGTCTGCGAGCGGGATCGGCTCACTCCCGATCCCGCTCGGCGGCCTCCCTTCTGGAGCATGACTGGTGGGCTGGCCCCCTACAAGATGGACCGATGATCTTGTGAGGGTCGCTGGAAGTGCGCAGGGCAAGACCGGCAATTGTGGAGATCTTTGAGGGATCTAGGGTGTTCAGCCTTCTGGGCACTATGCGCATATAGGATGGGGAGGGATTCTTCAAAGCTTATTAGAGTAAATAGGGTTACTGTAGTTAGATCTAATTATTATAATTGTTACTTAAATAATTTAGTTCTTATATCAATTAGTTATTTGTTTTAGTATAAACAACGTCTTATGTATTAATGCCAAAATAAATTTTATTACCAGAAACCATTCCAAATATGGAATAACTAAACTTTTGTCGCCGGCCTGTCTCAGTTGGAAGAGAACCTCCCTTCTGGTTCTAAGGTTGCGGCTTCGACCCATGCTCACGACTAATATTTGTGTTCATGAACATGTCTGTCTTCTCCTGGGTATTTGTGTATTATGTGTATATTTTTTTTAAAGGAAATTATATAATTTATCCGTACTCTAGTTTCCACAAGCTTTGATCTTATAATAATTTTAGCATTTGCTTTGTTTTTTTTTTGCAAACTATGGCCAATTTATCTGCTTGTCCCTCCTGTCCAGTCCCCGGTTCCCTTCAGGAGGTGTATGACACTTCAGCCAAAGCGATCACCGTTGCCCAATTTTGGACAGATAAAATTTGATTCTTACCATCGACACGATAAGAAGAAGTGCCAGAGATGTTCAAGTTACCTAGTAGACATATGACATAGTTTGAGGACTGTTGACTAATAGCTCAACGAGCTAGTAAACCATTTTAGCTCACCCATCTATATGGACCGTGTGCCTACGTGGTTTACCTCTGCAATTACTTGCGGCCTCGTAAGACCACCTAGTTATAAGCCCCTAGAATCAATAGTTATTCCATCTACATATGAACGCACTCGTACTCAACAAAATTGCGTATAAAAAAACACTTATCCAAATCTGTATACCTAAAGGTGCCTTAAAATATTTTACGAAGAAATAAAACAACCTCTGTATAAACGTTTTATTCGGCAGTACTATGGACTAAATTATCTCCTTATAAATGTTGGGTATAAAAGCCTTTACGATATCACAATAAACAGTTTCTATTTCTTTGTCCTTATTATGTAGAAAGCTTGGTATATAAAACATTTCTACATTGCTGTATTTGCTTTGATTTCCGACTATGTTTTGTCAACCGAAGGGTAAGCGTATATGTAATTGAAGGGTGGATTTTGTCTTTATTAGAATAAAATTGTCTCATGTCAATATTGTCGAGGAATTTTCCTGTTATATGAAAACGGACGAAAATGACATAAAATAAGCCTTATGCTTAAACTCAACATCTGTCTCTCACAGTAGTATGTATATCTTAGATTTAATGTAGCTTACAAAAAAAACTTGGATAGATAGATTAGATATTACGAATATCATGAGTTCTCCTGTCGATTACAAAGTACTGCTCCCTAGGCGGATTAAAGATCAAAAACTTAACCCCGTATCAAGTTAGTTATATGTGACATAATTCAGATATTACGAAAAGCGAGTTCAGCTGTCGCTTACAAAATACTACAGTACTAGGCGAATTAAGCTAAGTGTCTATAACTATCAAAAACTTATCCCATATTAAGTTAGTATAGTTTAAATTTATTAAATCTGAATTGTTTAGTGAAACATAAAATAAAACGTTAAGTTAGTTATATGTTACATACCCCAGATATTATGGATAGCATGAGTTCTGCAGTTGCTGACAAGGTATAGTAGTATTATTTATTAATAGTATTATTTGGCGGATCAAGTTAAGTGTCCATTACTTACAACACCTTATCCCCAAATTAACTTAATTCTATGTTACATAACCCAGATATGACGTATAGCATCAGTTCTACTCTTACTAACAAGGTGCTGTAATAATCCATAAAAAAACAAATTATCCCTATATTAAGTTAGTTCTATGTTACATAACCCAGATATTACGTATAGTATAATTTCTGCAATCCTTACAGGCTACTGTAATACCAGGTCGATTAAGCTAAGTGTCTATAACAAACAAAAATGTATCCTTAGACTTAACTCGTCCTACTCGTATGTTAGGTATCCAAGATATTATTATTAACCATCATGGGCATCATGACTTTACTGTAAATAATACAATAATGTAAATTTATTAATAATAGTCGTGTTTAAATATTTCCTTTGTACTTTACACATAACAAATTACGTAATACATTTCAAAACTAATATTTTATATGCAAAATCAAGGAAATTAAGCACGAGTATGTAAGTATTAGTTATGAGAACAACTTGCCTCAAGTATTCAAGTCGGCATGCGATCAAGTTTGTGAGGCATCATAAATTCAGAACTTAGTGTATTTCAACAATTTATAATTAAAATTTTGGCTATTAATCAAGAATTTGCCAATTACGTAGGTATGGTTAGAACTATTTGAAAATTCAATTCGTTCGGCGAAATACAGAAAAATTTTACTAGCGTTTACACGAAATAATATTGTGCTACATTGCGCAAAAAGTACCTGTTTTACATACAAAATGTAATGGAATTTTGTGTGCAAGGATTGAAGAAAATTGTTCTAGCGGATTGCGAGATTATGTGAATAGAAAAGATTCTTTATCAAAACTTTTTTGAAAGATTTATCAGACTTATATCAGCTTGAAACGAATTCGAAATAAAACAAAAATGAATTACCATATAAGTTTAACTTTCGATCAAACAAGAATAAATAAACAAAATTAGAAGATGGCGGTCTTTGTAATGACAACATGAAACAAATTATAACAAAATCCCGATAACAACTTCGCAAGTCAATTACAAAGCTCGCATTTACTAAAATAAAAAAAACTCTGAACCAAAGAAAGCTAATTACGACGATTATAAATCTAAATCAACCAAATCCCGTACAAAAAGTTATAAGAATAAAGAAATATAAATACTTTGGAAGATAGGATCTTAATTTAAAACAAGCCCAAGAAACTTGTTCATAAAAGAATGTTGAAAGGGAAATAAGTAAACAAGAGAGAACAGGAGAAATATCCTTAAACGATAATGAGACACCAAAATCTTGTGGCGAACGTTAACAATGTACAAAGATGTTGTATATTTCTTTTCATAGATGTTGGAGATCCTTGAAATCACATTCAGGTAATGGAATTGTCGTCGGACACTTGAACACGTTTTCTTTGCTGAATTAAAGTGTTAGACTGCGCGTGTTTTGTTGAGGACTATTTCGATCCAACTTCACGAGTAATTTGCATCAGGCATATTTTTGCTTTCCCACTTTGTTCGTATTCGTTTTTATTATAATAAGTACGTTGCTGTTATACGACGAAGTGTCTTGGATTTTATAAGTAGTAAGCAATAATTTCAGTAATGTTATGCTTACATAAAGAATATATTCTATTTGAAAATTATACCGCCTAGACTTGATTCATTAACACAGGGTAGCTATAAAAAATCGTAGCATGAAATTTGATTAGCAATATTATTGACAGTTAGCAAAATAATATTCGGATATCATAAACCTATTACATACAAAGGTATTGTATATATTCATCATATAAAATCATCGTATGGCATGGTGCAGGGCAATATATGATATGACAAGTGACATATGATAGAACACAGAATGTGACAGTTTTACATTTCTAAGACTAAATAGTCTTGCGTACAACTTTTTCAGTGTGTTCAGAACTTCATTGTTTCATTTACAGTCATTATAAAGGGAAGCTGCATTCAATTAAATAGTATTTATTTTAGTAATAATTTTCTTATGTATATATAATATATATTTTATTAATTGTAATTATATAGAAGAACTGTGGTAATTTAGTGTTGGTAATAACTGAAATAATGTTGTGTTATTGGAGTAAGATATTAACTTTTTGTAGTTTTTTCAATATTATCTATGCTAGTTTTAAAGTAACCTTTTTTCCTTACCGGTCTTATCATTAAAGAATTGGCTATTTTATTTTGAACTAAATTCTTTTTGTGTTACAACCGCTTTGCAGAACCTTATTCTTACTTCAGTACAATCATAGCAAATGATTTTATTCCCACAACCTGTACAATTTTTTGTTAAGTTTCACGACTTACACAAAAGGTCAATACGTTTTTATTAATTTCGGTACTTATCGGAGTATTTTATATAAGCGAGGGCTTTCTTAACAGTTCACTTCTTATACTATTAATTTTGAGAGTTTGAAAGCCTACGATGGAGTACCAAATTAGCCTTTTAAACACTCAAAATGATCTTAATGTGAAACCATTGAAAACACAAAAAAAATATTTACCACATTTATAGAAATAACAATAAGTAAAGTGTTGTACTTTTTGTATTGTTATTAAATTGATAATTACAAACATCATTCATCACAGTTATACCAAACATCCAGTAGTTCTAGCTTGTCAAAGTATCTAAAAAGATATTACCCTATTCCGTTTCGTTGTAATAATATCATATGACTTTATATATAACCTAACTTAAATTATATAACAATGGCAATCGCAGAAACATCTTTACGACACTAAATAAAATCCCGGTTTAACTTCAGTGGTAAATATTCTTATTAAGTCTCTTAATATTTGCACTGGAACGTTGTCAGGTAAAATTCTATAAGTTTTGGAAATATTCCAGAAATGTTAAATATTCACTTACCAATAAAATGCAGCGCCATGCAGACAAACATATACAGTAGTATTGACATTTTGATTACTGTGGTTTCTTCTTTGGTTTCCACGATTTTGATTCACTATGCATTTTATTTATTTAATCACTTTTTAACATCATTAGTTCACATGATATCCACTACACTCACTTGAATATCATCACTTATTTGTTTTTGTTTAACAGTCTCATTTTCATTTTAATCTATTCGATATCATTTAAAAATCGAATGAAGTCTAGTCTTCCGATTATCGTGAATCGATTCGTAGATAATCTTTGTTTCTCAAGTGGCGAGGTCGAAATATCCGTTGCAGATTCTGCCACGTTTCGTCTCCTGTAACAAAGTGGAGTAATTTGATCAAGTCTAGGAATTTGAATACGATTTCCATATTGGATGCTAACACTCTTGAGTTTGGGTTTGCGCCAAGGATGTGCTCAAAAATGTTATGTGGAATTCCGTGATTTTTGGAATAAGAGAAATGTTGTTATCATACAATTCTAAAAGGTTTAATTGCAAATTGTGAGGTTTGAATTTTCATATGACTGGGATAACTTGTTTTAAGTGGAATTTAAAATACACTTTAAAACTTTCGCGTAACATAATTATCATCATCATCATCATCATATCAGCCGAAAGACGTCCACTGCTGGACAAAGGCCTCCCCCAAAGATCTCCACAATTGCCGGTCTTGCGCTATTCGCATCCAGCTGTTTCCAGCGACCCGCACAAGATCATCGGTCCATCTTGTAGGGGGCCTGCCCACGCTGCGTCTTCCGGTTCGTGGTCGCCACTCAAGAACCTTTCTGCCCCAACGGATATCGGTTCTACGAGCTATGTGCCCCGCCCACTGCCACTTCAGTTTTGCAACATAATTATACAACATTGTTTACAGGTATTAACGCGACTAACCTGGGCAGACTGTCAGCTCGTGACCTCGATCAATGCAACATGATTGATACGTCGGGAAAATAACAATAAAGGTTACTCGCATTAATACCTGCAAACAATGTTGAATTTAATACTTTTTACAACATTCATGTCCGTTCACAAGTACAAACTTGTATTTCCCTTACGATAAACATAAGACGGATATTTGTAGTACAAGAATAATAATATATTTGTATTTCGTTTTGGTAAAAAATTGTACACCGGTTTCTATGTAAGCTGTGTTCGTGACAGAATGGCCATACATTTGTGGCGTTCTCACCAGTCCGTAAGTAACGGGCGAGGTTAAGCAACTAGACTCGCGGTCAGTCTATAGATGGGTGACCACCAAAGTGGTTTCATTCTGAGCGTCTCCGTGCTTCAGAGGGCACGATATGCTGTCGGTCCCAGTGGTAGTTATTAGACAACAGTCGTTAAGCTATGTCAGAGGCCTTCTGGGCGGCTTGAACAATTCTGACACTAGGGTTACTACTGCCCATACGATAAATAAATATAATTATAAATTATAATTACATAGTTTGCCAAATTAATTAAAAAACATTAGATTGTTTATTTAAACACAACTCCTGCACTAGGGAAATCGATTATTGTGTCGCGGGGTACTTTAAAACATATAATTGACGGACACAAAATACATCCAGACACAGAACAACAGTAGCTATAATATAGGTCACACACATATTTGTCATTCTCGTTATCTTGTCGAACTTGGGATTCGAAGTGGACACGCGAATCTCTGAACCGTTGCCGCTAATTTAAATTAAACATTGCACTAAATTACATTGTACAATTAAAATAAAATTACGGAAAACACATTTCATAATTGCCATTAATAATCAATATAGGTAGGTCATAGGTATACGTCATAATTTCCACCAATGACATAATAATATATACGTATGTACGTACATGTTGAAAAATTAGATCATCAATTAAATTTTAATTTCATATCACTGGTTACATAGATATATATTTACCTCTGCAGTTATGGATATGCTTGGTTAAAAGTTTCTTGTGATACGTACGGTAGTAGACGACTATTCATCCAGGTGATATGGATGAAACCACTTCTGGCGAGAGAAGATATAAGTTTGAATAATTAATCAGAAATAATTAATCCCAATTTTTATTTTACATCTGTTTCAGCTTTGTTTAAATTTATTTCCTCTTTACAAAATATGAATTATTTTAGATATATGCATCTGGAAATTAAAGACTGAATTTATCTGTATTAATGACTAAATATATTTTTCATCACCCCATCTCGTAAAGAGTATTTTTGCTCTTTTATATCTGAGTGGAAAAGTTGTTTTTATCCTCTAGAGGTTAAAGTAAATTTGAATTTAGAACATCGTGTGCACTAAGTTTGTGACTGCAAAATATCAATAAACCTATTTACTTCTACCTCTATGGTGCCGAATTTATCAAACATCTTTTTGAAGTTATACTTCTTTTGGCGCGATGGAGAAAAATGATGAGAGTGAATTTTTACGATGCGCGCGCACACCGACACCAAAAAATTTAACAGCATGAAGTTAGTTCTAGGTGGTATGAAAATTGATAACTATGTTCAAGTTGTATATTAAGAAGTATAACTTCTAACGCGTGTACAAAAGTACACACAAGTTTTTTTTTAAATTTATTAAAAACTAAGACTCGGAATCTTCTTGGTGTACTTTTTTATTTATTTGCGCAATATTACTGTTCTATAACACTAAAATTGTGGCAACGTTACATAAATTTTTCTTACTTATACCTAAGTATTTTTTATTATAATTTAAAGATTGTCATTTAATATTTTTGTTTTTCGCATTAAGTCATTTCCTCGCTGAGGTGTGATGAAAAGTTATGTATTGCACTCGAGTGCAAAGATTTTTCACCTTGTGCTCTTTTGATTTCCTCCTTAATGCTCAGGATTCTTCGCTTGCTCGGTTATCAAAATTGAGCACGCGGTCAAAAAGCAATTTTTCACAATTGTATAACAAATAACTATTTATTGATGACCTAGAGGGTCTTATGTTAGCATGTTAGCGTGATCAACTGTAGACTGTAGTCTCGGTGTGAAATTTTAGACTTGGTTTAAAATTTGGCCTCCATTTTTAGTCTAAGTCACAAAATATCGGTCTTATTGTTCGCGCAAGAAAGCCTAGCGAAAGCAGCGCGAAGTCAGTAAGATGACGAGATACACAAAGGCTTTCGGCTGATTTTCTCCCGATTATATCGGGTTGCCGTCGCTCTGTATTATAACGGGGAAGTAGCGGGTGTATAGTTAGAGACAAAAATAGTTTTATATTTTTTTACTTAATTGATTGTAGTTTATTAAACAGATATATTTTTTAATAAGGTATCGTATGTAATTATTAGTGTGTATTTTATCAATATTTTTACCCGAAGAGGTACATAATTATAATACTTTGTTGTACACTGCCTATACCCATAATTTTAAAAACATCACTGTCCTGATGGTTTGCTGGAAGAAAATTCTATAATGAATTAAGCTCGCCTATGTAACTTCTAACTTATGTATATTTATGTTTCCGTGTGCAATAAAGAATAAGAATGTATTGATAAACTAGCTGTACCCCGCTGTTTTATCCCCGTTAAATTATAGCCTATATGTTAATCCAGGTTGTCAGCAAACTCCAAATTTTATTAAAATCACTCCAACCTTTAGACGTGAAGAAGTAACAAACATACACACTCACACAGTCGCACACTCACAAACTTTCGCCTTTATAAAATTAGTGTGATAAATAAAAAAAACCTTGGTTTCTCAAGCTACTAACAACATAAAGCGCTTCAGTAGTGCCTTTTGGCCGTACCTACTTACTTATCGTATGGGTAGTGGTGACTAGGGTCAGAGTTGTTCAAGCCGCCCAGTAGGGTTCTGAGATGGCTTAAGTACTGTTACCTTTTTTTTTTGGTAAGGCAGGGGGAATGCCTACGCATGCCACACGCAAAAAGTGTCTGCGGGTGGATATGTCGGACTCGTACTGACTAAACCTAACCTGCCGTGGACTTCTCTTGGCGCCTGATGGGAGGAGCCCCGCGAAAGTACTGTTACCTAATGACTACAACCAGAACCTACAGCTTAACGTGCCCTCCGAAGCATGGAGACGCTCAGAAATTAGACCATTTTGGCGTTGATCCATCTATGGATTGAAAGCGATTAGTTACTTAACCTCGCCAATAAACGGACGGATTTAAGAGAGGTAGGGCACAGCGTTCATTCGTTCAAAGAGCAGCCCGACTGGAGAAGTACCTCCACCTTACGAAAGACATTCTTTAATAATAACATTAATACATTTAATGTTGTGTTTCTGCGTGTGAGTAAGGTCGCCTGAATTCATCGGGGTGGGGACAAGAGTCAGCAACACTTGTTTGCTGACTCTTAAAGGCCGGCAACACACACGTGTTACGAGTGTCCATGGGCGACGGTGATCACTAACCATCAGGAGACCCACTTGCACGTTTGACGCTCTCTGATATAAAAAAAAATACGGACCTCCACCTTTGGTTGGCTATACTGTTGTATATACTGGTTGGCTATACTGCTCAGTATAGCCAAATGTTCGTATATCGCGCGTTGTGAAAGGGGGCTAGACGGAAAAAATTCTTACGAAAAGTTGTCACGACACTTTTTGCAGCTGTGCGGCGTGCGCATGTTTCTCTGTCTGTCTCTCTCTCTCTCTTATAGAAAGCAAGTCAGATATTTTCATTTCTATTTCGCATTGAACACTGTTCAATGGTGTCGCGACGATCATTTTTGTAGAGTGTATACAGGTTTTTTGTACATAACGTTCCATCCGGGTGTCCCTTGACACGTCACATTATTTTTTTTTTTTTTTGACTGGCAAATTATATTTTAGCTTGGTATCTAAGGTTGGTAGTATAGAAATAACTATAATATGTCTATATTTAAATCGCCTCTTCTGGTCGTATACTCCACTCGTTATCAAGCTTTGAAAACGGCGTATAAAATTAATCATCTAACTTTTACAACCCAACTTGTCAGGGTAATTTGTAATATAATCAACGCATAATTACTTGTAACGCGGCCCGGACTAGACACCAAGTCGTTTTATGAATATTTCAGTAAGCTGCATAATTCTGTCGACAAGACTTTGGGAACTAAGTTTAATACATTATTTGCAATATGTATGTAGTTACACTTCTGTTTCGAAGGAAATTTTGGAGCTAATGCATAATCATTTAAATTAAACTATTTTATTCAACGCAGCGCAGGACCGGCAATTGTGGAGATCCTTGGGGGAGGCCTTTGTCCAGCAGTGGACATCTTTCGGCTGATATGATGCTGATGATGTAACTTTTTTATCTCCTTGTTTTTTTCTGATTAAATTCGTTGCAGGATCCAAGACAGTTAATGCTATTCCCCGAGACGTGCCTGAGCATCACCGCTCAGTGTCATTTCATTGTGTGCCACTGTTGATCTTGGCTTACAGGAGTTGCAGTGGTAGGTAAGGGGGAGGGACTAGTAATAATATCCTGGGATATTATTCACACGCGGCCATCTGATCCCAAAATGAGCAGAGCTTGTGCTATGGAAACCTGATAACTGATTATACTACTGTTTTTGTAAATACATACATACTTATATAGATAAATACACCCAGACTCAGGACAAATGCGACTGGTCTGTAACCAAACAGCTGATTGTGATTTGCAATATCAAAACTACCGATGCGACGAGGTGCTGTAAAGTATTTAACAACCCGTATAAGCTAAGTAGCTTCATAAACCGCATATGTACTCCATGGTTATGTATATATGCGGCATGTTGTTTCGATATAAAAGTAACAATATAAAGTTACAAGGAATTCAATATTCTGGGTTAGAGATCTGATAACGCAAATTGAACTTGATTATATTATTTGTATATACTGTGGACACGGGTCTCATCGCGATAAAGATTTTGGTAAATCATTATCGCTTGTGGCTCGGCAGCGTCGTCTTCACGGAGACGACGCTGCCGAGCCACACCAGTCGACCCGTGACCACGGCTGGTGCAATCCATGCCGAAACGTCGGGTAACCAAGGTAATGATTTGCCTATATCTTTATTGCGATTGAGACCCGTGTCCACAGTATATAAAAATGTGTACAAATCGCGAAAGTTTGAAAACATTGATTATATTAGGTTAAATTAAATTATAGGGTAAAACGCGTCCGGAATGCTGATTAACGATACTATAATTATACTGAAATGTGTTTTAATGTTCGGCACCAAAAAAATGGGACAATTTATAAACATGAGAGTTTGAGGTTATTTTACACAGCATTTGTACTACCATGAACAATCCTACTAATGTTATAAATGCGGAAGTTTTATGTCGATCATGTTGTTTCTGGTCCAGAAAGAATAACAGGATCATCCCATGCAATCCCGTGGGTGTCGTAAAACACCGGTGCGACTAAGGGATACACCAGCAGCTACTCCTGTGTAATACCTACCACTAACTGTGGTCACCAACACATTCCAAGCGCGGTGACTAAGGAAAACCCGTTCAAATATCATCGTTTAAGAAACCTTTGAGGGAGGCCTATGTCCAGCAGTGGACGATATCAGGCTGATGATGTGACAGTTTGTGAAAATGGATGTAACGAAGTTTGTTATTCTTTCACGCATAAACTACGGAACGGATTTTGATGAAACTTCATAGTAATATAGCTTATATATACGAATAACACATAGGGTAAAATTGATAAGGTTAAACCGCGGGAGACCGCGGGACACAGCTAGTATTACTACAAACAAATACAACGCAGTTTTTCTTATGCCGTATACATCTATCTCTATCAAATACTTTTCGTGGGGATAGTTATTTATAATAATAAATATATTTATAACTTGGGACATTATCCACACACATTTATGATATTGCGGTGTATATTACACCACAAGGTCGTAAAAAACAAAAGCTTTTAGCAAACGCCAGACGAGTTTAGGCATGGCGTGGCCTGTCAAGGTGTCAATGGCGTCTAAAATCACCATATTGTTACTCTACTCTTCGCTAGGACACAAAAAGGCTGGCTATATGGCTGGGATTACAAATAGTACTGTAAATACTCGCAGCAGCAAGGGTACTCTATAACTGGGATCTAGGGAGAGACCTTGACAATGATAACACACGTATTAAACACCAATCACTTATTTTATTTAAATATAATAAACTAGTTTTTACAATGTATTCTTTAGCACTTCATTTTGTTAACTTTTGACAAACATCACTCAACATAAAATTATAATTTTTTATTAATTCGAATTTTATTCTAAATTTAAAACCTATGTCCAGCTATTTTACTAAAATGACCAGAGTTTTCTATCTTCTCAAAAAAGGTTTTATTCTATAGGAGGGCAGGTAATACAGTACCTAATAGACGCTTAAGTTAAGCTACTGGTTGACAGCCTTCTACGCTAATCAACTGTTCGGTGGCTTCAATGTTTAAATGTTATTGTAATAATACTGAATTCTCAAACTGTAGCTAAGTGGCTTGTTATTCGTTTAAGGATTTAAAAAAATGTTACAAAACCGGTTGCTCCGAAGGCCTACGTTACGGACGATATTGCGTTTAACTATTGGCACGAAGTTCCTCTTCGCGCGTTGTGAAAGGGGGCTAGACGGAAAAAAATCTTACGAAAAGTTGTCACGACACTTTTTGCAGCTGTGCGGCGTGCGCATGTTTCTCTGTCTGTCTCTCTCTCTCTCCCTCTTATAGAAAGCAAGCCAGATATTTTCATTTCTATTTCGCATTGAACAGTGTGGTGTCGCGATGATTATTTATGTTGAATGTATACAGGTTTTTTGTACATAATAAATAATAAGAAATAACTTCGTTCCATCCGGGTGTCCCTTGACACCTCTCAAGTTTTTTTGTGTACTACGATGGCCAACCCGTCAGCCAAGCGTGGCGATTATGGCATCGCCCTCCAATGTATGGACACTATTCCAACATGGAAATCTTTTCAAGGGAGGCCTCTGTCCAGCAGTGGACGCCTTTCGGCTGACATGATGATGATGATCATTGTGAGCTTGACAAGTACAAGTGTATATTAATATCCAAGTGCTGAATAAATTTCATTATAATGCAAAGGAGGGCTACCTGTTCAGTCGCCGAACATCGGGATAGTGACCGACGTTCAAATAAATAAAGGTTTTAAAATGATTGAATCAATCGTTAAATCGGCTTCGTTGAATATCGGATTCCGGACCATTTATGACGTCACGTGTGGTCATGGAAGCTGATTTAACCTTTAAGTCATTTTTAACCTTTATTCATTTGAACGCCGATCACCATCCCGATATTCGGTGACTTAGCCGGTAACCCCCCTGGACAATTGCGTTTTCATTTTCCCATTTCCCAGTGTGTCAAATATGTTATCATACACATCATTGACTCAGTTAGGATTGGCTAGATGTGGCTTGAGATGGCATGGCTTTTGATTACAATATTTTTATGTAAAAAGGATTTCTCATCTAGTAGACAAGACATAATGAAGGAAATCGTAAGCGGATTAATGATAATCTCTCAATGCATACACTCCTCAAACTAATGTTAACGAGTTCTAGGTATTAAATCAGTTCATATATATGATTCAGTTCCATACATAACTCTACGAAAGCGGCTTATACTAACAGCATAGTATCCAAGTTATGAAGCGCTAATTTGAGTGCTTCATCTACATATTGTAGATCATAAGACGAATCAGTGGCGACGGCTCTGTGTAATACGTTCTACCCTCTGTAACCCATTTAAGAGATGTATTATTTTATTATCAAATATGTATAGAGGGTTACATCTAAAACTCCAACAACCTCGCAGTACTAAATAGTTACACCCTGAGCAACGACTACTGTTCTACAACTTTTAATAATCTGTTAGATTTTGTTTTCATACAAAAATAAGTATTAATTTAATTTCCCGATTGAATATTTATAACTCTACGAGGCGCACACACGCGCGAAGTTAGCGTCGTTCGCGCGCCGTCCGTTCCTTTATGAAGGAAACATAGAGCTATAAATGGCAAGAAAGTACAAATTATTCCTATCCTTTAGCTATGAAACCATATAGCAATTCGGCAGATGATGTCAATTACAGAAGTTACTGCCATCTCAGTCAAAAGACATAGGGAACCAATAACCAGAGGTATTCATCATCAGGTCAGTCAAATTACGTCCGCTGCTGGACAAAAGCCTCCTCAAGGAATAGGAGGTATGCCACAATCACCACGCTTGGCTGACGAGTTGAAGATCGCAGTTGGAAGATCATAGTTCACAGAAAAAAAAACGCTGATACCCGTTCTCTGGTATGTGACGATTTCTAAGCTCGTCACGGGATGGGATGAGGTAATGATATTCTTCGCCACACATAGGTATGTAGGTTATACCAAGTGTAGAATTCTTTAAGGCTTCTGACTTCCTAATCCGCAATTGTCGTAGCATTTCTCATCATAAGTACAGATGTTCTACCCCAATCTGTCAAATTTCTTTTATAGATTTTCAACTTTATCACATAAGCATAAGGTTCACTTTCAATTGAGTATCCTAGGTGGTTAACCTAACTAGGCATGTTAGGTTAACTACCTAGGACTCCAAAAGAAGTCATTATTTGATAGTGTCCAGCCCGCAATGTCAACAACCAGATAGCTTACCCCAGTTTATTGACAATGTCGTAAGTATCTAAATCTTCACCAATCTTCAGTATAGATTGGTGAAGTTTTAGATAGGACATGACAGATAAAATAAAATACAAATGTATTTCGTTCACATAAAACATAACTCGTGTTTGCTTTGATACACGAAGTATGGAATTAAATTATTTCGCTTGTGGTGCAGTCCAGTTCCGTAGAGAATAGAAATTAATTAATATCTGTGTAAATATCACTGCCGACGAGTATTATCAAATTAAACCATACAATATACAATTCTGTTAATTAATACGTTTTATGGTACTCTTCCTCTGTATTTAAGGGGACGTCTAGATGGGTATTTACAGGAGTTTACCTATATACCCGGGCCGTGATTGACGTCCTCCCGACCTAATTTCGGCCACGGCGGTCAGTCTTAATGGAGACTAGCCAATTGCGCAGGACATATTATAGTGCACAAGTGTGTGCGCAAACACAGGGGCACTTTCTATTCCATCACTATCATGATCCGATGGGACGACTAGCGACACGACCGGAAAGAGTTCAGGTACAGGACCGACGGCTTTACGTGCTCTCCGAGGCACGGGGGTGTAATACCGCCAACTTCCAGACTTCGGACTGATACTGAGAAATTTCTTTATACGGAAAAATCCCAAAATCACTTTTTGGCTCGACCTAGGATTTGAATCCAGGACCTTATTATCTGCGGTTGAACACGCTACCGCTAGACCAACGAGGCAATCAAACCAGAAAAAGTCAAAGGGCGGTGATTACCATTATGTAAGAAAAGGTAATATTTGCTCTGCTATCACGGTGGTGAATATCATCATCCTATCTCATCCCGTGGGGGGCGTGGAAGTCGACCTGAGGGAAAAATACCAGAGGACGGGCAGCAGCTTCCTTCTGAGTACTATGACCATCTTATTGCGATCGCCAAACCGTCTGCCAAGCGTAGCGATTATGGCATATTACCACAAGATGTTTCTTGGCGGAAACTTGTCCAGCAGTGGACTTCTATCATGATATAGTTTCGACTTATAACGGCCTAGTCACAAATTGATATAGATAATTTGACATTTTAAAGAGATAACTTATATTGTTAATAATAATAATCTAGGGACAATGTCACACAGATCATCCTAGCCCCAATCTAAGCAAAGCTTGTACTATGGGTACCAGGCGACGATATACATACTTGTATAGATAGATAAATACTTATATACGGAGAAAACATCCATGACTCAGAAACAAATATTCGTGCTCATCACACAAATATTTGCACTTACCGGGATTCGAACCCAGGACCACCAGCTTCGTAGGCAGGAGCACTACCAACTAGGCTACGGTGACCGTTAATACATTTACATAAATTATATTTTATTCGTATTCGTTGAAATTGTAAATCTAAGACATCATATATGTATACTACAAAAACTTACCTTACACCTATCTTGACTATCATTGAATTGAGTGACAGGTAGCCAAGAATATTATCTACAACTTTAATACATTTCCACAATGGAAAAACGCATCTACCAATAAATGTTTACAGTTTCACATCAGTTTTAAACTGACGCTACCGACACGAACTCTCCAATTATTGAACGTGACTTTGGCGGTAGATGTAAAAAATAATCTAAATAGCTTAAGCACCTTGCAAACTCCAACGGGGTATATTTTCACTGTATTTTTTTTTAAGAACGAGACGGTTAAAACAAAACATCTATTAAAAAGTGTACAGTCAGCGTTTGCAAATAAATTAAAACCATAAATTCTCATTGCAGTTTCATAATTATTGTGGCGAAAACTTTCTACCGCAATTCCTTTAGCCATATTTTAATGTGCTAAAATGTCTTGGTTATTCTTAGTTCTTAGTCCGTGGCGACTTTTCTTCAAGTAATGCCTTCCGGAGTACATTCTATGTAAACTTTGAATGGAGTGTCATGCTCTTCACATTATGCAACGCGGAGAATGGTTTCTTGTGTCGCTTCTTTGAAATTTCGTGAATATAATATAAGTTACTTTCTTAGTTTTAACATTATTAAGTTGAGAAGTACCTATGTTGTTGTTGTAAGTAGCTTTTAAACTAATGTGTAGTTAACATCCAACTCCATTCGGAAACAATATTGAGAACATAACTTTAATAGGAGAATACTCGTAGTAGACCGTACCAAAGTAATCGTTACAATTAGACTTTCAAAAAGTGTTTGTAAATGTTCAGGATTTAAAAGACTTTGATCCTAAAAGATGTGGTGTTAGGCATTAAGCTGCTACTCAAGATGAATATCAAACCAACTTATAAATACAACCCTCTGACCTTGAAAATGACAGAAAATAAATAATCTTAAAGTTTTGACAAGTGTCAGACTATTTTCGGTTTACCGACTACAAGTATTGACTTTCCCATAACATTTCTGAGGGATGTTTAATAGTGCTTTCGGTATAATTTTGCACACATTAGCATATTTTCTTCTTGTAATTTTTTTATCTGATAAAGGTCTCCCCAAGAATTACCACAATAGCCGGACTTGTGCTCCAGGGCATCTAGATGCCCTGGAGCGCAAGGTGAAAAAAAACAAAAACCCGACTAAAACCCCACGGTGTTTCCACAACTACCTTAACTCTAGGTCACGGGATTCGCACAAGCATGCACCGCAGCCTAGACAGGTTTTTACCCATCTGCACGTAGTTGGGCCCCGTCGATCAGAGGGATCAGTCCCCCTTCCAACCAAGAGACACGCAAAAAACACGAGCGCCACCTTCCCGGGCCTGTTCTGATCAGGCAGCAGACTGCCCTAAGTCTGTCACCCGAAGGTCATATCTCAAGGTGGATGAAGATCCATGATGCTCTCCGAGGCCTTTGAGGTCTCCTGGCGCGAGCTGGGTCGGAGCTACTAAGCTCTCGCTCCCGGTCCGCCACCTCCTTTGCTACCATGAACTCCTAGTATCTGCTATACCTAGCCTTATTTCAATTTACTCGCCACTGCTAAAAAGTTTTATTAACGTTCCTTACGTACATAAGCCTACTTAGTAACTTCGCATCGTATAATTTCTTTTATAACATAATTCGTTCAGGATACTTTGAGTGCTGGCGCGTATGCTTCTAAGGAGGGAAATTGACACTGGACAGACTTCGACCAAAGATCTCCACAATTGCCGGTCTGGCGCTATCCGCATCCAGCGCATTTTCCAAGACCAACTCAGATACTAGAGAACAACTGACACCCAAACCCTATTTAACTCTTAGTAAAGTGAAACAGTTTTTATAAACTCTCTAATATACGTAGGTATTCTGATATCATGCCACCTACATTATGCCATTATGGCTATTATCTATCTCGTAAGGATACGCGATCATTACGAATCATAAGCAGTCATTATACACGTTTGCATACAGGAATATTCTCGAACATTCCATTACCGAACATTAGCTTCAATTCATTCCATTACTCTCTACTCGTTACTCCGATCGAACGCTTTTAAACTGTTTACCCGGCAAAATTGAATTGGTGGAGTTTATCTACGAATATCTTACAGTGGTGCCTTCGGAAATTGTACGCGTTAAATGTTGATGTATTTTTTTTTCCAGTGGCTGTGTTGGTTTTCAAATGGAGATAACGAAGGCGTTGTATTTATGTTTATGTATTCGAAATGGTATGGAGAGTTAATTGAATGAAACTCGTCGCTGAGAACTTGATATTCAGAATTAATATGACGGGACGGTTCAGGGGCTCTACCGGCTAAGTCACGGAACATCGATTTCTTAAATGGCGTTCAAATAAATAAAGGTTAAAAATGACTTAATCAATCGTTTAATCGGCTTCAACGTTGACAATCGATTCCGGACCATTTATGACGTCATGTGCATTATCATTTATGTGCTCATGGAAACTGATTTAACGATTGATTAAGTCATTTTCAACCTTTATTTATTTGAACGCCATTTAAGAAATCGATGGACGGCGATTTAGCCGGTAGAGCCCCAGAACAGATATTGGTGTGCATGAACATGTCTGTTTGTCCTGAGTCTGGGTGCAATTATCTGTATAAGTATGTATTTACAAATGAAAAGTAGTATGTGTAATAGGTACATCAGTTATCTAGTTTCCATAGTACACACGGCTACATATCAAGCTATACATTTCCAATGTAAGTTGAATATAGAAATCCTATACAATGCGGGATCAGCTTATACTGAAAATGTATACCTTGATATGTAGCCATGTGTACAAGCTCTGTTTAGTTTGGATCAGAGTGTTTGAATAATGTCCCAGGATATTATTATTATGCCAAAATATTCTGACTTGAGGACGCGCAAACGGTTGGTGGTAAAATAAAAAAATATATATTGTGTTTTATTTTTACTTTATTATTTTAGTGGGTGGTAAAGCTACTCCAATGGACTGTGTATTAGATTAATTCTATCAAAAACCTTATTTAATGAAATAAATCTTGTAATCAATCATCAAAATTTTAATATACAGATCTGTTCCAAACAATTTCGTAGAACTAGTTAATTGTCAAACAAATTGGGTCGTCTAGAATAGTATTTAATATGAAATAGCACCCGAATAGTACTCATTTGTAATACAGAGTATATACTATTCTGTATCTGCAAGATACCGGACTAAAATGTTAGTCTCGCTCGTAATTGGAAACTTAATTACTATCGACAGCTGTGTGTTTGTTATAATACTAAGTACGTTTGTTGAATAATGGCTGTATTCTAGTTAACTTAGCTTAACAAATAGTTAGGTTACCGGTGTAGGTACAGAATCAACTATGCACAGTAGGCACAGACTCTTTGCTAAATATAAAGATGCATTCATTTGTATGAAACATGTGTTACATTTTTACATGTGGTGTTACAATGATAGTAGTGGCATCAACATGTCCTGCCGAATCAGGCGTACAAATGACTTAAAATTTATATATGTAAAATAGTTTGCTGCAATTTAAAACACAGTTATTTCACATATTTGGCACAATAGACTTATCTAGTAAAAAAACATTCACACTATAGTACCCTTTTTTACAAGGTAATTCTTTAAATTTCTTTTTGAATAAGTTTATTGTTAGGGTTTTAAATGAAAAAAAGTATTTTATTGTAGATTTGTGGCGCCATAGGTAATTCCTTATACATACTTATCTTATGGGCAGTGGTTACCCTAGTGTCAGTTATTCAAGCAGCTCAGTTGTCCTCTGACATGGCTTTGCGACTGTTGCCCATTGACTACCACCGAGTCCGACAGATTAACGTGCCCGCCGAAGCACGGAGACACTCAGAAATTAAACCACGTGGTCGCCCATCTATGGACTGACTACGAGCCTAGTTGCTTAACTTCGCCAATCGCTTACGGACCGGTGAGAGCATCTAGCTATGAGCGCGTAGTATCAGGGTGCGTATTCATTATTATGAACCCTGATACTATAATCATAAGGGTTTAACTTCCCATTGGTCTTATGTGCAGCTAGTAGCGAGTGGGTTAAACTGAGTGATTATTATGAGCGAGGACTACTCCTTACATATCATAGATGCTACGAATATTTTAAAGTATTTTAGGTATTTACTACCTACGTGTTTTATGCCGTACGAAGCGCTTTGCTTCCTCTTTCATCATAATATGCACTGTTAAGCTGAAGAACACCCTCCCGAACGATGTGTTTCCAGACTCATATAGCTTGTGTTTATTCTAGGCTAGAATGAACAGACTTATTATATATTTAATTATATTACTACAAACATGTTCTGACTATTTACAAGCGCTTTCCTTTTTTATTTTATTTTATGGGTACGCATGATGCACTTTAGGCCACATCTTCAATTACCATCAATCACGTGGTCAGAAAAAACTCAACCAGACATAATATCTTAGATAAATAAATTATAAATTATAAAACATAACACACACACACACACACACACACACACACACACACACACACGCACTCACACACGCGCACACACATACACACACATAAACGCACTTACACACACAGATATTTATGCTCTGATTAATAAATTAGTTAAGGTTAAACTTTGTCCAGTGTCTGGAGAGGCTGGTAATCTGTCATACAGGTCTCCTTGTACGGATACCAGTCTCTCACATAGATAGATTATCGAACTGATGTATTAATTAGAATAATATGTACCTACTCTGTAATCTGTGTGAGAGAACAATAAATAAATTATTATTATTATTATAATAAAGAATTGCTTTATGATTTTGTTAAAATTTTGGTAAAGGGCTAATTATTGTTTTATATATATATATATATATATATATATATATATATATATATATATATATATATATATATATATATATATGTATTACTTTGTATCAAATGTATAAAATCGCTTTTCTTTGTTATTACCTACCTCAATACGGCTTTGTGAATTCTTGTTAGTATAGTAATAAGCTTAAATTAAGTATCCTGTATTTCTCAGATAAATGAATGTATTCTTTATCAGAAATAAATGTCTTAAACCATAAACCATATATATATATATAAATATATATATATGTGTGTCACAGAAATTTTATTCAATTCGATTTTCAAAAGACAAGTAGATGCCGATAGTGTTTAATTTTTTAATTATGACATTGTCATTCTGTATTTGATGGTAGATAGATGTCAATACCCAAGTGCTGAATAAATCTTATTTATTGACTTATTTTGTCAGTTAGATCATTAAAAATGGGCTATTACTTTTGATTTTTCTAAACAACCATTATTTTAAACCTTATTGTACAACTAGCTGTGCCCCGCTGTTTTACCCGCGTTAATCTTTATAAATTATAGCCTATGTGTTAATCCAGGGTGTCAGCTAACTCTATACCAAATTTTATCAAAATCGTTCCAGCCGTTTAGACGTAAAGAAGTAAGAAACATACCTACACACTCACATACTTTCGCCTTTATAATATTAGTGTGATATTGTAGACGTAATCGGCACTAACTAGAATCTACACAAACGAAGCCCTTATTTAGTATACAGTTTGAACTGTTCCGAAACTGTATGGTCTAGACACTGGAGTGTTTTGTTCCCTTGATGGCACTCGCACAAAACATAGGGAACCGAGCATTTAGTTAAGGCTTCGTCTTGCGTTTGCCGTCTAATATCCTTCGTTTTAATATTTGTAACATGAATTTCAGGAAATGCTGTTTTAAGTACTTACTTTTTACCTGACTTCCAGATAATAAGGCAATGTTTTTATTTATTTCTAAATTAATAGAAAGGAATATATATTAGTTGCTTTTTGTGATTGTTTGTAAGGGATAAAGTCAAAAACTAGTGAACAGATCTTAAAAAATATTTCACATTGCATTGTCAGCCAGTAATGGCTGTATTTTAAGATATTCGAGTTCACTTCCCACACAGGGCAATTATTTGTGTAACCCCTATGTTGTATTTTTGAGTCTAGGTTTGTTTGTCTCTGTGAAGTGCATGTTTTTAAAGTTCCACTCGATACAAAAAATATTTCTCTATTTGCCTTTTAGGAGATATCAGAATATAAATCTATTGTTTTATGATATTATTATTTATACCTACTTAGTTATAATTTTGTTTCGCTATGTATAGACAGAACCATACAGACAACTTGTTAAAATATATCTGAATCTATACATATAGACAATTAGTATTAGAAACATTATATAACCATTTTGAATATAAAATATTTTTGTACTAATATTTTATATTTTTGAAATTAAATGCTTTTGCTGTTCCGACTAAGTTAAAGTATGTAAAACATACTTGAACTTTAATTTTGGTTTAAAATAGTAATAATTATATAGATATTAATTTATAATAAAATTTTAAGGAAGTCCTCTTAAGTTCGTTCGTATAATTTGACAAAAATCCGCTTAACTTGTGAGATGTATATATAATAAAATACGAAATAAACCAAACAAAAGACAAAAATAGGAACTTTTACGAGCTCCAACGTAATACCACTTAGCTCATAAATTTGAACCAGCTTAGTTTCACCGTGGCAGCTTCACTGCTTAGCCGAACGTTGAATTTTGCATGCATAGCCTATCGAGATACTTACTTTTAGGAGTCGGAAATTTGAATTTGAGTTTTGGTTTAAGGCAGTCCAATATAAGCAAACGTAGATGACCAAAATCTAATATAATCTAATCTAACGAACCCAAACCTCTCAGGTTTGGGTTTATGAATGATGGGTGAATGGATATTTGTCTGTGTTGTAATACTAACATTTTAGGCTTTATAACGTATAAGCTTCTTTCCTTTGAAATACTAATGCCAGGTAAGTTAAATAAAGTAACATTCTGTACATACTTCATTACTGTCTAATCAGGAAAATCTCCAAATTCATCTTCAAAAGCAATAAAGGGAACGTTTCTACGCAAACGCACTTATAAAATGTCAGACAACAGTAACACTTTGTTACGAAGTTTGTACTCAATTTACTTCATTTAAGTTTGGCATTCGAGGAATAATTGAAAATATTTCAAAGTGTTTCGACAGCGACGCCCTCCTTCGAAATTGTTCGGCCAGTCGCTGGCTCTACACTTTTTTCGTCTTTATTAAAAGCTTTGTAACTTATTAATAGTTTATAAAGGTTCTTTATTAATGTCTCTTTCTTGTTAATTAAGCTAGAATATAAATGAATTAACCCACATACCAGCATAGAGCATCTACTCAGAAAAAAGTTTGTTAGTATCCATGTATGGTTTACGGATGGTTGCTACTATTTCATGCAAAAACTATCAAACGGATTTTGATGAACTTTGTAGGTTATATATAACACATACGCTTTAATTTATAACGAACACTTTTTACGTCTTTATTAAAAGCTTTGTAACTTATTAATAGTTTAAAAAAGTTTTTTATTAATGTCTCTTTCTTGTTAATTAAGCTATAGTAAAGATGAATTAACCCACATACCAGCATAGAGCATCTAGGAATAGAGCATCTACTCAGAAAAAAGTTTGTGAGTATCCGTATGGTTGTTTGGATGGTTGCTACTATTTCATGCAAAAACTATCAAACGGATTTTGATGAACTTTGTAGGTTATATATAACACATCGCTTTCATTTATAACGAACACTTTTTTCCTCTTTATTAAAAGCTTTGTAACTTATTAATAGTTTATAAAGGTTCTTTATTAATGTCTCTTTCTTGTTAATTAAGCTAGAATATAGATGAATTCACACACATTCCAGCATAGAGCATCTAGCAGTAGCAAAAGTTTGCGAGTATGCATGTATGGATGTCTGGTGGCTACTCTTTCACGCAAAAACTATCGAACGGATTTTGATGAACTTTGTAGGTTATATTATACTAGCTGGTGCCCGCGACTTTGTCCGCGACAATTTTGAATGATGACCAATGTAACTACTTACTTCTAGCTTAATCTAATAAATATAACTTTTAAAACAAATAAGCAATATAAATTGAATAAAACCTAACATATACCTTACTAAGAAATAAATGAAAGACTACTTTGCTACTGTTATTTACAAAAAGGACCCGATATCATCAAGCAAAAATCAAAGAATACATATCAATTGTCCTTAATTATAGTCAGTAAGTTTAAAAAAGTAAAATAATAATCAACGATGCATTAATCACAAAGGTAACTCCTATTAAATTAGGTGGCGACATTTTGTAAACGAGACCATAGCGCGATCTAAAACGATGATTACGCCATCTACTAACAAAAATATAAACTTGTAAAGCGGTAAAATTAAGATGTGTGCATATATTTTGGGTGAGATTTAGGCGATCATCTATTGATTCAGTTTTGGACTACCTTTTATTTCAAGCATTTATTTATTTTAACCGATATGCCAATTAAGTTCCGCGATCTGAAACGACATTAACGCCATCTAGTTACAAAATTGTGAACTTGTGATCAGTAAAATCAAGACGATGTTTTTTGGGTGCGATCATCTCGACACCAACAATTTATACTACGCTAACTCGAATTTTAGATAAATTCGTTTTTTATCCCAATTTGATTAAAATGTCGGTTTTTTAAGTTGTTATAAAATTTACCAAAAAAACGAAGTTACAAATCTTATAATACGCTAAATCTTTACTTAGACGACAACGACCACGACATTTTAAGCTACTTGGCATAAGAAAACATATTTTTTTAAATTTGAGTGTGCTTAAATTGTTGGTGGCGATCTATTGAATCAGTTTTGGATTACCTTTTTCAACAAAAAAATATTCCCTGGATTGCTTTATTTTTAACTGAAAGACCAAATACCAATTTACATGCGTTTAACTAAAAAAATACAGACTTTCATACAAACTTCCATCGCCTATTCTAGTCGTCCTTAGGGGTGGAATTTCTAAAAATCCTGAAATATAAATTTATAATTCTTAAATACCAATACCAATACCAATACCAATACCAATTTTAATTTGGCCATATACCAATTTTCATGTGTTTACCTCAAAAATGTCACATTTTTCATACAAACTTACATGCCCTATTTTACGCCCTAAGGGGTGGAATTCCCAAAAATTCTGAAATATATATTTTTAATTTTTAACTGAAATGCCTTATACCAATTTGCATGCGTATAACTTAAAAATTGTCATATTTTTTATACAAACTTACATCCCTATTTTTCGCCCTTGGGGGTGGAATTTCCAGAAACCCTGAAATACGTGATTTTTTATTTTTAACTGGAAGGCCTAATACCAATTTTTATGCCTTAAACTTCAAAAACGGCAAAGTTTCATACTAACTTAGCGCCCCTGTTTTACCCCCTTAGGGGTTGAATTTCGAAAAATCCTTCCTTATTCCTTGTCTACATTATAAAGCAAACATTTGTGCAAAATTTCAGCTTTCTAGGTGCAAGGGTTTGGGCTGGGCGTTGATGAGTCAGTCAGTCAGTCAGGACTTGTCTTTTTATTTATATAGATATCGGGATAACACATACCATATAAATTATAAAGTTTAACGCGGGTAGATCTATAATTCTTTTTCTTTATTAGCAGATGCTGTCGCCGATCCGTAAGTGATCGGCGAGGTTAAGCAACTAGGTCAGTCCATAGATGGGTGACCACCAAAGTAGTTTAATTTCTGAGCGTCTCCGTGCTACGGATGGCACGTTAAGCTTTAGGTCCCGGTTGTAGTCATTAGACAACAGTCGTTAAGCCATGTCAGAGGCCTACTGGGCAGCTTGAACAACTCTGACACTAGGGTAACCACTGCCCATACGATATGTAAGGAAGTAATCTATACTTACATATAATAAAATCGTAGGAAATTCATAACTGTACATTGAATAATTTTTTAAAAGGATACTTGGGGCGTGATCTACAATTAATATCGAAGCCAAAAATATAGTTTTTATAATTTTTGTCTGTTTATCTGTTTGTCTGTATGTATGTCCGGGATAAACTCACAAAGTACTGCATGGATTTACTTCAAATTTTGCATGAATATTACTAAGAGGTTGGGTCAACATATAGGCTACATATTATCACGCTATCACCTACGGGGGAGGAGCTGTGATAATTTATAAAATTTAACGCGGGTAAAACCGCGGGGCACAGCTAGTTAATAATAACAGCAATAATTAAAATGTTTATAACGGTTTTGCAAGATTTTTCAAACATATAACTTTACCTATTTGCGTACATTGTAGCATTGGTTTTCAAAATGATATCCTAGTACCTACTTATAAAGGATGATGAATAGGTACTAATTCGCGAAAAAAACTAAAATTCTAACATAGTGAACTATTTGACTGCTGTGTGGTGACGGCGACAAATATCAGAATCAGAATATCATCACCCCATCTCATCCCGTGGGGGGCGTAGAAGTCGACCCGAGGGAATATCTACCAGAGGACGGGAAGCAGCTTCCTTCTGAGTACTACGACCATCATACTGCGATCGCCAACCCGCCTGCCAAGCGTGGCGATTATGGCATATCCCCTCAAGATGATTCTTGAGGGAGGCTTGTCCAGCAGTGAATTTATTTAAGCTGTAATGATGATGATGATGATGATGAACTATTTGAAAGGACCGCGGGTTATTTGCGGTTTTCTTATTATGATTTATACTAGAAGTCTAGAAAACATTTGCCTATGCGGCAATCGTAACTGTAGTATCCACTAGTAACTGGAACACGTAGTAACGTAACTCACTTAAATTACTTCATATATGTAGGCGGGATGTCTGGTTTTATTTAAAACATACAACGTGTCATTGGTGGTTACATTTTGCCCTTGGCCGCGTTCTTATTGCTGAGGTAGTAAGGGCGGTTCATGTATCCACCGTGGTGCCGTTACTGTACAACTATGTCTCTCATTTAGTAAGCAGCACATAAACTGGTAAATTCCCCGCAAGAGCACTAATAAACTAAGTTACCAATACATTTGGCACATTCAGCGCGTAAAAAAAATAATTAACTCACCAACTCTGCCAAGACTAGGAAACTTTTAGCATCAAAATAAGAACAAAAAACCTTAATTTGGAACGAATTTCCTTTTTCTTAGGAGAATTGTTGTGAATTTTAATTGTAGAGGAAGTTTAAAAGCACTATGGTACTACTTTTTATTCTAAATCACTAAGTCAGTAAACAGGTATACGGTACACCACTTGATAGTACAAATGCTGTCATCATGATCAGTCAAAAGCCGTCCACTACTGGATTAAGGACTCCCCAAATAATGTCCACAATTACCGTCTCCACGGACCGTCTCAACTGGGCCGTGTTGAAACTGGTAGTAGATGAACCTGCTGAGTTTGTTTCGCTGTGTCTTCTCAGTTGGGGCGCATTGGATCCGGTGGTAGCATTAAAGCGCAACCGTCGTTTTAAACACAAGGTCCGTTATAATAATAATACTGAATTCATACCTGAATATAGACAGAACCATTCAGACAATATGTAGTAAAATATAAATTTCAATACCTACATAATATTAAAAACTTCAACTAAACATAATCTCCTTGACAATAACTTAATACAAGCTAGCTAAATGTCTCTACCATTATAAAATAAATTGTATAAATGTTTTAACACCCCGTGTACCTAAATATTTGTAATAAGTAACTAGAAATAATAACTGTATTACTACAAACATGTTCTGACTATTTACAAGCGCTTTTTAAAGTCTACGTGAGTAAAAACCTTTTTTATTTTATTTATTTATTTATCGGGCTTGCGCTACCTGCAACCAGCGGCTTCCAGCGACTTTAGCACTAGATCATCGGTCCATCTTGTAGGGGACCTGCCCACGCTGTCTCTTCCAGTGTAAAGGCTTATCATTGCAATCTTGCATTCTGACCCTTTCCCCTTTTTTTATATCAGAGAGCGACAAACGAGCAAGTGGGTTACCTGATGGTAAGTGATCACCGCCGCCCATGAACACTCGCAACACCAGAGGTGTCTCGGGTGCGTTGCCGGCCTTTAAAAGTCAGCAAACAAGTGTTGCTGACCCTTCCCCCCACCCCAATGAGCTCTGGCGACCTTACTCACACTCGGAAACACAACATTAAAATTATTAATGTTATTATTATGGAGTGTGGTACTTCCCCAGTCGGGCTGAACGAATGAACGCTATGCCCTACCTCTACAAAATCCCCTTTGGTTTATTCATTCATTAATTGGCAGCATTATAGGTAGTGGTTACTCTAGTGTAAGAGTTGTTCAATCCGCTCAGTAAGCCTCTGAAAAGGCTAATCGTATGTTATATATTGGCATAACATACGGTTAGCCTTTTCAGATGATTTTTTGTTTATCGGGTCTAGTCCCTCCCTCTTACCCACCACTGCAACTCCTGTAAGCCAGGATCAACAGTGGCACACAATGAAATGACACTGAGCGGTGAAGCTCAGGCCCGGGGAATCGCTTTAACTGTCTTGGATCCCGCAACTAATTTAATCAGAAAGACAAAAAAAGGTGGAGTTAGAAAATGCATAGTTCCACTTCCCTTCCCTTCAGATGCTTACTGCAAATTAATGAATACAGCTGGACCTGATAGGTTAACCTCGTCGATTGATTTCAGACCGGTGAAGGCCATTGCCTGTGAAACCCCTTGATGGGTTCCGGCGATGCCACTCTCATCGGATCACTTTATTTGACAACCACTGGGACACAACTGGTAATGAACCTTTCTTCTGTTCTAAAGCTTGTAGGTTCGATCTACCCACAAGCCAAATATTATTCATCATGAACATGCCTATTTGTCTCGGTCCGAGTGTTTTCTGGGTATTATATGTACACATTCCCAAAAAAAGGACATAAGCATATTTCTATCCGTTGTCTAGAATGCACAGTACAAGCTTTGCTTAGTTTAGGCTGGAGAGCCCCGTGTGATAAGTCCGTTTATTTCTAATCGTTTGTATGCTCTACAAAATACAAAAAATTCGTCATTCCAAAATCAGAAAAGTCCCCAAAACTAAGGATGCTCGAAGCTACGCTAAAAAACTAAAATGGAAGTGGGCGGGGAACGCAGCGAGGCTGGAGGATGAGCGGTGGACTAGCAGGGTTACAAAGTGGAAGGGCCCATATGGCTTAAAGGCAGACTGAGTAAAAGATGGGCTGACGAAGCAACAAAAATAACTGGCCCCTGCTGACCGCAAGTAGCTCAAGATACAGAAAACTGGAATTATATTGAGGAAGCCTTCACCTTCGTCTAAAGAATGGTTCTTGCATGAGAAAAAAAATATTATTTTACATTAACTGGTATTCATCATAATCATCATATCAGCCAAAAGACATCCACTGCTGGACAAAGGGGAACACCCAGCTGCATGCCTGCTTGCATGCTGCATGCATGATGCATGCATGCTTGCAGGCTTGCATGCTGCATGCCTGCTCGCATGTTGCATGCCTACAAATGTTTAATTGTGTCCATAATTTGGGGGGATATGCCATAATCGCCACGCTTGGCAGATGGGTTGGAAGATCGCAGTAAGATAGACATAGTACTCAGGAGAACGCTGCTGCCCGTTCTCTGGTATATATATTCCCTCGGGACGACTTCTACGCCCCCCCACGGGATGAGATGGGGTGGCGATATTGACTGGTATTACTCTAAATTATTTATTCCTGTTATGTTTCATATTTTAAACTCTGTAATGTCCAAACGAGAAATATAAGGCTTTTTATTTATTTATTCTGTAAGGACATAAAATGCTCTTGTTCTCAATAATCACCAGATGTATGATTATTTTTTATTCAAATATTATAATATAATATTTTCAATTAAAACTAATGATAATGGCATGAATATAATAGGGAGGCAGAAAACTATGTCGGACTTTTCGCTCATCCGACAAATATCCCGAGGTTACACAAACATGTTTTCGTGAGGCATAAGAATACATTTAGTAGGATGTTAGTAATAATTCATTAGTTTCTATTGATTTACGGGATTCCATACAATCTTTTATTGTGATGGCAAAAAAGAGAAAATTACTTTGATGGGTCTTTCTTAAAAGGAGATCGGTCACAATATTAGTGACAGGTCTATCCTGTCGTCTCGCACACACGGCCATCTGATCCCAAACTAAGCAGAGCTTGTACCTATTATGGAAACTAGATAACTGATACTACTTTTTTTTTGTAAATACATACTTATATAGATAATTACACCCAGACTCAAGACAAACAGACATGTTCATGCACACAAATATCTGGTTCTGGGCGGGAACCCACAACCTGCAGCGTGCAAAGCTTACCAACCACGCCATATTATATATATATATATATATATATATATATATATATATATATATAGAAAGTTAGTTATAGCCTCCTTTTACCTGGTTCCATCAGAAAACCAGCGCTGTAACAGTAATGTCGCAGCTAGTGCCGAGATGGGACCAATTCGGACTCGCACAGATAGCAATTAAGAACTTCTTATGTGTACCTATATATTATTATTATCTGTGCTTGTTTACGGAATAAATATTTTTTTCTTTCTTTCTTTCTTCGGAGGTGTTTTTCAGTAGTCCCATGAAAAAAAATCCTTGCTAAACATAAAAAAAATCAAATCTTTCTTTATTTGCCATGAATGCAGGTAACATAAAAAAAAACCGGTGAATTTGAGAACCTCCTCCTTTTGAAGTCGGTTAAAAATAAAGGTTGGGTTGGTTGGGTTTTAAACCATTATTAATGGTTTTTTAAGTACTAGCTTCTTTAATACAACTGCTGAAATTGTTTTACTTCACATCCCTTTGAAAATCGAATAACTTTCATATTTTAATCAGAGCAAACTTAAAGTGAAAATTCCACGCTGTGTAGCATTACTACAAAACTTATGATTATTTAAGTGACAAAACAGCTTGGGATTGAGTCGCTCTAAATTAACACATTTAAATACAATGTAATTTTATGTAAGAAATACTTATTTTAAAAAAGGATTCCTACCGAGTTTTCTGGCAGTGTTTCTCAGTAGCTGCCACGTCATGCACTGCACGGTAGGGTAAAAAAAATTGACGATTCCACACAAATGTAATATGTTAACGGAATAAATGACATTTTGATTTTGATGCTCAATTGTTCGGTAAAGCAGTGCAAGCTTCCAAACTGTAAACGTCATGTTAAAAAAGAAGACACTCAGGAAATCAGTAACTTTAACCACACGGTCAGCCATCTAGAAACTGTATGCGCATCTCATCGACTGGTCTCTATCTAGCATTGAGTGCCTCTGTGAATATAATCAACGAGTGGAATGTAGTTTGAGTTCTCGCGTCTGAGAAAGACCTTAAAATATGAATAGTATTAAACGCGGCCACAAGAAGGCTTTCATGAAACAGATTTCACCTCATTTCCGCGGTGCCTGAATGGAAAGTGGAGACGGTTTTAATACGTAACTCTGTATCACCGTAAGCCAGTTTCCAAATGTATTTATATTATATAACTTGATGCTTTCTTTTGGTTTATCAAAATTGAGAGCACCTTTACTTACTTTTCTTTTTTTTTTGAAAACGCATTATGGAATTTAATCCCTGTCTCGCGGGGTACTTAACAAACATATAATAGACGGACACAAATTACATCCAGACTCAGAACAACTATTTATGGGTCACACAAATAGTTGTTCGACGCGGGACTCGAACCCGCGACACGTCGCGGCGAGGCGACTGTCTCAGCCGCTGCGCCACACCTGCAAAACAATTGTTTACGATACTCGCAATTCGACGTTAAATTAAAAAATTGACACTACCGGGCCTTACAAACGGTTCCCTATCCATTAGCATAAAATTTTAAGACCTAATATAACTTAGCATAATGTTGTTTGGCATAATTATATTTTCGCATAATATAATTACGCACAACAGCTCATGCATAATTTTTTTAAGCATTATGTCTGTAACCATAATAATGATTAGGCATATTATTTTAAAGCATAAACTTATTAAGCATAAAGTTCTAAAGCATAACTTTTTTAAGTATAAAGTTATAAAGCATAACTTTTTTAAGCATAATATCCTAAAGCATAAAAGTTAAGCATAAATAACGCATAAAAATATTAAAACATATTTTTATAGGTATAACAGTGAAATAATTATTAACACCTAGAATATTAGACACTATACACGTTTATACAATATTATTATGCTAGCGTTGATTATGCGAAGCATGCAGCAGGCAGGGTTTCTGTGACGGCTCCGGCGCTGCGGGCCGCCTCGCCCCTACACGCCTACGCGATTTTAAATAACACTCTAGGGGTAGGACAAACAGGACTACGTGAAGTCGGTTTTGCAGCAATTCGGTTCTGTGACTAACTTTTGTTGAAGTTAACTGATTGAAGTTAACTAATGTAAAATGTCATGTATATTTATAATAAATCATTTGCATGAACATTGTTTTTGTTATTTATATTAATTGTATGCCTAAATATTATTTAGCTAATAGCCATTATGCCTACTAACGTTATGCTAAAAGTCTTTAGGCCTACTAACGTTATGCTAATAGTCATTAGGCCTACTAACGTTATGGGAATCAAATTTATGCCAAAACAAATTAGTCTTTAACATGATTATGCCAACATAAAATGTATGCCTAAAAAAAGTATGCCAAAGTATTATTATGCCAAAACAAATTGTGCCAAAATCGTTATGCCGAAGTATATTAGGACAAAAAACATTATGCGAAAAGAAGGGATCCCGAACTGGCCAACGGGATCGAGTGTCTTAACATCGCTCGACTTTTTTCTTTAGGGTTGTAAAATCTCTAGTCAATGCAGACAAACCGTAGTCAACAGCAGCCATAAAGAACAACGTGACTCGTTTTCTTCGTGAAATTTAACCCAATTCATGCGAATATGGCATCCAAAGCTAATCCAACAGAATACACCACGGTGTCGCAGCGACTATTTAACTGAATTTAAATTCCATACAAAATATCATCAAATATCCTTTTAAGTAAAATTTGGCTCCATCACATAAACTTTAAAATACAAGAGTACGAAATTTAAAATAAGAGTATTCAACCTTTAAAATAAGAGCGATCGAACTTTATAACGTAATAATACAGCCAATTGTTACATTTTAAAATTCGAACGCTCTTTATCAAAATTCCTTTACTTACAATGTAGCTATGATTTTGTTATAGTGTTGTATTAATGAAGTATTTTAACGAGACCGTGGCATGCTGGGCACATTTTGGTTTGTCATCTATACATGACTGTAGTGTTCCAAAGGTTCAACTGAAATTTGAAAGTGTTTAGCTCAGTGTTGCGTGATAACATGGTCAAAACGAAAGTACACAAACGTTATTAAGAAACATGTTTCAAATTCCGAGTAAGACATTTCATTCTCACAAATAGTACCATCTCTTTGTATGTAGATACAGAATATCCACATCAGCAAATTGTCGCAGTAATAAAACTGCTACGGAATTTTAAATATAAGGCAATAAAGTAACACTTTCCATATACAGCTGCGTCTTAGAAAACAACAGGGTTGCCAAATCATATGTACAAAAAGAAAAATATTTTATAAAAATTGTGATCACTAGAACATATTATTACGATTTGCAAAGCACCTTTGTACGTGATTTTTGTTTACTTTTTCCATTTACATTCTCCTAAACATTTATTTAAAAATTAATTTCTCAAGATACATTATTATATCCTAGATCATATCATTACTTGATATCAGAAGCGATTACAACATTAACTTCTACGATAACGGCAACGGAAAGGGCAAACTCCATATCTGCCACGTCATGCATAAATTGTCGATTCCACACAAATGTAAAATTTTAACGAAATAATTACTTTTGAATTAACCTAACTTATCAACTAAAGAAACATAAATAAAATAAATACAAACATAAATAAAAAGTCTAACCAATGAGCTTATGCGTCAAAAGTTCGTCGACATCGCTTTGAACCGGGAACAATATGTAGTAAAATATAAATTTCAATACATAATTTTAAAAACTTCAACTAAACGTAATCTCCTTGACAATAACTTAATACTAGCTAGCTAAATGTCACTACCATTCTAAAATAAATTGTATAAATGTTTTAACATTCCGTGTACCTCAATATTTGTAATAAGTAACTAGAAATAATAACTGTATTACTACAAACATGTTCTGACTATTTACAAGCGCTTTTTTAAAGTCTACGTGAATAAAAACCTTTTTTATTTATTTTATTTATTTATTTACCGGGCTTGCGCTACCTGCAACCAGCGGCTTCCAGCGACTTTAGCACTAGATCATCAGTCCATCTTGTAGGGGACCTGCCCACGCTATCTCTTCCAGTGTACAGGCTTATGATCATTGCAAGTATTTATCTATCTATATAAAATATATATCGCCGCCTGGTACCCATAGTACAAGATTTGCTTAGTTTGGGGCTAGCATGATCTGTGTGGCATTGTCCAAAAAAAAAAAAAAGTCTTGCATTCTGGCCCTTTCCCCTTTGGTTTATTCATTCATTAATTGGCAGCTTTATAGGCAGTGGTTACTCTAGTGTAATAGTTATTCAATCCGCTCAGTAAGCCTCTGAAAAGGCTAATTGTATGTTATATATTGGCATAACATACGGTTAGCCTTTTCAGATGCTTACTGCAAATTAATGAATACAGCTGGACCTGATAGGTTAACCTCGTCGATTGATTTCAGACCGGTGAAGGCCGTTGGCTGTGAAACCCCTTGATGGGTTCTGGCGATGCCACTCTCATCGGATCACTTTATTTGACAACCACTGGGACCCAATTCGTAATAAACCTTTCTTCTGATCTAAAGCTTACAGGTTCGATTCTCCCACAAGCAAAATATTAGTCATCATGAACATGTATTTTTGTCTCGGTCCGAGTGTTTTCTGGGTATTATATGTACATATTCCCATAAAAAGTACATCAGCATATTTCTATCCGTTGTCTAGAATGCATAGTACAAGCTTTGCTTAGTTTAGGCTGGAAAGCGCTGTGTGATATGTCCATTTATTTACAACTAGCTGTGCCCCGCGGTTTTACCCGCGTTAAATTTTATAAATTATCACAGCTCCTCCCCCGTAGGTGATAGCGTGATAATATGTAGTCTTTATGTTGACCTGACATCTTAGTAACATTCATGCAAAATTTTAAGTAAATCCATGCAGTACTTTTTGAGTTTAGCCCGGACATACATACTGACAAACATTCTAAAAACGATATTTTTGGTTTCGATATCGAATGTAGATCACGCACCAACTATCCTTTTAAAAAAATATTCAATGTACAGTTTTGACTTTCCTACGATTTTATTATATGTATGTATAGATCATGCGTATTCTCTACAAAATACTAAAAATTCATCATTCCCAAATCAGAAAAGTCCCCAAAACTAAGGATGCTCGAAGCTTCGCTAAAAAACTAAAATGGAAGTGGGCGGGGAACGCAGCGAGGCTGGAGGATGAGAGGTTGACTAGCAGGGTTTAAAAACTGGAAGGGTCCATACGGCAAGCGTCTTAAAGGCAGACTGAACAAAAGATGGGAGGATGAAGTAACAATAATAACTGGCCCCTGCTGGCCGCAAGTAGCTCAAGATACAGAAAACTGGAATTCTATAGAGGAAGCCTTCACCTTCGTCTAAAGAAGGTATAATATAAAAAAAATATTTAAAGACATCCACTGCTGAACAAAGGCAAACATCTCCACAACTGCCGGTCTTGCGCTATTCGCCTCCAGCAGTTTTCACCGACCCGCTCAAGATCATCGATCTACCGGGGACAGGTGGCCGCGGTTTAATCGTGTCCATCATTTGGGGGGATATGCCATAATCGTCACGCTTGGGAGATGGGTTGGAAGATCGCAGTAAGATAGACATAGTACTCAGGAGAACGCTGCTGCCCGTTCTCTGGTATATATATTCCCTCGGTACGACTTCTACGTCCCCCTACGGGATGAGACGGGGTGGCGATATTGACTGGTATTACTCTAAATTATTTATTCCGGTTATATTTCATATTTTAAACTCTGTAATGTACAAACGAGAAATATAAAGCTTTTTATTTATTTATTCTGTAAGGACATAAAATGCTCTTGTTCTCAATAATCACCAGATGTATGATTATTTTTTATTCGAGTATTATAATATAATGTAGTTTTTCAATTAAAATTAATGATAACGGCAAGAATATAATAGGTAGGCAGAAAACTATGTCGGACTTTTCGCTCATCCGACAAATATCCCGAGGTTACACAAACATGTTTTCGTGAGGCATAAGAATACATTTAGTAGGATGTTAGTAATAATTCATTAGTTTCTATTGATTTACGGGATTCCATACAATCTTTTATTGTGATTGGCAAAAAAGCGAAAATTACTTTAATGAATCTTTCTTAAAAGGATATCGGTCACAATATTAGTGACAGGTCTATTCTCTCGTCTCGCACACACGGCCATCTGATCTCAAACTAAGCAGAGCTTGTACCTATTATGGAAACTAGATAACTGATATACCTACTGATTTTCTTTTGTAAATACATACTTATATAGACAATTACACCCAGACTCAGGACAAACAGACATGTTCATGCACACAAATATCTGGTTCAGGGTGAGAATAGAACCCACGACCTGCAGCGTGCAAAGCTTACCAACCACGCCATATTATCTATATATAGAAAGTTAGTTATAGCCTCCTTTTACCTGGTTCCATCAGAAAACCAGCGCTGCAACAGTAATGTCGCAGCTAGTGCTGAGATGGGACCAATTCGGACTCGCACAGATAGCAATTAAGAACTTCTTTATGTGTACCTATATATTATTATTATCTGTGCTTGTTTACGGAATAAATATTTTTTTCTTTCTTTCTTTCTTCGGAGGTGTTTTTCAGTAGTCCCATGAAAAAAATCCTTGCTAAACATTAAAAAAATCAAATCTTTCTTTATTTGCCATGAATGTAGGTAACATAAAAAAAAAACCGGTGAACTTGAGAACCTCCTCCTTTTGAAGTCGGTTAAAAATAAAGGTTGGGTTGGTTGGGTTTTAAACCATTATTAATGGTTTTTTAAGTACTAGCTTCTTTAATACTTCACATCCCTTTGAAAATGAATAACTTTCATATTTTAATCAGAGCAAACTTAAAGTGAAAATTCCACGCTCATATTCATTCAACTAGATCTCATTATAAAAGACCATGCATATTTGGAACTGTATAAAAGTATGACGTAATTTTAATGCGATTTAGGCTATCAGGTCAGCAGGTATCACATGAGTTCCAGTCATAAGATGATTTACTTTATTGCATGCCACTGAAGAATAGATTCTACAAAAAAAAGAAGAGTGAAGGAAATCAGAGCGGTGAGACGGTAAGTATTACAGTTGACGTTAATTAGTGGAAACATTTGCGCGACGATAATCGACCTCGCTACTTACATAATACAGACGCTGTCAAGGTTTAAGTATTACTACAGACTTGAGCTGACTCTACGTGGAACTTAGGTTCCAGGTGATTAGTCGAATGGAAGTTTTAAACTCTTAGCAGCTAAAACTAAAGTTCCAAGTAATTCAAAACTCTTGACTTTAATTTTCGAAGAAATATATTTTTTCTATTCTAATTAACGTTATCTTTTGCAACTACGGGCGTAAGTACTAGATACTGTATGTGTGCATCTTCTTAAGCTGATCTATCTATATTTCATGCTATTCCCCTAGTGCTACTGGTGTTAGCCAACTATTTGACGGGCCTGTTGGCGTGGTTGGCAAATGCTTGCTTTTCACGTCGGAGGTCGTGGGTTCGATTCCCACCCAGGACAGATTTTAGTGAGCATGAACATGTCTGTTTGTCCTGAGTCTGGGTGTAATTATCTATATAAGTATGTATATACAAAAGAAGAGTAGTATAAGTAGTATATCAGTTATCTGGTTTCCATAGTACAAGCTCTGCTAAGTTTGGGATCAGATGGCTATGTAAATATTGTACCAGGATATTATTATTATAACTAAACGTCAGAATAAAGCGTCTTCCATATCTCAAAACCCTTAGAACATCACCGCCCCAGATAGTTAAATTAAGTTCCAGATTACATGACACGATTACATTGGATGTTACCAACCAACCAAAAACGTAAAGATTAGCGCAGATATTCTCATCGCTCGCAGAACCGAGCGAAGAAGAGAGAATCGGCGAAGTATGGTGTTCACTGGAATCCATACCTATCCTACCTGCGAAACACGGAGATGCATATGCATAAATATAAAGACTCCTTCTGTAAAAGGAGTGATTCTCATAATATAAATACTAGATATAAGCATAACTTTGTGTTACATAACACCCGTCTCCACAAAGTAAGTCACTCTTTGATGGGGCAATGTATAAGATTCTATAACAAACTTCCCAGTGATATTCGAGAAATGTCTATGAATAAGTTTAAAAGAATTATAAATGCCAAATTGTGTAGCATTACTACAAAACTTCTGATTATTTAAGTGACAAAACAGCTTGGGATTGAGTCGCTCTAAATTAACACATTTAAATACAATGTAATTTTATGTAAGAAATACTTGTTTTAAAAAGGATTCCTACCGAGTTTTCTGGCAGTGTTTCTCAGTAGCTGCCACGTCATGCACTGCACGGTAGGGTAAAAAAAATTGACGATTCCACACAAATGTAATATGTTAACGGAATAAATGACATTTTGATTTTGATGCTCAATTGTTCGGTAAAGCAGTGCAAGCTTCCAAACTGTAAACGTCATGTTAAAAAAGAAGACACTCAGGAAATCAGTAACTTTAACCACACGGTCAGCCATCTAGAAACTGTATGCGCATCTCATCGACTGGTCTCTATCTAGCATTGAGTGCCTCTGTGAATATAATCAACGAGTGGAATGTAGTTTGAGTTCTCGCGTCTGAGAAAGACCTTAAAATATGAATAGTATTAAACGCGGCCACAAGAAGGCTTTCATGAAACAGATTTCACCTCATTTCCGCGGTGCCTGAATGGAAAGTGGAGACGGTTTTAATACGTAACTCTGTATCACCGTAAGCCAGCTTCCAAATGTATTAATATTATATAACTTGATGCTTTCTTTTGGTTTATCAAAATTGAGAGCACATTTACTTACTTTTCTTTTTTTTTTGAAAACGCATTATGGAATTTAATCCCTGTCTCGCGGGGTACTTAACAAACATATAATAGACGGACACAAATTACATCCAGACTCAGAAAAACTATTTATGGGTCACACAAATAGTTGTTCGACGCGGGACTCGAACCCGCGACACGTCGCGGCGAGGCGACTGTCTCAGCCGCTGCGCCACACCTGCAAAACAATTGTTTACGATACTCGCAATTCGACGTTAAATTAAAAAATTGACACTACCGGGCCTTACAAACGGTTCCCTATCCATTAGCATAAAATTTTAAGACCTAATATAACTTAGCATAATGTTGTTTGGCATAATTATATTTTCGCATAATATAATTACGCACAACAGCTCATGCATAATTTTTTTAAGCATTATGTCTGTAACCATAATAATGATTAGGCATATTATTTTAAAGCATAAACTTATTAAGCATAAAGTTCTAAAGCATAACTTTTTTAAGTATAAAGTTATAAAGCATAACTTTTTTAAGCATAATATCCTAAAGCATAAAAGTTAAGCATAAATAACGCATAAAAATATTAAAACATATTTTTATAGGTATAACAGTGAAATAATTATTAACACCTAGAATATTAGACACTATACACGTTTATACAATATTATTATGCTAGCGTTGATTATGCGAAGCATGCAGCAGGCAGCGTTTCTGTGACGGCTCCGGCGCTGCGGGCCGCCTCGCCCCTACACGCCTACGCGATTTTAAATAACACTCTAGGGGTAGGACAAACAGGACTACGTGAAGTCGGTTTTGCAGCAATTCGGTTCTGTGACTAACTTTTGTTGAAGTTAACTGATTGAAGTTAACTAATGTAAAATGTCATGTATATTTATAATAAATCATTTGCATGAACATTGTTTTTGTTATTTATATTAATTGTATGCCTAAATATTATTTAGCTAATAGCCATTATGCCTACTAACGTTATGCTAAAAGTCTTTAGGCCTACTAACGTTATGCTAATAGTCATTAGGCCTACTAACGTTATGGGAATCAAATTTATGCCAAAACAAATTAGTCTTTAACATGATTATGCCAACATAAAATGTATGCCTAAAAAAAGTATGCCAAAGTATTATTATGCCAAAACAAATTGTGCCAAAATCGTTATGCCGAAGTATATTAGGACAAAAAACATTATGCGAAAAGAAGGGATCCCGAACTGGCCAACGGGATCGAGTGTCTTAACATCGCTCGACTTTTTTCTTTAGGGTTGTAAAATCTCTAGTCAATGCAGACAAACCGTAGTCAACAGCAGCCATAAAGAACAACGTGACTCGTTTTCTTCGTGAAATTTAACCCAATTCATGCGAATATGGCATCCAAAGCTAATCCAACAGAATACACCACGGTGTCGCAGCGACTATTTAACTGAATTTAAATTCCATACAAAATATCATCAAATATCCTTTTAAGTAAAATTTGGCTCCATCACATAAACTTTAAAATACAAGAGTACGAAATTTAAAATAAGAGTATTCAACCTTTAAAATAAGAGCGATCGAACTTTATAACGTAATAATACAGCCAATTGTTACATTTTAAAATTCGAACGCTCTTTATCAAAATTCCTTTACTTACAATGTAGCTATGATTTTGTTATAGTGTTGTATTAATGAAGTATTTTAACGAGACCGTGGCATGCTGGGCACATTTTGGTTTGTCATCTATACATGACTGTAGTGTTCCAAAGGTTCAACTGAAATTTGAAAGTGTTTAGCTCAGTGTTGCGTGATAACATGGTCAAAACGAAAGTACACAAACGTTATTAAGAAACATGTTTCAAATTCCGAGTAAGACATTTCATTCTCACAAATAGTACCATCTCTTTGTATGTAGATACAGAATATCCACATCAGCAAATTGTCGCAGTAATAAAACTGCTACGGAATTTTAAATATAAGGCAATAAAGTAACACTTTCCATATACAGCTGCGTCTTAGAAAACAACAGGGTTGCCAAATCATATGTACAAAAAGAAAAATATTTTATAAAAATTGTGATCACTAGAACATATTATTACGATTTGCAAAGCACCTTTGTACGTGATTTTTGTTTACTTTTTCCATTTACATTCTCCTAAACATTTATTTAAAAATTAATTTCTCAAGATACATTATTATATCCTAGATCATATCATTACTTGATATCAGAAGCGATTACAACATTAACTTCTACGATAACGGCAACGGAAAGGGCAAACTCCATATCTGCCACGTCATGCATAAATTGTCGATTCCACACAAATGTAAAATTTTAACGAAATAATTACTTTTGAATTAACCTAACTTATCAACTAAAGAAACATAAATAAAATAAATACAAACATAAATAAAAAGTCTAACCAATGAGCTTATGCGTCAAAAGTTCGTCGACATCGCTTTGAACCGGGAACGTACCCAGAAGGCTGGCAGCATTGCCACGTTGAATGGCAATGCTAATTCTTTGACCTAAGTATTGGCCAGCCCTCTGATCACGTGAAGCATCGACCAGACGTTTTGAGATGTCACGAAAAAGGGTTAAAGCGTTTGGACCCCACGGCCCGAGCGGCCCGGCCTTTTGAATTGAATTTTGAAAACTTGAAAATTCGAATGGCATCCACACTGTCAGCGTCGCCTCAAAAAATATTTTATCTTTTGTCCATTTTATCTTATTTACATCAAAGCGTGACATATAAGCAATTAAAAAAAAATCAATACATTTTAAAAAAGGTAATTTTTAATATCATTTCGAACTATTTTTATCCACAAAAACAATAAGGTTAGGCAAATGATAGTCGAGACAGAAAAAACGTTTTTCTATACATTTCTCGAAGGCCATAAATAGTGACTTAGCTAAAAATCCAAGGGAGAAAATGAGGACTACGTTTATATATAAGGTAAAAGGTTTTAATAGCATGAACATTTTCTTCGAAATAAGAAGAGTTGGCAACACTGTCATCGGAGCAACATAAACGGCACCTGCCCAACGATTCGTTACAATAAACTTGACAGCCACGCTTAGAGCTATTGTTATCGTATTTTAGCCTTTTTATTGCAAAGAAAGGCGTTCCTTTCACACATGTGGTGCTTATTCTTATGGTAAATATTGTACAAGTAGGTGATAATAAATAAATAAATGTCCTCCTAGCCGAATTTCGGCCACGGCGGCCAGTCTCAATAGAGATTAGCCATCTGCGCGGGATATATTATAGTGCACAAGTGTGAGCGCAAACACAGGAGTACTTTTTATTCCATCACTGTCATGATCCAATGGGACGCCTAGCGACACGACCGGAAAGAGGTCAGGCACAGGACCGACGGCTTTACGTACTCTCCGAGACACGGGGGTATATTACCGCCACCTCCCAGACTTCGAGCTGATTCTGAGAAATTTTCCTTTTTACAGAAAAGTCCCAAAACAACTTTTGGTCCGACCCGGGATTTGAACCCAGGACCTCTTTCTTTGCGGGTGAACACGCTACCGCAAGGCCAACGAGGCCGTAGGTGATATTATCTTCTTTCCAATCTACCTAACTTTTTTTAGTAAATCAGGGGCATGCTTACGCATGTCACCCGCAAATAGTGTCTGCGGGTAGGTATGTCGGAATTGCATCGACTAAACCTAACCTGGACTTCTTCTTGTGCCTGATGGGGATGAAGGAGCCCAGGAATCGCTGCGACATATTTAATAAGCTTCCTACAGGTCTAAAATCTAAAAACCAAGATTTAAGAAAAAACGAGTGGGACATACTATAATAAAAAAATGCTTTTCAGAAAATAAAAAAATCGATCACTGATAATTATGACATGTAATTGAATAATTTTTTTTTTGTATACTTAACTAATTATTAAACTAAAATATTCGTGCGCTTTAAAAGGGAAAAACACATCATCATCTTCATCATCATATCAGCCGAAAGACGTCCACTGCTGGACAAAGGCCTCCCCCAAGGATCACCACAATAGCCGGTCCTGCGCGGCCCGCATCCAGCGGCTTCGAATAAAAAACACATAATATGTAAACTTAAAATAATATTTCATGTATATTACAAATAAAAATTATTGACTTTTCTAGTTTATATAACACGTATTTTACAGACGCCAGCACATCCAGTACCCCAATCTGTCAAATTTCGCTTATAGATTTTCAACTTTATCTCTTAAGTTATAAGGTTCACTTTCAATTGGGGAAATTTGACAGATTGGGGTAGCTTGTTGTGCTGGCATCTGTACATATTATGTATAATGTAATTCATTAATTCATTCATCACATCACTCACAGCACACACAGAACAATTTTACATAGGTCACGTAAATGTTTTTCTGTGTGGGGAATGTGGGGATAGAAACCAAAACACGTAACCACTGCGGTATATTTTTTTAAGATTCACTATAATTTGTTTATTTTATATTTAACTAGCTGCACCCCGCGGTTTTACCAGCGTTAAATTTTATAAATTATCACAACTCCTCCCCCGAGGGTGATAGCGTGATAATATGTAGCCTATATGTTGACTCCACCTCTTAGTAATATTCATGCAAAATTTTAAGTAAATCCATGCAGTACTTTTTGAGTTTATCCCGGACATACATACAGACAAACAGACACACAGACATAAATTCTAAAAACTATATTTTTGGCTTCGATGTCGATATTAGATCACGCCTCAAGTATCCTTTTAAAAAAATATTCAATGTACAGTTTTGACGTTCCTATGATTTTATTATATGTATATAGATTCTTGAAGTTTTCGCAACTATTACGGACTGATGTTTCTATTGATTACACTTAGAAATTCAAGCAGCATACAGGACTAGGAATAGTGCTGCAATCGACTTTTTAATACTTTGTATGATCGCCAAGTATTCATTTTGCAATCTTTGGTGGATCTTGAAAATATATTTCATATGTTAGTATTTTTGCTGTGTGGTGACGGCCTAAGAATATCACCACCCCCTCTCATCCCGTGGGGGGACGTAAAAGTCGTCCCGAGGGAATATATACCAGAGAACGGGCAGCAGCGTTCTCCTGAGTACCATGTCCACCTTACTGCGATCGCCAACCCGTCTGCCAAGCGTGGCGATTATGGCAAATCCCCTCAAATGATGGACACAACCAAACCGCGGCCCCCAGTCCCCGGCAGCCCTGCTATTCCCAGCCGTGGTAACAGCCGTGGTTACGGCAGGGCAGGGGGTGCTAAGAATCCCCGGCAGATTCCGCGTTACCAACACCGACGACCTCTGGCCCTGGCAACATATAACACACGTACACTGCGGTCCGACGAGAAGATAACCGAACTGGAGGAAGAATTGAGCAGGTTACATTGGGATATTGTAGGATTATCTGAAGTCCGAAGAGAGGGGGAGGACTCGATAATACTGAAATCCGGAAACCTGCTCTATTACCGGGAGGGTGACCAAATATCCCAAGGTGGTGTCGGGTCCATAGTCCACAAGTCCCTCGTGAACAACCTAGTGAAAATCGAGAGTGTGTCGACTAGGGTTGAAGTCGAAGTTATGTATGAGGACATATCCAGAGCCATACATACCTCTAACTCCTATTTCACTGTGGTCATGGGGGACTTTAACGCGAAGCTGGGCAAACGATTCGGTAATGAGCTGAGAGTGGGGCAATTTGGAACTGGTGACCGGAACCCCCGGGGCCAAATGTTGGCCGACTTCATGGAGAAGGAGGGACTCTTTATGATGAATTCCTTCTTCAGGAAGCCGGATCACCGCAAATGGACCTGGGTGAGCCCCGATGGTAGAACTAAAAATGAGATAGACTTTATCTTGTCGACGAGACGACAGATGTTCAATGATGTCTCCGTGATCAATGCGGTTAAAACCGGGAGCGATCACAGACTGGTCAGAGGCTCATTGAACCTTAATGTCAAACTCCAGAGGTCCCGACTGATAAAGTCTACGCTCCGACCTTTACCTATCCACGTCCAAAACCCCGAACCATTTCAGCTCGAACTGCAAAACCGTTTCGAATGCCTAGCAGACTGCGAGGAAGTGGACTCATACTATGACAGGCTCGTAGAAATTGTCCATACGGCTGGGTCTAAGGTCTTCAAGGCCCGCCGTACAAACAGAACTAAAAAGATCTCTGACTTTACCCTGCAACTTATGGAAGAGAGACGGAAAATGGTTCTGACATCCTCAGATGATGCTACCAGATATCGGCAGCTCAACAGACAGATCTCAAAGTCTTTGACTCGCGACACGCGGCAATTTAATACAATTAGTATTAAAGAGGCCATTGAGCGGTATAAAGGCTCCAAAGTGTTCGCAAGAGCTCTGTCTGTTGGACAGAGCCAACTGACGAAGCTGAAGACTGAGGATGGTAGAATCGTCACGTCTAAACCTGAGTTGCTGGGAGAGATCGAGAAGTTCTACGGACAGTTATATACGACTACACAGCCACCTGTCAAAGTCATGCCTCAGATCACAGAGCACGACTAACCCGACATTACACCGAAGACATCCCGGACGTCAGCCTGTACGAGATTAGAATGGCTCTCAGACAACTCAAGAACAACAAGGCGCCTGGTGATGATGGAGTTACAGCTGAGCTTCTGAAGGCGGGTGGTACACCAATCCTACGGGCCCTTCAGAAGTTATTTAACTCCGTCATACTAGATGGTCAAACGCCACAAGCATGGCACAGAAGTGTGGTGGTGCTCTTCTTCAAAAAGGGCGACAAAACCCTATTGAAGAATTATAGACCCATCACACTGCTGAGCCATGTTTATAAGTTGTTTTCGAGGGTCGTTACGAACCGTCTCGCGCGCAGGTTTGACGACTTCCAGCCTCCCGAACAAGCCGGTTTCCGAAAAGGCTTTAGCACCATAGACCACATACATACGCTGCGGCAAGTTATACAGAAGACCGAAGAGTATAACAAGCCACTGTGCTTAGCGTTTGTGGACTATGAGAAAGCCTTTGATTCTATCGAAACATGGGCCGTGCTGAGGTCTCTCATAAGGTGCCAAATTGACTACCGGTATATCGAGGTGATAAAGTGTTTATATGAAAACGCCACTATGTCAGTGCGACTCCAGGACCAGATCTCGAAACCTATCCACTTGCAGCGAGGCGTGAGACAGGGAGATGTAATATCTCCGAAACTGTTCACCGCTGCATTGGAAGACGTCTTCAAGCTTCTGGACTGGAAAGGCTTTGGCATCAATGTCAATGGCGAGTACATCACTCACCTTCGATTTGCCGATGATATTGTAGTCATGGCTGAGACCATGGAAGACCTCGGTACAATGCTCGATGACCTCAGCAGAGTCTGTCAACAAGTGGGTCTGAAAATGAACATGGATAAGACGAAAATCATGTCGAACGTCCATGTTGCACCCACTCAATTGAAAGTTGGTGACTCTGCACTCGAAGTTGTAGAGAACTATATTTACCTAGGACAGACCATCCAACTAGGTAGGTCCAACTTCGAGAAGGAGGTCAATCGTAGAATCCAACTCGGATGGGCAGCGTTCGGGAAGCTACGTAACATCTTCTCGTCCAAAATACCGCAGTGTCTCAAGTCGAAAGTCTTCGACCAGTGTGTGTTGCCAGTGATGACATACGGAACAGAGACGTGGTCGCTCACTATGGGCCTTATTAGAAGGCTCAAGGTCACTCAAAGAGCAATGGAGAGGGCTATGCTCGGAGTTTCCCTGCGGGATCGCATCAGAAATGACGAAATCCGCAGGCGAACCAAAGTCACCGACATAGCCCGAAGAATTGCCAAGCTGAAGTGGCAGTGGGCAGGGCACATAGCTCGTAGAGCCGACGGCTGTTGGGGCAGAAAGGTTCTCGAGTGGCGACCATGAACCGGAAGACGCAGCGTGGGCAGGCCCCCTACAAGATGGACCGATGATCTAGTGCGGGTCGCTGGAAATCGCTGGATGCGGATAGCGCAAGACCGGCAATTGTGGAGATCTTTGGGGGAGGCCTTTGTCCAGCAGTGGACGTCTTTCGGCTGATATGATGATGATGATGATGATAGTATTTCTGATATTCCCCAAATAAGTAACCACTTATTACTTTTTACTATTACTATACTCATAAACCTATGATTGCGACTTTTATGTTATCAATTCACTTAGTTAAATTCTGTTTTATTCCGCTTGAAACGGTTTTTTTATATGTATATGTAAAAGCAATGTAAACAAGCAATTGGTTTCTTTGGTCCGGTTCAGGATTCTACTCTAGAAAGGAAAATACTGCTAGAAGTTTGTATGGAATATCCGTAAATTTTAATAAAACATTAAAATAATTTGTAATAGACCTGTTGTTAGCTACTTAGCTAAAGGTCGTGAGTTCGAACCCATCCAGGACAAATCTTTTTGTGATGAGCACGATTATTCGCTGTGTTTTTATCTAAAATTTATATGTATATAGAAATATCTATACATATAATAAAATCGTAGGAAAGTCAAAACTGTACATTGAATATTAAAAAAAAAGGATACTTGGGGCGTGATCTACAGTTTTGCTTTGCTTTTTGCTTATTTGTCTGCACATATGTCCGAGCTAAACTCAAAAAGTAATGCATGAATTAAAAACTTTGCATGAATAATATTCATGCAAAAGAGGTTGGGTCAACATATAGGCTACATATTATCACGCTATCATATACGGGGGAGGAGCTGTGGTAATTTACAAAATTTAACGCGGGTAAAACCGCGTGGCACAGCTAGTATTAGTATACAGCACTTGTCTGATAGTATTTTGGGCTCTTATGGCATTGTGTTAGTTGTCCCAAGATATTTGTTATTATTTACGAACTTTCTACTACTTCTAATTTTCTAGTAAAAATTACCTAAACAATAATATACGTATTTCATCCATTTTGAAAATTCTGTTAAAGGATGAATTTTTGTAATATTCAAAGTATAGCAATAAAATGGACATTTGAAGCCTCTAGGTGAAAATTAACATAAATGCAGTTATTCGTTTTTAAAAGCCATACGTGACATAAGGACTGAATTTTGCATAGAAAGTAATGAAAACAAACATTAAATGAAAATCATTTATTTCAGCATAAGACGCAATAATATAAGGAATACAGAATATACAGAAAACAGAAATATATATATATACCACACACAGATAGACAGGACATTACATACACAAATTTGTGAAATAGCCCAAAGTTAAAGTTTGTTAGTAAGTAAGTATTTCTATAAAAAAACTTCGACGAGAAAATCCTAAACGCGTAAGATTTGCTATTTCTATATAAGAAAACCATAATCATTGTCACTGAAACTATGCCATTTCATAGTTTCATTTTCTAAATAGAGTAAGTGATCAAATACAGTACATAAAAATAGATAGATTGAATTTTGTATCGTCGTGACATCGAGCCAACTCTTTGCCGTTCTGTATACGAAAACAATGGGACTATTCAAGACAATAATTCATAGACTTATCTCTAACTAGCTAACCAATCCAAACAAAAATGCCATATCTGTACCCAAGTCACGATTCTTATCACATCTACCAACGCTACTGCGACGCGTCCAAGATTTTAAACCAACGATCTAGATTGCGACTTAGTTTTTTTTCATGAACTAGATAAAGTATTGAGTGATTGAAGAAGTTCCCCTTTAGCTGTCGGACTACTTGCTCATTGGAAGATTCTAGATTATATTTCCTGATACGGAACAGACAATTCTCAAAGTTGAAATAATGACTTCTTTAGTTAGACCTTCACAAGCGTTAGAAACTTTTATAAAATATGTACTTTCCGTAAATGTGAAATGGGCCTCATCCCAGGATGCTTCCGTTGCTACACTAGACAGTAAAGTCGTGCCAGGTTCATGCCATCTGGCAATAAAACTACTCCTAAAAATTTTTAACCACGGCACCCTGTATTAACAAAAAAGCTGGACACGAACCTGGACTCAATATTCTGTTGAATCACAACAATAGTAGTAGAAGTCAAAAATAGAATTAAAAACTCAAAAAAGGAACTTTAAATAGTAGTTGGAAGTGTTTTAGCTATATCTGTGCTTGGTTGACGGATCCTAATATAAAATGCGACCATTAAAAAAATCTAAAAATATTAAAATCTTGGTTAATGGAACAGAACTTTTATTGGTAAGCGATATTTTTGATATGACCTATGAACCGTATTAGACAAAATTAATATTTCATCGGACTTAGATATGTATAAGAATTAGATTATAATCGTATTATGCTCAGTTTATTCATGTATATTGTTAGATTTTAAAAATTATTTATATTAATATTTGCATGTAACTATTATTATGACTGAGTGTTAATGATTTGTTTACAACTATTATAAGACCTAAACTGTATCAACATTTTAGCAAATAAAATGCGTGAATATAGATGACAACAATTTAGACTCTTGTTATTGCAGAAACTAGATAAAACACGGCAGTTCTTCTCTATTTGTTCTTAACGGGTTCAAGTCTGTCGATAATACCGAATTCGTACCGAATCGTTGCCGGTTGAACAAATTCGGTAGTAAATTTAACTAGGTTCGCCATAACGGTAATTTGCATATATAGGTATAGTTTAATTCACATTACTGGTTTTTTGGACATGTTTGAAGGCTTGCTCGATAAAATTGGCGGTCCTGGACATGATTGGGTAATTAAATTCAGGTCGAAATAGCAAACATCACCATAGTCGATTATTGCGAAAACTAAAGTCTGCACCAACGTTTCTTTTGTTTTCAGAGGCAGAAAATTCCTGAGACGATAAAGAGCTTGCAATTTGGTTTTGCCAGCATAATGTTAAATGTAATGGTAGGCGATGTCAATATATCTACACTGGGTGGATCAAACAATGAATTAAAAAGGCTTTTAGATATTTTGTCGGCTCTTAATAAGACAAAACAAGTTGATTCTTTTATATAATTTGGTTAATGAGTGAAATCCTAGGGGCATTAAAAATTTCTTCAAAAAGTCAAATTGGTCAATTTGAAAATGTGTTTAAATTATATACACACTTTTAAAACAGTTATTACGCAAGTAGACGGCTTTGTCAGAAAACTATTAAGTACAGTTGTTATTAAAAAAACTGGCCAAGTGCGAGTCGGACTCGCCCATGAAGGGTTCCGCAGCAGCAAGTGTTTCAGTTGATTAAATAAAATGTAAATTGCGGTTTACGATTTATGACACATTAAAAAAAACAACTTACTAGATCTCGTTCAAACCAATTTTCGTTGTTAGTTTACATGGTAATGTACATCATATATTTTTTTTAGTCTTCTCATTCTCTTATTTTAGAAGTTACAGGGGGGGGAGGGCACTCATTTTTTCATTTTGGAAGTGTCTCTCGCGCAAAGTATTCAGTTTAGCAAAAAATTATATAAGAAACCTCAATATTATTTTTGAAGACCTATCCATAGATACCACACATGTATGGTATGGATGAAACAAAAAATTTGAGTTTCAGTTCTATGTATGGGGAACCCCCAAAATTATTATTCTTTTTCTATTTTTGTGTGAAAATCTTAATGCGGTTCACAGAATACATCTACTTACCAAGTTTCAACAGTACAGCTCTTATAGTTTCGGAAAAAAATGGCTGTGACATACGGACGGACAGACAGACATGACGAATCTATAAGGGTTCCGTTTTTTTCCATTTGGCTACGGAACCCTAAAAATCGGCCAAGTGCGAGTCGGACTCACGCACGAAGGGTTCCGTACCATTATCTATAAAAACGAGCAAAAAATTCACGTTTGTTGTATGGGAACCCCCTTAATTTAATATTAATTTTATTTTGTTTTTTAGTATATGTTGTTATAGCGGCAACAGAAATACATCATCTGTGAAAATTTCATCTGTCTAACTATTACGTTTCATAAGATACAGCCTGGTGACAAACGGCCAGATAGACAGACAGCGAAGTCTTAGTAATGGGGTCCCGTTTTACCCTTTGGGTACGGAATCCTAAAAAAGAGATAATTATGCCGTCTACTTCGATATAATTCGAACTTTACAATGACCGTAGCCTAGTTGGGAGTGCTCCTGCCTACGAAGCTGGTGGTCCTGGGTTCGAATCCCGGTAAGTGCAAATATTTGTGTGATGAGCACGAATATTTGTTTCTGAGTCATGGATGTTTTCTATGTATACATGTATTTATCTATCTATATAAGTATGTATGTCGTCGCCTGGTACCCATAGTACAAGCTTTGCTTAGTTTGCGACTAGGATGATCTGTGTGACATTGTACCCAGATATTATTATACCTACCCAAACGTTTAATAAAACCCAAATGAAATACTGTGATAATCCTCGAATTAACGGTTCACGTACGTGATGTAATGTACATCCAAATTGAATGCAGTTTGCATTCAATTTCTACTAAATAGTTGATCCTACTCTGCCACCGGAGATAAACTACGCAAATACATAGAATTTCGGTTACAATCATTGCAATTAGCAAATGCAGTCGGGATAATTTCGCATTTATTACCGTCAAAATAACAGTGTTATTTGGCACAATTCAAATTCAAAAGTATAGTTTAGAATATTATACTAGCTTTTTAAGCTTAAAAACTTAATAATAGACTGGGCGGGCCTGTTAGCGTGGTTGGCAAATGCTTGCTTTCGTGGGTTCGATTCGCAGCCAGGACATAGACACAATTCATGAACATGTTTCTTTGTGGAACAGCCGGGAAACACGTGCCTCTCGACGATTTACAGTTATAGGTACAATATTACAAACGATAACAAACCTCTCTGTAGCTGTCAACGCGCGTATCTAAAACACGCGTTTAAATAACGTGGTACAGTCAACAGCATAAGTAGATGATCAAAATCGGACCTGAGTTTTGAGTTTATGATGCTATTGGGCGGCAGTTTTCACTAGTTAATATTTTTTACACTTAACACTCACGCACACCTTCAACTAGATACTCTTCTTCACCACACTATTTTGTCGCAATTTATGATAATTAGTATTGAATATCCGACTTTGATCATCTACTTTTGCTGTTGACTGTACATAAGTTGTTAATAATATCAGTGCAATTAAATCTGTGCATTGCTCCATAATAGGAGGAAAAAAAAAAAAAAAAAATTAAATCTGTTATGACATAGACCAAGAAGCATCATGACCATCAGTAAACTAGATCGGGACTGAAAGCTCTGAAGTTTATAATGTTCAATAAATCTGTGTATGGTATTCTAGACTTAGTTATGCTAAAATACTTGACTGCCTCGTTGGTCTAGCGGTAACGTGTTCAACTGCAGGTAATGAGGTGAGTTCAAATCCCGGGTCGGGCCAAAAAGTGAATTTGGGATTTTTCCGTAAATAGAAATTCCCCGAAGTCTGGAAGTTGGCGGTATTACACCCCCGTGCCTCGGAGAGCACGTAAAGCCGTCGATCCTGTACCTGAACTCTTTCCGGTCGTGTCACTAGGCGTCCCATCGGATCATGAGAGTGATGGAATAGAAAGTGCCCTTGTGTTTGCGCACACACTTGTGCACTATAATATGTCCTGCGCACTATAATATTGCTAATCTCTGTTGAGACTGGCCGTCGTGGCCGAAATTCGGCTAGGAGGACATTACATTATTATTACAGTATTGAGTAGTGTCTCAATTGGCTAGTGTCCATTGGCTAGTGGCCGTGGCCGAAATTCGGCTAGGAGGACATTACATTATTATTACAGTATTGAGTAGTGTCTCAATTGGCTAGTGTCCATTGGCTAGTGGCCGTGGCCGAAATTCGGCTAGGAGGACATTACATTATTATTACAGTATTGAGTAGTGTCGCAATTGGCTAGTGTCCATTGGCTAGTGTCCGTGGCCGAAATTGGGCTTGGAGGACATTACATTATTATTACAGTATTGAGTAGTGTCGCAATTGGCTAGTGTCCATTGGCTAGTGTCCGTGGCCGAAATTGGGCTTGGAGGACATTACATTATTATTACAGTATTGAGTAGTGTCTCAATTGGCTAGTGTCCATTGGCTAGTGGCCGTGGCCGAAATTGGGCTTGGAGGACATTACATTATTATAACAGTATTGAGTAGTGTCGCAATTGGCTAGTGTCCATTGGCTAGTGTACGTGGCCGAAATTCGGCTAGGAGGACATTACATTATTATTACAGTATTGAGTAGTGTCGCAATTGGCTAGTGTCCATTGAGACTGGCCGCCGTGCCCGAAATTCGGTCGGGAGGACATCATCACATGCTAAAATAAATACTCTATTCAAACACCAAAGATGAGATCAGAATATAAGTATGAAACGTTTAGCAATAAGCAATTATATTGCGGTCAGCAGTCGCATTCAGACAATCTTACGATTGGCTGGAGATGAAGAGTATTTTAAAAATATTATTATTGAAAATATGTATTAGGGGAACTATTACCTCCGGTTTTATTTGAACCCGAGAGGTCGCTATCTATATTTACGCACCAAACAATCTTAGTCTTAACACATACCTATAAAAATTCGAGCGTTTGTATTTTTTTTTTTGAGATTTTAGAACAGGCCTGTGGCGTGGTTGGCAAATGCTTGCTTTGCACGCCGCAGGTCGTCGGTTCGATTCCCAGCCAGTACAGATATTTGTGTGCATGTTTGTCTTGAGTCTGGGTGTAATTATCTATATAAGTGTGTTTTTACTAAAGAAAAGTATGATATGTAGTATATCAGGTATCTGATTTCCGTAGTACAAGTTCTGCTTAGTTTGGGATCAGATGACCGTGTGTAATAATGTCCTAAGAAGAAGATATAGAAAAAATACTTCTCTTCTTTTTAAAAGATAACTCCCGCACTAGGGAGATGAATCCCTGTATCGCGGTCCCTGTGTACAAACATATAATTGATGTACTTAAAGTACGTCCAGACTATGTATGTGTCACACAAATTGTTGTCCTGTGCGGGATTTGAACCCGGAATACGGAGTGGCGAGGTGACTCTCTTAACCATGTGCTAGGTTTTAAGCATTTTTTTTTCTTTCACATGACGTTTAAAGTGACCGGACAATAACTATAAGAACTATACTGTTGACACTTGGTAAGTAAACGTATTCTGTGAACCGCATTAAGATTTTCACACAAAAATAGAAAAAGAACAATAATTTTGGGGAGTCCCCTTACATAGAACTGAAACTCAATATTTTTTTTCATAGTACCTATACTTGTGGGGTATCTATGGATAGATACCCCAAATGTATAGGTACATAAAATTATATTGGAAACCTCAATACAGTTTGCGCGAGAAACACTTCCATAGTGATAAAATTAGTGTGTCCCCTCCCCCCCCCTGTTACTTCTAAAATTAGAGAATGATAAAACTAAAAAAAATATATGAAGAACATTACCATGCAAACTTTCACCGAGAATTGGTTTGAACGAGATCTAGTAAGTAGTTTTTTTAATACGTCATAAACTGTAAACCAATTCACCAATAGAAAGCTACGTTATTGTGGATTGTCATAGGCTATGGGAAAAAAATTATCCCGAACTTTTAACCCGAAATATTACCCGGGGCAAACAGGCAGGGATAAAAATATGTATAACGCGGAACGAAGTCCGTGGGCATTGCTAGTTTTTTGTTTTTAAAAAAGACAACGCCCGCACTAGGGAATGTAATCCCTGTGGTACTTTACAAACATATAATAGACGGACACAAATTACATCCAGGCTCAGAACAACTATTTATGATTCACGCAATTAGTTGTCCGGCGCGGGATTCGAACCCGCGACACGAAGCGGCGAGACGACTGTCTTAGCCGCTGCGCCACACGTGCAGTCACTTAACCGCGACATATACCTTTAAAATTAATACAGCGAATCTAACCATAAGCATAAGAAAAAAACTTGAGAGGTGTCAAGGGACACCCGGATGGAACGAAGTTATTTCTTATTATGTACAAAAAACCTGAATACACTCAACAAAAATAATCGTCGCGACACCACACTGTTTAATGCGAAATAGAAATGAAAATATCTGGCTTGCTTTCTATAAGAGAGAGAGAGAGACAGACAGACAGAGAAACATGCGCACGCCGCACAGCTGCAAAAAGTGTCGTGACAACTTTTCCTAAGAATTTTTTCCGTCTTGTTCCCTTTCTTCTTTTTTAACTTTGTTCCAAAACCTATCCTTCCCGTACCTAGGGTTGTACTTCGACAGTTGTTCTCATGAGATACAAAGCAAATGTATCTCCCGACCTATTTATCAGGGACAATCTAATTATTATTCTTTTGCTGTCTCCCTAGGGGTATAAGGAATCTTTTGTAGACGTATTTAATTAAAATGCAATGTGGTGTTCCTATTATCGTTTCTTTTAGTCTCAGGGATTAATGCAGTCATGAATTAGTTAGTCGTTTGACTTTTTGTTGACTGATTTGATTTATTTGTGTCAGGAATAATTTTAGTTTAGTTTATATGAGCATTATAGATAAAATTACATATGTTGTATTTAGTTTTCTTAGTAATAATTGGGTTTCAGGATAATTTTATTTTTAATCTAAATGTAATTAATTTATTTACACAGTTATTAAAAATTATAAAACAATAATTAGAACAGAAAACATAAAAATAAGTCTGACTGTACATTTGACTGCACGTGTGGCGCAGCGGCTTAGACAGTCGCCTCGCCGCTTCGTGTTGCGGGTTCGAGTCCCGCGCCGGACAACTAGTCTAGTCTAGTAGTAGTCTAGTAGTTGTTCTGAGTCTGGATGTAATTTGTGTCCGTCTAATATATGTTTGTAAAGTACCCCGCGACACAGGGATTAAATTCCCTAATGCGGAAAGTCTTGCGAGCGACTATTGATATAATATATACCAAAAGTGTCTGGGGAACAAGTAAATTTTTAACTATAAAAAATACCAATAAATATTTAGTAAATCTAGTCTTCCTACGTGCTTTTTATTTAATTCTCATGCTTAAGTTAACAACTCATCACTATATTAAAATAGTAAAAATTAAAAACGATTGCAAATTTTTGCAAATTGTAGGCAATTTATCTAAGTTAATGTCGTCAATTGAAGGCCAAAAAAGTGCTACAAGTGTGTTAGTTTTAAAATAGCTTACTAAATTCTTCAAAAATGTTTTACAAAATATCGTATGCTTTATTTACATTACACATTCGTGATTCTTCCACAATGCTCATATTCCTCTTCGATATAATTGACAAAATTAAAAATAAAACCCAAATCGGGTTTTGTACAATAATTTATTATCTATAGTAGAATTAATAACAATTGTTAAATGAAATAATAATAATAATATCTCGGGACAATGTCACACAGATCATCCTAGCCCCAAACTAAGCAAAGCTTGTAGTGCTCCTGCCTACGAAGCTGGTGGTCCTGGGTTCGAATCACGGTAAGTGCAAATATTTGTGTGATGATCACTAATATTTTTTTCTGAGTCATGGATGTTTTCTATGTATTTAAGTATTTATCTATCTATATAATTATGTATATCGTCGCCTGGTACCCATAGTACAAGCTTTGTTTAGTTTGAGGTTAGGATGATCTGTGTGACATTGTCCCGAGATATTATTATTACATTATAGTACAAAGTTGAAGACAAAATATTAAATAAAGTTATTTACATAATTCCTTTCTGTCAATAATTTTAATTAAAAATTTGTGCCATGATTAATGGAAATGAGTTTAATTCGAAATTAAATTGTAATATAATGAGGTCGCACCGTTACATGTGTAGTTGTTCTGTATGCCGTCTTCAACATGCTCTCGGTCCATAATTCTCGTAGGTAAATCACACATTCAAATCACAATTTCTGAAAGCTGCTCCACTACTGCAAACGAATGTCGTTAGTACATAAGAGAGCAGTGAAGCCTGTACCCCAACCATGAGTTAAACCATTTTATGGTTCGTAAAATACAAACCTTATATTTTGCACACTAATTCTTTTACAGTTAGGTGAATCTTCCCCTTATTTACAGCTTTCAATCTTAAATACTTGGATAACAATGTAGTAATCCGGGAATCAGCATTTTGCATTATTTTATACGACTGTATATAAAAAATGCAAAATGCTGATTCCCGGGTAGATCAAAGAATTGTTACTAGGGCTTTACAAGTGGCACTCATCATCAGCAGCTTAATGTCATCCGTTGTAATTTAAAGGGGTCATCATCATCATCTTGTCTGGTATGGTTTCCGCACTTAGTCCCGATGTGGACCATTGTAAGTGAGAATTTAAAGGGGTTTAACGTAGTTATCGCGGTTGGCATGCGAGTAGTCAAGTTAGGTGGTGTACAGGTGCTGCTGCTATCGACTACCTGGTATATCTATAATTGTTCTAGTTTTTTCATTGCAATAAAAATTGAGCCATATGACTCTTTTTAATGCTGATAGCCTTTGCGGGAGTAGAGTAAACATTAGTTAATTATAATACATACTTTATTGTAATAAGTAAAAGAATAAAGCATCCGCTAAATAATTTATGTTCTGTTTTCTAATTGTTAGGAAGGCCATTTCAAATTAATTGTGTGTTAGTTAGCCGTCGTGAGGTCTTTGAAGTCCACATCGACATAACAGAAGAAGAAAACAAAGATTCAACTGTATTTAAAATGGTTTCGATCAAATTAGTGGCTAATATGTATTGAGTGTTGCTCTCTCAAAAGCTTAGAGACCAAATCAGCATGTAGAATATCGATTGAGACTGGCCAACATACTGACACTGCATCTCATACCCGATTAACCATTCATATTAAAACCATTTCTTTAGAATCTCATGGTCTATGAACTGTTATATTCAGAACCATGCGCGATCTCCATTTCTGTTGGAAGCCATACTGAAATATGAGGGTAGGAACACAAAATATCGAATAATGTTTCCTGTAAGATAGTATAATATTTTTAGATCTTGTTCCGAAAATCAGAAATGATAATATCTTGATTGAGGAGTAAGACACATATGACTCACATGTTACAGTTAATGTAATAATAGCATTTTTTTAAGTCTTTCTATAGCTACTAGATTTTAAATTGCATAATAATTATTTGTTTTCTTTTATTTATTAATTTATGAACACACGATAACACAATAACAAGAAATAATAAAAAGGAAAAGATTCCACAAAGATACCAGGTAGGTACTATTTATGGTATAATTTTGAAAATGATTCTAAAAATACACGCCTTACATTTTTCTAACAAATTTTCAATATACACTTTATTCTAACAATAAAGTGTTGTATTAGAGAATCTTATTTCAGAGTGCCACACTGTAAACTCTTCAGTGGAAGGAGCGAAGACCACTTTTGCCTCTTTTAATATTCGGTCTAAAGCATCTCTTCTCCGGTAACTGTTCCAATAATCTCGCCTTGTCGCTATTCGATTTGCTTTCGCATTCTTTATCTTTGTTTTTAAAATACATATTATTATTCAGTTTTCAATTTTGAATAAATCTATACATATAATAAAATCGTAGAAAAACTGTACATTGAATATTTTCTTAAAAGGATACTTGGGGCGTTATCCACAATCGATATCGAAGCCAAAAATATGGTTTTTAGAATTTTTGTCTGTGTGTCTGTTTGTCTGTATGTATGTCCAGGCTAAATTCAAAAAGTACTGCATGGATTTACTTCAAATTTTGCGTGAATATTACTAAGAGGTCGGGTCAACATATTGGCTACATATTATCATGCTATCACCTACGGGGGAGGAGCTGTGATTATTTATAAAATTTAACGTGGGTAAAACCGCGGGGCACAGCTAGTAAAAATTAACTTAGCGTATAGAATAATGCAGACCACATCTGCTCGATAATTTGTGCTACTCGGAAGTGGCCAGTATGTGATTGAGAGTAACTACAATAATATGTAATCATGTGTCGCCTTAGAAGCATTCACATGGAAACGCAAATTAGACGCTAGTATATGAGCCTCTAACGGCATAGCTGCTGCTTATAGGCTGAGGTTGTGGGTAAAAATGTTGTGTACATTTTGCTATCATATTACAGCTGATGTACTGGTCGAAGGCCTCCCCAAAAGATTTCCTCCTTCACAGTCAGTGTCTGATCACCATAGTGCAGGCTCGGCCTAGTTTGGGATCAGATGGCAGTTTGTTAAATCAAATCAAATTATTTTATTTGCAACTAGCTGTGCCCCGCGGTTTTACCCGCGTTAAATTTTATAAATTATCACAGCTCCTCCCCCGTAGGCGATAGCGTGATAATATGTAGCCTATATGTTGACCCGATCTCTTAGTAATATTCATGCAAAATTTGAAGTTAATCCATGCAGTATTTTTTGAGTTGAGCCCGGACATACATACACACAAACAGACACACAGACAAAAATTCTAAAAACTATATTTTTGGTTTCTATATCCATTGTAGATGACGCCCCAAGTATCCTTTTTAGAAAAAAAATTATGTACAGTTTTGACTCTCCTACGATTTTATTAAATGTATAGATATAGGCCAGTACATAATGTTGTTACAGAATAGGGTTAGTAGGTATCTCTATATTTTGCCATAACAAGGCGTGCAAATATTTAATATTACAATACTAAAATACAATATAATTCAGTGGAAAATGTCAATAAAATTATTCATGTCGATATTATCTATTAGGAAATCATTAATTGTATAATAACATTCATCAACGAAAAACTTGTTTAAAATTGCGTTATGGTTAATTTTATAATGTCATCTGGTAATTTATTGAATATTTTTTGTGCCATGCAAAGAAAACCTTTACTCGGCAGTGCTGTGTTAGTTGTCCTAAAATATGCCACACTTGGCAGACAGGTTGGCGATCGCAGTAGGACAATGTAACACACAGATCATCCTGGCCCCAAACTAAGCAAAGCTTGTACTATAGGTACCAGGCGACGATATACATACTTATATAGATAGATAAATACTTAAATACATAGAAAACATCCATGACTCAGACACAAATACTCGGGCTCATCACACAAATATTTGCACTTACCGGGATTCGAACACAGGACCACCACAGCTTCATAGGAAGGAGCACTACCAACTAGGCTACGGTGACCGTCAAAATGCCCCCGACGGGATGAGATGGGGCAGTAACATTCGTTACCGTCAACCACGAAGTAAATAATTTAATTAATAAGGAAATAATATATTTTACCAAACAGCAATTATTAATAATACCACCATTTTTACTTGAACTGTAACATACGAGTTTACGCGTAATAAAATAATTCAGGACCGCCTAGTTTCTTAGGTTTTTTTTTGTGAATAAATTATACACCCACTCAGATTTTATTCGTCAAAAGATTTGCTTATATGATTTATTCATTGCTTCAACAGTGTTATGTTAATAAAACATGATTTTAGCGGTTCTCTTATTTTCTGCTTGTATTAGGCCTTTAATTCAAATTATCATGCTAATATTATCCCGCTTTGAATATTTCCATAGAAATAATAAATATTGGCGTGAAATAACACAGCGCCATCTAGCCCAAATTGAGAAAATATTGTACTATAGATACTAGACAATGGATAGAAATACTTATTTACCTTTTCTTTATAAATACACAGAAAACGACTGCACGTGTGGCGCAGCGGCTTCGTGTCCCGGGTTCGATTCCCGGACAACTATTTGTGGGACCCATAAATAGTTGTTCTGAGTCTGGATGTAATTTGTGTCCATCTATTATATGTTTAAAGTACCCCGCGACACCTAAGGATTAGATTCCTTAGTTCAGCCGTAGTCTTTAAAAAAAATTGTCGTGTGTGAGGATCGAACCAGCAACATTTAGATCACTAAACGACGTTCACCGTAGCCTAGTTGGTAGTGCTCCTACCTACGAAGCTGGTGGTCCTGTGTTCAAATCCCGGTAAGTGTAAATATTTGTGTGATGAGCATGAATATTTGTTTCTGAGTCATGGATGTTTTCTATGTATTTATCTATCTATATAAGTATGTATATCGTCGCCTGGTACCCATAGTACAAGCTTTGCTTAGTTTGGGATCAGGATGATCTGTGTGACATTGTCCCTAGATATTATTATTATTATTATTACTACCAAATGAATCACAGCGGAGGTCAGAATAATAATTCTAGACGACACTAACGACAAATTCCACTAATTAAAACGCAGAATTTACACTAATTACCTTTCCGTATTAAAATACTTTTAAGAGTCGTATTATGTATTTATTACTGCGGTATTTTGTAAGACTACCTCATAGGTGTAACGGCAATGTGCGTGCTCAATTTCAGACAGTAAGATCCTGAGTTTAAAATACGGGTGGGGTAAAAAAGTTTAATTGGGATATTTCTGGGAAAAAAAATACACCCCTTAGAAACGGAACTTGGCGATGTTATTACGTTCGTGCCTCGGAGAGCACGTACACCTGCCGGACCTTCGGATTACGAGCGTAATAGAATAGAGAATGCACAATTGTTCGCGCACTAACTCGTGCATTATAATATATCCTTTGAAATTGGTCAGGTTCCGATGCAATTAGCCACACCTACTAACTAGATTGCGGTCCGAGACACTATTAAAAAATATAAAATAAATAAATATCTTGGCACAACTAACACACTGCCATCTGATTCCAAAATAGGCAGGGCCTGTACTAAGGCAAATTATAACTTTGTGTTACATACCACCCGTCTCCACAAAGTGAGTAACTCTTTTATGGGGCAATGTATAAGATTCTATAACAAACTTCCTAGTGATATCCGAGAAATGTCTATGAATAAGTTTAAAAGAATTATAAAAGCCAAATTGTGTAGCAGGGCTTACTACAAAACTTCTGATTATTTAAGTGACAAAACAGCTTGGGATTGAGTCGCTCTAAATTAACACATTTAAACACAATGTAACTTTATGTAAGAAATAAATATTTTAAAAAAGGATTCCTACTGAGTTTTCTGGCAGTGTTTCTCAGTAGCTGCCACGTCATGCACTGCACGGTAGGGTAAAAAATCCCCTCCGCCACCGCACTGTGGCCGGATAGTTGTCGTGGGTTCGATTCTCACCCGCATTTAAATTTATACAATTTATTAAAAAAATGTCTGAGAAATAACTAGCATAGTTATATAACTAGTATGTAAAACCGAAACAAAGAAAATCCAAGCGGTAGATTTTCACCACCGCTTCTTATTCTCCTTTTTTTCGCAACGGTAATTCTAGACTTGAAATGGAAGTAAGAATTTTCTGAAACCTTATTTCTTTACTCAATTTGTTTCATTCCGGGAAGTGAAAACTGAAGCTGTTACGTTTAGTATTGAAACTATGATCATTGTTAGTGGAATTTATTCCTTTTATTACATTATTCTGAAAAGTGTGAAAACGAAAATGTATTTTTAGATAAATTGCTCGTTGTGGGTTTTTCTTCTGAGTAATAAAAGAAGATTGAACCTCTTTAGGAAACCAAGATTGAACAACTTTATTGGAATAAATTTAAGTGGTAGAATCTCTAGCTAGTACGGTCCAGAGAATCACATCAATTGCCTTGGGTCCTGCACCAAATTCAATGAAAAATAGAAGAAATTTAGGACCAGAGAAAATGCTAGATAGAAGGATACAACGGGATATAGTCTTATATGCATAAATAGGTCAAAATCCATACTATTGGAAAAAATGTAAATTTTATAATATCAGAGGGCGACAAACGAGCAAGCGGGTCACCTGATGGTAAGTGATCACCGCCGCCCATGTACACCCGCAACACCAAAGGAGTCGCGGGTGCGTTGCCGGCCTTTAAGAATCAGCAAACATGTGTTGCTGACTCTCCCCCCCCCACCCCCGATGAGCTCTGGCGACCTTACTCACACGCAGAAACACAACATTAACATAAGTAATGTTTTTATTAAGGAATGTCTTCTGTAAGGTACTTCCCCAGTCGGGCTGCTCCTTCGTGTGACCTTCTCCAGACCGTATTAAAATGCTACAGACAACTATTAATTCTATTGTAAATGAATTTTAACTGAACATTGGACTGCTTGACGCGGATAGCCCAAGATCGGCTATTATCGAGATCTTTGGGAAAGGCTTTTGTCAAGCCGTGCACATCATTCTGCCGATATGAAATTAAATTTAATTGGACTTACATACAGTATTATATCACCGCCTTACCGAATAGTGTTTCCAGTAAAATTTCACCTACGGCGACCAATCTCAAGAAAGAATAGCCAAATACGCATGACTGATATGATGATGTTGAAGCTAAATTTTATTGGGCTTATATACATTATTATATCGAAAATGTAGATGTGCATATTACCACGTTACCACGTTTCTGGCAGAATCTCAACGAAGAGTAGCCAACTACGCAGAACTACGTATTTTTATCATCATCATATCAGCCGAAAGACATCCACTGCCGGACAAAAGCCTACCCCAAGGATCTCTGCAATGGCCGGTCCTGTGCTTCGCGTAACTAGCCGCTTCCGCGACCCTTGCAAGCTCGTCGTCCACCTTGTAGAGGGCCTGTCCACGCTGCGTCTTCCAAGTTCCAGTTCATTCTTTAATACGGTGTGAATAAAGCTCGTATCCTTTGCTTATTAAGGATAGATTCCTGCCACTTAAACTACCTAGGGAATATTATTGATCAAATTGATCGTGTTAAAACACAGGTTACACTTTCTATTCCTTCACCGTGATAGTACAGACGCCATCACAACAAGCTGCCCGAATCTGTCAAATTTCTACAATTGAAAATGAACCTTATGCTTTTGTGATAAAGTTGAAAATCTATAAAAGAAATTTGACAGATAGTGGTAGCTGGATGTGCTGGCTGAGACGGCTATCAGTCATGACCAGGAACGTAAAAACATCTCCCAGGGTGTTACTGGGTCTTTATAGAAAAATCCCAATAACCCTTTTCTGATCCGACCTGGGCTTCATTCTGCCTCATTGATCTGTCTTAAGCGTGTTCAAAAGTAGATACATAATGAGGTCCTGGGTTCAAAGAAATACTAATCAAGTATATAATAACAACACGCACTCACAGTTGAATAAAATCCAAAAGATACTCAAAGAACCTAATTACCTTTGATAAAATTCAACTATCATATACTTAATACTATAATAATACCATACCGTCCTTTTACTTAGATGACTTCTAAAAATTTTAATCCTGTTCGAAATTGAGACGTATGCGTATGGGAGAAAGAACTATTTTGTAATAAAGAGGTAATGGTGGATTCGTTATCATAGAACTAATGACGTCTTGAAGACTGTCCAACTAGGCTGGCATAAAGGCCGCTCTCATTTAACTGCCACGTGCTGTAATTGGCCTTCCTAATGACCACTTAATGCACGTTTGAATTTGCTACCGGGTTTATATGTATGAATAAGGTTTTCTGCATGAATGTTCAAAAAGTAGCGCTCTATTTTCAGTTTAACACATTGCTATATAATTCCAAACTAGGCAGAGCTCGTACTAAGGCATCAAGGCAACTGATACTTATACAATTCTAAATAGGTACAGACGCCAGCACATCCAGCTACCCCAATCTATCAAATTTCTTTTGTAGATTTTCAACAATATCACAAAAGCATAAGGTTCACTTTCAATTAGGGAAATATGACAGATTGGGGTAGCTTGATGTGCTGGCGTCTGTACATACATATTATTGATCATGTTAGCAGACCAGACAGATACAGAGTAATAGCGACCGCCTCCCCAGAGAATGATGTCATGTGATGATCGCAGTTTGATGGTCATAGTTCACAGAAAAACTCTGCTGCCCGTTCTCTAGTAGAAATTCCCTCGGACGATTTCTACGCCCCCCACGGGATGAGATAGGGTAGCAGAGCCACCTGTGTAGTAATAGCTAGTACGTAACTGAACCAACTGGCATGCCAAGCGCGGTGACTACGCCCCCCCCCCCCCCCCCAAATGGCAACGCCATAGAAACATTTGGGAGAGGACCAAGTCCAGCAGTGAACGATATCAGGCTGATGACAGTAATTAAAAGAAGTTTATTTTAAGGGTTCCGTAGCCAAATGGCAAAAAACGGAAACATTATAGATTCGTCATGTCTGTCTGTCTGTCCGTCCGTATGTCACAGCCACTTTTTTCCGAAACTATAAGAGCTGTACTGTTGAAACTTGGTAAGTAGATGTATTCTGTGAACCGCATTAAGATTTTCACACAAAGATAGAAAAAGTAAAAAAATTTTGGGGGTTTCCCATACATAGAACTGAAACTCAACAATTTTTTTTACATCGTACCCATACATGCAGGGTATCTATGGATAGGTCAATGATATTGAGGTTTCTAATATATTTTTTTTCTAAACTGAATAGTTTGCGCGAGAGACACTACCAAAGTGATAAAATGAGTGCCCCCCTCCCCCCCCCCCGTAACTGGTAAAATAAGAAAATGAGAAAACTAAAAAAAATATGATGTACTAATGTATGTATATTTTCTATGGAACTAACTAATTTTCGGTGGAATTTTGCATGGATTACCATGCAAAATTCCACCGAAAATTAGTTTCAACGAGATCTAGAAAGTAGTTCTTTTTAATACGTCATAAATCGTAAACCGCAATTTACCTACCTTTCATTTAATCAACTGAAATACTTGCTGCTACGGACCCTTCATGGGCGAGTCCGACTCGCACTTGGCCGGTTTTTTTTTATTTATTACAAGCTTTAGTAGTTACTTGCTTAAGTTTCTTTTTTGTATGGTTTAGGTAAATATCATAAGTAAACCGTACATTTATACAAAATAGTAACTTAAGCAAGTATGAAGTAAGTAAACAAAACTATTAATCTTTGTTTATGTTAGCCCGCTTCTATGAAAGTCACACCTTTCAATACGGTAAATGGGTCTGAACGTTACTAACAAAAGACTTTATTTCTCATACATAGCGACGCGATCGACATCACTTAAATTTGAGTATTTGTAAGGCTGCTTTAGATGGTTCATATTGCTTTAATAAATCTACCACCTTAAATTAATGATTTAAATGTCACAAGATGAAATAAAATTGGTAGTGATATTTACAGGTATTTAACTTTTTACCACTCTACGAACGATTGGAGCAAGCATGCTTAGGTTAAGTTAACCAATTGTTAGGTCGCCGCAAAGTGATATAATTAACTGGAATATATAATTATGGATATATGTATAATATATATATATATATATATATATATAACAAAAGGTTAATGGAGAGCACGGAGTCTGTTCCAGCAAGTCTGCTGTCCATTAAATTACTTAAGAAAAAAAAAGGGACAGAAAATAAAAGTGAAACTTTTTTAAAAGTGAAAACTATTTCAATACACTTCCAATCTAAATAATCTACAATGTAATAGTTTACACTTCACATTGAAAAGTACTATTTGTATATCGATATATAATGGATTCTAAAAACGCACTACGGTATAATCTATATACATATATACACAGTACCTTATGCTTATGGGAAGAGTGCGGTGAAGATGACGCGAGTTTCACCTAAAAAGTACACATACATATATACACAGTATACATATAGTTCATGGAAAGCTTTCGGTGACGATAATGCGAGTTTCATGACGTTTGTCCACCCAAAAACCTCAACGCGCCTAAGGAAGTGCCATCTGACCCTGAACTATTGAATTAACTATTAAGCCTGTGGTATGAAATCCAGACAACTGAGAAATATATGTACGTAATATTAAATACGACTAATAAATATATGTATGTATGTACAGACGGCAGCACATCAAGCTACCCCAATTTGTCAAAATTACCCAATTGAAAGTGAACCTTACGCTTTTGTGATAAAGTTGAAAATCTATAAAAGAACCACCACCAGAATCACCACACGAAGATTTGTTCTGTGTGGAGATCTAACTTAGCAGTCAGGTTCAGTAACCAAGGTCAATAACAAGAAAGTTATTTCTTAATATCAGTTCCGGTATCATAACTACTTATTTTTACACGATGTCTTATTCTGCTTATGTCATTCTAATAATACAAATATAATAGTCATGATTGAAAAGCTCAATTAATTATTACGTTAACATATACATATATGAATAGCTATTATTAATTTGTAATGATGTATAATAATGTTTGTATTTCCTTGTACCTACTTAATTGATGTTAGAAATTGTCAAAGGCGTTGAGAAATCAATTGCCGAATATGTAATTCAATCTATGCTACCTAACTACGGAAGGTCTGATCCTATTGTACCTCTAGGTTCTGTTTAAGTTATGTTTCATTTTCTTTTTCAATTGAGCTATCGACAGGTCTTTTGGTCTAGTGGTAAGTGAACCTGACTACTAAGCTATAGGTCGTGAGTTCGATCCAGGAGAAAATTTTGTGTGATGGGCATGATTATATAAAATGTATCTATGTATATATGTACTAGCTGACCCGGCGTAGGTACTTCGTTCCGCCACCAGTCGATCCTTTAATTTATTAGTTTTTTTTATTATGATACCTACTTAATTACATTTTATTTTTACTTATCATTCCAAATTAAGTTGTATTTTTATTGAAAATAGCTGTATGCGCGCTACATCCGCGTGTTAATTAGTTTGTTTGGATTTTGTAGGTTTTTTTCTAAAACAAAAGATTTTTTCTAAATTAAAAATGATGATAACTATTTTATGTTATCTTATTGAGCAAATTTAAATAATATTTCGCTAACTACAAGTTTCATAAATCACTTCCAAAAAAATGTTTTATATTACTATTATAATGAATCACTAAGTGCTTATACGGAAAGCAGGGCCTTATAAGATGGACCGACAATCTGGGACCCTGAAAGAAGCTGGATGCAGGTAGCGCAAGACCGGAAATTGTGGAAATTTTTGGGGAAAGCCCTTGTCAAGTACTGGGCGTTTTTAAGTTTTTATAATGATGATAATAATGAAGGAAAGAAACAAAAGCCGCAGCATTTGGGTACACAACTTCTTTAAAAACCAAAATTAAAACAGGCAACCAACAATCATCAAAGAAAAAGAAACATAAAATATTATATTAGAACAGATTATATAATTTTAAGCTATGCTAAGCTAAGCTATGCTACATTTAAAAATAAGTTATTTTAATTGATATTTTTGAGTCAGCTAAAAACACTTTCTAGAGTTAATTAAAAAGTTATACGTACTTTCCAGCATAAATGAAAATACCAAGACTATCGTTATGTAAACCTAATTAATTTGAACTCAGTTTCAAGGACATCGTAACAATTTTAGTGGCCGGCCAGTAAATATTATACTGGTATTCAGTTGAGTGTAGAAATTATTTTGGCCAATAGCCTAGGCGGGTTGCCCTTTAGACAAAATATTTTATTATTAGCGCCTTAGTTTCATTAACCAAATATTCAGTAAATTTCCATTTAGCATTTTATTTATATAAATCAAGTAAACATTTACCAAGCAATATATTTTTAGTTTTACTTTATTTTATTTAATTTTCAGATTTCGTTTTTTAGGAAATATATATATTGTAAGCAGGCAAACGTAAAATCAAGGATCGTCAATCGTAGAATTCAACTCGGCTGTGCAGCGTTCGGGAAGCTACGTAATATCTTCTCTACCCAAATACCGCAGTGTCTCAAGTCGAAGTGGCAGTGGGCAGGGCACATAGCTCGTAGAGCCGACGGCCGCTGGGGTAGAAAGGTTCTCGAGTGGCGACCACGAACCGGAAGACGCAGCGTGGGCAGGCACCCTACAAGATGGACCGATGATCTTGTGCGGGTCGCTGGAAATCGCTGAAGGCGGATAGCGCAAGACCGGCAATTGTGGAGATCTTTGGGGGAGATGATTCTTTTGTCCAGCAGTGGAGGTTTTACAGCTGTTATATTCACCAAATAAACGTTTTATTTTGGCAAATATTGAATATGATCACCCCATCTCATCTCGTAGAGGAAGTAGAAGTCAACCCGAGGGAATATCTACCAGAGGACGGTCAGCAGCATTTCTCTGTGTACTATGACCATCATACTACGATCGCCAACCCGTTTGCTATGCGTGGCGATTATGGCATGATTGTTGTAGTCCCTCAAGATGATTCTTGAGGGACGCTTTCGACCCGCGGCGGAGGTTTTACAGCTGTTATGATTACCAAACAAACGTTTTATTTTGGCAAATATTATCGCCATACACCTATATTAAGTGAATATTATGTGATATTTTAAGAAAAGTTTTTGCCCATATCTTAGTACACACTAATCTTATGTAGGAAGCACTCACTACTTAACCGGAAAGTTACCGTCCTTAGTAAGTACTTGGCATAAAAGCTTAAAAGGGCTCAAAGTATCCTCATACTTAAAAACAGGTACATGAAGCGCAATTTAAAGAAATGTGAAGCCAACAAAGCTTCCGCTTCAGTCACACGCAATCATATTAAGCCCATCTTCGATAACGCGCACACAAAAGGCATTTACTCCATCCTCGGGGATTACAGTCGTCTTTTACATATGATATAATATTTCATATAAAGCTGTACACCGTGTCAGTGACACCTAACTAAAAAAATATGACGCTGATTTACTTACATAATAATAATAATAATATCTAGGGGCAATGTCACACTGATCATCCTAGCCCCAAACTGAGCAAAGCTTGTACTATGGGTACCAGGTGACGATATACATACTTATATAGATAGATAAATACTTAAATACATAGAAAACATCCATGACTCAGAAACAAAATATTCGTGCTCATCACACAAATATTTGCACTTACCGGGATTCGAACCCAGGACCACCAGCTTCGTAGGCAGGAGCACTACCAACTAGGCTACGGTGACCGACTTACTTATCGTATGGACAGTGTTACCCTGGTGTCAAAGTTGTTGAAACCGCCCCTGACATGGATTTACGACTGTTGCCTAATGCCTACCGGGACCGACAGCTTCAGGTACCCTCCGAAGCACGGAGACGCTCAGAAATTAAACCACTTTGGCGGTCACCCATCTGTGGACTGACCGCGAGCCTAGTTGCTTAACCTTTCCAATCACATGCGGACTGGTGAGATCATCGGGCTATGACCGATTTTTATGAAACTTAGCCGGCAAACTTTGATTGCACGATTGGCGCTGTAGTTAAAAGTTCTCGCTACTCCATCAGCGTTCCTGTGTTTCGGATTCACGCACAGGACCATAATTTGTGTGACCCATTTAATTAATAATGTCCACCTGGGGACCTACCGCCTAAGGCGCCGATCATCGTGATCGTGATGGGCGTTCAAATAGATGAAGATTAAAATGACTATATCATTCGTTTAATCGGTTTCCATGAGGACATGTGACGTCATAAATTGTCCGGAATCGATTTGCAACGCTGAAGCCGATTGAACGAATCATTTAGATAGATAGAATTCTCTTTATTGTACACACTCAGGCGGAAAGAAAATACATCGGATATAATATAAAGAACATAAGGTACAATGGGCGGTCTTATCGCCTTTAGCGATCTCTTCCAGACAACCTTTGGATGGATAGGAACTGAAAGTAAAGTAAACAGTAGCAGGAGTGCAACAAATAAATTATACTAAGGAACTGTGATAAATATATTGCATACCAAAAACTTAGTATGACTTCACAATTAACGTAACATTTAGTCATTTTTACTTTCACCTTTCCATCCAATTTTGTTACTATAATAATATAGTCAGTTAGTTCGTGAACGGCATCTGAGGTGGATTTACCAGAGCGAAAGCCGAATTATTTGTCTTTAGGGAAAACTTCTGTCCTAAAAGACGTTTGGCCCTGTTCTTGTACGCAATTTCTCATTTCCAGGCGCTAATGCTAGACGCTTGGTCTAGCAGCATAAAACTTTTAACATTAATACAATATTAGTATTATAATTTAAGAATATATGTAGTTCTATAAATTGAAACAACCCGACTCCTAACAGAATCACGTCCGGCGCCTGAGGCTTGAGATATTTCCGTCCGGTTCTCAAAATGAAACCTCAGGCCAAAGTGGGGTTACGTACAGGAAAACTTGACCTCAAATTCCAATAATGGAGATTTAATACATTTGCAAAACAGCCTTGATATTCAAACCTTTATAAATAAATGGACAGCTGTGTGGTGACGGCGGGGAATATCAGAATATCATCAATCTTGTGGGGGACGTAGAAGGTTGTCTGGAAGAGATCGCTGTAAGCGATAAGATTTGAGAACTTGTAACTATTTTGTACAATAAAGTTTATTAATCTTTATCTACCAGAGGACGGGAAGCAGCATCATTCTCAGTAGTATGACCATAATGCTGCGATCGCCCACCCGTCTGCCAAGCATGGCGATTCTGAAATATCGTCCCCAAGATGATACTTTGTGCAGTAGTGAACTTCTTATAGCTGCAATGACGAAATATGAATAAATATTTTGGTACGAGTAAATTAATTGATTTACTGAAAATTATTTAACGAAGTGAAAAGACATTGTAAAAGAGGACGCTTGTTCTTGATACGTGATGTATGCACATAATTATTGCCATTGGTTATTGATGTACTAATTGTTCTGTTATTTAGAGAATAATGATTATTCCTTTATAGAAAAACTATATGAAGGTAACAAAACTAAGTTATTAAACTAGCTAAGTGTTAATTTTGTTTGTTTGCTTATGTACGTTTTTTGTCATAGCAATTACATTGGCACCAACTATTATTATCACTAAGAAACAAATATGAATAATAATAATAATAATTATTATTATTATAACCTGGGACATTATTCCCACACGGTCATCTGATCCCAAACTAAGCATAGCTTGTACTATGAAAACCAGATGACTAATATTTACATATAGGTAGGTACTACTTTTCTTTTTGAAATATATAGTTACATAGATAATTACACTACTCAGGACAAACAGGCATGACACGCGCACGAATATCCGTCCTGGGGCTCTACCGGCTAAGTCGCCGAACATCGTTTTCGTGAATGGCGTTCAAATAAATAAAGGTTATAAATGACTTAATCAATCGTTAAATCGGCTTCCATGACCACATGTGAGGTCATAAATGCTCCGGAGTCGATTGTCAACGTTGAAGCCGATTTAACGATTGATTAAGTCATTTTTAACCTTTATTTATTTGAACGCCATTCACGAAAACGATGTTCGGCGACTTAGCCGGTAGAGCCCCAGGCCGTGGGAAATATCATTCCCACCCAGGGACTCTACCGGCTAAGTCGCCGAACATCGTTTTCGTGAATGGCGTCCAAATAAATAAAAACCATTTATGACGTCACATGTGCTCATGGAAGCCTATTTAACGATTGATTAAGTAGTTTTTATCCTTTATTTATTTGAACGCCATTTAAGAAATCGATGTTCGGCGACTTAGCCGGTAGAACCCCTGCGGCGTGATAGGTAAGCATTTTTATTTTTTCCACTTTACGGTAGGCGCCTACTCTCACCCTACCAATACCTCACAATAACATTCGAGCTAACAAATAGCGTAGAAGCATTCGCAAATCGCATCTTTTGTTACCTAATTCTAAGCTTATGTCCGTAGCACAGCTGTGTCCAATTTATTGCTTAACCTTTCCTCCTTTACGGATAGAATTGAAGACAATAAATTATACTTCAAACCCAAATAAGGGACGTAAGTTACGAGCCTCGCATATACCAGCCTAATGGTCGATCAGTCCAGATAGATTAGATAGATTCGCGAAAAACAAAATGATGTTGTCTCGCTCGCTCACATATGAGTAGCAACAAAATTAGGTGTTATTAGTTTAAGGAGTCATTTAAAAGGAGATACAATCAACAATAGAAGATAATGTCTACTATTTTTTTTAAATTTTTGGAGTTTTGTTTTCAGCAACCTGGCCTTTTTGTTAGCGTGGTCGGTAGATGCTTGCCTTTAATGCCGCTGGTCGTGGGTTCAATTCCCACCTAGGACAGATATTTGTGTGCATGGACATGTTTGTCCTGTGTCTGGGTGTTATTATATATATAAGTATGTATTTAGTATGTCGTACATCATCTGATTACCATAGTACAAGCTCTGCCTAATTTGGGATCAGATGGAGATTTGAGATCAGATTATATAGGAGATTTTGCTATTTCATTTTATGCTGAAATTTGTTTGTTATTTATGTAATTCAGACACAATATAAATATTGTTATTGAATAAATGAACTGAACTGAACTGATGTCCGTGTGTGATTAATGTCCCAGGATATTAGTATAATTATTATATTATATTTTAACTCAGAAGCGGCAATTTAACCATTTGATCTATCCTAATTATTTGGCATATTATTTGGTCAATTAACGCAACTAACCTTTACGTTCGAGACGTCGTAAAAATAAATTAAAGGTTAATTGCGTTAATAAACTACAATATCCCAGTTCCCAGTATAACTCATTACGGCTTACCATAAACAATAACCGAGCAACGACCATGTCACCACAACTTGTACTATGCAAACCAGATAACTGGCACTTCTCTTTTGTAAATACATCATCATCATCATCATCATATCAGCCGAAAGACGTCCACTGCTGGACAAAGGCCTCCCCCAAAGATCTCCACAATTGCCGGTCTTGCGCCATTCGCATCCAGCTGTTTCCAGCGACCCGCACAAGATCATCTGTCCATCTTGTAGGGGGCCTGCCCACCCTGCGTCTTCCGGTTCGTGGTCGCCACTCAAGAACCTTTCTGCCCCAACGGCCATCGGTTCTACGAGCTATGTGTAAATACATACTTATAGATAATTAATTACACCCAGAAGTTGAAGTCCAGAGTGACTTAAGGGTTAAGCAGAACCTTCAGCCTAAATTTTAATACAAATAAAGTACGATATAGAGCTTTATTAAAAAAATAGTAACTTTATTTATTCATTTTGACCACGCCGTATTCACATTAACTAAATGATTTTTATAGGTCCTTGATTGCTTATACCCTTTAAATATTTACCAGTAAATTTGTTATACGGTACATATATGTGCTATTTTATGGGGATGGGGAGAATAATATTATTATAAATAAAACATGAACTAAGAGCCTTTCCTTTTAACATATGTCTAAGGCATATCGAGGGGCTCATTCTTATATGCTTAAGTTAAAGTCCACTAAATTACTAACCTCTAGGCTAAATTGTAATATCATTACTATTATAAAATAAATGTTTTAACAATCCGTGTACCTAAATATCTATATGTAACTAGAAATATTTATGTCAATTATAAATATTAATAAATTAAGTATTAACTATATTACTACAAACATGTTCTGACTATTTACAAGCGCTTTATAAAATCTACGTGAATAAAAACCTTTTTTATTTTATTGATTTATCAATAGAAATAAAGTACGATGAAAATGACATTATTAAAAATAACTACTTAAATTTGTTTATTCACTTTGACGACGCCGTATTCACATTAACAAAATGATTTTTATAGGTCCTCGATTGCTTAAACCCTTGAAATATTTATCAGTAAAAGAGAATGACCAAAAATGGTACCAAGAAGTCTCATGCATAAAGATCATAATTGTATAGTAATTCTTTTCATATTATTTTAGGACACTGCGCTTCATGGATTTGAGGTTTGAACAGGGAATTTAATTTTAAAGTTTAAAAGTATGAATATTGTTTTACTTCTTCGTCACACAACCGGTCATAGAGATGTGAATGCAATAGAAACTATTTTTGATGAATCGACTAACCAGTTATTCAAATAGTTTCTTTTGTATAATAAATAATTATAACGTTTGCTTCAAAAACACTTAACGAATTATATGTATTAGCATTGCTTTCGTTTCGTTCAATAACGTAACAAGTCAAATTAAACCAGTACACCAAATCGATGTAGTATTACTAATTGACACAATATCGATTTTCTTACTAAAGATTATGATTTATCGATTGCATCCCTAAATCCCGCGAGACATATTTCTGACATTTGTCTGTGTTTTTACAGTTCAGAATAGAATTGAAATGAGATTTTTATAGTATTGTTTTTTGAGAAAAATAACTTTTACTGTTATTTTGTGATAACAACACTTTTATTTTGTGTGAACTTATTTCTGTGTATCAGTGTACAAATATGTCGAGTCGTAGAGTAAACAGACTGACTCCGACAGTTCGGCAAAACCGATGCATCAATTGTTCATTTTTGATAGCCAGAAATCTACATACACATTCAATAGAACAAACGTCTGATGTTGTGGCCAACACATTAGAAAGCATAGTAGGTTATTGCTGCAGTTGCCTCGTCGGTAAGCGAACAGTGGGCTGCTGTGCTCATGTGATGACAGTAGTGTGGTATTTGAGCTGGGGACGGTATCATAGTGTGACTGCACCGGCACCAGTTTTAGATGATTTTTTCAGGAATATGATGAATGATTTAAGTTGTTGTTGATAATTATTGTTGACTTTGAATCGCTATTAAAAACAGTATGGAACTATTTGTTTATTTTTTTATCCATTACCTCCCCTATCTCCTTACCTAGTCGCTTCACTAAGACAACACGAGCATCACTGTCATAAATAGTATTTTAAGATTATAGTTTAAGATGCTCTCTAGATTCAATGACGTTCACTGTAGCCTAGTTGGTAGTGCTCTCCTGCCTACGAAGCTGGTGGTCCTGGGTTCGAATCCCGGTAAGTGCAAATATTTGTGTGATGAGCACGAGTATTTGTTTCTGAGTCATGGATGTTTTCTATGTATATAAGTATTTATCTATCTATATAAGTATGTATATCGTCGCCTGGTACCCATAGTACAAGTTTTGCTTAGTTTGGGGCTAGGATGATCTGTGTGACATTGTCCCCAGATAATAATAATAATAATGAGCGCTTTATTCAGCCTCACTAATGGTAATGTTATATTGGTGTCGGTGCTATCACACGGTAGCGTCCAATGATATTATATCCTTATTACTGTTTATTAGAATTAGATAAGTTACCCGCTCATATTGTAATATAATTGTCGAGTAAATCCATGAGTTTCACTCGCGCACCCTGTATCGCGATTGTTCGTCTTTTTAACTACTAATATAAGCGAAATACGCTGTTTTGGAGCAATCATGTTCGTTCGTGTGTGTCTATATTATGTAATAATTACGTTATATACTTACACGTCATTGGTATCATCGAACAAAATATATCTACTTACCTACTTTTTAGGTTAGGTTATTTACGTTTTTTTTAAATAATTCCGCAACCCGGGTTTTCTTTACAAAAAGGACTTCTGTAGGAGTTAGTATGATAAGTATAGTCTCTTAAAAACAACGTTTGAATTTGATGCAAGATGGTAGGGGTCCCATATATCCATGAGCATTATTCTTTGTTATACGGTACATATATGTGCTATTTTATGGGTCATCGTTCGACCGCTTTAGCTTGATAGTTCACGGGTTTATTGGTCTGTCAGATTAAAATTGATTGCTCCACTTCTATGATCAATTAAGACTAACTTGATTAGCTTTGTAAACTTCGTCTTAACTTAGCAAACAATAAAATTACGCCGACCTTTATTTAAGACTTACTTAATAATTAATAACGTGAAAACAAGTATACTGGGACCATCTATCTAAAAATATATCTATACATATAATAAAATCGTAGGAAAGTCAAAACTGTACATTGAATATTTTTTTTAAAGGATACTTGGTGCGTGATCAACAATCGATATCGAAGCCAGAACTATAGTTTTTAGAATTTTCGTCTGTGTGTCTGTTTGTCTGTATGTATCTCCGGGCTAAACTAAAAAGTGGCCAGTCTTAATGGAGACTAGCCAATTGCGCAGGACATATTATAGTGCACCAGTGTGTGCGCAAACACAGGGGCACTTTCTATTCCATCACTCTCATGGTCCGATGGGATGCCTAGCGACACGACCGGAAAGAGTTCAGGTACAGGACCGACGGCTTTAACGTGCTCTCCGAGGCACGGGGGTGTAATACCGCCAACTTCCAGACTTCGGGCTGATACTGAAAAATTTCTTTTAACGTAAAAATCCCAAAATCAGTTTTTGGCCCGACCCGGGATTTGAACCCAGGACCTCATTATCTGCGGTTGAACACGCTACCACTAGACCAACGAAGCGTCAGGGTCAATATCCACTACACCAACAATCTGGTCAATAAAACTTCATTACAACGTTCTTTTTGGCGATTCTAATTGAGTAGGATGTTCCATCAGCCGTGTTTTTATTTCGTAACAAGGGGCGGAGGATTGAAACCAAACCCTGAAGCCAAAGTGATTGACCGCATTGGTACTGATTAAGAGAATTACGAAGAGATTAATGTCTTTTCGGAAATAATACTAGTGACGAAATTGAGAGAGGTCAATGAACGGATTTGGATTGGGATTGCTGATTGAATGTAGGTACCTATGAAAATGGTTCTTTGTGGTAATCTTGATAATAGGCTTCGATACTCAATTCTATAGAATAGGTGTCTATATCATGTGTCTATTATAATACTATAGGTACTAGTCTGTAGATACTAGTCTATAGATACTAGTCTATTATAAGAGGCTATAGCGTCTTTGGGGGAGGCCTTTGTCCAGCAGTGGACGTCTTTCGGCTGATATGATGATGATGATGATAGCGTCTTTACATCTTTCTGTCTCCCGCTTTGCTCTGGAGGGAAGTGGAACTATTCATTTTCTAACTCCTCCTTTTTTCTCTTTCTGATTAAATTCTTTGCGGGATCCAAGACAGTTAAAGTGATTCCCCGGGACACCGCTCAGTTTCATTTCATTGTGTGCCACTGTTGATTCTGGCTTACAGGAGTTGCAGTGGTGGGTAAGAGGGAGGGACTAGTCCCGATAAAAAAAGACAAAGTGGTACATATAGAACTACTTCAGTTATCATATATATCCATACTACCTACAAGTTCTGCTTAGTTTGGGATCAGATGGCCGTGTGTGTAATGACCCAGGGTATTTATTATTTATTTTATTTATTACTAGCTGTGCCCCGCGGTTTTACCCGCGTTAAATTTTATAAATTATCACATCTCCTCCCCCATAGGTGATAGCATGATAATATGTAGCGTATATGTTGACCCGACCTCTTAGTAATATTCACGCAAAATTTGAAGTAAATCCATGTAGTACGTTTTGAGTTTAGCCTGGACATACCTACATTCAGACAAACAGACACACAGACAAAAATTTTAAAAACTATATTTTTGGCTTCGATATCCATTGTAGATGACGCCCCAAGTATCCTTTAAAAAAATATTCAATGTACAGTTTTGACTTTCCTACGATTTTGCTATATGTATGTATAGATTAAATCCGATATCTTTAGGTCACCTATTTTTTGCATGATGCAAAAAACCCCAAAGATATCGAAACTGAGTTTAAGTAAAAAAAAAACAATCATTTGTGACGTCAGACAGATGGTATTCTTTATTAGTAAATCATGAAAGTTGATTTTGTTTACGAAAATACATACTCGTGTACTTGAAAAACATTTCATCAAAGGAACGTAAAAGTATTTATATATTATTTTTGAACTCGTCTGAAGATATTAATCTTGATTCTTAGTTATTTTCAGCGATGAAAAAATAACCGAATGAAACTAAAATAGAAATTTATATTTGCCAGTAATCTTTAGAGATGAATAAATAACTAAATAGGAAATAGGTACAGAAGATGGAAATGTGTTTTCTTTTTCAATATTCTTCTTAATTTTGTATTGGAAAACGGATAAAATAACTTATTGCTATTCATCATCATGTCAGCCAGAAGAGGTCCACAGTTGGACAAAGGCCTCCCCAAAAGATTTCCATATTAGAGTTGTGTCAATTATTTTGAGGAATATGCCATAATCGCCACGCTTGGCAGACGGGTTGGCGATCTGTTACATCCCTATTTCCGCTGTTTACTGCTGAGTTGCAATAATCGCCGATTGACGCAAATGCCAATCAGCAAATCAGCATCAGCAAATACTGTATATAAACTCGCGTTTTTACTATTTCCGTCAGTGTATTATTCTCCGGTGAAATTGCTGCCCAGCTACGGAATGGTCATAGATCTGCCGGCTGGCTTTCAGCAAGGAAACCTCGAAGTAATATATTCCGGGTCGTCACTCTGCCCTTCACTAGGGCTATCGCGCAAGTCCAAATAACAAAGTTATTATAGTGTTTCCTATTTTAAAAATAGTGTATAGTTAAAAATGAAGTAAAACTAGTGCTATTCACTTACGTAGTTTTTCTTAGACTACCGAGTCGCACAAAGTAACAGATCGCAGTATGATGCTCACAGTACACAGCTCTCTGTGTTCTGTGACCATCCATGCAGCGCGTTCTATGGAAGAAATTGGCTATGACTTCTACCTTCCCCTCACGGGATGAAATGGGGTGGCGATTTTCTTTACTGTCAGCCACACAGCAAATTTTACTATTATTGCTACAAAATTACTATAAACAGGTTGGATTTTTTAGTAAAACGTAAAAAAAATCTTTCTTAATAATATGTATTCCTATTTAGTTCTCTTTTTATCCTTTAAAATTGATGTTGAATCAATTTTCATGTGTTAGTTTAATTTTCTTCTATTCGAGATTTTTCCGCATTGAAATAAAATTGTAATTAAACGATAAAAAGTACTTGAAGCAGTTATTCTATGCAGTAGATCAATAATAATAATGAAAATAAATTCCTCCTAGCCGAATTTCAGCCACGGCGGCCAGTCTCAATAGAGATTAGCCATCTGCGCGGCACAAGTGTGTGTGCAAACACAGGAGCACTTTTGTTCTCATGAATTGATGGGACGCCTAGTGACACGACTGGAAAGTTGTCAGGTACAGGACCGATGGCTTTACGTACACTCCGAGGCAACGGGGTATAATACCACCTTCTCCCAGACTGGAGGAAAAGTCCCAAAATCACTTTTGGTCCGACGCGCGATTTGAACCCACAACCTCGTTCACTGCTGGTGAACATGCTACCGCTAGATCAACGAGGCAGTCAAGTAAGTGGTCAATAGGTACTAATATTTTAATTGTGTAATGCTGATTATACAATTACAATATTAGTTTCTTTTATAGTAATTTTGTATGTAGCTTAATATCTGTAGGTAGGTTTACCATACAGAACTTTGGAAGAAAATTAGAAAAAAAAAAACACTTTTATTTCTTATAAACCAATTTCGGTGGAACCAGCCCTGTCAAGGTTAAACCGCAAACTTTCGTGGTCTCAATTATTAGACTGGAAAAATCCTCATACCTAGAACTAATTGAGCTTAGCCTACGCAAAAAATAATACGACTTCACAAATGAGTTTCTTAAGACCCTCGTTAGGATCTTCAAATAAAATTGATCAATGGTAATGTGTATTGACAAAATCTTCTTCTTCTTCTTTTTTTGAAATGGCAAGTTATGCCGATGTCGACAAGTCTGCCAATGTCAGATGTGAAATGGGAATACGTGCGATAAATTTAACCAAAATTTGCATATATGTTATAGCTAATTGCGTACCCATCTTGTCGATTAGGCTAAAACAAAACATTCAGACGTAACAATCAAAATTTGATGCCATTGCATCTTATTAAACACATTAATACTTCGTAGTGTTCTGGGGAAGGTAATGTAAGCAAAGAGGAAAAGAAAATGGGAATGGGAATCTTTAAATTTGGAAGGAGTTCATATCAATTATAGGCAGGGTTATTATTGGTGTATTCAAAGAAAATGTGGTCCAGCGCACCCTCGTCCAGCCCACACTCACAAAGGGATGAATCCCGAATCCGTATTTCGTGCAGGAAAACAGGTGAACAACAGAAACCTAAGCGCAGTCTACAAACAGTTGATATCACGCATCTGGAGGTCTTTTTATATTTATGAAACCAAGGCGTTAACACAATGTCCGGTTGAACTTCATAATAAAAGCCACCTTTGCTCTTGCTAGAAATATCCCAATAATTTTGCCATGCTTGTTTTAAGATTCCTTTGGGAAGATTCTGCAGTTCATATCCATAAAAACAATAGAATCTATCATCTATTGTCAAAATCGTAATCATCATCTTTATTATAGCTGAGAGAATCCCACGGCTGGACAAGCCTCCCAGCTTATGCCATTGTTGGCGATCGCAGTTTGATAAACGCTACTGCCCTTTCTCTGGTAGGTATTCCCTTGGTCGATTTCTAAGCCACCACGGGAGGAGATGGGGTGATGAGAGTATATGCCGTCACCACACAGTATACAATCTTTCACCTTTATTAAAATGGTTGTAGTCTCGGTATACTCTAGTAGACAACAGTTATTAAGCAATGCCTGAGGTCTACTGGGCGGCTTGAAATACTTTGACACTACGCTAAGCATGGGCCAGATATGTATAAGATGGTTAAAAAGAAATTAAAAATAAAGGGTCCAAATATATTTCGCTATATAATGTTCCTTACCCTTGCCAGGGAATAAAATAGATATATATATGTCGGAGGAATTAAGTTAAAGGACTGTTTACGTACTAGTAACGCCATCTATTAGCGTTTGGAAAACACTACTCACTGAGTCAGTAGTTCGAGTCGAGGTTGTCTATGAACTGTCGCATGTGACGTTTGACGTCTGTCAGCTGTCTAAGTGACATTAGTGTGTTAGCGACACGACACAGTTGGCATACAGAGCTCGACGGCGCCGGGTGTGCGCACTGATTCTTTTCACCACGTACATGATGGCGGACACCGACAATGTTTCGGAGTTATATCCGTCAGAATCTGCGACATATATTAGTATAACAACAAAAAGAATCACTGCCCATACGATAATTCAAAGTAAAGTTGACTAATGTACATACACCTTTTTTTTATTAGGCAGGGGTAATGCCTACGCATGCCACCCGCAAAAAGTGTCTGCGATAGGTATGTCGGACTTGCACCGACTAAACCTACCTGCCGTGGACTTCTCTTGGCGCCTGATAGGGAAGCCCCGGGAACGCGGATATGCTGCTCCGGTGCTCCCCTATTGCGCCATGTCCCAGATGGTCGGGACGCGAACCCTGGGAGGGCTCGGGATTGCCCTCCCCTATTGTCGACTCCTGCCACTGCGCCACAAACAGATCGCTGTCTTCCAGAAGCTGCTTGCACTTGGCGGCAGTAGAGGACACTTCTCCCAGTGCCGCCGCAGTCTCGAGGGGAGTTGGGCTACCGGCTGCCACCGCTGCCCCGACGCCTCCTCTGTCTGCGAGCGGGATCAGCTCGTTCCCGATCCCGCTCAGCGGCCTCCTTCTGGAGCAAGACTGACTCACAGAAGGAGACCACGGCGTCCCATTTGGTGGAGCCAGCATCGCGCCTATCATTGCTGGTGGGGACAGATCCCGTCCGATCTCAGCGACCAGGACTCGCCTTTCGGCCTCCCAGGCCGGGCCCTCCTCTGGCGTATGCTGGGCCGAGTCCAATGTACCTACATACACCTACCATATTGTTTCTGCACCTTAAGGTTGATTGGGAAAAAATGCCGTCAGCATTAATTCCGCTTTTTTTGATTTGGTAAATACCTACTTGTCTTTTGGGTTGGATTCCCACTCAGGGAGTTATTTGAACATGTCTGTTTAACCAGAATGTGGGTGTAATCATCCTTAAAAGTATGTTATGTATTTACAAAAGAAAAGTAGTATATCGGTTGTCTGGTTTCCATAGTTCAAGCTGTGCTTATTTTGATATCAGATATGTGTGTATTATGTCCCGAATATTATTATTAGCGACCGTTCATTTATTATTATTAATAGCGCGATTAATAACCTCAATGGTAACGATCATATTGGTTGGATACGAGTGCTCGTATTATCAAATTTGTCTCGGATGTCCAAACGTCTGGCACTGTATATAATCATACATAGTTGGTGGATTCCTATCATTAATATCGACCGAGTCTCTACCATAACTTGCTCGTCTTCTGAAATCCCACCGGCTATAAGGCGATATGTTAAGTAGAAGGTTTACGAAGTGTCAAGCTGTATTGTAACACATCGTTTTATGAACCCTTAATTGGAAAATAGTACAAGAGTTACCACCTCATTTTTAACCCTATTGGGTTGTAATAAAAGCTAAAACAGATGAATTATGACCAATTATGGGTTAAAATTTCCATAACGTTATGACAAAATGTGACATAATATGTGAGAATATTAATTATTTAACTTTATTTTACTTCCCTTAAATAAAATATAATTGAAATTTAATTTTCAATGGTAAAATTAATATTTCAGTAACCATATCTTCAACAGGGTAGAACTTACACTACATTGCTCGAGATTAGATTACAAAATTTTATAAATTTTTATTTTTATTTCTTTTACACAATATTATAGCATTTGTGTGTTTGACCTGATATCCTAAGGCCTGATGTCTAACCATAGTGCATAGTAGCATAGTGAAATACCAACATTGTGTCCCAAAAATGCGGCGGTCAATGTGCAATATACCCTAAATATTCGTACTATAACACTGACATTATTGGAACATAAGTTACGTTAAAAAACTAAATGGGACATATAAATACATGTATCTAACAAAACTAGCTGCAAATTTACAACTATTTATTTATTCTTTACTGCACACAGAAATTCATATTATATAACAGATTAGATATATCATGTACACAGGCGAGCTTAACTCAACTATGAGTTATCGTCCAGCAAACCTTTGTCAGAGTGAGAGCTTATATGTAATGGGTTACAAATAGTGCACAACAAAACAGAATCTATGTAGTAAATAAATATAAACATAACTGCTTACTAATACTACATACTAAGTTACTTACGTAACTACATACCTAATTATATAACATTTATATATAAGTAAGTAAGTAAGTAAGTAACTCTTTATTGTACACCAAAAAATAATACATAATAGGAACTTTGAGTATGTTAAGATTGTACAAATGGCGGCCTTATCGCTAAGTGCGATCTCTTCCAGGCAACCGTTGAATGGACCAGGAGTAAAGAAAAGGCATTTGGGTATTTGTTGGCATAATTAGCAGAAAGGATTAATTTTTTTTTTTGATTATTTTCTTTTTTTGTGATTTTTTTGTGGTTTTTTGTACCATGGGTACTTTTAACAATAAATAAATACATACACATATATATATATATATATATATATATATATATATATATATATATACGGCAGGTCATAGGAGAATAAGATATACAGTAATTTAACGTTAAAGAGAAAGATAGTAACTCTTCACCATTTTCTTAAAAATGTCCAGTGACTGAGCACCTCTCACTGTCTCTGGTAAAGCATTCCACAATCGGGCAGCTTGTACGGAAAAGGAATGGTCTAAAAATTTTGTGGAGTGCATTGGTATCTTGATTCGTAAATTTTTCGATGATCTCAGCAACCTCGAATGTGTCTCGTGGAGGAACTCAAAACGTTCCTTTAAGTAAGTCGGAGTAGCTGGATTGAACAATATACTATATAGAAGAGAAACAATGTGAGCATTCCGGCGAAGTCGTATAGGTAACCACTTGAGTTTTGCACGAAATTCGGAAACATGATCATATTTACGCAAACCAAATATGAAACGAATACAAAAATTTTGGAGCCTCTCAAGTTTGTTTAATTGGTCCTCCGTGATATCGAGATAGCTGGCATCAGCGTAGTCTAAAATCGGTAGGAGAAGGGAATGGGCTAGCGCAATCTTGGTGGTGGTCGGCAAAAAATTACGAAGTCGTCTAAGTGACCCAGCGGAAGCAAACATTTTTCGACTAACTTCTTTAACCTGCGGGCCCCAGGATAACGTGGTATCAATATGTATACCAAGGTTTTTTACCGTCTTCGAGAGCGGTATGACTGAACCATTAAAGCGCACCTGTGGTACAAGCGACCAGTCTACCATAGAAATCTTTCTGGAGCTACCAACAACAATGACTTGCGTTTTTGATGTATTTATTTGCAGTCCATATGACCTTGCCCAGCTGCTTATCTGACATAAGTCGGTATTAATATTATTAATGGCTTCGTGAAGCTCTTCAAGTGGTGCTTTTGAATATATTTGAAGATCATCTGCGTAAAGGTGGTAGGATGAAATAAGTTGATTGGATATGGAATTTATGAAAATTGCAAAAAGTAACGGAGATAGAACGCCACCCTGAGGCACACCAACCCAACACAACAAATAATATTTATGTATATAATATATACATAAATATTAACAATGTGCATACATTTTGTAAATAAAAAAAACAAATAATTACGGCCTGCCACAAAATTAAATAAATACATTGTACTCGTAATATTAAAAGTTACACAAATGTTAACGAATTATATCATATTGTAGGACAAAAACCCATACAGATTAAAATTGTATACAGTATAACTACAACGTAACTCAAATACAATAATAAGAGTTATTTCTTATTACTGCTGTATGGTGATAGCATAGAATATCCTCACCTCATCTCATCCCGTGGGGGGCGTAGAAATCGTCTGACGATGCTGCCCGTTCTCTGGTAGGTATTAGTAAGAATACCTGCCAGAATACGGGCGGCAGCGTTTTTCTATAAATAAAATAAATAAAGGTTTTTATTCACGTAAACTTAAAAAAAGCGCTTGTAAATAGTCAGAACATGTTTATAGTAATATAGTTGTATACATTATTATTTCTAGTAACATAGATATTTAGGTACACATTTTATGAAAACATTTATAAAATTTATTTTATTATAGCATTGATTTAGCTAGCTCGTATCAAGTTATTGTCAAGAGATTATGTTTAATTATCTAGTTTAAGTCTAATATTTTACGACATATTGTCAATGGTTCTGTCTATATTAAGGTATTATTATGGTATTATTATTATGACTATGAACTATGACCATCAAATCGTGATCGACAACCTTTGTGCCAAGCGTGGCCGGCCATTATGACATATCTCCCCATTCTTTGGGGAGAGTTTTATCCAGCGTAGGCACACTTTGACTAACATGATGATATCTTATTAATTTAGAAATGAAATGTAATTAACTACCCAATTCTGAAATATATCAAAATTTTTGTTTCCAATAAGTTCTATTTCTGGAGACAGGACTTGGCAAAGTTTTCAAAGAAAAGCTAGAATTGATAAAAGGTCATGTCAATTTGTTACGAAACTCTTTAAATTATTATAAATGTCATTAAAAGCCTTTCTTAGAAGAGTATTATTTTGTTATTGACTCTATAAAATCTATTACCAAACCAAAAATATCTTAATAAATTACACGTGGATCGCACCACTCTAACAGTTGTTTGACTAATTAACTATAAAGGTTTATAATAAAAGTAAAGAGCTCTTATCATGTTAATCTATCGAGAAATAAACTTAAGCGGTGAGTGTGTCATCTGTATATCATATTTAATATTCAAATAGAATAAACATTTCATCGTTTTGTGAATTAAAGCCACATCTCGTCCTTCAGGTGTAGTAAAATGAGACTAAGGGATACATCAGGTAGTCGGTATCAACGCCACCTGCTACCACCTAACTACGGTCGCCAACTCGCATTTCAAGCGCGACAACTGAAATGAAATGAAATAATGAAATTTATTCAGCACTTGGGTATTAACATACACTTGTACTTGTCATGTTCACAATGGGGTACATAAACATAGTCGAATACAGTATAAAAATTACAAAAATATAATTAGTCTAAAAAAAATAATCTATTATTTTGAAATTTAGTTGTACAATATTAAAATTAAAGAATTGAAGGCAATGAGCATTTGGCTAGCGCAGAAGGCCAGAACCAGTAGCTTAAATTAAACAATTAATACCCGAGGCCACCCTTTTAGGGTTCGGGCCACAGCTCAGGGGGCCGCTGAAGCAAAAGGACAGAATTCTAAGAGAGGGTGTGATCAGTTGCACGGGATCACCAATGACGTGTTAAGGGGCCAAAGCGATCCTCGCCGCTGAGGAGCCTACCCTAGCTAACCTGCGGCTTTCTCTAGCTACCTAGGTGGACGACCCGGAGAAGAAAGCCACAAAGAAACTCCAGGCTTGCTTTTTTCGTCTTTTTCTGCTTTTTGTTTTCGCACTATGGCAAAGCCCTCCAAATTTCAACGTTATAAAAACCTTTGGGGGAGACTCAGGTCCAGCAGTGGATGATATCAGTTTAATGATGTGATGTGATGATGTATGTCTTTTTTGTGATAGGAAGTCCAATCCATGACCCACGTAACGTCGTGCCCAACCTGCCCCACCACATGTTAATGCAATCACAGTGGCCACGTTCTGGGACACAAAAATTTAATGAGTTTGCCATCGACACGCTAAGAAGAAGAAGTGATAAGAGTAATACTATTTTAGTAAAATAAGTAAATAAAAAATTATCTACATGTTCAGGTTTTAATTTTTAATTTGATACAAAATTTATAAGTTTACGTATACATTACAGTGCCATTGCTTACTTTTAAATATAAGTATATCTTAAAGAATAAAGTATTAGCAGCACTTTTGTTACACGGACTAGGACAGAACTTGGGTACTGCAATTTATCGTTAGACCTTTTTCGCAACGAATATAGCTGTTTGAGACAAATAGTGCGACGTGAATCGTCGTGTTTGCTTTGAAAAGAACTAAGTGATTGAGGAAGTCATTCGTTCACTGACCGTGGGAGTCCATTTGTAATGTTGGGTTTCAATTTAGGGTTTTAGAAAGATTTGGAGCTTAACTAAGTTGTTGAAGTTATACTTCTTTTGGCGCGATGGAGTAAAATGATGAGAGTGAATTTTTACGATGCGCGCGCACACCGACACCAAAAAATTTAACAGCATGAAGTTAGTTCTAGGTGGTATGAAAGTGAATTTTTACGATGCGCGCGCATCTGCGTCGTGAATATAACAGCATGACGTTGGTTCTAGGTGGTATGTAAATTGATAACTATGTTCAAGTTGTATATTAAGAAGTATAACTTCTAACGCGTGTACATAAGTACACACAAGTTTTTTTTTTCTTATCAAACTGTTTTCGATTAGTAGATCGATGTAAACTGTAAAAGGTAATTTAAGTATTTATCTCCTGAAAATTTATAAATGGTTTACCAAATCCTTGCTAATATTATAAATACGAAAGTAGCTGTCTGTCTTTCGGCTTTCACGCCAAAACTATTGAACCGATTAAAATGAAATTTGGTACACATAATATAGTCTAAAGACTGAAAAAGGACTACTTTTTAATGCGAAAAATATCCCGAAGTCATGCAATTAAGCATTATTTAATTAATTTGAACAACATGCGCGGAATAATTATGAACAAAATTATAAAATTTACAGGATTAAAACTAGAAGTAGTTTGAATATAATGAATAACATAACGTATACAGATCACTTGTGTGTGTCTATCTATTAATTTAACTTAAAAAATACTAGCAATGGTTTTATGTTTTTGGCTTTAAATGATATAGAATTACTATTTCCATCTTGCATTTTTGTGGAACTCTGTAATAGGCTAAGTGTTACTACTACTGTATAAACTTGCTTGTGTTCTGTAAATATAACTGTTGGATTTCCTTAATTAAAAAATATACGGTCACCATAGCATATCATTGGTAGTGCTCCTGCCTACGAAGCTGGTGGTCCGGGGTTCGAATCCCGGTAAGTGCAAATATTTGTGTGATGAGCACAAATATTTGTTTCTGAGTCATGGATGTTTTCTATGTATATATGTATTTATCTATCTATATAAGTATGTATATCGTCGCCTGGTACCCATAGTACAAGCTTTGCTTAGTTTGGGTACGGAAGTACTCTTTATTCTGTGGTTTGGGGCTAGGATGATCTGTGTGACAATGTCCCCAGATATTATTATATTATTATATATACCATTATTTTTAGGCCGCAATACACCGTGGACATTCATTTTCAGCTCATTTGTTTAATGACTATGTATCGACTAATTCATTTATTCCATTAACCTATTACATTTGTGTGGCAGCTTCAATACTCATTAGGAATCCCTGACTGAAATATTTAAATCTTAGCATAAAATAACATTTTACTTAAATTATTAATTTGGTACCATTATTTTTAGGCCGCAATACACCGTGGACATTCATTTTCAGTTCATTTGTTTAATGACTGTGTATCGACTAATTCATTTATTCCATTAAACTAAACATTTTTGTGGAATCGTCAATACTCAGTAGGAATCCTTGACTGAAATATTTATATCTTAGCATAAAATAACATTTTACTTAAATTATTAATTTGGAGCAACTCAATCCCAAGAAGTTTTTTTACTTAAATAATCACAAGTTTTGTAGTATGCCCTGCTACACAATTTGGCTTCAATACTTCTTTCCAACTAGTTCGTAGACATTTCTCTGATATCAGTGGGAAGTTCGTTATAGAAATATTGGCAAAGCTTTTGATTTCCACAAACATGTATTACGCACTCGTAGATTCTGCACATTAAAACTCTGAGATATTTTCCACACGCAATATTTAATCGAACAGAGTAACGTTCTCATCTACCGTCGTACAAAGAATCCGTCTTTAATAATTCTCCTACTCTATTTATATTTTTATCAGTGACAACCATTTGGAAGTCTAATATCGATTATTAATAGTTTTAAGATGTAAAATTATTATAGTAATTAATAAAATGATAATCACTAATCAATTAAATAATCACAGTGTAAAAATATTATTATAACATAGCAGCTACGTCATAACCGTTGCGCGGCTATTGAGTACTTGATAACACATGACTACCAATTTACGTTACACGGTTACAACAAAATATGCACGTACACATTCCGTCCCAAGATAAATTAGGCATTTGACTCAACACCCCGCCGGCGACCCATAAATGTTAGTTTTATGTTGGGAAATGGGCGATTGGGGCCGGTCACAGTACATTGACCATCACTTAGGACGTTGTTTGAGTAATGACTTGTTTGCCCATCAGCTCGCCTGCAAAGGTAAACAGGTCTAGTAGCTCGTGTAAAGGGTGTAACTATCTTCACAAACATTAGAGTTACTGCTTACCTGAATATGTTATGCAAAGTGTAACATGAACTGTGGAGGCAATGAAGGAACTCAACTTACTCAGTTAGCTTCTTTGTGGGTATGAATGTGTGGATGTATGGATATAAAATAAAAAATAAAATAAAATATCATTTATTAGCAGTCGAGTAATTGTACAATTTGATTTACAGTGATAGCCTCACTAGGCAAAGCCTGTATCGAGGCTGTCGATGTGATGCGATTACCTAATAGCTAGGACTTAAAATTAGACTATAATAAAATTTTGGAAAAATTAGACATTATAATAACATAAAATTAAATTGATTAAATTATGTTAAAAGGAGAATTACAAATGATTTAATAAATAATATAGCAATAAATAAATGAATTAAAATTATATTTGCCGAAACGTATATCTCTAAAGTGTACGTGTCTGTGTGTGTGTGTGTGTGTGTGTGTGTGTGTGTGTGTGTGTGTGTGTGTGTGTGTGTGTGTGTGTGTGTGTGTGTGTCGTGTGTGTATGTGTGTGTGGGTATGTGGATGTATGGGTATATTTTATTTAAGGATTTCAGAAAATATATGCGATAAAACAAACTGCACGGACGGACTAATTATTTTTTTTGTAACTTTTATACTATCCACTATGTTTATGTACTGCATTGTGACCTTGACAAGTACAAGTGTATGTTAATACCCAAGTGCTGAATAAATTTCATTTCATTTCATTATGGATGTTTGTTACTCTTTCTGGCAAAAACTAGTTAACGGATTTTGATGAAACTTCTTTTTTAGGGTTCCGTACCCAAAGGGTAAAACGGAACCCTAATACTAAGACTTCGCGGTCTGTCCATCTGTCACCAGGCTGTATCTCATGAACCGTGATAGTTAGACATTTTAAATTTATTTTTTTAATTTAAGGGGGCTCCCATACTACAAATGTGATTTTTTTGCTAATAATACTAATAACCCTTTGTGCGCGAGCTTGGCCGGATTTTTTTATTCATAAGCACACCAACGGTTTGACGGTCACCATAGCCTAGTTGGTAGTGCTCCTGCCTACGAAGCTGGTGGTCCTGGGTTCGAATCCCGGTAAGTGCAAATATTTATGTGATAAGCACGAATATTTGTTTCTGAGTCATGGATGTTTTCTATGTATTTAAGTATTTATCTATCTATATAAGTATGTATATCGTCGCCTGGTACCCATAGTACAAGCTTTGCTTAGTTTGGGGCTAGGATGGTCTGTGTGACATTGTCCCCAAATTATTATTATTATTATTATAACGGTACAAAACCATACCATTATAAATTATATAGTTAACTTATGTTATGTGTTAGTAATCACTTATCATACAAATAACAGGTATGCATAACATTGATGAAAATGATTTTATGGACTTCCAGTGCAGATAAAATTCTGCTTCAAAATCAACAACTATTAAATTATAGAACTAAAGTAAGTCAACCGTATAATATTTATAGAACAGGAAATATATAGCTTATATAAGTATCCGAATAACACATAGGCTCTAATTTATAAAACCGCGAGGCACAGCTAGTTAAAATAAATGCTTTTCCATAATAATGCTTCAAAAGATTGACAGTTTTTTCTTCGAAAGATTGACAGTTATTTCTTCAGGTTAATTCGTGGTTACACATATAACTCTTTACTATTGGCACTATTACAGTTCCGTGTGCCGCAACACAGGACATACTTTGTCCAGGCGCGACGTCAACATAACCTATTGGCGGTGCCGGCCGCTCGAACAAATCTAGCCCGAAATGCACCTCTCTCCCGCGCAGTTCGCTATATCAATGATACCGAGAATGACTCAACTATAGATATATTCTCATGCACGGAAAATGCATTCCTAACCGTTGCAGGACGTCACATTGAGGCATTGACTATTGAGAGCAGTATACAATAACTTCTTATTACAATTTTATCTTTTTCTAATATTATGCAGTAGATACATAATAATAATATAAGAAAACTTTTCACTTTATTTTTTTAACATGGTTAATTAATTAGCTAATTATAGTATAGTATAGTACCTATAGATTATGTATATAAATTATTATGATTGTATCACTTATTGTGCTTGGAATTATCTGTTAGCAATAAGATATCTTAAATAAATAAATGTTAGTTTTGTAAGGGAAGTTTATATATTATTTGTCTATTTTGCAAGTTAATATTCAATACGGTCTTAAGTTTAATGGGCAAATTAAGATCCTTAAGTTATATTCACTATTTAATGTTGCCGGATAGCTTGATTCGTTGATATACTTTCTTTTTACGCCGCAGGTCGTGATAGGCGCAGGACCGGCAATTGTGGAGATCTTTGGGGGAGGCCTTTGTCCAGCAGTGGACGTCTTTCGGCTGATATGATGATAGCATTGTGTTAATCAATCTCAGATTATGTCACATATACATGTATCTGGACATGAAGGATAGTGCTTACATGTCATTCATGTACCGACACCTTTACACTAGAAGAAATAAAACTGGCCATTCGATGACTTTTAATTTAAAATAAGAAGAACAAAAGAACACTTACTGTCATTTGAATATTGAATTTTTGAGTTGAAGTTAGGAGTTATCTATACATATAATAAATCTGTAGAAAAATCATTTTTGTACATGAAAAGAAAATCCAAAAAAAATTGCCAGGGTATTAAAGGACAACCAATAGAACCCATTTCCAGCATTTTTAGAATTTTTGTCTGTTTGTCTGTTTATATGTTCGGGTATCACGTAAAATATACGAAAGCAATGTAGATAACTTTTATACACAACGATTGAGCGTAACTTGAGGTAACATTTAGTTTTTGTTTCATTGCAATCGGTTCAGTCTATCAAAAGATATTAGATTTTAAAGTAATCATGGAGAAAAATAACACACATTTCGGTACTTCAAGATGAACTAATGTTTATAGTTGAACTAAACTGTCCGATAGATGTCTTTGTGCATATTATGACATCTCTTTTCTGAATGAACTAGGTTGATAGTTGATTTTTGTTTCGATAGATGTCGTTGTGTATTTCTTTTGACTCGCGGTGTTAATTTTGCCCGTGTTTGCTGATTGCATGAGTTACGTAGGGTTTTGAATGTTCTGAATTGTTTCGAAATAAGGGCTTGGCTGCCTAGAAGTATGTCGTTGTCCAAAATTGGTTATTAAAAAAATCTGTTTTCTTTGGGCAAATTGAATTATGTAGAAGGTTGGATTTGTTATAATTTCATTTTAAATTATTGATAGTTGATTTTTATTTCGATACATGTCGTTGTGCTTGATAGTTGATATTTATTTCGATAGATGTCGTTGTGCATTGCTTTTGACCCGCGGTGTTAAGATTTGCCCGTGTTTGCTAATTGCATGAGTTACGTAGGGCTTAGAATGTTCCGAATTGTTTCAAAATAATTATACTAAACTAAAAAACTAATATGTCGTTGTCCAAAATTGGTTATTAAAATATTCTGTATTCTTTGGGCAAATTGAATTATGTACATGGTTGGATTTGTTATAATTTAATTTTAAATTATAATGTCAATCGATCGAAAGTTTGTGCTGTCGATTCGTTTGTAACGCGAATGTACAGACGATTCGAATTTTATTGAGCCTGTCCGATTGAATGTATTTGAATGTAGTCAATTAACCCGGTCTCTCATAATTTTCTCAGCACAAATCTATATAGGTACCTACCTATGTAAAAGAGGAAACTGACTGACTGACATATCAACGCACAGCCTGAACGGCTGGGGTTAGAGACTTGAAATTTTTCCGGTAGGTACTTTTTATGACGTATGCATTCACTAAGGAAGGGGTTTTTGGAAATACTAACCCTAAAGGGGTAAAACAGAGAATGAAAGATAATGAAAGATTTTGAAGTTAAAGGCATTGAAACTGATATTTAGTAGTTCAGCCAAAAATAAAAATAAATAGTTTAGAATTTTTGGAAATTCCACCCCAAGGGCGTAAAATAGGGGATGTAAGTTTGTATGAAAAGTGTATAATTTTTTATGTGAAAAGCATGAATATTGGTATTTGGCCTTTCCGTTAAAAATAAAAAATATGTATTTCAGGATTTTAGGAATTTCCACTCCTAAGGGCGCATAATAGGGGATGTATGTTGCGTGTGGGTATACCTATAATGGTTGTGAGACTTCAAGTCAAAACTTTGCATCGTGTTATAGAGTCTACTATTATGCCTGGATCCGCCCAGGGAGAAGCAGTGTTCGTGTCACGTATTCCGTTAGTGCCAAATGATCTCCTTTTTCAGTTTAAAATACTGTAATTCCCTATAAAAGTGTGTGTCGCGATAACCATCAACAAATTGCAAAGGCAAACCCTCAAGTTAGCTGGAATTGACTTGAGGAAGGCGGGCAGGTGGGCAGGTTCACGTGGCGTGCTCGCGTGTGAGTTCATCCCACAGTCTGATCCATGTAGAGCGAGGTCCTACGTCTTTTGCTGAGCTCCGTAAAGTGGATGATATTGAACATCCTACATACCAGGCCACTTGCAGAGCACGCCATTTATTAGTTGGAGGTAAGCATTGAGATGACGCTCTAGCGGAAGCATGCGTGAGCGATAGTCCACATCGCTTGCGACATTTGTTTGCCATCTTACTGACCTTTTGTGCGTTATCGGACGCTAAACAGTTATGGCAAAAGTACCATGACAAGTTTGCTGAAGATTTTATGAGACATGTACAACTAAATACTGATGGACAAATTACTGACAGGGTACGTGAAAATTGTCACAACAGGTCCTTATTGGCTATTCAAATGATAGTTATAAGTATAGGAGGGAACCCGATCAGTCAGAGGCTGCGAAAAGGCACAGGAGTTTTTTATTGTCAAAAATAAGCGATGGCACATACCCCGTACAAGAAGATGGAAAAGTTATTTTGATTGGTAATCTCTGTTCTTAGGTTACACCACAGCAACAGCTAATTTCTTCTGTGTACGGAGATACCACAAACATGGGAAATCAAGCCGGTTCTTGGCTATGTCAGCGAGCTATTTTGACTCCCCACCATGACCAAGCTGCGGCAATTAATTTCAAAATATTGAGTCATGCGTCCGGTAATAGTAGAGAATATAGCTCAATAAATACATTTATGGAAGAAGATAACGCCACGCACTACCCGGTAGAATTTTTGGATTCCCTCAGCACGCCCGGACTTTCAGCCCACAAAATAGTTTAAAAAATTGGTGTACCCATCATTCTCCTCAGAAATTAATGTCCTCCCAAACTTTGTAACGGCACTCGGCTCAAAGTCACAAATCTGCAACATTATCGAAGCTGAAATATTAACAGGTTGCGGCGCCGGTGATATTGTTTTTATTCCAAGGATACCTATACTTCCTAAAAACTTTCCTTTCTCTTTCAAACGAGTGCAATTCCCAGTCAGTCTCTGTTATGCCTTGACGATTAGTAAAGCTCAGGTCCAGACATTATCCGTTGCGGGGGTGGACCTAAGTATTGGATGCTTTTCCCATGGTCAACTATACGTAGCTCTTTCACGCGTAAACAACCCCAATAACGTTTTTGTGTACGCTCCAGATGGTTCCACACGTAAAATAAAGAAGCACTAAATTAAATAAAAAAATGTTTTCGGTATCCTCCCACCGCGCTTTATACTAAAAAATACATTGTTAAGTTCCGACATCCACGCGAACGAAGTCGCGGGCACAGCTAGTATATAATATGACGGCGCAGCCGTGGCGCTACCAACAGAACTGCATAGATAAGAGTGATAGGTCGGTGTCACTCTGGTGGAACGTCGAACAGGCGGCCATCTTAACGTCACTATTGCTTGGAGACGTGATAGTGGTCGCATATTATCGACGGATCGCCGCAATTGAAATTAAAATCTAACTTAATTAGTGTTTTGGTGACGCATTAAACATAGTTGATTGATTTTGCTGAATAAGTGATTGCTAAGGAAGTGAAGTCCGCCTATATTTTCAAATTAACTGCCTGCATAACCTCACCTAATAATAAATGATAAATTAGGAAAATAGTGTTCCAGGCATGTCTCCGTATACCCCTGACGCGCCGTTATCAGAAGTGGGATCCCAAGCCCAGCCCACTGATGGGAGAAGAGCACCTAGTGGTGAAAGTGCGAGCAAATTGTTGTGCAATTTGGTGGTTTAACTATCATGTTTACCGGTTGCTTAGCAACCGAGTTCTAACAGCGCAAGTACAGTGCAGTTAATAAATTTTAATCTGGATGATACTTACGAAGACGTGGAGGGTTGATGTTATGTGTCCGAATTGATTATTAAGAGCAAACAATTGAAAGGTGTCCTACTGTTGTTGGTGACCAAGTCCTTAAAATAGGATAGCCGCCTGTCCAACCAATTTGCCATTGGACCAACTCTCGTGACACTTGGGAAAGCAGACATTGTTAGCCAAGTTTACGAAAACTAAACTCATTCTTCATTATTTCGACGAAATCATGCGTTTCCAAATTGGAATTAAGGAAACGGCAAGCGAATCCGCTATACTTATGATATTTCATAGAAAGAAAGCCGAAGGTATAAATGTGCAATTGCTTCTTATGTAATATCGGTATTATGCCATTGTGGGCTGGTCGAAGGGACGCATTTGTCCGGTCCAGAAGTGGAGGTAGTGAAGCTGGTCGAAGGGACGATGTTGTCCGGTCCATGCCATTTTGGGCTGGTCGAAGGGACGCATTTGTCCGGTCCAGAAGTGAAGTTAGTGAATCTGGTCGAAGGGACGGTGTTGTCCGGTCCATGCCATTGTGGGCTGGTCGAAGAGACGCATTGGTCCGGTCCAGAAGTGGAGGTAGTGAAGCTGGTCGAAGGGACGGTGTTGTCCGGTCCATGCCATTGTGGGCTGGTCGAAGGGACGCATTTGTCCGGTCCAGAAGTAGAGATAGTGAAGCTGGTCGTAGGGACTGTGTTGTCAGGTCTATGCTCTTGTGGGCTGGTTGAAAGGACGCATTTTATCGGGCCAGAGTTGGAATTAGTGGGGTTAATCGCAGAACAGGTGTTTTTCGGTTGTTCTTGCCTTCGCGGGCTGGTCGAGGAGACAAATTTGTCTAGCACTAAGATGATTATGAATATGACCTTACGTTAATGGTTAAGGAGATGTACTTTTGTGCGAGGCGTTGAGCCTGAGGCTTTGAGGTTCTTATTTAGAGCCGTAGTATAGTAAAACTAAACGATGAGTAGAGTATGGTCAGGCTGATCGAGCGATGCTGATTGCTTATGTCTTAGTCCGTCATAAATGCTCCATTGCGCTCGAGGACCGGCGATAGTCAGTATGGCCGTGACGGCGCAGCCGTGGCGCTACCAACAGAACTGCATAGATAAGAGTGATAGGTCGGTGTCACTCTGGTGGAACGTCGAACAGGCGGCCATCTTAACGTCACTATTGCTTGGAGACGTGATAGTGGTCGCATATTATCGACGGATCGCCGTAATTGAAATTAAAATCTAACTTAATTAGTGTTTTGGTGACGCATTAAACATAGTTGATTGATTTTGCTGAATAAGTGATTGCTAAGGAAGTGAAGTCCGCCTATATTTTCAAATTAACTGCCTGCATAACCTCACCTAATAATAAATGATAAATTAGGAAAATAGTGTTCCAGGCATGTCTCCGTATACCCCTGACGCGCCGTTAAATATATATCGTGTGTAGAGTATTTATTTTTAGAATGTTCATATTTATACTAGTTGAGTAATAGGAACGCATATATTTTTTTAGTTTATTTTCTGTGCAGTTGTACAGTATTCTTACCTTTCGAGTATACTTACTCTGGCAGTAATTTTCTGTAAGAAAACTCATCACTGAGTTAAGCTCACTGTTCTACTTAATTTCTGTAAATATACTTGTTTGGACTTTATATTTGCAGTGCGCAATAAAGAATAACAATTATACGAAATAAGTTTTCTTACGCTGTTTACACCTTTGTTATGAAGCCAAGTTTACTGTTGGCTCATTGGTAACGCGTGTTTCCTAGAGAGGTAGGCAGAGACAATGGCTCTCCATTTGTCACAATCTTCGCACACCTCTTTTACCTCGTTTACCGTCATTATATTCTTCATAAATGCTCGCCGGTTTAGGATACTTCTGACGTGGCCTTTCTTGAGAACATATCCGATTTGGCCAGAGAATGTTCTACGAGCCTGCCGTACCCGAGTCATGGGCCCGGTATATGTCTTTTATCAATCTTCTTTCATTCATGCTTTCTAAAGGCCCAAACCAACTCAGCATACCTTTTTAAATCAATGTGACTACATTACTACATTCCATTTCACACCGCAATGCTCTCTTACGTCAGTATTTAATATTCTGCCTCAAAGTCACACCATACATACTTCTCAGAGCTCTCATTACCGTCTTTAAATTCCGGATCTGAACGAACGCCGTTCACGATCACGATAACCGGCGAATTAGACGGTAGCCCCCTGATACTAAAGAGGAAGATATTGCGGATTTTCCATGAACAATATTTCATCATCATTATTATCAGTAATAGACCAGAGACAGAAAGTTACAACGCCGGGCACACACTAACTAGACTTCTTTCCAATCGTGTCAGCTACCCTAATCTCATCGGATGGGAATGTCCTTCAAACCGACGACGGGCGGCCAATCTCCATGACGACTAGCCATCTGTGCGGACATATTATACTGCATGATTCGATGGGACTACTAGCGACACGACCAGAAGGTAGGAAAGTAGAAGGTACAGGACCGACGGCTTTACGTGCTACTTTACAGGGGTATAATACCGCCAACTCCCAGACTTCGGGCTGATACTAAGAATTTTTCTTTTACAGAAAAATACCAAAATCACTTTTGGCCAGAGCCGGAATTTGGACCCAGGACCTCGTTATCTGCGGTTGAACACGCTACCGCTAGACCAACGAGGCAGTCAAAGTATGTACAGACGCCAGCACACCAAGCTACCCCACTCTGTCAAATTTCCCCAATTGAAAGTGAACCTTATGCTTATGTAATTATTTAAAGCAAATATAAAATTGTAAATTAATTGAAGTTATACTTCTTTTGGCGCGATGGAGAAAAATGATGAGAGTGAATTTTTACGATGCGCGCGCACACCGACACCAAAAAATTTAACAGCATGAAGTTAGTTCTAGGTGGTATGAGAGTGAGTTTTTACGATGCGCGCGCATCGTGCGCGCGCATCGTAAAAATAACAGCATGACGTTAGTTCTAGGTAGTATGAAAATTGGTAACTATGTTCAAGTTGTATATTAAGAAGTATAACTTCTAACGCGTGTACATAAGTACCGTAAAATGGGGCGGCTTTGATTAGGTTTCGGATTAAATTGTTCTCTATTACTTTGTATTTTAAAGTTATGGCCCTGAAAAAAAAACTGAAATATCGGTTTTTTGTGTAGATTACATATACACCTAAAAAAAAATCAACAAGCTATCGTTTCCGAGAAAAAAAACAAAATGTTCCTTATCAACTTTAAACTGAGTTTGGGGCGACTTTGATAACACCTGTTTTTGCAATCGTATTTGAAACTAACCCGAAAAAGGAGCAAATCATAGAAAAAAAATTTTTTTTCCTCTGTACACTTTAAGAGTTATTAATACTTTTATGAATTTGGGGTGGCATTGATTACAGGGGCTAATTTGATTGACGAAATAACAAGTTTCAAATCACAAAAACATTTATTTAAACTTTTATAATATTAGCAAAACAGATTTGTACCGAACTTAATGATTATACCAATTAGGTTAGGTGCAATAATCAAACTTAAAAAGTAAAAAATAAATCGACCTCCCCCGTCACGGGACGCCTGGCAGATGTGAAACATCGACATTATTTTGTAAAAGTAATATGCAGAAAAGAACATATTGCGATAGGAACTAAATATGTCATAATGATAAAATAAAAAGTCGATTGCGCATGCGCCACGGCATGCCTCGCCACGCCATAAATCTGTTTTACGTGCGGCTATAGATGTTTCACATCAACAGTAAATATTAAATTTTACATTTCTTTAACAGGAACCTTAATTGGAAAGATATAGCAACCATATTTGAGTTCGGGATGATACAACGTCCCGAATGGTATATTGTAGGTTTGTGAAGCTTGACTTATGGACATTTCATTGTCAGTTATTTTTTCAATGGCTTCTTCTAGCACTTCAGTAGTGTAATTTCTATAATTCCTTGTGCCCGGAGTCTTTTTGTAATTGCGCACTATGGTTGTTCCTGAACAGGGGCGACTTTGATAGTAAAACCTTTACAAATCAAACACAATATAAAACCTTTACAAATCAAAGACTGCGAGAACGGGGTGACTTTGATTCCTCTCAAATTCGCCCCGGTGAAAAAATCAAAGTAACCCCGACAACTTAAACGATAATAACCTCAAAAACCTTGCAATAATATAAAATAAGAAATTGGGAATAAATTTACAATAAACCATGAAATATATATACTCAAAGCTCAAAAGATAAATATACATGGTTATTTTGGTATATAAGAAGTTATATGAGCATGAATTACTTATATTAATTAGGATTCACTTTCAATAATTATTTTCCACGAACACAGATGCGCCAGCGCTTTGTGAGTGAATGACAAGATGGCCGAAATATCAGTGTTAACAATACTAAAAAAAAAATTGGACGCGTTCGGATACTTTTTGAAATATTAACATAAAAGTAATATTTTTAAGTTATCATCAAAGTCGCCCCGTCGTTCTAAAGTCGCCCCATGTTACGGTACACACAAGTTTTTTAAATATATATATTGTTAGATATACCCCTGCTCTGGCAACACACTATGCCGGGAAAATCTATGGTAGAGGCATGATATTTGGCTGGAGTTGAATGGTTTTTGGTTGTCATGGCAACAGTCGAGACCTGAGCCATTTGTGTTAACTTTAGTTCAGTTTTGTTGTTAATAATATGTGGACATAATTTATTATATAGCCAAACAGCCACGTCAACACCTGAGGCAATTCATCGCCTTCCGCCTAAAGTATCGACTGGAACGGACGTATGTAGGGTTAGGCAAATACTTTTGCGGAAAATATATTACACATTTTACCGGATATTTTTAGTTTTATTCAAGCTCTACGACAGGTCCCAGTATGTACAATTCTCTGAGGTACAGTACTGGATCAATATGAATGCCAAATGATTTTTTAGAACTGATTGAATTAATTTTACTTCGATATATCGAACGATGAGAAATGAAAATCGAACTTTAAACTATGTTTAACTAGCTGGTCTTTACACAAATGTTTCATTCTGTATATAGTTCCAACTTGGAACCATGCAACAGCTTCCTATTAAAAAAAAAGACAAGATATTTAGGTGATCTAATATTTTCCTCGACATAAAAGGCCATTGAACAATAAATATTTTTTTATCCAGCGATAGCCATCATCATCAACCTTATATTATCCACTGCTGGACATAGGCCCCACCACACAGCTGTTTCTCTTAGTCGCCTTTTATTCCACGGGATGGTATGGGGTAGCCCTGGTAATCTCAATAGGCGCTATGATTAGAGCGCGCTACATATTGTGTAGCAAAAATTCTTATAGTAATTTGATTTATCTACATTGTAGAAAATATAATGATGTGCAAAAACTACAATAAATCCGTATTTGTAAAAGATTCACACATCTGATCTCACGTTTTACGAGCGGGACCGTATTATCGAGAGATTTTACTATCGACCATGTAGGAATAATCTTTCAAACTTTGTTGTAAATATTTAAGAGTAAACTTATACATTTTCTTTTGCTGAGAATGTTATTCTTCTATCTTACGGTACATACGCTTACATAAATTTGTTGTTTTTTTTTGTAATTTTCTTCTTGAAATAAAAAAAAAACTGCTTCCAAATATTTAGGTAATAGGTAGTATAATATAATATAATAGGTAAATAATCTGATCCCAAACTAAGCAGAGCTTGTACTAGGGAAAACAGATAGCTGATATACTACATATTCTACTTTTTTGTACATACATACTTATATAGATAATTACACCCAGACTCAGGACAAATAGACATGTTCATGCACACAAATATCTGTTCTGTGTGGGAATCCAACCCACGCCAACATGACTAAACTTCTCCTAATTGGCGGAACCGATATTGATTAATATTATAGTGCGTGGGATTTACAATTAGACCCGGTAAGTTACACTCCGATCTGATTCTGGATGCTTTGTTTATTTTTAGGCCAAGACTGGACAGTTATGATAATTTTTATTATATAATAAACATCATATAATAATGCAGCACATTGCTGTTTACCACTCCAGGGCAAGACTCCTCTCACAATGAGAGATATAGGCCATAGTCGATCACGCTGGGTTGGTGCAGGTTCGCGTACATCACAAGCCCGAAAGAACATTTTGGAGAAGCAGAGATGAGTTTGCTCACGATGTTTACCTTCATCGTTTAAGTAGGACATAATTATTTTTTAACATTCATATGAATTCGGAAAGACAGTGGTGTACGCCTTGGGTTTGAACACGAAACCGCTGACTTCACAATCCAATGGTCTAACCACTAGGCTATTTCATATTTCTATCTTAAATTTTACAAGCAAGGAATGCTAGGTTTATAGTACCCTAAACAGTCGACCATTTATTAAGACACAATGACAGCAAACGAGGCAAAACAGGCGTGAAAGGATCATGACAAATGGAAATCCATTGACTCTGCCTACCCCTCTGGAAAAGTCGCGTGAGCATATATATATAATAGGCTAGTCACAAGCAGCATTGCACACTGCAACGGTTGTGCAGTGTCTCGAGTTTTGGTTAGGCAATCAAATCTAATGCTTACTTACATTATGGCATTTTGTGATCATTAAGATAATATAAAGAGAGGTTCTGATTTCCATCAGAATGACTTATTTTGTCTGTTTTTATACACTACTACTTAATAGTTACTACAATTCATTACATTCATATCAATTCGGAAAGACAGTAGTGTACGCCTGCACAATCCAATGGTCTAACCACTAGGCTATAATATATATATAAGCAGCATGGCACAGTGCAACGGTTGTGCAGTGCCTTAAGTTTTGGTTAGGCAATCAAATCCAATGCTTACTTAGATTGTGGCATTTTGTGATCATTAAGATAATCTAAAGAGAGGTTCTGATTTCCATCGAAATGACTTATTTTGTTTTTATACACTTCTGGTCAATTTGGGACACCTTATTGGATTTCTGGATAATTGAGTCGTACCAAAATGGAAACACAAGTGTTTGCGGTGATGCCCAAAACAGTTCAACCAACTGGTATAATTTTATCGTTCTGAAACAATTTTCCGGGTTGATGATTGAGGCAAACATTTTCATGAAAACTTACTATTTAAATTTGCTATTTCTTAATTTAGCGATGCAAATTATACATTGCGGTTTTACTGACTTGGTAAAGGTGAACATATCAATCGATTCATAATCATCATCAACAACATTTTATCTTGTACTAGCGGCCCGGTACGTACTTCGCTACGTATAAGGCATAGTAATAAAAAAAAATATTATTAAGTTCATTTATTCAAACAAAAAAATATTTTATATTGATGTTGATTTTACACTTTTTCAAGACTCTTTTTAAAATTTTCTCTACGTACAAACCTTCCCTGGACTTCCACGTATACCTAATTCAAGACCAAAATTAGCCAAATCTGTAAAGGCGTTGTTGAGTTATCACATTACAATGAAAATTGGCATTGATTTTTATATATCTTGTATTTGCAGTTCAATGTAACAGAATTGGTAATAATAATAATGTCCTCCATACCGAATTTCGGCCACGGCGGCCACTCCCAATGTAGACTAGCCAAATGCAATGCAAACACAGGGGCACTTTCTATTCCATCACTCTCATGATCCAATAGGACGACTAGCGACATGATCGGAAAGTTAGGTACAGGACCGACGCCTTTACCTGCTCTCCGAGACACGGGGGTATAATACCGCCAACTCCCAGACTTCGGGCAGATACTGAAAAATTCTCTTTACGGAAAAATCTCAAAATCACATTTTGGCCCAACCCGAGATTTAAACCCAGGACCTCATTATCTTCAGTTGAACACAATACCGCTAGACAAATAGATTGACAATAGAATCGAAGGAAAAAGAGATATAAAAGTAAAAGTGAGACAAAAAAGATATAAAAGTTACATAAAATTTGATCCACCAATCTTTCCTTCTAATAAATTCATCATGTTCTTAGAAATGGGGGACGAAGCTCACGACCAAGATTTATTGCCTGCTGAGCGATTAATTAATATATTTTTTTACTTTTGATCTCATTAATATAAGAGAGGAAGGTAATTTTCCTAACCTTATATTTATATAATTTTTTCGCCAACGTTATTTTTGAAACGAATTCACACTTTATTTCAATGTTAGGTATCATTTGATAAAGCTTCTCGATACAACAGAGCTAGTGAGACAGTTAAAAATAACGAAACCCTAAACTAGTGTCCTGATTAGTGAAATTAGTGATTAATGATAGAAATAATATTAATATATATAAATAAAGGAAAGATAAGTGGAGACTATAAACTGGAAGACGCAGCGTGGGCAGGCCCACTACAAAATGGAAGCCGCTGAAAACGGCTAGCGTAAGAACGGCAATCGTGGAGGCCTTTGTCCAGCAGTTAACGTCGTTCGGCTGATTTGATGATTATGAAATAAAAAAATATCTCGAGATCTAGATTCGCGGCAGCGTGTCAAGCCAAGTTCAGCCAAGCATCGTATAAAGGACTGCTGGCGGCGAAAGATCCCGTCCCGTCGCAGCGACCAGGACTCGCCTCTCTGCCTCCTAGGCCGGGCACTCCTCCAGCGTATGCTGGGACGAGTCCAGTTTGCCACCACAGTGGTGAAGACAGAACCTGTACTATGGCAACCAGACATATATACATATATACAGATAAACATACTTATATATTTCTGAATACATACATATTATATATTTTACAACCAGATAAGGAACAAAAAAGTTTGCTCATCACACACATATTTGTCCCGGATGGAAATCGAACTCACGACTTCTGGCTTAGCAGTCAGGGCCACTAACCACTATACCAACAGGGCAGTCAAAACGAAACCTAGACTTATCCAGAGTTACACCCAGACAAGGAACAAATAATTGTGCTCATCACACAAAGATTTGTCCCGGGTAGAAATAGAACGTATAACCTCTGGTTTAGTAGTAAGATTGAGCCACTAAACCAACATCGAGCCAAATACTTTTTTTTTAATTTACTAAGATTATAAAATCGTTGTCTGTCAACGTTTCTTGTGTCAAATTTATACACATGAGTAATGTAAAACAGTGTTTTTATTAAGTAACGAAAGTCGCTATAAATATCAAGTGATTTTGTGGTCGTAACGACCAAATAGATTGAGTAAGCTCTTCAACAAAATTGATTGTCCTCAATTAATTCAATATGGTTAACAAATAAACACCAAGCATTGCGGATAAACTTGATATAACTCCGTCAATCAACGCTTACCAAGCTCTCATTTATCTGTGCTCGTTCTGCACACATAAATCGCATCCGCCTCAGTAATGGAAAAACGGCGATTTGGACCTATTTGTTGGTTTTATCCAGTAAATGGAGATTAAAACTGTCAGAACGGAAACAGTCAACGTTATTGGGACCGACTAAAGGGATTAAAAAATCATTTATCATTTTGAATATTTTTCATATCACAATTAAGAGATCAATAATGCATTTTAACAATAATCTTGAAGATAGATATTTATAAACAATGAACAGTTCCATAAGGCGTTCCAAAATCAGTTCCATATAATTATTTTAAATATATTTATTGACTTTACTGTAAATAAATTTAATGAACTCATGAATTAACTAGCAGCTTTGGATAGAAAGGTAAAACAACAAAGAAAAAAGTATATAGCCGGCGATTCGGTCTTTTACACTACTAAACTTATTTAAATGTCACTACTTCTCCCTCTAATATAGCCCGTAAGAAAAGAACAGAGCGTACATAGAACTGTAAAATTACTAAAACTATGCGCGGCCGGTGCATAAATGGTGGTCTAGTTTTAACGTGTCGCTTATTTTACCTCAGTATTTCGCGCCAAAACAACACCACATAATTATTTGAATCGTCCAAACTTTTTAATTTTTAGACTGACACAACAAACGATGTGTTGTCCTTTTCAAAAGAACTAACTAAGTAAGAAAGAGATGCAATAATATTAAAAATAGTTTAGTAGGTATTCCATAGAATCACGGGCAGTGTAATAAGTGTAAACAAAGTCGAAGTATGAAATGGAAACGATTGGACAATGTGCCTGATAGTACTGCCATGTTGAATAACCATAGATATTAAAAAAATAAAAAAAATATAACTATGTGTACAAATAAGTTTAGCTGTGTAATAATAAAATATCGGGGGTAAAATAGCAAAACAACAAAAAATACTATAGATATTATGTGGGCTGAAAGGCTAGCTTTTTGGTCACAGGAGGAATAAATCTGAATTACTGACATATAAAGCAGATTTACATTATTTGAATAAAAAAAGTCTTGTAAATATAGAGCAATTCATGAATTGTCCCTTATTTTTTAATGACATTTGCCGTTAACATAGTATGCTTTTAGTGGACAATGGTTTTGCATGATACTTCCGTGTTATGCAATATTTTGATGAATGATATCAGTCATTCATCAATTTAAATGACATGCTCCATATAAATAATACGAAACGGATATGCAATATTTAGGCTTCTTAATATAAAATGACTAACGAAAATTTGCAAAATGGTAAAATGGTTGGAAAATCACGTACATGAGTTCATTTTAAGTAATAAAGACACAAGCTTGCGCGTTTACTGCCAAGAAAGCTCCCATTGCCATACCTCCTGAATTTCAGGGCACTCCCCTGGATATCAAGCCGAAAGTAGGGATTCTCGGCGTCCACATCGAGAGTGACGTTAAATTTCGTCATCTGGAAGACAAGGCCAAATTGGCCTCCAAAAAGCTGGGTGTCCTTCCCAGAGCTAGGCGATATTATACATGGGCCCATCGCCTCCAATCATATAAAGCGCAAGTACGGCCGCATATGGAATATTGCTGCCATCTCTGGGCCGGGGCACCACAGTTTCAACTTCTTCCTTTTGATTGTATACAACATCGTGCAGCTCGAATGGTCGTTGACGACGGGAGTCCCACTATTTAGCTGGATCCTGTTACCCTGCGGAGAGACGTGGCGTCTCTATGTGTCCTCTACCGCATTTATCGCGGGGAGTGTTCAGAGGAATTGTTCGAGCTTATACCTGCCGCCACATTCCGCCATAGACTCTCTCGCCTTAAGTGCAAATTTCATCCTTATCACCTGGATGAATGGTCATCTACCACTGTGCGTTTCACAAGAAACTTTTTGCCGCGCACTACCGCTCTGTGGAATCAATTAGCTGCGGAGGTATTTCCTATCCAGTATGACATGGCAACCTTCAAGAAGCGAGCCTATTCTTTTCTTAAAGGCCGGCAACGCACTCGTAGCTCCTCAGGTGCTGCGAGTGTCCAAGGGCGGCGGTGATCACTTACCATCAGGTGACCCACTTGCTCTTTTGCCATCGTATTATATGTATAAAAAAAAATAGTTGATTGCTTACGATAAAATGGAATTAGCAATGTGGAATCGGTAAAATACAGTGAATTTATTTTTTTTCTTTTTTTTTATGTCTAAATATAGTTATATCCGTGAAAACCTGTAATTGGCTTTACGTGTCTTTATTTTTTTGCAAAGCTGTTGGTTTTGCTAATAATAAATAAATAATTAAAAAGATCATTATTTGGAAGTATGCAATATTTTTTATTGTAATCTGAAATACTTCAATTATTGAATAAAAAATATCTTTATTATCTGATTAAGGGGCCTATTACAGTCCACTAGCGCCGCCAATCGAAAAAATGTCATAACTCGTAAATAGAATCAAAAATACAAAATGTGGTCTATTATTACTGTAGAAAAGGCAATAACGTAATTTTATAACACATTGTCAACACTTGAAATATAGCTGTTTAGCTAAATCGTGCATTTGTAACAAAAACGGCCGTTTATGTTTTGAATGCACGATTTAGCTAAACAATAACTAATAATAGAACATATTTTGTATTTTTGATTCTATTTACGAGTTATGACATTTTTTCGATTGGCGGCGCTAGTGGACTGTAATAGGCCTCTTAAATTAAAATAAACAAAATTTGATATACGGAACAAGATATTTGAGACTAAGAGTCCACAGCCAAAAACGGAATAGCCAGAAATAGTATGATTTATCGTAAATATCAGAAAATCATCATCCAGCTTGATACTAGAGTGATTTACAAACGACTAGATGTAGTCAATAAGAGAATAATTAAACATCAACTTACTACACTTAATACTTAAGTGCTCTAAAAAGGACAGTAAACTAGCCAGAACTGAGATTATGCTATCCGTAAAATGTGAGTTTAACAAAAAGGTAAGACTGATGCCTAACATAAAGCAGACAGATTGTTTTAATTACAGACCATAGTATGGTTTCATCATATAAGTCATAAAGCGTCTCTACTATTGAACAAAGGCAACGAGAATGGAACGATCCCCATTGATTGAGGGGATATGTCATAACCTCCATGCTTGGCAGAAGTATTGACTATCGGTCATACTACAGCTAGCTACCAGAGAACGAGCAGACGCTGCTGGACGTGCTCTAGTAGATATTCCCTAAGAAAGGCGGCTTAGAACGCCCTCCACGGGAAAAAAACAGGGTTATGATATTCCTGCCTTCACCACACTTCTCATTAGAATTTTATTTATTTACACATTTTATTAGTTTAACTTTTTTATATAAAAGTTTAGTTAGTAACGTTGTTAAATTGGAACGTGCAGACGCCAGCACATCCAGCTACCCCAATCTGTCAATTTTTTTTATAGATTTTCTACTTTACCACATAAGCATAAGGTTCACTTTCAATTGGGGAAATTTGACAGATTGAGGTACCTAGCTTGATATGCTGGCGTCTGTACCAACAATAACGTTGCCAAAATCGTGCAGACGAAAAATCAAAATCATTGCTTCAATTTAATTCAAGCGAGTAAATAGTATTATGCAATGTTTAATTGAAATAATCTGGAAACACAATTGATGAATGTACTGTTGAACGAATTGAAACAAATAGTATCAGATTTATAAATAGTTTCAAAAATAAATTCAATGTATAACAAAGTAACAATTTATAAAATGCGGTAACGTGGGAAGCTGAAATGTAAATTGAAATAAATAATTTTGATGTAAATTATACAAGTCGAACATTTGTCATTAATTATTTAAATAATACGGGATGATCATATTCTGATATTCAACGCCGTCACCATTGAGCATTTGACCGTGGCAAAATATATGGAATCACAAGACTTCCTCTCACCCGAATGGACTCTGTCATCCTTACTCTTACCCACGAACAAAACATTAACATAAAAAACATTAACGTAAAAGTAGATCAAGAGATCAAACATTAGTATTGAATATTGGTGATGAACTGGTTTCAGACAAGCTTACCATTGCCAATTTTTTAGCTGCTTTTTTTGCAAATATACCCGTGGATATTACTAAGTGTCTCGCATCATCACCAGATGCGGCTGAACTCTTTTTAAATCAAAGCGTAAAACTAACTGTACCTAACTTTAGTTTTAAATCCGTAACAAGTGGTGATATTATAAAAGCTTTTAAGAGTATTAAAAGGAAAGGCACAGAAGATTTGTGGGGACTGTCTGTTAAAGCAATTGAATCAATCATACTAAACATTGCTACAATCCTTGCAGCCATCTTCAATGGCTGTATAAGTGATGGTGTCTTTCCCGATTTAATGAAAATAAGTAAGATAATACCCATTTTCAAGGCAGGTTGTTCAAAAAATGCCGAGAATTATAGGCCTATCTCAATACTACCAGCTTTAAGTAAAATATTTGAAAAGCTGATGCTCAGCCAAATGTTGTCGCACTTTAACGTGAATGAGATATTGCATAACAAGCAGTTCGGGTTTACAAGGGGCCGCTCTACTCAGGATGCAGGTTGCACATTAATTAGGTCAATATTGGAGGCTTGGGAGGGATCACAGGATGCGCTGGGAGTTTTCTGTGATCTCTCTAAGGCTTTCGATTGCGTTGATCATCGTACGCTCGTTGTTAAACTGAAGTACTATGGAATATCTGGCACATCTCTTGATCTTGTGATGTCCTATTTATCGGGGCGACAACAGATGGTTTCGATAGGCGGTGCCACTTCGGCACGTCATCCTGTGAAAATGGGGGTGCCCCAAGGATCTATATTGGGCCCATTTTTATTTATAGTTTATATAAATGATCTCCCTTATCTGGTAGAGAAAGTATCAGACATAGTTTTGTTCGCTGATGATACTTCGCTCATATTTAAAGTAAATAGAAAGGATAAAGATCTTATTGAGCATAATAAAACACTCAGCTTTATATCAGAATGGTTTTCGGCAAATAATCTCTTGTTAAATGCAGGGAAAACTAAATGCATCAGGTTCTCATTGCCGAATGTGACTCAAATTGTACCAACAGTTGCACTTAATGCGAAAATATTAGATCTAGTCCCATTTTAGGATTGACACTTGATTCAAAATTGCAATGGGGTCCTCAGATTGAAAAGTTAGCAGGTAAATTAAGTTCGGCTTCCTATGCTGTCTGGAAAATAAGGCAATTGTCAGATGAACAAACTGCTAGATTAGTGTATTTCGCGTACTTTCATAGCATTATGTCGTATGGCATTCTGCTGTGGGGTTCGGCGGCTGACATAGGTACTATTTTTGTATTGCAGAAAAGAGCAGTCAGAGCCATTTATGGTTTAGGCAGTCGCGATTCTTTGCGAAATTTGTTTAAAGAAATAAATATACTTACTGTGCCATCGGAATATATATATCAGAATATAATGTTTGTTAGAAAAAATATTCATAATTATAAAAAGAAAAGTGAACTGCATAATATAAATACTAGGAATAAAAACAAACTTTAGAGTGCCAGTGCCAGTGCCAGGCTTTAGAGTAAGCAAAACTAATAAATCATTTTTAGGAAATTGTATTAGGTTTTATAACAAGCTTCCTACTCAAATTACTGATCTGCCTGACACAAGTTTTAAAACACATATTAAACGTATACTTATGGCTAGGGGTTATTACACCACTAAAGAGTACATCGATGACAAAGACGTCTGGCTCTCACTTCCTACCTGCACATTGCTCGCTGGAGATCTTGTAGCCATATAGACATTACTGACCTGCTGTGTTACGTGAACTATCTGTGAATGATTGCTATCATATACTTAATTTAAAATTATTGACTCTGTCTCAAAATGAATAATGTTATTGTTTCGAAGTTTTTCTTTTGTATACCTAAATATAATCTAAAATAATAAGCATTCAGACAACCGATCGAGCATATATTGTGTTTGCCTACTAAATAATTACTCTAATTGGACCAAATCCCGTGTTCATGCCCGCTTGAGTATGTTTCGCCGGACCGTCTCAACTGGGTCGTGTTGAAACCGGTAGTAGATGAACCCACTGAGTTTGTTTCGCTGGGTCTTCTCAGTTGGGGCGCATTGGATCCGGTGGTAGCATTAAAGCGCGACCGTCGTTATTAACACAAGGTCCGTCATAATAATAATACCTTTAATATAGACAGAACCATTGACAATATGTAGTAAAAATATTAGACGTAAACTAGATAATTAAACATAATCTCTTGACAATAACTTGATACGAGCTAGCTAAATATCATTTCTGTAATAAAATAAATTTTATAAATGTTTTCATACAAGATGTACCTAAATATCTATGTTACTAGAAATAATATCTAATGTATACAACTATATAACTACAAACATGTTCTGACTATTTACAAGCGCTTTTTTAAAGTCTACGTGAATAAAAACCTTTTTTATTTTATTTTATTTTATAATGATGTTTATTACCTGGAGTTTTCTTCCCCACCTCACTTAAATGTAACTATCGTTTAACTCTATCACAAAGTCACATGTCATCGAGGTGTTTCAAAGTTTCAGTCTGCGGAAGTACATCTCCAACGTTTTCAACGAGAAAATTACAGCATCTAATCCGGTATTGATATATTTTGCTGTCAATACAATGTTTGTACAAGTCATGTCGTTAACTTCCGCTGGGGCAGAAGTTTCTGGAGTGGCAAACACAAAGATGTAGGCAACGTAGACGTGGCAAGACGCAGCGTGGGCAGACCCTCTGCAAGGTGGACCGATGATCTTGTGAGGGTCACTGGAAGCCGCTCGATGCGGGTAGCAAGACCGGCAATTGTGGTGATCTTCGGGGGAGGCCTTTGTCTAGCGGTGGGAGACTTCCAGCTGATATGATAATCATAGTAAATAATGCTTATCACCTTCCATATTGCTGAGGTAAGTTGAGTGATTTGCCAGATACGTTTATTATTAACCCGCGTTAAATTTTATAAATTATTAAGGCTCCTCCCCCCGAGGGGATAGCGTGATAATATGTAGCCTATTTCTGACCCGATTTTATTATATGTATAGATGAATTATTACTAATACTGTAGTTTTCGTTCCCTAATTTAATTAGTTTACCGATACAGCCTATTTTTGCCTCGGTGATAGTTAAGCATTATCGTAGCAATTTTTTTAAATCTGTTCAGTAGTTTAAGAGTTTATTTGTTACAAACACAAATATAAAGATACGAAAATACAATTTTTCTCTCTGTATGATGTTAGTATAAATAAAGAGAAGAGTTGATCAGAAAATTAAAATACTGAAGAAGTATTTTTATATCTAGTTATTTATTTTATTATATTTTTATTATTTAGTTTTACAAGAAGTTATATCATATAGATATAACTAAATTTTTCATATAATCATCAATTTTTATTCGAAATATTTTTATTCCTAATCGACAGTAGCAACTGTTTGATTGAAAAAGTACTTGAGAACCTGAACTAAATAATATAATTCATATCATCATCAACATTAAGTATAAAATTAATTCTAGTGTAAGTTTATAGTATAAAGCTTTTCTAGTTGTAAAACATATAAACTTTAATATTTTTATCTGTATTGTGATATATGGTATACTGTGGGATACTTTAGTCATTAAAATTATTTATAAAGTCATTTAGAAAAATATTTAATCTACGGAAAAAATATTAATCACTTTGAAAATACGCGATTGTATTTCAGCCAAATCATAAAGAAAATCTCTTACTTTTTAATTGGACAGCGCCAGTGTGGCCCTAAAACAAATCAAAACCTTCAAACTTTACAAACTTATATTTACAGCTGAACCAAAAATGTCACTTCTCTCTCAAAAGGAAAATATTTCTCTCTGAACTGCAATTTTAAATTTGTCTTTCTTTGCAATTTACCCTTCATAAACACTCTGTTGTTAGCCTCAGTGCCCCACAATTGTCTTTGAATCATTCTTTTGTGTGGAAAATACGAGTAATGTATATTGTAAAGCTCTGGGATATTTTTAAAGTTCGTAGAATTCATAATAAGTAGAATAAGAATTTTCGCGGAGCATAGGAAGGGATGAAGAGGAAATTACAAATTGAAAATAGATCTTTTAATCGAATTACGGTATTAATTATGCACGGTTTTGGTCGTTATTTTTTTAATAATAAGAAATCTTTATTTCACTAAAATACACATAGTAGTTACATAATAATTATAATATAACATATTACGCAAAATCGTTGACGTGCTGCCCTCCTAGATAGGCTACTAATTAGCCTGTCTTAAGGGGAGACAGTGACGTATCCAAGGAAGTAAATTTATAATTATTATAATTCGTATTTTCTTTTGAAGTGACGAAAAATTCAAATCAAATCTCTTTATTTGTAAAATATGGGTAGATGTTAAGATATTACATATAATTTGTCCTAGACCATATTTTACCTTTAAAGGTGTGCAAGTTGTTTCAAGATAGGTGGCATCTACCTATCACATATTGCATTGATATTATTGCATATTTAATTAGGCAGCCCTACATTCAATTATATATTAATTACGCCAGTCTCATTCTACTACTCATATCATGACATTCACCACTATCTTTGAATTCACTTGACACAAAGACCTAACAATCCATTAAAATAAATTTGAGGAATTTTGTGGTGGGTACAATGTTTTGCAGATATATCATGGGTGCGCTTGACGTGACAAGAGCCGTACGGTTATTTTTCCGTACAAAATGTTTCTACTTTTTGTGTACCATTTGATGTTCTACATTCATAGACAGTTTTACCTCCTTGAGCTTCAATACTTAAGTTTAAACACCTAATCAATCCCTTCAGCAATGTTACTATTGACCATTACTTTTTAAGAAATATATCACAGATTTTTCTTTTAGACTATGAATTAGAAAAAAGCATTCCCTATTGATAAAAACATAATTGCCATGCACCTAAATTCCGTATATCTATATAAACCGTAAATGAAATCACATGTGATGTATGAGTCCTCTTTAAATATTTGTTTTATTTTAATTGACTGCACGTGTGGCGCAGCTAAGACAGTCGCCTCGCCTCGTCGTGTCGCGGGTTCGAGTCCCACGCCGGACAACTATTTGTGTCTTAAATAGTTTTTCTGCGTCTGGATTTAATTTGTGTCCGTCTATTATATGTTTGTAAAGTACCTCGTGACACAGGGATTAGAAACCCAAGTGCAAGCGTTGTATTTAAAAAAAAATATATATTTCAAGCGTCTACCTGTTACTGTTTTACAATATCTAGCGAAAAAGAGCAAAAATATAATTTTAATTCTATGGAGCCCTCTTAAATATTTATTTTATTCTGTATTTTAGTATTTGTTGTTATAGTGGTAACAGAAATACGCAATCTATGAAAATGTCAACTACCAATCACGGTTCTTGAGATACTACTTGTTGACAGACGGACAGACAGACAGCGGAGTATTGACAATAGGGTCCCGTTTAACGCTTTAAATAAATAAATTAAAAAAAAAGCACTTCTTCACGTATATTAAAAAAGCACCACAAATAGTCAGAACATGTTTGTAGTAATATATTTAAGTAGGTATACATAATTATTTCTAGATACATACATATATTTAGGTACACGAATTGTTAAAACATTTATAAAATTGATTTTAAAATAGTAATGAAATTTAGCTAGCTTGTATTAAGTTATTGTCAAGGAGATAATGTTTAGGTTTAATTATCGAAATAGTTTAAGCTATATTTTACTACTTATTATCTGAATGGTTCTGCCTATATTAAGGTACGAATTAAATATTATTATTATGACGGACCTTGTGTTTCTAACGACGGTCGCGCTTTAATACTACCCCCGGATCCAATGCGTCCCGGATACGGAACCCTACAGAAAAACTTTTGCATTTGAATTGATAACCTCCTCCTTTTTAAGTAGGTTGAAAATAATAATTGCGTCAAATAAAGTCACGGAAATATGCGAACCATTTCCACAAATTGAGTCACACAATTCATTTACCGTCACATTAAACCGAGGTTTAGTAATAATGTATCATATGCAAAGGAGTCATATAATTGTGCGAGACAGTAAAATGGATCCCAATTGTGTTTTAACTGCTTGTTGGAATTTATGTAACAGCTTTGTTAAAGACGAAATGCGAATGGGCATGGGTATTGTAATTTGGTTCTTGTAAAGTACGAATATTAACTCTACATTTGAAATATGTATCATATGTTGAAATAAATATGGTATGGGCAGTGGTAAAAGCAAATTATACATAAAATACTCTTTATTGTACACTAAAGAACATAATATCATAAAATACAGGTATTAAATATTGCTCTGGAGGGAAGTAGAACTATTCTTATTCATAATATAATATATAATATTTTGTAATATAATATTTTATAATATAACATATAATATTATTATTAAATTCGTTGCGGGATCCAAGACAGTCAAAGCGATTCCCGGGGACATGCCTGAGCTTCACCGCTCAGCGTCATTGTGTGCCACTGTCGGTCCTAGCTTATAGGAGTTGCAGTGGTGAAATGGAGGGACTAGTGTATCAATCAAAATAAAAAAAAAATATGTAGTGTTCATTCCACTAATTGCCAGTTCAAGCCGGCACCGCTTCCGCGCCCGCTATAAAATATGTACATGCAAGAAGGACAGTATAAACATGCAAATTACATACGCCGGTGGGATACCCAATACGTGTTTCAGTGGCCCACGGACCATTTTCGAGGGATGCTTACCCGTTGTCTAATGGCTATAACAGGGACCGACAAGTTCACGTGCTCTCCGAAGCACGGAGACGTCGAGACGCTGTAGTGTCCATAAATTCGTTTTATTATTGGTACCCAAAGCAAGCCAAAATCAAACTTGTCAGACAAATAAAAAAAATACTGGCCGAGTGCGACTCGACTCGCGCATTACATTATCTATATAAAGCTATTACGTAAGCCATACATCTCTTAAAAACAAATCCGAATATCAAAGTTTTAATAACGATGGTGCCGTCGCTTTATATTACAAATAAAACGCAAATCGCATCACAACGAATTTACCGTTACATCACACATACTAAGTTAGAAGCCGTCGGAAAATAAGTTCAGACACGTAGGTCGAACACAATTAATGAGTTATATAATAATAATAGTATATCATATAACCCACCGATTGTATTTACAAAATTCCGCAAGAAATAAGATCTATAAATATAATAATAATATTATTAGAGAGGTAGGGCATAGCGTTCATTCGCTCAAAGAGCAGCCCGACTGGGGACGTACCTCCACCTTACGGAAGACATTCCTTTATAATAACATTAATAATTTTAATGTTGTGTTTCCGAGTGTGAGTAAGGTCACCAGAGCTCATTGGGGTGAGGGGAAGGGTCAGCAACACTTGTTTGCTGACTCTAAAAGACGGGACAACGCACTCGCGACTCCTCTGGGTCGCGAGTGTCCATGGGCGGCGGTGATCACTTACCATCAGGTGACCCACTTGCTCGTTTGTCGCCCTCTGATATAAAAAGAAATAAATCGCTGTCTGAAAAAAAACAACTTAGTACACTATTGTCAGTTTTTACAAAATTAATGTGATTGATTGTCTTTAAAATACGAATTATTGTTGTAAATAATGAATTAACGTAAAAGCTCCTATTACCGCCAGTTTTAGCTGTCTTAGGATTCACTTTAAAAAAATAGATATAGGCTGTTATGTTAGAAAAGATGTTATAATTTTTATTTAATCTCAACAAAGTATTCTTTGCAATTCAGTACTTAAATTCAATATTATATAACGCAATAATTTCTAAATAATTATTTAATCAAAAAGAGTAGTTGATTCTATTACCGACCTATAGTATGCGGCAAGATTCTATTACCGATTTTTCTACTTCTTTTACCGACCGCTACTGTCACTTCTTCTCTACTATTAAATAAAATAAAAAATGTTTTTTAAGGTATATATTATATAATAACAATAGTTATGAGATCACCATTATTACAATATGAACATATTTATTTATTGCAACGCTCAGAGAACTTACTTTTTGTTGTTTTAATTAATTAAAAATGTAACCAATCTCAGAAAACAGTCTTAAAATAATTAAAAGCTTACTTTTTCATTACCTACATACTAATTATATATTATAAATCAATAACAAAAATATTTTATCTGTAATACAATCACAAAATACCTTTATAATAGGTTAATTTTATAATAACACATTTATAATTCGCTCAATACAGAAGCCGACCCCAAGATGCTTGGGATTAATAAGGCTAGGAGAAGAGAGAGAGAGAGAGACATTAATCAACGATATAGAATTTAGTTCTTCGAAAGAAGATTTAAAAAGTTACATGGCCCTCATTCTCTCCTGCCATTTTATTTGATTTGAAAACATATGAAATGTAGCCAATGCCATGAAGCCATGAATGAAACTGGATAGCAAATATTATTTTACATTAATAATATGGCCTGTGACAAAATCTCTCAAAACGTCACGTTAGCAAGAAATAAGCCAATTTGTTCAAAAATATACATTTTGTTTTTGTGTACTGTAATACTACCAAAATATCGTCATAGCTGTGAGTCGGTAATAGAATCACGTATGAAGGTATATTCTATTAGCGACCAATAAAATTAATAATAAACAGATAAAATATCCGTTTTATGGAATACTGTTAAATTCGATCTCATTACTATATTATTTTTTTAGTCTCAGTTAGTCATTTAATTCAGCTAATAATGGTTATTTACAGTATAATATCGTTATAATAATAGGGATATTGTCTAACGTTGAATCGAGTTTTACACAAAAACTTTAAGAAATAGCTGTGTCGTTAATAGAGCTAACGAAGTAAAATAATTTTAAGAGTTGAACAAGAAAAAATTAAAATCGAATCAGGTAGTTTATAATAGATATTATTTAAAAATACTTAATGTTCTCAAAATTTAACAACGCCATGGGTCGTTATTAGAATCAAGTTTTAAAATTCGGGTTCTATTACCGCCTTAAATTGAAACATGATTTTATGACACAAAAACCAATAAGAAGTATTATATCAAGAGTTAATTTAGAAAACAAATATATACGTTACAGTTGTAATGTAATAGCAAGAAGACCAATCCATTCTTAGTGTGTTATTTTCCTTAAGTAATATTTAGGTGTACTTACGTGGCCGGAGACGCGACACTATGAAACATGCGTCAATTTCGGGTGCGTCCCACTCATTGTCAAATTATTTCTTTTACTGGCTATTTACACACATAAACTTTAATCTTTTTGCTGCCCAACTAAAATAAATAACTAATTTTTAAAGTATCACATTCTGGAACCCTATATTATGTCTAATATGAGTGATTTAAAAATTAGATCGTTAATAGAGTACACTTTTTAGGGGGTCGTTAATAGGAGCTTTTACGTTACTATAAGAATGATTCCAGAAATGAAACCGAAACCAAAATGTATTAGCTACTAAAATGTTTGTATTTTTGCCCGGGCAAATTATCCAAAAAATAAAAAAAACCTGGAATCCGGACACAGCTCAACATATCGGGTTAAATTTTAAATCCAAAAAGGATACAAAAAATTAATTAACTACCTAAATTATTTCAAGTGATTTTTTGATTTTTCTGATGTGTTGATAGTTATTTAAGATGGAGAAAAAGAAATCAATACTGTTCAAATCGGCAAATCCATTCTTGAGTTGTAAACGTTGTAAATAACCTGACTTTGTTTTATATATATACTAGCTGTGCCCCGCGGTTTTACCCACGTTAAATTTGATAAATTAACACAGCTCCTCCCCTGTAGGTGATAGCGTGATAATAAGTAGCCTATATGTTGACCCGATCTCTTAGTAATATTCATGCAAAATTTGAAGTTAATCCATGCAGTACTTTTTGAGTTTAGCCCGGACATACATACAGACAACCAGACAAAAATTCTAAAAACTATATTTTTGGCTTCGATATCAATTGTAGATCACGCCCCAAGTATCCTTTTAAAAAAATATTCAATGTACAGTTTTGACTTTCCTACGATTTTATTATATGTATAGATTTGTAAATAAAACTACGAGAGAGACCGTTGGATTGTGGATGTAGCAGTCTCGAGTTCAATCCCAACGGAGAAGCTAAATGTCGTGAGCAAACCTACATGCCTGAGAGGTCTCCAGAATTTCTTGGTGGCATGCAAAGTTCGCCAACCCACATTAGCCAGCATGGTGGTCTATGACCTATTAATCCTCACAGTGCCTCACATGGAGAGGGGCTCATTGTGAAAGGAGCCCTTTTCCCTGTAGTAATATAATAAAACATGGTTAGTAAGAAACATCGTTCTCCTTTTTACACTCTTTATATTAGCTTCACTTGTATGTTTGTTTCGAATCTTTTGGGCGCGATTTTGACTCACTTTAAACGGTCAGGGGCACTACCGGCTAAGTTGCTGAACATCGATTCTAAAATGGCGTTCAAATAAATAAAGGTTAAAAATGATTCGGGGCCATTTATGACGTCACGTGCGCTCAAGGAAGCCGATTTAACGTTTGATTCAGTTATTTTTAACCTTTATTTATTTGAACGCCATTTAAGAAATCGATGTTCGGCGACTTAGCCGGTAGAGCCCCAGATTTCATTCAAACTGTGTAAATTTATCGAAGACCGATGACAACATGTACACTTATTTTGTTATTTCCAAGTATAGACTGTAACCATATAAATATTAAGTGGCTCAGAATACAAAATGTAATTATGGTTCTCGGTATTGAGAATACGTCTCTGAATAAAAATAAATTCAATCATAGAATTCAAATCATCATCAACATCAAATATAGAATTAAATTCTAGTGAATGTTTATACTATAAAGTTATCTCACTGTAGTCCCAGCTTACCTGCAGACAACAATTCTTAAAATATTTTGTAGCATTAAGTTAAATCAGTTCATAAAGGCAAGCTATCTTCATCTTAACTGTTACCCAAATCTAATGTAAATGGACTTTATGGTGTAACAACACAATGTACAGACGCCAGCACATCAAGCTACCCGAATCTATCGAATTTCCTCAATTGAAAGTGAACCTTATGCTTATGTGAGAAAGTTGAACGTTGTTGAAAGTTGAATTAAAGTTGACGTGTAAAACGACTTGTATTAGTTTTCACGAAGATGTGCTGACATCGGTACATAAGGACTTTCAAATTTTATATCAGTATTGTGATGTGTATATACTGTGGGAAACTAAATTACTTTTGTATATATCATCATCATCAACTCATCAGCCTAAATATGTCTACTGCTGGACGTATTTATACCTATTATTATATATATTACAGCTTACAACAAACAGTGTCCGTTAACAGCTACTTAAGTTTGAAACAAACTGTGTCGAAGCCATTAACTCCCACCTTCAAGAGACTCTTAAACAATAGTTAGCAAAAACACGAAATTATTTATGAGTTCAAGTAAAAATATGACACTGCACTTAGTAAGCAGTGTCAAATATAAGTTTTGTTTATTTTGGAAAATCATTTTCTACACAACTAAATTGACTTATTTAAGTATTTAGCATTTTGTATAACTAACTCATTAATTACGAAAAAAAGAAAAATAAACATACAAATACAATATTTATTTATTGCGAACACAGGGGCTCCACCGGCTAAGTCGCCGAACATCGATTTCTTAAATGGCGTTCAAATAAATAAAGGTTAAAATGACTATCAATAGTTAAATTGGCTTCCATGAGCACATGTGACATGTATATGGTCCGGAATCGATTGTCAACGTTGAAGCCGATTTAACGATTGATTAAATCATTTTTAACCGTTATTTATTTAAACGCCATTTAAGAAATCGATGTTCAGCGACTTAGCCGGTAGAGACCCAGGTAGATAATGTACATTTAAGGGTGATAGTAAAATGTTTATAGTATTACGGCCAACCTGTTAGAGCATGCAACTGGATTATATTTTGTTAAAATTTTCGTAATATTAGAAACAATGCAATAGTAAATTTTAATTTAAATTACAGTAAAAATGTCACACAATTAAATTAGAAGATATACACATGTCAATATTGCGCATTATATAGACGTCAATCATATTATGTTCATGTCAATTAGCAAATAAATGAACTAAGTAGCCTAAGTCGTCAAGATACATCAATACACAAATTATCAATTTACATATTTGAGCCATTATTATAATTTACATTACATACCATTATCTAATAAATATTCACTAATGGTATAATAAACCTTATTAATTAAAAACTCCGTCAAAAGCTTTTGAATTTCATATTGTTACATTCTAATATTATATGTTTGGCAATTTGTTGTAAATTTTTGGTGACATGCCTATAAAGTTATTGTTATATACGGCTATTTTGTGGAGTCTAAAGCGTATTTTATATCTGTGTCTTATACCGCTGAGGGTGTCAAAAATAAAAAAGTTACTTTTTACAAATGTGGCAACTTCGTAGATATATAGGCAAGGTAGAGTAAACTTTGAAAAAACATAGTTTAAATAACCTCAGTTTAGGTCGGACCTGTAAATTGAGCAAAATATAAAAGACACTTATCCTATGGGCAGTGGTTACCCTAGTGTCAGAGTTGTTCAAACCGCCCATTAGCCTCTGACATGGCTTAACGACAAACGTTGCCTAATGATTACAATAGGGACCGACAGCTTACTGTGTCCTCCGAAGCACAGAAACACTCAGAAATAATACCACTTTGGCGGTCACCCATTTATGGACTGACCGGTGCGGTGGGTGGTAGCATATGGTTATGAGCGCCTCGTTACTAAACTTAAATAAATATTATATATATTACTATACTGAAAAAAAGAACAAGAATACTTAAAAGCTTCTCAAAGAGATACCATAAAAGCGAAAACTGTAACTGAAAGTAAACAATATAACGAAGGTCCCAATCTTTACTATAACACTCCAATCGAATGAAAAATAGATTTGGCCAATTCGGCCCAGAAGAAGTGTCACCAATAAAAAACGCATAACAAAATATTCGTTGAACCCTAAAAATCCTCTACCTTTAACAATCTTCCGAAAAAAAAGGTTATGTTAGATGTCCCCTCTTTTGCCCGGTCGTCATAATGCTCCGGCAAAAACTGACAATGCGTATTAGGTTCCCTCTCACGTTTCTCGTATGGACGAAGCTTAAATAACGCATCCATACGTACAGACGCCAGCACATCAAACTACCCCAGTCTGTCAAATTTCCCCAATTGAAACTGAACCTTATGCTTTTGTGATAAAGTTGAAAATCTATAAAAGAAAATTGACAGATTGGGGTAGCTGGATGTGCTGGCGTCTGTACCTCTGTTACAATTGTAACTGAGCTTTTTCTCTAACAAAATGTGAAATCCATTTTTGTTCTGCTCGAACCAATTTAGATTTGAAGCGATGATTTTTTGGAAAATAATTTTAAATCGAACGTTGAGGATGAGAGATTAGATACGAGAATCCGGTTTCAATAATTGAAACGCCATTTTTGTTTATTAAAATGAAACAGATGGTATTTTTGTATTACTTTCGCCTTTTATACTTGACCCTCTAAATCAAAAGCAGGGTAAATAAATTCTATTACAGTGGTCTTAAGGCCTACCTTTCAAATAATAAGTCATGTCCCCGCATCCGACTTGAGTGAGATAATAATGATAATAATAATATTAACGAATTTTATTGTTGTACAACCCATGACTGCGGGAATTCACGAACAGAATATTTTTAATCTCAAAAATGGGAAATCATAAATTTGATCGTCCGGCGGGTCTCGAACCTGCACCATCTACCAATCCTCCGGAAGGGTGTTAGCAAGGGAATCCTAAATTTGATCTAACAGTGTGTATCGTTCGTAGCTTAACGCAGAGCCCCGGATTGGTAGATGGTGCAGTTTCGAGACCCGCCGGACGATCAAATTTATGATTTCCCATTTTTGAGATTAGATAAACGCTTTGCATTGCGAATAATGCTTTAAAATTAAAAGAATATTTTTATTTTTATAAAGAACGACTTTATTAAATAAATATATTTATTTTATACAAAGGAAAAGTAACACAACAAGAATAAGTGTGTCACCTGATGGTAAATGATTCGTGAACACTTGCAGCACCAGAGGCGCAGCAAGTGCGTTACCGGCCTTAAAGAATTAAATATGCCCCCTTATTGAAGGTTGCCATGTTATATATAGATCGAAAATACCTCCGCACTTAATTGATTCCACAGAGTCGTAGTGCGCGGTAAAAAGGTGAACTAGTTGAAATTTCCACTTTGGCGCCTATTTTGGGAAAGGAAAATTGTGGTGCCCAATTTGTTACAAGTTCTTTCTGGAGCGTCTAACATGGAAGTGCAATATTTTGCAAGCTTGTCAGGACGTGGTAAATTGTATGTCGGCCAGTCTCTTCGCAACTACAATCAATGTCTTTCTCGTTTTATGAGCATTACTATTCATAATTAAAATGCAATATGTAGTATCAGTAATCCTCATTTGAAGACAAAATATAATAATATCCTGGGACATTATTTACGCACGGCCATCTGATCCCAAACCAAACAGAGCTTGTATTATGGAAACCATATAACTGATATACTACATATACTACTTTTATTTTGTAAATACATACTTATATAGATAAATTACACCTAGACTCAGGACAAAGAGACATGTTAATGCACACAAATTTCTATCCTAGGTGGGGATCGAGCTCACGACCTCCGACGTGAAAAGCAAGCTTTTGCCAACCACGCCAACAGGCCTCTCGAGCTTGTAAAGCCACCGGTCCTACATCTGAACTCTTTTTGGTCTCATAAGCTAGCAATTACATCGGATTATGAGTAGAAAGTATACTATAAAATGTACCGGACAGCTGGCTAATCTCCATTGTGACTAGTCACCATGACCGTAAATCTACTAGAAGGACACATACTACCATTAATATAATATTTATTTTTATGGTATTCGTATAAGAATTGCCAAGCTGAAGCAGTGGGCAAGGCACATAGCTCGTGGAGGCGACGGCCGCTGGGGCAGAAATGTTCTAGAGTGGCGACCACGAACCGGAAGACGCATCGTGGGCAGGCCCCCTTCAAGATGGACCGATGATCGTGTGAGGGTCGCTGGAAGTCGCTGGATGCGGCAATTGTGGAGATCTTTGGGGGAAGCCTTTATCCAGCAGTGGGCGTCTTTTGGCTGATATGATGATGATGATATTCGCTGTCTCGATCAACCTTACGTCACATTTTCATTAGTATATAAATTATCTAAACAATTCGTCGTAGTGCTTTGAGTAAGACTGATCGACCAATGTTATCCACTGGTCGATATTTGTCATGCAAAGAGTCAATATGTACCGTGGTCACCATGGACTTAGGAAATATTTTTGAAGTGAAAACTTCTTTATGTGCGATAAGAACTTTTTGGGTGAACAAAAATCATAGAACTCACGTCATCGTCACCGAACGTTATCCATGAGCGGTATGCTATACATATGTAAATATATTCTGCGCAAATATTACTGCGTTTATAAATTGTGCGGGAGTATTGTGTATACATGTGTACTTTTTTGGTGAACAACAAGCGTGAAAGTCATGTCATTGTAATCGTACGGTTCCCGTGAACTTTAAGTATGTATAATGTGTATATATGGTCATAGATATACGTTCTTGCGTTATTAGTACACATATATACAATGAGTATATATTTTAATGCCACTTCAGCAACTATTATATTACGGATTAGAGATTATTTAACGTAAAAAATTGTTTTTAATTCCAACGGCAGGCCCCAAATACTGTCTCAGTTGTTTTCAAAATCTCGATAAGATTAAAGATTCGAGCAAGCTATCCTTCTACGATAATTTGATGACCGAGGTCACGGGGCAGAGATAGCTCATCTAGAAATAAAAATATTCGATGCAATTATTTCATAATTTTTTTTTCTCTGATGGTATCTCTCGAAGTAGGGAGATACAGACTAAACCACTAAGGCGGCCACCAAAATCTAAAGACAGACCTAGCCTAAAAGCTTAACCATGCCAATTACTTACACCGTAAGCGCATTAATGGTGTTGAAAATATCATAAGTATGTAGGGTCCCATTAACTAAAACCATAAAACCAGATGACAAAGCAAATACAATCAACGCAACCAAATAAAGGCTCAAATTAATTAGCCCTCAGTTACGGCATCAAAATAAGCTTCAGTGGGATCCCCTTTTTAAAATTCAACTCCCATTTTTTGTGCTACAGAGTTCTTTTGCGCCAATTCGGAGTTCGATGGTGCTCTCGCAACAGTATTAGCATATTAATGAACGGGAGGGAACTAACATTTGTAATTACTTTTGTCCTGACTCTGCGAGTTGTGCCGGTAACAAAGACCTTTTATCTGAGCGAAAAAATTGGGTGGGCTTAATTGCAAACGCGTCTTTTGGTGGTGTGCGAGATGTGATTGTTGGATGCTTAGTCGCTGAAACAATTTACATTTAATTTAAATAAAAATACAATAAACCAAAATTCTATAAATTGATATATATTTCGGACCACACGCGGTCTACTCTAGCTGATTATAAAGAACTCTATATGGAGCGAGTTAAGCTAAAAATCCATATCATCATGTCAGCCAAAGTGCGTCCACTGCTGGACGCACTTTGGCTTCCCAAAGAAAAGCCTTCCCAAAGAATGGGGGATGTGCCATAATCGCCACGCTTGGCAGACGGGTTGGCGATCGCAGTTTGGTGGTTAGTTCATAGAAAAAAAAGCGCTGCTGCCCGTTCTCTGGTGGGTTTCACTCGGACGAGGGAAACTCTACGCACCCACGGGATGAGATGGGGTTATGATATTCTATGCCATCACCACACAGCAATTATTATAATAAATCGAATAAATATAATGTGAATTATTTCTGTCAGGAATGTAACATAAATCGATAAAATTCCTATTGAATAACATTTCATATTCCTTGAAATGCCAATTTTTCTTCTGAGTATGAGCCGTACTAACACAAACTTTCTATTCTATATAAATACATATTATTTATTATATTATATTCTGAGGTAAGTATGCAATGATACGTGATCGGAGAATTAAAATTTCATGCATCAAACATTATATAAGAATGCATTTCTGTACCAAACAATGTTCTAGGAACGCTAGTAAAACCACGTACCCAATTATCGATAATCGTTTTTAATATATTTGGACTAAGTGCTATTTATTACGATATTGCTTTTATTAAAAAGGTATAAAAAAAAACATAATCGTAAATTTTATTGTAATACGTCGACGGCGCAACTTTAATAAAATACATGGGGTCGTTTTGTGGAAAATTTATTTTTGCATACTTTGCTGCTTGTAGAAATGTGTTTATTGCGTACTTACTGTATAAATATGTACTTGACTTTTTAAAAATTATAGTCCACTATTTAATTTTTCGATGTTCTAGTCTTGGTCATAGTGAATGCAAAAAAGAGTTTTACGTTTTTCCGTGCCTTATGAAAAAATCTATATAATAAATAGATATTTATATTAGAGTAAGAATAATATTACCTCCTCGTTTTTTCAATACATTCCAATCCTATAGTGATAGGTAGTAATCCTTTACACTTTGATGGAACTTAAGTAGACTTTTTGCTTGATGTACTGTTATTGGACAGGCATGTTGGCGTGATTAGTAAATGCTTGATTGTCATGCCGCAGGTCGTGGGTTCGATTCCCACCCAGGACAGATATTTTTATACATTTAAAAAAGAGTAGTACTGTACATATTATATTAGCTATCTGATCTCCCATGTACAAGATATGCTTAGTCTGGGATCAGGTGGCCGAGTGTGGATAATATCCCTGGATATTTATTTATTATTGGCAGCGCATTCCACAAAAAATCACTCTGAACTAAGAAGGATTTATTAAGGAAATGCGCTGACTGTAGTGCAAACATTTTCTTTATAACATAAATCACATAATAATATGCGTCTCAAGGCATTGAGAATAAAAACAAATTTATTCTTAACACATTGTTACCACAACTTATACAACTATAATAATTTAAATGATATAGGCAGTCTTATCCATTACTAAAGAAATCAACTGGAATTACAGAAACCTACCATAAAGGCAAAGGCTTTTCAGACTGAAATAAACCATTACCTAACCATAAACAAAAAACATTAATGAACCAAATTCAAAATTCAAAATTCAAAAGTCGTTTATTCCGTTAAAATATTACATTTGTGTGGAATCGTCAATTTTTTTTTACCCTACCGTGCAGTGCATGACGTGGCAGCTACTGAGAAACACTGCCAGAAAACTCAGTAGGAATCCTTTTTTAAAAATATATATTTCTTAAATAAATTTACATTGTATTTAAATGTGTTAATTTAGAGCGACTCAATCCCAAGCTGTTTTGTCACTTAAATAATCAGAAGTTTTGTAATAAGCCCTGCTACACAATTTGGCTTTTATAATTCTTTTAAACTTATTCATAGACATTTCTCGGATATCACTGGGAAGTTTGTTATAGAATCTTATACATTGCCCCATAAAAGAGTTACTTACTTTGTGGAGACGGGTGGTATGTAACACAAAGTTATGCTTATATCGAGTATTTATATTATGAGTATCACTCCTTTTACAGAAGGAGTCTTTATATTTATGCATATAAATTAGATTCTCATATATATACTGACATGCTACAGTCAGAATGTTAATCTCTTTAAACTTCTCTCTCAAAGATTCTCGCGGACCAAGTTTATATATTGCTCTTACAGCTCTTTTTTGCAATACAAATATGGTGTTAATGTCCGCAGCGCTACCCCAGAGAAGAATTCCATAGGACATTATACTATGAAAATAACTGAAATAAACCATTCTAGCTGTATCCACATCAGTAAGCCGTCTTATAGTTTTAACAGCATATGCAGCAGAACTTAATTTGCCTGATAGTTTTTCTATTTGTGGGCCCCATTGTAGTTTTGAATCAATTGTGATACCCAAAAACACAGTTGACTCAACAGGGGTCAATCCAGCTCCATTAAGCTGTACATTGGTAGCCACCTGTTTCACATTAGGTGTAGAGAATTTTATGACTTTAGTTTTCTTGTCATTTAGCAAAAGATTATTAGCATTAAACTTTCCGCATTCCAAGTTTCTCACATCAGCTCAACTTATACACCTACAAAAACCTTGTATCTAAATGATATATATTTTACCTAAATATAAGCCTAAGAAATAATAACTGATCCAACAAACTTTCCTTCTCCAACTTTCTAGCTCAATGGCTTCATTTACTTACTAAATTGTTACAAGCGCAGTAAAAATCCAGGTGGAAGAATCGTTTCATAGGAATAAAATGTAATATACTTACAGGGTTTTATGGCGAAGAGTATGTTCAGTCAGGTTTTGCAAGGGATGGAATTGAACTATCAATCGGTGGAATTTGTTTCGGAGTACCTGATATGTTTTACTGGAATATTCTACGGTTTATGCACAAATGGCAGGTTAATTTTGGAACTGTTGTTGGCGAAAAGTGATTGGTAAAAAGCGGCCAAGTGCGACTCTGACTCGCCCATGAAGGGTTCAGGTTATTCAGTTTAGAAAAAAAATTATACTAGCTACTACCTCGATATCATTTTTGAAGACCTATCTCAAGATACACCACATGTATGGATTTGATGGAAAAAAAATGTTGAGTTTCAGTTCTAAGTATGGGAAACCCCCAAAATTTATTAGTTTTTTTTTAAATTTTCTGTAAATCTTAATGCGGTTCACAGAATACGTCTATTTACCAAGTTTCAACAGTTTTTTTCTTAGTTTCGGAAAAAAGTGGCTGTGACATACGGACGGACAAAAAGACACGACGAATCCATAAAGGTTCCATTTTCTGCCATTTGGCTACGGAACTACTGGTGCAACTTTGGCACAAAAAAGGGACCAAATTGTTGAAACTCAGTTCATATGTTAACAATCCATGAAACTGAACCAATTCAACAAAACAGTTTTAATAAAAAAAAAGTTGGCTCGCCATCCAAAATGCTTCACTTGATCGTTATTCTGTTATGGGTAAGAATTCGGTGACCTTTTAGAATAAGTTTGACACGCAAATAGTGTGAGTGTTTCGCGGACTGTTTCAATTTTATGATTGAGCTGAGGTTGTTTCATATAGGATTGTGTCACATTTGCCACGCTTGGCAAAAGAGTAAACGATCGTAGTGTGGTGGTTTAAGTATGCAGAGATACGTTGCAACCCCTTCACTGTGCCGCTAATATGGGGTGGTGATACTCGTCGCTGTCAGCTAATTAAAGAATCTACATACATACATAGACTCACGCCTGTTTCCCAGAGGGGTAGGCAGAGACAACGGATTTCCATTTGTCACGATCTTTGCACACGTCTTTTGCCTCGATTACTGTAATTATATTCTTCATACATGCTCGCCGGTTTAGGGTACTTCTGACCTGCCCTTTCTTGAGAACGTCTCCGATTTGGTCAAAGAATGTTCGACGTGGTCTTCCCCTTCCAGTTGTTCCATTCACACAGGTCAGGTATACTTCTTTGATCAATCTTCTTTCATTCATCCTCTCTAAATGGCCAAACCATCTCAGCATTCCTTATTCAATCTTTGTGACTACATCTTCTTTCACACCACAATGCTCTCTTACATCAGTATTTCGAATTCTGTCTCTCAAAGTCACACCACACTTACTTCTCAGAGCTCTCATTTCCATTGCATTTATTTTACTTTCATTCTTTTTCTGCCATACCCAACTTTCACTTCCATACATTAAAGTTGGCACTAACACTAAGAATCTAAATATGAAATAACTAATAAATACATTTCACGTTACATTATTTGATTAGCGACACGTATCGCCACTCCATCTTATCGGCACAGTGAAGGGGTAGCAACGTCTCTATGTGTACATAGGACAAGTGTGGTGTTTAAAATGTTGGACACAATTCCATTGTGAAACCTTTGACCAGCAGTGAAATGGCAAATTTTATAAGAAATAAAGATCTTGGAACAAGTAACACACTGCCATGTTATCCACAGTCCAGCAATTTTATAATTGTTTTTACGTGCTGTTGATCTTTCTTAATATTAAATAAACTCTGGTTGGTTGGTACACGTTGTTTAGTTTCATAGGCAAATTAAGCTTTTTTTTTCGGCGGCCAGTCTCAATGGAGTAGTCTCCATTGAGACTGGCCGCCGTAGGCCGGAGGACATATTGTTATTTTATGGATTTAAAAATCATTATATGCTTATAGCTTGTGCTTCGGGACTTGCCAGTTTTCAGTCATGAAATAATTAGTGTTTCCATTAAATAACATAAGACTTACTTTAATCCTGAATCGGTTGGAATGGTGTTTAGCCAATTGCGCAGGACATATTATAGTGCACAAGTGTGTGCACAAACACAGAGGCACTTTCTATTCCATCGCTCTCATGATCCGATGGGACGACTAGCGAAACGACCTGAAAGAGGTCAGGTACAGGACCGACGGCTTTACGTGCTCTCCGAGGCACGGGGGTGTAATACCGCCAACTTCCAGACTTCGGGCAGATACTAAGAAATTTATTTTTACGGAAAAATCCCAAAATCACTTTTCTCTAGACCCGGGATAGAAGCCAGGACCACATTATTTGCAGGTGAACACGCTACTGCTAGACCAACGAGACAGTCAATTCATCCATAAAATTCTAAATACTGGAATATACATACATAATACCGAAACATTGAATCGCATTTTTGCATCCTCTTCATACTGCGGTAACGACATAAAATATTCATCAAACTGCAGCGCCAATATGCAAGTTGATTGAATGATAATGCCTTTGATTCGTAAAGGCGAGCCTTTTTACGTTCAATTTATTCTTTATTAGTATAATTCCGACTGATCTGCCAGTGAAAAGGATTGAAATCAGTTTGAAAGGGCTTAAGTGGAGTTATTGCTATTTGTGTTGTAATGTCGGTCTAAAAGCATTTTATTGATACAACACGCTCATTTTATTACATGGAGTACGAATCCAATAAGTGGTTCTGTATTAAAAATGTATTAAATGGACGAGAAATTAATACATTTATAATATATAACCACTTTGATCATAGTTTAAGTAAGCTAGGTAACTTAATCATCATCCACTGCTGGACATAGGTCTCCCCAAAGGGTTCCATAGCGTCACGCTTGGCAGACGGGGTGATTGCAGTATCATGTCATAATACCGACGCCACCACAATCTGTCAAATTTCTTTTATAGATTTTCAACTTTATCACAAAAGTATAAGGTTCACTTTCAATTGGGAAAATTTGACAAATAGGGGTAGCTTGATGTGCTGGCGTCTGTTCATAGAGAGGCGCTGCTGCCCGTTTTCTAATAGATATTGCCTCGGGACGACTTCTACGTGCCCAAGGACAGTGGAGGATACATATTAGAGAATTAATCTAAACAACACACAAAAACAACAAAATACAAGAAGATCTAATGAGTTTTTATTTTTCTCTTTGCTTCAGAACGCAAGTTAAGCTATCCGTCCCGATTTTAGTCGTTTGACAAAACTCGTTAAACCATGTCAGAGGTCTTCTACAACTCTGAAACAAGGGTACCCACTTTCCATACTATAAAAAAAGAAAACATAACTAAAATGATTACTATTACACACATACTTTTAAGTACGGAACTTTTTGCAAGTTCTCCTCTATATTAGCAGAAATACTTTTTCTAATTTCCGTTTAGCTCTTGATTTCTAGAACAAAATTCTCTCTTAACATTTCAAATATTATTCACAAAGACAAAGAAATGCAGTCCAAGCCTAGCGGCCTTTTTGACCCATCTTAAAAGCCATCTACGTATCCCTTATCTTAACCCTCCAACTTTGTTCATTAGTAAAATACTAAAGGACTGTTAGAATCAAAGTTTTGATCTGGAACAATTACGCGTTTGCACACTGCTTTTACATGAGAACTAAGCTACGAAGCTTCTACAGGGTTAAGGTAACGACATGCAAAACTTTTAACCAGAGTTCATGAGAATAGCATAAAGAAAAAACTATTTAATCGTGCCAATTAATAGTGACCTTGCCCAAATTTAACCAACTATAGATTTTGTGTTTGTTTTTTGTTACTGGATTATTCGCTCCAGCAGGACTTTGATCGTACACGATCGGGGAAATCCACAATTGAGCATGCATTCTAGTTAATAATAATTGTCACGAATCGGACAATACAATATAACAATCAAAAGAAACTCACAGCAACTAATATTATACAACTTGTATGCCCTAAATTAGTGAACACAGCATGCAATTTCATGTTAAAGCTATGTACACACACTTGACATTACTTTAAAATATAAAACAATCATCATATCAGCCGAAAGACGTCCACTGCTGGACAAAGGCCTCCCCCAAAGATGTCCACAATTGCCGGTCTTGCGCTATCCGCATCCAGCGATTTCCAGCGACCCGCACAAGATCATCGGTCCATCTTGTAGGGGGCCTGCCCACGCTGCGTCTTCCGGTTCATGGTCGCCACTCGAGAACCTTTCTGCCCCAGCGGCCGTCGGCTCTACGAGCTATGTGCCCTGCCCACTGCCACTTCAGCTTGGCAATTCTTACGGCTATGTCGGTTACTTTGGTTCGCCTACGGATCTCAACATTTCTGATTCGATCTCGCAGGGAAACTCCAAGCATAGCCCTTTCCATTGCTTTTTGGGTGACCTTGAGCCGCCTGATAAGGCCCATAGTGAGCGACCACGTCTCCGTTCCATAAGTCATCACTGGCAACACACACTGGTTGAAGACTTTCGACTTGAGACACTGCGGTATTTGGGACGAGAAGATATTACGTAGCATCCCGAACGTTGCCCAGCCGAGCTAGATTCTACGAATGAATGATATAAATTCTAAATGAAATAGTCTAATAAAAAATAGACTTACTTATCGTGTGGTCAGTGGTTGTCCAATCAGATTAGTTTAATCCAACCATTAGGCCTCAGGCTACAATCGGGACTGACCGCTTAACGTGCCCCCGAAGCATGGAGACACTCAGAAATTAAACCATTTTGGCGATCACCCATCTATGTACTGACCGCGAGCCTAATTGCTTAATCTCACCAATCACCTACGGACCGATGACAGCATCTGGCTACGAACGCCTCAAAACTTCTCACCACTATAATATATTTTAGATGCACTTAGTTACCTTAAGCCTAGTACAATTTGCGAGTTGTCACAAACCTACAGAATTTTAGTTGGTAGCTGTTTAAAGGGTCGGGTAATCATGATTAATTGTATGATTATGGTAAGGGTTAGCGCGTTTAAGAGCTGAAAAGGGAGATTGAGGGTTTAGACATTGTTTACATATTCAACTTTGTGTTTAGAATGTAACGCGATCTGTGGGCAGTCTTCCTGTCACAGTTTGCACTATTCATTGTTTAGAACTGAAACTTTAAGCCCCCATGCCAAGCACAATTAAGTCATTTAAAATACGTTCAACTTTGTACCGTTTTTTTTCCCCATTATTTGAATTGATTTGTTCACTCACACCTTGTATATTCAAGCAAAAGTATGTAAAATTATTTATATATTTTTTTCTTTTTCAAATAAGACAACGCCCGCACTAGGGAATCTAATCCCTGTGTCGCGGGGTACTTTACAAACATATAATAGACGGACACAAATTACGTCCAGACTCAAAACAGCTATTTATGGGTCACACAAATACGGCGGTGTTCACTTACCATCAGGTGACACGCTTGCTCGTTTCCTTGCTATAAAAAAATAGACGACCGTTTAACATAAACTTAGCATGATTTTTATATAATTTAATTACTTAAATATTTAATGGCTATTTTTCAGAGTGTCAAAATCAAAATACGTGAAAACTTGCGACACAAATTGCGCTAAATGTCCAGATACATATAAAGGTTGTTTGTTTGGAGTAGCGTCTTAAATAATACTCACTATTTATAGATATAAACGTGTTATATAGATATATAACACGTTTATTCCACGCCCTTTATTGCGGAAACAAATTGTTTACAAGTATGTAAATAAATATGTACGTGCCATCTCATAAATAAGCAAACATTTGTATTTATCTCACGCGCCACCAAAATTGGCAAAAAAAATTGGACGAATAATGAGTGAAACGCTGTTTCCTACTAAAGGAAGGACAGCCATAAATTACGATGTACTTATGATATTTTTTTGTTATTTGTGTGCGACGTTTCCCTAGTAATGCAATCGTGTGCTCATGTTACTGATCCTAGAAAATTATAGATATGATTTTCGTGTCGAATATTTGTATCAATCTCATCTTGGGGGGATATGCCACAATCGCCACACTTAGCAGAAGGAAGCTGCTGCCAGTCCTCTGACAAATACTCCCTTGGGTCGACTTCTAAGCCCCCACGGGATGAGATGGGATGATGATATTCTGGTATTGGCCGCCGTTACCACACAGAGATTACTACATATACTTACGACATACATAGTCTATTCTGTGTCGAGGGGGTTCCAGGATTGATCCCACAGCCATTACTTTTATAAAGTGGGCAAAAAAATCATCACCATATCAGCCGAAAGACGCCCACAACTGGACATAGGCCTCCCCAAAGTCTCTACCATGCGGGTACCAAGGGCTTGAAGCGAGCCTCACAAGATCATCGGTCCACCTTGTAGCAGACCAGCCCACGCTGTGTCTTTCGGTTCGTGGTCGGCAGTCGAGAACCGTCCTGCCGCAGGTGCAGAAAGGTTTTAAGGTTTCAATTTAATTAAAATATACATACATAGACTCACGCCTGTTTCCCAGAGGGGTAGGCAGAGACAACGGATTTCCATTTGTCACGATCTTTGCATACTTCTTAAATTAAAATATACTTATGGCATATTTCTGTTATTTGTGTACGGACGCCAGCACATCACATTACTCCAACCGTCAAATTTCCCCAATTAAAAGTGAACCTTATGCTTTTGAGATAAACTTGAAAATCTAAAAAAGAAATTTAACAGATTAGGGTAGCTGGATGTGCTGGCGTATGTACTATATTAGAGCAATCGTATAGCCAAGCTAGTGTGCTAGGGAGGTTCCGAGACTGATCCTCGCGTCCATCCGTCGTCCGTCCTTTGTTCAAAGTGGGCAAAAAAAATTGACGATAATGGGTGTAACGCTGTTTCCTACCAGAAGTAATACAACTACAAATTACAATGTTCTTATGCCATTTTCCTTTCCTGTCTCTAAGTGTTTGTTAATTACCTTGCCCGAGTAGCGCAATCCTACGGTCCGAGTATTGTGCCTGGGAGATTAGAAGTTTGATTCTTATGTGAAGATTTATATTTGTATAAGAACGGAGATTCATTTTTAGGTAAAAAGCTGTCCAGCAAAATTTATTTATTTATTTATTATTATCATAATTATCATGCATCTGAGAGAACTCAGCAAATGTGTGTGATATCGACGACCTCGCTAGGATCACCCGTGGTGAGACCTTCTTTTCAATGCGATTCATGTGTGAAGTTTTCTCTTTATTGCGTGCTACCGGTTACCCATCAGTTAAATATACATATTAATATACTATACCTAACTAAATAAATAGAATTAAATATAATAAAAATACACACACACACACATAGGTATATATACATATATATAAATAGATAGAATAAATAGTTAATTACTTTGTACTTACTTGTTAAACAAAACCAAGAAATATTCAAAAAAGCATCAGACATTTTCCCGAGAAATACAAGAAAGCTGGACAGATTGGTTTTAGACACTAGGCCAAAAACTACATTATTTCAAAAAAACTCTTATGCTATGTGTATTAAAATATATAATGCAGTTCCAGATGAAATCAAAAAGTTACCCAACAAACGTTTTTCTAAAGAACTGCGCAAATGGCTTTTAAAAATGAATTTTTATTCTGTAACGGATCTTTTCACCACAAAAAAATAAATAAAAATATATAATGATACGGAAATGTACTAATTATACTGTCACCTAAAAATAATTTTATTGTAAGAAAGTAAAATGTTATTAATTTATTTCAATTATGAATAATCTAATTTGTTATTTTTAATTTTATTCATCATTATTATTATTTTATTTTGTCAATTAAGATTGTTGTGTTGTTTGTGTTTTTTTGGAAATTTTGTTTTTTATTCATACTATTTTTTATATTTTTAATTATGTCATGTCATTAATATGACAAAGTGTTATGGCTCTGTAATTTTAAATTTAAGAACTCACTGTACCACACTTTAAGACAATAAATATATTCTATTCTATTCTATTCTATTCTTAGATCATTAATATAAATCATATCGTAGTATTGTAACAATTTCAATTAATGCGCATATTTATAAATTTGCTCCTCTAATTCTTTATTACCCAACTGAGATAACCACTGCTTTATCATTACTATATATGTTTATATTTCCTTGACAATCTTATTTCTGTTGTTAAAAGGTTAAATAAATGAGGTATAAGGAAGAATAAATATTTTGCTATACAAGCCGCTCGACTGAGCTCACTTGCGCATTGTAGTATAATATTACAGATTCCACGACAGTTAGTAACATAAAAAAGCATTGTCTAGCGATTAGTGACCCTGGCTGCTAAGCCAGAGGTTGGGTTCGATCCCCACCGAGGACAAATCAATGTTTGAAGAGCAAGATTATTTGTTGTGTCTAAGTTTAATGGTCACCATAGCCCATAGGGGTAGGTTGGGCCGGTTAGTGATGGCTTAGGTGTCGCCAGGGTCAGAAACTACGCTTAAAATCAGGCAGTATGCTTTATAAAATCCGGCCAAGTACGAGATATACGGCTGTATCTTTTGATTGCGTTGGCTTAGAAGTTTTATGTTTTCACAGCTCCAAGAGACAGTAGACTTGAGTATTTGAAATAAATTCCAGCTTGATACCTCCATGCGTTCCTGAGAAAAAGGCTGTTTACAGACAGACAGACGGACGGAGAACAAAGTGATCCTTTATAGGATCACTTTGTTCTCCGTCCGTCTGTCTAGAAAAACGGAACCTTTATAGGTTCCGTTTTTCTTTCGAAGTACGGAACCCTAAAGAAATACTGGCTAATATATATCAATATGCAATTCACGTCCACAACTCTAACACAATTTTTTTTTCGATACTAGTCCTTCCCTCTTACCCACCACTGCAACTCTTGTAAGCCCGGATCAACACAAAATGAAATGACACTGAGCGGCGAGGCTCAGGCGTTTCCAGGAGAATCGCTTTAACTGTCTTGGATCCCGCTACGTAACTTTGACATAACTGTACGCTGTCGGTCCGTCTGTCACCAGGCTGTATCTCAAGAACCGTGATAGTTAGACAGTTGAAATTTTCACAGATGGTAATGGTACGATAAAAATACAAAATAAAATAAATATTTAAGGGGCTCCCATACAACAAACGTGAGTTTTTTGCTCGTTTTTATAGATAATGGTACGCAACCCTTCATGCGCGAGTCCGACTCTCACTTGGTCGATTTTTTAGACGTATAAAGCAGTGCTACATCTCTAGAATCCTCAGTGAAGTACCCTAATCCAATCTAACTCTACCATCCATCGTGGAAAGCGGTAAATCTTGAATTCAGAACCACAATTTATATTGTAGCAGTATCTTTATATTCGTAATCTCTCCCGTTCACTCGTACCGATAGAAATAGAACACTTGGAGTACTTACTAACCCTCTTCCTCGGATTTTAGATAGATTATGTTTCCAATATCGCAGGTACGTGCTCACAATATTTATCGGTGTATCAGAAGCTAACCGATATCCGATCAGAATAGTTTGGCTCTAAAGCCTATTGAAGGCTTAGTTAAGTAATGCGAAATTTGGTTTTAATACCTACCTATATATATTTTTATTTAAGAGCATTTCACGTTTCTTCGCGTGTGATTGCTAATCTCCAGTGGGAATTACTATTCTGGATGGCTATCACACTAATATTATAAAGGCGAAAGTTTGTGAGTGTGTATATTTGTTACTTTTTGACGTTCTCAACGGCTGGAGCGATTTTAATAAAATTTGGTATGGAGTTAGCTGACACCTTGGATTAACACATAGACTTTATAAATTAAGTTTAACGCGGGTAAAACCGCGGGGCACAGCTAGTTCTTTATCATTCTAAACAAAATATTCATATGTTTTTCCAATAATCGTGCATACAAATGTCAGGTACTACCTGCTCAATGTAAAATTAATTGCTACATCCCAGAAAAATATCTCTTATAATATAACTCTGTCAATTGTGATATTTTGAACTATTTGGATCTTAGTATCAGTAGCGAAGACCCCTACCATAAGACATGCTGATTTACAAACGTATTAATAGAAGAGAAATTAACCTTACTGAATAAATACTTAAGCTTGTTCATGTTTAATGTCGCGACATTTCATAGTCTATTGTCATTAATTTATTGTTACTTTGTAAACTGCACGTGTGGTGCAGCGGCTAAGACAGTCGCCTCGCCACATCGTGGCGCGGGTTCGAGTCCCGCGCCGGACATCTATTTGTGTGACCCATAAACAGTTATTTTGAGTCTAGATGTAATTTGTGTCCGTCTAAAAGTACCCCGCGACACAGGGATTAGATTCCCAACGTTGTCTTTCTAAAAAAAAAACACATTATCAATACTTGACAAATGTATAAAAAAGGTAGTCTTATAAGGCCTTACAAAGTGTAACTGAAAAGTGAACATGATAAACTTGCACTTAAGCTGAATGCATTCTATATCTTCTTATTCTATATGCCTGATATCGTCCACTGCTGGTTATAGACCTCGAAAGGATTTAATAACATTTCCATTTGTATAGGTACAGCAATGTAGTCACCGCGCTTGGGAAGCTAGTTGGCAACCGCAGTTGAATGCAACGGCCCGACTAGTTAGCCGTGGGTGTCGTAAAAGGCAACTAAGGGTTATACCAGTTGGTATAACCCTTAGTTGCCTTTTACGACACCCACGGGATAGTATGGGGTGGTTGCTTTATTATTTCTGGGTATAATATAAGATTCGACAACAAACTTATCAATGATACTGAAGAATTCTCTACGAATAAGTTTAAAATAATTATTAAAGCCAATTTTTTTAAGACATCGCCTGCACTATGGAATCTAATCCCTGTGTCGCGGCGTAGTTTACAAACATACAATAGACGGACACAAATTACATCCAGACTCAGGATAACTATTAATGGGTCACACAAATAGTCGTCCAGCGCGGGACTCGAACCTGCGACACGAAGCGGTGAGACGACTGTCTTAGCCGCTGCGCCACACATGCACACGTGTTGTGTAGCATATGTGCATATGTGTGCATCTTACAACATTTCTGATTACTTAAGTGACAAAAGTGCATAGGATTGAGTGGTTCTATGTCAACACACAAACTATTTGTAATTAATCTTAAGTAAATTTTATTTTAAAAAACGAATCCTACTGAGTTTTCTGGCAGTGTTTTTCAGTAGCTGCCAAGTCATGCACTGCACGGTAGGGTAAAACAAATGACGATACCACATACATGTAAAAAATTTTACGGAATAAATAAATTTTTAATTAAATTTAAAATGAATTTGAATTGGAATTGAATTGATAATATCCAACACATTGTGCCCTAACCGGCTAAGAATTCATTTAAATCTCTTCTATGCTGAATAAATATGGAATATTTATTAATCCGAAATAAATGAATAATAATAATAATAATAATAAAATATTTTTACACTTTTGGCGACATATATATTTATATTGACAGACAATTCAGATCTAGGTACCTTATAATATATCTAGCTCACATCTTCATTCCTAGATCACAAAGAGATTGAGTTTATTGTATTTCATTTTATGTGAAAGCCAATTTTATTTGTAAACATAAATTTCTCCACCGCATTTCTTTTAGAAAATTGGTCCAATCGAGGTCCAAATGAATAATAATAATATTCTGGGGCATTATTTACACACGGCCATCTGATCCCAAACTGAGCAGAGCTTGTACTATGGAAACCAGATAACTGATATATTACATAATTATACTACTCTTCTTTTGTAAATACATACTTATATAGATAAATTACGCCTAGACTCAGGTCAAACAGACATGTTCATGCACACAAATATCTGGGTGGGAATCGAACCCACGACAAAAAAAAGTAAAGTAATTGCCAACCACGCCAACAGGCTAGTTTCTTGGATGTAATATAATATCTCGGGACAATGTCACACAGATCATCCTAGCCCCAAACTAAGCAAAGCTTGTGCTATGGGTACCAGGCGACGATATACATACTTATATAGATAGATAAATACTTATATACATAGAAAACATCCATGACTCAGAAACAAATATTCGTGCTCATCACACAAATATTTGCACTTACCGGATTCGAACCCAGGACCACCAGCTTCGTAGGCAGGAGCACTACCAACTAAGCTACGGTGAGCGTCTGATAATATATATATATATTTTTTTATTCATATCAATGGTGTGCATTTTTTCCATAGAGAAAGTGTTTGAACACTTTTCATCTCAACGGTACCATTACGCAACTCAACATACACAAGACGACGTGTCACGCTCATTGGAATGGAAAGCCAAACAGAAATACTCTCGGTTCGTTACGTGTTGTAGATATAGAAAAAATATTCAGGCTGTTCCATCAAACTTGGGGACGTATGACGTAGGTATATGATCGATAGGTACCCACGCAATTGGCATGTATATTTTTGGCTTCAATAAATTTGGTATTTTTATGGACGGATTACGGAAACGGATTTCGGCTACAAAACGATATTACGAAATAAAATAACGTTTTGTTTTATCTCACTTTATCAGCTGGAAAACATACAGTTCTTCTTCTATTAACTATCATCATCATAGCCTCTTAAGTAATAGGGGGATATGCCAAAATTACTACGCTTCGGTATCCTACTTACTTATCGTATGCGCAGTGGTTACCCTCTAACATGGCTGAACGTTTGTTGTCTAATGAGTATTTAACGTGGCCTCCGAAGCATGGAGACGCTCAGGAACCCATCTATGGGATCGACCAGGTAGTTTCTTGTAGATATAGAAAAAATATTCAGGCAGTTCCATCAAACTTGGGGACGTATGACGTAGGTATATGATCGATAGGTACCCACGCAATGGCATGTATATTTTTGGCTTCAATAAATTTGGTATTTTTATGGACGGATTACGGAAACGGATTTCGGCTACAAAACGATATTACGAAATAATATAACGTTTTGTTTTATCTCACTTTATCAGCTGGAAAACATACGGTTTTTTTCTATTAACTATCATTTTTTTTGTTTTTATATCAGAGGGCGACAAACGTGCAAGTGGGTCACCTGATGGTAAGTGATCACCGCCGCCCATAGACACTCGCAACACCAGAGGCATCGCGGGGGCGTTGCCGGCCTTTAACAGTCAGCAAAAAAGTGTTACTGACCCTTTCCCCCACCCCAATGAGCCCATAACGTGGCCTCCGAAGCATGGAGACACTTAGGAACCCATCTATGGGATCGACCAGGTAGTTGCTTAACCTCCCCGATCAATTATGGACCGGTAAAAGCAGCTAGCTATGAGCTTTTCGGTATGATGGTTATAGAACTCGGAGAGATCCTGCTGCCCGTCTCTGGTAGATATTCCTCAATGATGTATAAAGGGTGATATTACTTAAGTATGTGTTATACATGTTATGTTCTATATACATTATGGCTAAGTTCATATTTTATCCTTTATAGCACAATTAACGCAAGCAAGCATAATTAACGCACATCCTGAAAATAGTTTGTTCAGAATCGTTTACTGAATCGTTTTATATAATTTTTAATGTAGGTAATATTTATTCCAAAAATAATTAAAACAAACGAAAACAGTCTAAACAAATTGAAATGGACCGTAAGTCAAAGTAATAAGACTTTTAAAATTACAGTTTTATTAGTATTCATACAAATTCCATCATTCAATACAAAATTAAGAAAAATAAACTTTGTTCCAAGAAATTAATTTAGTAAATAACAATGCATTACATGTTACATAAAAAAATCTGTATTATGATTCCACCATAATATTCTAATTGGGGTGTATATAATGGTAATGACATTATAATAATAAAATAGTAGTGTTTCAGTACTATTTAATATGTAAATAAATCGTAGTAATCAAAAAATCAATCGAAATGTTTCCTAACTACTCACAGTCTTGAACACTATGACAGACAGCTCATTGCACAGCTACAGCGTGGTAAGTTTCACTGAAATTGTTCTTTGCGACCTTGCGTTAATGTTCCACTCGCTGTCAAACATAACAATGGTAGGCAATGGAATCATAACAAAAAGTGGTTTTGATACCCCAATGAATAGGCCGTAAAACTTACGCAAGACAGCAAAGCCTCACCTCATAGTTATTTGCTCAATACTGCGTATAAACTTTACATAAGGTAATACTCTGTCAAATCATCACGCATCATGATAGTGCAAGAGAACTGATGATAGTGTTCCCCATAATAAAGGGAAGATATTCTGGCCAAATAAGGACAGAGAAAAGGCCAGACACATGGTTAAGGTAGCATTTTAGATGTTTTTGAATGCACCGTAGTTTAAAACACCACGGGCATGCTTAAAAAACTTGGTACATTTAGTTCAAGATAATAAGTGATTGATTAATGTAGCTAGTACAGTTGGTTGAGGAGTACAACCTGGCGTGTTAAGCTGGTGAAAATAGAAAATAACTAATATAGACTAGAAGATAAGATCAAAGCAAACCGCGTACCTCTATTATTGTATACACTTATGAAAAGTCGGTAAATAGTCTCAATTAAATTTGACGGTCACCGTAGCCTAGTTGGTAGTGCTCCTGCCTACGAAGTTGGTGGTCCTGGGTTCGAATATCGGTAAGTGCAAATATTTGTGTGATGAGCACGAATATTTGTTTCTGAGTCATGGATGTTTTCTATGTATTTATCTATCTATATAAGTATGTATATCGTCGCCTGGTACCCATAGTACAAGCTTTGCTTAGTTTGGGGCTAGGATGATCTGTGTGACATTGTCCCTAAATATTAAATTAAAATATTAAATATCACTATAAAAATATAATTACCGACCGGTTGTTCTCAAGAAAGGCCAGGTCAGAAGCACCCTAAACCAGCTAGCACGTATAAATAATATAATTACAGTTATGTGGAAAAATCGCGACAAATAGAAATCCGTTGTCTCTGCCTACCCCTCTGGGAAACGGGCGTGACTCTTAGTATCTATGTATAATATAATATGGGAATCATCCAGGATAATTGAATATCGATTTTGGAAGCTTGTTCGAGATATCTGATAATTTTTACCCAATAAATGCAAATATTTACCAAATTTTCTGTTTGTTATTAGTAATAACAAATTAATACCTAAATCTTACTTACTCACTTATCGTATGAGCTGTGGTTACCCTAGTGTCAGAGTTGTTCGAGCCGCCCAGTAGGCCTCTGACATGGCTTAACGACTGTTGCCTAATAGCTGCAACTGGGACCGGCTTAACGTGCCCTCCGAAACACGGAGACGCTCAGAAATTATACCACTTTGGCGGTCACCCATCTATAGACTGACCGTGAGCCTAGTTGCTTTACCTCACCAATCACTTACGGACCGGAGAGAGAGAGCATCTGGCTATGAAGCATCTGGTTATAAAGAGCGGCGTAGTATCTCGTACAACAGGCCGTAATGCCGTACACAAAACAATCTTACCCACAAAGAGCTGTAAGATCTCTTAAAGACGTATACTCATCTGAGACTTAGCACTAAAGTAGTACTTCGGTGCAAATAGATCGACTTGCACCGTACTTACTGGGGTAAATTCCTCTCAAAGCGAAACCACAGACTAAATCATATAAAAGAAAACTACTCGTTACCATACCAGTAAAAAAAGAGTTTGTTTTCCTGTTCTGTGGTTAACCGCGAACGAAGTGTCGCGATTAAGAGTGCTTTTTGTAAGATTAAGGTTCTCTGCACACCAAAACCATAACCACACCTCAACCACACCACGTGGTCGGGCGTATATTTCGTATTGAAAATTAATAAGAGTATTCACACGTACCACATTTTGCAGTCGTTGTCGACCGTGTGTGATACCGACCACATCGCAACCATAACGTTGCGTCGATGCAACCGTAAGTTTCCGCTATGAAAACCGAAGTCGAACTGTGCTTGCACACCACACCACGTAACCATATCGCAACTACTGGCGACAACGCAACCACATCGACATTTTGTCGGTACCACAAGGCAACTACAAAAAGCTGTAGCGACACTATTCACACATATCCACTGCTTGACAGCATTTTCTCGTTGCGACGTGGTGTGGTTGTGGTTCGTGTGGAGAAGCCTTTAATATGATAGTAGCTCCATCTATGTCAGATGGTCAGTTCTAAATTTTAAAGATATGGAAGCTAGAATAAATTAATTTTATTCGGTATATATTTCTCTCAACATTTTCGCGTATGATTTAACATTGATTTAATATCACATGCTATTGGCTATATTATTGGTTGGGATAAGGCCGCCAATTGTACTGTTATATTCTCAGTTTGTATTGTTTCTTCAGGTATACAATAAAGAGGTTTATCTAAAAGAATTTATCTATCTATGGTTTTTATAATTACTGGACGAAATGCATGGAATCAATCTATTAATTGCGCATTATTTCTGGCCGTATTTTAGTTGTAACTTAGCACTAACTAATGCAATTCAAATTAATATCAAAAGAATGAAATGCAGGTCATGGTTTCGATTCCCACCTGGGACAGATATTTATGTGCATGTACGTGTCTGTTCGTCATGAGTCTGCGTGTAATTATCTATGTAAGTATGTATTTATAAAAGAAAACTAGAATATGCAATATATCAATTATCTGATTTCCATAGTAGGTAAAAGCTCTGCTTAGTTTGGGGTCAGATGGCCATGTGTGACTAATATCCCAAGATATTACATAGTTATTGTTATACGTTATTTTGAATTGAAGCCGTTAAGTATATTCTATAATTCATTATTATTTCAAAAATATTGCCCAAATTAAACGTTCAAGCACAAAAACATTTTAGCATCCACAGTATGTAACTAGGTTTATCGAACAATTATACGTTTTAATTGCGTAAACTGCGAAATCCAGTCTCATTTTACAATCGCTTTGGTTTACGACATAATAATATGAAAATCTTCAATAAAATGGCATACTATCCCTTTTAGACTATGTAACTCTTCGACTACAAATTTTATTTTTTTATCGATTGTTCGAAAGTTCGTTGAAACATTGGGTATCTCATGAATATGAACCGCCAATTGTATTATGGAAATCTATCTCGTTTTACGTTTTAAATTTCTTTTTTACATACCCAATTAACACTTGTGTTTTTGGCGAAGTATATATTTAGATTCATTGGAATTATGCACGACTTTTAAATATAATTTAAGCCTAAACGAATTCGAAATGGCCGTTTTATTAACAATCAAAGCGATTGAATAAAATGACAGCATGTTTAAATATATTTAAATAAATGAGTGCATTATTTATTTAAAGATGTCATCCGCACTAGTAAACTTAATCCCTGTGACTCGCAACCTTACAAACATATAATGGATGAACCCAAATTAAAGGCAAACTCAAAACAACTACTTATAGATCACACAAATAGTTATAGCATTTTTTTTCTTAGCTTGTACGTATGTTAATGTAAATTCATCTGGTATCACGCTTCCAGTATTCAAATTAAAAACAATTGAATCGAATTTCCGTATTTGTTATGAAAATAAAATTATTTCTTTCTTTCTTTCTTATCATGTGCGGGGATTGTACTAGGGCACGAAGTGCCAAGGTGAATGTCTTAATCGCTGCGCCACACGTGCATTGAATTAACGTTCGATGGTCACCGTAGCCTAGTTGGTAGTGCTCCTGCCTACGAAGCTGGTGGTCCTGGGTTCGAATCCCGGTAAGTGCAAATATTTGTGTGATGAGCACGAGTAGGTATTTGTTTCTTGAGTCATGGATGTTTTCTATGTTTATAAGTATTTATCTATCTATATAAGTATGTATATCGTCGCCTGGTACCCATAGTACAAGCTTTGCTTAGTTAGGGGCTAGGATGATCTGTGTGACATTGTCCCTAGATATTATATTATATTAGTTCTATTACTTTAATGCATAATATTTATTATATTAAATGTCACTTATTTGTATTAATTATTAGTTACAGTAGCTGAAATTAACATATTAATATGACATAGTAAATTAAATAGTAATAAAATATAGCTGCATAAAATATAATTAGATAAACTATATGTTAACCACCAAGAAAATATATGTGTATCATAAAAACAAATCAAAAATATTGAAAACGATAAAATAACTGGCTGTAATATAGCAATCAATTAGAAAACTTAAGGGAACGTTCCCAGTCAATAGTGATTCACTGGGAACGTTCCCTTAAGTTTTCTAATTGAATACATTTATTTGGAAACATTTATTTCATACTTTTATATAAGCATAAGTTACGGAATTTCTGTTGTTAAGGAATATATTTAGTTTCCATATCATAATATGGAAACTAAAGAATGTAAGTAAGAATACTTACGTCGTTTTGTTTCCATATCATCATCATCATCTTGTCAACACAATGACGTCCAAAGCAAGACAAACGCCTTCCCAAAACATTTCTCAAATGTAATTCTGTCCATAATTTGGTGGGATATGCCAAACCTACATACTACACTACATACAAGTACAAATACATATATGTAGTATTTCTGTACTTGTCTATAAATAAATATAGTATGTACATATATACAATTGAAACAATTATAGGAGCTATTATTAATGCTGAAATTCTAGTGAACTAATTGAAGGTAATCAATTTCTACCCTGTTGTAGTGACAAGAAGTGATCTCTCACAAGACCCTCGAAATTGCGTAGTTGTGCTAGACATGCCGGTAATAGCACAGTGTATATAGATAATGGCAGTAATCTAAAATGGGCGTCTAAAGGAAAGATAGAATAAGACTAGAAAAAAATAAAAATACAACTAAATTTAAGGATGCTAAGAAAACATGTAAAACTTTAAAATGGCGATGGACTGAATATATACTTAGAGATACGAATGAAAAATCGACAGAAACCATACAGAGTGGTATCCCAGGAATGGGAAAATAAGTAAAGCGCGTCAAACAAAAAGCTGGGAGGATGAACTCAAAGAGGTAGTGGGTCCAGAGTAGACGAGTGCAACAGTGAGAGACAGACAGAAATGCAAAGCTTTATTGGAGGCCTTCGTCGGAAGACAAGTAAAAACGATCGTCTAGTCGATCTGTTATTAAAGGAATATCATTATTAATAAGTAAATCTATGTATTGTAAATTTATGAAACAGTAATAAAGGCTTATTTTATTTTCCTCTCGCCATATATCGTATAGCCTCGTATAGCCAAGGGCTCTGGGGCCGAAAGGTTCTCGAGTGGCGACTACGAACCGGAAGACGCAGCGTGGGCAGGCCCTCTACAAGATGGACCTATGATCTTGTGAGGGTCGCTGGAAATCGCTGGATGCTGATAGCGCAAGACCGGCAATTGTGGAGATCTTTGGGGGAGGCCTTTGTCCAGCAGTGTGTGTCTTTCGGCTGATATGATGATTATTCTTAGTGGTTTTATAATAAATACTATAATCGCGTTAAACTTTTACAAGTTTCTAATTTTGCTTGTTGTCTTGACTTAAGTTCCATCGGTCGATGTCGCGAGGTAGAGTAAGAGTCAGCACACATATCAAATCGGAAAGGGATCGTCAACCGTATCACCTTTCGCCCGCCGTTACAGGCGTCAACCTAACGTAAGCACGTAACCAAAGCGGGTCAGCAACATCGATTCTGCTACGGCTAGGTGACGCCTCGGCTACTGCTACGCGACGGCTCGGCTACGACTACGCGAGGACACGGTGTGTTAGGTGCTCTACGTACGTTACGATTCCGATTGGTGTTCGTAGTAGGGAGTTTCATACAAATAATACTGAGCGACTCGAGTTGATACGGTTACGATCCGTTTCACAGTTGATATGTGTGCTTATGATTTAGGATATAGGATTAACTGTGACAGATTTTATAAAGGGCAGGATTCTTACATAGAACTAAACTAAATAGCTTGAAGGGTTGTGAAACAAAATTTACTGCTAGCTTCTGCCCTTACATATAGGGTGGCCGAGGAGTTGACGTTCAAACGCAAAATTTAGATACTTTATAATGAGGAGTATCCGAATCACCCCCATTCATGTTCTACAATTTTGCCTAGTTTTCAAGATATAATTTTTTTTATGATTTTTTCGTAAATTTCACTTGACATTAGTTTTCGATTATTTTTCTCGTTCTATTGAATATTTTTGGTTCAGTTTTTTGGGATAACTAATTAGCATAGATTAACCCTAAAAACACAGCCTAAAAAGTATGGTTTATCTAATCATTGCAGAACTGACTTACAATTTATTCGAAAGTTCAAAATAAGGGTTTGAGCACAGGACTCATAAATTTTCAAAGTATCGAAAATATTAAAAATGGGGTGATAATGGTTTATGATTCGGATACTCTCACATCATAAAGTATCTAAATTTTGCGTTTGAACGTCAACTCCTCGCCACCCTGTATACACATCAATTTTATTTAATTTTATAGTGACTTACATATTTTTGAACAGTCAAGCCATCATTCCGATGTCCAAAACTCTAATTCGATCGGCATTATCTGATCGGTCGGCTGATCCATCAATCACGTGACTGATTTGTCGTCCAGTACTCAGGGACTGATTGATCATCCGAAATTAAATTGTATTATTATGACCATAGAATTCAGTTTCGTCTGGTTGGACACAAGATACGAATGAAAGGACGGGACGTGGAAGATAGAATAGGAAAGTTAAAGACGAAATTGGGTAGACAATAGAGGAAACTTCCCGGGATACAATACTAATCCTTCTTGAAGCTCAGTTCGCCTGGTGGTGGGTGGGTGATCAACATCACATATCGATATCATATTGTTAGGGCGTTCGCGCACCAAAGCGACGGCGATTTTACCATAATATACACACGTATAGTAAGTAGTATAGTAGTTAGTACTTTTTATCTACACTAATATTATAAAGAGGAAAGATTTGATTGTTTTTTTGTTTGTTTGTATTGAATAGGCTCCGAAACTACATAACCGATTTGAAAAATTCTTTCACTGTTGGGAAGCTACACTATCTGCGTGAACATAGGCTATATAAAATTTCCAAAAAGTTAGGGATCCGTACTAAAACTCCAATAATGTAACCGAAGGTGTGAAAAAAATACCAAATAACTTTCTTGTATCGCGTGCGCTGCGAAAACTATTGATTATAGAACAAAATAATGTACTACGTCTTTGCAGAATATATATAATATGTCTTACTATTACAGTTATGTCACAAAGAGTGTTTTTTTTTATTTTAGAAAATATATGCATATAATAGCCACAACTATAAAATCTCTTTTATTTATAGTATGGAGTTAATCCTTATCAAAATGAATGACTTTGTATTTGAGTCTCCTTCGATACCATTATATAACTTTTTGAAATGTGGACGAAATTATCACAAGTTTGTTTAATACCCGTGCAAAGCCGGGGCGAGCTGCTAGTAACAGTATAAAAAGTAAAACAGGCACAGGCCTGTATGCGCTTTATCGGGGTAAGACTTGGTTCAAACTTTTATTTCTAACTAAATGAAACAAAATTTTATATGAAACAAAATATAATTACGATTTGCCAATAAAATATCACACGTGATGAGATATAATGACGTACTTAGGCTCCGATCGGATTAAATAGTTCGCACTTACACTTTAACAAACATTATATTCAATCGAAATCTTGAAATGGTTAAGAGTCAATCTGGAACAGATCTTATTTTACGATAAGATCACAACTTATTTTCGTTTTTAATAGATTTAAGTATATTGAGAATAAAATAAAATGAACGTACTTATAAGCTGTACAGATATTACTGTACGTGGTTGAGATAAAACGTGAGTTTATGATCGCTACAAAACCGTCCAAAACAACCTACCGTCTACATAGTTACAAAACTTTCAGCCGATACCGTTTCAAATAACATTCAGATAGAGATAATTTTACGTGAAATTTAGAAATAAACTTCCATCATTTCAGCAACTTCCGTCGACCAAATTATTAATTATTTACGGTAATATTTCTGGGGTTCGGTTCTAGGTATAATATTTTCCCGGTAATTTATATTTAAGGTAACCTCTTTTGGTGTAATGATAAAGTTAGGATAAAGTAAAAGTAGGCCGTATCTCTATTTATTTTATTTAGCGAATAAGTTTAGATTATCTGAAGCACCTACGGTGTACAGACGGCAGCACATCAAGCTACCCCAATCTGTCAAATTTCCCCAATTGAAAGTGAACCTTACGCTCTTGTGATAACGTTGAAAATCTATAAAAGAAATTTGACAGATTAGGGTAGCTGGATGTGCTGGTGTCTGTTCGTAAACTTTCTGTACGTGTTTGTGGTTTGGCGTTCATAGGTCTTTCTTAGGTAACATTTCTCGTTCCACCCTACAAAAGAGGCGCTCATAGCTAATTGCTTTCACCGATCTGTAAATAAACGGCGAGATTAGACGCATAAGCGAAGTCAGTCAATAGATGGGTGGCCGGCAAAGTAGTTTAATTTCAGAGTGTCTTTGTGATTCAAACGGCAAGTTACGCTGTTATATACAGTCGTGGTCAACTAATTAGGGACATTCAAGAAAGTGAAGGGCTATAACCGGTTTACATAACCTGGACACATTTAAAGCTGTGTTATAGCGCTTGAAATGTTGCACTGCATTGCATACCATAGTTTTTGAACAATTTAAATGTTGTGTTATCGTAATACAAATTTAGATGAACTTCATGAAGCTTTTTGTGAGGCATGGGCAAACATTCCTGTCGAAACATGTCAGAAACTGATAATGTCTATACCACATCGGTGTCAAGCGGTAATTACTAACAAAGGTTTTGCTATTGGGTACTGATTTTACACTTAATAAAATGGAGCTGGCAAAGATATTATAACACTGCAGATTATAAGTTTTGTTTAACTGTATTTTTCATTATACTTTACTGTCCTTAATTAAATGTCCACTACAGAATTGTACCTTAATATTTAATACATGTTTAATTTTTGATATTAAATACCTTTTCTATTTATTTAATCTTTTATTTACAGCCATTTATAGCATTATAATCGGAACACATTATGCAAAGAATAGGTGCTGAGAAATCAATAGGGTTTTATATTTATATGTACATAACCGGTTATAGCCCTTCACTATCTTGAATGTCCCTAATGAGGGCTACCGCGTATCAATTTGCCGCTAGAGGCGCTAGCATCGCGGCAGGTCTACGAAACGTCAAAATACACTGTTTTTGTTCGGGTTGCGCTGTTTATTAATAAACACTGCGATTATAACTAAAATTTTTGGTGTAAAACTAAATAAATTACAAAATGAGTAACAGCTCGTTGACTGTAATAAATATTTAAAATCCTGTTAAAGTGTTTCATAAATAGCATGCCGCAGTGTTGTGCGGGGACTGCACAACACTGCGGCATGCTATTTATGAAACACTTTAACAGGATTTTAAATATTTTTCGTGAAAACATTCGTCGCGTCCACAATAACAATGATTTTGATCAGCTACAGTGGACCTTCCGCGACAGTGGCGCCGACTGGTGAGCACAAAAACGGTAGCCCTCATTAGTTGACCACGACTGTATGTGTATAACAACTTGGGACAATTAAGACACAGCTATCAGATCCCAAACTAGGCAAGCCTGTACTATGGCAACAACCGATAAATATACTTGTATATTTCTAATTAAATACACATTATATATAAATAGCACTTTAAAAAATAAAAATAAAATAAAAAAAGTTATTATTCACGTAGAATTTAAAAAAAGCGCTTGTAAATAGTCAGAACATATTCGTAGTAATATATAATTAATTTATAATTATTTCTAGGTACATACAGATATTTAGGTACACGGATTGTAGGAAATAATTTACAATAAGATTTATTTTATAACAGTAAGGATATTTAACAAACTTAAATTAAGTTATTGTCAAGGATCATGTGTAGGTTTCATTATCAAAATTTTAAATTTTAGCTATTTTTTTACTACATATTGTCGAATGGTTCTGTCTATATTAAGGTACGAATTAAATGTTATCATTATGGCGGACCTTGTGTTTATAACGACGGTCGCGCTTTAATGCTACCACCGGATCCAATGCGCCCCAACTGAGAAGACCCAGCGAAACAAACTCGGCGGGTATCTCTACTACCGGTTTCAACACGGCCCAGTTGAGACGATTCGGCGAAACATCTCTCACTCAGACCCAGAACAAATTATCGCGTTCATTACTGAATCTAATCCAGGGATCCAGGAACTCTGGCTCAGCAGTCTAAGCCACTAACAACTAGATCAACAGGCCAATCAGTCCTGTAGATTGATTATAAATAATTAATCAAAAAGCTAAACAAGCAATTTTAATTTCTAAGTATATGTAACCTCGCAATATAATAATAATATCTCGGGACAATGTCACACAGATCATCCTGGCCCCAAACTAAGCAAAGCTTGTACTATAGGTACCAAGCGACGATATACATACTTATATAGATAGATAAATACTTATATACATAGAAAACATCCATGACTCGGAAACAAATATTCGTGCTCATCACACAAATATTTGCACTTACCGGGATTCGAACCCAGGAGCCACTACCAACTAGGCTACGGTGACCGACAACATATAACATACACCATATGTTATGTTCAATATATTACTGTCACTGCAGGACAAGGACCTCCTCTCCCAATAGTTCATCACACTGGCCTAGTACAGGTTGGCAGACTTCACCTTCGCCATCAAGAGCATTTTGGAGAACTCTTAGGCATGAAGGTTTCCTCACAATGTTTTATTCACTGTTTTTTTTTTTCTTTATATGGACACAAAACAGTTATACGTTACAGTATTTCTAGCAGATTATATGATAACTTAAATTAAATAAACGTATAACCCACACTAATGTCCGCAAAATAATTACATGTGTTAAAAGAAGATGAGCTGTGCGCATCTTGTTGGGAAATTTGTATATTAGTTTCTTTTAAATTTTTGTTCGTAGGTATACCCCGAAACTAGTGCATCTATGTTTATTTTAATAAAATTATATTTGTTTTAAGTGCGAAATAATTATTTTCTAATATGCACATTAATTCGAATTCCAGTGGTGCGCGCCTTAATATTGAAATCGAGACCACAGGCTGGAACCAGCGGTCTCGATGGCCATGATCGACCGTTAGACTATGGACAGTCCAATAGTGTAATAAAAAATCTTTTTGCTATATATATAAATTAATCTATATAGTTTCAAAGTTTTACAACAAAATCATAAACTAGACATAGATATTTTGTTATCATAAAAGTCTCACAAAAAAGATTCCAAACTATACACTAAAAGATATGAAACAACAAATCTCGACGTCTCATCCCACGCGTCATTCCTATTCGTGTATCTTTTAAAAAAGCTGTCCTTCAACTTGAGGGTACTTGGTAAAAAATATTGCTTACAATTCCCAGGGTTGTTGCCGTTATACGTATGGAGGAAATATAATACTAAACTGTAGCCACCATATTTGTAATAAACTAGGGAAAACTACATAGTTATTTATATGTTCTAAAACTAAAAAACATATATAAATACCTAATATACTCAATAATTAAGCCCTTCATTATGATAATATTAAAGTAAAACTTTTAATTAATGTCTATAATTTATGTTAAAACAAAAGAAAACCATATGATTTTATTATTGTTTTAACAGCTTTTGAACATTTGAACACAAAAATACAAATTTGGATGATTCTAGTGGAAAAGAGAACTACTTGTATATTGAAAAATAATGGAATGTAATTAATTTGCTTTAATTTTTTAATTTGTTCTTATGTAAATAACAGAGTTCCAAGGATTTAAGTAATAAAAATAATCAATTGGGATTAGCTTGACTTAAAATACCAATTGTTTTCTTTGCGATTACAAATTTGTTTTGTTTCTTGACGTTTAATGTGTAAGCGTCTTAGTGCTTCGGAGGGCACGTTAAACTGTCAATGCCGGCTCTAGTCATTTGACATCGAGTCGTTAAACCATATTAGTCACATACTGGGCGGCTTCAATAACTCTACCTCAAAAGGAACGAAACTTTTTTTTTATTTATTTATGTACAGACACCAGTACGCCACGCTACCCCAATCTGTTAAATTTCCCCAATTGAAAGTCAATCTTATGCTTTTGTGATAAAGTTCAAAATCTATAAAAGAAACTTGACAGATTGGGATAGCTGAGTGTGCTGGCGTCTTTGCACGCTAAAAGTATAAACGAAAAAAATAATAAAATACAAGAGAAGACATTGCACAAAGGTACCACTTAACTCTAAAGAAATCTCTTCCAGTAAACCTGCAAGACTTGTTCTAAATCAATATTTTTCTATGCCAGGACTGTCCGTAATAAGTAAAACATCACAACACCCTATTCAAAACCACTCGACATCTACTCGCCTTTATTTATAACGAAGTCGGTACAAAGGGGTTATATTGCACACCAAACTGTTTTATACAACCTCTGTACAGCTTCTCGAAAAATGCCTGGTAAATACGATACGGTTTTAAGGAGGCGTAATTTTGTTAAAGGTATTCAGTGTCGATCCATTCAATGCTATGGGTGCTCTCATAACCAAATAAGCGTTCCGCTTAGAGATATGACTCCCCCTTGCCTAGCAACGTTACATCTGTTCTGATATTAAGCTTTTAATTTGGACATATTTTGTCATACATCTGAAACAGTGAGATGGGTTACTCATCCTTACTTTCTTCCAAAAAGGTTTTATGTAAAACATAATCATTATTTAGATGGTTCGTATTCTATAAGTTTTAGTTTATTCTACACATTATTTTTTAATTAGTCAGGAGTGTATTCCTGTAGACCTGTTAATGGCTTTCTGCTGCCTATGAATATTCAAATATATATATTAAAGATTTTGTTGTTAAATGCTGTTAGAGTTCCTAAGAAAATAAATAAATAAATATTAGTTAGTAACCTTATATATCTCATATTTGTTATTATTCTGTCTAATATTATTAATACTGAATGTGAGTTTGTTTGTTCCCAACAATAGCAAAGTTGTACAATAGAGATTTTTTTCAGGTATCTAAAAATATTGCACCATTGTATTAAAAAAATAATACTTCTCTGCAATGTACCTTAAACCCCAATAATCAATACAATACACAAAACTTTATCTTAGTGGTAGTAACAAAATCCACTTTTTGAACCATTCGTATATTTTGATTACAACTGCTTAGTAATATGCAACTTTTAATGTACATTCTAGAAGATATCTAGTATTTAATAACATATATTTTATCTACATATGTACATTCTGGGGCTCAGATGCCTACAATATTTGATCATCTCCTTTTAGCTCACTTTTCAACAACGCGTTGAGCCTACCCAATGTCCATAAATACTCAACCGATAGTCTTGAAAGTTCGCACGTTGTTGAAGTGTGTGTATAATTTACATTAGTATTCGTGGGTACCTATAGAAAATAACATAATAATATGTTACTTAATGGATGCATAATGTTAAAATTAATTCAATATATTATTTATGCTTTACGCTACGCTTGTAAGTACTTATACGCCAGTGTATCATGTTACATCGTAGAAGTTGAAGATAAGCAGAGGATATAGACATTTTTGCCTGTACACTGAGTGAATTCACAAGGATAACATTGTATATAATTAGTTATAGAACTTAGGTTGTCTAAGCTTTTTGCTACACTACTATATTGGGTTGTACCTGTAAAGATAGTTGAAAGTGTGGAAAATAAATAAAATAAATACAAAAGATTTCTATTCACGTAATCTTTACAAAAGCGATTGTAAATAGCCAGAACATGTTCTCGAACATGTGAACGATAGCCGCTGCCGTTAAATTGGTTTAATCTCTGAGCGTCACCCCGGTTTAAAACAATCGGACTCATTATTGTCACAGCCATATAAAAAATAGTCCTTAAGTCTTGTGAGAAACCTACTGAATGGCTTGAACAACTCTCACAGGGTAACCACTGCCCCCATGATAAAAAAGGTTATATTATATTCCACATTCCATCTAAATACCATAATTAAGATGGACTGAAAAAAAAATATAAAATAAATAAAAAACCCAACTGCGTAAATAATGAACCAAATTACGTACAAAGACAAAGAACTGAAAAGAAAAAAACAAGCACATAGATGTCTGGTGGTCTAAAATTATATAATGTACCATTGAATGAATACTATTGAAGAAAATAAAATATATTCTCATAATGGAACATAACAACTGAACAGTCGGGATCCATTGACAAATTAGATTGGCTGTCGACTAATGGATCCCGACTGTTCAGTTGTTATGTTCATCCTGGAGATGGCGCCACCGCCACGACACGCCGCGCCGTGTATTTTAATCCCGTAAAAATATAAATAATCGTTTTCAAATGTTATAGAACGTATACGTGTGAACAAAATAACTTAATTTCTAACTAAAAACGTTATCTCAGTATAATTGTTAGGACAAAGTGTTCAATAAACAATTTTAGTAAACAACCATTGATCCAAAACTACTATTTAAATAGTTTAGTGCTACGTCTCGTAACATTAATAAAAACAATTGCTTAAAACAGCTCAAAAACTAGTTAAATAGTGATATAAATAGTGATTAATATAACAGTGCACGATTAATAAATATCAGTGATTTTGGATATTATAAAGTGTAACGGTTTAATTAATTGTTTGTTTTTCAAAAATAGCGTCTTGTTTTCGTCATCACTTACTATATGATGAGAACACTAATTTCACCTACTTAAAGCACAAGGACGGTGGCCGAGTGGTATAAGATCTCTGCTCTGCGCCTATATCTCCAGTGGTAGACCGATCAAATCCGTATTAGACATTGATGTCTTTTTGTGAATATCTTCATGTATTAATTAGTATGACAAGAAAAACGCATACTGAAGGTTTAAATTAGATTGAAAAATAATAATATTATTATTTTCGAATGTATTTGATAGTTCAATTTGGCTAAAGGATATCTCTAGTTAAATAGAACACCAGAGGTCAGTTACCTGTACTATAAATACATTTCTAGAATATTATCAAACAAAAAATAGCCATGGATTCGCAAGAAATAAACAACGTTACAATAAGGTCTACAATCAAATATCCATTCGGCAGAACTCTGTCATACGAGTCACTGGCTAACTGCTCAATGGACTCGTCGCATTCCAACGTAAACGCCATGAGTATGCTAGACTTATCTACTGGTGGATATAATACCTCAGAGGAAATCTTAAAATTAAAAAAAGAAGTAGAGGAGAAAAATAGACTTCTGAGCTGTGCGAATAATAAAATAGGCAAGCTGTTGTTAGAAAACACTCAACAACGAAAAATTATTGATGAAATTACGTCGAAGAACAAGAAGTATAAGGATCTTTACGTTCATAGTTTAAATACTCCAACATCGATGAGAACATGTGAAAACAAACGAACTAGGAAATTGTTTCACACATCTGCGAATGGTAAAGTAATTCAGTCTACAAAGAGCATACAGACAGATCTTAAACAGCTCAATCTTACTCCTGAAAAGTCTCTGAACAAGCCTTTACAACAAACTCAAAAACACAAAAAGAGTATAGAGAATGAGTTGAGAACCATCTACATATTTGGTGGACAACAGTGCACTGGATTAGCATCGGCTTTGATTCGGTCTAGACAGGATACTAAGTACGAAACATATAAAGTGACATCAGAAACAAAGCCGTTGGCATCCAGTAAAGATATACTATCTATTAGTGAAACTATCAAAGCTTCTAAAAATGATAAAGTAATCATAAGTGTTGGAGAAGATGATAAAAACCCTACCCTATTATTGCACAACCTCTCAACAGCCGTACAGTTTTTCAATAAATCTAATATAATTATTCTTGGTGTAAAAAATAGTCGATACTTAAACGAGCAAAAGTTAAATTATACATTACAGACCTTTTGCAACAATGTTCCAAATTGCATGTTCATTGATTACTCTAACATTTCCCGAAAGTATTTATGTGAATATATAAATGTTTGCATCGATACAATTGATTATAATAATAGATCTGTTAAGTTATATAAAAGTAAAGCTATTCATAACAAAAATATTCTTACAATTCACGAGAAGGACCAATTGAAAGCAGTGATTGGTAAGAATGAGACATCTAAAAAATGTATATCTAAAGGATCTATAACATATTATTTTAAGCCAATAGCACCACCTCTTTCAAATACAGATACGACAAATAAACACAGAATATGCGAAAATTCATGTATAGATTTTTTTCGTGAATAATAAGAGTACTAATCAAAGTTCAGCTACATTAATGCACCAAAATATTGCAGGTTTACTTAATAAGACTGATCTTATACAAATATGTTTAAGTGAATTATCCACTAATAATAATATAAACGTAGATGTGTTATGTTTTTCCGAGACTTTTATAAAATCTGGCGATGAGTCTAATATTATTTTTAAAAAATACAAATTGGCCTGTGCATTTTCTAGGAAAAAAGAAAAACGAGGGGGTGTATGTATTTTAGTTCATAAGTCGTTAGAATTTAAGTGTATTGATTATCTTAAAGAATTGAGTAATGAAAAAGAATTTGAATGTTGTGGAGTTGAGATCCCTTCGTTTCAATGCACCGTTATATGCATTTACAGAATACCGAATTCAAACAATTTAGTATTTTTTGAAAAACTAGAAATACTTTTAGAAAAACTTAGAACAAAGCCAAGAAAACGTATAATACTAACCGGAGATTTCAATATAGATATACTTAAAGATACGTGCAACTCGTCTAAACTAAAAGATTTGATGTATAATTACGGTTTCTATACACATATTAATAAACCCACACGGCTGAACGCTTGTTTGGACCACATTTATAGCAACATTAGAACATCATTGGGTAATATTCATGAACTGTTTCTGTCAGACCACAATACCTGCCAGACCCTAAATTTTCAAATTAAGGACAAAAAGCCTACATTAGAATACTGGTATTCTTTTACAAGAGATTATTGCAAACATAATATTAAGAAATTTGTTGAAGCCTTATCAAGTTTATCATGGAAAGGCATAGTTAGTGACACTGATGTTAACAGAAGTTTCGATAATTTCCATGAAATGTTTCTGCTTTTTTATAAATTATGTTTCCCTTTACGACGTATAAAAAACTACACCAATAACACATCCCCAAAATGGATCACTAAAGGTCTTAGAACTTCATGCATTAAAAAACGTAAATTAAAATTAATATGTTATCAAAAAAATAACGATGATGTTAAGAAAAAATATATAACATATAACAAGATTTTAAAGAAATGTATTATTGCTTCTAAAAAAAATACTAATTACACATATATAGCTAAGTCCAAAAATAAGAGTAAAGCTACGTGGGAAATAATAAAAAGTAAGTCAGATTCGTTTAGAAAATACCACCAAATTAACTCAGTAGTATACCAAAACTCCATTATAAATGAACCCCATGATATTGCCAATGTGTTCAATGACTTTTTTATTAATGTAGCAAACCATAATCATAACACAATTACCAATACGCATTCACTTCCAGATCGAAATACACATAGTATATTCTTAAGCCCATGTACAGCTTCTGAAATTAATAGGATAATTCAGTCTTTAAATAATAAAAAATCGGTTGGATACGACGAAATATCAACGCACGTATTGAAGTGCTGTGCATCTGTCATATCTCTTGTTCTGTCCCAGTTAATAAATATATCATTGACTTCGGGAATCTTTCCAGAAAAACTTAAACTCTCTATTATAAAGCCCTTGTTCAAAAAAGGTAACAAATTAGATTTGAATAATTATAGACCAGTTACTCTTATCCCTATACTATCCAAGATATATGAAAAAGTAATGCACAACAGACTTATCCTATTTTTAAATAAACATAATATTATAAATAAAGAACAAAATGGTTTCCAAAAGGGCAAATCCACCACTTTAGCGGCTTTTTCACTCATCAAAACTAAAACAGAAAATATAGACAAAAAATGTCCAGTTACTGTAGTATTTCTTGATATGAGTAAAGCTTTCGATCTAGTGGACCACAAAATTTTACTCAACAAGTGTGAACGATATGGTATTCGAGGCCCTGCATATAAGTGGTTAGAAAGTTATTTGTATGATAGGAAGCAATGCGTTGAGACAGATCGAATAGATGAACATTTTGTATCAAAATCTTATAGATCCTCATATCAATGCAATAGGTCAGGAGTTCCACAGGGTAGTGTGCTTGGGCCACTTCTATTTCTCTTGTATATTAATGACTTGCCCCAAGTAACTAATGAGAAATGTGTACTATTTGCCGATGACATTTCTCTAGTGATTCCAGAAAATAATAAATATGACCATGAAGTTATGGTCAATTTAGCATTCAATAACATTATTCACTGGTTAACAAATAATAAATTAAGGGTCAATATTAGTAAAACTAAATTTGTACAGTTTTCAAATTATAAATTAAAGCCAAAACATTTAAATATTTCATTCAACGGGGAACAAATTAAGAGGGATAACAACATAAAATTTTTGGGCATTATATTAGATGAAAACTGTAATTGGGGAATGCATATAAAAACAATTTGTGATAAATTGAATAAGTTCGTATACGCACTAAAACAACTTCGTAAAACTGCAAACGAAAATGCTGCTCTAAGCGCTTACTATGGGTATGTTAGTTCTATACTAAGATATGGATTACTTTTATGGGGCAATGCTACCGAATTTAATAGAATTTTTATCGTGCAGAAGAAGTGTATTAGAGCGATATGTGGTGCTAAGGCCTTTGATAGTTGCAGGCCCCTTTTTATTAAATTAAATGTATTAACCTTGGTGTCAATGTATATATTAGAAATTGCTATATTTGTTAGAAACCATCCAAATTTGTTTCCAAAAGTTAGCGAGGATAGTAAATTCCTGAAAAGAGATCCCACTAAGTTAAGAGTAGAGTGGTGTAGAAGTACTTTGCATTACAAAAATAGCCACGCTACTTCAATAAAAGTGTATAACCACATTCCAAAAGCCTTAAGAGAGTTGCCTCTACGGCTGTTTAGGCCCAAATTAAAAGTCTGGCTGATTGGTAAGTGTTTCTACACATTAACAGAATATTTGGATTGTAAAACATGAGATAAAATGAACAATTTCTGTGTTAGTAAATAATTTATTTTTTGCGTTAGTTATTTAAATATTTAGTAGTTTTGTATTAGTTTTTTAAATATTAAGTAGTTATGTTAGAGTTATATAAAATCTTTGCCATTAAATTTGTACAATCATACGTATATACGATATGTATGTTTAATAAATTATTCGCATGCCCTCTAAGGGTAGATATGTCGGGAACCAATATTATGTACCTAACACCTTATGTAACCATATCTTTAGTGAATAAAGTTCTTATCTTATCTTATCTTAGCTAGTTTCAAAAATAAGTTAACCACATTATATAATAGGTCTTTACCTATGAAATTGCCGTTTTGTATGAAAAAATTTAAACGAATTTTTTTCATGAATTTTTTTATTTGTATTAATCGAAGTAATCACCCATGCAATCAATGCATCTTTGCCATCGCAGTGGCAGTTTATTGATGCCCTTCTTAAAGAAATCAGCTGGACGGGAGGCAACAAATTCTTCAAAGGCATTTTGTACTGCCTCTCGGGTATTGAATTTTTTTCCCGCCAAGAAGTTATCCAAATTCTGGAAAAAGTAGTAGTCTGTAGGCGCAAGGTCTGGTGAGTAGGGCGGATGACGTAGAGGTTCCAACCCCAGTTCTTGCAACTTGGAGACCGTCTGCTGTGCAGTATGAGGTCGCGCGTTGTCGTGCAGGAGCAGCGGAGACGAGCGATTGACCAATGCTGGTTGGAGATGCGCCAGCTTCTCCATCATTGTGCTCAGTTCTTCACAGTACACATCTGCAGTAATGCTCACCCCGTTTGGTAAGAAGCTGTGATGAATCACACCGGCGCTAGACCACCAAACAGTGACCATCACGTTTTCATTCAGCCGTAGATTGTGTATCATCAGCTTCCACAACCGCCTTTAATTCGTCATTGTCGACCAAAGTCTTCGGACGACCGCGAGGTTCATTTTTCAGGTCGAAATTTCCAGAACGGAAGCGAGCAAACCAATAACAGGTGGTGCGTTGGTTTGTAGTGTTAGCTCCGTAAACGTCGTTGATGTTGCGTGCCGCTTGTGCCGCGTTGCTGCCACGACGGTACTCATATTCCATAATTACTCGAATTTTTAACGTATCCATGATGACGAAAAAGATTGAAATGCGATGAAAATGTAACACTAATCAATAAAGAAATGACTACTTTTGGAAAAAAGAATCCATGTTTTTAAAATAAAATTAATTTGAAATTAGAATTCTTAGCCAAACAAAAATTATTTTGATTTGAAATGGCCAGTACTGCAGAACGGCAATTTCATAGGTAAAGACCTAATATTATAATTTTTGTTCTTAATATTTATGTTTTTTTTTATATTTTTATCATTCATTATCTAGATTTAGTTATTAAATATTATTCATTCATTTATTTATTTCACTTAAAATAGAGTACAGTGGTGGTCTTACTATTAGGTTAGTCTCATCAATTTTACTCATAAACAGCATGTGAAATGTGTGATTGTTATATGTCAAATTTTACACAAATAATATAATTATTAAATAAATCATAGTTTTTTTTAAAGACAACCCCTGCACTATGGAATCTAATCCCTGTGTTGCAGGGTACTTAACAACATATAATAGACGGACACAAATTACATCGAGACTCAGAACAACTATTTATGGGTCACACAAGTAGTTGTCCGGCGCGGGACTCGAACCCGCGACACGAAGCGGCAACGCGACTGCCTTAGCCGTTGCGCCTCACGTGCAGTCAAACATTTGATTTGATTGAATAGAATGATTTTTCCAGGAGCCACAGTCTGACTTGGTTTTTGAACTTTGCCGCTGAAAAATGTCTAATATTTTGCGGCAAAGCATTAAACACTTTCACACATACAGCATAAGAACTTTTTTGAAAAACACACTAGTCATAATTTTTAGTCCTTTTAACAATGATTTACATGAGACAAACGGAGGAGTACCTGTAGTTGCTTTAACGCATTTTTTTTCACGACAAAGACCTCAATTTTATGTTTTTTGCTAATATCTTTAAAAATAAAAATAAAAATATTCTAATATAAAATTAAAGCTTACAAAATTCACTATAACTTTGATCTCATATACTTTTTCATATTTCCATTCGTTTATGAGCTACACGCTCGAGATATATAGTAAATTTCTTCTGGAGGGAGGTGTGCTGCATGGAGTGAAGACCGTCATGGCTCACATACAATGGTCCTCATCGGGACTAAGTGCGGAAACCAAACCCACTAGCATATTAGTGAGCTTAGGCGGGAAAAACATCATGAAGATTGTTTTTCGCTCAATGCTCACTGTAGGAAACGCCACCTTACTGGCTAAAACTGAAAAATGACGATGAAAGAATGAATGAAAAAAAATTAGATGCAATAGCATGGATATGAACAGATCCTCTTCTTACACTCATTTGCCGGCTACGATACAACATCAGCAACGTTTAGAAGAAGCAAGGTGGGTTTCTGTAAATTGTATTTAAATTCGGAAATTATTCAGGAAGCAGCAAAGATCTTTTACAACCCAAGCTCCAGCCATAGTGATGTTGCAGAAGCTGGGAAGGTGTGCTTCCTGAAATAGTATGGGGCACCAGCAAATATGACCCTTCTCAATGTAATTCTTCAAGAGGGTTTTATCGCCCTTTTTGAAGAAGAGCACCACCACACCCCTGTGCCATGCTTGTGGCGTTTGACCTTCTAGTATGACGGAGTTAAATAACTTCTGAAGGGCCCGTAGGATTGGTGTACCACCCGCCTTCAGAAGCTCTGCCGTAACTCCATCATCACCAGGCGCCTTGTTGTTCTTAAGCTGTTCGAGAGCCATTCTAATCTCGCACAGGCTGACGTCCGGGATGTCGTCGGTAAGTGTGGGTTAGTCGTGCTCTGGTATCTGAGGCACAACTATCGACAGGTGACTGGGTTTTCATATATAGCTGTCCGTAGAACCTCTCGATCTCTCCCAGCAACTCAGGTCTAGACGTGACGATTCTGCCATCCTCAGTCTTCAGCTTCGTCAGTTGGCTCTATCCAACAGACAGTTCTCTTACAAACACTTTAGAGCTTTTGTTCCGCTCAATAGCTTCTTTAATACAATTTGTATTAAATTGACGCGTGTCGCGAGTCAAAGACTTTGAGATCTGTCTGTTGAGTTGCCGGTATCTGGTAACATCATCAGAGGATGTCAGAACCATTTTCCGTCTTTCGTCCATAAGCTGCAGGGTAAAGTCAGAGATCTTTTTGGTTCTGTTTGTACGGTGGGCCTTGAAGACCTTAGACCCAGCCGTATGGACAGCTTCTACGAGCCTGTCGTGGTATGAGTCCACTTCCTCGCAATCTGCTAGGCATTCGACAGATAATCCTATTATGTTCCAATGTAACCTGCTCAATTCTTCCTACAATTCGATCATCTTCTCGTCGGTCCGCACTGTGCGTGTGTTGTATGTTGCCAGGGCCAGAGGTCGTCGGTTTTGGTAACGCGGAATTTTCCGGGGATTCTTAACACCCCCTGCCCTGCCGTAACTACGGCTGTTATCACGGCTGGCAGGGCTACCGGGGACTGGGGGCCGCGGTTTAATTGTGTCCTTCATTTGAGGGGATCTGCCATAATAGCCACGCTTGGCAAACGGGTTGGCAATCGCAGTAAGATAGACATTGGTACTCATGAGAACGCTGCTACCCAGTCCCCCCGCGGGATGAGAGGGGGTGGCGATATTCTCTAGGCCGTCACCACACAGCCACTAAGAGCACCTAAGAAAGTAGCTAAATATAAGTCCTGAAGCACATAACACCAAGTGCAGCAGTGGCTTGGGAATGAGCTGCTCCCTCAAGAGTGGGGGTGGAAAAATTTATGCTATGCCAAAACTATAAGGATGTCGTCTGCAAACATGTATAATGAGTTATATCTGGTATGACATTAATATAGAAAAGAAAAAGAGTCCATGCTTATTTACGAGATAGTCCGATTGGCAATATTTAATTAGAGTTCCACTTTCCAGAGTGGCATTTTTTTTTTTTTACTGTTTTCTTTTTGATCTATATTTTTTAATATGTGATATGATAATGAATAAATAAACATCCGGGCCAAATATCACGTTAATACAAGCAACTCTTTAAGCTGAGAGATAAGTCAGTCATTGTTATTGTTATATGACTGCAAATTTCGGAATCTCGTGATTTCATTGAGAGATTTGATATCATGAGGATTGTTTAGTAGCTTGTGGTGGTACAGAGTACTAATAATTAAACCATCTAAAGACTTAACCTGGCTTTATGAAAAATTCAATTCAATTCAAAATTAAAATGCACGAACTGAGATCGACAACGGATCCATTCAAAGTTGTCCCTTGCAACTAGTGTACAGTTACTAGCCAACATAATATTAAAGGTAACATTTTTCTTTAAATTTTACCTTGTCCACGAAGCGCATGAAATTCGGTTGTTGATAGTTCGATTCTCACACCAACCAAAGGGACGTTGTTCTTTATATCTTTGTCATTGCATTTAAAACAATTCGATTTCGGTAGGTACCTACCTATATATAGTTTTTCAAGTCAAGTTAAGTACTAAATCGTTTGAAGTTGGAGATGGGCGACCGTGTTAGACGTTAGATACTTTAGGTAGTCCAATATACCTAATAGATACTTTAGTATATGTCCATCAACACTCACACGCACAGTCATACGAAGTTTTCGTCTTTTCATCGTAAATTTCTACTGTTTTAAAACCTATATGTGAGAATAGTTGTTACGCAACTTTAAATCGATATAGCTCCTAAACGGCCGATCAAATCGAAAAATGTTGAAAGAAAACTAAAAATGTTTTTTAAATACCTATTCAACGATACCCCACATGACATAGTTTGTTGACTTAATTTTTTTTAATTTTCACAATATGGCGTCCAGTAGTCGCCATATTGAATTTTCCCTAACGTCATGTCTTTAGTGACACTTTCCGGACTGAAAGGAATCGATTGACGTGCGAATCATTAAAATCGGTCCAGGCGTTTGGTCTGTATAGTGCTTCAAAGGAACATACATACATACATAGCCTGATAAACACATTACCCTTTGCGTCCCGCAGTCGGGTAAAAAGTTACCAACCATTGCTAGACTCGTCATTTTTTTTTTCATGACTGCCTAGTTGGTCTAGCGGTAGCGTGTTCACCCGCAGAGAACGAGGTCCTGGGTTCAAATCCCGGGTCGAGCTAAAGAGTGATTTTGGGACTGTTCTGTGAAAAAAAAAATCTCAGAATCAGCCCGAAGTCTGGGAGTTGGCGGTATTATACCCCCGTGCCTCGGAGAGCACGTAAAGCCGTCGGTCCTGTACCTGACCTCTTTCCGGTCGTGTCGCCTAGGCGTCCTATCGGATCATAAGAGTGATGTAATAGAAAGTGACGCAGATGGCTAATCTCTGTTGAGACTGGCCGCCGTGGCCGAAATTCGGCTAGGAGGTCTAGCGGTAGCGTGTTCACCCGCAGAGAACGAGGTCCTGGGTTCAAATCCCGGGTCGAGACAAAAAGTGATTTTGGGACTTTTCTGTAAAAAGAAAAATTTCTCAGCATCAGCCCGAAGTCTGGGAGTTGGCGGTATTATACCCCCCTGCCTCGGAGAGCACGTAAAGCCGTCGGTCCTGTACCTGACCTCTTTCCGGTTAGGCGTCCCATCCGATCATAAGAGTGACGGAATAGAAAGAGCTCCTCTGATTGCGCACACACTTGTGCACTATATGTCCCGTGCAGATGGCTAATCTCTGTTGAGACTGGCCGCCGTGGCTGAAATTCGGCTAGGAGGACATTACTTTTTCTTTTTTTTGTGGAACTCTACCCATACGGTAAACAAATTATTTATTATAATTAACATTAATTATGTTGTCGCGTAATGAGGGACAGTCTAGTGGAGAGCGCTTCACTGAACGCAATCATATTATTTTAATTAAACATCCACTTTTCCAATTACTGCATTAAGAGGACGGAAAAAAAGCTACAACCCATTGTTTTACAAAACTAACTTCAAGCTTATTAATCTAAGTTTCTTGTAAGTGAACTACGACTACTTCTGCTTTACTTCTTCTCTTTTAACTTTATTTATCACTATTTAGATGCTTGCTTATCGTATGGGTAGAGGTAGCCCTAGTGTCAGAGTTGCTCAAGCTGCCCAATAGGCCTCTGACATGGCTTAACGACTGTTGTCTAATGACTACAACCGGGACCGACAGCTTAACGTGCCCTCCGAAGAACGGAGACGCTCAGAAATGAAACCACTTTGGCGGTCACCCATCTATGGACTGACCGCGAGCCTAGTTGCTTAACTTCGGCGATCGCTTACGGACCGATGAGAGCATCCAGCTATGAGCGCCTCTATACTCTATACTATTTGCATACAAGGTCGCTATTAAGTCTAAGAAAATTATTAGTCAAATTTAACGTGTAATCCATAAGTGGTTTGACATTTCACATAATAATAATAAAACTTTATTTCTTAGAATACTTGCTGTAATACAATACAAATAGCATATTAAGGTAACAAACACAAAAATATTACACTTAAATGGTTAGGGTACTTTCCTCTTAGATAGGCTACTGGATAGCCTGTAATAAAGAAAAACAGTGCCGTCTCCTTGGGATTGAATACAGTGTTTCATTCTCACATAAGTACTACTATTTGCATTTTATTAAGAATGTGATTTTGATATTACGTTGGTAAGCCTGCAATACCGTGGAATTAAAAACGTTTACTAACCCATTATAAGCCTCATATTTTTATTGTTCCCAGGGTTCGAATTATAAATATGAGGCAAAATAATTACTAATTACGCTTAAAACTGCTTGTTACGTCAAAAAAATATTCTGTTGATATAAGTAGGTAATAAGTAAGAGGATAATCAAATGTTTATTTTTATTATTATTTTTTTTTTTGGTTCTTTTTTTTCTCAGCTTTTGCTTTAACATTTACGGGCAAGCGCCAAGTAAATGATAAGAAGTTACCTAGTCATATATGTCCGTCAGTTCCATTATTGTCGTCGTCTAGTTAGAGGAATTTTCTTACAATCCGGCAAGTATTTAGTATGGCCGCTTTTTGCAATTGAATGTAAATTTTAGGTTTTAAATCAATAAGCTTAATAATGTGGTGTATGTGGCTTGGGATTACTCCAGTACTTGATAAGACTATTGGGACGATGTATTCTGTTTCCAGATTCTGGATTATTATTATAAAAGTTTCTTAATCATCATCATTATCATATCAGCCGAAATAGGTTCATTGCTGGACCGTCTTGCGCTACCCGCATCCATCGATTAATAAATTTTCGAAGAAATGTTCAGTCGAAGCAGAGTTTGGTAGAAAAGGTTGTTTCGCAATAAATTCCATTCGAACAATCGTTTAGTCGACTTTCCGTTCATCGAACATAAGACTCTCGAAACCACGTTACGAACAGTGCCTCTAGCACGAGTTCCTGCAGTTTACTTACTCGATCACACACGTACAGTTTCCTCCCATACATTGAGCACCAGCGCCTCTCGCGGAATCTATTAAGTACTAAAACTCTGGTGCTCAATGTATGGGACGAAACTGTACGTGTGATCGAGAAGTAAACTGCAGGAACTCGTGCTAGAGGCACTGGTTATATCTAGTAACTCCAATCCTGATCCCAGCGCCCTGCAATAATGAGACATTATAACTTACTGTTACTTACTTATTAGTTTAAGTTTACATTAAGTTGACTGATTGTTACACCTATCTACCCTGTTTTCCCTTTCCTTAGTATATCCACTCCATAATTGGTTGTCTGGAAGAAATCGCAGTAGCGATAAGAACGCCCTTTGTACCTAATGTATGTATGTTCATTCTTAATTTTAAGTTATGGTGTACTATAAAGAGTATTTTACTTCACTTACTGAGACAATGTACGCCGTCATTATACACTAAATCATACTTAAAACAAAAGCAAATGACAAATAAGTTAATTAGTAAACGAAACATCCACTTGTTCTGAATTAAGGTTACCCAATCAACCGAGCATAATGCTCGTCTGCCCAAATCTTGATACTCGGACGTACAGACGCCAGCACATCCAGCTATCCCAATCTGTCAAATTTCTTTTATAGACTTCCAACTTTATCACAAAATCATAAGGTTCACTTTCAATTGGGGAAATTCGACAGATTGGGGTAGCTTGATGTGCTGGCGTCTGTACATGGACACTTGTATATAATAGAAACATAGTGAGAAATTAATTAAGTATATAATATATTATGTATACTCCTTTATTTTATTTAGTAAGCACACTCCTTTACAACCAGATACAATAACGCTGAGTGTGTACTTTACTCTATTCATGTATGTTAGAACATAATTACTAGTGAATAAAGAGATGGCAATCAATACGGTCGTTTCCTTCATGAAACCACCCTCCGAACCCACAATATAACCACCTTTTCTTTACGTGATTTTTACCAGCCAGCACTGCAGCAACTTTAAGCCGTTTTAACGAACTTTGTTTCAAATACCCATATCCGCACCATATTGTTTGAAGATTGTACACTTATAAAAAGATGCACAATATAATGATGGCGAATATAATGATATCTAGAGAACGCATTTTTTAGGGTTCCGTAGCCAAATGGCAAAAAACGGAACCCTTATAGATTCGTCATGTCTGTCTGTCTGTCTGTCCGTCTGTATGTCACAGCCACTTTTTTCTATATTCGACCAATAAGGATCTATTGTCAGACTATAGACATTAAATACAAATAAAATTAATCTGTTCTCAGTTTTGAAACTCAGTTAGTCAGTGCGTCAAAGAGATGGTAGTGTATGTAATGTGTTTCTTTTTTATTTTTTTTTATTCACGTAGACTTTAAAAAAAGCGCTTGTAAATAGTCAGAACATGTTTATTATTTCTAGTTACTTATTATTTCTATTAATAGTAGTAGGTATAGTTATTATTTCTAGTTACTTATTACAGATATTTACGTACACGGAATGTTAAAACATTTATACAATATATTTTATAATGGTAGTGATATTTAGCTAGCTTGTATTAAGTTATTGTCAAGGAGATTATGTTTAGGTTTAATTACTGAAATTTATATTTTACTACATATTGTCTGAATGGTTCTGTCTATCATCATCATCATCATCATCATCATATCAGCCGAAAGACGTCCACTGCTGGACAAAGGCCTCCCCCAAATGGTTCTGTCTATATTAAGGTATGAATTCAGTATTATTATTAAAACGGACCTTGTGTTTAAAACGACGGTCGCGCTTTAATGCTACCACCGGATCCAATGCGCCCCAACTGAGAAGAAACAAACTCAGCAGGTTCATCTACTACCGGTTTCGACACGGCCCAGTTGAGACGGTCCGGCGAAACATACTCAAGCGGGCATGAACACGGGATTTGGTCCACATAAAGTAATTATTTAGTAGGCAAACACAATATCTGCTCGATCGGTTGTCTGAATGAATATTAATTTAGATTATATTTAGGAAACAAAAGAAAAACATCGAAACAATAACATTATTCATTTTGAGACAGATTCACTTTAAGCCATTTTAACGAACTTTGTTTCAAATACCCATCTCAGCACCATATTGTTTGAAGAATACTAATAAAAAGACGCACAATATTTTGATGGCGTATCTAATAACTAGAGATCGCACTTTTGAAATTCGACCAATAAGGATCCATTGTCAGACTATAGACATTTAAGACAAATCTGTTCTCAGTTTTGAAACTCAGTTTGTCAGTGTGTCAAAGGAATGGTAGTGTATGTAATGTGTTTATTTTTTATTTTTTTTGTTTCTTTTTTCATGTAGACTTTAAAAAAAGCGCTTGTAAATAGTCAGAACATGTTTGTAGTAATATATAATTATTTCTAGGTACAGTCAACAGCAAAAGTAGATGATCAAAGTCGGATATTCAATACTAATTATCATAAATTGCGGCAAAATAGTGTGGTGGTGAAGAGTATCTAGTTGAAGGTGTGCGTGAGTGTTAAGTGTAAAAAATATTTACTAGTGAAAACTGCCGCCCAATAGCATCATAAACTCAAAACTCAGGTCCGATTTTGATCATCTACTTATGCTGTTGACTGTACATATAGATATTTTGGTACACGGATTGTAGAAAACGATTTTCAATAAGATTTATTTTATAATAGTAACGATATTTAGCTAGCTTAAATTAAGTTATTGTCAAGGATCATGTGTAGGTTTAATTATAGAAATTTAAATTTTTGCTATATTTTTACTACATATTGTCTGAATGGTTCTGTCTATATTAAGGTACGAGTTAAATATTATTATTACGGCGGACCTTGTGTTTATAACGACGGTCGCACTTTTAAATTATTTTCATTAAAATAATTTATTTGTAGTGTCTATTCATAACGTTCATATGAAGGTCAAATTGTATAGCAGAGCATATTACTTACAAAATATCTCATTATTTAAGTGACAAAAGCTCTTGGGATTGAGTTGATCTACGCAATGTTTGGCAAAATTTATTTTAAAAGAAGATTCCTACTGAGTTTTCTATCAATGGTAAAAAATGGAATGGAACGATAAACAATGGAACATTTTTACGGAATGAATTAAATTTGTATTGAATTTGAATTTACCGTAATCAATACACAATTTCCGAATGTTGAGCTCGTTGACCTACAGCCAACATATATATGATTATGTTGTTAAACGACACCATAATTATACCTTATCCCTTGAGAATTTCGGAAACTCCATTATTCCATGAATATATTACTTGTCTGATATCTGCGCACGATAATTTAAAACTTTATTAGCAAATTCTGATACACTTCTATCTGTTACTCTCATATTCCAATAAAACGGGCTAGCCTATACAATCAGAGAGAAGTCAGGTGCAAGGACAACAACATACATACATACATACATAGACTCACGCCTGTTTCCCAGAGGGGTAGGCAGAGACAACGGATTTCCATTTCTCACGTTCTTTGCATACTTCTTTTGCCTCGATTACCGTCATTATATTCTTCATACATGCTCGCCGGTTTAGGGTACTTCTGACCTGCCCTTTCTTGAGAACATCTCCAATTTGGTCAGAGAATGTTCGACGTGGTCTTCCCCTTCCGGTTGTCCCATTCACACAGGCCAGGTATACTTCTTTTGTCAATCTTGCATTCATCCTTTCTAAATAGCCAAACCATCTATGCATGCCTTTTTCAATGTTTGTGACTACATCCTCTTTCACACCACAACGCTCTTTTACATCAGTATTTCGAATTCTGTCTCTCAAATACCACCAAAATCCACCCTCTGGATAGCTACACACTACTACACTACACACTACACAGGACTAAAAGCAACCCTCCTTTTTTAATTTTTGTCCCTATTAAACCCAATAAAAATAAAATACTTTTTATTGTACAGCCGCCAGCACATCAACGTACCCCAATCTGTCAAATTTATTTCATAGTATTTCAACGTTATCACAAAATTATAAGGTTCACTTTCAATTGGGGAAATTTGACAGATTTGAGTAGCTTGATGTGCTGGCGGAAAACACAAGAAAGGACATTTTATATTGAAACATTGAATATATGCAATGGGTTATCGCGTGGAGCGATTTCTTCCTAACAACCTCTGGATGGATAGGAATTGAATGTAACCAATGCCTATACGCAATTAAATAACGTTCACCATAGAGCCGCTAAGCCAATAGGGCATCCATATATAACGAATCACACACTTATTTCGGTTACGAAAAATAGGCGATCTACCAAAACAAACACCACAAAAAATAGAACACTAAATCAATTAACTAACCAATAAGCAACATTTTAATTACTTATCGCAAAATTCTTCATCAAATTAATTAAGTCATGTAATTAGCCTTACGGTTATATTTATACTTACGGCCTTTTTAAAGGTTTGAAACTCCAAATAAACCCTCAGGAGAGGTGATTATGCCGTAGCTATATTTAAATTACAAATTACACGGTAATTTCATAATAAGAAGGGATCACCTCTGTATATTGTAATTTTAGTATAATTATGATATTATCCTAAATATAAGAAACCGCTGAATTAACAGACTAATTTATTTAACCGGATATATATTATAAGAGAAGAACTTTATAACTTTTTAAGACAATGCATGCACTATGGAAATGAAAAATTCTATTGGCGTGGTTGGCAAATGTTTGCTTTTCACGCCGGAGGTCGTGGGTTCGATTCCCACCCAGTACCGATATTGGAGAGCATGAACATACTGTTTGTCCTGAGTCAGGGTGAAATTATCTATATAAGTAGGTATGTATTTACAAAAGAAAATTAGTAAGTACATGTAGTATATCAGTTATGTGGTTTCAATAGTACAAGCTGTGTTTAGTTTGGGATCAGATGGCCGTGTGTGAATAATGTCCGAGGATATTATTATTATTACATCGATTTATGGGTCAAACAAATAGTTTTCTTGGGTGGGAGTTGAACCCGGGACACGAAGTAGCGAGGCGACTGTCTCAACTGCTGGACCACATGTGCAGTCACAAATAATAATAAAAATAGTTTTGGCCAGAGACAGTCAATCTCGACGGAAGCCAGACACATTTTAGGACACGTAGTATTAAGACAAATACAAATAAAAATAAACTTGAGAGGTGTCACGGGCCACCCGGATGGAATGAAGTTATTTAAAAACCTGTATACACTCAACAAAAATAATGGTCGCGATACCACACTGTTCAATGCGAAATAGAAATGAAAATATCTGGCTTGCTTTCTATAAGAGAGAGAGAGACAGACAGAGAAACATGCGCACGCTGCACAGCTGCAAAAAGTGTCGTGACAACTTTTCGTAAGATTTTTTCCGTCTAGCCCACTTCCAAAACGCGCGATAAGGAACTTCGTAATAAATTTTAAGTATATTATTCACTCATAAAATCTGATACGACAGTTCCTCTGCCGTATCAGATTTTATCATCAAAATTTACTGATCTCTGAGGCATGAGGGTGTTTCGCCGCCACCATCCCGACTCAGTCTTGCTACTATGAGTCTTCGTGCCCCAAAACTTTCCGCAACAGTTCTCGAATCAGGACTTAATCTTGGGACCTCATTATTTACATTATATTACCGCTATACTATGGCGGTCAAATAGTGAATAAATTTATTATAAGGAAAAGGATATGTAAGTATATAAAAAAACAAACCATAATCAGAAATGAAAATAATATGATATTCTATAAACCCTTTACATGAATAATTTATTGTGGCACTGATAAGGTTAGAATTATTATTATATCTAGGGACAATATAGAATAGAATAGAATAAACTTTATTAACCAAGAATTTAACACGTTTATACAGAGTTGTTATAATAAAGTATACAATTTTTTTTTGCCAATATAAATATGAATATGCGAAACTCCCTGCACTAGGCTGAGCCTGTCCTGCGGGGAGCTTAGACAAAGTTGTAATAGAGTAAATGTATTTCGATTACAAAATACATCTGGTTACATAAAATATATATATATCTAGGGACAATGTCACACAGATCATCCTAGCCCCAAACTAAGCAAAGCTTGTACTATGGGTACCAGGCGACGATATACATACTTAAACAGATAGATAAATACTTATATACATAGAAAACATCCATGACTCAGAAACAAATATTCGTGCTCATCACACAAATATTTGCACTTACTGGGATTCGAACCCAGGACCACCAGCTTCGTAGGCAGGAGCACTACCAACTAGGCTACGGTGACCGTCAAATATTGTCTCATCATCATCATCATATCAGTCAAATTACGACCGCTGCAGCGCTGGACAAAAGCATCCCGAAGAATAAGGGATATGCCATAATCGCCACGCTTGCCAGATCGCAGTTTGTTAGTTCACAAAAAGAACGATACCCGTTCTCTGGTAGGTATTTACTCGGGACTATTTCTACGCACCTCCCGGGATAAGAGGGGGTGATGATATTCTTCGCCGTCACCACACATCGAATATTTGTGTGTAATTAGATCGAATGTAAAATTACATTTGAGTTTGGAACATTTCCCAAGCTGGAGAGGTTTACAATATATTTATAATAATTCATAATAAGTCCATCAATACAATTATTATAGTAAATCAATGATAAATACAGAACTCATTATACATTAATTGTAAATTAACTATATCGCAGTGAATATATATATATCACCTAGTAGGTACCTTGTCAAACTCAGAATGGGTTATTTATAAAATACGAATTAGCTTCAGAAATGTTTTACCATTGTTATTCAAATGCTAATGAAACAAATTTTCAATGTTATCCATGTTTATAAGTATAATAGACTGAAATATCCTCATTGTTCGGTGATTTCTTTACAGAAATAATGTGCGATTGAATCTTACATTTATTCTGTGGATTAAATTAGTTTAATAAGGAGAAGACTGTGAAGTATATAATACCAGAGTAAGTGATAAATTTAATACATAAAATAAAATTTGAAAGGCCTTAACTGTCGTTAAGGAAATATTTCGAAATATATAATTATTTAGTATCACGCAAGGCGTTCAACGAACATTACTTTTTATTTTATTTTAAATAGGAGTAATAAAAAGTATTTATTAGTAAAATAACCTAGTTATATTAGGAATAGATCCGTTTAACAACCTATTCAAAATGTTATGTCAGTTAAAGTTTTTCGTAATAAATGGATAAAATATTAAATTATTAATTGGTGGTTATGAATATATTACCAAATGTTACATTATCTCACGTAATAGCTATAAAGTAATGCAAGAAAAAATTATAAAATTTCTGAATATTTAAAATAATACAACGACTTAATCTAACTAAATTCGAAAGATCAAATTTTTGCATATAAAATTCTTTAGGATTTGGACAATAGATATATATTTTATGTTTGGTTTTTTAGTTATCTAAAAAGTATAGTTATTGTATTTAAATATTTATTGTAAATATAAGATTAAAAACAACTTTTTATCATTACTTACCATTATCACACAACACAAAGCACTGAAAATCAACCACCAAGTCGATCACTCACACCAAAAATTTAAATTTCATATTTAACATTGTCAATAGCAATGTGAATACAATTTCTATGTAAATCGGCCTGATTCTCAAACACACCGCTGTAAATCCAATTAATATGAGCTCGCGTTGTTCGACAATTATCGGGATACGTACGTTCGGCAATACGTTCGCTCGGCACGAAGTCCGTGCTTCGACTGACGGGTGTAACTGAAAATGCGTACGGACGACATTCCCGAAACATTTCGCTGTTGCATACCACCGTTGTGCACTGCTGCTGCATATTTTTGATTTTGAACTTTAAACGTTCAGGAATGTGCCTTTTGGTGGAAGCATATCTTGAGCGTTTTCTTTTCAAGTTATTTTGTTGCGAACATCTTTAAGAGGATTCTGTTTTATGTCATAGGCTTAAGAGGGAACACGCTTTTAACCATATTGAGGGAGGAAATTCACGCGTTGTTTTGTATTTTATGTCGTTTTCAATGGTATGGTTTTTGTTAATGAACTGATAACATTTATATATAGAAAAGGTTTACATAAGTATGTTTACGCCGTAGAGAAAAAGCCGCCTGTCACGCCGCAGGTTATGGGTATCGCTTCCCACCCAGGACAGATATTTGTGTGCATGAACATGTCTGTTTGTCCTGAGTCTGGGTGTAATTATCTATATAAGTATGTATTTACAAAGGAAAGTAGTATATCAGTTATCTGATTTTATAGTACAAGCTCTGCTATTAATTTGGGATCAGATAACCGTGTGGGAATAATTCCCCAGGATATTAGGTATATTATTGTGTCCCCATCTCCGGTAGGGTCAAAAAGTGTTATTGGAATTTTTCTATCAGGAAATCTCCTATATCCCACAATTGAAAGACATAGGTTTCCTGACCGAAAAATTCTTATAATTCTGTAGTTACACGTTCAAACGCGTAACTACACAAGTATTTTAGTACTAATTATACCCATAGTTTGGAAATAAACATAATTTTATGCAAACGTTCTCGAGTGGCGACCACGAACCGGAAGACGCAGCGTGGGCAGGCCCCCTACAAGATGGACCGATGATCTTGTGCGGCTCGCTGGAAGCCGTTTGCGGATTGCGCATGGCCGACAATTGAGGAGATCTTTGGGGAGGTAGGCAGTCAATTGCCTTTGTCCAACAATGGGCGCCATTCGGCTGATAACAAAACATAGTTACTCATTGTCGCGTATACAACATGTAACTTAATTAACGCACATCCTGAAAATAGTTTGTGCAGAATCGTTTACTGAATCGATTTCTATCATTTTTAATATAGGTAATATTTTATTCCAAATAAATTAAAACTACGGAAATTATTGACATATTAACCCTGTACAGTCAAAACGAATTGAAATGGACCGTAAGTCAAAGTAATAAGACTTTTAAAATTGCAGTTTTTTTTCCAAAAAATGAATTTAGTAAATAAGAATGCATATACATGTTAAATTAAAAATTCAGTGTATGTATTATGATGACACCATAATATTCTAATTGGGGTGTCTGATAGTGAGCGTTAATTAACGTTACATGTTGTATAAGAATTGGCTATTTTACGTAAGAAGATTTAGAAAATAACGTGTGACAACTTGTAAGTTAAAAGATAGAAAATAATTGTGAACCGCAAGCAACTACATGTATATTATAATAACATTTTATCTTTTTGATTGGGTACTGTCAAGATAGTTTATCTTCCACAAAATCATTTTTGCATGTTTTGAAAATGGAATCTCTTTTGAATGCTCTCACTGGCCGGTTGTTTCATTTCAAATGTAGAATGTAACAAAAAAATGTACTTATTTATGTATGTACCTACTTATTTATTTATATATATTATATATATATATATATATATATATTTTTTTTTTTTTGTTTTTGCCCTCTTTGGGCAGGCTAAGGTCTGTGACCATACCGCCTCGTCTTCAGTTGTATTATTTCTAATTTTATATTTTAAAGTCAGTCAGTCATGTCCGTCACGTCCGTCACAGTCATGTCCGACACGTCCGTCATAGTCCCACCTCAGTAAAGCAGTGGAGACTTTACTAGAGGCTTCTATGGAGTTTTGGTTTCAACACGGAAAATCACAATTCACGGCAATATCGCACTTTCCTCCACTTGTGTACGTTGTCAAAGATGTTATGTCTAAAAATCCACTATATTTACACATAAAAACTCGAATTTAGACCAGTTTTTGAAAATAAAACATAGCCTCGATGCGTCCTTTTCCGCGTTGGCGCCAAAACTCTTATTTATATATTTTATATGTGTTGACATTTGTTAGTTTTAGTTAGGTTAAGGTAAATTTATTCAAACACCAGTTTATTTTTGGATTCTTGGATTATGGAAGAAATCGCAGCAGCGATAAGAACACTCGTTGTACTGTAATAACTATATGTTAGATTAATATGTTATATCAAAATCGGTGTTTGTTTGTATGTATGCTTTGGATTCTAAATCGGCTGAAGTAATTTTGAATAACTTTCAGCCAATTTCAGCCAAAAAATTGAATTTGAATCTTCTTGGTGTAGGTTTTATAGGTTCAAACCAATTTTAATAATATATTTGTGGGTACAATGGGTTACTGCAGTTATCTAGCTATATATCCGAACTGTGTGTATAAACTCTCCAGGTACCCACTTAAACACTCAAATAAATCATGAAAATTGGGATGAAACTCTAGGATTTAGATCCTAGAAGATTATTTGAAAATTTCATCAATAGCTTACAAACATATTAATACACACTTCGATTTCTATATATTAAATTTATTCCTGTACCATTCTAAATTCAAAATATTACGACCAGCCAGTGACAGTAACCGAAAGATATTCCATCTTCAAACTATATAATAATATGAAAACGTTCTATAGGGAGCGTTGGAGTCGATAGATCAACCTTCATTACAGTAGTACAGGCGCTAGTAGCTAGATGCTCTCACCGGTCCGTAAGTGATCGGCGAAGTTAAGCAACTAGGCTCGCGTTCAGTCCATAGATGGGTGACCACCAAAGTGGTTTAAGTTTTGAGCGTCTCCGTGCTTCGGAGGGCAGGTTAAAGTGTCGGTACCGGTTGTAGTCATTAGACAACAGTCCTTAAGCCATGTCAGAGGCCTACTGGGCGGCTTGAACAACTCTGACTCTAGGGTGACTAATGCCCATACGATAGGCAAGCAAGCAAGCAAAGTGCAGTTGCTTGTGCTTTGGTAGATATGCCCTCTGGAGGCTTCTGCCTACCTTCTAAGGGAGGAGATAGGGTAATAATATTAATTGTAATCATCAAATTGTGTAAAATTGGCCCGATCCGTAGTTCCAGTTCAAATAAACAAATTTAAAATGATTTAGATAATACAAGAAAAATAAATGTTTGATCATTTCAGAAGTGAGACGATAATATAATAATAATATCCTGGGACATTATTCACACACGGCTATTTGGTCCGAAACGAACCAGAACTTGTACTATGAAAATCTTTTATAACTTTTCTTTTGTCAATTCATACTTATATACAAATCGACACAGACTCAGGACAAACAGACATGTTCATCAACATAAATATCTGTCCTGGGTGGGAATCAAACTCACGACCTGCAGCGTGAAAAGCCAGCATTTGCCAACCACGCCAACAGGCCCGTCAAAATATTCTCATGCATACTAAACATCTGTCCTGGGTGGGAATCGAACCCGCGATTTGTAGTGTGAAAGGCAAGCATTTACCAACAATGCCAACCGGCCCGTCAGGATGATGACAAACACATGAAAAAAAACGTATCGCCTTGTTATATGTCTGGCCATGTGTCACAGTCATTCATCAATTTAAATTATGAATCACTTATATAAAAAGTGTGAACTGAGAGTTCCGTAGCTTTATTGACTGGCCCATTGGTCTAGTGGTTAGTGAACCTGACAGCTAAGCCAGAGGTCTTGGGTTCTTCTATTTTAGATAGACTACCTCTGCATTAGGGAATTGAATCCCTGTGTCGTATATACTACTTAAGTTTATAAATATATAATTGACGGAAACAAAGTACATCCAGACTCAGAACAATTATTTATGGGTAACATAAATTACTATTTATGTTACCCAATTGGGTGTTCGATTCCCGTGCAGGACTACTGTCCTGCATGGGAATCGAACACGGAACACGAAGAGGCGAGGCGACTGTCGACTGTGCAGTTCTATCCCGTTCTTTGTGTGACGAGCACCAATATTTTTCGTTCAGTGTCTGGGTGTAGTAATTATTTATAACGTGTCACCCCAAAGTATGGCACATTTATTTGTTTGTCATTCATGTCCAGTCTCTTGTTCCCTTCAGGACTTGTATGACGCTTCAGCCAAAGGGGTCAGCGTTGCCCAATTTTGGGAAGATAGAATATAATTCTTACCACCGACACGATAAGAAGAAGAAGAAGAATTATCTATAATATCGTCCCCGTAGTTGGAAAACTAAATAACTCTGATTTTGTAGTTCTGAGATAAACGCGATTTAGTGTTTTTTTTTAGTTAATGTACATTTGTAAGAAAATGTGAGACAATTTTACCGTCGGCAATTTTATATTTTGTGGACCTGATAACCTTTCACATTATGCTTTAACAAACTGATCTCTATCTTTAACTATAACTAAATAACAAATAAAAAATCAAGTTGTTTAATTTTGCCACAACTGTTTTTATAACGTAACCGCAATTAGCTACTTATTTCGGCTACTTATTTAGTTTTCCTACAAGCTAAATACATGTGGTAGAGTCAAATTTGGTGAAATAAGTGCAGTTATTGAATTTATCATACTCGAAATATTTTTAAATGTAAAATTTAGTGGCTTTGTACGTTATTATTCCTTTGATATTTTTTTAACTTTTGTTGGTCGCATATGAAATAAACGCTGTATTATGATATTAATAAAGTTATATTAAGTAATAAATGGAAAAGTTTAGAAAAGGTGTATTGTTATCAGATACTTATCATGCCACAACCTTAAAAAATAAACATCATCATCATTATCATATCAGCCGAACTCCACAATTGCTGGTCTTGCGCTATTCGCACCCAGCGACCCGCACAAGATCATCGGCCCATCTTGTAGGGGGCCTGCCCATGCGCTCACCTCTTCCAGTTCGTGGTCGCCTCTTGAGAACCTTTTTGCCCCAACAGCCGTCGGGTCTACAAACTATGTCGCCCACTGCCACTTCAGTTTTGCAATTCTTCGGGGTATGTCGATGACTTTGGTTCGCCTGCGGATTTTGACACTTCTGATGCGATCACTGATTTGACACTTCGAGTATAGCCCTCTCCATTGCTCTTTGGGTGACCTTGAGCTTTCTAATAAGGCCCATAGTGAGCGACCACGTCTCTGTTCCGTAAGTCATCACTGGCAACACACACTGGTCGAAGACTTGCGACATGAGAAACTGCGGTATTTTGGAAGAGAAAATGTTACGTAGCTTCCCGAACGCTGCCCAGCCGAGTTGGATTCTACAATTGATCTCCTTCTCGAAGTTGGACCTACCTTGTTGGATGGTATGTCCTAGTCTCTAACCTTCAATTGAGTGGATACAACGATTTTCGTCTTATTCATGTTCATTTTTCAGACCCACTTGTTGAGAAACTCTGCTGAGGTCATCGAGCATTGTACCGAGATTTTCCATGGTCTCAGCTATGACTGCTCATTGGCAAATCGATGGTGAGTGATGTACTCGCCATTGACATTGCTAAAGCCTTTCCAGTCCAGAAGCTTGAAGACATCTCCCAATGGAGTGGTGAACAGTTTCAGGAATATAACATCTCCCTGTCTCACGCCTCGCTGTAAGTGGATAGGTTTCGAATTGTAGTCCTGGTGTCGCACTGACATAGTGGCGTGTTCATACAAACACTTTAACACCTCGATATACCGGTAGTCGGTTTGGCACCTTTGGAGAGACCTGAGCACAGCCCAGGTTTCGATCGAATCGAAGGCTTGCTCATAGTCCACAAACGCTAAACACAGTGGCTTGTTATACTTTTCGGTCTTCTACACAACTTGTCCCAGCGTATGTATGTGGTCTATGGTGCTAAAGCCTTTTCGGAAACCAGTTTGTGCGGGAGGCTGGAAGTCATCAAACCTGCGTGCGAGACGATTCGTAATGACCCTCGAAAGCAACTTGTAAATATGGCTCAGCAGTGTCGGTCTATAATTCTTCAATAGAGTTTTGTCACCCTTTTTGAAGAAGAGCACCACCACACTTCTGTGCCATGCTTGTGGAGTTGTTGTTAGTTTGACCATCTAATATGACGGAGTTAAATAAGTTCTGATGAGCCCGTAGGATTGGTGTACCACCCGCTTTCAGAAGCTCTGCTGTAACTACATCCTCACCAAGCGCCTTGTTGTTCTTATGTTGTCTGAGAGCCATTCTAATCCCGTACAGGCTGACTTCCGTGTAATGTGTCTTCGGTGTAATGACGGGTTAGTCGTGCTCTGGGATCCTAGGCACTTTAGAGCCTTTGTTCCGCTTGATGGTCTCTTTAATACTAATTGTATTAAATTGACGCGTGTGGCGAGTCAAAGACTTTGAGATCTGTCTGTTGAGCCACCGGTATCTGGTAGCATCATCTGAGGAGTTCAGAACCATTATCCGTCTTTCTTCAATAAGTTGCAGGGTAAAGTCAGAGATCTTTTTAGTTCTGTTTGTACAGCGGGCCTTGAAGAATTTAGACTCAGCCGTATGGACAGCTTCTACAAGCTTGTCGTAGTATGAGTCCACTTGACTGCGGACATGTCTGGCGTGGTGGCTGAGACAGTCGCCTCGCCGCTGCGTGTCGAGGGGTTTGAATCACGGACAGCTATTTGTGTGACCCATAAATAGTTGTTCTGAGCCTGGATGTTATTTGTGTCCGTCTATTATTTGTTTTGTAAAGTACCTATAAGATTAGATTACCTAGTGCTACGCATTCGAAACGGTTTTGCAATTAGAGCTGAAATGGTTCGGGGTTTTGGACGTGGATAGGTAAAGATCGGAGCGTTGACTTTCTGCGTCGGGACCTCTGAAACTTGACATTAAGGTTCAATGAGTCCCTCACCAGTCTGTGATCGCTGCCGGTTTTATTTGCATTGAACATCTGTTGTCTCATCGACAAGATAAAGTCTATCTCATTTTTGGTTTTACCATCGGGGTTCACCCAGGTCCATTTGCGGTGATCCGACTTTCTGAATAAGGAATTCATCATTAAGAGTTCCTCCTTCTCCATGAAGTCGGCCAATATTTGGCCGCGGGGGTTCCGTCCTCCAGTTCCAAATTGCCCCACTCTCAGCTCATTACCGAATCGTTTGCCCAGCTTCGCGTCAAAGTCCACAAAAGACCACAGTTTTAGAGCTATGTATGGCTCTTGATATATCCTCAACCTCACCATCGGAGTTCGTCGAAGTCGGCGCGTATACCTGTATTACCTTCAACGAATACCACTTGGTAATTCTGAGAATAAAATACGCCACCCTAGTCGACACACTCTCGATTTTCTCTACGTTGTCCTAAGTGTTTGTCCCAAGGTGACACCACCTTGGGACAGTAGGTCGCCGTTGGTTCCGGAAATAGAGCAGGTTCCCGGATTTTAGGATTATCGTGCCCTCCCCCTCTCTTCAGACTTGAGACAATCTTATGATATCCCAATGTAACCTCCTCAGTTCCTCCTCCAGTTCGATGATCTTCTCGTCGGTCCGCAGTATTATATGTTGATGCGAGTGTTATATGTTGCCAGGGTCAGAGGTTATCGGTTTTGGTAAAACGGCGTCTGCTGGGGGTTTTTAGCACCCCGGTTTCTATTTCCTTATTTTCTGTTTCTATTTCTGAACCTGTTGTCTCAGCGAAATATTGTGTTTCATGATTCTTTTTCAGGGTAACCCGGTGAGACTTGTTCAAAAAGGGTTTCAATAATAGCTCGAGTTGTTATAATATTACTTGTTTCATCTTCAGAATCTCGGATCTCGACAAAATGGGGTTTATTCATTCAAATCTCTTTACTCTTTTTTTCTTCTTATCCAATGAAATATTGATGTCTATTAAAGAACTAAGTTTCGTTTTTATTTTCTTCTTCTGTGTCCGAAATCCATGTAGATCCAGAATCAGCTAAAGATTCTTCATCTGTTGTATGTGGCATTGATTTGATACCCGAAATGGGACTTCACCCTCTGATTTCCTCTGATTTCCTCTGATGACAACGTAAGTTATTTAATTTTATTTGCCTAGCATCTTATAATTAATCTTTATCTTGTTGTAGAAGAAATAAATAACATCAAATATTTATAAATTATATACGTTATATCAGAATTCTGAATAGCAGAATTAAATAAATAGAGTTATTTAGTTTTCCTCGAACTAAGTTAGTTTTGTAAAAGAATTTTTAAGTTGAGGAAAAATTCAACAACTCAAGTTATTTAACTTATTCGACATTCATCTTGTCATTGACCAGAGTTATTGATTTATATACTGAGTTATTTAGTTTTCCTTTAAAAAAATTATGTTTGTCTGAAGATATTTATTATTCCATCTGTCATGACCTGTCTGACAAAAATGGCTATATCTTTGGAACGGAATTAGATATGAAAATGCCTGTAAGGCTCAAATATGCGGCATGTTTTAGGTGTTTTGAAAATAGGAAAAAGTCAAAATCGCCAAAATCGGACTTATTTAGTTTTCCAACTACGGGGACGATATTTCTGTATTTAGAAATATGTAAGTACGTTTATCAGTTGTCTGGTTGCCATAGTACAGGCTCTGCCTTATTTGGGGTCAGATGGTACTGACGGGAGTGTATTGGTTTGATTTACCAAATCACTAAGTCCTATAATACAATCCCGCTTAGTTTTGAAGTTGACAAATCATTTACCTATAAGAAACCTGTACAATGCAACATAATGTCATCTTAGATAATTTCCAATTCTATGCAATAGCAACTTAACTAATTTGAAAATAGTTGCATTTGTTTCTAACATACTTCATAAGAAAAGGACATGGCATGTTTAATTGGACCTCTACATATGTTTTTTTTGCAAAACGTTGTAATTATTTAAACTCATATATACTATTACTATAGTATTAATATTCACTTTTCTTACACACGGCCATCTGATCCCAACCTAAGCAGAGCTTGAACTATGGAAACCAGATAACTGATATACTACATAATTATACTGCTTTTCTTTTGTAAATACTTACTTATATAGATAATTTCACACATTACAGACATGCTCATGCGCACAATATCTGTTCTAGGTGAATCGAAACCACAACTTCCGGCATGAAAAGCAAGCATTTGCCAGCCACCAAATACCCTGACAAGATATAAAATGATGTTTAATAAAGTTGCAAACACCATATTCCCATATCGTTTTACGTATCTAAACTAATATTATATAGAGGTAAAGTTTGTAAGTTTGTGACGTTGCAAGGGGTAATCTCTGGATCTTCTGAACCGATTTTCTAAATTATTTCACCAATATGATTCATCATCATCATTTCTTTATTTATCACAAACTTTTAACCCGAAGTATTACGTGGGAGAAACGGGCAGGGATATAAATATTTATAACGCAGAACGAAGTCCGCGGGCACTGCTAGTTGTCAATATTTGCATAATTCCGGATGAGTCATCACCATCCCAGTAGCACGGAAAGTTAACATTCAATTTTAAATCACTAGCATCTGCGTCAGCTCCACTTTTTTTTAATGCAATGGCGTGATTTCAGTCACATCCGTAGCTTATAAGTGTCGGAAACAGCCAATTGTAAATTAAACGGGTATTATTCTTATCGTGTCGATGGTAAGAATTATATTTTATCTTGCCAACATTGAGCAACGCTGATTGCTTTGGCTGAAGCGTCATACAAGTCCCGAAGGGAACAAGAGACTGGACAAGAAGGACAATCAGATAAATGAGCCATACTTTGGTGTGACACGCCGCACTCGCAGATGTTTTGTGATATGGGAATGTAACACCATTTGCACATGTTTTCCTTGGATCTACCAACCTGGGTACGTAGTCTATTAAGAGTCCTCCAGGTTGGCCATGGCAAATTATATCCCGGAGGTAATTTTTCCTTTAGCGTGAAAAACAGAGGAGGAGCAACTTTATCTCGCCATGTAACTAACCATACTGGCTCGTCACGTTGAGATTATTCACATATCCTTCGTCCAGCTAATCGTACTATAATTTAGCTGGCGTGTTGCAAAATATCTTTTAAATGAAACAAAATATAACAACTGATTTATAGTATTTTAATTCGTATTATACCTGATTATCAAATTTAGACTAATCGATGCAAATATGTGTGGAATAAGCTTAACATTAGTTCAATTATCGTAATAATTTACATATAGGGACATCACTAGTTACTATAAAGATTAGTCCCTTCTCTAATCTTGAAATCGACCAATGGGAACAGTTATAGAATTACCGGGGGAAAATGATTGTTTACAAAACAGCTACTTATTATTCATATACAATAATGGATAATGTATTAATAAATTTATATGTGTAATATAATACTAACTGTCGTTTTGATAGAAGATTAACTATTTATTTTTATGTGATTATGCAGATTACATTTATTTAATTAATGAGACTGACCGGATGTGGCATGATTGACGACGCATTTTGGGCAATATGGAGGACTGTCAAGAGAATGGCGGGGCTTGGCGCCAGACGCTAACAAAAAAAAAAGGTTTTTTTTTAGAAGTTTTGAGTGTGGTTTCAGGAGTCCTATAGAAGATTTAGAAGCGAGCGTCGTTTCTGGTGTGATTAGAATGGAGGATCTGCTGAATATTGGTTGTATCATTTGTTTTGAAGGAGAGATAATGAAGGAAGTGTCATCTCGTGTTTGGTAAGCTTTGAACACAGGTGAGGCTTTGTTACCTACTTCTATTTAAATTGTTACATTATTACGAATTCTCGGTAATTTTAGTTGAGTCTAGATGCTAGAACGATTCTATTTTCATACACGAATATGTTGGAATGCTCCCAAAGGTTGTATTATTTATGTATTTATAAGACAAATACTTTAAAAACTAATTCTATGTTTAAACTAACTAGACGATAGAACCAGAATTATATCTATTATTGAATGAAAGCTATCAATGTTAGATAGTAATTAATATAATAACTTTAATTAAAAGCTCCTGAATTATTAACTGGGTTAATAGCAGTTAACTATTTACCTGATGTTAAATCCCTTATAGGGTTAGTTTTGAATACATGTACTATCAGTGGAAGAGAAAACTGATGTCTTGTTTGTTTAAGACCGGTCACTGACAGTCTTATTTAGTTCTCTATGGAAGATAGTAGAGGCTATTCTACAACAGCAAACATGACGTGCTGTGTTTAGGATTAACCTAAAATATATTAAGTTCCATAATGATGTCTTGGTACTTAAGGCTGGCCGGCAAAGCAGTCTTCAAAGGGTCTATGGAAGATTAGTAGAACCTTTACAAAAGTTCCAATGATGTTATTATGCAACATCTCTACCTACCATGTTGAAGATCAAGAGATCATTGATTTTTGACATTAATCACAAATGTTTAATAACACACCTTTAAAGTATTGATTATACTAATATTGACTCAGTTAATAGTCATATAAGTGGTTCCAATTAGAATCATATTCAGATTTTCTTACTGATATTGAATGCTTTCATATCAAGCAGTCATTACTTGGGTAATGAATACAAAGAACTAAATCTTCACAAGTGATACAAGATAGTATTACTTATACAATTGATGTTGAAGTTCAAGAATTGTTGAACCTTGACAGGAATGCGAAGTTCCTTGAGCAGATGACTCAAATAATAATAATACAATGATGAAGTATTATTATGGGTTGACTTTGTTAACAGTCAAACCAGTGGTTGCGATTAGAACCATTCTCAAATTAACTTGCTTATATTGAATAAGCTTTCTGAAGATATTACAACTTTGGTGAATCCAAGAAGTTACTTATGACAAATTAAGGCTTCTGTGTTATTACATAAGGTTAATTATAAATATTATCCATATATAAATGTTTTCCTTGATATAATATATATATATTATGAACTAGAGTCATATATATTTTTGTAATAAATAAGTAAAGGATAGGGTAGTCAAAAGAATAAGCCCTCTCATGTCTCTTGTTTTCAAAGGACATTGACTAAGACTAACAACTCACACAGACCTTTCTGTAATTAGAATAAAAGAGTACCCATATTAAGGACAATTGTCGTCCAAAGGCGGAGGAAGTCTTGACCCTATGGAGCCGGAGACTACTGTATACTCGCGGGGAGATTTGGGCGAGTACCATAGCCGCAAATAAAATAATATTGAATATTATGATATTCTAGTATAATCTACAAACAAGCTAGAATGATCTAGAAAAGATATAAAGTCAATCTCAACAATATTTTAAGGAAAACATATATACTATGGCTGAATTAAACTATTATATTTCAAGATGTGTGAATTAAAACAAACAATTAATTTAGGAAACATACATATAATCTAATTAGACAATATCAACAAGACATTCATTCAATAGGACTTATCAAATAACATAAGATCCTTTTATGAAAATAAGTTATAGTCCAATAAGAAGTAGTATGAAACCTTAATGTTTATCAGAGAAATTATAGAATTAAAACTACATATTTATGGTCTTATTTATTGAAATAAAGTTCTAATAAGATTTTAGATAACATTATGGTAATTAATTTAGGGTAAACTAGGCTTCATTAGTTCAGTCATTCTTGTACAATTACATAAGTTTAGAAAGTTTATTTATGATTAGGATAAAGTTTATATAGGGTTGATTGGTTTGTTCTCCTTTTCAAAAAGTTCTTGGTTTACTATGTGCAACATAGGTTCCTACCATACTAGACGAATCACTGGCCAATTTAAATCAACTTGTTTCAATCAAATCCAGCAAGAATATAAATTCATGATTTAAGTTAAGAAAATTTAGGATCATATTAGTATCAAGGAGTATTCCTTATTAGACACATAAGAGTTAGGTTCAGTTAGATACTAAATTGTATGCCGTTAGTTAGGATGATCAGGTTCAACGATAGGGAACACATCAAAATTAAGGGAATTTAGAATAAAGGGGGTAGGGTGGGTAGGTACAGCCATAAGGTTGCCCTCGCTTTCTGTGCATCGATCATAGCTGAGGTAGTGGCCAGGATACTTTTACGACTTTTCAAGCGTTGGGGGGCCGGAGTAAAGTTATAAAGGGGGTTTTTTTATTGGTCTCCTGCTTATACTTCTCAACACCACTAGCTACTTCCCTTCTAACAGCGGGTATTAAAAGGCTGACTTTACTAACGGTGCAATACTCTTGGCTGAATTTCAGCTAGGGCGGCTAATCTCGAAGGACACTCGCCAACCAGGTAAGAAAAATTGTAGTACAGGAGTGTGTAATATTAAATATTGGCGCACTTTAGATTGGGATATTACATAACAATCACTTAGGGTTTCCATTAGGAAATCTATATTACAAGCTTGGTAGGAGTCACAGGATGTGCTGGGGATTTTATGTATTATCTTTAAAGCTTTCGATTGCGTTGATCAACATACGCTCAATATGAAACTAAAATACTATGGAATATCTGGTACCTCTATTGATTTGTAATGTGCTGTTTATTGGATCAAGAACAGATTGTTTCGATAGACGTTGTCACTTTGTCATGTCATCCTGTGAAAATGGGTGTACCCCAAGGATCTATTCTGGGTCCATTTTTATTTATAGCTTATATAAACGATCTCCCCTATGTGGTACAAAAAGTACACAGACATAGTTTTATTCCATTAGGATACGTCACTAATATTTCGAGTTAATAGGAAAGACAAGGATCTTATTGAACACAAGAAAATACTAAGACTCATATGGAAATAATTTTCGGCAAATAACCTTTTATTGAATGCGGGTATCAAATTCTCAGTACCGAATATATACCATCAGTTGCACATAATGAGGATAAAATAGTTTTAGTTCCTTCGACCGTATTAATGGGATTAACACTAGATTGAAAATCAGTGGCGTTTTCACATTGAAACATTAGCATTAAAATTAAGTTCGGGGCGTTATAACACTGCCAAATTCCAGAACTTGCAACATTTAACTTTTCTAGAAAAATCCCAATAACAATACTAGGTCTTTAATTAAATCACGCTACTGATTAGCTGTTGATACAGTCAGTTACCGTTACACCTAACTTCTAAGCTATATTTCTAGTTCCTTTGAGTAATTTATTGAGAAGTTAAACATAAGTTAGACTCACAGGTCACAGGTTGGTAGGTAATTGGGAGCAAACCTCTTAGCTTCGATAGAAAAAGATTATTAATCATTTCAATTTAATTTTCATTAAGTTTATAGAACTTCACGTCGCGAGGATCCTGTAAACTTCCTACGTGGGAGCATCCGTCCTTATAAATAATATAATCTTTTATTTATTTGTATTTATCAATGCTGATTGTATTATTCTATCATTAACTAACATAGCGCTTAAGTACAAATTGTTACTAACAAATATGGGCCAGGTAGTCTGCAATAAATTATTTTTATTTTATTTATTTTAATACATAACATATATAGTGCTACAGTGGCCATCCTCAGTAAAGACTATCCGACCATCCAGGACATGTTATTGTGTACTAGTGTGTACGCAAACACTAATACAATTGAATTAAGTCGATATGGCATATCTGTATGTATTTAAAAATAAATCTTATTTATTCCTTTACTTTGTATTGTTTAAACTTATTAGTAACATCTTTCTATCTTCTATTCTATCTCGTATACTTCCTTACTTTAACATTGCATACTGAACTGAACAGCAATTAAGTAATAAAAATGTAAACAGAGCGAGAACGTTGCCGACAAACTGCTGTGCAGTTTGGCAAAAATGTCTAAAACTTAAATGTGTACTTTCTTCAATAATAAATAAATAAAGAAAAATAAAACTCTCTATTAACTCACACTCGGCAACAGTTGGCTATCTAATGTTGTGTCAATAATTTGGAGGGATATGCCATAATCGCCACGCTTGGCAAACGAAGAGACGCTGCTGCCCGTTATCTGGGAGATATTCCGTTGGGACGACATCGACGCCCCCTACGGGGTGAGATGGGGTGGAGATATACTTTGCCGTCAACCACACAGCATATTTGCATAATTCCAGATGAGTCATCACCGTCCCAGTAGCCCGGAAAGTTAACAAATTGTAAATTAAATCGATATTAAAAAATGTGGTCATCCTCAGTAAAGACTATCCCAACATCCAGGACATGTCATTGTGTACTAGTGTGTACGCAAACACTAATATACCTTTTTTTTATATATTTTTTTTGATTAGGCTGGGGGAATGCCTGCGCATGCAACCCGCAAAAAGTGTCTGCGGGTGGGTATGTCGGACTCGCACCGACTCAACCTACCTGCCGTGGACTTCTCTTGACGCCTGATGGAAGGAGCCCCGGGAACGCGGGTATGCTGCTCCGGTGCAGGGTGCGGGCTTGGGATTGCCCTCCCCTATTGCCGACTCCTGCCAGTCTGGCACAGCGACTGTGCCACAAACAGATCGCTGTCTTCCCGGAGCTGCTTGTAAGTGGCCGCAGTAGAGGACACTTCTCACACTGCACCGCAGCCCCAAACACTAATATACCTACTCTCTATTAACTCACACTCGTAAACAGTTGGCTATCTGAAAAGAGGGGAGACAGCATAGGACCACACACTACGCTATACCGCAGTCTAGGCAGTCAATTGCCATAGTATTAACAACTAAACTATAAGTTCTAGTTTCTAATTTATTGACCAATTAAACAGAAGTTCTACTCATATTAAGTAACATCGGGTTTGGATAATTGGGAGTAAATCTCTTAGCTTTGGTGGGAAGAGATTAGCAATACAATATGTCGGTTTATCTGTACATTCATAATTACTCGGTAGTTATACGATTTAGTTAGGTTAATACCTCTTCATGTTAAAACTGACATAGTTTATAGATATATATAATTTACTAACACTAACTTGTCAATTATTACTATTATTATTATTGTTATTTATTATGAAATTATTATTATTATTCAATTGAAATTTCCATATGGACTAATTTGTCTGAAATTAGATTTATTTTATTTATAAGTTTCATCAGTTTGTTTATCAGTTATCTGGTTGCCATAGTACAGGCCCATGTCCCAAAATATTAATAAAAAAAAAGACATCTTAGCATTTTTAACATTTTGACCGCCATAGTCAGCTATAGAAGACTAACCAAAATGCCCAGAACACCACGGTCTCGACTATGTACTCGTACCGTTGCATGCTGGGCACGTTAGGTTTGTCATCTATCCCTGGGACCGCTGGTGTTTGGAGGAGGGAACGAGTGGAGTTCTTTTCCCCCAAGCGCCAGCGGTCCCGGGAAGAGATAACCTGCTGTAGATCAGGTAACACGCTTGTGCTTACTGGGGAGGGAGGGAGGCATTCAGGCCCCTCTCCTCCCCGGGTGAGAGTCTCGCGGAAGCTCAGTGTACAGCTGGGGTACTGGCGAGATCGTTCACGAGCACCCAGAGCCACCGCTACAGGCACTGTGAGGCTGGCTACCGTGGTGGCGTTAGTGGGTCGAGCCCCACACCACGTGCGCGTCGAGCATTTCCACCAAAAACAAAAAAAAAACGGTTTGTCATCTATCTATACAAAACCGCGGCGGTCAAAAGGTTAAGACCTTGTACGAGGTTTTCCCTACTTGCCAAGAACCTTCAGTACTATAAAAATAAAAAAAATAAAAGAAGTTTTTATTCACGTAGACTTTAGAAAAGCGCTTGTAAATAGTCAGAATATGTTTGTAGTAATATATAATTAATTTATAATTATTTCTAGTTACATATAGATATTTAGGTACACGGATTGTAGGAAATAATTTACAATAAGTTTTATTTTATAATAGTAACGATATTTAGCTAGCTTAAATTAAGTTATTGTCAAGGATCATGTGTAGGTTTAATTATCGAAATTTTAAATTTTTGCTATATTTTTACTACATATTGTCTGAATGGTTCTGTCTATATTAAGGTACGAATTAAATGTTATTATTATGGCGGACCTTGTGTTTATATTCTCTTACTATCAGTAGGAGTTGAACTAAAAATATTGGGTTAAAGTAGGACAATACAACGCTCCCTTCTTCGTGTTTCAATAACAAACTTTTGTGGGGAAATCAATTGTTAGTAGCAACTTTATTTGTGTTGGCCCGCTCTTTGTTGAGATATGGTAAGCAGGTACCATGGTAGAAATATGGATAAACAAGTTACATGTAAAAGATAAATATATGACATTTCCCTACTTATGCAAAATGAAAGACCATGAAAAACTTTTTTCTTTCTGAATTTTGAGCCAAGACTTTATCGATATGATTTAGTCTTGGCCCAAAAAACAAAAAAACCGGCCAAGTGCGAGTCGGATTCGCCCATGAAGGTTTCCGTAGCAGCAAGTATTTCAGTTGATTAAATGAAAGCAAATTGCGGTCTACGATTTATGACGTATTAAAAAAAACTACTAGCTAGATCTCGTTCAAACCAATTTTCGTTGTTAGTTTGCATGGTAATAATGTACATCATATATTTTTTTTAGTTTTATCATTCTCTTATTTTAAAAGTTTCAGGGGGGGGGGGGGGGGCATTTTTAACCCTTATTTATTTGAACGCCATTTAAGAAGACGAGATTCGGCGACTTAGCCGGTAGAGCCCCAGGACAGATATTATTTGTGTGCATTAACAAATCTATTTGTCCTGAGTCTAGGTGTAATTATCTATATAAGTATGTATGTATTTACAAAATAAAACTTGTATATCAGTTATCTGGTTTCCATAGTACAAACTTTGCTTAGTTTGGTATCAGATGGCCGTGTGTGAATAATGTCCCAGGATATTATTATTATTATCTGAGGATATCTGCCAACCAGCTAACAATGCTGAGCCAGAGAGGTAGTCGAATAGTTACATCATCATGAAACATTTTCGGCAATGACGTCCATTTTGCATTTCCTGTTGAAAAGCACAGCCATTAGCGATTTAGCCCATTTACTATGTAAATACAGGTGCAAATGGAAATTCTCATTCTGCGCCAATTACTTTACTAATGATGACAAAAACTTCACGGCCCTAATTTTGTTGGTTAATTGCTTAATTTTGCGCTTTCATTACCGTTTTAGTTACTATAGCAGATAATGTTAGGCTATAAAAATTAAGCAGTGGAATGAAAACATTTGTAAGTGTTTAACAGACAATTTTTAATGGTTGTTTTGTTTCTTTCTAGTGATTATGCAACACGCTTTTACCCAGTAAGGCGATTTTTAAGACCCCTAATATCGAGGTAATCAGTTTTCTTCGTGATTAAAAAAATCAATCTACTTTTCTTTTCTTTTCCTATATAATACGATGCCCGCTCTAGAGAAAGATTTGTATAGCGGGGTCTTCATAAAATTTGTAATGAATTAACACAAAGCAGCTATAAATATTTTTTCTAGTGCGTTTGGAGGCAGACGAGTTAGCGGCCCACCTAATGGTAAGTGGTAACCGCTGCTTATAAACATTCCCAGTGCCAGGGACACAGCAAACCGCTGCCTACCGTGAGATTAATTACTCTTTTTAAACCTCGTTTAAAGAAGGACATGTGGTAGCGCAGGGGAAACACTGCAGCTGGTAATTCTAAATTAGATAGTTATTTTGTGTGGGCATCGGACCTGAATTTTTAATATCTGGAGTATTTTATGAAACAGATCTCGTAGCGACAAGGGACAACTTCCGTGCGTATAAGCGCTTTTGCCATTCCTACTATTGTAATCCACGTTAATAGCAGACTTTATAGGCCATTTATAAAGTATCCTTGGTACTTTTGCAGCTGGCTTTTTTGTTGCATTTGTTTGGGTTTAAGAGGAGCCCCGTTATATCTTTTTGTGGAGACAAATCGCTATGTTCTAAAGTGCAACTGCTTTTTTACTGAGTTCTCCGTGTTTACTTCCGATTAAATTCGTTGTAGGATCCAAGACAGTTGAAAGAATTCACCGAGACATAGCTGATTAATGTATCACTATTGACCCTGACTTACAGGAACTCCAGTGGTGGGTAAGAGGGAGGGACTAGTTCCATAAGAAACATAACCAATACATGGTGAGCCTATCGAGTGAAAGGAAGGTAATCTGCAACGGTAACTGCTTACCATAAGATGGGCCGTACAATTCTTTGCACATGTGTATAAAACCATCCCCGTAAAATACACGAGGACCTCTTAAAGTCATCGTTACGACGTTCCACTTTAAACTGACAAAGGACATAAACTTAGAAATAAGAAATGATAGATCTAATTGTCCAGCGGGTCTTGAATTAGCACCGTCTACCACTCCGGCGTAGGCGCTCTGCTGTTAAACTACGAAAGATACACACCGTCAGATCAAGTTTAAGAGATTTTCCTCGCTAACAAACTTACGGAGTGTATAAGTGCTGTCCTTCAACTATGTGTCTAGAAAAAGGGCTGACGGATATGTTCACACTTGCATAATAATGTAAAACATCATATCGTAGTCAAAAAACCTCCTAAATGTTCAAATATTTGCCACAAAACGAAAATTTCAAAGGACATCAATCCAGCTGCTAATGGAGCCATATATCTTTACGCTCTATTTTCCCTAAAATGTTATTGTTGAAAGGACAAACAGGTCTAAACTATACATCTGTAATTGCTTATTTTATTTATTATTTAGGTACAGATGCCAGCACATCAAGCTACCACAATCTGTCAAATTTCCCCAATTGAAAGTGAACCTTTTGCTTTTGTGATAAAGTTGAAAATCTATAAAAGAACTTTGTCAGATTGGGGTAGCTGGATGTGCTGGCGTCTGTACCTAACTACTATCGCCTATATAAGAATTTATCAAACGAGCAATTACGAGTAAGTGCCAATCAAGAAGGCTGTGGATAATGATGGAAGGTTGAATCAGTTTCCTACTAATATTATAAATGCGAAAGTTTCTGAGTATGGGTGTATAGATGTATGGATGTTTGTTACTCTTTCACGCAAAACTACCCAACGGATTATGATGACACATTGTACTAATATAGCTTATATAACAGAATACCATTTAGGTTATAATGTATAAAGTTAAACGTGGGTAAAACCACAGGACACAGGTAGTAAATAATAAAATAACACAAAAGTGCTTTTAATTTTTAATTTAAATAGGTTTGAAGTCACTTGGAAATAGTTAGAACATATTCGTAGGAATATAGTTAACTATAGGTACACATTATAGGTGCGGGTCGCTGGAAGCCGCTGGATGCGGGCAGCGCAGGGCCGGCTATTGTGTAGTTCCTTGGGGGAGGCCTTTGTCCAGCAGTGGACGTCTTTCGGCTGATATGATGATGATAGGTACACATTAATTTGAGGTCTATATATTGTATTGGATCATTTATAAAGAACATTCAAAGTTTCACGATTTATGACAACGAACCACAACAACATAACATAATTATGATCTTGTGAGCGTCACTGGGAGACACTGGCTGCGGGTAGCACGATACCGGCAATTGTGGATATAATATTTCTGGATGACCTTTGTCTTTCGGGTATCTAATCAAAAAGTAAAATTTCAATCACACACAATAATCTTTAAACTGTATGTTTTAAGTCAGCACTCCGTATTTTGCTCTAGCTTCAAGGTATGAGTCTACGCAAGATCGAATAATAAAATCGCTAACCCAAACAACACGGCCCATTTCTATAACACGCACTAAGCGTACGACCTAAATTATTCCAATTTCATTGTCGGCAACACATTCGATCAACGATTCTACCCCTTCTGGCGCCGACGGTACATCAATCTATAAACAAATTCCAACGAACAACACCGTGGAAGTGAAAGCCTACCAACATCGTTAATTGATTAATATAATAATAATACTTGCGTGGCTAACATCGTAGAGGTACAATGAATGAAGTCTTTTTTTCTATCTTTTCAGCGTTTGACCAATCCCTATCTCGGATTTATATACTCATATTTTAATATATAATCTTATATTCATATAATCTTAATAATCATTTGGTGCGACCCTTGTCCAGCCAGATACTTGCCTTTGACGCCGCCTAGCGCCTGGCCTCTAGTGCTCCGGGTTCGGTTCCCACCCCGGACAGCTATTTGTGTCCATGAACATGTCTGTTTGTCCTGACTCTGGGTGTAATTATCTATAACCATGTATGTACAAAACAAAAGTAATATATCTAGTATATTAGTTAACTGGTTTCCATAGTACAAGCTCTGCTTAGTTTGGAATCAGATGGCCGTGTGGGAATAATGTCCCAGGATATTATTATTATTTTGCGCCGTATACTGATTTTTGTTTTATTTGGTGCCTGTTTTATATATGTTGCGGTTAAAGGTGGGTGTGAACATTAACTTAAGATCAGCCGGCTGACCTTAAGTTTCGCCGTTTCGTTTCGGTTAATGTGCACATTAGCCGGCTAAAGATGGAATATCACGACACAAACTAACATGATATCGAACATTAGCTGCTTCTCCAAGATAAACCTAAGTTTACCCGGCTAATCTTAAGTTTATGTTCACACCCACCTTCAGCCGTGACATATACATGTCTAAATTCTCAGCTGGTAAGCTTTTATTTTCACCCTTTATTTAAGTTACAGCTTGCTAAATACCTAGTCTGCATTCTGCGGGTGACATTTCGATAAATTATCGTCACTGTCGATGAGCCCGTTCATATTTCATAAAACAAGAGATTCTGTTCAACAAACTTCGTTTATAATTCTGGGTATCATTTGAGTTGGTTGCCTCTATCCATCAAAGTCGATGTTTGAAAGTTACTTTAAAATCACCCTAATGAAGTTATCCGACAAAAAGTCGGATGAATGCTGTCGTATTATCATTATTCGGTTTAAAAGGTCTTTTGAATTTAGTCGGGTAATGCTTAGTGTTGGAATTATTGATTATAGATTACCGCTTTTATAGGGAAAGCTATACGCATTGTGTATGGTAATCAATCAGAGTATTCAATTGTTTTCGGAAGGTTTTATGTCCAAGACGCGGGAATTAAATATATTGAGATGGATAAGAAAATGCTCATGAGTCTGGAATGAAATGTAAGTATGCAATTATATGTGTATATACCAGAATTATTTGTAAAGAAGTACATATATATGTTAATTTACCTCAGTTGATGCACTGCCAATGACCACTTGTCTCCCTGCAGTGCTTTGGCTTACTCACGGTTGTCTGCAAGAGATTGCTACATTAGCGATAAGACCGCCGTTTGTACCTTATAGTTTTAAGAAAATTCATGTTACGATGTGATATTTTGATTTGGTGCAATAAAGTGTATCTATCTATCTATCTATGTAAAACACGCGAGGCAGATTTTGGGGACTGTTCATTTGACTTCATATCTAAATAATCTACAATATAGGTAATAGTTGACACTTCACATTGAGATATAATCTTTGTATATATGTATACTAATAACGTACGGAGGTATATCTATGTACATAATATATACATCGTATACGTATGGGTCAAGGGCAGCGTGCTTTGATGATGACGCGAGTTCCATGATTTCGGTACACCCCTCAAGTTCTCAACGCATCTGAAGAAGTTTTCACTTCAAAAGTGATAAGCTGATCTAGGTGTAGGTTTCGACTGAAAGGACGTTAAATATACTATAAGCTAATTACTCTACTTTGCTTCACATTGGTAGATATGAAATAATGAAATTTATTCAGCACTTGGGTATTAACATACACTTGTACTTCTACATAAACATAGTCGAATACAGTATAAAAATTACAAAAAAAAAATAATTTGTCCGTCCGTGCGGTCTGTTTTCTCAGATATATTTCTTAAATCTTAAAATAAATAACTAGTTACTAATATATTATTTTGAAATGTAATTGTACTGTGGAATTGAAGGCAATGAGCATTTGGCTAGCGCAGAAGGCTCTTAACCAGTAGCTTAAATTGAAAAAGACTAATACCTGAGGCCACCCTTTTGGGGTTCGGGCCACAGCTCAGGGGACTGAAGCAAAAGGGCAGAATTCTAAGAGAGGGTGTGATCAGTTGCACGGGATCACCGATGAGGCGTTAAGGGGCCAAAGCGATACTCGCCGCTGAGGAACCTACCCTTGCTAACCTGCGGCTTTCTCTAGCTACTTAGGTGGACGACCCGGAGAAGAAAGCCACAAAGAAACTCCGGGCTTGCTTTTTCGTCTTCTTTTGCTTTTTGTTATCGATTCTTTTTTATATCTTGTATTTTCTTACATTTTGATGGGTGCTATGTAGGCTAATGCACGCACAGAACCGTTATCATTTAATAAAACAAAAAAATTGTGAGATAATAAACAATAACATTCAATTTTACTCAAGCAATTAGAATAACCTCTTGCTAGATGAGAAAACGGTGGGTACGTCCGCGTACATTTACAAATTTAACAAGTCTCACGACGTCTACCAGGGGCGACGACTGTATGAGAAAAAAAATATTATGAATACCCCAACAACAGCTCGACCAGTTACCGCAAGCAGCACCCGTTCACGAGTATGACGTGAGGGCCAGCCATCGCCTCCCTCGCCATATTAGAGGGAAGGAAAGGACCCGACCCACAACGCCACCGCAAGCATTTACACACAATGGGAGCATGACGAGCTTACAACGGGGAGTTCATATTGACAGAGTCTGTCACCGTCCACTACTGGACAAAGGCTTGCCCCTATGGTTTCTATAACGTTGCGATTTTGAGGAGTTTGCCGTCGTCAACGCACTTGGAATACGTGTTGACGACCGCAGTTAGGTAGAAGCTAGTGCAAAGGTAGCTCTGCTGCCCGACTACCTGGTGTATACCTTATAAGGGGTGGCCCTGTTATTCTTTCTGGGCCGTAAACCACACGACTTATAATTAAGAATTCATAGTTGTCCTACCATATTCTACATAGCAGTAATTATAAAAACATTAACTACACACGACGTAAAATATACTTATTGAATAATTATCTTAATATATACATATTTATGTTATCAATATATACAGGTATATGTACATTAAAGTAACATTAAAGTATTGAATTATTCATACAATAACAAGATATATAGCATATCTTGTAACTATTATATAGACCGGTAGTGTTTCTACCCGAGGGCTTTGAAAATATTCAAACTTTGAGAGTGTACGTCACCGAAAATAAATTCAAAACAAATAGGCTGTTGCCACTAAAAGCCAACTTATTTTCTTTTTCGAAGGGCCTTTTGGGGTGGTTGGCAAATGCTTGCTTTTCACACCGGAGGTCGTGGGTTCGATTCCCATCCAGGACAGATATTATCTGTTACTAGTTGTGCCCAGCGGTTTTACCCGCGTTAAATTTTATATATTATCACAGCTCTTCCCCCGTATGTGATAGCGTGATAATATGTAGCCTATATGTTGACCCTACCTCTTAGTAATATTCATGCAAAATTTGAAGTAAATCCATGCAGTACTTTTTGAGATTTGAGAGACAAACAGACACACAGACAAAAATTCTAAAAACGATATTTTTGGCTTCGATATCGATTGTAGCTCATGCCCCAAGTATCCTTTTAAAAAAATATTCAATGTACAGTTTTGACTTTCCTACGATTTTATTATATGTATAGATATAGATATCTGTTGATATGTCTGTTATTCCTGAGTCTAGGTGTAATTATCTATTAAAGTATGTATTAATAAAAGAAAAGTATTATATGTATGAGTTAACTGGTTTCCTAGTACAAGCTCTGCTTAGTTAGTTTGTCTCTCTGCTTTGTGTTGTGTGTTTAGAGTTATTTAAGCCGCCCAGAAGGCTTCTGATGTGGCTTTACTAAAGTTGTTGTACGACAATAGCCTTGACCAACAGCCCAACGTACCCACTGAAGACTTGCGGCTTGGATGCCAAATAATGATGAATAAGTTGCCCGAATGCATTGGTAAACAAAACTATCATAACATAGTTTTCTAATGGTGTACTTGTACGAATTTGAAGGCGATGCGCATATACAAAGAATGTAATAATTAAAAGGAATTAAGCATATTAAGAATCATAGCCATATGTTCTCACCGGTTCGTAGCGGTAGCGTGTTCACCCGCAGAGAACGAGTGAACGAGTGAACGAGGTCCTGGGTTCAAATCCCGGGTCGGGACAAAAGTGATTTTGGAACTTTTCTGTAAAAAGGAAAATTTCTCAGCATCCACTCATCCACAACATCCATACACACAACATCTACGAAGTTTGGGAGTTGGCGGTATTATACGTCCGTGCCTCGGAGAGCACTAAAGTCGTCGGGCCTGTACCAGATCTCTTTCCGATCGTGTCGCTAGGCGTCCCATCGGATCATGAGAGTGATGGAATCAAAATGAAAAGTGCTCCTGTGTTTGCGTACCCACTTGTGCGCAATAAAATGTGTAATCTATGGAGTCTGGCCGTCGTGGCTGAAATTCGGCTAAGAGGACATTATTATTATTAAGTGTTTGGTGAGGTCAATCAATTAGGCTCGCGGTCAGTCCATAGAAAGATGACCGCCTAAGTGGTTTAATTTCTGAGCGCGTCCGTTCTTCGGAGGGCACGTTAATGTATCGGCACCGGTTGTAGCCATTAGGCAACAGTCGTTGAGCCATGTCAGAGGCCTAATGGGTATTGAACAACTGCCCACACGATAAGTAACTAGAATCATATATTACTAATGACTATTGAATTTTGTATGTTCTAGTCTTTTTTCTTTTTAACAATGAAACCGTACAAATTGGCTGCAAAAGTAGTATGCACGATATATTACTAGCTATGCCCCTCGATTTCACATGCGTTAAAGTAGTTTTGGCTTAAAAGAGTAACAAACATACATCCATACATCTATACTCACAAACTTTAGCATTTATAATATCAGTAGGATGTGTACCTCTAGCGGGTTTTGCAGTGCACGCCGGAATATCTCGCAAATGGTAGATTTTTCCTTCTTACTTGACACTTATCGTCATAATATATATATAAATTGTAGCCTATGTGTTATTCTGATGTATAAGCTATATTATTTTAAAGTTTCATTAAAATCCATTTTGTAGTTTTTGCGTGAAAGAGTAACAAACATCCATCCATACTTACAAACTTTCGCGTTTATAATATAAGTAGGATATTAGGATAACCTTATGAGAATGAAGGAAGCGAAAAAAGTGTGTATAGTGCCACAAACTTATCTGGCCCGGTGGCCAAAAGTAGAACTAACGACGCCAGTTGGAAATGTCAATCAGCTGTTATTCCCTGACATTCCTGCCATTGATTGTTTGTTGCGCGTATTTATTTTTCTTTTTGTGGTTTTTAATTGTAAAAAATGCAGAAAGCTTTAAAAAGTGATGCGAGTAACGTTATATTACAAGTATTGAATTATAAATGAAGAAAAACACCTCCAGGCACCAATTATACCCTTCAATAAGTTGTATGAACGCGTAGCTGCTGCTACAGGTTAGTGTTGTCAGCTTCTGAAAAAATACGAAACTCCCCCTCGCACTTTAAATTTAAATACATATTTTAAAATATTCATTATTTATTTAATTTTTGCTATTTCCATTGTAGGTGCCGGGGAGTGATTTGTAAGAAAACTTGTGAAAAAAAAAGAGCAAGCAGATGCAAAAATTTATAGCAGATCAGAATATTGGTAGATCGAATTCTGAAATGCCTACATTGATTGCAGAAGCTTTTGATAAAATAACAGTCAATGAATGGCAAAAGCATTGCAATCATGTAAAAAATATTGAAAATGAGTATCGAGAAAGGGATGGATACTTAGACGAGCCTTTCATGATAGTGAAAGTGAAAGCAGTGATTATGATAATGATGATGATGAAATGACTTCTGAATTAAACAATTCCGGTGACATAATAATACATGGAGTATCCCTGTTAGAGGACACTCAGCATACATTTTATGTAAATGATCATAATTATTGTATAAAAATATAAAGATTTGTAATGACAGTATTTGTTTGCTTTTTAGTAAAGTAATATTTACGTTACCATGTGCATATTATTTTTACCCACTTTATTGCAAAAAATACTAACTAGCAACACTAAATGCGATAACAGCGACGCTGCCAGCGGGCCAGATAAGTTTGAGGGACTGTAAAGATCGCGGAAAATGGAACGCCGTTGTCTTTGGCTATCCTTTTGGGAACAGGCGTGAGACTGATAAAGTAGGTGCTTATATTTCTGATATTGGATCGATCTTTCTTTTGTATGTTTACGGGGGTAATAATAATAATGTCCTTCTAGCCGAATTTCGGACACGGCGGCTCGTCTCAACAGAGATTAGCCATCTGTGCGGGACATATTATAGTGCTCAAGTGTGACGACTAGCGACACGACCGGAAAGAGATCAGGCACAGGACCGACGGCTTTACGTGCTCTCCGAGGCACGGGAGTATAATACCGCCAACTCCCAGACTTCGGGCTGATGCTGAGAAATTATTGCTTTATTACAGTAAAGTCCCAAAATCACTTTCGGCCCGACAAGGGATTTGAACCCAGGACCTCATTATCTGCGGTTGAACACGCTACCGCTAGACCAACGACGCAGATTACGGGGGTATACAGAGGGTAAAACCCCATTAGTTACGCATAATGCAAATATTCCCTGAATATTCATCTTTTGTATCGACGCTACAAAATAGTAGTTGTGCACAATAATTTTGTTTGTAAACTTAACTGCCATGATGGTGCGATGTTGGTATCTTAATTATTTTTATATACTATCTTTTACCCGCGAATTTTTCCGTGTTGTCTTGAGAATTAGGTAAAAAGAGTAACCACAAAATTACGGCTCTTAGCAATTTGTATTATTGGCCTGACGCAAGAATAAAACCTGAGTCCCTATCGCTGGACTACTCATATATTTAGAGAATTTTAGAATAATTAACAAGTAATTCATAATTGGTGGTTATGGAGAATGGGACAGTGGTAAAGGGGTCTTCTTTTAGATTCTGTGCCTAAGCACATCACAATTATATATCTATGACTAAGAACGTTCTTTAAGCGGTATTTTATCAAAAAAAGGTCAGTTAAGAAGGTACCCGAAGTGAGGAAAATAATAATTACTAGGAAAGTTTATTAGGAATAATATAAGATTTTATTTACTAATTCAATAAAATAAAAATAATGTATATGTTTACTAATTAAACTAAAAATAACTTATCTCTTAACCGAGAAAGTGGATAATATCTATACATATAAATCGTAGGAAAGTCAAAACTGTACATTGAATATTTTTTAAAAAGGATATTAGGTACGTGTTCTACAATCGATACCGAATCCAAAAATATAGCTTTTAGAATTTTTCTCTGTTTATCTGTATGTACACACATCAACACAATCTAGGGATATTGAACATTTCATTGATTATCTAGAAAACTATAAACATTTTGTTATGACTGTAAATGGAAGAATTAAAGATAATTTCATGGCCGATATTTAAACATTAACAACACGATGCGATTTTGTTTTTCTAATTAATAAAAGTCTTAAATTAATTAAGCCATAGAAAATTACTGAGTGAACAAAAACATTTTATTCTTATAAAATTATTCAATCGAATTAAATGAATAAAAATCTTACCAAATCTGATAATCAGTAATCGGTATTTCCTCCTCTAACATTAATCACACAGCGGCAACGATTTTCCATACTTAAAATTAAGGTGTCAATGTCTTGCTGGGGTATGCAGTCCCAAGTTCTTTTTAAATGTTCGAAAAGTTGTTCTTCTGTTGTCAAGTTGGGCGGAAAATCCCTCAATGCTCTTCACTGTAACATGTCCCAGGCGTGTTCAATTGGGTTTAAGTCTGGCGACTGTGGAGGCCAATCTAATACCTGAACATCGTGTTCTCGAAGGGCGGCCCTCACCAGCCGCGCTGTATGGGAAGGTGCATTGTCATGCATGAGCTGAAATTCTTGCCCCGTTAGGGCCCTGAGCGGGACAATGACACGTTCTACTACCTCCTCACGGTATCTATGGGCAGTCATGCTGCCCTGAATCCAAATGAGTTGGGTTCGTCCGCCGATTCGTATTCCTGCCCACACCATAATTGTCCCGCCTTGGTAAGAGTGGACCTCCTGTGGATGTCGGAGACGGCTGACCCTGCCTGGAGTTCTCCAAACGCGTGTTCGTCTCGAATCTGGATGAAATCCATAGCGGGACTCATCAGTGAACAGCACCAATGACCATTGTTGATCACTCCATGTCAAATGTTCTTGAGCCCATAAAAGTCGCCTACCGCGATTGCCACGTCGCAGCGCTGGGACTCGTAGCGGTCTGCGAGCATGAAGACCAACTTCATGCAGCCTCCTTCGCACGGTTTGGTCGCTCACCAGCAGCTGCTGACCCTCCTGGAGCCTTTGCACTAGTTGCATCGCTGTGATATTGGGTAGTCTTCTGGCGGTCATTTGGAGAAATCGATCCTGTCTCTGAGTGGTAACACGATATCTACCTGTGTGCCGTTCTGCCACATCTCCAGTAGCGCGATAACGTGACCACAGCCTGGATACCACATTTTGGCTTGTGCCCAGAGACTCAGCAACGACGCGTTGAATAGCACCGTTTTGTAACATGCCAACTGCCCGTAACATTTCATCTCGACTCAAATGATGGCGTGGCATGACGCTAAAAAGCTTACACAACCAATTGAGAAAAGAAAATAAAACAATTTATCAGGTTTTCTTCAATTAACACGCAAAAAAAAATTTAATGCAACTTCTTGAAATTAGATACAACTCAAGATTGCGCTGTGCTTTGCGTGTTTTCATTTGTTTCTCATTTTGATTTTTAAATTTTGAATAAAGAATAGACAAGGTTTAAATCTGTAAATAAACTTTTTAAGGAAACTAAATAGGTTTTAAACAATAAAGCCATGTTTGATTTCAAAATAACGTATCCCTAGACTTTGTTGATGTGTGTATGTCCGGGCTAAACTCAAAAAGTACTAGGTACATGGATTTAATTAAAATTTTGCATGAATATTACTAATAGCTAGTAACAAATAAAATTCCATGTTATATTAATGGTACTCGTCTAATGGGTATCCATCTAAAGCACTTATCAAATATAATATGCGAAAATAAATGAATTAAAGAAACTGTCTACTCTTAAGGCAATGTGTAATAAAATCAAGGAAACATTAATATTATAATTTAAATGATTATGATAGAATGAGTAAAAAGACAAAACATACTTTTATTTATTATACATAGCCAATTCCATTTATACTTAAAACTAAGTGTTATTTTGTACCATAAATAAGTTCCAAGTTCAGCATTAACAGTAAGAACAGTATAGCTAGTACTCTATTTGGTTTGGTAATTAAAATACCTACGTTACAAAAATTACGCAAAATGATGGGATATAAGTACAAGAAATTAATACACAAGATTAGAATATTGTAAATGTTTTAAAATTTATAACCGAATCACTGCATAGAAATTAGTTCTTGTGTGATAATTTTCTTGACAGCCTACCAAAGATTTATTTATAAATAAAAGGTACTCTATTATATTAGTTGTATTGTCAAATAGCAGACATTTTTATTTTTGTTATAAATGCCTTTAATACTTTATATGCCTTCAGTTAAAAGCTGTTATTGGAACCTTTCTTCAATATTATTTAATTGTATTGCTTAAATCATTAATCAAATGTTCTATAGAATAGAACATGCTTTTAAAAAAATACCCACACTCTCAAAGAATATTTTACATGCGAATATCGCATTGAAAAAAAAATATCGTCCATTCACAGCGCCTTAACAATTCCGGGAAATTATATTTCTACAAGTAACTTAGCTTCATTAGTCGAACGGATCCCGGGATTCTTGAGTTTTGTTATGCTATTAAATGTTAAATGCAAAGAATATGTTTGTACAGTGTAATTGGTATATTGGGCGACCTGGACGCAGCACTTTGACTACTGGACGTTTTATTATCGCTCAAAATACTTGATATTTCAGTTAACAGTGAACCACTAAGATTGTATTAGATATCATTTACTTATTACTTATCGTATGGGCAGTGGTTACCTTACTGTCAGAATTGTTCAAGTCACCCTGTAGTCCTCTGAAATGGCTTAACGACTGTAGTCTAATGACTACAACCGACAGCTTAACGTGCCTTCCGAAGCCCGGAGACGCTAAGATATTAAACCACATAGGTGGTCACCCGTCTATAGACCGACCACGAACCTAGTTGCTGAACCTCGCCGAACGCTTACGTATCTTTCAGTTTAACAAATGAGCAGGATAATTGAATCCTGTTCACATATAGCTGAATACATTATAAAGCATAACTGCCTCGTTAGTCAGGCGGTAGCGAGTTCAACAGCAGATAATGAAGACCTGGGTTCAATTTCCGGAATGGGCGAAAAAGTGATTTTCGGATTTTCTCTTAAAACATTTTTCCCAGTATCACCATTTTATAATTTTACTAAATCAGGCATATGTCGCGACCCTTGCCAGAACGTCGGTTCACCTTGTAGGGGGCCTGCCCACGCTGCGTCTTCCTGTTCGTGGTCGCCACTCGAGAACCATTCTGCTCCATCGGCCGTCGGTTCTACGAACCCATTGGATGGGGGCAGCGCAGGACCGGCTATTGTGGAGATCCTTGAGGAAGGCCTTTGTCTAGCATGTATATGCCTCATCATCATATCAGCAGTCTTTCAGCTGGTATGATGATGAGGCATATGTCGGGTTAGTGCCAAAAACAGAATACTTATACTCCACTCCTTTAACTGGATAGAAGAAAAGGTGCGAATGTGTGTGTGTTAACCCATCTCTACAATTGTAATTGTAATATGTACTTTTATATTAGATTTATTTTAATAAACATTGTCAATTATTTAATACCAGTCAACCATTTTTTTTAAGTCGACGTCCGCACTATGGAAATAAAACTCTGTATCGCTGGGTACTTTATAAACATATAATTGACGGATACAAAGAACACAAATAGTTGTTCTGTGTAGTAATCGCACCCAGGACACGAAGGGGCGAGGCGACTGTCTTAAGCACTGCAACACTCGCGCAGTCAATTTTCTTAGATGTCCCGACAGTGGTGGACCTGGTCCAGTCCTGCAGTTTCTCTCTAGTCGTAACAGCTAGCCATTCCCATTTAATTATGAGGACAATCAAGTAAAGAGAGCATCTGTGTTTGTGCCACGTAGGTGTCCATTAAAGTTAGCCGTCATGGCTAAATTGGATTCCACAAACCGCAAATTATTGGAGTAATAATCAAGTGACATGCGATCGTGATAGCTCCTACGACATATGCTATTTTAACGGACATCTGGGTGAACTTATGTGCACATTGCAAACTGTCGACTCGTCCAAATCTTCGAAGTTATTGTTCTAGTTCCAACAGACTGCTCGACTAAGAGTTTTGATTTACGATTGAGATAAAATATAAAATTGTATTTTCTAAGTGATCGCAGCTATGAGTATGTGTCTTGCCTACTGCCACTTCAGCTTGGCAATTCTTCGGGCTATGTCTGTTAGCATTTCAGCATTTCTGATTCGCTCTCGCAGGGAAACTCCAAGCATAGCCTTCTGCATTGCTCCATGGATGACCTTGAGCCGTCTGATAAGGCCCATTGCGAACCATTTGAGCGCACATAATATGTTTTAGTGACACTAATGGAGTATTTTGTACGGTAGGTATTTATATTTTATCTCGCCTTGTTACTCTAATTGTGTATTTTTGTCTTTTTATTATGTGTGCTCTATAAATATTATTTTCTTTTTCTTCTTTTTTTTAGTGAGCGACCACGTCTTTGTTCCGTAAGTCATCACTGGCAACACACACTGGTCAAAGACCAACCTCCAAAATACTAAAGTACAGTTTACAGATAAAAAAAAACCAATTTCAAGTCTCCATCTGCGAATAAGGTACCCAAGCTAGTGACGTGACCTCTTTTGATGGCAAGGTATCTGCGTTGGGTGGTTTATATTCTCGCCTTCCATTGAATCAAAAATGCTGTTGAACGGCAATGTGATCTCGACAGCCTTTACGTCATACGTCAAATTATAACACCAGATTGCAAACTGTTGACCCGTCTGAATCTTCTGAGTATTTGTTTTAGTTCCAACAGATTGGTGGCCTAAGGATTTTGATTTACGACTGAGATTCACTGCAGAATGTAACTATAGTTAATAAACAAATGTTATTGGAGCACTTATTAAAAAAATATTTAATAAGTGCGCAAATTACACTTGTGCATCATGCAAAATCGTAGAATATAGCAAACTAATTGCTTAATTATGTATCATCACATTTATGTACTGCACCTATGTTCACAGATGAATAAATGCATTTGAATTCAGAATTAGAATTAGAATTGTGTATTGTGATCGATGTAAGTGATCGCTATTATTATTAAGAGTTAAAAATTAAATGAATACTATTAAACGCATTTGACTGCACGTGTGGCGCAGCGGTTCAAACAGTCGCCTCGCCGCTTCGTGTCGCGGGTTCGACACCCGCGCCGGACAACTATTTGTGTGACCCATAAATAGTTGTCCTGTCCTGAGTCTGGATGTAAAATACCCCGCGACACAGGGATAAGATTCCCTAGTGCGGGCGTTGTATTAAAAAAAACGTAGCCTAATTAATAAATAAATATCTTTGGACAATGAACACACTGTAATCAGACACTAAAGCAGGAGTAGACAGAGCCTATGTTATGGCATCCGGACAACTAATAGACATATTATTATATTTCTAAATTCAAACATACTATAGATAATCATAGATTTGATCGTCCGGCGGGTCTCGAACTGCACCATCTACCAATCCGGGGTAGGCGCTCTGCGTTAAGCTACGAACGATACACGCTGGCAGATCAAATTTAGGATTCCCTTGCTAACACCCTTCCGGAGGATGTAGGTATTATCTATCGGTTTGTTTTTCTAGAAACATGGCCGACTGATATGTTCAGAGTTGCATGTGAAAGATCATATCATATTATTTTAAGATTAGATAAACGCTTTGCATAAAATGCAATGCGAATAATGCTATAAAATTCAAATACTATAGATAAATTACACCACGTTTATGTCCACCATGCCATAATCATTTTATTTTAGATACTGTGTGTGATTGATATGCATTTACAAATTAGTGTTAATTTTATCATATAAGTTAGTTTTTCCATATCAGTATTTAATTAGCTATAAGTAATAATATTAGTGTCCAGGTACTTCGAAGATGTAACTGCGAGCTGTATTGACACATCAATCGTCTGTGAGCTATTTTACATGGTTCCATCATAAAACCAGCGCTGCAGCAGTTAATGTTGCAGCTAGTGCTGAGATGGGACCTATTCGGACTCGCACAGATAACCATTAAGGACTTCTGTATGTGTACCTATTTATATATTTTATTATTATTATTATCTGTGCTTGTTTACTGAATAAATGTATTTTCTTTCTTTCTTTATTTGTTCTGTACAAATAATCGTTCTCATCACACGATTTCTCCTGAACCCACCACTTCCTGTTTAGATGTCAGGACCATTAACCACTAAATCAACGGGATTGTTATTTTCGACTAGCTGTGCCCCGCGGTTTTACTCGCGGTAAACATTATAACGCCTACGTGTTAATCCAGGGTATCAGCTAACTCCATACCACATTTTATTAAAATCGCTCGAGCCGTTTTGACTTGAATAAGTACCAAACATACACACTCACACAGTTACACACTCACAAACTTTCGCCTTTATAATATTAGTGTGATAACATTATGTTCGTTTTATTTTTTCATTGTATAATGTCCTTTAAAATCAATATTTAACCGTAAAATTTCTGCTTCATAAAATCCACGCTCATAAAATTTTCGTCATCAAACTTTAGACTTCAAATTGCAGCCTCATAACTTTATTTATAACTAGCTATCCTATTTATTTGTATTTTATTATTTTGATATGTTACTTAATAAAATATTTAATATTTTGTTACATCAGGCATCTGCGCAGGATATACGGGTATTATATTGCACAAGTTTATAAGCGAGCACAGGTGATGATCCGATTGGGATTGATAGCAAACACGATCGGGAAAAGATCAGGTAAAAGACAAACGGCTTTATATGTGTTATACGAGGCACGGGTGTGTGATAGCAGTAACTATCAGGCTCCGGTACTCATCATCATATCATCCGAAAGACGTCCACTGGTGGACAAAGGCCTCCCTCAAAGATCTCCACAATTGCCAGTCTTGCGATATTCGCATCCAGCGGTTTCCAGCGCCTCGCACAAGATCATCGGTCCATCTTGTAGGCGGCCTGCCCACGCTGCGTTTTCCGGTTCGTGGTCGCTACTAGAGAACCTCTCTGTCCCAACGGCCGTCGGTTCTACGAGCTATGTGCCCCGCCCACTGCCACTTCAGTATTGCAATTTTTCGGACTATGTCGGTGACTTTGGTTCGCCTGCAGATTTCGACTTTTCTGATAGCCCTCTTCATTGCTCTTTGCACCTGGAGCCTTCTAATAAGGCCCATATTGAGCGACCACGTCTCTGTTCCGTAAGTAATCACTGGCAACACACACTGGTTGAAGACTTTCCACTTGAGAAACTGCTCTGGTACTAAATATTCTTCACTGAAAAATCGCATTATCACTTGTTGGCTTAGAACCTCTTTATTAATTACAATCGAACACACTACTGCTAAACCAACTCTATTGCAATGTTGGCTAACATCCGCAACCAGACTGGATTAAAATTCATGCAGCGTTATCAAATTTCATATTGCAATTAGATTTAATTAAACAGTGTAAAATGGGTTAGATGAAATTTGAAACTGGGCTCAATTGATAATATAACAAATTGTAGTCTGTTAATATTTCATAAATATTACGGAAAGGTGTTATTTTATGAATAATTAAGTAATAGAGAAAATTTTACAGATTGGGGTAGCTTGATGTGCTGGCGCCCGTACATAAATACGGGCGCCAGCACATCAAGCTACTCAATCTGTCAAATTTCCCCTATTGAAAGTATATAATATAAGAATAAGGTTATGCTTATATTATAAAGTTGAAAATCGAAAATTTGTCAGATTGGGGCAGCTGGATGTACTGGCGTCTGTATATGGCTTAAAAGTCGTCCAAGTGCACACGAAAGGTTACCTACCATCGTACAAGAATTAACATTATGAACTTAATTATTGCCGTGTGTTTGCCGGCCTTAAATGAATAAAATGGGCCACCCCATATCTTCTCACGGGTGTCGTAAATGGCGACTAACGGAGCAGGTAGCCGGGGAGCAGCGCCACATGTGTACTAGCTACCACCTTAGCGCGGTCGCCACCTAGATTACTAAGCACGGTGACTGATGTCCTCCCGACCGAATTTCGGCCACGGCGGCCAGTCTTAATGGAGACTAGCCAATTGCGCAGGATATATTATAGTGCACAAGTGTGTGCGCAAACACAGGGGCACTTTCTATTCCAACACTCTCATGATCCGATGGGACGCCTAGCGACACGACCGGAAAGAGTTCAGGAACAGGACCGACGGCTTTACGTGCTCTCCGAGGCACGGGGGTGTAATACCGCCAACATCCAGACTTCGGGCTGATACTGACCCGGGATTTGAACCCAGGACCTCATTATCTGCGGTTGAACACGCTACCGCTAGACCAACGAGGCAGTCACTATGGCAAACCCCTCCATATGGCAACGTTAAGGAAACTTTTGGATGGGGCTTATGTCCAGCAGTGGACGATATCAAGCTGATGATGATGACTTAATTTTAAATATTATTTTTACCTTTATTTTTTGTTACGCAGTATGACTCACTTTTTAAAAATTTGATGTGTATTTAATTTTATTATTTATTTTTGTAGTGGCAACAGAAATACACAGTTTTTTATTGTAAACTTTTACAAAGTAAAATACAGTCCTTTTAAACCCCCTATCGATACTAATAAGTCATTAAATTAAGGGAATCATTAACATTTCACCGCAAACAAACTTTCAAACGTGTATTTGAACGAACAATTCCCCTATTAAATTAATTCGTACCGTAGTTTTAACCACCAAAGGTGCATTTAAATTTGGTCAATTAACTAGGATCCTAATTGGCGGATGTTATCTGATATAATGGTTACTACCCGACCCTCGTTCGAGCCACATTGTAATGCTAAGTTAAACAGTCCCATGGAACTTTAAATTTACTAAGACACGTTATTTGCCAAGTCTTGAAAACTTCTTACTGATTATCGAGTCACTGGTACCAAACTGGAAAGTAAGTTTTTTTTATATCTGAGGGCGACAAACGAGCAAGTGGGTCACCTGATGGTAAGTGATCACCGCCGCCCATGGACACTCGCGACACCAGAAATGTCGCGGGTGCGTTGCCGGTCTTTAAGAGTCAGCAAAAAAGTGTTGCTAACCCTTCCCCCTACCCCAATGAGCACTGGCGACCTTACTCACACACGGAAACACAACATTAAAATTATTAATGTTATTATTAAGGAATGTCTTCTGTAAGGAGGAGGTACTTCCCCAGTCGGGCTGCTCTTTGAGCGAATGAACGCTAAGCTCTACCTCTGTTAAACCTTACCTACAACAAAAAAATAAAAATGTTCAATTGGTATTTACCTAAGTATTTAATTTATTTTGTTTAGAACTTAAATTATCTTCCAAATTGGAGAATTAACAAGTTTTAGTGTTTTAATTGCTTGGAATAAAAGCGCTATCCAACAAGAGGCGTTAATTATTCATGATCAATCTTATCTTATACTGCAAATAATGATATTCATTTTTGTATTATATTTTTTTCGCCTTATTACTTTCTTATCGACAGAGTATGGGCAGTGATTACCATAGTGTCAGAGTTGTGCAAGCGACCCAGGCGACCAGAGGCCTCTGTTATGGCTCACCTATGGACTGACACGCGACTAGTTTTAAGCATCTGTCTATGGAACGTCCTATTAATAACTACATATATTTATATACTGTACAGACCCCAGCACATCAAGCTACCCCAATCTGTCAAATTTCCCCATTTCAAAGTAAACCTTAAGCTTATGTGATAAAGTTTAAAATCGATGAAAGAAATTTGACAGATTGGGGTAGCTGGATATGCCGGCGTCTGTACATAGAATTAGATTATTAACTTTTCATTGCAATCAGTACACCTTCTGCTACCTCCATTAGTTTTTTTTTAATTCTGGTGGTCCATTCAACACAAATCGTTTGCCGGGAAGAGGTCGCTTTTAGCGATAAAGCCGCCAGTTGCATTAAAATTTCCTAATTAACCTTCTTTTAACCGGTTTTTTTCGAACATTATAATTGGCGTGGTTGGTAAATGCTTGCCTTTCACGCCGCAGGTCGTGGGTTCGATCCCCATCCAGGAACATTATTTGTGTGATGAAGACGATTATTTATTCTGTGTCTGAGTGTATTTTATCTATAATATGCCTCCCGTTGCTATACTGGTACAGAGTATGTCTAGTTTGGTATCAAATGGCAGTTGTTAGTTGTCCCAAAATCTATAGATATATAAAAATCAATGCCACTTTTCGTTGTAATGTTATACTAATTTGGTCTTGAATTATTCGTGGAAGTCCAGGGAAGGTTTGTACGTAGAAAATTTAAAAAAAAAGTCTTCATAAAGTGTAAAATCAACATCTTTCTATACTCCCATATACAAACAATTTGTACTAATACTTAAAAGCGTAGCGAAGCACGTACCGTGCCGCTAGTAGTTTATATTTTTAAATATTATTTTGGTTGATTAATAATACTTTCAAAATGGCGTCATATAAATATTGTTCAATATATTTTAAAGCAGTAAGTACAACTAAAACTATTAAAAGTATTTGGAGAACTTTCTATCAGTGTATAGGATTCGTTTTTATTATCAATGCTATTATTTTTCATCATTCACAGAGTTTAACAAAATGAGAGTCATAATTATTAGCCGTTCTGACGAACTGTCACGTACTAAGTCGTCTCCGAACTTATTGCTCGTCATTTAAACGACCACTGTACGGTTAGCAGAAAATTCATTATAACTTTTATGACATAGCTAGTGACCCGCCCCGGATTCACACGGCTATAGAGATAGATAACAGGGTATAATAGGGTATAGAAAACAAGATACTGGTGATACTTCAGACCCTTCAAATTTTCGACCTAATTCCGTGCTGCCCACTCTTAGTGAAATATTTGAATAGCTTATGCTTAGCCAGTTGCTCAGACTCTTTAATATACATAATTTACTACACCGGAAACAGTTTGGATTCACAAAGGGTTGTTCAACCATAGACGCAGGGGTCAACTTATTAAAAAGTATATTCGCGGCTTGGGAAGACTCGCAAGATGCATTAGGTATCTTTTGCGATTTGTCCAAAGCATTCGATTGCGTTCATCATGATACTCTGGTCAGAAAATTACACCATTACGGTATTAGGAACAAGGTTCTCGAATTTCTTACTTCTTAAACGGTAAAATATCTACGGGATCTCCAGTGGTAATGGGAGTGTTTCTCAGTAGCTGCCACATCATGCACTGCACGGTAGGTTAAATGGCGATTACACATAAATGTAAAATAGATACGGAATAAATAATTTTTGACTTTGACTAAGATTCATCATCATCATATTTAATTTTTATTGTCGGTGGAGCTACTTCTAATCGTCTCGGCTTTCGGCGAGCGCTTTGACTTCTTGATACGACATTACATTTATCTTTTCCTTTATCTGATCCATATAGGTCCTTATTGGTCTTCCTCGTCCTCTCCTTGCTTCTATTTTGCCTTCTATAATATTCTTCATAAAGATGCCATGTCATATCAAGTGCCCTAACATCTTTCCCCTTCTGTTTTCTATGGTTCTTAATATGCATGTCTTCTCATCTACCATTCGTAATTACAAGATTAATTAGTATTATATTGTGGTACCCGGCTTAGAAAGAATACAAGGCCGCTTAGTTGCCAATACGAAACCCACGGGACGGTATGCGACCATCTCGTGGATGTCGTAAAAGATGTTGAAGGCGACTAAGTGATACAGTAGGTAGTCGGACAACAGTGCCACCTGTATACTAATTGATATTTTATTTATTTTTTATTTATTAATTTATGTACTTACACATAAAAACACAATAACAATAAATAATAAAAAGGAAAATATTGCATAAAGGTACTGCTTATTTCAATAGAAATCTCTTCCAGCAGACCCGCGAGAGGAGAAACTAACCAGAAAAGAGAATATTGTGTGTAGTTTACGCTACTATATACAACATACAAAGTGTATGTATATACTACATACTAATAATACATAGATACCTATAAGGGGAATATATATAAAAGGGCTATATAATATACTAAATATACAATTTATATTATTATCAGGATGAGATTAAGAGAAAATGTTCTTACACTCGTTTTTTAAACAAAGTATTGATATTATGGATGTTTGGTGAAAGAGAATTCCACAACCTGACCGCATGCACCGTAAAAGAGGAGTCGTCAAAATCGGTTTTTTGGATAGAAAATTGAAGGAGGGATCTGAGGTGCACAATACTAAAAATGTTAGCACTATTTATATTTCTATCTAAATACTATTAATTAATATTAGGAAAGTAAAACAAAAATCTCTGCTTACCAAAGACGCGACGCTGATTGCAAAGAGCGATTATTCAAATCGCAAAATACAGTATGTAAATTGCATAATCGCGTTAAATATGTTTAAATTGGTTAGACATAGTTTACAAAGTTAAACGTATTTAACGTAATAATGCGATTACAATAACGTATTTAAAAAGAAACATAGTTGCGATAGAAACGGATTTTACCTATAATTAGTGTTTACAGGTGCTGTGTAGGTACATTATGACACGTGACCTTGTCTGTGACATAGTTTTTCAAACGTATCTTCGAGATACGATACATATTGAACGAGGAAAAATATACAAGTTTTAAAATATGTAATTGTTGCAATATTTCCTAGCTTAGTTTGGCGTTCATATAAAAATATGTACCTACGTTGCAAATAAATTCATTGCAATATCTGGCCAACAGCTTATGGTTTTACTGGTAACCCAGATAGTATTGTAGAGAAGAAAGTGTGAGAGGCGGTCCTTGACAGTTGCTCTTACCCGTCCGTAAGCGATGGGCAAGATTATAGTTAAGGTACAGATGCCAGCACATCAAGCTACCCCATTCTGTCAAATTTCCCCAATCGAAAGTGAACCTTATGTGTCGTAGTATAGAAATAAGCGCATAAGAGTGAACGCATTATAAATAGTTGCCGTCGAGTTCGATAGATGGCGTTAGTGGAAAAATTAAAAGTCGCAATGGTTTCGTTCACATTTTATGTATAGTCCTAAGTAGAAATATTTTTTTGTTGAGAATTGTTCGGGTGCAATATTACTTGTTATTGATATTGTACGCAGTGGTAAAACATTATACTCGTTTTTATTTGTCGAGCAAATGTTTCAATTCTCCCCTGCTCTTGAACCTGGATCCCAAACATGGTCCTAGCGAGCCGGGATCGGTAATGAGCGAATTTTTGGTAGTCTTCGGTGGTGAACACTATCACCCGTGGTGGTTAGGATACTGGTCACTGGATCGGTGACCAGAGCATACCCCGCAGCTGGAAGTCTGGAGCCAGGAACTGGGACCTGGAAGAGGGAGCTGCTGGAGGGATTGGATGTACGAGCACATCTGGAGGAACTACGCACGGGAGGCGCTAAGCAGAGCAGGACATAGAGGGCGCTGACTGGTACGCGGTGGCTTACGCAAGTAAAAGTGTGTGTGATCAAGTGTCAGTGTTAAACCGTGAGTACATTTATATTTTCAACCTTATTAAAAGGAAGAAATTAACTTTGAAGACAATTATCAGTTCGTAAAATAATAGTGAAAATTGAACTCTAAAGTAAAGACTTTATTAACTTAGTGTAAAATTTACTTAGTAGTTTTTAGACTTGTAATAATTTTAAGTAAATTTGGTTGAGACGGGGAATCCATGCCCGATTTCTACCAGAAGTATCGTTAAAACACTTGTAAAAATTTACGGATTCTTTTTTCGGACTTAGAATATTTCAGTAGTTTATATTTATTACTTTGTGTGAATTGTTAGATTAATTTGGCCGTTAATGATGGAGTCTTTTAGCCAAGTTCAGGACGACATCAGGGATAAGATGTTAAAAGCAAAATGCAATTTTAAAAAGTCGCCAAAAGAGCGAATAACCGTGTCTTATCTCGAAACAAGGATTGATAATCTAGATCAACAATGGGATCTATTCACAAAGACTCATTCACGTATTATTGGTACTGTGAAGCGTGCGGAGTTACAGAGTTCTGATTACTATACAAAAGATGTATATAACAATGTTGAGGAGTTTTATATTGAATTTAAAAGTGAACTCAAAGAGTTGTTGAGTTGTACAGCTTCGACGCGGGCATCTCCTGAAGTACAGCCTTGTTGTCACAACGAAAAAATTGTCAGTCGAGTCAAGTTGCCTGAAATAAAAATTCCTACTTTTTCAGGAAAGTACACAGAGTGGCCAACATTTAGGGACTTGTTTTCAGGATTAGTTAATGAAAACAAATCCCTGGATGATGCGCAAAAGTTGTTCTATTTAAAAGGTCACTTAGCTGGAGAAGCCGAGCAGATGTTGCGGAATATTAAAGTCAATGCAGATAACTATCAGAATGCATGGGAGAAGCTAAATAAAATGTACAACAATAAGAGATTCCTAGCAAATGGTATCTTAAAACGATTGCTAAATCAAAAGACTTTAACATTTGAGTCCGCACAGGGTATTAAAGAATTAATTAATACTACATCTGAATGCTTAGATTCGATTAAAACTTTAGGGGTAGATATATCCTCTTGGGATATTTTAATCATACATATTATAAGTGCTAAACTGGACTCGGATACTAAAAAAGCTTGGGAACTAAAGGTTTCATCAGACCCAAGTGATAAATTGCCCACGTTTGAGCAATTTTCGGAATATTTGACAGGTCGCTTTAGGGGTTTAGAAAATTTAGAGCCCAAGCCTCGTATGGAGAAGAAAATGAATACTAAGTCATTCCATATTGTTAAGCCTAAAGATACTGGGTCTTGTGTGTATTGTGCTGCAGATCATAAAATTAGTTCTTGTAAGGCATTTAGCAAGGAATCTAATGATAATAGGCGTAATTTTGCCATAGAAAAGAAATTATGTTTTGTATGTTTAAATAGCAATCACTCTGCCAAATTCTGCAAAAGTATGGTCAGATGTCAAGTGTGCCAACGTCGTCATCATTCACTATTACACCCTAGTGGTGTTTCTGCATCCGTAGAACCGAAAACGGTTCATGAAAAGGCCTCATCGGCTAGTACGATGAAGGAGGAAGCTGCTTCGAGCAGTCAAAGAATTACCGCGCAAGCGGAGGGGTTTAACGAGTCACTAGTCTCGCACTTTTCGACAGGGAACTGTTGTAAAACAGTTTTATTAACTACAGCTGTCGTGCAAGCTGAGTCGAAGGACGGGACTTTTAGTATGGTTAGGGCTTTGTTAGACCAAGGATCGCAAGGATCGTTTGTTACCGAGGCTATGGTTCAGTACCTAGGCTTAAAGAAGATCGCGGCTAAAAACACTATAACAGGTGTAGGTGGTGACAAAAGTGTGACCTCAAGGTCCACAGTCAGTATTAATATAAGGTCGAGGATTGATCCTCAATTCCAACTTAAGGTTAATGCCTACGTCTTGAAGTCAGTGACATCCCTTCTTCCCGTTATGAAAGTAACTAAGATAGAAGGTATAAATCTGACCTTTGGTGATTTGGCTGATCCTGGGTATCACAAACCTAACAAAATTGATGTTTTATTAGGGGCTGAGATATATAGTCAAATCATTAAAGAAGGCATTATCCGGAATACAGGGGGATCTCTCTTAGCGCAAGATACTGCTTTGGGGTGGATATTATCTGGCGTTTGTGAAGTGGATAATTCGTCATCCATTTATTCCCACATCTCGGTAATGAATTCCAGTTTAAACACTGAGGATTTGTTAAAAAAGTTCTGGGAACTGGAGGCAGAGCCTTCAGGTATTAAAAAGAGGCTCACGGAGGAAGAGATTAGATGTGAAGAACTTTTCACAGCTACTACAAAACGGGATAGTGATGGTCGATACATTGTACGATTACCGTTTCGTGATGCTGACCCGGACTGCAAGTATGGTGAATCAAGGAAAATAGCCGAAAAAAGATTAAGAGGGTTAGAATTTAAATTAGGAAAAAGTATTAAACTAAAGAACGACTACACTAAGGTCATTAAAGAGTACTTAGAATTTAGTCACATGAAAAAGGTTACTGATTCAGAAATAAGAAATAAAGAAGCTGTTTACTTACCTCACCACGCAGTAGTCCGGGAAGACAAGGATACGACAAAGGTCAGAGTCGTATTTGACGCTTCCTGCAAAGGAACGAACGGAAGATCCCTTAATGACAACTTGATGATCGGTCCATCCCTGCAAGCCGAACTTCGCCACACTATTATGTGCTGGAGGAAATATAAGATATGCCTAGCTGCAGATATTGTTAAAATGTATAGGCAGGTTTTAGTTGACAAAAGGGACACTCCCTTTCAACGAATACTTTGGAGAGATAATCGTGAAAGCGATATCGAGGAATATGAGTTAGTTACGGTTACATTTGGCATTGCCTCAGCGCCGTACTTAGCCGTTCGGTCTCTTCATCAGGTTGCATACGACAAATGTCGGGAGAATCCTGATATAGCAAAAATCATTTTAAATGACTTTTATATAGACGATTTAATGTCTGGCGCTGAAAATATAGAACAGGGATTTAATATTTACACAAAAATGAATACAGTCCTATCGAAGTGTGGTTTCAAACTACAGAAATGGGTTAGTAATAGCAAAGAGTTATTAGAAAAGATAAAGAATGAGAATGTAAGCCAGGACGAGGATATAAGGATAAAGGTAGACGAAGTTACTAAGATTCTGGGCCTTACCTGGAATCGGCGTGAAGATGTCTTCCAATACACAGTTGATCTTCCTGCAGTAAGTGAACCTGTTACAAAAAGAAAGATTATTTCTGATATTTCTCGTTTATTCGACCCTCTTGGGTGGTTGGCGCCGTGCATAATAGTAGCTAAAATATTAATTCAAAAGCTGTGGCTAGCTGGAGTTGAATGGGACCAGGAAGTCCCAAACAATATATTACAAGAATGGTTAACTTACCGTCAAAACTTACCTTTTTTAGTAAATGTAAAAATCCCACGATGGTTATACACGTGCAAAAATCTACTCGAGGGTGAGTTACATGGTTTTTCAGATGCGTCAAAAGTGGCGTACTCCGCAGTTGTGTACCTTAAAGTTATTGACGAATTGGGAAGTGTCAGAATATCCTTGATTGCGTCAAAAACAAAAGTAGCGCCCATTAAACAGGTGTCTATTCCTCGCCTTGAACTTTGCGGGGCAGTTCTTTTATCTAAATTAATTGTCGAGGTTGCTGAAGTTTTAGGCATACCCAAGGAAAGGATACATGCGTACACAGATAGCGAAGTAGTTTTGGCTTGGCTAAATCAACATCCAAGCCGCTGGAAAACGTTCGTGGCCAATAGGGTTTCAGAAATTTTATCCATTCTTGATCCCCACCACTGGTCACATGTATCAACGAAAGAAAATCCCGCAGATTATGCATCTCGTGGTATTTCACCTGGTAATCTTGAATTAACTTCTATGTGGTGGAGTGGTCCAGATTATTTAAGACAGCATAAGGTTGAGTACATGAAACCAAAGAACACTACCACTCACTTAGAAGAAGTAAGGGTACACATAGGTAGAGTACAAGTTGAATTGTGGGATAGGTTTTCTTCTTTGTCCAGGTTAGTGCGAGTAATAGCTTACTGTCGCAGGTTTTTAAGATGCATAAAGAATAGGTCAAATATTGATGGTAAAAAATCTTTAGTTAAACAGGAACTGGATGAATCACTGGAAATTTGTATTAAAAGATGCCAAGAAGAAGGTTTTGCACAAGAATTAAAAATTTTAAAAAGTGACCAGGTTTTGGAAATTAAGAGAAGTGACCTTCAGTCCTTGAATATATTCATTGACCCTAAAGAAATTATTAGAGTTGGGGGGAGGTTAGAAATGTCACAACTCAGTTATGACCGCGTTCATCCTATTCTCATTCCGAAAGAGTCTTTTTTGACAAGGTTGTTGATTGCAGACGCGCACGAGAAAACTATCCATGGCGGCCCTCAGGTTATAATAACGTATTTGCGATCTAGGTATTGGGTTATTGATATTAAATTACTAGCCAAAAAGTATGTCAGAAGCTGTGTCAGGTGTATACGTTACGCTGCCACCACAAAAGCACAACTAATGGGACAATTGCCGGCAGCCCGTGTTAAGCCTAATAAGCCATTTCTTTGTAGTGGGGTAGATTATGCTGGGCCTATTAGTATTAGGATATCCAAAAGCCGTGGAAATAAATCTCACAAAGGATATATAGCCTTATTTATTTGTATGGCAACACGGGCGATTCACTTGGAAGCAGTTAGTGATCTGAGCACTCTGGGATTTCTGACTGCTTTCAAGCGTTTCGTGGCACGAAGAGGTAGGGTTGCCGAATTGTATAGTGATAACGGCACAAATTTTGTAGGTGCAGCACGGGAGCTACTTTACTTGTTCAATAAAGAGAAGTCTGCGTTTAACGATGAAATAGCGGATTATTTAGCAAATAATAGTACTCAGTGGAACTTTATTCCTCCTCACACGCCTAACTTCGGAGGGCTTTGGGAGGCAGGGATTAAGTCTACTAAATTTCACCTCAAACGGGTCATTGGAAATAGCACATTAACATTTGAGGAAATGAGCACCGTGCTAACACAAATTGAGGCTTGCCTTAATTCAAGACCACTATCCTATATCGAAGATCAGGATAAGTTGACCATATTAACTCCCGGTCATTTCTTGGTAGGAGAGCCTCTTGTCGTTGTTCCTGATTTAAATTATGAAAAATGCAACATTAATAATTTATCAAGGTGGCAGTTCCATCAACGAATGATGCAGGATTTTTGGCGTCGTTGGTCACAAGATTATTTGAATCAATATTTACAGCGACATAAATGGGCCCATCAAATACCGGAACCGTCTGTAGGTGATGTTGTATTAGTGAAGGAGGATGATCTACCACCTGGGAGGTGGTTGTTAGGTAAAATAGAGCACAAGCATCCGGGTCCTGATAAAATCACTCGAGTAGTGACACTGCGCACGAAAAATTCAGTTATTAAAAGACCTACTTCTAAACTATGTGTACTACCAATAACTATTTGAAATGTCAATTAGATTTACGTATAAGTTGTGAGTATTTTTAAGATTTAAATTTGTTAAATGTATACAGCATACAGCCACCGAGGACGCATCTTATAATAATCCACTTATAAAGTTTGTTTTTGTTACAAGTTACATGATGGTTGCACGGTGGGCGGTAGTAAAGAACATTTTTCATGATGTCCTTGGTGGGCGGTATGTCGTAGTATAGAAATAAGCGCATAAGAGTGAACGCATTATAAATAGTTGCCGTCGAGTTCGATAGATGGCGTTAGTGGAAAAATTAAAAGTCGCAATGGTTTCGTTCACATTTTATGTATAGTCCTAAGTAGAAATATTTTTTTGTTGAGAATTGTTCGGGTGCAATATTACTTGTTATTGATATTGTACGCAGTGGTAAAACATTATACTCGTTTTTATTTGTCGAGCAAATGTTTCAATTCTCCCCTGCTCTTGAACCTGGATCCCAAACATTATGCTTTTGTGATAAAGTTGAAAATCTATAAAAGAAATTTGACGGATCGGGGTAGCGGGATGTGCTGGCATCTGTACATTTAAATTAGTGTATTCAGCAAAGTGTCATGTGGCAGAACCGAGCCCAAAACAGGTGAGCCATACGTGCAGTCGACATTATACATAACCAGAATTTTCTTTACCAATAAAATCTTCTGCTATCCGTACATAGTACATTATAACCTCCAGACGATCCTTATATTTAGGGAGCTTAGAAAATGCGCCATAATCTTTAAGATAATAGTAGATACGTGAAAGAAAATTGAATGCCGAAAAAATTACTTATCATTATCTCAGAAAACTATTTTGAAACAGTTTGTGTAAGAAAATGGAATTAGAGTTTGGAATAATATTGATAAATTGAAGCTTAAGGTTCATATTGAGATAACACCGCAGCGTTGTCGTAATGTGGAGGTGTTTCAAACGGCTGATGCAGACCTGAATGTATTTAGAGTACCGTATCCAAAAAGTAAAACCTTCAAGCATTTAGACAATAGAGACGTTATCATTTTAAATATGCAAACATTATTTTCTGTCGATTTTTACGGGGGACGAGCTAAACACGCATGGCTCACGCGCAAACCAAAATCTTATGAAGGTAAACGCACACTATACCAATCTAGCACACACACTAATTTTGCGCATATTTCTAAAATAGAGCGTAGTATAGTAGTAAATAGAACTTAGACTCACACTAAGATAATCTCTAGTGATGGGCATTCGCGAAGAATAGATAAATGAGTATCATTTCAGCTATCACGAGAGGTTTTGCCTCAATTTAAAACACTGAATTAAATAGTAATATTATTTTATTTATTACTTATTTCATACCTGATTTATTTCAATCGAAAATATATCTTCTGTACCAGATAGTAAAAATAAAATTAGGTACTGAATATAGTTGGTAACTATTATAATCTTAAGAACTTAAAATCAAGTCTGTACTGATAAAGTTACAGTTCCAGCTGCAGATACTAATTAGCGGCAAAAATAAAATAAAAAAAAGACGCGCGGCACTCGGAGACTGCCGCGGTAAAGCTATTGCATAGCATTTTTTATCAACTTATGCAATTATAATGATTTATTTATTTTATAATACTCCATTTATGATGATAATAATAATAAAATGAATGTATATAGAGTACTAACTCATTATCTTTCACTATTTTTTCGCGACTCTCTTCATTAATAAATGCACTTTGTTTATTCATATTTAAAACACTTTGTACACAAATTATAATGATATTCACTGTTGTAGGTAGATGATAAATACCTATACATCTATATACTTTCTCACAAACAGCTGATTACCGTCGTTTTCCAATACAACCAATGCCACCTAAAGGCGGGTTGCTGAACTAAAGAGACAAGCGTGATATTTCAAAAAGTCATTAAAAGTTCTGGTATTTATCGATAGATGGCGGTCGGAGTGGGGGATGTTAGGTTATTTCGTTACGGAATTTCTGGATTCGGTCCCCACGCTCAAGGCCCGCGATAAAAGCTATGCAATAGCTTAAAAGGTTTCAATTCGTAAAACTAAGCTGGGTGACTTGTTATTTCAAGAGGAATTTGTAGGTCATGCATAAGACTCTTTGCTGTAGCTTCATCCGAAGCAGCTGCAACCAGTCCATCGTCGACATATAGAACTATAAGCACCTCCTTATTTCCCTTATTCTGATTTTCACAAGAATTTGAATACTTTCCGGTGTAAAATGTTCTGAGTAAATCACACTGACCCTTGCTGCATTCCAGTTTGAATTTTTACCCAAAATTTTGTCCATAGTTCATTTAGCTTTGGATCCTTTGGAACCTGTTAAAAATTAATAAAGGTAGTCGTGGAATAACTTCGAAAATAAGATAAATTTAGGAACAAACAATATCTAAAAGTGTTTGAACAAAACTTCCAAAACAACTTATAATTAGTTCTAAAATAAGAATCCAATATATACATACTAACTACTAACACCACATTTTAAAACAATGAAATAATGAAATTTATTCAGTACTTGGGTATTAACATACACTTGTACTTTACAAGCTCACAATGCATTACATAAACAAAGTAGAATAAAAGTAACAAAAAAATATTAATTAGTCCGTCCGTGCGGTCTGTCTTATCACATATATTTATTTTTAAATCATTAAATAAATAACAAGTTACTAACATTATTTTTTAATTTAGTACTACTTTATTAAAATTAAAGAACTGAAGACAACGAGCACTTGGCTGGCGCAGAAGGCTCTCAGCCAGTAGCTTAATTTAAGCGACTAATACCTGAGGGCAACCTTATGCGATTCAGGCCACAGCACCGGGGCCTTCAGTGGCCGTAAAAAGACGGGATTCTAAATGAGGGTGTGATCACTTGCACGATATAACCGATCACGTGTTATGGAGCCAACGCGATCCTACCTAGGTGGACGACCCGGAGAAGAAAACCGCAAAGAAACTCCAAAAAACGTGAACTTTTTGCTTGTTTTTGGTCGATATTGATAAAGGGCAACAAGTAGATGCTTGAATATATATTCTCTTTAAAAGTAAATCATTAATTAATAATAAAACAAATATTTAATGGAGGTTCCCATAAAACAAACGTCATTTTTTTTCGCACTTAGCCGGTATTTTTATTATTCTTTATTACCTTCTAACACAGATTATCCCCCATAGATACCGCATCACGGGATCTTTGTTCTATTTCAAAGTCACCAAAATTAGAGGAGGGCACGGGTTGCGGGGACTGAAACAAATGCGTTTTGATTTACTCTTTCAAGGTCGCAACTAAATGCATTCTAACCGTAAGGATGGGTAGGCCGTATGTCGATAAACATTTGCATATTTTTACATACAAAAACGCTTGGGTAAGCACCATTAAAATATTTAAAACGGTTTGTGGGTATATTCTTAGTCCCACATAATAGGGGTTACGTGGGACTAAGAATATACCTACTTGCAAAATGTGATTAAAACAAATCAAATCAAATAAAACAAATCAAATGTATGTTTATTGTCATTATGTAGCCTTTATGTTGACCCGACCTCTTAGTAATATTCATGCAAAATTTTAAGTAAATCCATGCAGTAATTTTTGAGTTTAGCCCAGACATACATACATACGGACAAAAATTCTAAAATCTATATTTTTGGCTACGATATCTATTGTAGATCACGCCCCAAGTATCCTTTTAAAATAATATTCAATGTACAGTTTTGACTTGTCTACGATTTTATTATATGCATAGAAGATTTCTATTTCTGTTTGTATCTAGGAACGAACGAACAAATTATAACTATATTGCTAACTTGAGTTTTCGAAATTATTCGGCAAAAATATCGATATCAACTTGAGCAGATTAATTTATTATACCCAACACCCAACACTAACTTACACGTGTTCTCGTTAGACAAGGATAAGTCTTGGACTTAGCGTAATGAGTGTAAGAGACGAGAGTAATATGAACCAGTATAAATTGAAATCTGTTTGGCTTGTAATATGTTGGAAACAACGACAAAATGACTTACCGATGAAACGTTATGCCATCCTTTTTGTAACTTGAAGTTTTGGATGACTTTCCACACCATTTCACTGCACATGAACTCATTTTTAATTTATTTTTACTATTTAAATCTCAATCAACTGGCACTCCCGCACGGTTCTCACGGTTGGTCGAGACTAAAGTAGATATTAGGGGCGTGCCTGTTTATTACATGCTAAATCAAGTATGTGTTGTGACGGTATCATGCCTTGTAAGCGGTATCTATGGGGGGTAATCTATGCCCTCCAACGGCATGTCCCGGCTTTGCACATGAGATAAATAAACAGTAATATGTAAGTAAGGTTTCCGATAACTGGCGCAATGAACTCGGACCGCGCTCCTAGCGGATCCATTTAATTGTAATATTTTCTTCCGTCTACTCATAAATATAGAAAATTGTTCAAGCCAAAAACCAAAAAATTAAGTTTCAGTAACACGAATTAAATTATTGCGGGTTAAATTATTTTTATTAATTTTTTTTATTGAACTGTTTGGCCCAGTTCCATTTTTTTTCGTGAGTAAATCTTTGGATCGTCCCTCCACTGCGGTAGCGACGGAGTATGTCGGACTCCCAGCCAGATGTTTGTCCTGGGTGGGAATCGAACCCACGAGCTTCGGCGTGGAAGGCAAGTATCTACCAATTACGTTAATACTGAAATAAGACCTACTTACAAAATATATAATATCTGTCCACAACAAATGAAATCTTAAGTGGTACACCAAAGTTATAAATTCTATTATCTTTCAAGATTTGAGACAAAACATTCACTCTCTCACGAAGTTTCAATTACTCATAATTACTAAGATAATCATCATTGATATAAGAAATAATTGTTGCTGAATAAATAATATTTCTAAAACTAGGAGATCATAAAGCCCTTGATACAACGCGGCAACGGTCTGCTATTTTTTTGGGCATGACGTTACAGACTATGAACAGACTATGACTATGACCGTTTTTATTTAAGTACTGGACTATAAGAGACTAGGACTAGGGATTGTTAATTAAAAAAAAAATTAAAAAAATCTTGCGATGACATCTATAACCAATAAAAAGTCCGGCTATATACAGTATTTCGGAGATCCTACGTATGAATTGATTACCATTGGCTGCAAGCTTATTGGCCATCTGCATATTATAAAAAATGATTTTTCCTATTAATCTAGTAGTAGGTTTCACGGCAGGGCAAGGCACATAACTCGTAGAACCGAAAGGGAACGTGGCGACCACGAACGTGAAGACGCAGCATGGTCAGCCCCCCTACAAGATGGACCGATGATCTAGTCAGAATCGCTGGAAGCCGCTGGATGCGGCTAACACAAGACCTGCAATTGTCGAGATCTTTGGGGGAGGCCTGTCTCCAGCAGTGGGCGACATCATGAGGTTTCACGGATAAAAAATCTCTGGTTGGCCCAAAACGTAGGTATTATTAGTATTTCTTTAAAGAATAATAAGGCCTGGTTATACAGTCGAAATACTGATGTAAGAGAGCGTTGTGGTGTGAAAGAAGATGTATAAAATAAAAAGTCGATTGCGCATGCGCCACGGCATGCGTCGCCACGCCAGAAATCTGTTTTACGTGCGGCTATAGATGTTTCACATCAAAATCGGTTTAGTGTAAAATGGTAATTTCAAATAATTCAGCTACTTCTGATCTACGGTAATGGGACGCTTTTGGAAGTAATAAGCATTGCTTGGATGTACAATTTACTATCATTGTACCACAGACTTAATATAGAAAGGTTCATAATCTCTGACAATAGAATGAATAAAATTTCTTATCTAAGCCATGTAATAGTAAATTAAGCTATACAATAGTAGGCATTATCTATACAATTATCCGAGCTCGGCGAAAATAATTATTTTCAAAGAATAATGTTGTTGTAAAAATAATTTAGTTCTTTACTTAATTTTGTGTTACACATTTTGTTTTTGTCTCGAAATATCTTATTAATTTTGTTTTCTAATTAAAAATTTCCTTTTACATTCATTTGTTGAGTAGAAATGTTATTTTTTTATATGGTAGCAAGGCGTGGGTGATGTCCTTTAAGAAAGGTAAGGGCTCGCTTCTTGAAGGTTGCCTTTATAAAGGTGGTTTTTATACTTATTTCAAACTTATATGTCCTTTGACAATAACTTAATACAAGCTAGCTAATATCATTGCTATAATAAAATAAATTGTTTGGCCATTTAGAAAGGATGAATGAAAGAAGATTGACAAAAGAAGTATACCAGGCCTATGTGAATGTTACAACCGGAAGGGGAAGACCTCGTAGAACATTCTCTGATCAAATCGGAGACGTACTTAAGAAAGGTCAGGTCAGAAGTACCCTAAATCGGCGAGCATGTATGAAGAATATTATGTCAGTAAACGAAGCGATAGAGGTATGCAAGGATCGTGACAAATGGAAGTCCGTTGTTTCTGCCTACCCCTCTGGGAATCAGGCGTGAGTCTATGTATGTATGTATGTATAAAATAAATGTTTTCATACAATCCGTGTACATAAATATCTATTTAAATATAAATAATTATGTGTACCTAATTATATTACTACAAACATGTTCTGACTAAATACAAGCGCTTTTTTAAAGGCTACGTGAATAAAATCCCTGTTTATTTTATTTACTTGCCTTTGCTATTTTCAATTAATTATACTAACTAACTACTGGGATCCTAATACGCAGACCAGCTGTTTGTGTAGTAATTAGTGACTCTGACTCCTTAGCCAGTGATCGATCGCAATCCAGTGCGATTTTTTGTGTCATGAGCGCGATTATTTGTTGTCTGTCTGGGTGTAACTTATGCATAATATGTATGTATTTAGAAATATAAAAGTTCAATTAACAATTTTATTAATAATTAACAATTTACACATCGTGTTTGATTTACAAATACTATATTTAAAACATATAACTTACTTACACAGAAACACACACAATAACTAACATTTCACAATATAAATAAATGTTAACTTTGCCTAATTTGGGATCAGATAGATTTATTTAATTAATAGAAATTGACAAGAAGGTAAGGAAAAAGACATGATGTTCCTATTTTCATATCTTGTGTAATAATAGGATCGTCCTGTTATGGAATAACGCATCCTAAACATTCCTCGGCGTTCCAGTTTAAAGTAACAGGGTGGTGTTCATGTTTCTAGAACATCTATACATATAATAAAATCGTAGAAAAGTCAAAACTGTACATTGGATATTTTTTTAAAAGGATACTTGGGGCGTGATCTACATTCGATATCGAAACCAAAAATATAGTTTTTAGAATTTTTGTCTGTTTGTCTGTATGTATGTCCGGGCTAAACTCAAAAACGACTGCATGGTTTAACTTCAAATTTTGCATTAATATTACTAAGAGGTCGGGTCAATATATAGGCTACATATTATCACGCTATCACCTACGGGGGAGGAGCTGTGATCTTATCAAACATATAATAAAATCGTAGGAAAGTCAAAACTGTACATTGAATATTTTTTTAAAAGGATACTTGTGGCGTGATCGACAATCGATATCGAAACCAAAAATATAGTTTTTAGAATTTTTGTCTGTTTCTCCGGGCTAAACTCAAAAAGCACTGCATGGATTAACTTCAAATTTTGCATTGATATTACTAAGAGGTCGGGTCAACCTAATCTAATGGGAGTTACCTTTGTGATTAATGCATCGTTGATTATTATTTTACTTTATTTGATTACTGACTTTAATTAAGGACAATTGATGACATCGGGTAATTTTTTTAAATAACAATAGCAAAGTAGTCTTATGTTTATTTCATAACTAGGTTATTTAAAGCTTAGGTTTTCTTAAATTTATATTGCTTATTTCTTTTAAAAGTCATATTTTTTAGATTTAGCTAGAAATAAGTAGTTATATTGGTTATCATTCAAAAATGTCGCGGGCGAAGTCGCGGGCACCAGCTAGTAAGAAATAACTTCGTTCCCTCCGGGTGTCCCTTGACACCTCTCAAGTTTGTTTTCATATATTATGGACATGGGTCTCGCTCGTGATAACATATTAAGCCCATTTATTACCAATAAAAGGCGCTCGTAGCTAGATTCTCTCACTGGTCCGTAAGTGATCGGCGAGGTTAAGCAACTAGGCTCGCGGTCATTCCATACACGGGTGACCACCAAAGTGGTTTTATTTCTGAGCGTCTCCGTGCTTCGCAGGGTACATAAAGCTGTCGATCCCGGTTGAAGTCATTAGAGAGCAGTCGTTAAGCCATATCAGAGGCATTTCCTGCCTACTGGGCGGCTTGAACCACTCTGACACTAGGGTAAACACTGCCCATACGATAAATAAGACTAGATTGCACTTCTTGAGATTGTACAGACGCCAGCACATTCAGCTAACCAAATCTGTCAAATTTCTTTTAAAGATTTTCAACTTTATCACAAAATCAAAAGGTTCACTTTCAATTGGGGAAATTTGGCAGATTGGGGTAGCTTGATGTGCTGGCGTCTGTACATCCGTGAGTTTTTTAACATCTATGTACAATTTCCATGGAATAGTTGACGTTTGAAAAAAAATGTGTTAACACAGTAGAAGATATTATTTTTTCGTTCTTCCAGTGCTCAAGATTTATTACTTTATAATTTAAAAAAAAAATATCTAGACCTTGCGAGGGTAGATACTGAAACTCGCGCTTCCCGGAGAAGACGGTGAAAAACCATATCAGTCGACTCATGACCACGGTTGGTACGGCTGGACAAAATGTCAGGTAAACTTAAAGGTAATTTGTTTTCATTTTGATGTGAAACATCTATAGCCGCACGTAAAACAGATTACTGGCGTGGCGACGCATGCCGTGGTTTTATTTTTTTATTGTTTAGTTCCTATCACAATATGCCTTTCTCTATCTTTTCGACTTCGACTTCTACTTGGACTTCGACTTGACTTCGACTTTGACTTCGACTGCGACTTATACTTAGACTTCGACTGCGACTTATACTTCGACTGCCACTTATACTTCGACTTCAGCTTCGACTTCTACTTCGTCTTCGACTTCGACATGACTTCGACTTTGACTTCGACTGCGACTTATACTTCGACTTCGACTGCGACTTATACTTCGACTTCGACTTCGACTGCGACTTATACTTCGACTTCGACTTCTGCATATTACTTTTACAAAATAATGTCGATGTTTCACATCTGCCAGGCGTCCTGTGACGGCTCACATTTTTTTTATCGTGATCGAAGCCCGAGTCCACAATATATGAAAACGTGTACAAAATTCGATATCAAAACAGATATACTGTTTTTTACTATTGAATGAATGAATGAATGAACACTTTATTTGCGAGAATACAGGTATTACAATTAGATGGTATTATATTTTGGTCTCACTATATTCGACAGAATACTTCGTGCAAATATTTAAAGTAATACATATTGAGCAATAACTGAACATAATTCTGTTATTTATGAATAATTAAAAATATTGACATTAACACCTTTGTTAAGAAACCTTTTTACCTGACAAAAGATAACTATTGCTATCTTCCTAACTATTGTACAAGACAAATAGCTTCATCGCTATGTTATTTCTTTGACATTTCAGCCAGGAACTTGGCTAAACCTTTAGCTAGAAGCGAGATGTTTGGCCAAGTACTGAGTACTGAGCAATGTACCGTTGACATAAATAATTCCAGTTGTATGCCTACTGATGATGACAATTTGAATATATCCAATTCAAATGACATCTATATTCAAAATAATTTAAATTAAATAGTATGACAATAGAGGATTTCTCTTGCATAATACCAAACTCTGGTCATGGTTCTAATGTGAGTTTAAGTGGGAAGGCAGATCCACGTAATGTAATAAAAAAAAATTTGAAACCATCAAACATACATGATAAAGTCAATAAATATACTAAAAAAAATTGTATTAACCTGGTGCACCAAAATATTCAAGGTTTGATGGGAAAAGAGCTAGAATTGGAGCTGTTTTTGAATTGTAACAATATAGATATTTTATGTTTAACGGAGCACTGGCTAAAACTCCATCAATTCATTTTCAGCTTCAATAATCACCAGGTTGTAAGCTCGTTCATCAGGGAAAAATATATTCATGGTGGCTCTCTAATTCTAATAAATAAGTTGTTAAAGTTTAAAGAAAGAAGTGATGTTGTGAGCCTCTCTGTTGAGCGAGTTGTAGAGATTTATTGTTTTGAGTCTTTACAAACCTCCTTGTGCACCATTTGATACTTTTTCAGATATTATGGAGGATGCATTAAATAAATTATCTAACAGCCATAAAACAGTTATTATTTGTGGAGATTTTAATATAAATATTTTGGAGAAAAGCACAATAAGTTGCAATTCATTAAATTTGTTTAAATCCTATAATTTATATCACAATTTTACAGAACCAACTAGAGTAACTGCTACAAGTGCTACATGCATTGATAATATATTTAGCACTGTAAAACCTTTATTTAAATCAATAATCAATAAAATTCAGTCAGATCATTCAGGTCAGTTGGTAACTTATTCAAATGCTCCAAAAATTAAAAGAAAACTTATAAGCTATATTCCATTTAGTGAAAACCGCTTAGACAAATTTAAATGTAATATAGTAAAACAAATAGCATGGCTGCCCTATCATGATAATCCGGATCACTTGTACAACTCTTTATTCAATTTGATTAATGATGAGTTCTGCACAATGTTCACACCCAAACAACTGTCTGTAAGTGACCGTCTGGTATTCAGTGATTGGGCAACTCCAGGCATTTATAAAAGTCTGAATCGGTTGTATGAATTGTATGAAGAAAGATCCCATAATCATAATACAGAGTTTCAAGAATATGTGAAACAATATGCCAAAACATTTAGACGAGCCTGTACCGCTGCTAAATCTTTGCACATAAAAAATATACTTAAATCTTCTACAAATATAATCAAAACTACTTGGAAGATAATTAATGCTGAGACAGGTAAAACAAAAATACGTAGTCGTGATTTTAACTTAGTAATAAACAACATAGATATTAAAGGCGATTTGGAGATTGCGACTGAGTTTGAAAAATATTTTTCGAATATTCCAGTCATACTTACTAACTCTCTTTCATGTTCTTCTACATCTGCTGAGCAGATACTCAAGCAAAGCGTAGGGTCGTGTGACACAGTTTTTGAATTTTCGGTGGTTAGCCCTAAAGATATTTTAAATGCTTTCAAGAGTATTAATATGAAAAACACAAAGGATCTGTGGGGGGTCTATCTGTTAAGACTGTTTCATCAATTATTACTATAATCGCCCCACACTTAGCTACTGTGTTCAATTGCTGTGTTGCATCAGGTGTATTTCCTGACTTGATGAAGTATAGTAAAATCATTCCTTTGTTTAAAGCTGGTGATACTTCAGACCCTTCAAATTTTCGACCTGTTTCCGTGCTGCCCACTCTTAGTAAAATATTTGAAAAGCTTATGCTTAGCCAGCTGCTCAGACACTTTAATATACATAATTTACTACACCGGAAACAGTTTGGATTCACAAAGGGTTGTTCAACCATAGATGCAGGGGTCAACTTATTAAAAAGTATATTCGCGGCGTGGGAAGACTCGCAAGATGCATTAGGTATCTTTTGCGATTTGTCCAAAGCGTTCGATTGCGTTCATCATGATACTCTGGTCAGAAAATTACACCACTACGGTATTAGGAACAAGGCTCTCAAACTTCTGACTTCTTACTTGGGCAATAGAATTCAGAAGGTCGAAATAAACGGTAAAATATCTCCGGGATCTCCAGTGGTAATGGGCGTCCCACAGGGGTCAATTCTGGGCCCATTTTTGTTTTTAATTTATATAAATGACTTACCTTACTACGTAAGGGATAAGCATGAGATTGTGTTGTTTGCAGATGATACTTCCCTGACGTTCAAAATAAACCGACAATTAAGCAATTTTGACGATGTTAATGATGCAATCTCTAAAGTTGTTCATTGGTTTAATGCCAATAATCTTGTGCTTAATGATAAGAAAACTAAAGTCATTAAATTCACTACACCGAATGTGAAACAGGCGACAACCAATGTACAACTTAATGGAGCTAGGTTGGACCCTGTTGAATCAACTGTGTTCTTGGGTATCACTATTGACTCAAAGCTACAATGGAGCCCACAAATAGAAAAACTGTCCGGAAAATTAAGTTCTGCAGCATATGCAGTGAAAACTATTAGACGGCTGACTGATGTTGACACAGCTAGAATGGTTTATTTCAGTTATTTTCATAGTGTAATGTCCTATGGAATTCTTCTCTGGGGTAGCTCTGCTGACATTGACACCATATTTATATTGCAAAAAAGAGCTGTAAGAGCTATCTATAATCTTGGCCCGAGAGTGTCTCTAAGAGAAGAATTCAAAGAGGTCAACATTCTAACTGTACCATCTCAGTATATATATGAAAACTTACTATATGTGCATAAAAATATCGATTCCTTCTGTAAAAGGAGCGATACACATAATGTAAATACTAGATATAAGAATAATCTCATACTGCATACTACCCGTCTCCACAAAATAAGTAACTCTTTTATGGGGCAATGTATAAGATTCTATAACAAACTTCCCAATGATATTAGAGATTTGTCTACGAATAAGTTTAAAAGAATTATTAAAGCCAAATTGTGTAGCAGGGCATATTACAAAATTTCTGATTATTTAAGTGATAAAAGTGCTTGGGATGGAGTTGTTCTGAGTCAACACACATGATTGTAATTAATCTTAGGTATATTTTATTTTAAAAAAGGATTCCTACTGAGTTTTCTGGCAGTGTTTCTCAGTAGCTGCCACGTCATGCACTGCACGGTAGGGTAAAAAAAATATGACGATTCCACATAAATGTAAAATTATTACGGAATAAAGTTACTTTGACTTTGACTTTGACTTTAATACTTAAAAAAAGTTTCACTGGCTGTGATATAACGTCTGCTATTTTACAACAGTGAAAAAAGGTCTTTACAAAAAACGCCTTACGTACGCTTGGGTTTTTTGACTTTTATAGCATAAATTTTTCCACGAAGAGTTACTGTGTATCCTAAGACGTCCTCACATGCCGACGTAAATGTAGTTTTATTTGCTACAAGTATTTTATTTGCATAATTAAAAACTTAATAAGATCTTATATTGAAAATAAACCCTTTACCCGAACTAATTCGTTAATTAGACGGTTGCGGAGAGAATTCGCCAATAATTTTATAGGGTCAAAATAACACTTTAATAACTTCTTAATTATTTCAGAGACTTGGTTTCAGCAATGATATTTAAATCTACGGAGCTTTGGTTTTAGTAAAGATATTTTAACCTGCGGAGCCTTGGTTTCAGCAAAGATATGTTAACCTGCGGAGCCTTGGTTTTACAGTAAAGATATTTTAACCTGCGGAGCCTTGGTTTCAGTAAAGATATGTTAACCTGCGGAGCCTTGGTTTTACAGTAAAGATATTTTAACCTGCGGAGCCTTGGTTTAACAGTAAAGATATTTTAACCTGCGGAGCCTTGGTTTTACAGTAAAGATATTTTAACCTGCGGAGCCTTGGTTTTACAGTAAAGATATTTTAACCTGCGGAGCCTTGGTTTTACAGTAAAGATATTTTAACCTGCGGAGCTTTGGTTTTAAAGTAAAGATATTTTAAGCTGCGGAGCCTTGGTTTTACAGTGAAGATATTTTACCTGTGGAGCCTAGGTTTTACAGTAAAGATATTTTAACCTGCGGAGCCTTGGTTTTACAGTAAAGATATTTTAACCTGCGGAGCCTTGGTTTTACAGTAAAGATATTTTAACCTGCGGAGCTTTGGTTTTACAGTAAAGATATTTTAACCTGCGGAGCCTTGGTTTTACAGTGAAGATATTTAACCTGCGGAGCCTTGGTTTTACAGTAAAGATATTTTAACCTGCGGAGCCTTGGTTTTACAGTAAAGATATTTTAACCTGCGGAGCCTTGGTTTTACAGTAAAGATATTTTAACCTGCGGAGCCTTGGTTTCAGTAATGATATTTTACCAGCGGAGCCTTGGTTCAGTAATGTTATTTTACCAGCGGAGCCTTGGTTTCAGTAATGATATTTTACCAGTGGAGCCTTGGCTTCAAGAAAGATATTTTAACTAGTGGAGCCTTGGTTTTAGCAGAGATTATGTAAGTGCAAATAATTATGTTTTCTTTCATTATTTTTAATTTAGCCTGGGTAATACCATATTTGTAAATTACCTTGAGTTACAGAGAATCATAATATTAATAAATGAAGCAAAAACTTTGTACCCATTTTGACGAAAGTGGCGTGGACGAAGCAGTATGAAATTTCCAACCGGTAAAGTTCATATGGAGGAGTGCGTGATTTTTATATAATAAGCATTAGTAGCAAATTATTTTAATAACAAAAACCATTACACACACAAACATGATTTTGTGTCAAAACTGAGAACATATGAATATTATTTGTCGTCAATAAATAATAAATTTGGAGATTAAACTTATGATTTAGTTCATCATTGCGTTTTTTAGAACTTTTCCTACTTTACTTGACAACGAGATATAGCATATACCTTCGTAGTGGATACTGACGTGATTTACGTTGCTTGTACTTACAAATCTGATATCCTACTTATAATATTAGGTCTTTCACACTAATATTATAAAGGCGAATATTTGTGAGTGTGAATGTTTGTTACTCTGTCATACAAAAACTACCGGACGGATTTTGATGATACTTTGTAGTAAAATAGCTTAAAATATATCCGAATTACACATGGGCTATAATTTACAAAGATTAGCGCGGGTAAAATCACGGGGCACAGCTAGTTAATAAAAGAAATGCGAAAGTTTGTGAGTATATTTGTTACTCTTTTACGCAAAAACTACAAAACGGAATTTGATGAAACTTTGTAGTAATATAGATTATAGAACATGTAACGTAATTAACGCACACCCTCAAACACCCCAATTAGAATATTATTTTGTAATCATAATACATACACTGAATTTTTTATTTAACATGTATATGCATTGTTATTTACTAAATTAATTTCTTGGAATCAAGTTTATTTTTCTTTATTTTGTATTGAAAGATGGAATGTGTATGAATACAAATAAAACTGCGATTTTAAAGTCTTATTACTTTGACTTACAGTCTATTTCAATTTGTTTTGACCGTACAGGGTGAATATGACAATAATTTCCGTAGTTTTAATAATTTTGGAAAAATATTACCTATATTAAAAATGATATAAATCGATTCAGTAAACGATTCTGAACAAATTATTTTCAGGATGTGCGTTAATTAAGTTACATGTTGTATATCCGAATAACGCATAGGCTATAATTTATAAAGTTTAACACGGGTTTAACACGGTTAATCATTACATTCGGTTGCTTATCATCATTAATTTACCAACAAATGCAAACGGTATTAATCACGGTGTTTTTTTTAATATTTCACGGTATTTTAATAGGTATTTTATTGTAATTAACTTTATATATTAACTGTGGTTTTTATTGCGAGTGTACGTTCTTTGAGTATTTTAACTAATAAGAATGAAACTTCCTTTTATTTTGTTGATTTTTCATGTATGTGCTTACGAGTGTAAAATTTTTCGAAGATGTGATCTAGCTGTGCAATTGTCGAAATTGAAAATCATAAAGAAAAGTTTCCTTGGAAATTGTGAGTCATAATTATATAAATAATAATAACAATAAAATGTTGCAAACAAACCTGATATTTTAATAAAAGATCGACTAAAACGCAGGACAGTGATGGCTGATATTAACATTCTGTATGATGTATGTTGTATGAAATTTGTTTAAAGAAATAAATATACTTACTGTGCCATCGGAATATATATATCAGAATATAATGTTTGTTAGAAAAAATATTCATAATTATAAAAAGAAAAGTGAACTGCATAATATAAATACTAGGAATAAAAACAAACTAGCCATGCCAGGCTTTAGAGTAAGCAAAACTAGTAAATCATTTTTAGGAAATTGTATTAGGTTTTATAACAAGCTTCCTGCTCAAATTACTGATCTGCCTAACACAAGTTTTAAAACACATATTAAACGTATACTTATGGCTAGGGGTTATTACACCACTAAAGAGTACATCGATGACAAAGACGTCTGGCTCTCACTTCCTACCTGCACATTGCTCGCTGGAGATCTTATAGCCATATAGACATGACCGATCTGCTGTGTTACGTGAACTATCTGTAAATGATTGCTATCATATACTTAATTTAAAATTATTGACTCTGTCTCAAAATGAATAATGTTATTGTTTCGAAGTTTTTCTTTTGTATACCTAAATATAATCTAAAATTATGACTCCAGACCGGTTTCGGTCACGGCGACTGCCTCAACTCCGTACAGATAGTTGTCGTTGGTGTGCTCGCATATGACTACAGTAGCCAATCTTATTTGAGAAGGTCCGCGCACATTGCGGGCATGTGAGCACACCATTATTAAAATTATAACTGATCACCGCAGGTGGTCGGGCTTTCAGTTCGTCACGTCTAGAGTCAAGCTCTGACCGACGATGCTCCTCAAAGTCAAAAACTTTGTTTTTGACTAGAGCTCTCCAATCAGATCTGTCGGCCGCAAGCCATTCCCACAACGAGGTCTCAATGTCACATTTCTTCATATGGCGTTTTTGCACATCTTTATATCGGAGGAACTGTCCGCCTTGCTTTCGTTTCCCCTCCTTCAGCTCGGAATAAAAGATACGCTTAGCCACTCGCTCCTCCGCCATTCGAGACACGTGACCGCACCATCGAAGCTGTCGCCGCATAAGGTAAGCCTCAATGCCACCAACATTGGCTCGTCGCAGCACTAGTAGCAGCAGTAGTAATCTAAAATAATAAGCATTCAGACAACCGATCGAGCATATATTGTGTTTGCCTACTAAATAATTACTCTATTGGACCAAATCCCGTGTTCATGCCCGCTTGAGTATGTTTCGCCGGACCGTCTCAACTGGGTCGTGTTGAAACCGGTAGTAGATGAACCCACTGAGTTTGTTTCGCTGGGTCTTCTCAGTTGGGGCGCATTGGATCCGGTGGTAGCATTAAAGCGCGACCGTCGTTATTAACACAAGGTCCGTCATAATAATAAAACCTTTAATATAGACAGAACCATTGACAATATGTAGTAAAAATATTAGACTTAAACTAGATAATTAAACATAATCTCTTGACAATAACTTGATACGAGCTAGCTAAATATCATTTCTGTAATAAAATACATTTCATAAATGTTTTCATACAAGATGTACCTAAATATCTATGTTACTAGAAATAATATCGAATGTATACAACTATATTACTACAAACATGTTCTGACTATTTACAAGCGCTTTATTAAAGTCTACGTGAATAAAAACCTTTTTTATTTTTATTTTATTTTAGATAACCTTTTAAAATCTCAGAAAGTCAAAGAAATTAAATATTTGGATCTTGCACGAGAGGTTGTCAACATGTGTAATGTTGACTCGTCTGTCATTTTGCCGATAGTCGTTTCTCCCAATGACTTAATAACAAAGAGACTCGAAAGACACCTAGTGACGATTAAGTTAAGTGGTTGGGCCAAAAACTAGATTAAAAAAAGCGGCCAAGTGCGAGTCGGACTTGCCCATGAAGGGTTCTGTAGCATCAAGTATTTCAGTTGATTAAATGAAAGCAAATTGTGGTTTACGATTTATGACGTATTATAAAAATCTACTTGCTAGATCTCTTAAAAACCTCAATATCATTTTTGAAGACCTATTCATAGACACCCCACATGTATGGGTACGATGAAAAAAAAAATTTGAGTTTCAGTTCTATGTATGGGGACCTTCCAAAATTATTGTTCTTTTTCTATTCTTGTGTAAAAATCTTAATGCGGTTCACCGAATACATCTACTTACCAATTTTCAACAGTACAGCTCTTATAGTTTCGGAAAAAGGTGGCTGTGACATACGGACGGACAGACAGACAGACATGACGAATCTATAAGGGTTCCGTTTTTTGCCATTTGGCTACGGAACACTAAAAAAGTAGTGCTTTTGGACACAAATCGTGTTGTCAAGAGATTCCTGTCTCTAAAACCAAATCCTCAATAGCATGGACCTTGCTCGTACTGCCAGTTGAAAATCCAATTTATTTTATTTTTGAATGTAAATATTTGTTGTTTTTTATTTAAAAATGTTACTAAGAAAAAAATGATGAATAAAGGATTAGTAATTATTTATTTATTAATTGCGGAACACGGTTAATAAGGTATTTGTTTAGCAAAATACAACGTTCGTCGCTGATATCATGACACGTAAATATTAGTGTTGATAGTCTAATAATAAAATAATCACACTAATATTGTAAAGCTTGTGAGTGTGTGAGTGTGTATGTTTGTTACTTCTTCAAGTCTAAACGGCTGGAGCGATTTTAATAAAATTTGATATGGAGTTAGATGACACCCTGGATTTAACACATAGGCTATACTTACTTACTTATCGTATGGGCAGTGGTTACCCTAGTGTCAGAGTTGTTCAGGCCACCCAGTAGACCTCTGACATGGCTTAACGACTGTTGTCTAATGACTACAACCGGGACCGACTGCTTAAAGTGCCATCCGAAGCACGGAGACACTCTGAAATTAAATCACTTTCACGGTCACCCATCTATGGACTAATCGTGAGCTTAGTTACTTAACTTCACCGATCACTTACGGATAGGCATCTAGCTATGAGCGCCTAATGATAATAGGCTATAATTTATAAAGTTTAATTGGGCAAAACCGCGGGGTACAGCTAGTATTTAATACATTAAATCGGTTTATAGAAAACCACATAACCCAAATCTATATATATATAATCTATATATATAAATGAATCCCGATTTCCCTTGGTCACGCCATCACGCGTGAACGGCTGGACCGATTTCATTATTTCTTTTTTGTTGTGTTTGTTATTGTCAGGAGAAGGTTCTTATAAAAGAAAAAATTAAATAACATGCGAACATTAAATAACATAAGAAAATTTAAGAATACTTATCAACGACATAAAATTATTTCTAATCTAACCTTAGCGCTTTGGACAATATAAAATTTTTTAATGTAACATTTTTTTAAATTTACATAGAATTGACAAACTGCGTTCTCAAATATCATCAAAGAGGACGTAATTAAATAGAATTTCTTAGTGTTCATCACGATTAGTGAGCCATTACGTCTAATATTAAAAGTGGGACGCTATGTCAGACGAGGCGATGTGGCGTATTTTTTTGTTTCCAATTCATGAAAGACACCCCACTGTAGTTCACTTGGCCGTACATCTGGAAAATGGCGTATATCATAAAGCATTAGAATAATAAATACACTTTTTTTTATTAATTATACAAATTCGAATTAAATAGTCATCGTTAAGACAGGATAACGTCTGTCGGGTCAGCTAGTAATATTATAAATTTAATGAATAATCCTTGTCCTTGGATTTTTCGCTTATTTGAGAGTTTTCGGTTTATTTCGGTAATTTTGTGTGGTGTACACCCGTGTTTTAAAAAATTGGTTTGTAACGTGTAAAGTCAGTCAGTACTTTTATTTTAATGTACCCTTATTTTTGGCAACCTTCAAGAAGCGAGCCTATTCTTTTCTTAAAGGCCAGCAACACACTTGCGCCTCTGGTGTTGCGATTGTCCATGGGCGGCGGTGATCACTTACCACCAGGTGACCCAGTTGCTCGTTCGCCATACTGTTTTATAACATAATAATAATGTCCTCCTAGACGAATTTCGGCGACGGTGACCAGTTTCAATAGAGATAAGCTATCTCTGCGGGACATATTATAGTGCACAAGTGTGTGCGCAAACACAGGAGCACTTTCTATTCCATCACTCTCATGATCTGATGGGATGCCTAAAAAAACATACACAGTCCTTGAACATTCTAAATCTGACTCATACCTCGTTCGAGGAAAATCCTAACAGACTCATCTGACTGCTGACTATAATTACATATGGGTTAATTATACTATAGAATGGCAACCACTTTATACAATTACAAAGTAAAATAAGATAAAGATGTTAAACCCAGTCAATAAGAGTTTCCTGTATATATAATTAAAAGTTTATTACTATTTAAAAAAGAAATTATAATATTTAAAATCCCTCCATGCCTTTTATTTCCTTGTACAACATGGGAAAATGATTTCAATTCTTAAAAGTACCTAAATCATTTTATTCCGGCATTCATGTTTCTTAAACTGTCTTTTAGGGTCTGGCTGCTTCGGTCTTTTGAGCCGTTGGGGAAATATTTATTTTTCTAGTCGTGCAGTTATTATTATATTGTCATTGTCAGAGGCGTTATAATTTCACTGTATTGAAATATGTATTATTTGCATGATATTATCCTCAATAGTCATAATATAAATCAATAGTATTTATGGTATGTTGATTTATAAATCAATGTAGGAATCAATTCTTCATAGTAATGGCAGCACTTTTTTATCTGTCATATTGAATTGATTGTATTTTGATTTACATTCGTGTTTAGGCTTGCTTGACTTGCATCGTGAATGTTTTCTAGTGGCTTGTATATTTACGACGACCTTTGGCTTTGTTTCTGGATTCTGTTTTCGACATCCCCACTGACCCCGGCTTTCTTGGACTTTGGATCTACGCATCATGATTTACCTTATGATTTACCACTTATTTTGTCCTAAGCAATTATGGCCGCAGTTATTTTTTTGAATAGGTGTGAACTTACCACGGTTGTCATAAACATATCTTAATCTGTTTTACTTATTTATATAAAGAAAGTAGTATATTTAGAGTAAAAAATTCATTCCATGATCTAATACAATATTGAAATCTTCTTGACCTTATACGCCTTATAATACATAAATCCCATGTTTTACATAAAAAATAAATATACAGGGCGATATAATATTAGTACCCCTTCAAAATGCATATTGTTTTATTTATGTCCATTCCAGGCCATGTTTGTATGGGCGGGTTGCCGATCTCCTTTGGTTTTACAACTTTGGATAATTTGTTAGATTTTATTAACGTACAAAAATAAGTATTACTTAATATAAATTCCCCCTTGAATGTTTACTACTCTCTATCTCTTTATGTATATATTCTTACTTATCATAGAATATATTTTTATGATGGAATAATAACTTATTTTAGTTTGAAATGTTATTTAATTTTCATTCCAAATTTATCAAAGCGTATTTTTTTCGTCGATGACGATAACATTATTTATGATAAGGCCGAGAATATTAAGCAGATGTAAAACTATGATTTTTTATATTCCAATAAGACATAAAACATTAAAAAGTGTTCCTGTTGTTACTGTTTTGTAAAAATATTTGGTACGTCCATGCTATTTCCCCATATTATGGCATAATAGCTAAGTCTATGCAAAAGCATATGCGTAGTAGGTAATCGTTTTTAAGTCCATTGTTTTCTTTATCTCCGGAGAGCATTCGTGAATTTAGATATGTTGTAATATTTTGTATGAGCTTTCTATTATGCAAGTAAAAAAAATAACATAACAACTGAACAGTCAGGATCCATTTGGCTGTCGAATAATGGATCCCGACTGCACAGTTGTCATGTTTCATTATTATAATATACTAGCTGGTGCCCGCGACATTGTCCGCGAGAATTTTGAATGATGACCAATGTAACTACTTATTACTTAAGCTTAATCTAAAAAATATAACTTTTAAAACAAATAAGCAATATAAATTGAATAAAACCTAACCTATAAATAACCTTACTAAGAAATAAATGAAAAACTACTTTGCTACTGTTATTTACAAAAAGGACCCGATATCATCACGCAAAAATCAAAGAATACATATCAATTGTCCTTAAGTATAGTCAGTAAGTTAAATAAAGTAAAATAAAATAAGTACCCAAAAATCCTGAAATATAATATATTTTTAATTTTTAACTGAAATTCTAAGTACCAATTTTCATGTGTTTAACTTCAAGTCGCAGTTTACATAGAAACTTACGTACCCTACTTTACGCCCTTAGGGGGGGGGGGGGGTTCAAATATTCAGAAATATATATTTTAAATTTTTTACTGAAATGCCAAATAACAATTTTCATGCGTTTAACTTAAAACGTTTCACATTTTTCATACAAACTTACATCCCCAATTTTACACCCTTGGGGGTGGAATTTTCAAAAACCCTTCTATAGTGGATGCCTACGTCATAAAAGGTACCTTCTGTCAAAATGTCAAGTCTTTAACTCCAGCCGTTTAGGCTGTGCGTTGATATGTCAGTCAGTATAAACTTACATCACCTATTTTACGCCCTAAGGGGTGGAATTCCCAAAAATCCTGAAATATATATTTTTAATTTTTAACTGAAATGCTTAATACCAATTTTCATGCGTTTAACTTAAAAATTGACACATTTTTCATACAAACTTACACCCCCTATTTTACGCTCTTGGGGCTGGAATTTCCAAAAAAGCTGAAATATATATTTTTTATTTTTAACTAAAAGGCCAAATACCAATTTTCATGCGTTTAACTTAAAAATTGTCACATTTTCCATACAAACTTACATCCCCTATTTTTCGCCCTTGGGGGTGGAATTTCCAAAAACCCTGAAATACGTGATTTTTTATTTTTAACTGGAAGGCCAAATACCAATTTTTATACCTTAAACTTAAAAAACGGCAAAGTTTCATACTAACTTAGCGCCCCTGTTTTACCCCCTTAGGGGTTGAATTTCGAAAAATCCTTCCTTATTCCTTGTCTACATTATAAAACAAACATTTGTGCAAAATTTCAGCTTTCTAGGTCCAAGGGTTTGGGCTGGGCGTTGATGAGTCAGTCAGTCAGTCAGGACTTGTCTTTTTATTTATATAGATTTTATTGTCTTCAATAGTATAATTTTGACATTTATTTCGAAATTTAGACCACCGGTTTTCTCATTGCTTGTTTCGTTTTTTTTTATTATGTTCGTGATTTGGTTCACTTTTTACGCAGTTGGGTTTTTGATTTTTAATTTTTTTACTATTTAGTTACAAACTTACATACATAGGCGTGGCGTATAAAGGCATTACCGCTCCTTTGTGTCGCGTAGTTGGGAAAAATGATGACAGTTTCCATATCTTAAAAAATAAAACCGCACCAAGGAGTTACATCCTAGTCTAGTTCTAGCCTAGTCATGGTACCAGTGCGTATCATTTCATAATTTTTGTACACTGGCAACTACCCAAACTCTTTTATTCCATACTCCAATCCCTGCCTAGGTTGTCTGGAAGAGATCACATTTAGTGATAAGGCCGCCAATTGTACATTTCTGTAATGCATCCTTGTTCATTCTATTTTACTTGGTGTACAATGAAGAGTTATCTATATATCTATCTATCTTCATCCTTGTATCGATGGGGACTCTACAAACATACTATATTATTTGTATATAGTGCTTTATATATATGTATATAAAGCACTAGGTGTGCACTCACAAACAACAATTTATGGGCCAAGAATCAAATAGTTGTCATGTGTGAGAATCAAACCTGAACCACTAGGGCCCTGAGGTAGTAGTGAAGCAACCACAGCACCTCACGCGCAGTCAATCTTTGAATTCCTTAACTGGTGCCTCTAAATACTTGTTTGTTTATTTGAATTCCATTGAGTGTTAAGATGCGGATTGAACGTCTTTTTCAATATCCTCAAATGAATGCATCATTTAGTAGGTCAGTATAAAAAAGCCCGTATTATTATGTATGTGCAAAAACTACGCGGAATTTACAATAGGTAGTTAAACCACATTGAGATTCAAACTAGTAATTTAGCAAAACTCATCGTTATACTCTGCACATTAAGGTAGATTATAATGATGATATAGTAATTGATATGAATGTTGTATGGTTGGTCATAAATACAATGAGGAACATGTGGTTCGCACGTGTCTTAGTTATATGTGCAGTTTTGTGTTGTGAAGGAAAATTGTTTGAATCTAGATGCAAATTAGTGCGAGAATTATTAAAAGTGGGCATGCCTAATGACATGTTTCTAGGACATTGTGAGTATTTTCATAATATTCTTTATTTATTTTGTTTCATTATCTATCTGTGTGTTGTTTCGTCTATGCATTACTATTTATTAACATCATAGTTATACCAAAAATTAAGCCTGTGTGTAGACTGTTGGACAAAGGAGTCAGTGCTCTCGCATTATTTTTAATAATAAAATCCTGGGACATTATTTACAAACGGTCATCTGATCCCAAACTAAGCAGAGCTTGTAAGATGGAAACCAGATAACTGATATACTACGAGTACTTATACTACTTTTTACTTTGTAAATACATATAGTAGATGGACAGACATTAGGCGAATATGTTTGGTTTTCTGCGAAAGAAAGTATGCAAGGATGTCCAGTATTTTGAATTGAATTTTGTATGTAACCCTAAAAAATATGTAATTATTTCTATGTTAATTAATGTAATTCGTTATTAACCGTTTTATTTAACTATAAATAAATAAATAAACATAAATAAATAAAATACATTATATAGATAAATTACACCCAGACTCAGGACAAACAGACATGCTCACAAATATCTGTCCTGGATGGGAATCGAACCCACAACCTCTGGCGTGAAAAGCAAGCATTTGCCAAACACGCCAACAGGCCAAACCAAAACAAAAAATCAAACCCAAATTTGAAAAGTCAGTGGTGCCCATAAATTAATGTGCGTATTAGAAATTAATTATCTCGTACTTAGAACGGTGGAGGAAACCTGTTTGCCTCTCCAGCATGTTATTAATGGGCTGCATCATCTAAATAAGAATAATAATAATATCTAGGGACAATTTCACACAGATCATCCTAGCCCCAAACTAAGCAAAGCTTGTACTATGGGTACCAGGCGACGATATACATACTTATATAGATAGATAAATACTTAAATACATAGAAAACATCCATGACTCAGAAACAAATATTCGTGCTCATCACACAAATATTTGCACTTACCGGGATTCGAACAGGACCACCAGCTTCGTAGGCAGGAGCACTACCAACTAGGCTATGGTGATCGTCATCACCATACACTAGTTGGTAGTGCTCATATCAGATCAGATCATAGCAAAGACTAAGATATCCCGTTAGAAATAGAGAAGATTAATAAGAAAGCCCGTGCAAGTTGCAAGGGCAGCTACGTCAGCTTATGTAGGCTTAAAAACCTTAAGTTGGCTAGGAGTCTCGCCCATGCCTCTGGTCTATGATCCGGTGCTAGTAAACAGCGGAACTGTCTTCTCTAACTTCTGCGGCGCTTTTAGTATGGTAATGTTGTCTAAAGATCACCATGCTCTGAGAATGGGGTGCTAAGAGGGCTCTAATATTCGAGCTACCTAGATTTATAAAAACTACAAGTTGAGAGCGGGTGGTCAACTTCTCATTATTATTTATACAACGTGTAACAGAAAGTGTGAACGTAACTTAAGGGGGTTATAGGGTATCAGGACGGCTACCTATGGACGAAACTTCAAACAGAAATAATCATTTTTTATTCAACTAGTAATTTATTTTTCTATCGACCACCTAAATCAACAACAAAGATTACCGACATTATGAACAACACTAAAAACTCAGCCGCAAGGGTAATGAATGAACCTTACCGCGAACTCTTTGGGTACCTACTACTTAGACTGTAAATAAAAAGTGTGGTTCTGTACAGTCACATAATTTATTACACGTGTTTATTTTAAGATTCAATCAAATGTTTAACTGAATTTTTGCTCTAATTTTTAACGACATTTTAATCATTCATACTTTGATAACTAGGAAAAATCACTTAATTTAATTTAAATTGATATTCCGCAAGATGTTGGATCTAGGAGAAATAAATAATTTAATTGACTTATGTAACTGCAGATATTTTTTTGTGTGTTAAATAGTAAGAATATTAAATTTTTCTTTCAGTATGTGAATTTAATCTGGCCGGAAACGAATAGGTACTTAATTTTTAATACAAACTATACAAACTAACCAGATAAACCCACGCGGTACGACTACTGATAAATTACGAAAAAATATGAATAATGTACTAGGCTCATATGAACATTAGGGGACATTTCGAATTCCGTCCTGATTTTGTCGCAAGGAACTCTAATACGGCGGCGAATACAAAGGATTGATGTAGGTAAATAATAAATGGTAAAATATTTTTTAATATTCGGGCCCCGCGCGCCGCGCCATTTGAATGTGTTCGTGTATAACTCATTGGTCTAGCGGTAGCGTGTTCAACTGCAGATAATAAAGTCCTGGGATCAAATCCCGGGTCGGGCCAAAAAGTGATTATGGGAATAATGAAGTCCTGGGTTCAATTCCCGGGTCGGGCCAAAAAGTGATTATGGGATTTTTCCGTAAAAAGAAATTTCTCAGTATCAGCCCGAAGTCTGCGAGTTGACGATATTACACCCCCATGCCTCGGAGAGCACGTAAAGCCGTCGTTCCTGTGCCTGACCTCTTTCCGGTCGTATCTCTAGTCGTCCCATCGGATCATGAGAGTGATGGAATAGAAAGTGCATACATACAAATAAAAAAATATGAATAATGTACTAGGCTCATATGAACAGTAGGGGATATTTCAAATTCCGTCCTGATTATATCCAAAGTTACACTAATATGGCGGCAAAATCAAAGATTGATGTAGGTAAATAATAAACGGTTAAATATCATTTAATATTCATGTAAGCGAGCCGCGTGCGTCGTCGATACCTAGGCGGCTCTTTTGAGTGGACTCAAAGACGCCGCCAAAGGGGCCGCGGTCGAAGAAAGCCGCCAAATTCATCAAATATTGTGCAATTTCATTTATTTAATAAAAATATTAAAATCATCAGTTGTTCGTAAACTGCTGTCTATTTAGGTCGTGTTTAGTTACCAAATCGTCTAAAATGTCGTTTAGTAATGAGTAAAGTGTTCCGCGAAATCCTTAACTATGTCGTTTAGTGATCGTAATAATAGCCTCAGACGTGCACTTTGTGATGATGAGGATTCATAGGTCACAGAATTTAAGGCTGTTTAATTGACAACATTTCAAAACTGACACCACCTTAAAACAAAAATACCGTTTCTTTATTTTTGTATCCTGAGTTCAAATATATTGTTTTTATATTTTTTTATTGCTTCATTTCTGAGGAAAAAAATAAAAACTAAAAAAGGTGTGATGACGTCACTAATGTGGCGGACGAGGTAGTTTCCTTTGCCTAAGCATTCCAATGTTTTAAACGAAAACATTAACGTCAAACAACACATGTCAAATTGTCAATTGTCACTCACGGTATTAAATTTCGTAACTTTTATGGTGACTTAATGAAACATAATAAGGATAATAACACTGGGAACTAATTTAATATTAAAGATATTAATTTTATTTTAAATTGAAAACATTAAACAAACGTAAACAAGTTTAGGCGCCAACGAGTTTGACAAGACAGTGATTTTTTTTGACGGGTTACTTTAAAGCAAAGACCGATTGTTATTCCACCATTATTATGACGTCATTTGCCGCTTACGTCTTTTTAGAATACATCGAATTTCAAAGTTGAAATTATGAATGAAAAGTTCATTATTTTGCAAAAAGAAAAAATATGGGTGTCCTAGTTTTGGATTTACTTTTAAATAACGCAATAATACATGCCAGTTAAAAATATGAAATGTTGTCAATTACGAGGAACCTATGTCGTGAAGGGTACAGTGTCGCGATGGAGGCCACGCCTCTTTATAACTAAGAAACATGAAAGCTTTACGATTCTATGAATATGTTGTACATGAGAGAGACTCGTGTTAGTTGGCAAGTCTTAGAGTTAAGCTTTCGGTGTCGGTGCAGATTTTAGTGAACGTGAAATAATGAAATTCTTCCATCAGTACTGAAAACAACTTCAACTAGAAGTTAAACTATAAAAAGGATCTCGTAATGTGTTTGTGTATCACGTACTTATACGATGTAAAGTATCCAATAGCTATTCAGCAGTGCTATAAATAAAAACATAACTCTAAAATAAAACAAAATATGTGTAGTGAGTGCAATCGGAATCAAACTACCAGGCGTGCATAGAAACACAGAGGTATGTCAAACAATTTCTAGCGTAAATCAGAATCAGCTGTGCTGTGTTAGTACGGATGTTCGTTATATCGATAAAAATACTTGTCGATATATTGAACGGTATATTATTTTACGATCAAGATTAAAATGATGGTATTTCGGTATGAAATTTTGTGTATAGGTAGACTTAAGGAGACCGTATATGCCCCTTAAGTTACGTTCACTCTTTCTGTTACACGTTGTATATTGGCGGTCACCGTAGCCTAGTTGGTAGTGATCTTGCCTACGAAGCTGGTGGTCCTGGGTTCGAATCCCGGTAAGTGCAAATATTTGTGTGATGAGCACGAATATTTGTTTCTGAGTCATGGAAGTATGTTTATCGTCGCCTGATACCCATAGTACAAGCTTTGCTTAGTTTGGGGCTAGGATGATCTGTGTGACATTGTCCCCAGGTATTATTGTTATTATTTAATTTGGAATTTGTTTTTAACAAAAGACCTACCTGATGTTAGGCGATACGATGGCAACAGGTATTCCAACACTTTCCCCTTTCTGAAGAGCCCTGGCGATCTCACTCACGCCCAGAACCAAAACTTGTAGGTATTATTTTTATGTAAACGTAATCTTCATTTTCCTCTATCGTTTGTTAGACAAGACCAATTGGTTTTTACCAGGTATTAATTTTTTGTAGATAGCTTTTAGTATAGCCTATGACGGTCCAAAAATCAAAAATAAATCGCTCACGAAAGGGTAAGTACCATTATCTATGAAAACGAAAGAAAATCACATTGGTTATATGGGAGCCGAGCTAAATATTGACAATATTTTAATTTAATTATTTATTTTAAAGTGAATATCTAACTAAATATTTAGTGAATATTTAAATCGTCTACTTTTTGCTTATAGTTAACTATATTATGAGTACAAACGAAAAAAATAGTCACGTTTGTTGAATGGGAGCCTTTTTTTTTATTCTGTGCTTTTAATATTTAGTGTTATAGCGGCTACAGAAGTAGATCATCTGTAAAGATTTCAACTGTCTAACTATATGGTTCATGAGATTCAGCCTGGTGACAGACGGACAAACAGACAGCAGGGTCTTAGTAATAAGGTCCCCTTTTAACCTTTGTAGTTTTTGTTTGGTTACTGAAAGAATATGGAATTTGATTCAGTTGTGCAGCAGGAAATAGAACAATTGGATTTAGTAGATTTAACAGAGCAAGACAGTCCCGGCAATTCCTCTTAACATAAAAATGTTTTTCACTGCAGTGTATTCGGTAATGTTTAGGTATTTGGGCAGTTCAAAGGGCAAATGGACGCTACATTTTACCTCACATAAATATTGCAACCGGGACCCAGAGGTTATATGTTACCTACACATAGCTAGTAAATCATTAAAATAGTGCTAAAATCTAATTATTTAGTATTTTATAAATTAAATGGTCGAGTGTTATGTAGCTCACCACACACATATATCGGTGTATTTTTAAATTTAATAAAAAACACATAAAAATTTCTAATATATAATCATGGCAGCCGACAGATGCCCACAGCTGGACAAAGGTATCTCCACAATTGCCGGTCTTGCGCTACTCGAATTCAGCTGCTTCCACCGAATCTCACAAGATCATCGGTCCGTCTTGTAGGGGGCCTGCCCACGCTGCGTCTTCCGGTTCGCGGTCGCCACTCAAGAACAAATGTACATCATTACCCAATTATATTTTGTAAACAATGTTTTGTTTCGGTTACACGTGCATTATTTTGTGACTTGCGCGTACGCAACTTACAATGTTATTTACGATAAACTCTTCGTTTTATCTTACTCCCGTGTTCGTATGCGTGAGTTGGTACGCCGATATCATAATTTATTTATTAGGTATAGTGTGTTTGTAATAAACTAGGGGCTAATTGGCTTCAATCACGATGAGGTGTGCGATGACCTTTGCTCTTGCCCTCTGATAACAGGAAATATACAGGGTGCCCGAGGGTGACGTTCAAACGCAAAATTTTTGATACTTTATGATGAGGAGTAACCGAATCACCCCCATGTATGTTCCACATTTTAATTTTTTTTTGATACTTATAATATGAGTCCTGAGCTCAATTCTCAATTCTTTATTGCATTCCACAATGTATGTATAAAAGTTGGTAGACATAATAATGTTTGTATCAATTGTGGATCCTGCAGGGTACAGCACAGATTTAGGAGAGAGGAGGAAGAGTGCATTATTACTAATTGGATATTGAAATAAATTATTAGTTTTTATCAAATTAATGTATTGTTATAATAAGTCCTGCATTCATTTATTATACTTAATTATTTAGTTATTTTAATTTAATAAATTTTACTATTTTATAAGTCAGCTATATTTTATATAATTTATTTTTTATATTGCACTAATTTCGTTAATATTATAGTCATATGCTTTTCGTTGCTAATTATTTATTATCATTAAAATATTCGTCTATACTATAGTAGGTTTTAGTATTGGTCTGTATCTTCTAGCTCAAACCCTAATTATGAACTTTCGAATAAATTCTAAGTCAGTTTTGCAATGATTAGATAAACCATACTTTTTAGCGTGTTAGGTTAAACTATGCTTAATTAGTTAACACAAAAAAAAACTGAACTAGAAATGTTCTACAGAACCAGAAAAAAGCGAAGTATCCGAATCACCTCCATGTATGTTCTACGATTTTGCGTAGTTTTCGAGATAGAATTTTTTTAATGATTTTTTTCGCAAATTTAACCTAACATCAGGTTAAATTTGCGAAAAAAATCATTAAAAAATTCTATCTCGAAAACTACGCAAAATCGGATACTCCTCATCATAAAGTATCTTAATTTTGCGTTTGAACGTCAACTCCTCGACCAGCCTGTAAAAAGACTTATCAATATTACTGGCTGAAATCTTCATCCTATGTAGGTGCAGTAAGATTTTAGTAATTGTTAACTAGTAGCATTTGCGGCTGTTCTTTGAACTATTTAAGTAACTAGTTGAAGCATAATAATATCCTGGGATATCATTCACACACGGCCATCTAATCCCAAACTAAGCAGAGATTGTACTATGGAAACCAGATATTTGATGTAATATCCTGGGACATTATTCACACACGGCCATCTGATCACAAACTAAGCAGAGCTTGTACTATGGAAACGAGATGCTGACCCTTCCCCCTAGCCCTGGCGACCTTACTCACATGCAGAAACACAACACTAAAGTTATCAATGTTATTATTAATGAATATCTTCTGTAAGGTGGAGGTACTTCCCCAGTCAGGCTGCTCTTTGAGCGAATGAACGCTATGCCCTACCTCTCTGTATTTAGTCCTGTTAGGCGGTATGGATAGGGTCGTATCATTAGGGATCTTTTTTTTTCTAGAACCTTAACCGTTAGCTGCCTCGATTTTGTTCCTGATTCCAGTTGGAGGTTTTAATTTTTATATATGAATGAATGTACCTATAGAATGTATGTTTTATTTTCGGTTACCGGTTACAATAGCAATTAAAATGTTAGTATTACATTACTTTTAACTTAATTACATTTTTTTTATTGGTATTCATCATCAACATCATCAGCCTGATATTGTCCACAGCAGCAGGACATAGGCCTCCCCCAAAGGTTTCTATAACGTTACCATTTGAACAACCGGAAGACAAAGACCTCGTTGAACATTCTCTGACTAAATCGGAGATGTTCTCAAGAAAGGCCAGTTTAGAAGTACACTGAACTGGCGAGTATGTATGAGGAATATTGTTACAAATTGAACCTTTTTAGGGTACCGTAGCCAAATGGCAAAAACGGAATCCTTATAGATTCGTCATGTCTGTCTGTCTGTCCGTCCGTATGTCACAGCCACTTTTTTCCGAAACTATAAGAGCTGTACTGTTGAAACTTGGTATGTCGATGTATTCGGTGAACCGCATTTAGATTTTTACACAAAAATGAAAAAAGAACAATAATTTTGGGGGGTCCCCATACATAGAACTGACACACAATAATTTTTGGATTGGATTAGATAGGTCTTCAAAAATGATATTGAGGTTTCTAATATATTTTTTTTCTAAACTGAATAGTTTGCGCGAGACACTTTCAAAGTGGTAAAATGAGTGTCCCCCCATGTAACTTCTAAAATAAGAGAATGATAAAACAAAAAAAACGTAGTGACTACGGTATACCCCTCATACCGTAGTCACCACGCTTGGCATGTGATTTGGCGACCGTAGTTAGGTGGTAGCTTGTACGCAGGTGGCGCTGATGTGCGATTACCTGGCGTATCCGTTAGGGGTACACTACATTAATACAAAAAACTTTATGCCGACGGTCAGAAATACGAATTTCATAATAACGATTTTCATAATTCCGAATGGTTCAAAATTCCGAATATTACAACTCCTATTTATCATTACTCCTACTTTAATAATCTTATATTTCAATATTCCTAACGTTTATAATTTATATTCTCAAAATACCGAGCTTCAATAGATCGAATAACAAAAGGTCAGACTTAATGATAATTCGAAACATCAACAATACGAATAAAATTATTTTGTTTTACTGGTCCGAATTCTAACCAAACCCAAATGATTCACCAACAATATAGGGGATCTGGCACTCGGCGGCCTCATGCAACATGCAGCAAGCATTGTTTCTGTCACGGGTCAGGCGCTGCAGGGTTTGGGCGGCCCCACGCGTGCTTATTGTAACGTATGAAAATTGGAAAACTAACAAATCGCATTTACGACTTTCGGTGAAAAAAATTTCGTGATTTTTAATAATAGCCATTATAATTCATAGGTATTATGAAATTCGGACTTTTGAAAATCGGAACATCGAAATTCGGAATTAAGTATTTCGGAGTATTTGGGTGTTCCCATCCGTTAGTCGCCTTTTACGACACCTACTTTATGGTACGGGGCTTTTAAATTGTATTAATATAGCTTTATTTAGTTATTAGAATTGCTGACCTTTCTCAACAAGTTCTTACGCGACGTCCTGCGTGAGCGATCTAGACGCGAACGCAAAGCGGCGCGGCGTGGCGCAAAAACAACAAACAGTCGAAACCTATTGAAGTGTCCTACGTGTCCAAACGCGCGTGCGGTGCGGTGCATAGAGGCGCGAAATGAAGCGAACGCGATCAGTTGACTTGATATTTTCGCGCGAACAGGATGCGGTGCCGTCGTGTTTTGCGGCACTTTCGCGTGCACGTAGGACACCGCCACCACGTCGCCCCGCATCGCATTGAATTCGCGTGACACCGCTTTATAATCGCGCTCGCTTTGAATCGCCTACGTAGGACGTAGCGTTATTGTTCATGCTCACTCGAGTGTAGATCTACGTTCTCAGCTCAAAAGTGCACGAAAATCGGTAACTTTGCACTCAGTAAATATGTCAGTTATTGTAGTGCTGTGTGGTGACGGCGGAGAATATCAAAATATCATCACCCCATCTCATTCCGTGAAGGCGTAGAAGTTGACCCGAGGTAATATCTACCAGAGGACGGGCAGCAGCTTCTTTTTGAGTACTATGATCATGATGCTGCGATCGCCAACACGTCTGCCAAGCGTGGTAATTATGGCATATCCCCCCATTGATTTTTGGTGGAACTTTTTGTCTGGCAGTGGACTTCTTACAGCTGTTGTGGTGTTGATGATGATGTAGTTACTCTTCTTGTTTTTGTACCATAGTTATAGTAAAATAACTGGCAGTAGGTCTTATGCATATTAAATTAATAATAATAATATAATATAGAAATATCTCGGGACAATGTCACACAGATCATCCTAGCCCCAAACTAAGCGAAGCTTGTACTATGGGTACCAGGAGACGATATACATACTTATATAGATAGATAAATATTTATATACACAGAAAACATTCATGACTCAGAAACAAATATTCGTGCTCATCACACAAATATTTGCACTTACTGGGATTCGAACCCAGGACCACCAGCTTCGTAGGCAGGAGCACTACCAACTAGGCTACGGTGACCGTCAGCTTAGTCAGTAGATGCTGTATATAGGTAGGCCAGATTTTTTTAAGCATCTAGTATGAGGTAAGGAAGAAGAAATACAGCCTACATAAGCCAAATTGCAATAAAAACATGTACAGGAGGCGATCATACGACTTTATGAGATAGATATGCCTGTTGATCACGTGGTTAGTGAGCCTGACTGCTACCAGAGGTCGTGGGTTCGATTCTCACCCGGGATAAATTTTTGTGTGATAAACACAATAATTTATTTCGTCTCAACTCCTATAAGTCTCAACTGGCATATTACATTAACTCCTAAAACTAATTAGAACAAATAGCTTACGTCTAAACAAATCCACCTTTTGCATTAAAATTCATTGCAATTTTAATTTCAGTCTTAGTTGAAAAAACTCAATTAAAAGCTTTAGTTTTGCATAACAGTTATTATGCATTAAGCGCTATACTTAATTCACGTTGGAACTCTTACAAAAGTATTTTACATAATAAACTTGAGCTTAGCACGAACATTTAGGAATTAAGTAACATAATTTAGAAAAGGTGAAAATAGAATATGATTTTTGTAATAAAAAATATGGTTTTTGTTTTTTTTAGTAAAATGAATGGGACCACTCATATTAAATTCATAATTCATATTAAAAATCGCATTTTTAGTGCCATATTTCAATATTAAGGAGTTCTAGAACATAATATACTTTTTCTTCTTCATGCATGCATGTAGCAATTGTCCGAGATGTTCTCGTAAGACCAGGATATGGCGATTATGGCATATCTACCCAATAACGTTTGGGGGAGACCTTTGTCCAGCTGTTTTCGGCTGATATGCTGAAAATGAATCTCATATATAGACTCAGGCCTGTTTCCCAGAGAGTTAGGCAGAGACAACGGATTTCCATTTGTCATGATCTTCTCACACCGCCTCAACTTTAATGTATGGAAGTGAAAATTGGATATAGCAGAAAAATAATATGTTGGCGTGGTTGGTAGACACGCTGCCTTTCACGCCGGAGGTCGTGGGTTCCCACCCGGGACAAATATTTGTGTGCATGAACATGATTGAAATGATTGAAACATGAATGAAAAATAGTATATGTTACTACATATACTATTTTTCATTCATGTTTATTTAGATAACTCTAACTCATTTAGATAACTCATATACTTATGAGTTATCTGGTTTCCATAGTACAAGCTCTGCTTAGTTTGGGATCAGATGACCGTGTGTGAATAATGTCTCAGGATATTATAATTATAATGAAAGTAGAAAGAATGGAAATGAGAACCCAGAGAAGTATGTGTGGTGTGACTTTGAGAAACACAATACGAATTACTGATGTAAGAGAGCATTGTGGTATAGAGGAAGTAGTGACAAAGATTGAAAAAGGTATGCTGAGATGATTTGGGCATTTATGAATGTAAGAAGATTGACAAAAGAAGTATACCTGATCTGTGTGAATGGTACAGCCGGAAAGGGAAGATAACAACATTATCTGACCAAATTGGAGATGTTCTCAAGAAAGACGAGGTCAAACACTTTGAGAGACACAATACGAATTACTGATGTAAGAGAGCATTGTGGTATAGAGGAAGTAATCACAAAGATTGAAAAAGGTATGCTGAGATGGTTTGGGCATTTATGAATGTAAGAAGATTGACAAAAGAAGTATACCTGATCTGTGTGAATGGTACAGCCGGAAGGGGAAGAGTACAACATTATCTGACCAAATCGGAGATGTTCTGGAGAAAGGCGAGGTCAAACCTACCTTAAACCGATGAGCATGTATGAAGAATACAATAACAGTGAACGAAAATATTAATATTATTTTCTAAGGAAAAACCGTACCTGCCATAATTGTAAGCTTCAATTTCCAGATTTTTAAATTTAGAATATAGGGCGATGGTTGATGTTCCATTGGTTTTTTGGAAATAGGTTATAGTCTTACATATTATGAGAGTCAGTAAAGATTCTCCAGGAAAATTATTAATCTATATTCTTTACCTTGGACCATAATTTTGGTCACCTTTAACATTTTAATTTTTACGAAATATGTTATGTCGTTGGTATTATGGAAATTGCTTAAGTCTTACCTATTTCATAATCATAATCATTTATTTGCAATAAGTGTTGGTATTATGAGAGTTTTATGAGAGTCAGTAAAGATTCTTCGAGAAAATTATTAATCTATGTTCTTTACTTTGGAACAACATTTCGGTCATCTTTATCATTTTAATTCTTACGAAATATGTTTTGTCGTGGGTATTTAGGAAATTGCTGAAAGTCTTACCTATTATGAGAGTCAGTAAAGATTCTTCGAGAAAATTATTAATCTATGTTTTTACCTTGGAACAACATTTCGGTCACCTTTATCATTTTAATTCATACCAAATGTATTATGTCGAGTTTCACTTAAAGTTTATTACAAAGGACGAGACGGCAAACTTTTTGTAGTAATAAATCTATTTTAGGATTGTATTATAGGATCTTTTTGTATAGATTTACAGATAATGAACATAAAGATATTTAGGTTTAATTATTCGAATTTTCAGTATTAGTCACGAATCATGTACTTTACAATGTACTTTACAATTGCGAACTATATAATACCTACCTAGATGTTGTCAATTATAATGTTAAGTACCTTAGATAAGAATGTAAGTCGAACCTAGCTATTAAGTATGTTTGTCAGCTACACAACGGACTACAAAAGTAGCACGCACAAGCCCAAGAGGTTTTTGTATTACTATTATTGTTTCTATTTATAATATGTATCTTTTGTGTTTGGTAAATAAATATAAAAACAAAAAAGAAATCAAATTAAAAAATATACAAATTCCAAATAAGATTTTATTCCCGTTACCAACACCAACATCACGATTAGAAATATACAGATTAATATTAAAAAAAGAAGTGGAAGAAAAAAAAATATTCAAAAATTGCACAGACATCAAAAATATAAAATAACAATAAAAATCAAATAAAAACAAAGACACTTGCTGTCCGTGCAAGGCCGAAATGGCACCACCTCAGCACCTCAGAACATTTTATTGTTCTAGCGCTGGTAATTCTGATAGTGCTGAGTGACTTTCACGGAACATTAACTGAAATATGTTATAAGTAAGTCACTGAAAATTGAGATGCCTTACAAATGAGTGATAAAATAAGATTAAAACTAACCAAAATTATTAAAAATAAAATAAAACAACATAGTTTCTACACTTAAAAAACCGGCAAAGTGCGAATTGGACTCGCCCATGAAGGGTTCCGTAGCAGCAAGTATTTCATTGAGAAGGGAATGTACATGGTTTTTTTTCACAAGGTAAGTTTGTTCGCTGATAACCATTCAGAAACCATGTCAAAGCCCTTCTGAGCACCTGAGAACACTTCCTCCCATGATTCCGCATGAAAAAGCAGTGCTGTGTCGTCCGCAAAAGAGACAATCTTACCTCTATGCAGTTCCAGACTGCAGAGACTATTTATGTAGATCAAAAAAAGTGTAGGACCACAGATAGAGCCTTGTGGAACGCCGTGAGTAATATCAAGATCATCACTGAGTCTCTCACCTATCCTAACTCTTTGGACACGGTTGTTAAGGTAGTCTGCGATCAACTTAAGCTGTAAGTCCCTCACACCTAGATTTTCTAACTTTTCTATAAGTAAAGGAATGGAGACTGTGTCGAACGCTTTAGCCAGGTCTAGAAAGATCACCAAAACTTTTTGTTTATTATCTAAATGCGTTGATATATAACTAACCAGATCGTGAACAGCGTCATTTGTCGAGACTCCTGATCGAAAGCCATATTGTGACGATGAGATTAGTTTGTTGCGTTCCAGGTATGAAACAAGTCGTTTATTTAGAATTTTATGTATATACCTATCTGTTAGAATATTATGTATGGATTAATATTTTAAATGTATACAATGTTATTTAATAACAATGTAATCCAAAAAAAATTAATCCAATAACGATCTCTTATATTAGTTAATGTTTATAGGGAAATATATAAAAGAAATCATATTTCATTGGATAGTATAATTTAATTAATCAATTCGTATATAATACATCGGCTGAAAAATTAAATATTAAAACAAGAATAGTTCAATATTATTAGTTTATGCTAATTTTTATAATTTCACAGATATACCAATATTAATAAATTAACAGTAATAATATATTAAAGTATACTCAGCTTTTATTTCTGCTTTTACTTTTTTTTTTTTTATCTCGACGCGTGCAGTTAGCCTTACGGCTTTTACTGCTTCACCGGACAGTAGGGGTGAGCGTGGGCTCTAACCGCCTAGCAAATTCAAACTACAAACTAAGTACCCGCGCCGGAGGGGTTCGAACCTCGGCTCTGGGCGGATACTGACGGGGAGAGGGCGAGAGATCATGATTTTTAGGGATTTTGTGCAACTGTCGCTCTACGTTAATGCGCGACGCGGGCCTCGCTTCCGGCTTAGGTCCGGAGCGGGCATTCATCGGATCGAATGCAAACTAAGGGTCATGGAGGACGCTGGTGGTCGCGACGCGTTCGCGGTCGTACTCTCGTCCGGCGAGTACGAAATATCGGTTGTGCAGTGTTGCGAGTCTCTGATCGATTTGATGTGGTCAAGGTAGACGGTGATCTCGTCGTCCGAATCGTCTAGGACGTGCTTCGGACGACGGTGCTTGGTTGAGAATCGGAGGGGAGTGTAATTGACCGCCTGTACCACCAATTTACTTGGATGGTGAGTGGCAGAGTCAAAATACCGTTTGGGTGTCGATCCGTCTGACCGGGGCCCTTTTATACTAGTGAACAAACAAGTCTGGCGGCCACGTTTTTTAAAAGAGGTTATTATCGTACTGCTACTTTTGCTAATAATGTTGTTAAATCATAATTTATATTTATTTAAACATGTAAATAGCTCTAAAATTAATCTTATTTTTATTTTAATTTAACCTAAAATCTACTTTATAAATAACACTGATATAAAATCGAATCAGATTTGTAACACAGTTTGTTAGCGGCAACGAATAAGATTTCTTCAACAAATGAGACATAAACATATTTAAGCGTACTATTTTTTTTATAATTGTTTTAGTATTTAGGCAAAATATTCTGAATAATCTATCACGTTCCATATTACGAGCGAATGTCAAAGATGTACTAAGCATAGGTAAACGTAGTTTTTTATATACTCTTTGAACGTAGGTATTTAAGTTATGTTACTTTCTCTGTGGACAAACAACAACAAGATTCGCGGTAAATGTTTTTTTGAGATTATGTACTTATGTCACGAATATTATTTGCCTAAATTATAAACTAAAAGATTTGGGTAGAAAATATTGTTATCAAAATTCTTTCCATTTAAAATACCGAGTAACTCAACATTTTAATCAAATTTCATAAAACATTCACAGAAAAGAAAAATAAGTGAAATGTACTAAGATATCTGAATTTTCCTAGCACACTTTGCATATTTTTTCGTCAATCCCCTTCCTATTCAAGATACTTTTCTTGTGTAAATGAACCCCAAGTCTCTAGGGCAATAACTTTACGTAATTGATCTTTGTCCCCGTCTAACCTTGAACTTCAACAAAACCTTCAGTATCTATTAACCTTAGTTGACTGATTGTTCATATAAGTTTAGTATTGTTATTAAAGTAAATTTGATGCGAATATAAAGTTCATCCATATAATTTGCCATTTAGCAGTTATTTTTTTATACCTATCAGAGGACGAAAAACGAGCAAGTGGGTCACTTGATGGTAAGTCCGCCCATGTACACTAGCAACACCAAATGAGTCGCGAGTGCGTTGCCGGCCTTTAAGAGTCCGCAGACAAGTGTTGCTGACCCTTGCCCCACCCCAATGAGCTTAAAGGCATAAAAGCAATAAAATAAATATTGAAAACAATAAAGAAATTACATATAAATACATTAATGCATGTAATTTTTTGCATACTGAAAAGCAAAGTAAGAATTATAATGTCCATATTTTTAGGACAGGGCGGTTGGTAAGTGCTTGCCTTTCACGCCGCAGATCGTGGGTTCGATTCCGGAGAGATATTTGTGTCTGTTTGTCCTGAGTCTGGGTGTAATTATTTATATTATATGTATTTACGAAATAAAAGTAGTTTAAGTAATATTTTAGTTATCTGATTTCCATAGTACAAGCTCAGCTTAGTTTGTGATTAGATGGCCGTGTGTGAAAAATATCCCAGGATATTATTATTAACTAGCTGGTGCCCGCGACTTTGTCCGCGACAATTTTGAATGATGACCAATGTAACTACTTACTTCTAGCTTAATCTAAAAAATATAACTTTTAAAACAAATAAGCAATATAAATTGAATAAAACCTAACCTATAAATAACCTTACTAAGAAATAAATGAAAGACTACTTTGCTACTGTTATTTACAAAAAGGACCCGATATCATCAAGCAAAAATCAAAGAAGGTTGCGACATTTTGTGAACGAAACCATAGCGCGATCTAAAACGATAATTACGCCATCTACTAACAAAAATATAAACTTGTAAAGCGGTAAAATTAAGATGTGTGCATATATTTTGGGTGAGATTTAGGCGATCATCTATTGATTCAGTTTTGGACTACCTTTTATTTCAAACATTTATTTATTTTAACCGATATGCCAATTAAGTACCGCGATCTGAAACGACATTAACGCCATCTAGTTACAAAATTGTGAACTTGTAGATCAGTAAAATTAAGATGATGTTTTTTGGGTGCGATAATCTCGACACCAACAATTTATACTACGCTAACTCAAATTTTAGATAAATTCATTTTTTATCCCAATTTGATTAAAATTTAGTTATTTTAATTTGTTATAAAATTTACCAAAAAAATAAGTAACAAATCTTATAAAACGCTAAATCTTTACTTAGACGACGACGACCACGACATTTTAAGCTACTTGGCATAAGAAACTAATATTTAAAATTTGAGTTTGCTTAAATTGTTGGTGGCGATCTATTGAATCAGTTTTGGGTTACCTTTTTTTAACAACAAATTATTCCCTGGATTGCTTTATTTTTAACTGAAAGACCAAATACCAATTTACATGCGTTTAACTAAAAAAATACAGACTTTCATACAAACTTACATCGCATATTCTAGTCGTCCTTAGGGGTGGAATTTCCAAAAATCCTTAAATATATATTTTTAATTTTTAACTGAAATGCTAAGTACCAATTTTCATGCGTTTAACTTCAAGTCGCAGTTTACATAGAAACTAACGTACCCTACTTTACGCCCTTAGGGGGGGAATTCTCAAATATTCTGAAATATATATTTTAAATTTTTAACTGAAATGTCAAATAACAATTTTATTTAACTTAAAAATTGTCACATTTTTCATACAAACTTACACCCTTGGGGCTGGAATTTCCAAAAATGCTGAAACATATATTTTTAATTTTTAACTAAAAGGCCAAATACCAATTTTCATGCGTTTAACTTAAAACGTTTCACATTTTTCACACAAACTTACATCCCCAATTTTACGCCTTTGGGGGTGGAATTTTCAAAAACCCTTCTTTAGTGGATGCCTGCGTCATAAAAGGAACCTTCTGTCAAAATTTCAAGTCTTTAACTCCAGCCGTTTAGGCTGTGCGTTGATTTGTCAGTCAGTCAGTATAAACTTACATCACCTATTTTATGGCCTTAGGGGTGGAATTTTCAAAAATCCTGGAATATATATTTTTATTTTTAACTGAAAGGCCAAATACCAATTTTCATGGGTTTAACTTCAAAAATGTCGCATTTTTCATACAAACTTACATGACCTATTTTACGCCCTAAGGGGTGGAATTCCCAAAAATCCTGAAATATATATTTTTAATATTTAACTGAAATGCTCAATACCAATTTTCATGCCTTTAACTTAATAATTGTCACATTTTTCATACAAACTTACACCCCCTATTTTACGCTCTTGGGGCTGGAATTTCCAAAAATGCTGAAACACATATTTTTTATTTTTCTAAAAGGCCAAATACCAATTTTCATGCGTTTAACTTAAATATTGTCACATTTTCCATACAAACTTACAACCCCTATTTTTCGCCCTTGGGGCTGGAATTTCCAAAAATACTGAAATATATATTTTTTATTTTTGATTAAAAGGCCAAATACCAATTTTCATGCGTTTAACTTAAAAATTGTCACATTTTCCATACAAACTTACATCCCCTATTTTTCACCCTTGGGGGTGGAATTTCCAAAAACCCTGAAATACGTGATTTTTTATTTTTAACTGGAAGGCCAAATACCAATTTTTATGCCTTAAACTTCAAAAACGGCAAAGTTTCATACTAAGTTATCGCCCCTGTTTTACCCCCTTAGGGGTTGAATTTCGAAAAATCCTTCCTTATTCCTTGTCTACATTATAAAGCAAACATTTGTGCAAAATTTCAGCTTTCTAGGTCCAAGGGTTTGGGCTGGGCGTTGATGAGTCAGTCAGTCAGTCAGGACTTGTCTTTTTATTTATATAGATAAAATTGTTTACAGCTTGAAAAATATGGCCTTTGCGTCTATTACAGACGATTTACGGCGCATTGTCTGAGAGACATTTACCTGTATTTCTGGAGATTTTCGGGGAGGTATTTGTCTAGCAGTGGGCGTCATTCAGCTGATATGGTGATGATGACGATGACAACGATGATGAAATAATAATGAAATATTTGACAACCACCATGATTCAGTTGGTGATGAACCGGTCTTCTTATTTAAAGGCTGCGGATTCGATCCTCGCACAGAACAGCCATAAATCAAGCAATATTAGCAATATTTGGGCAAAATTTCCTTAAAAACTCACCCCTTTTTGCATCTTTACGGTTCTAACCCCTTAGAGGGTATCTGTTTGCGTGAGCTACTTAGTTTTTTTTTAAAACAACGCCCGCACAAGGGAATGTAATCCCTGTGTCGCGGGGTACTTTACGAACATATAATTAGACGGACATAAATTACATCCAGACTCAGAACATCTATTTATGGGCCACAAAAATAATTTTCCGCCGCGGGATTCGATCCCGGGACACGAAGCGGCGAGGCGACTGTCTTAGCCGCTACGCCACACGTGCAGTCAAGTAGCTGTAGTTAGTAGTTGCGAGTCTTATTTGCTAGAAAACCTCAGGTCCCACTTGCTTCTATTGGCCTATGACACAGTGAAACTAAACGTTATTAAATATAAGTTCTAATTTCTATTACTCAAGCGAAGGAAGTGACCTGTCTACGTTAATGTGTAATAGAATCATATCTACACAGTAGTAACTGATGTCATACTGAGGTCACCAATTTGATGGTCACAATGAGCACAATAAGTAGCAAAAAGCGTGACTTCAATAAACAATATATGGGAAGTCCAGGAGCATTAATGTTCTATTGGAACGAAGTTCCTTATCGCGCGTTGTGAAAGGGGGCTAGACGGACAAAATTCTTACGAAAAGTTGTCACGACACTTTTTGCAGCTGTGCGGCGTGCGCATGTTTCTCTGTCTCTCTCTCTCTCTCTCTCTTATGGAAAGCAAGCCAGATATTTTCATTTCTATTTCGCTTTGAACAGTGTGGTGTCGCGACGATTATTTTTGTTGAGTGTATACAGGTTTTTTGAACATAATAAATAATAAGAAATAACTTAGTTCCATCCGGAAGTCCCTTGACACCTCTCAAGTTTTTTTTATAAGTCTCACTCACCAAATAAGCATATTATTGTGATTTACCAGGATTTCAACACCATAATCCACACAGCGACAACGGCCTGATCCCAAAGCTGCACGTGTGGCGCAGCGGCTATGATAGTCACCTCGCTACTTCGTGTCGCGGGTTCAAATCCCACGCCGGATAATAATTTGTGTGACCCATAAATAGTTTTCCTGAGTCTGGATGTAATTTGTGTCCGTCTATTATATATTTGTAAAGTACCCCGCGACACAGGGACTAGATTGCCTAGTGCGGGCTTGGTCTTAAGAAAAAAGATTTCCACAATTCCCGGTCTTGGGCTATCCGCATCCAACTCAATATAATATTTTCATCTACACTAAATATATTCTACCTAATTAATAACCATCTACACGCATAAGAAGGTACCCTAAACCGGCAAGCATGTATGAAGAATATAATGACAGTAAACCAGGCAAAAGAATTGTGCAAAGATCGTGACAAATGGAAATCCGTTGTTTCTGCCTACCCCTCTGGGAAACAGGCGTCAGTCTATGTATCTGACAAATTTCTTTTATAGATTTACAAACTTTATCACATAACATACGGTTCACTTTCAATTGGGGAAATTTTACAGATTGGGGTAGCTTGATGTGCTGGCGTCTGTACACGCATAAATCTGAATCCACAACGTGATTCCCTGATAAAGAGTTCAATCAATCAATCAATCAATAGTTACTTATATGTTTGATACTAGTCCGATTTCAGTTCATAGTTAATCCATGATTACATTTTAATTGTCTCAACGTCAACATTTATTTAAACTGAGAATTCTAAAGATTATTGCATTATAGATTAAAAGTCTGTACAGACTTTTATTCAGTACAATTTAAATAGATAATTCAAAATGTTTTGTTTCAGGGGTATGTCTGATAGAAAAAGTGAGTAAAAGGAACACCGCTGCCCATGTTATTACTAGCAACAAGGAATATTACGGTTTATATCAGGTGGGTAATAATATAGCTGTGCCCTGCGGTTCTACCCACGTTAAGATTTATATTTATATTCATATCATTTATTTGCATTTCACAATGTGAACTTAGGTGGTAAACATTAGGCTTATAGCTAGGAGCATTATGGGCACAGCAAATTTATAATTATACATATCGGTAAATTATTATTTTTCGTAAATTGCTAACTGAGTCTTCTATTTCATATGACTACTTTACATTTATATATTTATAAGTAACACTAGCATATTATTATTTAACTATGATGTTATTCAATAAGGAAATAAATTCTACTTATTACAGTAAAAATTTATATTTGTGTAATACATTTGGATCTAACAATTAAATAGATTATATAAATAGAAATTAAAATATATTCATGTATGAATTTGAATGTATGTGTGTTTATTGTAATTTAGGTGATTTGTTTGTTAAAAATTATAGCTATGTGTTATCCGAATATATTTAAAGCTATATTACAACAAAGTTTCATCAAAATTTGATAGCTTTTACGTGAAAGACAACAACAAACATTCGTACATCCATACTTACAAACATTCGCATTTATAATATTAGTAGGATGTTCTTGACAGCTGTTTAAGATGAAACAGGCTCTAACTCGTCAATCCGAACGAAATTGACAGACCACGACGAACGAGATTAGAAAGAAATGCCACCAGGACCACTAGCTTCGCAGGCAGGAGCACTACCAACTAGGCTACGGTGAGATGGCATGGCAGATCGTCCAAAGGCCAATCACTTTGAATGTCACCATACCATCTATTCTGAGGGGCTATCGCCTACTTCGCCGGTAGTCGTGAACGATATCGTGCTGTGTTTATACTGACGGTGTGTTTTGGTGCTTAGCTTTATCGCTCATTTAATACCTGGCTTAGGCATCTTAAGGCCTAATTGAAGGCGTTAATAGTTTATTCCTTGTAACTGCTCTGTACGATCGTGTTATTTTTCTTTACAGATACCCAATGAATGGTGCCGAAAAAAGAAAGCTGGTGGAAAATGTAACGTAGCCTGTGAATGTAAGTGTAAGCTATAACAACTATCATCATCATCATCATCATAACAAATGCAGCAGAAGCAAGAATCATGGTAGGGGGATCTGCCATAATCTCCACGCTTGGCAGACGTGTTGGCGATCGCAGTAAGATCGTCATAGTACTCAGAAAGAAGCTGCTACCCGTCCTCTGGTAGATATATCTTTGGATCGAATTCTAAGTCCCCCACGGGATGAGATGGGATGATGATATTCTGATATTCGCCGCCGTCACCACACAATAAAATGATTAAGCAACGTATTTGGTGCGCATTTACATGATATGATTTCAGCAAGGTCGCCATGGACATTAGTATCGGTAATGTCCATTTTCTCCCATACCATACTGACGACCGGATGCAGGAAGTGTTTGTAGAGCTCTAGGTCCGGTGAAATCAACCCAGGGAAATGTGTTCTTAAGCGTCTTAAACGTCAATTCGGAGTATAACGATGCGACCTAATACTTTTTAATAAAACCATGACTTATTTTCGTGGCTTTGCATTTTTTGTAATTATTAATATTGTGGAGAGATAAATAGTTATCTTATGTTTTATCAAGCATTGCCGTGAAGAAAATGAAGTATTCGACAAGCGATTTACTACGTTATAAAAGTCAGTTATATATACCTGCAATCCTTTACTAATCCTATGCATAATCACGATAACCAGTATAAATGTTAATACTACTCTACATACAAATACAAATTTATTTATTGCAAACACAGGTAGATAATGTACATTGTATTATATCTATTAATTGAGATTTATATCGGATAACACACGGATCTAACTACTTTGGATTGACATAGCATTTGCATGTTTACAATTACTACGAATTTGCGTCCTCTTGGTGTTGGGTATGCCCTTGGCGGGTGGTAATCACTTACTATCAGAGATACCGATTGCTCGTTTGAAATTCCCGCATCCAGCGCCATCCCTCGATCCTTGTAAGATCAGCGGTCCACCTTGTGTTCTGGTTCGTAGTCGCTATTTGAGAACCTTTCCGGCTCAGCGGCCATCAATTCTACAAGCTATGTATGTGCCCCGCCCACTGCTACTTTTGTTTGACAATTTTTCTGGTTACTTTTGTTCACCTACAAATTTTGACATTTCTGATTCAATCGCACTAGGGATACTCCGAGCATAGCCCTCTCCATTACATTGGCTGACCTTGAGGCCCATAGTAAGTGACGTCTCTGTTGCGTAATTCATCACTGGCACCACACACTGCTCGACGACTTTAGACTTGAGACACTAACAAGAATCATGAACTAGAATCATTTTTTATTTTGGTCTAAAACTGGACAGAACACAAGCCTCATTTTGACAGCACACACTGTCTTTTGTGTTGATCTTTGTTCAACACGGCGACGGTCTGACGGTAATAGATATATACTATAAATGTCTATTGTATAAATTCTGATAAAAAAAAAATGAGAGAAAAACTTATCGCAGGCTACTCCTTACATTGTTGGAAAACACTACAAAATTTAAAAAATCACAAAGATTGCGAAGCCATTTCTCTACTTAATGCATTCCATAACTTTGAAAAAGCTATCACATTAAATTTAAGAATCAGGTCAGGTAGCAACTATCCTGACAAAGTAGAATGAGTGAAAGAGTAGAGTAGGGTTGGGGTAATTAGGTGTAAACTTTTAAGAGGTTATTCGATCTGAGTTATTGAATCATACATTTTACTTTTTCTATTAGTTTTTTAGGCCATGCTTACCACCGATGCACCGTGACGTAACGTTAAAAGTTATTAGAAACTTTTGTAACACTCCAGCGTATAGCAAAGGCTAGCTACGCCTAAGGCTAACTTGTGGCCCCTCTGGTGTTGGAATTGTCTATGGGCGGTGGTGATACGCATGCTCGTTTCCTTGATATTATTTGTATATGTGACTATATAGAATACACTCCAAGTTAATTTCGTTACTGTAAATGTTATGACCCTGTGTGAGTTAGGTGCAGTAGCCCTTTATATAAAATAAAAAAAAGGTTTATTCCCAACAAGCACAGATAATCCTTAACTTAGTTACATCTAAGACGATATAACTAATTGCGTTTAGTTTACATAATATTTATGAAGTATGCAACATTATAAGTACTAGCTAGGAAAGGCGTCTACCTCAGCAAATGTTACAATAAATAATAATGATTACTGTAACGCTGATCTTCCAATAGCGCTTAAAAAACTACTAGTTAAATTACAAAATTACCATGCGTATCGACCTGTAGTAACGTTTGGTTGCGACTCCAACCACTTTGAATGTCATCAAAGAGAATATAAACAACTAGTATTGCGTCATTGCTGTGTTAACCTATCTATCTTCACTAACTTATATCTCTCCTTCTCTCTTAACCCTCTCAACTTTCATTCACCCCACCCCAACTCAGGCATGCCTAAAGACGTTTTACTTCAAAACATCTACCTAGTAAAATGCTTTTTAAATGTTACTTGAAATTCTTAAAACTTAAATGATCATAGGAATATATTATTACTAAATACTAATTACAATTACAATATACATTAACCATTGTTGCATGCTTAATGTAGTGACAATGACAAGGTAAATGAATTAGGGACAACACATAACTGTTTTATTATCGGTCAATATTTTCTTAATTATATTTTAATATTCGTGACATGTGATTAATTTTAATTCATTGACTTTGCCAATTTACTTTTTAATGTACTTTCTGATGTAATTTTGTGTTGTGTTTTGTCTTATTTCTCTAATTTTAATTTAATGTATTTATAATGATCCACTTGTTAGTAGAAATAAACGAATAATAATAATAATAATTAATTATTTAGCCATTACTATTAAGCTGTGTGGCTGACGGCAAAGAATATCACCCCCCCCATTTAATTCCGTGGGGGGCGTAGAAGTCAACCCGACGGTACACCTTTTAGAGAACAAATAGCAGCGTCTCTGTGTATTATGACCATCATACTGCGATCGCCAACCCGTCTGCCAAGCGTGGCGATAATGGCATATCCCTCTAAATTATGCACACTACTCCATTGTGGAAATCTTTTGGGGAGGTATTTGCCCAGCAGTGGACGCCATTAGGCAGACATGATGAATTGATCATCTATATTTCTGTTTAATAGTAATCACACTAATATTATAGAGGCGAAAATTTGTGAGTGTGTATTTTTGTTACTTCTTTACGTCGAAACGGCCGCAGTAATTTTAATAAAATTTGGTATGGAGTTAGCGGACACCCTCGTTTAACACATAGACTATAATTTATCAAGTTTATCGCGGGTAAATCCGCGGGGCACAGCTAGTCATTTATAAACCTAACGCAATACAACGTCCCCTCACTGCAATTAACTACAATGGTCTAAGCTATCAAAAGGATCCTCGGTTAAGTGGTTTGCCCCAGTGAGCTGAAACTCTGTGTAACATGTAATTGAGTGAAACATCTCACAGTAGTCAACTTCAAATTAGAGAGTGAACAATCTGTAATATCCTTAGTTTTATGAGCTACGTTTGCTTCAAGAGTTTACGAGCCATGATCAAATGGTATCTATCCTATAACGTTCAGGTTACTTATTACATTATTGCTTGGACATGCTATGGTTTATCGCTATTTTTGTGAAATGTTTTATTTTTAGTGGAAATCTATTTAAGCTGAGGAGGTCTGTGTGTCTGTCAGAAGTTTGTGAGCGAAAAACTGGAACTTTTTGGGGTCAAGCACAAATAAATTTTTATATTTATTACTTAAATATGACAATGATAATACGATACGATACGATAAATACTGTAGATTTGTCACTGTAATAATATAAATGTGGTTGATTTTTGAGAAATATGTATTTATTGTATAAGATCCTCTTTGTTCCAATTGATTGATTGAAGTTTAACTTAAAGATCTACCTAAACAATTAAAGGGCGGGGGATTTGAACGAGCTGATATAATTATTTTTTTTAACTTTTCCGATTGGTTTATTTAGCGAGGTTATACATATTCATAAAAACTGTATTTTTATTTATTAATATAATCTGTGAGGCAAGTAACAAAATACTTGTTCTTTTTTTATGGCCCCACGCAATACTCAATTATTTAGATAATACATTCTAAAATTAATTCGTTACCACGATGAACTGAGCTTCTTTCAGAGAAATTGGAGCTTTTCAATAATACCTAACCCTTATAACAAATTTAGGTAGCGGTTTAAAGGAGCGGTATAAAGGATTTCTACATGTAGGTGAAATTAATTAATTATTGAAACTTTTCGTGGTTTAGATAGTTCTTCCTGTAAATGTTCCAGCATGACAACATCAAACAATTGTCATTTTGGCATACAAGATACCTACTGAAGTAAATTGTTCTGACAAAAGGGTAAACATTGATAACAATTGAGATAAAAACAAAACTTATTTTGAATATGGTTTCTTACATTTCTTATTGATGATACGCCGAAACGTAAGTGATGCTCTTTTTGCATATAAATTATTACGGCATAAAATAGACTGTCCACCTCTTTTAGCGAGAATCAGATATAGAGTTCCTGCCAGAATTCCGCGTGCCCCAATCACACCTTTTTACCCACCACTCAGAAGAACCGTCTTTGGAGCTAACTCCGCAATCCCTCGGCTGTGCAAACTCTTAAACGGTTGCAGCGACGTTGTTGATGTGCACGCTGTTACACTCAATTCATTTCGTAAACATATACTTAACACTCTAGCATGACATTTTAATTTTGTTCAATGTTATTTTTGATTACTCTTAATTTTTAACTTTATAATTTATATAATTTACATTCAATTTAATTTAATTATTCTGACATTATTCATCATTGCCGCAAAATGTTTTTTTTAATTATTTTTTCTTAATTCATTTTAGATTGTTATTTAGTCTAATTATTTTAGTTTAATTAAAAATTGTACCCCACATTATTTATATTGAGCTTGTGGTGCTTGCCTATAAGAGGTAACTATACTGGAATTTGTTCTGTGTACCGATTCTGTCTTATGTTTTAGTATAAGTTGCTGTTGGGAAGCCAAAATAAATAAATAAAATAAATGATGGTGCAGCCTATTAATTACTGTCACTCAGCTGGGCAAGAACACCAACCATTTTTACCATGGCCTCCTCTTACAACGAGAGGCCATGGTAAAAAGTCCGTCAAGCGGGTCAAGTGGGGTTAGCAGACTTCACGTGCTATCAAGTACATTTTTGAACTACACTTAGACATTCAACACGTGCTCCAGTCCTCCATGGACCATTCTCAAGCGATGCTAAAGGGTCATAATTCCTTGAGAATGGTCCGTGAAGGACTGAAACACGTGTTGGGTATCATACCGGCGGTAATTTACATGTTTAAATTGTCTTTCTTGCCTGTGTATATTTTTGCGATGCAATACCGGCTTGATTAAACTGACAATTAGCGGAATTAACGTATTAACTTTTAAATTCATTTAGTAGCGTACAACGGCAGAATTGCTAGCAATAACTCAAAATATGATGACTGCACGAAAGCTTCAAGTGTTTGGATTGTGCTGGTAATACATAACACGGGTTATTGACTTCTGTGATGTTTTGGCACTTCTTCAGAATAGAGATTTTGCTGATCACGATAATCTAAATCATTTCTCGTCCATCGAAAACAAGGCACGATCGCACATTCGAGACCTTTGATTTATTAAAACTATAATAAAACTTGCGCCTTTCCAATACAAACGAGGACACAAATACGAAACGAAAAGACATTAATGCTTGTCATTCTAGACTTCTAGGATTCTATATCAATCAATCAATCAATATTATTTATTTCTCTCCACAATATTATAATATGTTACATAGTGTTATGGTTACAGACATCGAAAATTGTACAACATTAAACAAAAATATTGTGGAAGACTGATGCCCAAACTAGGCTCTAGAAGGCCTGTATTTCAGGTCACCAGGTCCCCCACCCCTTGGAGTATTGACCATATTAACGGTATACAATATGAGAATAATGTAATATCGCATCATAATCAGCCCGATATCTTTCACTGCTGGACATAGGCCTCCTCCAAAGGTTGCCTTAACGTTGTCATTTGGAGAGGTTTGCCATAGTCACCGCGCTTGGCATGCGAGTTGGCAACTGCAGTTTGATGGTAGCTGGTACACAGGAGGCGCTGCTGCCCGACAACCTAGTGTGTCCTTTAGTAGCCTTTTACGACACCTATGGGATGGTATTGGGTGGCCTTGTTATTCTTTCTAGGTCAATCCACACGGCTTCTATGTCATGTCAGCCGAATGTTGTCCACTGCTGGACCAGTACCTCCCCCAAGAAAGAGCGGATGTGCCATAATCACCACGCTTGGCAAACGGGTTTGCGATCGCAGTATGACGGTCATAGTACACAGAGAGACGCTGCAGCCCGTTCTCTGGTCGACTTTCTGGTCTCTCGAGTCGCCTTCTATGGCCCCCACGGGATGACAGCACGTGGCGATATTCTATCCCATCAGCCACACAGCAAAGGCTTCTATATCTATACTAATATTAAACATAAGAGAGGTAGCGTTCATTCGCTCAAAGAGCAGCCCGACTGGGGAAGTACCTCCACCTTACAGAAGACATTCCTTAATAATAACATTATTAATGGCGACGCTTCTGCGAAAACACAAAAAGCACCAACGAAGCTTCAAGAGTGAAAAAACTACTATCCCAGGATGATCAACGCACTCTGGGCTCACTCAAGATGCAAGATGGTACATATGCCACCTCTGACGAAGAAATAAGCAAAATACTTATTGAAACACACTTCCCAGGCTGTCATATAACTGATAACATCGACTGGGAAACATCTGTGGAAAACAAACCGAACCCAGTAGACTGGAAAACTGCTGATGAAATAGTAACAGCAGACAGAATTACATGGGCAATAAAAAGTTTCCTCCCATTTAAGTCAGGAGGCTTGGATGAAATATTCCCAGCACTACTTCAATGGGGATATAAAACCTTAACGCCCCACCTACTAACAATATACAAAGCCTGTATTGCACATCATTACAAACCGGGAAAAACCGACTACACCCTGGCGAAATCATACAGACCAATCAGTCTAACATCGTTCCTGCTAAAGTCTCTAGAAAGACTGGTAGACAGATACCTCAGAGACGGAGCACTACAACGCACGCCACTACACCGACAACAACATGCCTATAGAACAGGAAAATCAACAGATTCGGCCCTGCACTCAGTAGTAGGAACTATAGAGACAGCCCTAACTGACAAATTGATGACACTAGGAGCTTTCATTGACATTGAAGGAGCTTTTGACAAAACAAAATTCTGTAGCATAAAGCACTCGCTTGCCAAATTCGGAGTGGATCAAACCACCAGTGGCTGGATTGACAACCTCCTAAGGTTGAGAGCTATAAGGTTTACGGTAAACTCCACCACAAGAGGCATCGTAGCAAAAGGGTGTCCCCAAGGTGGGGTGCTCTCCCCCCTACTATGGAATATAGTGGTGGATGACCTAATACGATGCCTAAACCAAAGATGCTACTACACTGTTGGCTATACCGACGACATCACGATTCTGATAAAAGGCAACTCGGAAAACATAGTATGTAACCGTATGCAGTCCGCCTTCAAAATCGTGCAAAAATGGTGCGACCAACACGAACTAACGGTTAACCCAAAGAAAACAGAATTGGTCCTATTCACAAACAAGAGACAACCAAACATCTCGGACCTACCCAAACTGTTTGGCACCGAACTGACTCTCTCCACTGAGGTTAAATACCTAGGGATAACGCTTGATAGCAAGCTTAACTGGAACAAACACATGGAAGTGAAAATTGACAAGGCCCGAACGACCTTCTGGCAATGTAGAAGACTTATAGGGAAAAAGTGGGGCCTAAGACCATCCATGACCCTATGGCTCTACAAAATGTTAATACTCCCCATGATAACGTATGGTGCCGTTGTGTGGTGGCCCAGAACACAGCTAAACACGGCAAAAACAAAACTCCAGAGCTTCCAAAGACTAGCATGCTTAGCAACTACCGGCAGCATGAGAACGACTTCCACAGCTGCACTAGAGGCCCTCCTAAATCTCAGACCATTGCACCTGGTTATCCAACAAGAGGCCGCAGCTACAGCCATAAGGCTCAGCAAAACTGGCCTGTGGAAGCAAAACTATAGGGAAAATCACACGCGCATCATGGATGAAATTAAGAAGACGCTCCCAATGATGGACGCTATATGTGACATAATCCCTAAAAACTTCATATTTGATAAAAACTACGACATCCAACTTCAAGAGGAAGCCAAGGACAGCTCTGGCACAAATGAAGTTCGGATATATACTGATGGTTCGAAAACAAACAGAGGCACAGGAGCCGGCGTCTTCTCCAACGACCTCAACATCAACATATCAACAACACTTAGCAGTCTAAATTCTATTTTCCAAGCGGAATGCGTAGGAATAACACTAGCAGCAACAGCAGTCAAGTCTCGAGATGTACATGGTAAATCCATACGCATAATCTCAGACAGTGCCTCTGTGCTTCAAGCCTTAAAGAGCAACCAATTCAACAGTGGACTCATTCTGGAGTGCCACGGTGCGCTTGAAAAGATCGCAACAACCAACAAGGTCACAATACAGTGGATAAGAGGGCACAGTGGATCTCTAGGAAATGACACTGCGGACCAGCTGGCAAGAAAGGGATCGGAAACGACAACAATGGGACCTGAACCCATTGTACCCATACCCTTTAACCAACTGAAAACATGGCTGTGTGAGAAAACCACACAAGAACATGAAAAAGAGTGGATAGATCTGGAATCATGCAGACAGACAAAAGAATTTCTACCATCTCTGAACAAACGCCTGTCGCGTAATCTATTACACCTGAACAGGAAGGATCTACGCATGGTGATAGGCACAATTACCGGACACTGCACGCTAAACAAACACCTCTTCAAGATTGGCGTCACGGACAGCCCCCTGTGCAGAGGGTGCATTGAAAATGAAGAAACACCAGCACACGTACAGCAACGGGCAAAGTTCCTGAATGATCCGAAGACACTGCAGGAGGCCCTCAAGCCAGGCTTTCGTGGTCTCCTGGACTTCTGGATGGAACTTAAATGGTTCGAGTAGCCAAACAAGTATCACGCACAATGGCCCAATTGGGAGGCTAAGTGCGGAAACCTATCGCCCAACTAACTAACTAACTAACTAACATTATTAATTTTAATGTTGTGTTTCCGAGTGTGAGTAAGGGCGCCAAAACTCATTGGGGCGGGGGAAAGGGTCAGCAACACTTGTTTGCTGACTCTAAAAGGCCGGCAACGCACCAGGTGATCATCGCATCAGGTGACCCACTTGCTCCTTTGACGCCCTCTCATATATATTTAAAAAAAATAATGTATGTTTGGAATGGATAAACTCAACTACCACTGCATTAATTTAAATATTCTACCCACACTTTATCTTTATCAGCTATGTTTTAAGAGTATAAAATCGGTTTAAGTTAATTTTCAATAAATTAAGATCTCGACTACATGTAGAGTAATGGATCTTACTGTATCCAAAATTTACCCGGTAGAAAGCCGGTAAATGGCGTGCGCTGTAAAAGCTTTTGATGATACATAAATCATCTCCTTCAATCAATCATTTACTGTCCATGTAGAGAATTCCACATTATCCAATTAGGTTATGTCTAACTACAATAACCTTTTAAACTTACAATAACCAAAATCGGTCAATCTAAATACCGAGAAATGTATTGGAGTTCATTATTTATTCGGTTAGATAGAAATTTGTCCAAATAAATTATTAACTTAAAATACTAATTCATTCTCTTAACTGTCCATTCGTGCAAAGCCGGGGTATGTCTCTAGTTATTAAGGGCAGGGTCTGTTTGTCCTGAGTCTTGGTATAATTTATCTATATAAGTATGTATTTACAAAAAAGCAGTAAATGTAGTATATCAGTTATCTGGTTTCCATAGTACAAGCTCTACTTAGTTTGGGATCAAATGGCCGTGTGTGAATAATATCCCAGGATATTATTATTATTAGATAGACTGAAAGTGTGCAAAATACATTTAAATTTTTGACAACAGTTGTTTGCATTCAGTTTAAATGAAAACAATAGAAAATTATAAAACAAATTAAAAACATAAATACTGGATAAATAACAAAAACAAATTTAACTAAACGAAACTAAGTAAAACTATATAAAAATAACTAAATATAACATCAAACTATGTGATTAGTTCAATGACGGCGGCAGAGTGTAAAAATGGTGCTTAAGTAACACAGACACAAATAACATTTTATCGGAATATATGACTTTTGAGTTTGAATTTAAACTTAAAATTTATTATAAGGACGAGTTATCGAAAATCCTTAGTAAGAGCTAGTCTTATCTTAGCAGCACTCGAGTGGAAATATTAAAGTAGGAAAGTATAAATCAGGATTCTGTAGTGGCGGGAAGTTAAGCAACATTTTTACGAGCTTTACTTTGCTTTATTTGATTTCTCGAGTTGCCCAGGTTTCACACAAGGCTTCTAACTTCCTTACTTAAGGCTCAAAATTTTGTACACATAAAGTTCATATATACCTACACATAATATAGTTCATTATAATGTCTTAAATTTTTTATTTAGGGCAAAAAGTTATTAAAAATATTTGTAGGCAATGTGCAACAAATTATGACTTTAGATTTATGCGCATAGTTTCCGAGATATCGAGAAATAAGTGTTTTACCCCTTTTTCTAAGATGGCGGCCGGGGGACAAAGGTGGCGACCCCATAAACTTGAAGTTAAGCTTCTATTAACCCCCAAACATGATCCAAAAATAAAATTGCGTTCTCTAATAAATGCAATATTCGATCCTTAAATTGTAAAATTTCAATGGACTTGATAGAGATGGAGATTGTTAGCACGTTTCACTTTGACGGATAATTTACGGACAGATTAACTATCTCTAGATAAATTCTATTATGTAAGTAATTGTATAAGATAAAACTGCTACTGATTTACCGTATTTAAATTTTACTTTTTTGTTACCCATATTTTTATTACCCGTAATTGTCACTTGACGTTGGCAAATTGTAAGATGTTCTGTATCTGTCATGTGTGTTAAATATATATATAATAACTCAATTCAATAAAAACCCCAAATACGTCTTGCGGTGGTAACCGTACAATTTTAATCTCCGACCTTATCGCCAATCCAAATTGCGTCCAAATCTATCCATCCATTTTTTCGTTACACAAACTTTATCATCTGACATATAAGTATTATATCCAAACGTTTAGTTGAAGAAAATGTTATGACATTTTCTGAGGATTTTAAGTTAATTAAATTTGTAGAGATTTAAAGAAATTTTCCGACACACCGGAAGACATATGTAGATCATGGTCCGGGATAAGATATTGCAACCCCTAATCTAAATTTTATAACAGGTGGTCACACATTTCTATTAAAATATAGATATACATTATTTTTTGCAGCGCTACTCGATGATGACATCCGAGACGACACAAGATGTGCGGTTCAGATCATGACTGAAAAAGGGTTCAAGTACTGGTCACTGTGGACTATAAGATGCAAAAACGATAACTTCGTTACATTCATCACTGAAGAAATTTACAAGTAAGGAGGAGCAAACAAATTTTGCCTAAGCTTAAAATATCCTGATTTTATGAAACTTCACCTTTTCTATTATTATTAAAACTGACGCGAGAAGCTAAAATAATGAAAGAAACCTACCAGTAGCGGTTCGCATTCGCCCTGAAGATCGGCCAACAGTTGTTGAAACTGGCCGAATCCAACATAAAATTAATTACGTGTGTTACTATCTTTCAACTTTTCTGTTTGGTGCCTATCACTTTTGGATCGGTTGGCTAACATATTCCCCATATTTCTCAATGTTTCTGACCAAACGACATAGTTCTGCCCTATTTGTCTACTGGTTAGTGACCGTGATTGCTAAGTCAGTGATCGTGGGTTCGATCTCCACCTATGACATTTTGGAGATTATATGGCAGCGTGTTATTTATAAGATATTAATTAAATATACTGTTTTTTTGGTCGTTGGTTTTTACCTAAATAATCTTGTCGTAGTCGTACCTATTTGTTTTTCTTTTTTAATAGATAATGCCCTCATTATGTTATCTAATCCCTGTATCCCGGAGTCCTTTACAAATATATTATAGACGGACACAAATTACATCCAGACTAAGAACAACTATTTATGGGTCACACAAATAGTTGTCCGGCGCGGGAATCAAACCCGGGACGATATTATGATATTACGATATTTATTTGAAGTTTTTATATTTATTGAGTTATGATGGCTGAAGTAGAAGATCCGCGTTCTAATACGTACAGCTGTAAACTAGAATCCTGGTATTACTAACAACGTCCACATAGTTTAACATCGTTTACTAAAAGACATTTTATACATTACATCAACACCCTAACATACACTTCAAAGGCTATTTCCATAATATTTTATTGAAACTAAATCGGCAAAAAACCGATTTTAAGATTACATTTCCATAAGCTCAGAAAAAGGGACGCTTAACCTTTTATGGAAATAAACTTGGTCCTAAATCGTGGCCTGAACAAATAAGGAAAGTACTGCCCCTGGTCGCTAAAAATAAGGTTGATAATGTTAGTTTAGTTGTTAGGAACATGTGGCGAATGTTTTATATATTTGCTCCTTGGTATTTTTTAAGCTGAAAACCTAGCCTTAATCTATAAGAAATAAAAATAGTATCAGCTGTAAATAAATAGCATAGGCTGTCGACCATTAGGCCACATATTTACTATCCCAAAGCTTTGGAAATCATAATTAATTTAATTTATTTGTGAGAATTGTATGTATGTAAATTAGTTAAACAATAAAATATTTGGAAATATATATGTGAATATCAAAATAAGAACTTCGAATATTTGCTTCAAGATTTTATTCGCCATTTGGTTTGGTTGATCCATAGAAAAAGAGGACAAAGAGAAGGGACGACATTTTATACAGAATAAAAGTTGCCACATAAAAGTTATACATTTTAAATAGATTACTTAAAAATATTTTTTAATTAATAGCACACGATACTGGGGCAGAAAGGTTCTCCAGTGGCAACCACGAACCGGAAGACGCAGCGTGGGCAGGCCACCTACAAGATGGACCGATGATCTTGTGCGGGTCGGTGGAAATCGCTGGATGCGGATAGCGCAAGACCGGCAATTGTGGAGATCTTTGGGGGAGGCCTTTGTCCAGCAGAGGACGTCTTTCGGCTGATATGATGATGATGATGATGATGATGCACACGATAGCCTTATGGATATATATAGCTATCTTGTTTCCGTATCCAGAGCAGGAACAGACACCAATAGGAGCCTTATAAAACGCATAAGGTCTCCCAAAAAGCAATAGGGTGTGCTTACAATAATTTTACCTATACATCTTTCATGGGATGTAAAATTATTGTGAGCTCGCCCTATTTATTTTTGGGTGACCTTATGCGTTTTCTAAGGCTCTTTCTATTGGTGCCCGTTCCTTCTATTACAGCATTTTACATATAGTAGACAAAGGTTAAGGAACGCTAGTTAAGTACGAAACCGAAAACCAGATTGTGAAAAATAAAAAAAATTGGTTCCCCATAGGAAATGCATCAGCTGATCGTTAATCTCGTATAAGAAATTAATATTTATTTTGTGTATTTTTCATGTTAATATCCTACACGTTGTACAGTGTCAAAGGCAAATTAAGCTCCTTAAGCTACAACGACCTTCCTACGTACACTATTCATGTGACCTTGTACAGACGCCAGCACATGTCTACCCCAATCTGTCAATTTTCCACAATTGAAAGTGAACCTTATGCTAATGTGATATAGTTGAAAATCTATAAAAGAAATTTGACAGATTGGGGTAGCTGAATGTCGAATTTAGGCGTCTGCACAACTCTAAATAAAAAATAAAAAAAGTCTGCTAAAACTTGTAAATTCTCTATTTCAGATGCCCTGACCTAATGCATTATCGACGGCGTGGTTTATTAAGCACCTTAAATGAAGACCCGAGCTCAAAAATTACAGAAGGCAATCTTAGTATAAATTCTACAGAGACACAAGATTAAAAGATACATCTTTAAGCCCAAATATATCAACGAAGTGAATATATACTTAATAACATGTTTGTGTATTAGTAAGAATTCGTTGGCCTAGTGGTAGCATTCCCATAGATAATGAGGTTTAGGACTCAAACCCCGGGTAGGGCCAAAAAGTGATTTAGGGATGTTTTATTTATTTATTTTCAAATTTCGAAAACTTACAGCTAATAGGTTATAATTATTTCGGATTAATAAACAAGAGATGGCCAATTAAAAGTTTTCACAAATAACTTAATAAAAACATAATTTATACAAAGGAAAGTGTTGGTTAGGAAATCCTCGCACGCATATCTACTATGTTATTAATGCAGATATTTATAATGCTAAGACTGTAAATTAATTAATTAAATTGGCTGCTATTACTCATAAACTCATTACACATGGTTCTTTTTATGCTTGCAGCACTTGAGTGAAAGAGGTCGATGTCGACTGTCTGACTTACAGTGTGTTATATGTACGGCTCGCCCTGATTAAGAACTATTTCTTAATCAGGGCGAGCGATTAAGTAAGTTTTCTTATAAAAAATTGTTAGTATCAGTCCGAAGTCTGGGAGTTGGCGGTATTATATCTCCATGCCTCGGATAGTACGTAAAGCCGTTGATCCTGTACCCGACCTCCGCTAGTCGTCCCATCGGATCATAAGAGTGTGGAAAGTAAGTGCCCTGTGTTTGCGCACACACTTGTGCACTATAATATGTTCTGCGCAGTTGGATGGTCTCCATTGAGACTTGCCACCGACACCCACACAGTGGAGATCCCCTTAAAAAAGAAAAAAATATTATTATTTTATGTCATAGCAAGATAGTCTGAATAGGTGCATAGCCTATCTATGGTCCACGAAATATAGTCCGCTGATAGACAGACAGACGCTTTGGTTACGAAACCCCCAAGGAAATCCAATGCGCCAGTTATAGATTTCCTTAGATCCAGAGGCTTTGTCTGACCTCAGGTCAGAATAATTGTTGGATATAACCTTTTAATTATCATCTTATGTGACCACCATGTTTGAGCAAATAAGGATATGATTTGATTTGAAATTGGTATACATTATCATTTTCGTAATTTTAAATTCTTATTTAATGCTACAGAGAATAAATACTCTCTTGAACTGTTGTGATCTACAGAAAACTCTCGTATATAAAAATTGTATAAATGTAATTGTTAGTGTAATGGAACGTATCCTGATATAGTTCCTTTTTGTACCGATGGTGTTGTTGTCGCGTCATTTTTATATTCAATATAGAATATTCTTTCAGTAATTGTATTGAGATTGATTAAATAAATCAATCTCCAGTACTTCCTTGTTACTTTTCTGTACAATCTTGTGGCACAAACCCGATGTCTTTATGGGAATTAAAACTTCCTTTTGTTAAGTTTGTAATAAAAAATGTAATTATAAAAGTGTGTGCTTTGTTGTTTATTAATCTCAGAACTACCTGCAAATAAACCATAGTAAAAAAACTTACTTAGATTTACTGGCCGCTTAGCCACGGGTTAAAAAAATGTACATTTCAAAATCCAATTTAACTTTGACACGTGGTGATGTAATGCCAAAATTAAAACCGCTTCAACGCTTGATGTAAACCCAGTTTAAGGGGATAAAGATGGCGGATTTTATTTGAAAGAAAGAAAGAAAATCCATTTATTCAGTAAACTGACACAGATAATAATAAAAATGTATATAAATGTACACAAACAGAAGTCCTTAGTTCTTATCTGTGTGAGTCCGAATTGGTCCCATCTCAGCACTAGCTGCAACATTAACAGTTGCAGCGCTGGTTTTATGATCCAGGTGATGATTTGCATCACCTGGCGTTTTGTTTAAAATTTGTGTGTGACATAAGATTTTGTGGAATTTTCCTGCTCTTGTTTGTTGAATTTTGCTATTTTAAAATTAATACTATGAATATATTTATAATAATTTTTTATTAATATATGAATTATGAAAATAAATCCAACTGGTATTAGTATTTACTAATACCAGTTGGATTTATTTTCATAAACTTTATCATATAATATCATTCCATGTTTACCATAGAGAAAAAAAACATAAAGTCAAACATTACCCGATTTAAAAAATATTTTAAAAAGCATTCCTACCTAGTTTTCTGGCAGTGTTTTCAGTAGCTACCACGTCATGCGCTGCATGGAAGGGTAAAAAAAATAACGATTCCATACAAATGTTTAACGGAATAAATTACTTTTGAATTGGATGAATTTAGTAATTTTGGCTCTATACCCGTTCCTAGAAATGTTGACAAGAGTAAAATAATATTACGTTTCTTAGCTGAGAAACCTGTAAGGACAGTTTTTAAATAAAGAAATAGTTGAGAGTGGTTCAAGCTGCTGGGCGGGGTTTACTTCAGCCACGGCTAAGCGGTGGATCACGGCATTATTTAAAATAAGAACGCTATAGTTTATATTGCGAAAAATATGTGATAAGATCTGCAGGATTGGAATAGTCGACTTTTGTATCACATTGGGGCACATTGCTCTTAGAACTGATGGCTGTTGGGACAGAATGGTTTTAGAGAGAATCACTTCTTTTTGCATAATGTTCTTTGTCCTAATATACTTCGGCATAATTTTTTTAGGCATACATTTTATAATACATATAATATGGTATATAATATCTTAAAGACTAATAATTTGTTTGGGCATAAATTTCATTCGCATAACGTTATTTATTATTCTTAAAATTTTAACATGCTGTGTAACAAAAGTTAGTGACAGAACCGAATTGCTCCAAAACCAACTCCACGTAGATTTGTTTGTCCTACCCCTAGAGTGTAATTGAAAATCGCGTAGGCGCGTGGGGCCGCCGGAGGCACGCAGCGCCGGAGCCGTGACAAAAACCCTGCCTGCTGCAAGTTGCATGCTCGCTTGAACGCTACATGCTGCATGCTTGCTTGCATGCTGCACGCATAGTTGCATGCTGCATGCTTGCTTTAGAACTTTATGCTTAATAAATTTATGCTTCAGAATATTAATTATGCTTAATCATGATTATGGTTAGAGAAATTATGCTCAAAAAAATTATGCGTAAGCTGTTATCCGTAATTATATTATGCGAAAATATAATTATGCCAAACAAAACTATAGTTTTATTGGGTCTTAAAATTTTATGCAAATGGATAGGGAGCCGTTTTAGAGTTGTGACTACGCACTCGAAGACGCAAAGTGTGCAAGCCCCCGAAAATATAGACTAATGTCAGTGCACGACGCTTCAGGAAAAAAAATTGTTGATGTAATTGTCCAGCTGAGAAAGTCTTTTACCTGGCAAGTTGATGAGTTTTGTTGAGGGTATTGCAAGAGCCTATAGACTCATTGATATTTACCTTCAGGCGCTTTGTGTATTTTTTCGCTAAGTGATTTAATTCACACGTTTGACAATCTAAACAATTGTTCAATGCGTCGCTGCATTATATCAGAGTTAAAGAATTGCCCCTCCCGGAACGGCAATTTATGTATTGTTTATGTTTTTAAATTAATAATGTAATTAATTCTGTGGTTCGCAGATACTATAATCTACGAGCACCACTTCGCAACAAATAATAGATGGGCACAAATTACACCCAGACTCAGAGAAACTATTTATGGGTCTCGAACCCGCGACACGAAGAGGCGAGGCGACTGTCTTAGCCGCTGCGCCACACGTGTAGTCAAATTTGCAATAATATGTTGTTAGTTTACCAAAATTATTCCGTCCTTTTACGTATTGATATTCTTTACGATTATAACGCAGTATTTTGCGCTGCTAATTTCAGCTAAGCTACACTCGACGTAGAAAAACAATATATTTTTTTTGGTCTTAGTGCGGAGTCATCATGAACTGCTAGTAAGCGACCGGGTGGGTGATCGTGTGGGTAAATAATATAAAATAATAAAGTAGGTACAATTTTTTCTTAATTTATTCATCGTACAACTATTAGGGTGCTTTTACTTCAGAGATGCTACGTTGCCATGAATGCATTTGAAATACACCAATCATTCAATGGCCTATATAGCTTGGCACTGATAATAACGTGTTCATCTAAGCTGTTTTTTATATGGATAGATGCGTGTTGCAGTTGCTCATTATGACTGCGTACTGTGGATAGTCGCGAGTGGTGTAGCCTACTATTGATAATTATTGCATTACTCAAGCCTCACTTCTTCCTGCAGCGGTGCCTTTTCGCAACACATCTAGCTCAATAGCACTAGAAACGGTCGCATAGTATCGTAGCTTAGCTTTCATACCCTTGAAGCATAGCTGTATAGCAAGGATCCTAAAGGTTTTAAACACGGTTACCCGCTAGCGGACCAGAATGACTGTAAAATTAAAGACTAGTGGATTGTAATGCTAGTTCATGCAGTAAATCATAACATCATAAACTATGGACTATATACAAAAGAATGAGTAAACGCGCGTGTCGTCACGTCGCGTCGCGTAGCGTCGTCGGTGCGGTTTGTTCACCAAGAGCAAGAGTGCCCGTCAGACAGACCGGGCGAGCACCCGCGCCCGCGCGCCCCAGCCGATGCCAGCCGACGATAGCCGATGATGCACGAACAGTGCAATAACACTTTCAGGCAATTTAGTTTGGTGAGCTCAGTAACCACTCATGTTATACAACTCATTTTAAAGATGTCTGAAACTTGTTTTCAGTTAAGCATGTTTAAATGCTAATAACAAAAAATAAAATCATAGTTAATTATAAAAACTATGATTTAAGAAGTATTCAAAAATGAATAATTTAAAGCGCCATCTGTTGGTAAATGTCCGATCTAAGTATTGGCATTCCAGCCGTTGATAGTCGGGTAGGTTTCGGTAAGATGGCGTTAAAAGCATCTTAATTGCGTTAAGATATATCAAATGGATTGTATAAATTCGAGTTTGAGCAGCACGGTGCGGTGGCGGAGCGATAACTGCACATGGCACTGGATACCCCGTGGTTCATGGGTTCGATTCCCACCCGCACTTAAATTTATACAACTCATTTTATGGATGTTTGAAATTTAGGTAACGATATTTTGCGTGAGTGTACTACTCTGTCAAGAAAGTACCGGGAAAAGATCAATAATATACCAAATGTTTGTTATTCATCCAAATTTATTTTATCACCTTCAAAGTATGCTCCTTCAGAAACGATACACTTACGCCAACGAATAATCCATTCATCAAAACATTTTTTAAACGCTGCTTTCGGAATTGAGTTCAGTTCCCGCCGCGAATTCTCCTTTATGTCTTCTACCGATTGAAAACGGGTACCACGAAGTGGTAATTTGAGTTTAGGAAAAAGAAAGAAGTCAGCTGGAGCCATATCTGGTGAATATGGTGGTTGCTGGATGGTATTTGTTGAGTGTTTGGCCAAAAATTCGTTCACAATGATGGCCTTGGGCGAAAGCGCATTATTATTCAGAGTGCACAACACCGCGATAGTCAAAGAAAACAGTCAACATGACTGACTTTTGATCGACTTTTTTTTCGGTTTCGGTTCAGTTGGAAGGCGCCACACCGAAGCTTGTTGACTAGTTTGCATGTCAAACTCGTAAATCCACGTCTCGTCACCAGTAACAATGCGTTTCATGAATGTTGGGTCGGAATTGACTCATTCTACCATGTCCTCAGCGACTTTCATGCGATTGAGTTTTTGGAGAAAATTCAGATCTTTTGGGACTAGCCGAGCGGCAACGTGTTTCATACCCGAATGATTAGTTAAAATGGTACGAATCGACTCGTGAGATACAGAAAGTTCGGCGGCTATCTCTCTCAGAGTTGATTGAGGATTTTCAGTCACTATTTCCTTCACTTTTGCGATGTTAACTTCAGTTGCAGACGTTGATGGCCTACCAGAGCGAGGCAAATCTTTCATCACATCTCGACCGCTTTTGAACGCTTTGAACCACACATAAGCACGAGGTTTTGAGTTAGATAAAGTCGATTCACCGTAAGCCTTCTGTAACATTTTCAGTGACTCCAAACACGAAATTCCATTAGCGATGCAAAATTTAAGACGAACTCTTTGTTCGATATTTTTGTCCATTATGAAATTCGCAATACACACTATATATGATATTACTAAAACCAGTACTGTGTTTAATATAAATAACAGATGTAACTCAAACTCCGCGCCAAAATGGAAAACAGTTGTGCCAATCTAACAACAACAAAAAAACAAAAAATTAATTTGGAACCATAAACAAATCATCCATTCCCGATACTTATTTGACTAAATGTATATTCTTATATTTACCCAGTCACTGACCTCTATAAGGCTGTTTGAACTAAGAACAATCTGTTATACTTTCAAGATAGATCTTTAGTTTATCAGTTTGCAGACTTCAAAATTTAAAGCGTTGAATCTAAATAAGATAAGCGAGCGCTTGCTAAACTATCGGCTTAATTTCAAAAGGAAAATATCAAACAGTTTAGTTTTCCTTGCTTTTTGTTAAGCGCTGAAGCGCATTGTTCAATGTGAAAATGTATATTTATTATGATGCTTGTTTATACAAGTTAGTATACCTTTCGGAATTCCGAGCCACTGATTCACCTTTGCTGGCTAGAACAAACAAAGTTTTGTTTTCAATTTTATTGCTAGTAGCTTCGGATAAGTACGTCGGGTCGCCTTGAAAATACTCGAGTTGTTCGACTTTATTTCGAATAATGCTATTATAGTACTGACCAAAATGTTATACGTTACTTAAAGTTATAAACACATTGTCTGCGAACAGACGACATTAGTCGTTATACATGAAAACAAAATGTCTGGAACCGTTCTTTGTTAAGGGATGCGGTCATATTTTTGTTTCGATGTACATATATCCTTTTAGTTGTGAGTAAAGTACATTTTAATAAATTTAGTGGCTTAGTGATAGATGTTTCTATTCCTTTGACTAATATTTTAAATATAAGATATTTAAATAGATAATATTAATTCCATAGATAGACATAATATAATAATAATAAAAATCTCATTATTTCAAAAATCATGCATGCAATATAACATAGTTAACCATTCAAGATTATACTCTTGAATTAACTAAGATTTTTTATAGTTAAGGAGTTGCGAGATAAACAACAATTTTAAAAAGGGATCATTTAATTTTTCGTTTTCAAAGTGCCGTTAACATAATTTGGACCGAATGGAAATAAGTTACACGTATTTATTAATTTATTAATTATTAGTACAATTATATGACATATTTGACAATTTTATATAATGGAATAGTTAATATAATTATAAATGTCTTCAAAAATATTAGAATTTATGACATGACTGTGCCTAAATAGATTTTTTATTGATAAGTATGTAAACACTTCCCGTAATTGTAATTTTTACGTTATGCTAATCAATAGATGTGGACTGAATTATTAACACATTATTTTTTTGCATGCTATTATATAGTGTGTACATCACCATTTCAATAAGAACACCAGTAATGTATACTACAATTCTGGAAAAATAAATAAATCATTCATTCAAATCATTCAAAATCATTCATAAGTATATCAGAAACTGAACAAAAAAAAAAATAGAGAAGTGCATCTCTATTTTTTAAAGGCTATATACGTAGACAGGGTATGTAGAGAAACGTGGTAGCAGGTAGACGGTTCGAAAAATTCCTCAAAACTTTATCTTATGGGCAGAGATTTATTTATTTAAGGACTAGCTGTGCCCCGCGGTTTTACCCGCGATAAACTTTATAAATTATCACAGCTCCTCCCCCGTAGGTGATAGCATGATAATAATTGTAGCCTATATGTTGACGCGACCTAATAGGTCGCGTCAACGTAATATTCATGCAAAATTTGAAGTAAATCCATGCCGTACTTTTTGAGTTTAGCCCGGACGTTTAAAAAACTATATTTTTGGTTTCGATATCGATTATAGATCACGCCCCAGGTATCCTTTTTAAAAATAATCCAATGTACAGTTTTGACTTTCCTACGATTTTATTATATGTATAGATTATCAACATTGCAGACACTTACAAAAGACCAAGGACACATTTATATAGATAGATGTAGTGTTGCAACAATTATAGATAACCACAGCATTCAAAGTAACATGGTTAGTAGAGTTAATAGCACGGTTCACATTTTGAGTTTAGATACATTTATATTTGTCATGGTTAGTAGCTGTTAGTAGTTATATTTACAAATTAAAACTAAGCTAAGAAAAACAGACCAAGGAATACATAGATACGTACATATTAGGAAGTTGGCAGAGTTTGAATTCATAAGTACTGTTCAGATTACCCTAGTGCCAGTGGTTCAAGTTACCCATTAGGCCTCTGATTCATTTGAAATTGTCTAATGAGTACTGACCGCTTAAGATGTCTTCCAAAGAAGGTACGCTTAAAACCTTAACCACATTGGCGGTCACCATGGAGTTATTACAAAGTAATTTTTCTTTGTAATAGCTCCGTGGCGGTCACCCATAGTCCATAGTTACCAATTGTCACCGTAGCTTAGTTGGTAGTGCTCCTGCCTACGAAGCTCGTGGTCCTGGGTTCGAATCCCGGTAAGTGCAAATATTTGTGTGATGAGCACGAATATTTGTTTCTGAGTCATGGATGTTTTCTATGTATTTATGTATTTATCTATCTATATAAGTATGTATATCGTCGCCTCGTACCCATAGTACAAGCTTTGCTTAGTTTGGGGCTAGGATGATCAGTGTGACATTGTACAATACAATACAATACAATAATCTCTATTTGCAAATATAGGTGGATACAAGATGTTCTAACTTGTATAATGTGCTAACTATTGTCCCCAGATATTATTATTATTTTTCATTTATTTATAGTACGTTGCCCCTCTGATCGCTTACGGAGTGAAAGCAACTGGCAACATTAAAGTAAACTATTGTACTTATTAGAACAGCCTGTATATATTTATCTATTTGTTTACCAATAATTGTTTACACTTATAAAATTATAACCTATCTCAACAATATATATTTTTAGGAATTAAAAGGATTTATTAATAGAAAGAGATTTATTTACAATTCAGAAAAAAATATTTAGCAATTTTCTCATTACACATCACTTATTTTTTTAAGATTTAAGAAACTTATAACGACAAACAGTAATCACGCTACACTTGGGCTTGAAATAAATCGTTACGCAACCCGCCAACGTTACCGCTCGCGACGAAGTCTGGCCCCAAAAGAGAAAGAGCCAGCTTTTTTTTTTTTTTTTTTTTTTTTTTTTTTTTTACTTTACTCGTGCAGTTAGCCTCTCGGCATTTACTGCTTCACCGGACAGTAGGGGTGAGCGTGGGCTCTAACCGCCTAGCAAAAATTCAAACTACAAACTAAGTATCCGCGCCGGAGGGCGCCCCCTGTGGGGCTCGAACCTCGGCTCTGAACGGATACTGACGTGGAGAGGGCGAGATATCATGATTTTAGGGGATTTTGTGCAACTGTCGCTCTACGTTAATGCGCGACGCGGGCCTCGCTACCGGTTTAGGTCCGGAGCGGGCATTCATCGGATCGAATGCAAACTAAGGGTCATGGAGGGCGCTGGTGGTCGCGACGCGTTCGCGGTCGTACTCTCCTCCGGCGAGTACGAAATATCGGTTGTGAAAGAGCCAGCGGCAGACTGGGCCTTATATAGGCAAAGTCCGACGTCACTCATCACTCATCTTGAAAATTCCTCACAATATATAAAATTAGGCTTAATGTAACAATTTCTTTAAGGTGAGTTCCTCATGCACTAAAACTTATAATTAACTACTTAAGTGCTAAATGATTGCTACATCATATATACAAGACAATACATCATCTATATAAGAACATTTTAAATTAACATGAAACCAATATAGAATTTACACAAGGGCTAAATAATTATAACATTAATATTATCTCATAGCTAGATGCTCTCCGGTCCGTAAGCGTTCGGCGAGGTTAAGTAACTAGTTAAGTAAATGGTCAGTCCATAGATTACTCACCACCAAAGTGGTTTAATTTCTTAGCATCCCCGTGCTTCGGAGGGCACGTTAAGCTGTCGGTCCCGGTTGTAGTCATTAGACAACAGTCGTTAAGCCATGTCAGAGGCCTACTGGGCGGTTTGAGCAACTCTGACACTAGGGTTACCACTACCCATACGATAAGCAAGCATTGACGTAAGTAAGTAACTCTTTATTGTACACCAAAAAATAATACATAAAAAGAACTATGAGTATGTTAAGATTGTACAAATGGCGGCCTTATCGCTAAGTGCGATCTCTTCCAGGCAACCGTTGAATGGACCAGGAGTAAAGAAAAGGCATTTGGGTATTTGTTGGCATAATAAGCAGAAAGGATTTTTTATTTTTATTTTTTTTGTCTTTTTTGTACCATGGGTATTTTTAACAATATATATATATATATATATATATATATATATATATATATATATATATATATATATATATATATATATATATATATATATATATATATATATATATATATATATATATATATATATAAGGCAGGTCATAGGAGAGAAAATCACAATGTTAAACAAAATTCCAAATTCAATTCGGCGCAAAATCTTTCACAACACATTCAAACACAGCTGCACAATTATATAAACGTACAACATTATTAAAACGACCTATCCGAGCTGCAAATAACGCTAAAATTTCCTTTGGATTTCGCAGAACCTCTGAAGCGGGTAACATCCACATCTGTGCTTCCGCACCTTCTGCATTCAAAGTTTTATTCCAGAATTTTCCAAACTGTAGGATAGGTCTCCTAGGGAAAGGACTCTCTAGAGAGATACTATTAGATTTATTTGCAAAGTGTTGGTTTGAATAAACTTAATTCGCGTGGTACTTAAATCTTGCCTATCTAAGTTGTAACGAATCAGCAAGATAAATAATAATATCTTGGTACAGACGCCAGCACATCCAGCTACCCCAATTTGTCAAATTTCTTCTATAGATTTTCAACTTTATCACATAACCATAAGGTTCACTTTCGATTGGGGAAATTTGGCATATTGGGGAAGCTTGATGTGCTGGCGTCTATACATTATGCACACACAGCAACCTGATCCTAAACTAATCAGATCTGAACTATGGAAACTATATATCTTATATCGAAAGTATTAATACTTATATAGATAAATGAACAGACTCAGGACAAACAGACATAAAGATAATAAAGGAGGAAAAAAGTTTATTCAGAAATGTTCACAGAAATATAAACTAAACATAATACGAGAATAAAAAAAATCATAACACTTTGATTTCAATAAAGTTTAAAATGTCTCCATCTCATTCTAGAGCTTATATGTATTATTTAATCCGTATTCTGATAGCTTCACGAGATTATCAGACAAACGAAATGTCCTTAAAAAACCTGAGTCAAGGACAGTTCAGGTGTCCCACAGATTAAAAATAAATAAAAATATTTAAAATGTTAAACACAATGGTCCAATCCACAAAGTGACCTTGTAAAACACATTATAAACCACTTCAATTTATAAGTAATAAACAAGCCGTATTACTGAAATTAAACTGAAACTAAATAAGCATCATATTTTGTTTTAATTTCACACTATAACTCTAATACAAATTCAAATAATAATGAAAAAGATTGAGAAACGCTGTTTTATGCGATAATTACAAGGACTATAATGGGAAACGTCTTCGTTATGGTTCTTTCTTCTCTTTTTAACAGCCCATTAAAGATAAAGACAACGATAAAGCAGTTAATCGTTTAAAATAATACCTTGTGATCGTTGTAAAGAATATAGGTGTTAAGGAAAACCTTTATATTTATTAACAAGCAATCATTACTAGTTTTGCAACGCAATACTTATAATACTATTACATCTGGGGAAATCCAAAAGCAATTTAAACTTTTACTACATTTCAATATTCATTGTATTTGAAGGGCCGGTTGGCGTGGTAAATGCTTGCCTTTAACGCCACAGCTCGTGGGTTCGATTCTCACCCAGGAAAAATATTTGTGTGCATGAACATGTCTGGCTGTCATTATCTATATAACTATGTTTTTACAAAACAAAAGTAGTATCTATACATATAATAAAATCGTAGAAATGTCAAAACTGTACATTGAATATTTTTTAAAAAGGATACTTGGGGCGTCATCTACAATCGATAGCGAAACCAAAAATATAGTTTTTAGAATTTTTGTCTGTTTGTCTGTATGTATGTCCGGGCTAAACTCACAAAGTACTGCATGGATTTACTTCAAATTTTGCATGAATAATACTAAGAGGTCGGGTCAACATATAGGCTACATATTATCACGCTATCACCTACGGGGGAGGAGCTGTGATAATTATACAGTTTAACGCGGGTAAAACCGCGGGGCACAGCTAGTATGTAATATATTAGATATCTAGTCCGCTCCTGGGAAATTCTTGTACCAGCCAAGGTGACTGTAAAATACAGTAAAAGTAGTAAAAATATTAGACTTAAACTAGATAATTAAACATAATCTCTTGACAATAACTTGATACGAGCTAGCTAAATATCATTTCTGTAATAAAATAAATTTTATAAATGTTTTCATACAAGATGTACCTAAATATCTATGTTACTAGAAATAATATCTAATGTATACAACTATATTACTACAAACATGTTCTGACTATTTACAAGCGCTTTTTTAAAGTCTACGTGAATAAAAACCTTTTTTATTTTATTTTATTTATTATTTTATTTTAGTAAAAAAAAGAATTAAGCTGAACTATATTTGTTCAAAGGAATCTCACATAAATTTTAAAGTATATTTTTATCTACACGCTACAGAAAGAACAAAGCAATTGCTATACGCATTACCTATGTATTGCCATATCATAGCACTCTGGTAGTGTCTTCAATTTTCATGTAATAACAATATGGAACACCTGATCTTCGAATTGGAGTGAAGGAATTCCAAGATGTATTATTTCATTCGTATAGGTACAAAGTCTTTAACTTCGTAGAAGTAGTAGTACTAGTAAGATAATAATAAAATAATACTACTAAGTTAGTAAGCAAAATAAATATCGCAAAATTTCAAATATTTCTACTTTAATTTAGTTTGGAAATCTCAATTATTTGCAATCGCTCTATTTTAATAATAAAAAATACGGTTATTATTTATTACAATATTTTTATTTGCGTGGTTGGCAAATGATTCCTTTTCACGCAGGAGGTCGTGGGTTCGATTCCCACCCACGTCAGATATTTGTGTGCATGAACATGTTTGTTCGTCCTGAGTCTGGGAGTAATTATGTATATAAGTATGTATTTATAAAAAATAGTAGTGTTTCCAAGTACAGGCTGCTTAGTGTGGGATCAGATGGCCGTGTGTAAATAATGTCCTAGGATATTATAATTCTATTTAATCTGATCTTAGAACCTTTCGAAAGAATGCATTTCAAGGATGCAGATTATCCTTTAAAACCCCGTTTAATAGCCGGAATTCTACCGAGACATAAGTACCTACCCACATAATACTATGAGAAACTTTATTTGCATGCTCATTTAGTGCAAATAAAGTACAGATTTAAAAACTTATGAAATATTTTATGAGAAGATATTTTAGTTATATTATTATAATCTTTCTAAAAATATTACGGGTCGGATAATGTGGTTGGGGACGGGCCGGTTGACGTGTTGGTAGATACATTAGATACATTTCGCGCCGTAGGTCGTGGGTTCGATTCCCACCCAGGACAATTCATTCTCTAACTCCTCCTTTTTTCTTTCTGATTAATTTCGTTGCGGGATCCAAGACAGTTAAAGCGATTCCCCGCGACATGCCGGAGCCTCACCCTCAGTGTCATTTCATTGTGTGCCACTGTTGTTGTTGGCTTGCAGTGGTGGGTAAGAGGGAGGGACTAGTTCCACCCAGGACAGATATTTGTGTGATTAATATATGAGTCTGGGTAACGTACGTAATTAAACTGTAAGTCTCTTCGCTATCAACTGACTAAACAAAAAAGAATATCTAAATTATTATCTTACATTAATACCACACTCAGAAACATCTTTCACTAAACGCATTTTCCACAGAAATAAGTAGAGTGTCCTCCAAAGAAGAAACATAGTATTTTTACATTGAAACAAAGCCCTCTCGGAATTTTAGCGTTGTTTCTTCGTGTTTCAATTCCAATAGCTAGCCAATTTCATGGTACATTTCGTAAACACATGTCGCGAGCCCAATGAGCTTTCAACGTTGTACAATGTTGTTGATTTCTTGTTTTGTGGCTCAGAAACGATGCGATGGAGTTTTTAAAACAATAAGAAAGGAGCGTGTATAAATTTAGAGTTATTCTATAAACGATTTAACGGTACGGTTGATTATAAATAGTTGGTAAAATCTGGGTGATATGTTCACTGCCTTTTTTTATATCAGAGGACGACAAACGAACACGTGGGTCACCTGATGGTAAGTGATTAGCGCTGCCCATGTACACTTGCAACACCAGAGGAGTCGCCGAGTTGCCAACTTTTAAGAGTCAGCAGACAAGTGTTGCTGACCCTTCCCCAATGAACTCTGGCGACCTTACTCACACAAATGAAAATACTCACAGGAATGTCTTCTGTAAGGTGGGTTCTGTAAGGTACTTCCCTAGTCAGGCTGTTCTTTGAGCGAATGAACTGCTCTAAAATTGGTACAAAAAGACAACATCAGTTTCAGTTCCGTTTATTGCCTATAATTTTGAAAGTAAGAACACTAAAGATTTAAAATTACCTCGTGTGTGCTGTAATTATATCATGTTATTTGATATTTAGAAGGAAAATGTAAATTATACAGTTAAAGTACTAAACCATGTGTTAGCCCGTGTTAAGTGACCCCGGCTTACACATACATACTTATTCGTTCATAGGTCAAAAACTATTCAACTTAAGGATTTGAAAATTTTGAAGCCTAATGCTGCAATTTGACTGAGAGGTACAATACATAATCGTAGCTTTAATAATTATGAAGATACACGTGTATAAGCCAGGGACCCGGGCCTCCAGCTTGCACATAGTTTTATGATCATATTGTCAACAATATTTGCGTCTGATGATTGAATAAAGTCTAAAACTCTAACATCACTGCTTTGCCTCAACGGCTTGAGTCAGTTTTTTTTTATCAGAGGGCGACAAACGAGCAAGGCGGTCACCTGATGGTAAGAGATCACTGTCGCCTATGTACACTCGCAACACCAGAGGACTCGCGAGTGTGTTGCCGGCCTTTAAGAGTCAGCAAATAATTGTTGCTGGCTCTTCCCCCCACCTCAATGTGCTCTGGCGACCTTACTCACCCGCAGAAACACAACATTACAATTATTAATGTTAAGCAATGTCTTCTGTAAGGTGGAGGTACTTCCCCAGACGGGCTGCTCTTTGAGCGAAATAACACTATGCCCTACATCTCTTTACTAGCTAGCTGGGGACACATTTCTCCGGCTTATACACAAAATACAACTCATATTGCTTAGATTGCTCCAATTTTATGACTGAAACATTTGATTGCTCCAACTATTCTTTAAAATATGGTATTCTTAGAATTTCGACTATAACAATGAGGAATCTGGAGACGCACACATCCCAGATGACCTCTGATTCCTTACTCCCGCCCAGGACCATAACACCTACGTTAAAATGAGGGTGAAATTTCTAAGATCGAGGTACTTCCCCTAATCGAACTACTTATCGAACTTTACACAGGGGTTACGTAGAGTTCAAAGGTACACATAAATTATAGGTATGGCACAAATAGATACTTTTTGTGCCATACCTTATATAATATAGTAATTTCTACAGTAGCAACTGCCCCATCTCTGTAACTCCTTTGGTTGCCTGGAAGAGATCACTGATTATATTATAATAATTTGTATGTTCTTCTCGTTTTGTATTGTTTATTTAAATGTACAATAAATACTTTCATCATAACAGCTCTAAGGAATCCACATCTGTACAAAAGCCTCCCCCACAAAATCAATCTTAGAGGGATATGCCATATTCGTCATGCTTAGCAGACGGGTTGGCGATCGCAGTATCATGGCCATAGTACTCAGAAAGAAGCTGCTGCTCATCCTCTGGTAAATATAGCCTCGGGACGACTTTTGCGTCTCCCACGGGATGAGATGCCGTGAGTATATTCTGAAATCCGCCGCCGTCACCACCCAGCGATAAAAAAAGAGTTTATCTATCTATATATACTATCTTACTACTTTGTAGATAATGTTAATATCAGGCCCTAATTTTACACTTTAATAGCGGACTTTATCATCTAAAGTACTTTGTGCACTCTAGAAAACATGTTTGAAGCTGATTTGTTTTCGCAAATATTTTCAACCGTCTAGACGATGTAAAGATATATCGGATATCTCTTTAGCGAAATAGACGTGTTTGCATATATTTTTATGCAAAATGTAATAGGTAATATATATGGGTAGAATTTAATGATGAGAATTTTATTGTTTTGTGTATTTAAGTTGCAAATACTTTTGTATATGTATTTTATTTTCCATGCCTTTTCTCCTTTTTAAACCCAGAAATAAGATGTCCATTATAAGTTTGAAGATTATTTTTACATGGTTATGTCTGAATTAGCGTAGCAAATAGACCAGTCTCAATGCAGGTTTCTTGGTGTTTTTATTTATGTACTTATTAAGTAACTAATTTCACTTAAGTTAAGGAATATTAGAATAAAGTTTAGATTCAATCAAAAACACGCATAAAATTAACGTTACAGGAAAAATATGAAAAATAAAAATCAAAATAATTGAGGTACAAAATAAATAAGAACCATATTATAAATAGAATAGAAATACTGAATACAATTAAATTTAATATAATTTAATATCTTGGGACAACTAACACACTGCCATCTGATCCCAAACTAGGCATAGCCTGTACTATGGCAATCAGACAACTGATAAACATACTTATATATTTCTAAATACATACATATCATATATAAATTACACCCAGACACAGAATAAATAATCGTGGTCATCACACAAAGATTTGTCCCGGGTGGGAATCGAACCCACGACCTCCGGCGTAGCAGTCAGGTTCACTAACCACTGGACCAACAGGCCAGTCAATTCAACTATATACACATCAATTAAACTATGGACGCCACTGATAATATAGCATCAGATTAGATTTAGGCTTAGTTGGTCGTTTACCTTAAAAATAATTCTATTAAAAAAAACATACAATCATACGTTAAAAAAACCAACAGTTGTAGTCCATTCGATTGTAAATGATTTATAATCACGATTATAAAGTTAGATAAAAACATTTCTATGAAAGATAAGATAAGTTTCATTTTAATAAACTAGTATAATAATAAAGTTCTTTATTAAAGGAACCGAAGACTCAAAATTGTTAGTAATACATAAGACTTATTCTATGTTAGTAAAAATATAGCTAAGATTTTGTTTAGTGGAATACATGAATCACTGATGCCCCATTCCGTGAGAAAGAGCGCAGCAATGATTCATATATAGGTAGTCAAATCTGCCTGCGATCATGGCCAGAATGCTGTTAGAGTGGCCACGAATCCTGTTCACCAGGGATGCACAATAAGTAAAGTAAAGTAGTAATATAGTAAACAATTAATTTTAAATACATTGGATATATATTAAATTATTCATTTGTATTGGTAACAATGTTTTGTAATATCCAATTTATCTAAACTTTATTAAATATTTTTCTTCGGGTGTTCTCTATTAACCTTCTTTGTAATAGAGTTTCATATTTACAAAAATATTAAACTTTATTACAAAGAGAGTTTAGAGATACAAATGTCTTTCACAAAATGATTTAGAAGTCCCAGTCCTTTCAAATTCGTATATCAATAACATAGTAGTTTTCATCCTATTTCATATATGTCCTATCTGACCATGAAATAATAAAAAATACCTATATTTTATTTTTATTTTTATTGATAAGGCACACCAACAACCTATTCACAATTTGTTTGTATGAATCTAATACAGAGAGATTAATCCAGTGTGAGTAGGTCAATTACAGGTATGCACAACGTTCGCAGACGAAGTACTTTACATTACCTTGACCAGTATTAGTTAATTAAATAATTGACAGATAACAAGATTTATACATAACAAATAGAAAACACATATCAAACAATTAAAATTCAAATAAAATACATTTACGATATAATTAATTAAACGAAATTCAATTCAACGAGTTAAAATATTATATCGCAAAACCTTTTTTGAAAATGGACTTGTGACTTGAGTTTAGGTTTAACGCCGACTGCGGATCAATATTTTTAAGTTTTGTTTTATATTGAGAGATAGAATTTCGGAAAATATCAAGATTCTCACATTTATTGGTCACCTCGTTAAACGTGTTCATCAATATATTTAGAGGGGCTGATTTACCTAAGTTAGTGCGACAGTGTACAGGTACAAATGTTTTAAAATTTTTTTGAGATCTCACTAAGCCATTTCGGGGTACGTTTAAACGTATTTGTTTTAGTAAGTCAGGTGTGCAGGTAACGCCGTTCATGATTTGATATAGAAGCATTAGGTCAGCATGTGCTCTTCTGTCTTTCACGGAAGCCATTTGGAAATGTAGCAAGCGCTGTTGATAATCTGCTCTATGAGGACAGCCACAATCCTTGAAACGCACTCACACTTCCCTTCCCGCTACGCTACGGCTCAGTGCGTCGGAGGTTCGCTGTGAAATAATATTATTTTTCTGCTATTTCGTGATTGTTTTGTGACCTGTGTTTTGTTTCTAGCTTTAGTGTTAGTGCTAAATACTACAATCTGTAAGTTTTTTAAGTGTTTTAATAAGTAATATCTGGATTTTAGTTCAAATTATCGTTCGGTGAGTAAGTTTAACTTTTTTCTTGTGAGGGTACCGCGTCATAGTCACAGTTACTTGTTATCGTGCTAAATTAGTTATCGTGCTGTTTACATTAAAGCGCTTGCTTATTTCGTGTGAATAACATGTCAAAAATGAATGATGTCCCCCCCGATAGAGGGCGAAACGCGTTTGGGAGAAGTAAACAGACTCCCAGAACGCCCCCTTCAGGCTTCAACAAACGAGTGTTAGACGATGTGTCACCGACGTTTTGTACTCCCGATGGTCAACAGGAATCAGACATAAAACGTTTTCGGGGATCTCAATCCGATTATTCGTCTTCATTAAATATTAGCGATACAAACAGTGCGGAATATAATTATTGCGATCTTGTGACACAAGCTTCCGTTTATCTGTCAAAGGTTAACGAATTAGTCAGTAATTCCAACTCGGGTATGAATATTGCGAATAAGCTATCGGTGATGGATTGTACGCAGCGCCTTACCAGTATTATTTCATTACTTGCGCTTAAATCTTCATGCAATGAAACTAAATTGGCGAACGCAGAACGTCAGTTAGATCTTTGCGTAAATAAAACCAATTCTGAGATTCCTACGTACGCGGAACAATTAAAACTGCGTTTACCGAAAAAAACCGCCGCCCCCATAGTACAGACGCGAAAACCGGTTCCTTCAATTATTGCGTATCCCACCGCTGAGCGATCAGCGGAGTACGCGACTTCGTCGGCGACCAAGGAAGCGCTTATGAAGGCTATAAAACCCGCGGACGACGGTTTTCAAATAGTAGGCGTTAAAAAAACTTCCAATTCTGGCGTTGTACTCCGAGTGGCAAATGAAACCCAACTCAATAAAATTCGCTCTGTCGAGGCCATTCGTTCGGCGGGTTTAAAACTTCAAACTCCATCCGGGCGACGACCGCGCATACTTATTAAAGATATACCGTCGTCAATGGACGACCAGGTCTTTTTAACGGCGTTATACAGGCAAAATATCAAAGATAGTGATCTTAAAGTCAGCGAAGACGATTTTACGTCTAAAACTAAAATTGTGCGCAAGCGTAACGTAGCTAATGGGCGCAAGTGGGTGGGAATTGAGCTCGAACCGGAGATTAGAAAACATTTAGTCAGCACTAAAGAAAAACTTTTCATCGACTGGGCTACATGCCGCTTTATTGATGATTTAGAGGTAGTTCGGTGTTTAAACTGCCAGCAATATGGGCATGTTGTCAAGTACTGTAGTAATAAATTACCTACCTGTGCCTTATGCGCAGAAGCACATCCCACAAAATCATGTAAGCACCACAATGACCCAGAATTTAAACCAGTTTGTGCATCGTGTAAAACATATAAAAAACCTCACGACCACAAATGCGGCTCGGACAACTGCCCCACATTTAAGCATAAACTTGAGCAGTTAGTGCTAAATACCAAATATTAATATGGCTTACTTAAAAATAGGGCAGCTAAATCTTCACAACGATAGGGTTGCGACATCAGAGTTGGAAACTTTAGTCAATGAATACAACTTAGATATAGTGCTTGTACAAGAACAATATCAATATGCGCGTTTAAAAAATAAATTGGTGCAGCTAGACAACAAATCACGGGCTGCTATTTACGTAACGCGTACTAATTTTACGGTAAGCGCTATGCGAAACCTCATGACGTCACACTGTGCTGTCGCTGAAATATCATCCCCATCCTGGAAAGTTTACGTAGTGAGCTGTTATTTTCAGTATTCAGATCCTGTCGGTCCCCATTTACATCACTTGCGCCATGTTTTGATGTCCCTCAAAGGACACAAAATTATTATTGGCGCAGATGTTAACGCATCCTCTACATTATGGTATGGCAAATACCGTTCAAGCGATACAGAACGGCGGAACGCCGTCGAAGATTTCGTCGCTGAGATGAATCTATCAATACATAACACTCCTGATGCACCGCCTACTTATTGTAGCCCTACTGGCGAATCTTTTATTGACGTCACTTTTTCAAGCTCAGACGTCCGAATAGATGGATGGCGTGTTTTGCCTGACGCTTCATCCAGTGATCACCGCTTAATCGTGTACGAGTTTGTTCCTCGGTTGGCACAAAGACCTACGGCTATTTACGGTAACTATAGATATCGGCTCAAAGGGGCCGATTGGGATTTTTTCAGAGCTCTTTTTGCCGCGCATGCCAGGGATTTCACCCGGGATGAACTAACAACAGAGGAATGTGCTGTAATGATGTCGGACACTTTTACCTACTGTGCCGATATTGCCATAGGCCGCGTCCCTATCACTAATATTCGAAGATGCGATTGGTGGAATAACTACTTAATTAAAGTTCGATGTGAATTTCGGAGAGCACGTAAAAAATATAATAAACTAAAAAAACGTAAAATTGTAGGCGATGTTTTAAATAATGCATATATAAATCTCAAAATAGCTCGTTCACGTTACCGCTCGTCAATAGAGAAATCCAAAGGCAATCTTATTAGAAAAATAGTCGATAAATTAGATAAAGAAGGCCCGTGGTCGCCCCTATACCATGAGTTTAAAGCAAATAGGTCTATAGATTTAGCTTATATTCAAAACATAAAAATCAATAATACCTACACCAGTGGCATAGAGGAGACCACGGAATCCTTACTTAATTCGCTCATACCTGATGATAGTTCCTTGAACGATAATGACTACCATAAGCAGATTAGACAGTGGGCAAACAATCCACCCGCTACCTATATGTCAAGTCTTCCTACAATTAATGAGTTTATGAATACTGTGAAATCGCTACCTGTTAACAAAGCTTCAGGTGAAGATAAAATATCCAACAAAATGATAATAGAAGCCACAAAACAATCCGGTGATTCAATACTAAAAGTTTTTAATCGTTGCATATCTGAAGGGACTTTTCCGCGTTCTTGGCGCAGCGGTTTTATTCGTATTATACCAAAAAATGGCGATAAACTGCCTGAAGACCCTAAGTCATACCGACCAATAACGTTACTGCCTTCCTTAGGCAAGCTTCTAGAACGACTTATTGTACCGCGATTGCTGCCGGGAGGACCAAAATTTCACGGAAATCAATTTGGTTTTACTGCGGGTAAATCGACAGTGGACGCAGCTATCTCAGTGAGGAAAGCTGTAAACTCGTCCGAATGTAAATACGTTTTGGCCATATTCCTAGATATTTCAGGGGCGTTTGATAATACTTGGTGGCCAATTTTGTTACAAAAACTTAAGTTACGCGGTTGTTACAGTAATATATATTCGATAATCATATCTTATTTCGTACATGGCTCTGCAACTCTTAAGCTTGGTCACTTCAGAGTCACTAAATCGTTAACCATGGGTTGCCCCCAGGGCTCAGTGCTCGCGCCGTATCTCTGGAACTTGGGTTTTGATGACTTCTTGACATTACCCTTGCCATCACGCTGCTCTCTAACGGCATATGCTGACGATGGCCTCTTACTTATACAGGGTAACTCCAGGAGAGAGTTGGAAAATCTGGCTCAAACTTGCTTAAGTATGATAAGTGAATGGGGTAAAAGAAATCGCCTTACATTTGCTCCTCATAAAACCTACCAACTCCTTCTTAAAGGTGAACTAAAATCCCCCCCGGGCGTAAAACTTAATAATGTTACTGTGAAACGCAAAATATCAACCTGTTATTTGGGTTTAGTTTTAGAAAAGAATTTCTCGTTTATAGAACATATTAAATCAGTTGGGGAAAAAGCTAAGCGAAACTTTTTTGCACTTACAAGGATATCGACGGCAACCTGGGGCCTCTCTTTTAATACTCTTAAAATCATTTACGGGGCAACCTATCTCGGGTGTATATGCTACGGCTCGCCTGTGTGGGCTGATAGGGCTACCATCGGAGCTGCTCGCCGTAAATTACTACAAAGCCAGAGGTTGGCGTTGATATTTCTGTGTAAAGCCTATAGAACAGTGAGCACAGAGGCCCTACCTGTCCTAGCGGGTGTACTACCGGTTGATCTTGAAGTACAAAGACGAGCAGCAATGTATTATTCTACGCGCGATAATTTAGAAAATGATTTCTTATCATTACGCGACCGTGCGAAAATAACCAGGCTATTTATGCCAATAGCTGACTTAAATAACGAACTACTAAATGAATGGCAATGTAGATGGAATACGTCAACCAAGGGTCGCCATCTGCACCAGTTCTTTCCGGACGTACGCGAACGGTTAAATAAAACTTGGCTAATCATAGACCATTGTGTTGCACAATTTCTTACCGGACACGGCAATTTTAAAAGTAAATTGTATAGTTTCAAATTAGTATCTTCACCAATCTGTCTGTGCTCAACATCCAGTAACGAATATGAACAAACTGCTCACCACATCCTGTGGGAGTGTGATCTCTGGCAAAATCAGCGTGATATTATGTTAAACAGCTTGCAACCAATATCTGGAGTAGTTTATTATACGGATCTTGTAGCAACAAGGAACAACTTCCGTGCGTTTAAGCGTTTTTGCCATACCTACTATTGGAATCAAATATAACAGCTCACTTAGGACCCTTAAATTGATCCTCGGTGCTTTTGCAGCTGGCTTCTCTAGTTGCAAATCTCTCATTTTATGAGGCTATAGCCTCTTTACATCATTCTGTCTCCCGCTTTGCTCTGGAGGGAAGTGGAACTATTCATTTTCTAACTCCTCCTTTTTTCTGTTTCTGATTAAATTCGTTGCGGGATCCAAGACAGTTAAAGCTATTCCCCGGGACATGCCTGAGCTTCACCGCTCAGTGTCATTTCATTGTGTGCCACTGTTGATCCTGGCTTACAGGAGTTGCAGTGGTGGGTAAGAGGGAGGGACTAGTCCCGTAAATCCTTGAAACGCAAACAACGTGTGAAATTTTTCTTAATCCGCTCTATTCTATCACGGTGAATGTTATATATTGGATTCCAGACAGGAGACGCATATTCGAGTGGGCTTCGCACGAGGGTGTTGTCAAGAATTTTTTAAGGAAGTGTGTTTTTAAATTCCCTGCAGTTTCTCTTAATAAATCCTATGAGACCAGCAGCATAACGTTGTCCATGTGAACATTAAATGATAGATTACTGCTAAGAGAAATACCGAAATCACGAACTACATTTACTTTCTGAAGACTAATTCGCAAGAGAGTAGATTTTTATAATTGTTTTTTTTTTCGAGTAAACGTAATCTGCTGGCATTTATTTGCATTGAGAATCATTCCATTAGCCAAACACCAATCCAGCAGGGAATTTAAATCACATTGTAGTAGGTCAGCGTCTGCTATTGAGTTTACCTTACGGTAGATCTTTAGATCATCCGCAAATAGCGAACATTTACTGTGTTGAAAGCTATCCACCACATCATTGACAAAAATAGTAAATAAAATTGGCCCTACATGTGAACCTTGCGGCACCCCGGAGATAGCAACGTACTCTGAAGAGTTATAGCCATTTACTACAACGTTTTGTTTGCGTTGATGCAAGTATGAGCTAAACCAATCCAACAATTTTCCATGTACACCGTGGTTTTGAAGTTTTAGTAATAGGATGTGGTGATCTACCTTGTCAAATGCACTACTGAAATCAGTATAGAGTGCGTCAATTTGTAAACCACTGTCCACATGCATTGCCAGATCGTTTACATAAGATGTTAAGTTGGTGACCGTTGACCTATTGTTACAAAAACCATGCTAATCGAATGAAATTTGGGGTTTAATATGGGCAACAAGAATAAGACACACCAAGGATTCGAACTCTTTAGAGAAAATAGACAACATAGACATAGGGCGATAATTTGATACATCTACTCTGTTCCATTTTTTAAATACAGGTATTACATTGGCTCTCTTCCATTCCGTTGGAAATGGACCTGTTTCTAGAGATCTGTTAAATATAAGTGCAAGTGGGCGAGAGATCGGAGGTATCCCATCTGGACCAGCTCCTTTACTTACGTTTATATTTTGCAGTGACTTTAATATTTCTCTTTTATAAAGATAAATTCTGCTTAAGGTAAGCTGCGGGAACTTGTGAAAGGTTCCAACATGGGCATTATATATATGAATATAAATGCCAAATTAGAGAGAGAGAGAGAGAGAGTTTTTTAGTATAGTCTTATGTCTCACACATTTACTACGGAAACAATAAAATACTTAGCCACGGACGTAGATTTGCAAAAATCTCTCTAAAAAGGTAGGACATAGCGTTCATTCGCTCAAAGAGTAGCCCGACTGGGGAAGTACCTCCACCTTACAGAAGACATTCCTTAATAATAACATTAATAATTTTAATGTTGTGTTGCCGAGTATAAGTAAGGTCACCAGAGCTCGTTGGGGTGGGGGGAAGGGCCAGCAACACTTGTTTGCAGACTTTTAAAGGCCGGCAACGCACCCGCGACTTGTCTAGTGTTGCGAGTGTCCATGAGCGTCGGTGATCACTTACCATCAGGTGACCCACTACTTTACATGATAAAGTCCGCTATTAAAGTGTAAAATTAGGGCCTGATATTAACATTATCTACAGAGTAGTAAGATAATAATATATGTTATAGATATAGTGTTTAATTGCTGTGTGGTGACGGAGGCTTATATCAACCCCATCTCATCCCGTGGTTGACGTGGAAGTCAACCCGAGGCAATATTTACCAGAGGATGAGCAGCAGCTTCTTTCTGACTACTATGACCATGATACTGCGATCGCCAACCCGTCTGCTAAGCGTGAAGATTATGGCATATCCCCCTAAAATGATTTTTGGGGGAGGCTTTTGTCCAGCTGTGGAGTTCTTACAGGTGTAATGATGAAACTCTTTATTGTGCACTTCAATAAACAATACAAAGCGAGAAGAACATAAAAAATATAATAATATAATAAGTGATTTCTTCCAGGCAACCTAGGTAGTGAAAGGAGAAAGGAGTTACAGAGATGGGGCAGTTGCTACTGTACAAATTACTATATTATATAAGGTATGGCACAAAAAGTATCTATTTGTGCCATACCTATAATTTATGTGTACTTTTGAACTCTACGTAACCCCTGGGTTAAGTTCGATAAGTAGTACGATTAGGGGAAGTACCTCGATCTTATAAATTTAACCCTCATTTTTACGTTGGTGATATGGTCCTGGGCGGGAGTAAGGCACCAGAGGTCATCAGAAATGTGTACGTCTCATTGTTATAATCAAAATTCTAAGTATACCATATTTTAAAGCAAAGTTGGAGCAATCAAACGATCCAGTCATAAAATTGGAGCAATCACAAGTTCGTTACTTACTATGAGTTGTTTATTGTGTATAAGTCGGAGAAACGTGTCCCCAGCTAGCGAAGTAATGAGAGGTAGAGCATTCCGTTATTTCGCTCAAAAAATAGCCCGACCGTTTTACAGAAGACATTCCTTAATAATAACATTAATAATTTTAATGTTGTGTTGCCGAGTATAAGTAAGGTCACCAGAGCTCGTTGGGGTGGGGGGAAGGGCCAGCAACACTTGTTTGCAGACTTTTAAAGGCCGGCAACGCACCCGCGACTTGTCTAGTGTTGCGAGTGTCCATGAGCGTCGGTGATCACTTACCATCAGGTGACCCACTTGCTCGTTTGTCACCCTCTTATGTATAAAAAACCGTTTCAATATTGGCTCATCATCATTTAGCATATAATAGGCTCATATTAGATGCAAGGATAAGTCTAAATTAAAAAAAGACCAATTAAAATTGTTCCATTGTTTTTAACCTCAGTAAAATTTGAAAAAATAGAAACAAATTATATCTTCCAGTTTCTCTATGCCCGTAGCTTAATTAATGGATAAATCATCAATCGATTAGTACTCTTGATTTTCACCAGATAATTAAATATATTTATAATTAGGTTTGAATTTTATAACACTTCTATTTATATGTCTGGGATTAAAAGGAGTATTTCTGACTTCGTCGGAAAATAAAGGAACTTTTGTTTTCAAAGTTTGTGCACATCTGTGCTGTAGCACTATGTCTTCGAAAATGGTGAGAGGATTATTTTAAAGCTTATTTTAATGGTAGCTATTTGGAGAACTTATGTCCGGAATTGCGACAGCGCTAGGTGTTATACAGATTGTTTGTTGGTTTGTTTTAGCAGATCTAATGGTGTTCTAGAAGTTTAATTTAAAAGTTAACCTTTCTATTATGTATTTGTGGTATGAGACCCTAGTTACGCAAGGTTGCACGCGTTACAGGTATGTGGTACTTGATACCTTTAAAGGTATCTATTACGACAAACGTACAACATGTTTTTAGGTTATAGACAGAACCATTCAGACAATATGTAGTAAAAATATAGCTAAAATTTAAAATTTCGATAATACACCTGATGAAAATGATCCTTGACAATAACTTAATATAAGCTAGCTAAATATCATTAATATTATAAAATAAATCTTATTGTAAATTTTTTCATACAATCCGTGTACCTAAATATCTATAGGTACCTAGAAATAACTATTAATAAATAAATTAATTATATATTACTACAAACATGTTCTGACTATTTACAAGCGCTTTTTTTAAAGTGTAACTTAAAAACCATTTTTATTTTATTTGTGAAAACAGAAAATATGCGCCATAAAAAAGTATTAATTCCGCTATTATCATAACCGAAAAAAATAAATTGAATCCCCGTGAAAATATATGTGTATACAGGAATTAAAATATTCGTAATATTTAAATTCGAAAAATATTCCTAGCAGAAAATAACAGTGCGAAGAAGATTGTAATGTGCGTAGTAGTTAAGTTTGTAGTAGTTTTTGACTGCCTCGTTGGTCTAGCGGTAGCGTGTTCACCCGCAGAGAACGAGGTCCTGAGTTCAAATCCTGGGTCGGGCCAAAAGTGATTTTGAGACTTTTCTGTAAAAAGAAAAATTTCTCAGCATCAGCCCGCAGTCTGGGAGTTGGCGGTATTATACTCCCGTGCCTCGGAGAGCACGTAAAGATGTCGGTTCTGGGGCTCTACCGGCTAAGTCGCCGAACGTCATTTTTTTAAATGGCGTACAAATAAATAAAGGTATTATTATTTTTATTTTAAATTACTTAAGCAATCTTTAAATCGGCTTCAAACTTGACAATCGGTTCCGGACCATTTATGACGTCACATGTGCTCATGGAAGCCGATTTAACGATTGATATAGTCCTTTTTAGGATTCCGTAGCCAAATGGCAAAAAACAGAACCCTTATAGATTCGTCACGTCTGTCTGTCTGTCCGTCCGTATGTCACAGCCACTTTTTTCCGAAACTATTAGAGCTATACTGTTGAAACTAGGTAAGTAGATGTAATCTGTGAACCAAATTAAGACTTTCACACAAAAATATAAAAAAGAATAATAATTTTGGGGGTTCCCCATACATAGAACTGAATTTTTTTTTCATAGTACTCATACAAGTGGGGTGTCTATGGATAGGACTTCAAAAATGATATTGAGGTTTCTAATATCATTTTTTTCTAAACTGAATAGTTTGCCCGAGAGACACTTCCAAAGTGGTAAAATGAGTGTCCCCCCCCTGTAACTTCTAAAATAAGAGAATGAGATAAAACAAAAAAAAATATATGATGTACATTACCATGCAAACTAACAACGAAAATTGGTTTGAACGAGATCTAGTAAGTAGTTTTTTTTAATACGTCATAAATCGCAAACCACAATTTACCTTTCATTTAATCAACCGAAATACTTGCTGTTACGGAACCCTTCATGGGCGAGTCCGTCTCGCACTTGGCCGGTATTTATTAACCTTTATTTATTTGAACGCCATTTAAGAAATCGATGTTCGGCGACTTAGCCGGTAGAACCCCTGTGCCTGAACTCTTTCCAGTCGTGTCGCTAGGCATCCCATTGGATCATGAGAGTGCTGGAATAGACAGTGCTCCTGTGTTTGTGCACACACTTGAGCACTATAATATATCCCGCGCAGATGGCTAATCTCTATTGAGACTGGTCGCCGTGGCAGAAATTCGGTTAGGTCCTCCTAGCCGACATTATATTCTTTACAAAGTTAAATGTATAACTCAGCACGAAACAACTTCAAAGCTAAAACAGATTTCAAGCAAATAAATTATGAATCGCTTTCACAATATTTTGTGTTTTGATAAAAGCCGCATACATTTACCGTGCGCCGCCGTGCCCGTACATGTGACAGGACCGAATATTTCACTCATTTTCCGTTTATCTTTTTTCTGGCGGGTTCACGCGATAGCAACTGCCTTTTTAGGAGTGAATTGGTAGTTAATACTTTTTATTTTAATCGTAATGTTGATTTGCTTTCACTTGTTTTGATTGGACATAATGTAGACAAACTATACGGTTAAATAATGGAAAATTTGTGTAATAATGTCCTCCCGACCGAATTTCGGCCATGGCGGCCAGTCTCGATGGAGACTAGCCAATTGCGCAGGACATATTATAGTCCACAAGTCAACACACACAGGGGCATTTTCTATTACATCACTCTCATGATCCGATGGGACGACTATAGACACGACCGGAAAGAGTTCAGGTACAGTACCGACGGCTGTACGTGCTCTCCGGGGCACGGGGGTGTAATACCGCCAACTTCCAGACTTCGGGCTGATACTGAGAAATTTCTTTTACGGAAATGAGAGTGATAAACATACACACTCACAAACTTTCGTCTTTATAATATTAGAGTGATTAAAAAAAAATCGAAAGGCTTTTCTTTTGTTTACATTTATAATTAAAATTGCCGAATCTTGTACAAAAAGAAACTTGTGTATTTATTGAAATCAGTCAATTAGTTTCCAGATAAATCAAATACGTTTTCTTATAGGACAGACTGAACGGACGGACTAATATATTTTTTATGTTACTTTTATACTGTTTCTACTATGTTTATGTACCTACTTCATTGTGAGACCGACAAGTACAAGTGTATGTTAATATCCAAGTGCTGAATAAATTTCATTATTTCATTTCATAGGCATACCAATAAAAAAAATTATATAGGTATACTACTTAATCTCTTTTATTAATGAATTTACCGTGCCGACATTTACCTACCTTTTAACTTCTATTCTGGAGAGATTTGCATTTCAAGATGGCCGCTTAGAGGCTGGCTTGCATTAAGCTTGGTTCTAGCTTGGTACATGTTAGAATTTGGCAAAGTCCAGTCTATATGGTTGAAATGATAATTCCTTTGTATCATAAAGAGCTTTGGAGTGAATCGTATGTTGTTAGCATATACTGTATGGGAAAGGCCTCCTATACAGTGTAACATATCTACTGTCTGAAGAGATTTGCACCCAGTTATCGTTGTTAATTAAGGAATGAATTCATCATGCCAGCGCTTCTGGGGTAAAATCTGACCATACGACCTATTACAGGTAAACCACTGAAAGCTTTTTTAGGGTTGCGTACCCAAAGGGTAAAACGGGACCCTTTTCTTCGCTCTCTAAATTCGCTCTCTGTCTGTCTGTCACCACATAAATTTCTTTAATTCATTTTCAACTTCAACAGCATAAGGTTCACTTTTAATTGGGTATTATATATTTGATTTTATATTTGACAGATTGGGGTAGCTTGATGTGCTGGCGATCGATTCTCGGCCCATTCTTATTTTTAATCTATATAAATGACTTACCCTACTATGTAAGGGATAAACATGAGATTGTTTTGTTTGCGGATGATACTTCATTGACGTTTAAAATAAATCGACAATTACGCAATTTTGACGAAGTAAATGACGCAATCTCTAAAGTTGTTCATTGGTTTAATGCTAATAATCTTTTGCTAAATGACAAGAAAACTAAAGTCATAAAATTCTCTACACCTAATGTGAAACAGGTGGCTACCAATGTACAGCTTAATGGAGCTGGATTGACCCCTGTTAAGTCAACTGTGTTTTTGGGTATCACAATTGATTCAAAACTACAATGGGGCCCACAAATAGAAAAACTATCAGGCAAATTAAGTTCTGCTGCATATGCTGTTAAAACTATAAGACGGCTTACTGATGTGGATACAGCTAGAATGGTTTATTTCAGTTATTTTCATAGTATAATGTCCTATGGAATTCTTCTCTGGGGTAGCGCTGCGGACATTAACACCATATTTGTATTGCAAAAAAGAGCTGTAAGAGCAATATATAAACTTGGTCCGCGAGAATCTTTGAGAGAGAAGTTTAAAGAGATTAACATTCTGACTGTAGCATGTCAGTATATATATGAGAATCTAATTTATATGCATAAATATAAAGACTCCTTCTGTAAAAGGAGTGATACTCATAATATAAATACTCGATATAAGCATAACTTTGTGTTACATACCACCCGTCTCCACAAAGTAAGTAACTCTTTTATGGGGCAATGTATAAGATTCAATTCATTCAATAACAAACTTCCCAGTGATATCCGAGAAATGTCTATGAATAAGTTTAAAAGAATTATAAAAGCCAAATTGTGTAGCAGGGCTTATTACAAAACTTCTGATTATTTAAGTGACAAAACAGCTTGGGATTGAGTCGCTCTAAATTAACACATTTAAATACAATGTAAATTTATTTAAGAAATATATATTTTAAAAAAGGATTCCTACTGAGTTTTCTGGCAGTGTTTCTCAGTAGCTGCCACGTCATGCACTGCACGGTAGGATAAAAAAAATTGACGATTCCACACAAATGTAATATTTTAACGGAATAAATGACTTTTGAATTTTGAATTTTTGAATTTCTCATTCATCTAGCCTCAAGTTCCAATTTGTGGAAGGAAAATAAACGTATTTATTATTATTATCATTTATTCATATATATTTCTTATTAAATACATTTTAAAATATATAAAAAAACAGAAATATACATTTTAAAATATAAAAAATAGGATTTGCAACCGGCAGCAGGAACAGGGTCTATGCTACCGGAGGTTACGACTCTAGAGACAGGAACCTCCTGACAATGCGAGCCGTGTCCAAAAGCACCGCTTTTTGGATCTTGTTCTTGACCCAACCGCCTAGCGTCAGCCTCTTTAGGTATTTTTCGAGGCTCTTTGCTATTAATCCATTAGCAGAAACGACTATCGGTACAATGATAGCTGAGTCAACATCCCACATGCTGACAATCTCCCGCGCAAGATCCAAATATTTAATTACTTTTTCTTTTTCAGCCTTCAAAAGATTTTCATCATGCGGGATGGTAACATCAACCATCACTGTGCAGCGTTTTTGTCGATCTATCATTACAATATCAGGTTTGTTGGCAATCACAGTACTGTCTGTAATGATAGATCGATCCCAGTATAACGTGATAGTACCATTATCCAGAACTGGCGCAGGTGCATACCTGTAATAAGGCATCTCTGAAGCTACAAGGCCATGTCGCAGAGCAAGTTGTTGATGAATAATCCTGGCTACGAGTTTGTGTCTGTGCAAATATTCACCATTTGCTAGTCGAGAACAACCGGAGACAATATGTCTGAGGGATTCACCGGGGCGATGACATGCTCGACAAACATCGTTTGTGCCATCTTTTAGAATATATCTCCGGTAGTTTCTCGTCATCATAACTTCATCCATAATTGCACAGACAAAACCCTCAGTCTCAGCAAATAGTTCACCGCATCGTAGCCAAGCCACAGATGCAAGCAGATCCACATCGGGTGCGTGAAGAGCACGATAAAACCTGCCATGTAACTCCTTGCCCTGCCACACTGCCCTGCGATCATCAGTGCTAAGTACCACAGGTTTACGCCAGTTTCTTTTTGCCATAGACAGCGGGGTTAGGCCTTTATCTACAGCAACCACCTCCGCATGCATACCCCCCGTGACAGCGGTGCGGAGAAAGTACTCCCTGAGGCTACACACCTCGCGGTTATGTAGGTTCTTGGCGTTTAAAAAGCCTCGACCCCCACACTTCCGCGGGATGTACAGCCTCATCACCGATGAACGAGGATGATGCATGCGGTATGAAGTTAACAGTAGACGGACCGTCCGATCCAGGGTTTCTAATTCAGCTTGGGTCCACTTGAGTATGCCGAAGGAGTACATCAACACTGGCATAACCCAGCCATTGAAGGCACGCACCTTGTTTCCACCTGTTAAAAGACTTTTCAGAACTTTTTTAAGGCGGGACAGAAAGCGTTCCCGCAATGACTTATTATTATTATTATTATTTATTCATCACTTTTTGCTTTATTGTTTTACGTAGGTAATTGTAGATATCTGTGGTCATGTGCGTTATCAGTTTAACTCCGTTCCTCTGTCCAATATTAAGCTTATAATATAAAAGCGAAAAGAAAACAGCAGCTTTATCAACACTAGTACTTGGGTTCTGAGATTTCTCTGAATGGCACGCAGTTGGAGGAAGTTGATCGGTTCTGCTACCTTGGATCCACCGTAGAGAATAATCTCTCACTTAACGCAGAGATGGATGCTCGCATCGGGAAAGCGGCGACCATGTTTGGGAAGCTTGGTACGAGAGTATCTATACATATAATAAAATCTTAGGAAAGTCAAAACTGTAATTTAAATATTTTTTCAAAAAGATACCTGGGGCGTGATCTAAAATCGATACCGAAGCCGAAGATATAGTTTTTAGAATTTTTGTCCGTTTGTCTGTATGTATGTTTTACTTCAAATTTTGCATGAATATTACTAAGAGGACGGGTCAACACATAGGCTACATATTATCAGGCTATCACTTACGGGGGAGAGCTGCGATAATTTATAAAGTTTAACGGGGGTAAAACCGCGGGGAACAGCTAGTGGCACAATAAACTGCTTACAACTAAGACCAAGATGATAGTCTTCCAGGCCTCCATCTTAAGAATACTCTTGTACGGAGCAGAGACGTGGATGGACGTCGTATGCGTAACAGGAGCGCCGAATAGGTTCCTTTTACATGCGTTGTCTCCGTAAGATCTTGGGCATTACATGGCAAGATAGGGTCACTAACGAGAGAGTTCTAGATATAGCACAGCCACCTAGCCTGACAGCGTTTCTTAAACAGAAGCGTTTACGTTGGTTGGGGCATGTGCACAGAATGGAAGCCATTCGAATACCATGATGTGTTGTCGGTAGACCTCTGCTTCGTTTTAAAGACTGAACCAAGCGGGATATGGACGCTTTTAAAATTGACCACTGTAGCTGGGAAAAGCTCGCTGAAAATAGAGTTGAATGGCGCAAACGTGTAGTGGAGGGTCTTAAGATCTGTGATGAAGCCTGGTTCGGAGTACTTGCTGATAAGAGACAGAAGCGACTTGAAAGCGGCTCGGCACCAACCACCGCAAACTTCTCTTATCAGGCCTGCGGTAGGCTATGTCGCTCGCGCATCGGTTTGTTTAGCCACCAAAAGAAATATCTCTTAGACAATGCGCCGTAAAACGTCTGTAACAGACGCAAAGGCCATATATATATACTTAGGTTCTAGATGAATGCTTTAGTAATCCTAGTACTTCAACATTGCGAAGAAACCAATCGTTCCATTCCCTTGTTCTGTAATGAAATATCTTATTGCGCTCAAGTAGGAAACCATTTCAAATAGTATTGCAAATAGCTCCACAATATATTGAGACACATCTGTTTAGTACAAGACATAATATATGGAAACTTACGCTTGTAAGTAAGGCGAAATATGCGATGATACAATAAAAAACATAGTTATGTAAATGTCATTATTGCCATATCCTTTATTTCCGTAATATTTCTCTTACAATTTAATAATAATATTGCAGTTATGCAATATTATTATTAAACTAGCTGTGCCCGCGACTTCGTTCGCGTGGATGTCGGAATTTAACAATGTATTTTTAGTGTAAAGCGCTGTGGGAGGATACCGATACAATTTTTTTCATTAAATTTAATGCTTTTTTATTTCACCTGTGGAACCATCTGGAGCGTACACTAAAACGTTATTGGGGTTGTTTACGCGTGAAAGAGCTACGTATAGTTGACCATGGGAAAAGCATCCAATACTTAGGTCCACCCCAGCAACGGATAATGTCTGGCCCTGAGCTTTATTAATTGTCATGGCATAACAGAGACTGACTGGGAATTGCACTGGTTTGAAAGAGAAAAGAAAGTTTTTAGGAATTATAGGTATCCTTGGAATAAAACCAATAACACCGGCGCCACAACCTGTTAATATTTCAGCTTCGATAATGTTTTGCTGCAGATTTGTGACTTTGAGCCGAGTGCCGTTACAAAGTTTGGGAGGACATAAATTTCTGAGGAGAATTATTGGTACACCGATTTTTAAAACTATTTTCTGGGCTGGAAGTCCGGGTGTGCTGAGGGAATCCAAAAATTCTACCGGGTAATGCGTGGCGTCATCTTCTTCCATAACTGTATTTATTGAGCTATATTCTTTACTATACCCGGACGCATGAGTCAATATTTTGAAATTAATTGCCGCAGCTTCGCCATTGCGGGGAGTCAAAATAGCTCGCTGACATAGCCAAGAACCAGCTTGATATCCCATGTTTGTGGTAGCACCGTACACAGAAAAAATTAGCTCCTGCTGTGATGTAACGTAAGACCAATCAAAATAACTTTTCCATCTTCTTGTACGGCGTATGTGCCATCGCCTTTTTTTTACAATAAATTGGTCTCTCTTAAACTCCTGTGCATTTTGCAGCCTCTGACTGATCGGGTTCCCTCCTATACTTATCACTATCTCTTGAATAGCCAATAAGGACCTGTTATGACAAATTTCACGTACCTACCCTGTCAGGAATTTCTCCATCAGTATTTAGTTGTACATGTCTCATAAAATCTTCAGCAAACTTGTCATGGTACTTTTGCCATAACTGGTTAGCACCCGATAACGCACAAAAGGTCAATAAGATGGCAAACAAATGTCGCAAGCGATGTGGACTATCGCTCACGCATGCTTCCGCTAGAGCGTGATCCCAATGCTGACCTCCATCTAATAAATGGCGTGCTCGGCAAGCGGACTGGTATGTGGGATGTTCAATATCATCCACTTTACGGAGCTCAGCAAAAGACGTAGGTCCTCGCACTACATGGACCAGACTGTGGGATGAACTCACACGTGAGCACGCCACGTGAACCTGCCCGCCTTCCTTAACTCAATTCCAGCTAACTTGAGAGTTGGACTTTGCGATTTGTTGATGGTTATCGCGACACACACTTTTATAGGGAACTACAGTATTTTAAACTGAAAAGGGAGATAATTTGGCACGAACGGAATACGTGACACGAACACTGTTTCTCCCTGGGCGGATCCAGGCATAATAGTAGCCTCTATAACACGATGCAAAGTTTTGACTTGAAGCCTAGTGCCGTTACAAAGTTTTGGTGGCTTCAAATTCCTCAGAACCATTATAGGTATACCCATACGCAACATACATCGCCTATTATACGCCCTTAGGAGTGGAAATTCCTAAAATCCTGAAATACATATTTTTCATTTTTAACGGAAAGGCCAAATACCAATTTGATGCTTTTCACTAAAAACATAACACACTTTTCATACAAACTTACATCCCCTATTTTACGCACTTGGGGTGGAATTTCCAAAAATTCTCAAATATTTATTTTTATTTTTAACTGAACTACTAAATATAAGTTTCAATGCCTTTAAATTCAAAAAAAAAATTACGGATTTTCATACAATCTTTCATTCTCTATTTTACCCCCTTAGGGTTAGTATTTCCAAAAACTCTTCCTTAGTGAATGCATACGCCATAAAAAGTACCTACCGGAAAAATTTCAAGTCTCTAACCCCAACCGTTCAGGCTGTGCGTTGATATGTCAGTCAGTTTCCTCTTTTACATAGGTAGGTATATAGATTTGTGCTGAGAAAATTATGAGTTTCAACATTCAAATACATTCAATCGGACAGGCTCAATAAAATTCTAATCGTCTGTACATTCGCGTTACAAACGAATCGACAGAACAAACTTTCGATCGACTGACATTATAATTTAAAATTAAATTAAAACAAATCCAACCTTGTACATAATTCAATTTGCCCATATGCTAATAACCAGTTTTGGACAACGTCATACTTCTAGCCAACCAAGACCTTATTTCGAAACAATTCGGAACATTCAAAGCCCTAATCTTAACACCGCTCAAAAGCAATGCACAACGACATCTATCGAAATAAAATTCAACTATCAAGCACAACGACATCTATCGAAATAAAAATCTATCGAAATAAAATTCAACTATCAAGCACAACGACATCTATCGAAATAAAAATCAACTATCAATAATTTAAAATTAAATTATAACAAATCCAACCTTCTACATAATTCAATTTGCCCAAAGAAAACAGTTTTTTTTAATAACCAATTTTGGACAACGACATACTTCTAGGCAACCAAGACCTTATTTCGAAACAATTCAGAACATTCAAAACCCTACGTAACTCATGCAATCAGCAAACACGGGCAAATCTTAACGCCGCGAGTCAAAAGAAATGCACAACGACATCTATCGAAATAAAAATCAATTATCAACCTAGTTCATTCAGAAAAGAGATGTCATAATAATATGCACAATAACATCTATCGGACAGTTAGGTAGTTCAACTATAAACATTAGTTCATCTTGAAGTAACGAAATGTGTGTTATTTTTCTTCATGATTACTTTAAAATCTAATATCTTTTGATAGACTGAACCGATTGCAATAAAACAAAAACTAAATGTTACCTCAAGTTACGCTCAATCGTTGTGTATAAAAGTTATCTACATTGCTTTGCTATAGTTTACGTGATACCCGAACATATAAACAGACAAACAGACAAACAGACACACAGACAAACAGACTAAAATTCTAAAAATGCTGGAAATGGGTTCTATTTGTTGTTGTTCTTTAATATCCTGGCAATTTTTTTTGGATTTTCTTTTGATGTACAAAAATTATTTTTCTACAGATTTATTATATGTATAGATATAGATGTATAGATTGCATAACTGCAATATTATAATTAGTTATAATTAACTGGCTGTTGGTCTAGGCGTTAGTGACCCTCGCTGCCAAGCCAGAGGTCGTGGGTTCGATCCCCACCCAGGAAAAAAATAATAAAATATTACAGAAACAAGTTTACACATTGTTCAAAGTCAGTATAATATTTGGGGAAAATCATAGTCAAATTCAAAACCATTCCAAATTGAATTTGAAACCAAATATTGTAATGCCGGGATGCTAACAATATTTCGACTTGTAAACGAGTTTAACCCTTTGTATCAGTATGTCCCGTCCGAAACTTGTCCGACCTCTGGACGATCTGAACTGATCCGAATGATGCTTTAAAATGAATTACAAACCAAGAACACTGAACTGGGGCGCCTAAAATAGCGATACTAAACCCGTATTTTATCTAATCATAAAAAGACTGTCAGATTAGATAAGTACTTGACATGTTCTCGCTCAATCTAGTGAATTTTTAATCCTAAAGTTTATTATGGTGTGGATGTTTGTTACTCGTTCACGCAAAAAATTACGGAACGTATTATGATGAAACTTTGTAGTATTTTATGGCTTTTATATCCGAATAACACATAGGCTATAATTTAAATAGGTTAACGCGGATGAAACCGCGGGGCACAGCTGTTATATTATTGAATAGAGAACAGAGTACACTTTATTGCACCAGAAAACATAATATATTATGCAAAACAGGTACACTTGGCGGTAATTTCACTTTAATAATAATAATATCCTGGGACATTATTCACACACGGTCATCTGATCCCAAACTAAGCAGAGCTTGTACTATGGAAACGAGATAACTGATATACTACATATACTATTTTTCTTTTGTAAATACATACTTATATAGATAATTTACACCCAGACTCAGTACAAACAGACATGTTCATGCACACAAATATTTCTCCCGGGTGGGAATCGAACCCACGACCTCCGGCGTGAAAGGCAGCGTATCTACCAACCACGCCAACAGGCCCAAAGTTTTCGAGATGACAACACGTCTGACGCAGCGGCTAAGACAGTCGGCTCGCCGCTTCGTGTCCCGGGTTCAATTCCCGCGCCGGACAACTATTTGTGTGACCCATAAATAGCTGTTCGCAGTCTCGATGTAATTTGTGTCCGTCTAGTATTTGTTTGTAAACTACCCCGCGACACGGACAAACTTGCTAGTGAGGGCGATGTCTTTAAAAAAAAATTCGTTTAGTGAACAACATAGCCTTCTTCCTAATACGTATCAAAGGTTATTTTGTTATTTAAGTATATGCTACTAAGAACCACTAAGATTGAAAAAGGTATGCTGAGACGGTTTAGCCATTTAGAAAAGATGAATAATAATAATATAATAATATCTAGGGACAATGTCACACAGATCATCCTAGACCCAAACTAAGCAAAGCTAGTACTATAGGTACCAGGTGACGATATACACACTTATATAGATAGATAAATACTTATATACATAGAAAACATCCATGACTCAGAAACAAATATTCGTGCTCATCACACAAATATTTGCACTTACCGGGATTCGAACCCAGGACCACCAGCTTCGTAGGCAGGAGCACTACTAACTAGGCTACGGTGACCGTCAAACAAAAGAAGATTGACAAAAGAAGTATACCTGGCCTGTGTGAATGTTACAACTGGAAGAGGAAAACCTCGTAGAACACTTGCTGACCAAACCGGAGACCTTCTCAAGAAAGGCCAGATCAGAAGAAGCCTAAATCGGCGAGCATGTATGTAGAATATAATGACAGTAAACGAGGCAAAAGAGGTGTGCAAAGATCGTGACGAGTGGAAATCCGTTGTCTCTGCCTGCCCCTCTGGGAAACAGGTGTGAGTCTATGGTCTATGTATGTATGTAATAACTACACCGCATAACTGATTCCTTTTAATTTTTTGGTATTTTAAAACTCAGGCACCAGTTGGAAACATTGTTGTATTTTCCAGTAAAATCTAAACAAAAACAAAAAATTGTTTCTACGTAAACTTTGCAATGAATTTTATTGATATTGTAAACACTAAATCGAAAGTAACAAATTATAAAAATAAATCAAATGAAGCTGTTTATTTAACTTCTAACTCAACTGATTCTAACTCTTGAAAATTAAAGTTTTTATGTCGCTACCCATGGATATGATATTAATTATATAATAATAATATCCTGGGACATTATTCACACACGCCCATCTGATCGCAAACTAAACAGAGCCAGTATTATAGAAACCAAGAAACAGATATACTACACATGCTACTTTTCTTTTGGATATAAATACTGCACCTACATATGTATGTAGGTGCAGTATTTATATATTTATATTTATATACAGATATTTATATTATGTAATTACACCCAAACTCCGGAGAAACATACATGTTCACGCACACAAATATCTGTCTTGGGTGGGAATCAAACCCACGATCTGCGGCGTAAAAAGCCAAGTAACGGTGTTAAAAATATCTGTTTCTTGTTATTGAATTATTGTTATTAAATGATATAAACTATAATTTCTTATTATTATCATATAGGTGATTGGTCTTTTTTGATAACAAAATATCTTTAAACCTGTATTTTAAATCATTATAAATTGAATCTCGCATTAGCAAGTATTGTTAGTTACTAAGTTGTACAGATGCCAGCACATCCAGCTACCCCAATATGTAAAATTTCCCCAATTGAGAGTGAATCATATGCTTTTATGATAAAGTTGAAAATCTTTAAAAGAAATTTGACATATTGGGCTAGCTGGATGTGCTGGAGTCTGTACATTTTTAGATTCTCGCACAGGATAACTATTTGTGCTACCCGTAAGAGTAGTTGTTCTGAGTCTGGGTGTACTTCGTGTCTACCAATTACATATATTATGTTTCTAAAGTACCGCGCAACATGAGTATTAATTTCCCTAGTGCGAGCTTTGTCTTTGAAAAAAAAAAAACATAAAATTGGTTTGATAACCTTTTTCTTTTGAAAGCGGTTAGTGAAACAGAATTTAAATTTAAAATTCTGTTACAATCAATTACAATATGTTTAATTATCAAAGGGCGCGTTGAAAATATAAAATCGCATTTAATATTCATACCATTTTATTCTATCGCTCATTTTAAGCCCTCAGGCAATGTAAACAAACAAATGTAAAAGACAATCATTGAAAATTGAAAGGTAAATACAATTATCTCTAAGCAAATACGCTTCTATTAAACTGCAAGGGTTTACTCTCTCTCTTACATTGTTTTATTTGCGAATCCACTTTTCGTAAATTGATAGATTGAAAACAATTTTCACTAAAACCTAGATGAATTATCATGTAGAAAGAATACTTAATTCTTAGCATTCCATGGATTCACTGTGCGGAAAGCGGATCCATCGCGTGGTAGAGGAGGGAACACTCGACAGAGTCTGAGACTTGAGACTCAGTGGCTCTACCGGCTAATTCGCCGAACATCGATTTCTTAAATGACGTTCAAATAAATAAAGGGTAAAAATGACTTAATCAATCGTTAAATCAGCTCCCATGAGCACATGTGACGTCATAAATGGTCCGAAATCGATTGTCAACGTTGAAGCCGATTTAACAATGGATTAAGTCATTTTTAACCTTTATTTATTTGAACGCCATTTAAGAAATCAATGTTCGGCGACTTAGCCGGTAGAGCCTATGATGTAAATTTAAGGGGGTCCCCTGTGATGCATCAACGCTCACCTTCTCTGTATCTCAGTGTTTCTCCCTCTTCCTAGCCAAATTTGGTAAGATTCTAAAAATGCTGCTTTGGATACTCGTTCAAATATTGAACTTGTATTAACTAATTTGTATTAGTTATTCAAACACGTAAAAAGTACAACTTTTCCACATACGAATTGCAGATTGACGAAGAAAGAAGTGATCTTGTAAGGATTCTATTTTTATTTTCAGGTTCGGAAACCTAAAGACACAACTACAGATTTCTTATACTAACACCTATTGCATTACAATGCAACACTATGAAGTAGTAAATAAATAGTGCCGTCGCGTCGTCAATAGTAATTAGACTCTGAGCTAGATCTAGCTCAAACGTTCCCAATTGAATCCTACAAAGGATTCTCGGGAAGCTCACGTTAAAATGACTTCAAATTAATTCCTTTTCCTTGTTGTAATAATGGAAATGGAGGAAATTTCATTTAATTTAAATTAGTTTTAAGGCCCCGTTGCTTAGTTGTTCCCAAAGACAAGGTGATTGGTGATGCAGATTGTTAAGACGATACTAAGAATAATTTGTGGATTTTCCATTCAGCATAATTGATTTAATTTAAAGATTAGGAACGTAGTGTATATATCTCTGCTATAGACTCAACTAATACCAATTAGAAAACCATAGTATTAGTAAACATAGAATTTTAAGGAAGTAAAAAAACGTATAGTAACCTAGATCCTAACTGGCTATTCTAATTTTGAAGGCGGTAATTTATATTTAAACTAAAAATATTTTGATCGAACCGATTGAAAATAAAGTTAAATAATATCGATTATTATTTCAAATCGAATCGGTTACGTGCGAGGGCGTTACCGGATTCGGGATCGATTTTGAACTGGCTCTAACTGTCAAAAAGACAATAAATTAATGAACAGAATATAGTCGTTTTTAGAAAAGTGGTAGTTAATATAGGTCATAATTTTAATTATTCGCATGTATGGCCTTGGTAAAATTAGTTAAAAATATTTATAATAAATTTTCCTAGTAGATTAACTAAGTCTCAATGTTGTTTGTATTTTATAAATAAAAAAGTTGTTTTATAAATTTCCGTGGCCGTGAAAATGTGTTGTGTGATGATTTATTGAGCAACAGTCGTCTCTCAACAGTCACAACACAGATACTTAAAGATGGTTCATCATTGCACGTGAGGTGCAGGAGCTCCCTCGATGTCCTCGTGTTTCGGGTTTGAGTCCAACAGGACAACTATCTTGGTTATCCATAAATACACAGGGTGTGCTATGTGTGCATGAATTTCATGTCTGTAAAGCCCTCAATAATTCATCTGTATACGTGCCTAGAGCGAACGTTGTATTGAAAAAAAAGAAACCGTAATACATTACCAAATTTGATGTTTTTTAAACTGTCGCGATTTGTACACATTTTTATATATTGCTGATGTTATTAGTGTTGTATGTAGACATACCGAAAGTTCCATACAAGAAAATAAGAAAAAAAAATCAATACCATGCGAGGGTAGATACAAAAACCCGGGCTTCACGGAGACGACGCTGCCGAGCCACACCAGTCGACCCGTCACCATGGCTGGTGCAATCCATGCCGAAACGTCGGGTAACCTAAAGGTAATGATTTGCCTTAAATTGTTGTCGCGATTGAGAGCCGTGTAAACAATATATAAAAATTATCAATGTTGTCGCGCTCGACAACACGCGGGTACATTTGCGAGGAAAACAAGGCCAGGATTAAGACAAGTTAAAGTTTGCACCGAGTCAGGATGGGATACTTACTTACTTATCGTATGGGCAGTGGTTACCCTCGTGTCAGACTTCCTCAGGCCGCCCAGTAGGCCTCTGACATGGCTTAACGACTGTTGTCTAATGATTACAACCAAAACCAAACCAAACCTCAGAAATTAAACCATTGCGGTAACTCATCTATGGACTGACCGCGAACCTAGATGCTTAACCTCGGACCGGTGGGAGCATCTAGAGGATGATCAAGAGATGGGATAGACTGAAATACTTCTAGTTCCAGGATTTGAGGATGTCTTTTTATATGAAAAGACACCCTCAATTGGTATTGACAATAGCGACCTAACGAGCAAAAAGTTACAAAACTGCTTGCAACTTGTCGGCTTTTTACAGACTTTGATACGTACAGACGCCAGCAAATCAAGCTACCCCAATCTGTCAAATTTCCCCAATTGAAAGTGAACCTTATGCTTATGTGATAAAGTTGAAAATCTATAAAAAAATATGACAGATAGGGATAGCTGGGTGTGCTGGCGTTTGTAGAATGCATTCGGCGCTCTTAAAATGAATGCTTCCCAGGCCGTTTCGCACTTATAACTGTGAAAAAGAACATTGTAGTAAATTTACAAAGTTAAAGTTTTGTTTTCTGTCCACATTGCCTCAAAAATGAGAAACTAACATCATAACAATGACAAAGAAGACCATTTCAATCTTATATAATTATTATATTGAAAAAAAGGTTTTCAAGTGAAACTAAACTAGGGTAACCAATGCTTATTACTTTAAATAAAGTTAGCAAAGGAAGCTTTCACTGCTCCACTGGTCATTTTTATACTGCCTCGTTGGTCTAGCGGTAGCGTGTTCACCCACAGAGGTCCTGGGTTCAAATCCCCGGTCGGGCCAATAGTGATTTTGGGACTTTTCTGTAAAAAGAAAAATTTCTCAGCATCAGCCCCGAAGTCTGGGGGTTGGCAGTATTATAATCCCGTACCTCGGCGACCACATAAACCATCGGTCCTGTACCTGACTTCTTCCCGATTGTGTTGACGCCTAGCGGATCCATCCACAGATGGCTAATCTTTATTGAGACTGGCCGCCGTGGCCGAAATTCGGCTACGAGGACATTAATATTATTTTTATACTCAGTGAAGCAGTGTAAGCCTTCTTAACTAAGCTTACTTTAGTCTAGCGAGGACTATGCATCTGTGTGTGTTACTCACACTGGTGTGCTCTTATACGTCGTATGTAGTTATCTGGTATCTGATGAGATTGGAGGCCGTACTTGAAATGCAGCCTGGAGCATTATTGTAAGCTTAGTGTGTAAGGCTTTGGGTGCAGTACGAGTAAATAATATATTAGGCTGGAATAGAGGAGCTCTCTTCATTGTGCAGTAGATAGGTTTACATTTTAAAACAGTGTGCAACGTGGTTTTGTTTCATTTAATAATTCAAAGTGTGTATATCCAATTGCGTTTCTAAATAATAGATTACTTTAAGAGACTTACATAAATAAATAAACATCTTGGGACAACTAACACACTTCTATCTGTTGCTTAACTAGGCAGAGCCTGTACTATGGCAACCAAACAACTGATTAACAAAACAAATATCTTGGGACAGCTAACACACTGCCATATGTTGCCTAACTAGGCAGAGCCTGTACTATGGAAACCAGACAACTGATTAACAAAATAAATAAATAAATATCTTGGGACAACTAACACACTGCCATCTGTTGCCTCACTAGGCAGAGCCTGTACTATGGCAACCAGACAACTGATTAACAAAATAAATAAATAAATATCTTGGGACAACTAACACACTGCCATCTGTTGCCTAACTAGGCAGAGCCTGTACTATGGCAACCAGACAACTGATTAACAAAATAAATAAATAAATATCTTGGGACAACTAACACACGGCCATCTGTTACCTAACTAGGCAGAGCCAGTACTATGGCAACCAGACAACTGATTAACAAAATAAATAAATAAATATCTTGGGATAACTAACACACTGCCATCTGTTGCCTAACTAGGCAGAGCCTGTACTATGGCAACCAGACAACTGATTAACAAAATAAATAAATAAATATCTTGGGACAACTAACACACTGCCATCTGTTGCGTAACTAGGCAGAGCCAATACTATGGCAACCAGACAAATGAATAACAAAATAAATAAATAAATATCTTGGGACAACTAACACACTGCCATCTGTTGCGTAACTAGGCAGAGCCAATACTATGGCAACCAGACAAATGATTAACAAAATAAATAAATAAATATCTTGGGACAACTAACACACTGCCATCTATTGCCTAACTAGGCAGAGCCTGTACTATGGCAACCATACAACTGACTAACAAAATAAATAAATAAATATCTTGGGACAACTAACACACTGCTATCTGTTGCCTAATTAGGCAGAGCCTGTACTATGGCAACCAGACAACTGCTTAACAAAATAAATAAATAAATATCTTGGGACAACTAACACACTGCCATCTGTTGCCTAACTAGGCAGAGCCTGTACTATGGCAACCAGACAACTGATTAACAAAATAAATAAATAAATATCTTGGGACAACTAACACTCTGCCATCTGTTGCCTAACTAGACAGAGCCTGTACTATGGCAACCAGACAACTGATTAACAAAAATAAATATCTTGGGACAACTAATACACTGCCTTCTGATCCCTAACTAGGCAGAGACAACTCATAAAAATACATATATATTTCTAAATACATACATAGATATTAAAGATAAAATACACCAGGCACAGAATAAATAACCGTGCTCATCACAAGAATATTTGTCCTGGGTGGGGATCGAATACACGAAATTTGGCTGAGCACTCTGTGTCATTAACTACTGGACCATTACATTTCTGCTGAAGATTAAAAAGAATCAACGAATGTTCATACGGTTTTCTTGATACATTTTCAGTCATAATGGACAATCTAAATCAGAGACCCAATAACAATCTGTAGTAAGTTAATGTATATGTCTTCAATCAATAAATCGGACTAAACATAATGATTAAAATTTTGAATGATATTCAATTAATCAGCACGGTTTGTGTGCTTTTATTAGCAAGCAAGCGTAAAGCCTACGTGATGTTTAGCGGTCAACGTAACTTAGCGGGTAATATTAAGGGGTTGTTGACTAATTTAACCTTTTTTATGGCAGGGGGAATGTCTAAGCATGACACCCGCAAAAAATGTCTGCGGGTGGGTATGTCGGACTCACACCGACTAAACTTAACCTGCCTCCTCTTCTCTCCTTCTCTCCTCGCCTGATGGGGGGAGCCCCGTAACGCGGGTATGCTACTCAGTTAGCCCCCTTTGACAGTAGCAAGTGTCATAAGTGTCCGGCAATAGATGACGAGATTTCTTAAGTTATTGCCAAGAAAATATAATAAGAATGCTTTATACTTTAACGAATTTTAAGTACTATTTTATGCACCTATACTACCTGTTATCTGTAAAAGTAACCATTACCAAAACTCCATAGTCACTGATCTTTCTTAACACGCACAGTAAAACTTTCAGATTTTATAAAATAACGAAGATCTGACTGTCATGAGCTCTTGGCTTATAAGCCTTAGGTAACTCTCATAGTCGCATCATGTTCGACGTTATAAAACAACGTTTTTGTAAAATATCTTGTTTTTTGTCAATAAATTAAAAAACTAATCAACGTCTCCTATAATCTTTAATTAAATATTCTGGAACCATCGAGGCCTTTTTTTCAGTTTTATGCAAATTTGTAGATCAACGTCTAAAGGCATCTAGACTCGAGTTCATAGAGTAGATACCGACTGAGTTTATATCAATGCCGTTCTCCACTGCTGACATAAATAGTGTAATACATTTTAAAAGTTAACAAAGTTTTTTATTACTATTTTTAATTCTAAAAATTATGGGAGACTGGCTGACAGATTTAGTAATCCACTAAAATTAACAATTCATCCTTCAATATTAAAATATCCTTAAATGTAAAAAAAGCGAAGAACAAAATCTATATATTCTTCTAATAATTCATTTACAGTTAGTTTCTGGGGCTTTTTCAGCTACACCCAGAAATTTCTGACGAGAGATCAATTCAGTTCTTTATTCACAAGAAACATGGTAAATAAGTATAGATAGTCAAACGAAATCAGGTATATTCATGTTTCGCCAGGTCGGCATGCAAATGTGAGATTTATTTTCCTACTCACGGGAATTACAATCAATTATTCTTAGAAATGTCAAATTGCATAAACATAATTTTAATAATAATGATGTCAATGTTTGTTTAAAATTAATTAACATATTATTAAACTTACATTCTAAATAATCTTTGATTCTGCAAAACCAATATTTTATTAAGAGATTGAATAATTTGGACTATGGACTCTAATAAGTTTACAGACGATGATTCTCTTACATTTTTGGAATTTTATTATATAATTTAATGGCAAGTATTCGATACAGTGCGGTATTTGGACTCTAATAAGTTTAGAGACGATGATTCTCTTACATGTTTGGAATTTCATTATATAATTTAATATCAAGTATTCGATACAGTGTGGTATTTGAAGTCTAATAAGTTTAGAGACGATGATTCTCTTACGTATTTGTAATTTTATTATATAATTTAATAGCAAGTATGTGGTACAGTGCAGTATTTAGAATATGTGGTAAAACCAATCTCTGCGAGTCCGATTAAAAGTACTTAAGCACAGGCCGGGTAAGGTCTGGTAAAAATCCTGATCCAATCAACTTATCTTTTACCTACCTAACTGGACACAAATGGGTAAATCGGAAAGAAATGTGACCTCACGTTAACATTTCTCTAGGTCTAATCTCATTGAATATGTAAATCGGAGGTAAAATTGAAAATGCCTCCTATTGCCCATTAGTTTGGTAAGCGGCCCCACTGGGACCACACTGAGAGATTTTGGGTTTGTAATCTTTATTAAAGGATATCCGTTGACATTGATTAAGTTAACAAAGCTTTTGAGCGTTGGTTTTAGATGGAAACGGGCAATTCAGGAAATGACGATTCGTGTTCCACTTAGTGTGATTAGAAATTCGGTGGGTGTTAATTGCTGACCACATAGTACATAACGTCTTCGTATTTCTGTACTACATGCCTATCGTTGTATGTTAAACTATTGAAATGGTTATTGAAATGTAAGGAACGTGACCTAGTAGGTAACGGTAGAGATTTATCTTAGGGAAATCAGGTTGATTGTATAACAGCTGTTTATTTCTGAAGACAAACAAACATATCTTTCAGATTCGGAGAGCACGTAAAGCCGTCACTTCTGCAACGTTTCACTTAACAGAACAAGAAAATCTATGTTTCTAGTTATGATTGCACACTTACGGTAGGTACAGAGGCCACCCAGGAAGAGGTAACCTGCTGAAGCTTATAAACACGCTTGTGCGTGCTGGCGAGGGGGGAGGCATTCGAGCCCCTCCCCTCCCCGGGTGAGAAACTCGCAGAAGGTCAGTGTACGGCGGGGGTACTGGCGAGATGGTTTACGAGTACCCAGAGCCCCCGCTACAAGCACTGTGAGGCTGGCTACCGTGGTGGTTTTAGTGGATCAAGCCCTACACAAAGTGCGATTGCATTTCCACCACGTAAAAAGAAAAAAACAAGTTACAGAGGCCAGCGAGACTGAAATCACTTTAATATCTAGCTGACCGATCTCCCAAAAGATAGGCACCATTAAAAATAAAAACAAAATAAATCAGCATTGTTGACTTCTTTTAAATTATCACAAAGGACCACTTAGTTTAGTTCAAATTTGTTTTACCTGAATTTATTAAGTGAAATGAAGGCATTAGAATTCTCAATTCAAACCTATAATATTGTTCCAAAGAAATTGGATATTAGAAGGCGTCTATTGGCCATATTGAAACGCATATTTTAATAAATTTTGTGACTGTGAAATATCTGTGCTATTAAAATTATATTTCATCTATAGTCTAGATTAATAGCGTATTTCAAACGTTATCTCCCAAGCTAAGTTCCAAAATATAGCATATATGCATATAAAAGTCTTAAACCTGGACAGTTGGACCGGAGTCGCCAGGTATACTACCTGGTCTGGCCGATAGATCTTTTCTATACCAAGGAGGAACATCATCATCAGTTCCGCTTTTCCTGTGTCCTCTTCACTAAAGGTTTTTTATGTTAATGTGCGTTAATACGCCCTACGCACTATGGACAGACGCCAGCACATCAAGCTACCCCAATCTGTCAAATTTCCTCTATTGAAAGTGAACCTTATGCTTTTGTGATAAAACTGAAAATCTATAAAAGAAATTTGATAGATTGGGGTAGCTGGATGTGCTGGCGTCTGTACATAGGTCTGCGCGAATAAAATACGCTTAATTAAGTTCCGAATTTTTACTTAACCAGCTTCTGTCAGCAGTGTTTCCCGAGTGGTTTTTTTGGTTTCCTGGTGGGAGATTTGACCAATGTTCCGAAAGGATTGTTGTCCCAATATTGCTCTATCTCTCTGTAGTAGAGTAGATCTTAATTTATTTTCATTTTCAAATGTAAACAGCTTTGTTGCGCAGTAGCTGAGACAACAAATCAACAAGCAACCCTACTTTTAGGGTTATAATATTCGTACAGATACATACAAGGTGTTTACCTAGTAGTCTCAAATAATCAAACCGTATAATATACTTCAAAAAGAAAATTCGAGAGCATTTTGCTAAAAAGCATTGGCTGAATCCTCACAGTAGCACTGTTGTTGTTACAACTATTATTATAATTTATCTATATATGTATATATATTTATATATAATATTTATTAATATAATATAGGTATTTGTATATTCTATATATCCTTAGATATGTTTTTTTTTTCTCACTGTCCTCATAGTGCACCTACCATGTTTTCTCTGCATCACCCCAAGGTTGACTGGCAGAGAATGCCTTTGGCATTAAGGCTTTGCAAATTATTGTGCATGAAGTTTAAAACAAAAAATAAAATAAAATATACATTGTAGAACACTGTGACCTAGGCGTTTTCATTTTAATTCTTATTTATTAAATAGTTTTCTACGTTATTCATGTATTATTGGCAAAATCTAGTGTAAATTGATTTATGTGTCTGCTGTAACTGTCCTGTTGGTCAGTTGATAGAATACTTGGCATTCACGTTGCAGGTCGCGTGTTTGATTCTCACCTAGGACAGATATTTGTATGCATAAACGTGTATGTTTGTCCTGATTATTGGTATAATTATCTATTTACTAAAGAAAAGTAGTATATGTAGTAGGTATATCAGTTATCTGGTTTCCATAATACAAGCTCTGCTTAGTTTGGGATCAGATAGCCGTGTGTGAATAATTTCCCAGGATATGATTATATCTGTACTATTTCTCAGATTATTTGTATCTTATATTAATGTTACGCGTAATGCAATGATTAAAGTAATCGCCTCATTTCTACATCGGTGTTTAAAAGGCTATTTTAAATCGGTCATTAATAAGACTAGTTGAAGTAGAATGTTTTTCTTTTCATTTTAAAGTTACTATTATTAGCAGTACTTAACATAGTTTCAAGATATTTACTACAAAATAAACTCTGTATTTGCCGGAAACATAAATTCATTTTTAATTAAAATTCTCTGTGGTAACTAACTTTAAAAAAACTTGTTAAAATATCATGTACATGGCATAGAAAAGCAACATAACTGGGACAACATTTCAACACCACATTTTCCTGAAATCACAGACCAAAACGTAATAAAACGGAGCTGTAAATAAGTTTATTATTCCAAAAAACGTGGCTTTAATACGCTGTTCTAGTGAACGCCAGAACTAAAAGAGACAATAAGCGGTGACAGGTTTGTATCTTTATGGCCTATAGCGACACCACTTTTGGGTTGTGTTGTGGATATAAATTCGATACAAGAATGGGCCTGTGTGGCGAATTTTAAGACTTTAACATAGTAAAGCCCGTTTGCCCAATAATAGATAGTGAACAACCGGTAGAACAAGCAGGTTTTCGTCGAGGATTTTCTACGATGGACCACATCCATACACTAGAACAAGTTATAGAAAAATACTCTGAATTCAACAACAACACAATTATATAGGTTTCATCGACTACACAAAATTATTTGACAGTCTCTATCACAACTCTATCTGGCAAGCTTTACAAAACTGCAACATAGATCCAATAATAAATTATAACTCTAATAAACATATATAAAAACAGTGTGAGCAGAGTCAGTGTGAGTCTGTGTTCAACACACAGGCCACAGAGATTAGTTTAGGGAATTCCAGCAAAAATCCTATGAGGGATTTTTGCTGCAATTCTCTGTACTAATCTCTCACTTTGCTGTGTAGTGACGGCATAGAATATCATCACCCCAACTCAATACGTGGGGGCGTAGAAATCGTCCAAGGGAATACGTACCAGAGAACGGGCAGCAGTGTTTTACTGTGAACTATGACCATCAAACTGCAATCGCCAACCCGTCTGCCAAGCGTGGCGATTATGGCATATACCCCTATTCTTTGGGGAGGCTTTTATCCAGCAGTGGACGTACTTTGGCTGACATGATGAATCGCTGACGTTGTTTAGACATAATCTTTATTTACAAACATCATAAACTAAAATACACGATGATGACGTTATCTCATTTCGGCTTTTTAGAGATTTACGAGCGAAAAAGCAATACATACGCCTTGTGTTTGTCTTGGCTCTTCTAATAAATTTTATCTTTGTAAAGTCATCAAGTGGAAATAATTAGGACAACCACAATACAATTTGTGGTCCGTAACTCCGCGACTATGTTACATCCGCTACCCGCTCGTTCCGAACATACTCGGCGTCATTTTGACGGCTATGGAGCCTCACCATGAATTCTATAAAATCGACCAAATAGCACACTAATTATTTAGTGTTTTCTTAAAAGGATAACTACTCTTTATATATAGTTTGAGTAGTCCATATGTGTACTAAACTCCAAAGATGCAGTACCCTTATTTTATCAGAACCTGTGCCACTAAAGGTCATACATCGTAATTTGTGAAAAAGTTTTTCCAAAGATGACACCTCGCTAGAATTGTTCGTTGCTCCCAAGTACTATGAATCTTATCATAATATAGCTTTTTTCTAGATCTAATTACAGCTGCTTTATAGAACACAATTACGTATACAAGGCTTCAGATTATTGGTCTTTTCTGTTCACTGAAGTGGTTCCCAGAACCGATATTAGTTTATAGAAAACAAGATTGAAAGACATCAACATTTGCAAGTACGTAGTTACCACCATGCCGTGAAAAAAATTAAAATTTGCCTACGATAAAAATAGAATATTTTTATTTATGTGTGTGAGTTCAGCAATTAAAGTCAATGTTATTAAATCATACGTACTATGATTTAATAACATTGACTTTAATTGCTGAACTCTAATTATCTAATACCCCGTACATATAAACGAATACTCCTCGTTTAATAGAAGAGGATTTTATGAAAGAGCCCTTCTCTTTGTGGCATACTTCTGCTATATGCTAGTCTTATCTTCAAAATCTTTCTGCTTTTATTTAAGCTTGTTATTTCATTTTTCTTCAGATAAAGCTCGCTCTATTTTGTGCAAGGAATACGATTAGGGTTAAAAAAAAACTCCTAATTACTATTAAATACGATTAAAACTCGTGGTGTCCACGTTATTTTGTAAATTATTCACCTGTTTTTTTTTGGTCATCCTGTGTGAAGTATTCTCTTCTCTTTCTAATTATTGTATTATGCAGTGTGACTGCTTTCCAGGACACAAAAACGGATACTTACGCTACGGATACTTCACTCGTAGAAAACAAGTTTTTGAGTGATAACACTGATAACGCAATAGGTACAATAATGTGTAATAAATTTAAAATAAAAAAGGTTACGTAAATTTATGTTCTTCAATTTGAAATTTACGACAATTTTAAATATTACTCTTTATACAACAAAAACAGTAACCTAAAAGCCTGAAAAATAGTAACGGATAACTCACATAATTAATGTTGTGTTGGATTTGGCCAACCGTTTGGACCCCTTCAGGAAGTCATCTTCAGGGGGTATGCGACCCGCACGATGACACCAAACCCTTTCCTTTCTATCTCCATTTCAAATTTTATCCAAATCAATTTAACCGTTTTTGGTATAAACTTGAAATTACTTTGTAAGCTGCTGTAGATGTTCATGCAGTAAAAAAATGACTATACCACATCCTTTTTAAGCCAGTTGCTTTTTAATCCATCACTTGTCAAATGTTCCTGTAAAACCAATCTGTTAAATCACAGCAATTTAAATATGAATACCATTAAAATATTATAAACCCGGACCAAAAATTTCCAAACATTTTTCGAGGCAAAAACTTCTATTTACTATCCAAAAAGTTTCTTATCTACTACTTAGTGAGGTTTTGCGTTAAAGTGAAAAGGGTCCACTCAATTTCCGTTAGCAGTCATCGCTTTTAAAGCGTATTCTGTTCTTTTCCCACTAATGGTGATTTTAAGAAGTTAGAGTAAGAGGTGTTGAGTTTAGTTTCAAACGAGAGATAGCGTCGTCAGAAACATTCTCCATTAAAATAGTTGTAGCAGAGTTACTTGTCGAAAATGTTCAAGTTGGCACCCGAATTATTTTAGTCCGTGCTTAGCGTGTGTCACATGGCGTTTCCTTTGTTTCTTTGTTCTTTTTAAATGTTGTGTAACATTTACAGTTGGTATTTCGCACACCGATTTAGAGATTACTCAGGTTAGAACAAGCGGATTCCATCCCGAGCCTAAATATGAACTATTACAGTTATCTTAGGAGGATTCTGTTTGACATCGATGTCTGTCTGGCTGTGTGTGTGTGTGTTTGTGTGCGTGTGTGTTTGGCATCGTAGCTCTCAACCAGATAAACCAATTTCAATGAGGTTTATTTCATTTGAAAACCAGTTTCCTTGCGGTGGTTCTTATCTATGTTTGGTTAATATCGGTGCAGCAGTGTAAGAGTATCGGATCTTTTCCAAAATGATGTAACTACAGTTGCAGTCGGGGGTTTTCTAACGGTTAGGATTTTGGGGGTTTAAATCTCAACTTAGACTCGTTAATCTCGTCTAAGCTACTACTGAAACGATTGGGTATTTCATCGATACGAAAATTGTTTAAGTCTGGAAAGTATTTGTAACCATTAACGTTTTCTGATGAATTGGTAAGACAGCAGAATATATCTACTTTGGGTTGCTAAGTCAAAGAAGAACTTTCTTCCAACATGCTGTGTATCAGTAACTTAACAAAGAAGGATCGGCGGAACCCGAGTCATTGTTTGGTTTTATTTCATTGGTTGAACTTCGTATTTTCCTTTCCTGGAGTTCTTAATGGGTGAACATAACTTTGTTTGGGTGAGTACAGGAGAAATGTTTCTAAGTATTAAGTAGTGTTATTTACTGCGGTAATTGATGCAAGTTTGGTATATGGGTTACAAAGCCAATAAACTCAATAACGCGGGTAGAATAACTCTGAGGAACATGACCACGTGTAAAGGCGGACTGTTTTGAAGGGCCAGTGGGTGTGGTTGGTAGATACTTCCATTTCACGCCGCAGGTCGTGGGTTCGATTCCCACCCAAGACAAATATTTGTGTGCATCAACATTTCTGTTTGTCCTTATAACAATAGTATAATTAAGTGAACAACAAGTAAATAAAGTTAAGGAAAACAGTTAGAACATTCTCTGACCAAATCGGAGATGTTCTCAAGATAGGCAGTTCAGAAGTACCTTAAACCGGCGAGCATGTATGAAGAATATAATGACAGTAAACGAGGCAAAAGAGGTTTGCAAAGATCGTGACGAATCGAATCCGCTGTCTCTGCCCACCCCTCTGGGAATAGTTAAAAATAAATATTTTATGTAACTCTTTAAATCAATTTAAATTTAAATAAAAAATCAAAGGAATACTACAAGACTTTTTATTCAGTAAATACATTAAAATTGATTTGGCATTTTTATGTTTTCCGCGTCTTTGGTGTTTTTGAAAAGGTAATTAGAAAAAGTTTTGTTCATTAAACTTATTAATAGATTTTTGCGAGGTTCAAAGGCCCGGATTGTTGTAATAGCTTCGAGAAATTGTTAGTTCATTTGAAGGGTCATTGTGACTTGAAACCTATCAAAGAAAAGTTAAAAGGTTTGAAGAACAATAGATTTGGAACTTCTGAGAATATTGTTTGTACGGTATATAAATTTGTTGCACTTAATTAATAATCTTATGTTCGGTTAGAAAATAAAAATATGTTCTTCTATCTCGGATGTGGCTTCGCAGAAAATAAGAACAGGATACAAAAATTTCTGTGGAGAAACTGGAATAAAAAATTCAGAATTTTTATTCCAGTTTCTCCACAGAAATTTTAAATTGTGAAAAACAATTAAGTCCCCTAGTTCAGAAACGCTTGCTCTAAACGAGGTATCCTTCTTCAAGCAAACTATTTTCCACGCGACAATAACCGAGGTTAAAAAGAATTCTGACATTCTGACCGCCTTTTTTCTAAAATAATGAATATTTTACGCTACAACAAATATTTATTGCACCGCAGCGGTGCGTACGTGAGTTGGCATATGCCAAAATACATGCGTACCTACCAATTTGTGACATCAAGATATGACATTTCCGACTCTCAGTTACTCAAACGTCAAAAATCCAAATCCGATACGTTTCACTTCGACACATAATAAAAAACTCTGAAGTTTCGGCGCCCACGTTATAATTTTACTTACAAATAACTTATTAAGTCCGAAAAAATCTAAATTCTTTTTTTAGATAGCTAACAAAGATGGATTGGTAATCACTTGAGCTTTGAACAGTGTGTTGAAACATGATCATATTTGCGGTAGATTAAAATATTATACAAATGGTACCGTGTGGTGAATCAAGTCGTACCTTTTTTTTTTTTTTTTGGGGGGTGGAAAATCCTGCATGGATGTCCTCCGCCTTGGGGGAGGCGGAGGGGTCTGTCAGACTCCTACTGACTAAAAACCACCCCGGTGTTCCATCTCACACCTGCGCCGGGGGTCGCGGGATCGAACGATACTTCCGCAACCGAATCCAGTCGTACCTAGGTGAACATACACCTTAATACTAATTAATCAAAACTGAAATCTAATAGTTGGAAGCTTAAATAAGTATCAATCTTATAAATAAACAAGATTTGACTTTTCTTTCGTCTATATGTGACTGTGAGTCCCTAGTTCACGTGTTGTGTTTAATAATCATAATAAATGTCATTCACCGTAACCTACTTGTTCCTTTATCTTTATCCATCTCCGAAATAGCTTTACGAAAAGCAAACAAAAAGTCGTAAAGTCAAATGAAGTCTCCTCCAATTAGGTTAATTGCGTTTTGTCAATTGGCGAAGTCTGATTGCGAACGCGTTTTATGGCTATATGGAATTGTAATTACGAGTTTAGGTTTGGCCTTATAAATGTTAAATGTTATGTTATGTGTCGTGACTGTTTTATATTAGACCAGGTACCTTTCGACCCTTATGAGCTATTTCATATTAAGTTATGAATCTAATGTAGGATATTACCACTTGCGATAATTTAGCCAAATCTCATATCTGGTTGCATTTTGGCCTAGTAGTATGGCTAGATTTTATTGCTCCTTTTTGACCGCCGTTTTAGTGGTTGTTTTCAACTGTAGATAATGAGGTCCTGAGGTCCTGGGTCCAGAAAAAAGTGATTTTGGGATTTTTCTGTAAAAATGTATGTACATATATCAATTATCTTGCCAAAGTAATCAACATAGCCCGAAGTATTGCCAAGCTGAAGTGGCAGTGGGTAGGGCACATAGCTCGTACAGCCAACGGCCGCTGAGGCAGAAACGTTCTCGAGTGGCGACCTCAAACCGGAAGACGCAGCGTGGACAGGCCCCCTACAAGATGGACCGATGATCTTGTAAGGGTCGCTCGACGTCGCTGGATGCAGATAGTGCAAAACCGGCAATTGTGGAGATCTTCGGGGGAGGCTTTTGTCCAGCTGTGGGCGTCCTGTCCCATTCTTATCATACGAGGTATATTAGAGAGAGATGATGGATGACAGATTAGTTAGTTTGGTGGTTTAAAATATAGAACCGCCAGCATTGTCAAACATGTCTCATTTGTGTTAACTGACGTTTACTTGTTTTCTGTAAACGTCAGTTAACACAAATGACATATGATATACAATCATTTGCCATTTAATGACTGATCAAATGTTAAGTGTCTTAAGTAATTTGTTTAGTATCGTTAATTTTTTGTTGATGCTAATCACTATAAAATCTTTACAGGCAAAAACATGCTGTAAAAACTTTGATGAGTACTATAAAATAAATTACAAAGCAAGGTATAAGTGAAGAAGTAAGAATCGAATGAATAGTGGTACCAGACATTAAATTCTGATATATAACTGGACTTCTTCTAGATTTTTCAAAAAATGCAAGAACACTGGAAACTGGGAACTCCTAGTATCATGGACTTTACCAACATGCAGTCCATATACCCAGACAAGGAAACAACAATATATGTGTCATACAAATAGTTGTCCGGTGCGGGAATCGAACCCGGGAAACGACGCGGCGAGTCAACTATCAAGCCGCTGCGCCACACGTGCAGAAAAAAAACCGGCCAAGAGCGAGTCGGCCTCGCTCATGAAGAGTTCCGCAGCAGCAAATATTTCAGTTGATTAAATGAAACCAATATGCGGTTTACGATTTATGACGTATTAAAATAAAACTACTTGCTTGATCTCGTTCAAACCAATTTTCGTTGTTAGTTTGCATGGTAATGTACATCGTATATGTTTTTTTATATTTATCATTCTCTTATTTTAGAAGATACAGGGGGGGGGGGGACACTCATTTTACCACTTTGGAAGTGTCTCTCGCGCAAACTATTCAGTTTAGAAAAAAATTATATTAGAAACCTCAATATCATTTTTGAAGATCTGTCTATGGAAACCCCACATGTATGGGTACGATGAAAAAAAATTGTTGAGTTTCAGTTCTATGTATAGGGACCCCTCAAAATTATTGTTCTTTTTGTATTTTTGTGAAAAAATCTTAATGCGGTTCACCAAATACATCTACTTACCAAGTTTCAACAGTAGGTACAGCTCTTATAGCTTCGGAGAAAAGTGGCTGTAACATACGGACGGACAGACAGACAGACATAACGAATTTATAAGGGTTCCGTTTTTTGTCATTTGGCTACAAAACCCTAAAGTTCAAGTTTATATAGGCCGGTTGCACATCTCCTTTGGAATGGAGATAGGCTAAAATACCCTGGGTTAACCCATAGGTTGTTCATAAACCGTGGAACACAGCAGTAATTGATGCGTAATCAATAACAAATACCTTCAAATATTATTGAAAGTATAGAAAACAATAATATGCTATTTCAAAGAAAGTTAACTTATAAATATATCAAGCAATATTATTTTTTCAGACATCTTTAAAAGCAAGCAATATTGTTAAATGGTCCATGACAGACATCTTATTAGTAAACACAAGCACAACTCATCTACATTGTCATTGAATTTCTCTTAGTTTCCTCAAACCTTTTTACCATATTTCATCACAATGTCTAATTACAGTAACCTTAAAAACTCGTTCAAAAGCCGCCACCGCTATTGTACTCATTGTTACGTTGTAAAATGAGATTTAAACGAGATTTTTGAGTACACGTCCTTAATACTAAGAGGTCGTAGTGTTCTATATAGCCTCGTAGTGTTTGCTTGAATTATTTATATATTAGTATTGTAAACAACTAGTAACAATATTAGTGTGAAATATTTTTCATCGATAGTTTATCAGAATAGTCTGATAAAAAAATTCATACTTATATGTAATATGTCAGTCATCTGCTTTCTATAGTCAAGCTCTGCTTAGTTTGGGATCAGATGGCCGTGTGTCAATAATGTTCCAGGATATTATTATTTTTAATTATACAAAAAAAAACTTATTTAAATGTAATATGTCATTCATCTGCTTTCTATAGTCAAACTCTGTTTAGTTTGGGATCAGATGGCCGTGTGTCAATAATGTTCCAGGATATTATCATTTTTAATTATACAAAAAAAATACATATTTAAATGTAATATGTCAGTCATCTGCTTTCTATAGTCAAGCTCTGCTTAGTTTGGGTTCAGATGGCCGTGTGTCAATAACGTCCCAGGATATTATTATTTATAATTATACAAAAAAAAATTCATACTTAAATGTAATATGTCAGTCATCTGCTTTCTATAGTCAAGCTCTACTTAGTTTGGGATCAAATGGCCGTGTGTCAATAATGTCCCAGGATATTATTATTTTTAATTATACAAAAAAGATACAGGTGAATCTCCACTTTCCTTAAAAAATAATGGTTTCTGTTCCCAATATACTTAATTTCAAAAAATTTACCTTATTGTGAATACTTAAAAACATTTTCCTCGTAATCTGTATCTTGTAATAACATTAAATTAATCCGAAACTCGACTCTATTTTTCAATGCATTTCCCTACTCTCGTTGTTTAGCGGTACGGTGTTCAGAAGCAGATAACGAGGTCCTGGGATCAAATCGCGGGTCGGGGTTAAAAGTAATTTTGAGATTATTCTGTAAAAAAGAAAATTTCTCAGTATTAGCCTGAAATCTGGGAGTTGGCGGTATTAAAAATATTAGACTTAAACTAGATAATTAAACATAATCTCTTGACAATAACTTGATACGAGCTAGTTAAATATCATTTCTGTAATAAAATAAATTTTATAAATGTTTTCATACAAGATGTACCTAAATATCTATGTTACTAGAAATAATATCTAATGTATACAACTATATTACTACAAACATGTCCAGACTATTTACAAGCGCTTTTTTAAAGTCTACGTGAATAAAAACCTTTTTTATTTTTATTTTATTAGATAATTTCTACGAAAGAACTATTAAAACAAATATAATGACGTCGTTATAATCGGAAATATTCATTGAAAATGGCAAGGAAATAGTTTTGCCTTGACGAATTTTGATTCGTATTAATAGACAGAACCATTGGTAATATGTAGTAAAAATATTAGACTTAAACTAGATAATTAAACATAATCTCTTGACAATAACTTGATACGAGCTAGCTAAATATCATTGCTATAATAAAATAAATGTTATAAATGTTTTCATACCTAAATATCTATGTTACTAGAAATAATAACACTATTTCTGACTATTTACGAGCGCTTTTTTAAAGTCTACGTGAATAAAAACCTTTTTTATTTATTTATTTATTATACCCCCGTGCCTCAGAGAGTACGTAAAGCCGTCGGTCCTGTACATGCCCTCCTCCCCGTCGTGTAGTTAGTCGTCCCATCTGATCATAAGAGTGATGGAATAGAAAGTGCCCATGTGTTTGCGCACACACTTGTGCATTATAATATGTTTCGCGTAGATTGGTAAGTCTACATTGAGGCTGGCCGCCGTGGCCAAAATTCGGTTTGGCATACATTATATTATAGAATAATAATAATACACGGTATATATTATGTGTTACCGGAGTCTAACCCGGTACACCAGAGTATTGAGGTTATAGCGAGACGACTATCACAATCATTACGCCACACGTGTCTTCAATCAAAATATATACTGTCCTTTTCTCTGTAAAGTTAAGCGGATAGACCCACCCTTAAGAAGAAGATGACACCGCTTTGATAAATTACACAAAAGTATGACATCTAGACTGAACGGGGACAACGTTGAGTGAGTTGTATCAAATGAATGGCGACCCGGTTTAAACCGCACTTTTTGCGTCTACGTTTGTTAACTGGTTTGTTGATGTTAATGAATGTTCTGATACAATTCATCCAAATGATTATATTCTTTATTGCACACAGAAAACAATAAAAAGAAATACAATTTATGATAGAAAGACATGTACAGACGCCAGCACATGAAGCTACCCCAATCTGTCAAATTTCCCCAATTGAAAGTGAACTTTACAGTTTTGTGATAAAGTCGAAAATCTATAAAATAAATTAGACAGATTGGGGTAGCTGGATGTGCTGGTAGATGGATAGGAAATATGACTTTATTCTTCTTTTAAAAGAGTCTAGAGATGGACTAGCGCGTATAGACTGAGGAAGGGAGTTCCAAAGACGTACTGCACGGACGGTAAGGGATCCATCATAGCAACTAGAGCTGTGTAAAGGATTACGGAGGAGAAGCGAAATAGCTGATCGACAGGGTTTTCCCCTGGGGACTAAGTATTCAAAGCGTTCATGAAGGTACGTAGGAGAATTAGGATTATGAAGGATAGAGTAAAGTAAAGAGAGAATGTGGGAATCTCGACGCCTACGAATAGGCAGCCACTTCAAGCGTGTTTAATATGATTTATCATCATAAAAGGCATGGGAGCAGTTCTTTTACACAAGAAAAATAATATTGAGCAGCCTATCGCTTGTGGATCGAGGAAACTCCGTCCTGCAGAATCAAAGTATTCTGTCATCGATCGCGAAGCTCTGGCCATCATATCAGCCGAAGACACCCAGTGTTGGACAAAGGTCTCCTCAAAGATCTCCACAATTGCCGGTCTAGCGCTACCCGAATTCAGCGGCTTCCAGCGAGCCTCAGAAGATAATTGGTCCATCTCATAAGGAGCCTGCCCACGCTACGTCTTACGGTTCGTAATCGCCACTCGAGAACCTTTTTGCTCCAGCGAGTCAAAGATCTAACGATATTTTTACACAATTTGTCTATTCTCGAAAACTGGGAAGTCATAATAGTCTGGCCTGGATCAAATCAGCACCCTCTATCACTCTGCCGTTCAGCTAAGAAAACGTTGCAGGACAAATTTACAATTCCCTTCCTAACTAGGAAGTGGAACTTTTCATTTCTAACTGTTCCTTTTTTCTTTCAGATTAAATTCGTTGCGGGATCCAAGACAGTTAAAGCGACTCCCCGGGACATGCCTGAGCCTCACCGCTCAGTGTCATTTCATTGTGTGCCACTGTTGATCGTGGCTTACAGGAGTTGCAGTGGTGGGTAGAGGGAGGGACTAGTCCCGAAAAAAAAATCTCTTCCTAAAAAATCCTTTCCTAACACCTTTACGGAGGAAAAAAAAAATTCTATTCGTTCAAATACATAACTAGAAGTTTTGGCTTTGCATATTTCAATCTCAGATTTTATTAAATTTGTAGATGGCTTGTGGGATTCCAGAGAAAATTCTGTTAGGAAATACTAAAGTGTAACTATTGGATTTTTCTTTTAGAATACGGTTGAAGTACTGAACCGTCTATGTATTAAGGTCTTAATTCGAGAGAAACAGAACCGAGTTATATCTAAAAGGAGATTTTCAAATGACACTATATTTCTAATAGAATTTTCACTTATCAGAGTATTGAAAGTTACTGCACTGTTTTTATAATTGAAACACACCTTTAACATATATCATTCATATATAATATTAAAATCAGAAATAATGGATACTAGTATCAAAATGGCCTAATATAAACATCAGTAATAAAAAAAATAATTAAGTCCAGGAGCCAACGGCATAAAGCTTCCACCCCGTGGGACTTTGGCTTACATTGTAAGCGATTTGTTTATGTTTTATTTAAACACCCGTTACGCAGTAAACGGTGTACATACGTACTTAATAAAGTACGTACGTCCTTTTTCTTCTGGCTATCAACGTAACCTCTTTAACCTACTGTACCAACAAATTGTATTATTGGCATACGCTTTACAGCCAGTAGCTCATAAAACCTCCAATGATTTTAGTTAACTGGAAAAATTACAGGCAAAATAAAATAAAATAAAATTACTGGCTGAAGTTCAAGACACATCACTGGCGACACACAGACTGAAAAAATTAAATTACTGGCTGGAGTTCAAAGACACATCACTGGCAACACACAGACTGAAAAAAACCCAAATACCGCAGTGCCTAGAAACTTTAAGGCGCTGTAGTCATCATCATCATCATCATTACAGCTAAATAAGTCCACTGCTGGACAAGCCTCCCTCAAGAATCATCTTGAGGGGATATGCCATAATCGCCACGCTTGGCAGGCGGGTTGGCGATCGCAGTAAGATGGTCATAGCAATCAGAAGGAAGCTGCTGCCCGTCCTCTGGTAGATATTCCCTCGGGTCGACTTCTACGCCCCCCACGGGATGAGATGGGGTGATGATATTCTGATTCTGATATTTGTCGCCGTCACCACAATTTGGGACAAATAGATATTACATAGCTTCCCGAACGCATTACACATTTACGATTCACCTCTTCCCCGAAGTTGGACCTACCTAGTTGGATGGTCTATCTTAGATAAATATAGTCGTCTACAACTTCAAGCGCAGTCTCCAATCTTCACTTGCGTGGGTGTAACATGTACATTCGACATGATTTTTGTTTTTGTATTCTACTGAGGTTTTCCATGGTTTCAGCAATGACTACTATGTCATCGGCAAATCGAAGTGAATGATGTACTCGCAACTAACATTGATGTTAACGCCGGAAAGGCTCAGTTAGAACCTGGTTAATTGTGATGATTTTAGCTGTTCTATAAAAATAATTTGTGGTATAAAGTAAAAGCTATTCATATATTTAAAGGTTTTCTGGTGGTTTGATGTTTTCTCCTGTTTACACATAATTCAAGTAATAACTACAAATTCTACTGTGACACCAGCTATCAATAAAAACAGTTCAATCAGAAATGTAAGTTTAAATTGAGTCTCAACAGCCGAAATAGAAAATACTAAATCTACAATTATTTACTCAAGAAAAAATTAAAGAAACTGTATATTTAGCTTTATGTTATTGAAGTGAAAACTTCTTTAGCGGCGTTGTGCACTGTTTGAGATGGATAAAAAAAATTTAAACTCGCATCAGAACATGTGACCTGATCGAATTTCCGTAAGACGGAGGGTCTTTTTTTAAATCCACATTGGACGTGTATACACTCACATGACCGCAATTTTTTTTTATCCTAATTATGTTAGATTTTATTACTGCCGACTTCCTAATCAAATTTGGTTCTATTTTTTAAATTTATAGCAATTACTCGTCTTAACGTATAATAAAAAAGTCACACCATCAAATGATAGACTGAAATATAAGGTTAAAACGGCTCATGAGTTCAAGTGGCCTTAGTTGTTTAGAGCTCGTCATTGCCTGGCCCGAGTTGAGCCATAAAAAGCTGAGAGCGGCTAAGAGGCTCTCCACGGCATATTGCGCTCTTTGCTCCCAACAAAAAAATGAAAACCTTCACTCATTATTATAGTTGCCATCTGTATATTATTTGCGTGGAAAATGGTAGAATGCCCTTTGAATTTCTGTTATTTGGGTTTAAATTGTGAACATTTAAATTGTAATAGTCGTGGAATAATATGTCTAGTATTTTGTAACTTTAAACTTTGAAAGAAAGGTAAAGAAAATTAGCATATTTTGAGATAATAAATAATAATAATGGACATTATTAACGGAAACTGGCTATCTGCGCCGAGTATATTATAGTGTACAAGTGGGTTTGAACATAAATCTTACGAATCCCTTAACTTTATACGAAACTAGTCCAATATATTTGATGGTTCATCTTCGAAGTGTTGCCAACGATAAGTTGGTATTTAAATTTTTAGGAAGACAATATGTTATAAATTTAAGGTCTTTGTGTGGAAACACAGGCCTACAAAGTGCACCTTTGTTTCCGCACACAGACCTTCTTCGAAGTGTTGCCAACGATAAATCGGTATTTAAACTTTTAGGAAGACAACACATCATGAATTTAACGTCTGTGTGCGGAAATACAGGTTCACTTTGTTTACCTTAAATTCATGACGAGTTGTCCTCCTAAAAATTTAAATTACCGACTTATCGTTGGCAACACTTCGAAGATATAGGTTGCCATTTTCATAGGCGATTTTCAACAGTCCTTTCAACTTTGTAAGATTTATGTTCAAATACGTCCATTACAAAAAAAAAGAAATCGGGGTTACTTTTCTAAAATCCGTGACAATCAATTTACAAAATTAATATGTAATGTTTATTCCACTAATAAAGCGAGGAAGAATTTTCATCACCCTCCCACGCGCAAAAAAATATGCACATGCAAGGACAATATTATAAACAAGCAACTAATTTGCCCCAGTATGTTACCCAACACATGTTTCAGTCCTCCACGGACCATAATCAAATGATGATGACTCATTGAGTTCTTGAATGTGACATTGAGCATTCAAGCTACTACACTATAGGTTGGTCTAGGGGTTAGTGACCCTGACTACGCTAGAGGTCGTGGGTTTGGTCGCCATCCTGGGCAAATCTTTGTGTCATGTCACAATTATTTGATCTGTGTATGGGTGTGATTCATCTATAATATGTGTGTATTTAGAAATAAGAGTATATAAGTATCTTTATCAGTTGTCTGATTATCATAGTACAGACGCCAGCACATCAAGCTATCCCAATCTGTCAAAATTCCTCAATTGAAAATGAACCTTATGCTTATGTGACAAAGTTGAAAATCTATAAAATAAATTTGACAGATTGGGGTAGCTGGATGTGCTGTCCTCTGTACATACTATATACAGCTCTGCCTAGTTTGGGGTCAGATAGAAGTGTATTTGGTTGGCAGTTTTCATTCATTTTATTTATTATATTAAGGTATGTTTGGGAGGCTTTATTTAATATAGCTCGTAATTGTTTTAATTTCTCACCACAATCTACTGAATTCAACAAATAAAAACAAACTTATGCTATCTTACGTTATGGTCGTTTTGGTTGGTGCCAGTGGCAGGTAGTAAAAACTGTAGTAAGTACAGGTCATCAGGATTCCTCGAACAGGCCGTAAATCAATGGCGAAGTCGATTTAATATTTACGTACCTAGTAAAAATATAATATCGACAAGGTTACTTTGCCATTTCAAAGTCGAAAAATATTTAACAAAACAAATGCGTGCGCAAACTATATCACCTTTCAAAACACTTTAAAAAAAACATTATCTATCACTTTAATCTTTACAGCTCGCGATCTTCCATGTTCCTCAAAAAATTCTTTAGTCTATCTTAGTATATTTTTATACTACTGTTTGCTGTCATTGATCACTTGCACTTGTTCAGCTTTCCTATGTCGGCTACTTTGGTTCGCCTGCGGATATCGACGTTTTTTAATAATAATAATAAGACTTTATTTCCAGACCAAATTAGTGTCCAATAAGTAAGTAACAACTTTCTTATAAACTAGTGTTAGTAATATGTTATGTTTTTGATTCGATCGCGCAGGGATACTCCGAGCGTAGCCCTCTCCATTGCTCTTTAGGTGATCTTGAGTCTTCTGATGAGGCCCAAAATAAGCGACCACGTCTCTATTCCATAAGTCATCACTGGCAACACATGGTCGAGACTTTCGACTTAAGCCACTGCGGTATTTGGGACGCGAAGATTATAGTCCACAAACGCTAAGCATAGTGGCTGGTTATACTCCCCGGACTAACTTCACAAATATGTGATACTTAATAATACGGTGTATCATAGCCCCAAAATAAATACACGATAGAAGTGTTGGAATCTCTATTTTTGTACTTGTTTTCACTGAAATAGGTTCTTGGAAATATAATTAAACATGTTGATGATTTCACACTAGCTACTCAGTAATAAATCTTATGCTTTCCGTTCGTGAAATAATATCTTTATACTTATACATCTATGTATATAGCTGTACCTATATATTTATATATGTATTTATTTTTGTATAATGAAATGAAATAATGAAATTTATTCAGCACTTGGGTATTAACATACACTTGTATTTGTCAAGCACACAATGCAGTATATAAACATAGTCAGATACAGTAACAAAAAAAATGAATTAGAATATTTATTTATAAGCATATATATGTATCTTATTGCTAATACCTATTAGATTAATTTAGATTTATAGCTTTCTTCGCACTTACATCTTCTGCTACATACATCCTTTTAGATTTCCTTTCAATTCTGGTCCATCTGATGATGTTCAATATGCAATTTGCTGGGGTTCAACGGTAGCTATACGGTTCCTCCAGAAAATGACTTTCTGTGCTTATAACCCTATGCCTAAAAGATATAATGAGGCGCTCATAGCTAGATGCTTGTCACCGGTCCGTAAGTGATCGGCGTGGTTAAGCAACCAGGCTTGCGGTCAGTCCATAGATGGTGACCGCAAAGGTGGTTTAATTCCTGAGCGTCTCCGTGCTTCGGAGGGCACGTTAAGCAGTCGGTCCCGGCTACAATCGTTAGACAACAGTCGTTAAGCCATGTCAGAGGCCTACTGGGCGGCTTGAACAACTCTGACACTAGGGTAACTACTGCCCATACGATAAGTAAGTAAGGTTAAGATATAATTGGTATTTCACTGTCAAGAAGTATTTTCAGTTGCAGTCTGGGCAAAAAGTGGGCGGTGTTACGCTTCTGCATTTGAGAGCATGTAAAGATTTCAGTTCTGCACCTGACCTTTTCCTAGTTGTTTAACCAGCCCGCCCCATAGGATTATGGGCCTATAACATGTCCTGTGTAGGTGGCTAGTTTCTGTTGAGACAGGCCGTGGTCAATTTGGCGCAATATTTACTTGCTTACTTTCCTATTAAGTATGGCTCGTTCCATAGCACTTGAGTTATTTGATAAAGATCCAAAAACTTGCCTTTTAACTTAAACCTCGGTCTAAATTGCGTTCGCTGAATCCCAACCAAGAGTAGAGAGTATTGGCTAAAAACTTTGTGGAAAAAATGCAATTTGACTGTTGCTTTAAGAGGTTGCAATGAAGTTTTTGAATCAAAAACGTGGAATGAAACTTGGGAATAGCAATCCCTAAGTGAGTTTTAAAACTCATGTTAAATGTTGTTAATAAATATTAGGAAATATAGGCTCTTAAAAAAATTGGTATCATTAAAATTCATACTGTTATCTTATGAGATGAGAGTGTGACAACGAAATTGAAAGGGAGAGAGAAAAAAACAGATCACATTTAGTGTGCAGAAGATTAAAATACTATCTACTTAAAATAACTTAAAACCGTTGAAATGTTGAGTAGCTTTAACGATAATTTCATATTTTGCACATGTTTTTCTTACTCTTCTTTTGGGATCCCATTCGTTCTAGCAGCGCAAGTTTATCATTAATAATAAGACATGTTGTATGTTTTATTTCTTTTCATTAAGATTTTTTCATTTTAATCAGGATTTATTAAATTCTATAAAATACATACTTTAACCACACATTTTACGATGAATGAAAATTATAAATAAATCTGTATTATGAAGCTATTGACGTGATTGTTGACTGCGTCATGTCAGCTAAAGAACATCCACTGCTGGACAAAAGCCTCCCCAAAGAATGGGATATGCCATAATCGCCACGCTTGGGAGGCCGGTTGCCGATCGCAGTTTGATGGTCATAGTATTAATAAATTTCCACTTCTGACTGCAGCAGTTGTGCAAACTCGGAGGCTATCACAAATACGCATACATTAAGTACAAGACTTCTCAACTTACTACAGACCAACCTCACCATGTCTTCTTTAAGTATCCAGTTTTTCGTAGAGTACTGAACAAATTGTTTGTAGCTAAAGTTACGTATTCCAACTTTTATTTTCTTTTATAAAACTTGAAAGGCATTTGCAGAGATTTTAAGAATAAAATACAAATAGTTTTATTAGGCCGCTACTTCAAACAGGCTTTAATAATCCTGGCCATTTGAAATAAATGTGACTGGCCTATTGTGGTTTGTGACCCCGATTGCATGCGGATAACCCTTTGTGTGATGAACACGATTATTTGTTCTGAGTGCTCTTTAATGCGTAATGTATCTATAATATGTATCTGATTAGAAAAGTATGTATATATATAAAGTATGTTTATTAGTTGTCTGGTTTACATAGTACTGGCTCTGCTTTGTTTGGGATAAAATGGCAGTGTCTTAGTTGTCTCAAGATATGAAAACAATAAAAAAGTTTAATTCATTTGTTCCGTAACCTTTATGCTCCAAGCAGTACATCTAAAGATAGACGCGGTTTTTGAACTATAGTCTCTATGGTGTATGTACATATGTGCCACTTTACGTAGTAAACAACTACGATATTAAGATTTCTGGTAGTGCTTCTGCCTATGAAGCTGGTGGTCCTGGGTTCGAATCCCGGTAAGTGCAAATATTTGTGTGATGAGTACGAATATTTGTATCTGAGTCATGGATGTTTTCTATGTATTTAAGTATTTATCTATCTATATAAGTATGTATATCGTCGCCTGGTACCCATAGTACAAGCTTTGCTTAGTTTGGGGCTAAGATGATCTGTGGGACATTGTCCCTAAATATTATTATTATTATTTCTAAAATCTATCTATACTACAAATAAATAAAATTGGAGTGTCTGTTTGTAATATTGAAATAACCGGTTTTTACTACATAAATATGAATATATATACGGTACATACACCAAAATAACATTTTTTACAATTTTTGTCTGTCTGTCTGTTTGTTCCGGCTAATCTCTGAAACGGCTGGACCGATTTTGACGGGACTTTTATTGGCAGGTAGCTGATGTAATAAGGAGTAACTTAGGCTACTTTTATTTTAGAAAAAGTCATTTATTACATTAAAACAAAATAAACTATTTAACACGTGGACGAAGTCGCGGGCACAGCTAGTACTAAATAAAATTTCCCGTTCGTTCACTTTGTTGGATAATATGAAGAGACATCCAAAAAAAAAATTATTACCTTGGCAACAATCTCCTCAATCCCAAAAAACAATATTGAGGAACAGCCTAACATGACAGCCGTTTAGACTAGGATTACGTCATGTGTAGTAGAAAAACGTAGTCATATTTATAGAACTTTAGAACAGAAACAGAACAGAAACAGAAATCATTTATTTGCTGATAATGTAGGTATACATATAAGTTGGAATATTATTTAAGTGTCCCGATACATTTTACCTTACGGCATGCAAAATATTAGGTTTGAATTATTAAATAGTAATATAGATACAGCTATTACGATCATTATTAGCCTCAGTCGAATTTAATAGGTTGTTACAGATCAGACCACAAAAAAAGAAAAAAAACAAAATAATTAATGAATTACATATAAAACTCTCACAAATTATACAAAGAGAAATCATATAAATGTCGAAATGTATAATGTCAAAAAGCTTAATGTCAAAATATTGCAAAACATTAACAACAATCACAATTATTAATAGTTAAAGAATTTAGATAATATGGTAATGTCAAGATCTGTTATGTCAAATTACAATATACCTAACAACAACCACAAAAAAAAGCGCTAATAAATAAAAATAACAATGTCAATATGGCAATGTCATCTAAAACATTCACAGTTGAAAAGGCAACGTACATTTATCAAAAACATTTTCCTATATAGTTTTGTCATTTAAAAAGTCTTTAACTGTGTAATAACATTTCTCCAGCAATAGTTTTGTTAATTGTTTTTTAAACATTTTTATGGGTAGGTCTTTTAAATTTTCCGGTAATTTATTATATATAAGCGGTCCCATGGAAAGGATGCTATTTTTTAATAAGGCTGTTTTATGACCACCTGTGCGCAATTGGTTTTTATACTGGGACCTCATTGGTGCTGTGCGTTGTCTTATGTCAATCATTGAGGTAAATTGGTGTTTATTTAATTTAACGAATAGGGCCACTTCTAGTATATATAAACAAGGTAATGTCAGAATTTTTAGAGATATAAATACAGGTTGACAACTTTCGGTAAACTTAAGACCTGTCATTGATCTAAGACATCGTTTTTGGGCCCTAAATATTCTTTCCCTCTCACTGCAGTTGCCCCAAAATATGACACCATATCTCAATAATGAAGCAACTAATCCATGATAGGCTATAACTAATGTATTCATGTTTAGTTTATTTGAGAGGTTATAGAGTACATATGAAGATTTACTAAGTTTTTGGCACACATTTTCGGCTTGAGATTTCCATGTCAATTTATCGTCAATCTGCACTCCTAAGAATTTAGTCACTGAAGCTGTATCTACAATTTGGCCATTATATTTAGTAGTTACTTTTTTTGGCTGTAACCTCTGGTGAAAATGTATGACTTTAGTTTTTTGTAAATTTATGACTAGATTATTCCTATTAAGCCAATCTATTATTGTTTTAAGTGTGCTGTTTATTTCATCTTCGTAGTTCGTCTCATTCATACATTCGACTATAGCAGTGCTGTCATCGGCAAATAAAGTCATTGGCTGACAAATTTGACGGGGTAGGTCATTAATATAGAGTAGAAACAGTAATGGACCGAGTACACTACCCTGTGGAACTCCGAACTCTGTTACTCTGCAATTAGATAGGTATTTAAGTTCACGCTTAGTTTTAGTACAGATTCTCGATAGTTCTGTGTACTGTTTTCTACCCGTGAGATATGACTTAATTAAGTTTAGCACGTTTCCTCTTATGCCATAATCGCTAAGTTTATTTAAGAGAGTGTCATGTTTTACATAATCGAATGCCTTTGTCATGTCTGTGAATATTGCACAAATAGGGTTTTTTTTATCCACATTATTCATGATTACTTTCAAGAGATCAAATATTGCCATGTTGATATTTTTATTTTTTCGAAAGCCCTTTTGTTCTTCACAGAGAATGTCATTTTTAGCTATAAAGGTGTAAATAGATTCATAAATGATTTTTTCAAAGATCTTAGAGAATACTGAAATAAGAGCTACAGGTCTATAGTTTGTCCTGTCTTCCTTGTCATTCTTTTTGTGTAATGGTTTTATGATCACAGTCTTTAATTCATCAGGGAATATACCTGAGCTTATACACACATTAATTATATGGCTTAATGGTTTTGCGATAATATCAGAGACAAATTTGACTACAACGGTTGAAATGCCATCGAATCCGAAACTTTTTTTATTTTTTAAGTTTTGTATCACACGTGTAATATCTTGGGGGCCTACCGGCTGCATAAACAATGAATTACGTGTTTTGGTAATTGCAGCTGTATTTCCCGTACAATAGCTGGATATATCATGTATTTGGTCAACAAAAAAGTTATTAAATGATTCAGCAATCTGCCTAGGGTCTTTTATTAGTTTGTTTCCTTCCTTAATTTGCAAAATTGGTTCTTTAATTAAATTATTATTATTATTTATTATTTGCCATGATGATTTTGATTTATTTATTGAGGTATTAATCAAATAATTATTTTGGGCTCTTTGAGTTAGTTTCACAATCTTTTTGAGTTTATGTGCATAGTTTTGAAATGTATTTTTGTTCTCACTTGTAGGTGATTTTCTGTATTTCCATAGCATATTCCGTTGTTTTCTGCTACAAATCCTAATTCCGCGCGATAGCCATTTAATTTTTTTATCAGATTTTACATTTTTTAATTGCATCGGGAAGCATAAGTTATATATTAGACTAAAGAGATCAATAAAATTATTATATGCATCATTAGGGTCATCTGTTTCAAGTACTTCTGAGAATGATAGGCATTGAAGGTGCTTTTTAAACAAAATTAAATTTTCTCTGGATAAGTTACGCTTTTGAATTCGCCAGGAACTAATTGTACATGTTTTGTTTACCGGTATTTTTAAAATTTGAGCGGTATGGTCAGATAAACCGAAGTCGACTACTTCACTCAAACAATTTTGTTTGGAATTGTGAGCAAAGTTATCTAAACACGTGCCGCTTTTTGGTCTAGTTGCTTGATTAATCACTAACTTTAGATTATAATTCAACAGTAAATTTTCAAAGTCTAATGTGAAGTTATTTTTTTTCAGTGTGTTGATGTTGAAGTCACCGCATACTACTATTTTTTTATTTGCTTTGATACACAATTTCTTTAACAAAGTGTCTAGATGGTTAAAAAACATATTAATACAGGACATGTTCGGTGGTCTATATATACAAACAACTATTAATCCTTGCCGACTTAATTCTATTGCACAATACTCAAATACACCCATAATAGATGTGTTAGGTAGCTCTTTACATTCGTATTTGTTTTTAATAAGGATACAAGCTCCTCCTCGCTTCTTACTTCTTGAATAACACGCTGCAAGCTTATAATTTGGAACGTTGATTAAAGATTCCTGTCCTGAGGTTACGAAATGTTCAGTGATGCATAAAACATCTATATCCAAATTTTTTTTTTTTGCGTTTAGCTCTTGGATATGCAACGTCAACATATCAGTTTTATTAAGAAGTCCAGCGATGTTTTGGTGCATGATATTCATGTGCTTATAAAAGAAATAACTGGTCTTGTGTTGTTGTTGATTTATCTTCAGTCACGCTATTTGAGATTGGCGGCGTTTGGTCAATATTGTCGTTTGTGAAATCGTCTTGAGAGCAGAATAATTTGTAGTCTATCAATATGTTAGACATGATTTGTTCAAAAATGTTCCTCCAGCCATTTCTGTTTAATTTTCCGGTACTATTGGAAAACATTTCAAGTGATAGGGTGCGATTACTATCGAAAAAATATGCGTATTGATTGTTTTTTATGTCTAAACATAGTAGGTCATTAAATAAATCTACTTTACAATTGTGAATTAGAGCACCAGTTTTGTACGTCGGAGCGCAGATTATAATGTTTGTGTGGTTGATATTTTTCATCGCGCTCTTGAGGTTGTAAAGTATATTCAAATATTCTCCATTGTTCAGATCATTTTCTCCAATGAAAAACAGGCAGTAATCGCTCATCGTAAATTCTTTTAATTTATATATCAGAGAGTTCAGAAAGCCTGGTGTGGTGACTTGTGGCAGTAGATAATGACAAAAATTAAAATGTCTCGAGAAGGTTTCTTCGATTAGGGGCAGAGTTCCCTTTGTGCAATTGCTGCTTATTACAGATAATCTGTTTTTATGTTTTTGAACATACATCGCTCCTGATGTATTTTCGCAAGCAATATTCCACACTTGAGAAGTTGCTGTTGATTTTTGACTAGTTTGCGTCGATTTGTCGTTAGTCAGATTAGATGTTTGGGTTTCCTTATTAAGCAATTTTATATTTTTGAAAGGAGTGATGTCTCTTCTCTTGGACTCATCACTTGAGATATTCGGAGAAATATTTTGTTGTTTAGAGGTTTTTTTGCGAGCCGATGATGTTGAGACATTTTTCCTATCAGGCGTTAAGCAAATCTTTTTACAGGTTTCGACCGTCTTCAAAGATTTTTGTAGATCCGTTTTTAAACGGAAATTTTCGTTATTTAAGTCATCTATTTCTTGATGAGCACTCATTAATTGCATTGTAAGTGATTTAATTTGTTCGTTCAGGTCGTTAACCATGTCATTGTCGCTATAGTTCTGTAGACTGTCTGGTATGCTTAACATGGTGGTGTCAAGTATGGTTTTATCCTCGTCATTTGTCAGATCAGACAAATTACTTAGAGATCCCGTTCTGTGCGGTTTACGATGTGTGATGTTATTTGATTCCATGTTTTAGTAAATCACCAGTAGCGCCCTTTGTTAGCACTAGCACGTATACATACGACTGTGAACAATTTTATTGGTGTTTAAACATTCACAAAAAGAGGTCTCAGATAGCGGGGCTCGAACTCGGAACCGTCGTCGTGTAGAACGGTTACTGGGGCCAACGCTTGGCGCATCGAGCCAATTGGCTGATGACTGTCCGGTTCAAATTACGCTATAGATACTGTAGTGTCACAAAGTCGTTGACAGGTTTGGAATTCAAATGTTTTTAACTAGTCCAAAGGTCATTTCTTTGTTTGAATTGTACGCTTTTGATTCACTTGTTTGTTAATTTTTATCGCTTCTTTAACACTTTGAGCGCATATAATCTTGAGTTTTTTGTTGTATTAGGTGTATTACACGTTGAACACTGCTTTTTAGTTTGTAACACTTACTGTTTATGGAAGATAAATAGGTACTTTATATTGTTGTTCACAGCTGTATTTAAGTTTTTATAACACTTCCACATATACACAACACTGTTCAGTTTGATATAGTACTAGTTTTATGTCAGTTTAATTAGTTTTACTATTTTTAGATATTTAATAACACGGAGCAAACACTTGTCGAGGCGTTCGCGGTCGCGGTCGCCCTGCCTTGGTGACCTGAATCGACAGCATCAATCAGAAACTCTGTAAAAGGAACCAAGTTTGTACTCGTGGATCGATTCAAGACAAATCCGTGTTGATATTCGCTTAGGTATAATCTTAGGTGTTTTTGAAAATGCGGACAAATTAGTGATTCAAAGACTTTGGCGAGGGACGACAAAACTGAAATGGGCCTGTAATTTTTTACGAATTCCTTATCATCAGATTTAAAAACAGGAACAACCTTGGCCACCTTCCATTTAGATGGAAATATTGTTGTTATAAACCAGTTAGGCTTAAATCTAAAATTAAAATGTGGTAACGCCCTTAACTCTAGCGAACGATGCAAATGATGGTCAATTGCTTATAATAAATTTATCGAATCAACTGTTAGACATCTGGTAAATGAACATGTTAGAGATGCTTCTTGTAAAAAGGGGAAAATTTAGACATATTTATCGGTTCTCTGAATTCTGATAGGATCATTTAAATGTACCAGAAAGTATTACTATATTCTCATAGATTATTTTCGAAGCCAAATGAACGTTATATATTTTATGAGGACTTTTGACGAGCCGGGTGGTGTGGTTGGTAGATGCTTAACTTTAACCCCGCCGGTCGTGGGTTCGATTCCCACCCAGGACAGATATTTGTGTGCATGAACATGTCTGTTTGTTCGGTGTCTGTGTGTATAACAAAAGAGTATATGTAATATATCAGTTACTTGACAGTCATTGTAGCCTAGTTGGTAGTGCTCCTACCTGCGAAGCTGGTGGTCCTGGGTTCGAATCCCGGTAAGTGCAAAAATTTGTGTGATGAGCACGAATATTTGTTTCTGAGTCATGGATGTTTTCTATGTATTTAAGTATTTATCTATCTATATAAGTATGTATATCGTCGCCTGGTACCCATTGTACAAGCTTTGCTTAGTTTGGGGCTAGGATGATCTGTGTGACATTGTCCCTAGATATTATTATTATTATTAGTTATCTGGTTTCCATAGTACAAGCTTTGCCCTAGTTTGAGATCAGATGGCGTTGTGTGAATAGTGTCCTAGGATATTATTATGATTATAAATATTAGTGTATAATTTGACATGATACTTGTACCTTGGAAAATGATGGTGCTTTGCATAATAATTAATAATTATTGGTCAGGGAGCCATTAAATGTTAAATTCTATGAGTTATAAATATATATCATCGGTATCACATTGAATGGACATAATTACATTCCAATGAAATATTTAGAAAATAATTTGATATGCTATGAGATGCACACAATGACTACTAATTTTCGCTACACGTTATACACGGAACATTTACGAGACAAAGAATTTGTCTTATATCTCTGGCGCAATATCATGGACTGCAATATGCAACGTAAGACGAGCACATTGTTTCTGGTTCTCATGAGTTCAGCTTTCCGCCATGTTGAATTATTAATATCAGTGTTTGGTTAGTTGGCATATTTTGAGCTTCAAACAGTTCCTTTTCTCTTATTTTATGAAACATAGACATACGGTTTGCGGTATTGAAAAATGGTTTGAACAAAGCCATTGGATATGTAACTACTTATTTAATGCCTTTTCCCTAGTGTTTTTTAAAAGAGTTTATTCTTATAAAAATCGTATGTGTTTTTGGCATTATAGCCCTCATACACACATAGTACGATACGCTCCATTGTTACATTTCTGAAATGAGTCTAATTCCATTAATTCATGATTGAATTTGGTAATAGATTGTTGGCTACTCAAATATTAGTTAATTTAAGTGAGTCTAGTAGTTATTTAATAACGATACAATAATATAGAGTGCACCAGTAATTTTACAAGCTCACATAGGTTAATTATATATGGTGTCTCTCTATTCCACGCTCTACTCTACGAGACATCGAACAACGACCTAACGTGCTCTCCTAGACAACTAAGGAGGGTAGCACTCTTAACTTCCTATCTTAGAGTATTTGCTGATATTTTTAACGTTAAATGAGTTTATCCAAATACGAAGGAAATATTCTTTCGAATGTATGCGCAAACACAGGTCCAGAGTCCGACTCACAATCCGATGGAACGGCTGTCCAACACGAATGGACGAGATCAGGGGTTAGACAGACAACTTTACGTGCTCTTCTACGCCGGGCGTATTGCACCATCAACTTCCAGAATAAGGGCTACTAGGGGATCTTTAACGCGCCAAAAAAACTTTTTTTTTTTTTATTATACCTGGGACCACATTGCTTCTTTTTTAGGGGCTACTGAAGCGCTCATAGACAGCTGATCACAACATAAATGATCGGAGAAGTTAAGTGTGTAGGAACACAATCAGTGCTAATGGGGGACCGCTAAAGTATTTTAGGTTTTGAGCGTCTTCGTGCTTCGTAAAACCATAGTCGTAGACTATGGTTTTACGACTAGCCAAGTCAGACGCCTCCTGGGCGGCTGAAATAGCTAAAACTAGGGAAACCTGTGATACAGTTAAGTAAAATGCTACCGCTAGAGAAACGAGCATAAAGAAAAGAGTATCTTAATAGCTTATCTTGGGTACTATCTACGTATTTAACTATAAATATGCTGGCTAAGGGAGTCATTAAAACTATAACTTCAACCAAAGAACCTCTTGAAACTTTTTGGGACAAGATAGATAGTTGCATAACATTTTTAAATGTACGTCAACTATAAAAACTAGATAACGAATTTCTAACAACATAAGTGGTAAACTTTCTACAAAATTTTATGATATTACAGTTAGAAAGGTTAACTCGGAGTAATTTTTGGTAAAATATTTTTTTAGATCAATTAACTCAAGAAACCAACGTACAAAGCGGTCACCGCAGCCTATGGACGCTTGTAGCAACTAACAAGCTTTAGAATAAATCTGCTGTGCTGTTTCCTCTGTTCTACGTCATGTTCTTCTTTAAACGAGATATTATAGATGAATTACGACCAGACCCAGAACAAATTATGCTCATCACACAAAGATTTGTCCTGGCTGGGGATAGAACCTATGACCTCTGACTTCGCAGCCATGGTCGTGCACAAGGCACTAGACTAGCCAGCCCATAATATTATTCAAATTCCAATTTGTCATCTTGGCTCCATCGCGACAACGATAATTCTGCCAATGTAAAAAGTTAGGAAAACACAATGTGAAAAATATTTATGTTTAAAAGGCGAATATAGACACGTTTATTAACGAAAACTTAATATATGTCAATAATTATAACTAACTAACTTGGCTACACAATGACATCACAGTATAATGATATTACTATAATAATGATACTACTTGCATTGTTGGTAAAATATTATATATTGTTTATCGTTTCAGAAATACTAACGTTACTTCCATGCACCCTAATATTATTAGTCAATAAATAACGAAGCTTTATTTCTGGAACGGCTACACTAAGCCGAAAGCTGCGTCGGCGTAAAGGGACAAATAAATTGTCGTCTTAATAATTATTCCTTTGCTCTGTCTGCTGTGAAAATAGAGGATAAAAAGTGTAAGACAATGCAGTCCTGAGGAATTTGAGGGTTTGAAAAGAACAAGACTGGAGAGAAATTGAAATTTTGGGAGTGTGTTTATTACTGTTTAACGCAAAAACAACCTAACGGATTTTGATGAAACTTTGTAGTAATATAGCTTATATATCCGAATAACACATAGGATATAATTAACAAAATTTAAAGCGGGCAAAACCGCGGGACATAGCTATTATACTATAAACTTAAATTCACATTACAGGTAAGCAGTAATGTGCCAACATTACTCTTTGAAAACGCAGAAACAGTATGAAAAATAATATAAGTTATATTACTGCAAAGTTTCATCAGAATCCGTACGGTGGTATTTGCGTGAAAGAGTAACAAACATCCATACACACAATTTTTTTTTAATTTTTTTTTTCAATTATACTATTATTCTGATTTAAAATTAAGACTTTACGTCTAATAATGACTTTAAAATGGAAATCCGTTGTCTCTGCCTACCCCTCTGGGAAACAGGCGTGAGTCTATGTATGTTTTTTTTTTCCTGAAAATTATTATTGTCAACTAGTTTTGCGCCCCAGGCCTAGCTTTCATTAACTTGCTTAAACAATACAGTTGGATGATGATGCCCTGTATATAACCCTGACAGCATGTGTGCAAAATTTCATTATATTCGCTTGATTACTTTAGGCAAGAAAGTGTAACAAACAAACCCAACATTATATTAATTATATATCAATAAAAAATGGTATTAAGCTCAAAATGTATTAAATATTCGTCAGTAAAAATTGTACATGTGGCGCAGGGATTAAGGTATGTAAACGCATACGCTTTTACTCACGTAGGACAAAGTACAGGGAAAAAAGAACTGTCCTTAGCTGGCCTTCTGTCATCCTTTATGGGCTGAAGAGGATGAAATGTAATACGTTTAGATTATTTGTACACTATAGACTATTAAGAGCCGGCCTGCTAACGATACACAACACGTGAACAGAATGTTCTAGAATACACATAAAAGCGGTGCATGCAGAACGCGTGTGCCTGAATGTAACGGTGTAAGCGCAGAGAGAATGAATGAGGAAGCGCGAGCGGCGCATGGCGCCTGGTCCGAATATCACCAAACCTCTCTTAATCCAAGTCGCGCGGTACGGCACGTACAAGGTAGATTATCGTTAGTACTTCGGTACCCTCGTGTTTACATTCCGGACAACTGCCTGAGTGACATTTATTACATAAACACAGTATTCCTGAATCTGGGTGCTTTATAGTGGTGGATCCTTTATGTCTTTAAATTGCATGTTCCACGATATAGGTGTTGGCTTATTATTTCGCAGCGAAGGCGTTGTCTGATTAAAACGAGAAAATAGCAACTCATAATTATGGACGAATAAAATAGCTCCAACATTTATAAACCACAAGGAAATAGAAATATAATAAATACCAGGAATAGATGATTTAGCACCAAAAATACAGCCGTAATACAATGATTAATAAATAAAGATAAGTCAATCAGGCTTTACAAGCCAAAAGGAAATGTTTACGACGCTATTCCATTAACACAAATGGGCAAATTGACTAAGAAAATAATCCGAATGTAGAGGATAAAATTTCTTATATTGCAATAAGGAAAATATTCGTATTGTGCGCTATAATATTGGATTGTTATGTAAGTTATTCCATCAAATATACAGGCTGGCCGAGGAGTTGACGTTCAAACGCAAAATTTAGATACTTTATGATGAGGAGTATCACCCCCATGTATGTTCTACGATTTTGCGTAGTTTTTGAAATAGAATATTTTTAATGATTTTTTTCGTTAATTTCAGATAACATCAGTTTTGAATTTTTTTCTCGTTCTGTTGCATATTTCTGGTTCAGTTTTTTTTCGTGATAACTAATTAGTATGGTTTATTTAGATAAACCAGAAATAACGGAAAAAAATTTACGGTGACTAATCATTGCAGAACTGACTTAGAATTTATTCAAAGGTTCAACTCAAATAAAAGCTCAAATAGTCATTTATTCCGTTAAAATATTACATTTATGTGGAATCGTCAATTTTTTTCTAAATTAGGGTATGAGCTCAGGACTCATAAATTTTCAAAGTATCAAAAAAATATTTAAATGGGGAAATAATGGTTTCAAAGTAGTTTCTATACTCCTCATCATAAAGTATCAAAATTTTGCGTTTGAACGTCAACTCCTCGACCACCCTGTATTCTTTGCGTTCCCTCATTACTACCTTTCTGATTGTAGAGAGTAAACCTATGGAGCAGGGAATGTTACCTCGTCTAATATTACCTAACTTACATTCGGAAATCTAGATAATGGGAGTGCTCACTATTCCAGAAATAATCTAGAAATTACTCGTTTCTTTGCGGAAATCGGAAATGTATCTGTGTTAAAATATCATCATCATCATATCAGCCGAAAGACGTCCACTGCTGGACAAAGGCCTCCCCCAAATATCTCCACAATTGCCGGTCTTGCGCTATTCGCATCCAGCAGTTTCCAGCGACCCGCACAAGATCATCGGTCCATCTTGTAGGGGGCCTGCCCACGCTGCGTCTTCCGATGTTAAAATATAATTTAATACAATTAACACAACAAAAAATAAATATGAGCATCGCACTTAAATCACTTCACTTGCTTACGATTAAGGTGTTTAGATTCTATCGTTATGAAAGCTACGTTTTTTTTCCATTCGTGTTTTCCCAGGAATTTATATTAGAGTGATATTCCACACTCGCCACGCTTGTTTATTGACGATTGCAGTATGATAGTATTAAAATATTTTTAAATTATATTTAAGAATATTTGATAATACTCTACTGAAATGTATATACATAGACGCACGCCTGTTTTCCAGATGAGTAGGCAGAAATAACGGATTTCCACGATCTTCGCTGACCTATTTTGCCTCGTTTACTGTCATTATGCTCTTCATACATGCTCGCCGGTTTAATGTAATTCCAACCTGCCCTTTCTTAAGAACATCTTCGATTTGATCAAAGAATGTTCTTTGAGGTCTTCCCCTTCCGGTTGTACCATTTACCCAGGCCAAGTATACTTCTTTCGTCAATCTTCTGAAATGTGATTGCAAATATGCTCATATTTATTTTTTGAACATCATTTATCATCATCATGTCAGCCAAAGTACGTAAACTGCTGGACAAAAGCCTCCCCAAAAGAATAGGGGATATGCCATAATCGCCAAGCTTAACAGACAGGTTTGCTGCGAACGCAGTTTGATGGTCATAGTTCACAGAAAAACACTGCCTCGGACAATTTCTACGCCCGCCACGGGATGTGACAGGGTGATGATATTCTATATGCATCACTACACAGCAGGCAAGTTATTCAAACAACACCTTATATTTCCTCCAATAATCGATAGCATCGTTATCTGATGCATTCAAGCTTATAAAGTAATTGGCTGACGCGGAATATCTTCACTTCTCACTTTAACAACCTTTGAATGTATATTGGAGGTAAAAAACTAGCTCTTCAATAAGTCATCATAATAATGGCTAGAGAGTATCAAAATTATCTTTAATATTTTTCCTTTTAAAATACATCGCCCGCTCTAGAGAATTGAATCCCTGTCTCGTAGTGTACTTTACAAACATATAAATGACGGACACAAAAGACATCCAGACTTAGAACCACTATTTATTGGTCACACAAATAGTTGTTCGCCGTAGATCGAGATACAAAACGGCGAGGCCACTGTCTGAACTACTGCGCCACACATTCAAGATTGATTGCTAAATGCATCTTAGTGTAATAAGTTATTAAAATCTACAATAAATATACAATAATATGGCGAAGGAGGCGATGGCTGGCCTACACGTCACACTCGTGAACGGGTGCTGCTTGCAGTAACTGGTCGAGCTGCTGTTGGGGTACTCATATTTTTTTCGCCTCTGGTAGACTTCGTGTGACTTGTTAATTTTGTAAATGTACGCGGATGCACCCATCGAAAATGAATGGTATTGTTTATTTATTTTATTATGATTAATTCACAACGGTTCTGTGCGTGCATTAGCCTACATAACAACCAATACATACAATACACTGAAAGCAAAAGAAGACGAATAAAGCAAGTCCAGAGTTTCTTTGTGGCTTTCTTCTCCGGGTCGTCCACCTAGGTAGCTAGAGAAAGCCGCAGGATAGCTAGGGTAGGTTCCTCAGCGGCGAGGATCGCTTTGGGCCATTAACGCGTGATCGGTGATCCCGTGCATGTGATCACACCCTCATTTGGAATTTCGTGTTTTTGCTTTAATCTTCCATTCTTTAATTTTAATATAGTAGTTCTACTATATTAAAATTAAAGAATTTCAAAATAATAGACTAGTAACTTGTTATTTAAGGATTTTAGAAAATATATGCGATAAAACATACCGAACGGACGGACTAATAATTTATTTTTTGTAAGTTTTATACTATCCGCTTTGTTTATGTACTGCATTGCTAGCTTGACAAGTACAAGTGTATGTTAATGTTAATACCCAAGTGCTGAATAAATTTCATTTCATTTACATTCCTTGAGATGTAACAACTACAGATATCGACAGCCTTTAAATATAACAAGAAAATGGTTTATAGACATAGTAGAAGATTTAAAAAATAAACTAACTGTAAAAGATATTAAGTAACCCCAGATTATGTTAAAATTTTGTTTAAGTTAAACTCAGAGCTATATTCTAACTTGAGACCTAATTAAAGGTAGCTATGCTCGGAGTATACCTGCGCGATCGAATCAGAAATGTCCAAATCAGCAGTCGAACTACGGTAACCGACATAGTCTGAATCATTGCCAAACTGAAGCGGCAATGGGCGGTGCACATAGGTCGTAGAACTGACGGCTGCTGGGGCTGAAAGGTTCTCGAGTGGCGACGACGAACCGGACGACGCAGTGTGGTGTCCACCTTGTGGGGTGAACCGACGATCTTAAAAGGATCTTACAAGCCCTTTGTCCAGCTGTGGATGTCTTTTGGCTGATATGATGAAATATACCACCATTGGACGTGTATTTATAATATATACAAAACAAATAGTGATAGTAGAGGGATATCCAATCCAAACTTGATCAAAATTCATATTGTACGTTTGGACACAATTTCTGTACAGCCGATCCAGATGTTCTAGCTTTAATACATCTCCTGGACGCCAATTCTATTTGCATTTTCCAATTGCTCTTCGATATCATCAGACTGACATACAGGATGGTTGATGTACAGTGATGGGCTTATTTTCTGCCCTTATCTTTTCCTGTATCTATCGGCTCCTTTTGCGGCTAGCTTTTATCGTAAGCCAATTTGACCGCATTGCTTTCAAAAGTAACAAAAAATATGTGTGCAAAATATGTACGTAATTAGAAATTAATAAGTATATTTCTCAGTTGTCCGGCTGTCATAGAACAGGCTCTGCTTACTTTGGGATCAGATGGCAGTGTGTTTATTGTCTCAAGATATTTATCGATTATGTATCGCAATTTGTAGTCAATCGGCTCTCACTTACATGTAACCGAACATAATAAAAATTGTAGATCTAATATGGATCAGGCATGATTTTCACCTATTTATAAAGCCAAACAGTAAAAACAGTTGAATGGCGGAATTACTTAAGTAAATAAAACTAAACCAGGCTAATTGGAAGATCCTAACATTAACTATGATGGATTGTTGAGAAGAGGAAATATATTCCATCCTGTCTTTTTGTGGCGATCCAGAAATAAAGTACAGACGCCAGCACATCCAGCTACTCAAATCTGTCAAATTTATTTTATAGATTTTCAACTTTATCACTTAAGCATAAGGTTAACTTTCAATTGGGGACATTTTGACAGTTTCGGGTAGTTTGATGTGCTGGCGTCTGTACATAATTATTATTTTTACTTTTATTTGTTCCGCATGCCTAGAAAGCTACGTCCACTTTTATTATAATTTCCCTGAGGAATCACTCCACTTTTTATGAAAGACATCAACCAGACTAAATACCATCCCGTGCCATACTTTACTTGACAAGCTCTCACTAATAGTAGCTCAAAAGGCTTTCAACATTACCGGTGTACACGTACTGCAACTGAGAATATCAATCGGCTTATTTTAAGCCCTTCGTGCACGGCACGTTGTCGTTGTCACTGATTCGTTTAAAAAGCTTTTAATGGGTCAGAGTAAACTTTTTTTGTATTTTATATATATGTTGTCCCCTTTGATTCAACCAGCCAGCTACAAATTTGTTTGATTAAAATACAATTGAAAAGTTCACGTAAAAATATATAAAGGGAAAACCAAAACAAAGCATTTGTCTAAAATATCGCATTTAACTATGAGGTCACTGTTACTGGTCAAACCCAGTAACTTCCCCGATGGCAGGGAGATGAACTTAAGCTAATTACACACCACAACTTACCAGCTACTACGATCACACTTAGTTTACAATAGGGGTCGTATAATGCGTCAATAAACATACCTAGTATAATTGGCCAGTTAATATATATATTTATTAAGTAATCACGACACTTCCAAATTAGCCGTCAGCTATTCACGGACATACGTGAATTGGATTTCTTGCCGTTAATAGCTGCCGGCTTATTTGCCGACCTAGTTCAAAGAATAGTCACAATCGAATTGTCCGTATAAATAATATGGCCTCGATACACAAATTACTCGCCACGAGAACACTAATTACTTTTCCAAACTAGTTGCTTGGTAGGAACGCGACCCACGCGTGCCTACCTAGCAACACGATGAAAAAAAGAAAATGAAATGTCACTGTAAATGTCAAAATCCCGCACGTCACCAATACGATGCGTTCCATTTTCCCATCGGTACGGAACAGCAGCCATTTACATTATAGCTTAATCTCCTTATTTGTATCCATTGCTTTTATTTCTTACAAAAAGTTCACTACTTCTTCTGTTTCTCACCATTTCACCTCCGCTAAAAGAGCAAACTTAATAAAATATATTATTATAATTTAATTTTATATTTTTATTTCTTATACACTTACAAAGTTTTGGGGGTAGGCTGTTGATAATACGCGTGATAAGGTTGTTGTTTGTTGCTGCATGGAGGAAGAACCAAACTGCGTACTCAGATTTGAATTTGGCCATCGTTATGTACCAGTTTAGAGACTCAATAGAAATGAATTCTTAATTCACAGCTGACGTACGTTACAAACTTGAGGCATTAAAATCGGATGCACGACGTGTATCCATTAGACGCTCTAGGGTTTAATTCGCTATGTGCAGAAACTATATGGTAGTAGCTAGAAACTTCATAATTATCAAGTATATATATGTAGTAAATCAGTTATATGGTTTCCATAGTACTATCTCATCTTCATGGGCGAGTCGGACTCGCACTCGGCCGGTTTTTTTATTTAAACATCAGTACAGTGGAAATGTTCACAGGCGGACTTAATGTCAAAGGCATTTTCTATTAGTCACCCTTGGGATAGTGCAGAGAGATCATGGCATGGCAATTATCTTTTGGCATATATTTTATTTCCCTAATAATTAAATGCAAGCAAGCAAGCGTGCGTCGCGTTGGATGCCGGCATCGCAGGACCGGCTGTTGTGGAGATCCTTGGGAGAGGCCTTTGTCCAGCAGTGGACGTCTTCCGGATGATATGATGATGATGATGAAGCAAGCGTGCACCATGCAAGCAAGCATGCAGCATGCAAGCAAGCATGCAAGCAAGCATCCCAAAATCCATCTGATCCCAAAATAAGCTCTGCTTATTTTGGGATCAGATGGCCGTGTGTGAATAATGGGCGAAGATATTATTATTGTTATAGGGAAACACCGCCTGATTGATCGTGGGAAATGTAGTAAGAAGCTAAAAAAACTTGTTTACACATGAAGTATAATTAAAAGACTTTTGATTTAATGATACATTTATGATTATGAAAAAGGAATACGGTAAGTTTGCATCTGCACATTAAAAATAAATTTTAGAAATCTTTTCTTTAATTATGGTTAACTACTTCCTCCCCTTAAATTGAATTATGTCACACAATAAATTTGTAATGATTTCAGTGAAAGATAAAGAATAAATGACCTTTCAATATAGCACAGTTTTATAAAATCTTCAGCCAATGCTTTACCAATAAATATAATTATTTCGTCAGATTTTCAGTGACCAAGGCTAACAGAAGAGACTTTTATACGTCTTACAAAGGCACAGAATAAGCATTAGTACAGACGCCAGCACATCGAGCTACCCTAATCTGTCAAATTGACCCAACTGAAAGTGAACCTTATGCTTATGTGATAAAGTTGAAAATCTATAAAAGAAATTTGACAGATTGGGGTAGCTGTATGTGCTGGCGTCTGTACATAAGCCGGAGGCACTTAGGGTTAGCACTTTGTAGACTTATTTTAAAACTTTACGATTATAAAAGAAATATTGCTGAAATCATTTTGAATAACAAATTTTGCAAATAATCCCTTTATACCATTTATATTAAGGTAGTTAGGCTTGTTTATCATGGCAAGGTCAAGGTAAACAAAATCGATGAGAATCAAATTAATCAAAGCTGCCACCGCGGCGGCCTGATGAGACCGCGCGATAAGATTACTGGCGAGAAATGTAAACAGTTGTTATACTGATTATATTTTCATTCGGAGCTTCTCCTTAACCTACTTTAAATATTCTATAATCTGTAATATGATAGTCAAATATTATCCCATTTAATTGATCCTCTCAAACTCCAGAGAACTGTAGTTTGAGAGAAAATAATAAACATAATGCCCTTAAGATTAATTTACAATACAAAAGATTTACAATTGAAATGTCGTCAAATGTAAATCCCATAAGAACTTATGTTCTTCGTTTAAAAAAATTAGGAGTATCAAAGTAATAAAAAGTTTTGTAAAGCGGGTAGAAAATCTCGTTAGTATTTTAGTATAGTCCTATACGACTCTGTTAAAATACTCACTTATATATTGACTGGAATATTTAAAAAAATATCAAATTCATGATACCGTTTTGAAATCATAATAGAGATCTTTTTAAGAAGTTTTCGAGACGCTTCATTCTATACCGTGACATCGAGGTAGCAGATATCTGCACAGTCAAAACCAGGAAGAAGAAGAGACAGTTTTGGAGGAGGTTGGAACTAAAATTTATAAAGTGATTCCATGAGTCTCAGGTCATATGCAAGAGCGCTTAGGATACGGCCACGCTCTTGCACATAAAATTAAATAAAGACATTTAACTAAGTAGATTCCCGGATATCTAATTAATAATAATGTACTACCTAATTAATAATAATAATGCACACGGTGAAAAAGCGGGTAACCTAGAAGGAATAAATACCAGAGAAAAGCAAGCGGGTAGCAAAGTTTCGTTGAGTATCGTACTGCATGACTATGGTACTGCGATCGCCATCCCCTCAATAATGAGATCTTTGGGGTAGGCTTTTGTCCACCGGTGGACGTCTTTCAGCTGATGTGACTGATGATTGAATCTAATTAAATTCTGTATCGTTTGTAAAAAAAAAATATAAACTAGGTACTCGTAGAATATAAATACCACGTAAAAAACAGCACCAGTCTGTATACAAAGTGTAACGCAAATAGTTAACGGAATTTAAGGAGCTTATTAGCCTGAACAACGTGTAACATCAGCTTGTTACATGCACAAAAATATTTAACCATATAAAAATATGTATCAGAGGTTTACACATTGTAACACACTAAATGAACAAAATATTTAACCCTAAACATTTATTAATCAAAATAAAAAAAGTGTTTTTTTTTCCAATTCAAATATATTAATATATTGTTTTTAGCGCCAAACTTCACCAACAATAGTGTATCTAGCGTTCGGCGACCGCTCCCGCGGCAAGTTCGCTTCGCTCGCTCGCCTTAGCGCGCTAGATGGCCACAGTTCTAACCTAACCTACCCCAGATTATTTCCTTCGGGCATTTGGACATCGGTATTTTATGTTTTGGATTATGATATGTATCCGTATTTATTGTATTCTATTTTTGGTTTAGTAATTTAAGGATAATTTAAAATGTGATAACTTAAACATGCGAAATTTTGAAATCTGAGTAGATGTACTGGATTAAAGTATTATGAATAATAAGGGAATTCGTATTCGGGTATTTTGGGCTTATGCATTTTAAGTAAAGGCATTATGTTTTCTGACATTACAATATGTAACCCTCAGATGACGCTTTTATCGCAGGGACCAAAAATCTATATATTTTAAACAATATGTTGAATTTCATGGATAGATTACACTCTTTGAATTTGCTCCATTATTTTTGAAATACCTTGTATACTCAATAAACCAAGCATAATATACCAGTGAAAATATTCATATTTTTTATTAAACTATGCAGGTATAACGCAATCCACATTTTGTTTTAAGCCCATTCATATTTTATAGTTCAAACGACGCAGCTTAATATCGCATATATTTTATTTAGGTACCTTTTTATGTGTACAACCCCAATACTTATAAATAATGCAATTTTATTTATTAAACAATGAGTATAATGACGGTGAATATTTTCATACAATAACCTCGACCGCATGCTAAAATATATATTCAATTCATCAGTTCAAATTACACTAAAATAATATTAATTATGAACATGAATTATTGTTTTGTTACTTGTAGTAATAAAATTACCATGTTAAATTCAGATTTTTATCAGTATTTAAACAATAAATACAATTGAATTACTTTTTCTATATTTTATTCCAGATATAAAGATTGGGAGGTCTCTTTCTTTTTGTTTGGAGTTTAAACCCTATAATATTAATATTATAGGGTTGGAGGATGGACCGATGATCTTGTGCGGGTCGCTGGAAACTGCTGGATGCGAATAGCGCAAGACCGGTAATTGTGGAGATCTTTGGGGGAGGCCTTTGTCCAGCAGTGGACGTCTTTCGGCTGATATGATGATGATTTTTTTTGAAGACAACGCGCGCACAACGGATCTTAATCCCTGTGTCGCGGGGTACTTTACAAACATAGAATTGACGGATACAAAGTACATCCAGACTCAGAACAACTATTTATGGGTCCTGCGCGGGATTCGAACCCGGGACACGAAGCGGCGAGGCGACTGTCTTAGCCGCTGTGCCACACGTGCAGTCAAAATATTAATATCCTGGGACATGATACACACGGCCATCTGATCCCAAACTAAGCAGAACTGGTACTATGGAAAGCTGATAACTGATATACTACGTATACTACTTTTCTTTTGTAATATAGATAATTACACCCAGACTCAGGACAAACAGAGATGTTCATGCACACAAATATGTGTCCTGGGTAGGAATCGAACCCACGACCTGCGGCAACTATTGGTATAAATAAGCTGTGTAAGTAGCACGACAAATAAAAGGAAAAGATATATTAAAGGGTAACCTACCAGACAGCAAAACATTACTCTGTTAGATACCTTTTTCCCTTTCAATGCTGAAGGCTAAAGTTGAGAATAACAATTTTTCAAAGAATAAAAACGAGGAAAATATTTCTTTCGCCTGAGTTGCCAAATTGTACATAGAAATTCGTAAAATATCTGGTTACTTCTGTACACTTCTACAAAATACAGAACAATGGGGGAAAATTAAAAGAACTCAAACGCCTTTAAACAGTACTTCTTAAACAAACGTCTTTAATCCTAATAAATATCTCCCTATTTTGCTTGTTGTGATCTCTATAGGACACTATATACTCTAAGAACACCAAAAAACACCAATCACGTATTTTATTTCATAATTATAGTCTAGTTTTCACAATACCTTCTTTAGCACTTCACTTTTGTTACTCTTGACAATCATCACTCAAACATTAAATTATATCTACTTTTTTTATTTGTGCGGGTCGCTGGAAACTGCTGGATGCGAATAGCGCAAGACCGGCAATTGTGGAGATCTCTGGGGGAAGACTTTGTCCAGCAGTAGACATCTTTCGGCTGATATGATGATGATGATATTTTAACACTACATTTCCGATTTCCGCAAAGAAACGAGTAATTTCGAGATTATTTCGGGAATAGAGAGCACTCCCATTATCTAGATTTCCTAATGTAAGTTAGGTAATATTAGACGAGGTAACATTACCTGCTCCATAGGTTTACTCTCTGCAATCAGAAAGGTAGTAATGAGGGAACGCAAAGAATACAGGGTGGTCGAGGAGTTGACGTTCAAACGCAAAATTTTGATACTTTATGATGAGGAGTATAGAAACTACTTTGAAACCATTATCTCCCCATTTTAATTTATTTTTGATACTTTGAAAATTTATGAGTTCTGAGCTCAAACCCTAATTTTGAGAAAAATTGACAACTCCACACAAATGTAATATTTGAGTTTTTTTTGAGTTTAGAGTTTTCGAACTTTCGAATAAATTGTAAGTCAGTTCTGCAATGATTAAATAAACTATACTAATTAGTTATCACAAAAAATCTATGTCTATCTATGTACAGCTATTTTACAAGAACGACCAGAGTTATCTATCTTCGCTAAAGAGGTTTTATTTTATAGGAGGGCAAGTAATATCATTACAATATTTATTTAGCCGTGTGGTTTCCAGTCTAGAATGAATAACAGGGCCACCAAATACCATCCCGTGGGTGCCGTAAAAGGCGACTTAGGGATGCACTAGGCAGTCGGGCAGCAGCATCATCTGTGTGCTAGCTACCACCTAACTGCAGTCACCAAATTGCATGCCAGCGCAATGACTAAGGCATACCTCTCCAAATGGCAACGTTAAAGAAACCTTCGAGGAAAGCCTATGACCAGCAGTGGACGATATCGGGCCGAAGATGATGGTATACCTATGGTGTTTATTTAATCGTGTAAAAGTCTGAAACCATGTCATCTACTACAGATATAGAAAAAAGAAATTTATTTGATACTACAAGGATTAAATTAATCAATTATTATCTAAAGATTGTATGGTATTTATTAAATTATAATACGGTACATCATAATATACATTATAGTTAAACAGAAATATAGTACATTTCGGGAGTCATAATCTAATACGTATGTATACCAATTATAGGTAGAAATATCATTACATGCAGTGATTTGAAGATTCATAAATAGAAATTCAATTGAGAGGCAATAAAATTTAAATAGTCAAAAACCAAAATTTACACAATAATTTTTAATTTATAGCACTAGTTAATAATAAAGCTTAAAATAATAATTTAAATTGTTGAATACATTCGTTTACCTAAGTTGTATATGTCAAAATTAACGTATGCAGTGTATACAATCTATGAAAATACTCGTACAAAATCATTAATAGTGTTTAAGTATTGGATGCCTATTTATAGTTATGTGGTAGACCATATCGTTGATATTTTAACATGACTATGTATAATAATTGTATTTAGATTTTTATATTGATGAATATTTGCAACACGTCTATTAGCTATGGAGTAAGCGAGAATAATTTACAGTTTTATCATATTTTACGTTTTATATAGCTATATTCCGATCACCATAGCCTAGTTGGTAGTGCTCCTGCCTACGAAGCTGGTGGTCCTGGGTTCGAATCCCGGTAAGTGCAAATATTTGTGTAATGAGCACGAATATTTGTTTCTGAGTCATGGATGTTTTCTATGTATATAAGTATTTATCTATCTATATAAGTTTGCATATCGTCGCCTGGTACCCATAGTACAAGCTTTGCTTAGTTTGGGGCTAGGATGATCTGTGTGACATTGTCCCTAAATATTATATTCCACAATACTGCAGTCTTAAACCAAAAGGCAGTATAACTAGAGTGAGCGTCAAGAACATTTAAGTTTTCATTATTATTTCAACGTAGAGTTAATAATTACTTTAAACTAATTGATAAATTTGGTTATAAATATTAATAACATTATTAAACAATTTTTTTCAATTTCATATCGAACATATTGAATTTTGGTTGCATATTTAGGTACGACATGCGACAGTACAAAAATATATGCAACCCATCGCTGACAATCATTGGAAATAAAGGGGCATTTAGCATCCAAATTTGGCTATATCGGTTGAGCTTCCGTTTTCTTCTATTATCAGGTATGGTGCAGCTGTGAAAGCTTCCTTTTTTACTTTTACAGTTATACAAACTGTAAAAGTAAAAAAGTACCATAAATAGATTCACAAGTAAAATTTGGGATACGCAGTATCTTCTTAGTGGTTTTCGTTCGTTCATTTATCTTTGGGAAGCAAAAAAAAAACTAAAAAAACGTTTTTGACATATCCTAATATGCTTATAGGATATATGCTTATGCTTATTATTATGTGACTTAACAGTAACAAATTTAAGTTTATTTTAAAATAACACAAGGTACAGTTAAGAAATCTAAATTAAATCACTTACAAATTATGTTGATGACTTAGAGAACAACAATAAAAGTATAGTTTAAATTAAGTAGTAGCCTATTCTGCTTCTTCTAACACCGACATCACTAATGTGAAGAAAGACATCCCGGTTTTTATAAACTGAAACAGTAAAATACAGTTTTTACACTCAACGTTGACCGAAAACGACAAACAGGCACGTCTAAATATTGTGCTAAAACCACTACCTTCTTACTTTCTTGGATCTACATCCGTCGGGCTCACACCGATTTTAGTGAATTGTTGCCAACTTAATAGATTTCATTTAATTTGTACGGAAATTTCAAGCTAGATGGGAATTAGTGTTTTTGATGGAATCTTATTCATTTATTTCTTATTTTAAAGCCTAATAATGAACTGTGGGTGTAGATATTAATAATTTAAGATTGCTAAGATTCAAAGTCTGTCTAGTGGTAAGTGACCCTGACTGCCAAGCCAGAGGTCGTAGGTTCGATTCCCACGCAGGACGACTATTTGTGTGACCTATAAATGAACTGAGTCTAGATGTAATTTTTTCCGTCAATTATATGTTTGTGAAGTACGCCGCACCACAGGGATTAATTTCCAAAATAAAATTTTACAAGCTCTGCTTAGCTTGGGATCAGAAGGCTATGTATAAATAAGGTCCCAAGATATTATGATGTATTTTTTATTTATTAACTACAGATTTACCCACAGCTTGTGCATACAATATATATCTTATGAATAATTTTTAACAAATTAGACATACACACTAGCCAATTATGGGTTAACCAACATTCTCCAAATTTAGTCGAATAATCGGTACTTGAGATTATTTAGGGTACAGAATAAAATAAATAAAATAAAAAAGGTTTTTATTCACGTAGACTTGCGTAGAAGCGCTTGTAAATAATCAGAACATGTTTGTAGTATAGTTGTATACATTATTATTTCTAGTAACATAGATATTTAGGTACACATTGTATTAAAACATTTATATAATTTATTTTATTATAGGAATGATATTTAGCTAGCTCGTATCAAGTTATTGTCAAGAGATTATGTTTAATTATCTAGTTTAAGTCTAATATTTTTACTACATATTGTCAATGGTTCTGTCTATATTAAGGTATTATTACAAGAATGAAATACCTACGACGAGTTAACAGTAGTTTTGATTGAAATCAAGATTTTGGACTTGAAACAATTTTTCAAAGAAATTGTGCACATAGAACACACATCATATTTGCTATATCATCTTAGCAAAACAACTCTTTACATCAAAGCAAAAATGAGAGAAAGCAACGTTGTCTTAAAATGTATTTGGACTGCTAGTCATACAGCACACACACTTACCCAAGTAAATGTAGGTAAAGACAAAGTAATAGACCCGAATATGTAGATCGGCATTCGTTGTGCGAGCGCCATGTTGAATATGCGCACGTTTGTCTTGTGGGTTTTGTTGAAAATGAACCATTTCTCTGTTACTGCCCGCTCTAAGGCTTCACACTGAAATTTAATCATAGATTAACAATGAACAGAAGTGGCAAAGCGTAGTAAGTATTTAAATGCCAATAAAAAAACTTGTGTGTACTTATGTACACGCGTTAGAAGTTATACTTCTTAATATACAACCTGAACATAGTTATCAATTTTCATACCACCTAGAACTAACGTCATGCTGTTAAATTTTTTGGTGTCGGTGTGCGCGCGCATCGTAAAAATTCACTCTCATCATTTTTCTCCATCGCGCCAAAAGAAGTATAACTTCAAAAATCTTCCTTTTGTATTATTACAAAAATTCATGACGGTAATCAAAAATGCTGTGTGGTGACGGCATAGAATATTATGTCATCGCGTGGGGGGCGTAGAAATCGTCCGAGGGAATACCTACCAGAGAACGAGCAGCAGCGTTTTCCTGTTAACTACATATGACCATCAACATGCGATTGCCAGCCCGTCTGCCAAGCGTGCCAATTATGGCATTTGCCCACATTCTTTGGAGAGGCTGTTGCCCAGCAGTGGTACTTTGGCTGACATGATGGAGCAAAATTACTGATTGCACAGCAAAATAGTTAGCTCACAATTATATAATCTTAGCGTCAATATTAAATCATAGATTAACATTGAACAGAAGTGGCAAAGCGTTGAGATACATTTTTATTATTCTATACATTTAATAAAATCGTAGGAAAGTCTTATGACTTTCCTACGATTTTATTACATTGTATATTTTGTAAAAAGTACATTGGATATTTTGTAAAAAGGACTCTAGGGGCGTGATCTACAATCGATATCGAAGCAAAAAATAAAGTTTTTCGAATTTTTATCTGTTTGTCTGTATGTATGTCGGGGTTAAACTCAAAAAGTACTGCATGGATTTACTTCAAATTTTGCATGAATATTACTAAGAGGTCGGGTCAATATTTAGGCTATCACGACGGGGGAGGAGCTGTGATAATTTATAAAACTTAACGCTGGTAAAACCGCGGGGCACAGCTAGTATCACATAATATAATTTAGTGGATTTACAGAATTCATATCCCCAGGAATACCAGTTTATAGGGTAGTATTTAAGTGCAAATAAAAATAATCGGCCCTTTGTACTATAATAATTCCGTTCTGTTACCCTAATTGCACAGCAATATAATTAGCAGAAATTTAAGGTAACGTTTAAGGTAAGGTAAGGTACGCATTGCTATTTACTTAAAAGTGATGTATTTGTGTTAGTGAATTTGTTTCTGGAACTCGCCGGCCGCTACCAAGGCACGCTCTCTGCGCTCGATGTAACCTAACGTAACGTAATCTACTTTTCTAGTAGCGAAATACATTTATACATATAGCCCGTGTATATTTTATGCCTATTTTACATATATAACAACTGATTTTAACTAAACTTAAAAGTGACAATTCGGAAAGCATTCCCTTATCAAAAATTAAATCGCAATCACAAATAACGGAGAAAACTTGCAACAAACATACAAAAACATACAGTTTAATAATAATAATTTAATAATAAATGTGCCCACGAGCTCGTGGGTTTGATTTTCATACCGAACAATCTTTGTGTAATTAATACAAGGATTTGTTTCGGTGGTGATAAGTTAGACGACGTACAGATCGAGAAACGAGCACGAAGGGTGCTATCGTGAGCTTTTCTCGATTTGTGGGTATTTATTTATGTTATGTTCACGGATACGGTTGTGGTGCAAAACCACCCTTACGCTGTTGACTTCGACTGTAGTCGATGGACAGTAGTCGATAAGCCATGTAAGAGTCCAACTTGGCGGCTTAATCAACTTTGACTTGAGGACAGGAAACGCTGCCCATAAGATAAAATAAAGTAATACAGACTTACTTCATTTTCAACTTGTTGGCCCAAAAGACAAAACATTAGAACTACCAGGATGAAACAAAACTCATGGACGTAGTATTTCATTGTGTCCAATGCTAATTTATTCTGAAATCAAATACATTTTAACATTTATTAGTGTCCTAAAATTTAAAGAAATGAGTACAAAAAATGTAAAATGATTCTTGAAAAAAAAAAGTGTTCTAAGAGACAAAACATCAGAACTTCCAGGATGAATCAAAACTAATGAACGTAGTATTGCATTTTGTCCAATGCTAATTTATTCTGAAATCAAATACATTTAAACATTTATTAGTGTACTAAAATTTAAAGAAATGAGTACAAAAAATGTAAGTTGATTCTTGAAAAAAAAAAGTGTTCTAAGAGACAAAACATTAGAACTACCAGGATGAAACAAAACTCATGAACGTAGTATTTCATTGTGTCCAATGCTAATCTATTCTGAAATCAAATACATTTTTACATTTATTAGTGTACTAAAATTTAAAGAAATGAGTACAAAAAAATGTCTAATGCCTTTAATTAATAATGTTCACCTAGCCGAATTTCGGCCACGGCGGTCAGTCTCAATGGAGGCTAGCATGACATATTATCGTGCAAGTGTGTGTGCAAACACTTTTTATTCCATCAATCTTATGATCCGATGGGACGACTGGCGACACCACCGGAAAGAAGTAATGTACAAGACCGACCGCTTTTACTTGATCTCCGAGGCACGGGGGTATAACACCGCCAACTTCCAGATTTCGGGCTGATATTGAAAATTTTTCTTTTTACAGTATAATCTCAAAATCACTTTTGATCCGACCTGGGATTTGAAACCAGGACCACGCAGTTAGTTGAACATGCAGTATTTTATTCATAAGAATCTTATTGAACTTCTTGGTTTAATCTTAATGTGTTTTATACCTTCTTACAATAAAAATAAAATCGTATATAAGCAATTTGTTCACATTACTTACAGAAATGGCTATCTTCACCGAACACATACATACTAACATAATAGCAACCAGTATCAAAGCTAAATAAAATGGGCGGCAGATGACGTTCAAACGATTGCTAAACCTGAAATATTTAAATATATACAATATGTACAATAGTATACAATAGTGTGTATATAATACACAACAAAAGGCAACTACTAGATAGTCCAGTATACGAATGGCTTAAAGAGGGGTGTAGTGAATGAGTGGAGACAGAAATGATTTCTTCAGAAACTTGTTAAGGGTACTTAGGAAGTGAACTAAAAGTCCTGACATCTAGGGGTGAGCCGGAGTAGGGGGGGGGGGGTGGTTACAAAGGTAACAATTTCGGGACTTTTATCAATTTCTCAGAATCAGTCCTTCATCGACTTTAAGTGGCGTAAAACCGTTTTAATTTATAATTAATGTGCATGTCACTAACACTTTAAATTCTTTATTCAATTTTCTTTTGGGCTGCGATCTTAGACATGACGACTGAGACCGAAGACTTAAAGCGCCCTCCAAAGCACGGAGACACTCAGAAATTAAACCCTTTGATGGTAACTCATCAATATACTGACCACGTACCTGAGGATCCCGACCAGCTTCTTATCAGCTAGTAAGTGATCGGTAAAATTAAAAACCTACGAGCATATCGCTTTTTAACACACTTTTATTAGCTTCACTTGTAACTAACTATGTATGTAAGAAAACCTTGGAACCTTAATTTGACCCACTTCCCGGTCTCCGCTAAGGGTGAAATTTTGCACACGCTCTGAGTTCTGATGACAATACATGACTAGCTAAGAAACGTCATTACAAATCCAATATGGCGGACATCCAAGATGGCGGATTGGCTATTTGAAATGCACCCCCATGACATTTTGTAATTTTAGTGCGTGCTAAAAGCGTGTGTTTTTAGTTTTTTTAACTATTATTATTTTATAATAATCCCATTTATTAACAAAATATTCATATTTCATTGTAATGTTAGCAGACACTGAACGTTTGCAATACTTTTTTCATACCTTACCTCTTAATCTTCACATAATGATCAACACACTGCGCCAGAATCAAAGTACAATAAGTTTGCCATGTCTCATCTTGAATTCCAGTCACTTCTAAAACTAGTTCATTCATATGAATGAGAATGAACGACAGAATTCTCAGCTGTCTGATCAATTGACCAAGTAACAGTATTATGGTTGATTGCAAACCTGGATACGCTGAAAATAGGAAGAAATATTTTAATCCTACTGCGATAATCCCGCTCTGTAATTGGTTGGCTGGAAGAATATTTAATAATGGGGTAATTTAATGTAGTACATAGTTTTCCAATCATTTCGGTGTTTAAATAATGTCTACATACGTAGACTCATGACTTCACAGGTAGGCAGAGACAACGGATTTCCATCTTTACACACCTCTTTTGCCTCGTTTACTATAATATCTGGCCTGTGTGAAATAGTAGGAGAGCTGGCACGCATTTTTGGGTAGGTATTTTAGGCAAGCTGAAAACTTGTCCTATAGCTCTTCAGACACACCCCAACACGTAACTACAGACCTGGCAGGCGGGTAGCGGGTCTAAACCAAACTATAATTTTTTATTTTTTTTTATATAAATAATGTATTTGAGGCAAGCTGAAATTTTGATATGTTTAATGTTTATACAATACAAAAAAAAATACAGGCGATTCTGTCGGGTCTTTAGCACTGCAAGGCGTGTGCAAAAATATTTTGCAAAAAAATCTAAAAAATGTATTTGCGTCAACTTGAAATTTTGACCGAATGTTATTTATGTATTGTATAAACATTAAACTACAACATATCAAAATTTCAACTTGCCTCAAATACATTTTTTGGATAAAAAAAAATCAAAAATTTAGGGGTTGGTTTAGACCCGCTACCCGCCAGCCAGGTCTGCAGTTCCGTGTTGGGGTGTGTCTGAAGAGCTATAGGACAAGTTTTCAGCTTGCCTCAAATACCTACCCAAAAATGTGTGCCAGCTCTTGGACTAAAAGGAAAAACCGGAAGGGAAAGACCTCGTAGAACATTCGCTGACCATACCAGAGACGTTGTCAAGAAAAGCCCTGGCTGATTCCCACCCAGGACAGATATTTGTGTGCATGCACATGTATGTGCTGATTTTGGGTATAATTATCTATACAAGTATGTATTTACAAAAGAAAAGTAGTATATGTACTATATCAGTTTTCCATAATACAAGCTCAGCTTAGTTTGGGATCAGATGACTGTGTGATTTATGTCCCAGGATATTATTATTATAGTTATTAGAAGATTAACTTACCAATACAGCATAAATAACCGGCGTAAGCATGAAATATGAACGATACGACGTAAACGCTGAAATTTTCCAATCTCCATGGAAACCACATGTCAAAGGCTGAAACAAAAAAGGGAAAATACATTAACATTTTCCGCATATTAATTATTATCGCTCTGTTGAAAACATGGTGCAGTTTTTGGTGGGTTGGCCTTATTTCAAATATTACCCGGGGTCGTAGGTGTATGAAGTGGGGACTTTGTGCATCAAGCGACCCCCTGGAAGGAAGCAGTGCGTGGTGGCCACGTGCTATTGGACGCATCGAGAGTTTAGAAGGAGACAATGTAGTTTCCTACCGGGAAGAGCTTCGGCATAGCACTAGAGGGATCCTGGGACGTCCCACTGAAGATCCCAGAGTCCCTACACGTGGGGTTTTAGCTGGTTTGCCATGCCAAACCGGCATGCCTATCCGCCCACCCCAGGTCAAAGGATGTCCAAGGTCTTTTCGGTTTCTTTTTTGTATCATAGGGCGTCAACGAGCTAGTGGGTCACCTGATAGTAAGTAATTACCGCCACCCATGGACACCCGCAACACCACAGAAGTCGCGGGTGCGTTGCCGGCCTTTAAGGGCCAGTAAAGAGGTATTGCTGACCCTTCCCCCTCACCCCGATGAGCTCTAGCGACCTTACTCACATGCAGAAACACAACATTACAATTATTAATGTTATTATAAGGAATGTCGTCTGTAATGTAATGTCTGTTTAAGCAATCTCGTCCTGACAACCTGAATAAGCTCTTAATCTTTCTAACATTTTTTAAATTTTAGCAACTATTTTCTTTATACTGGCACTTCGGGAATAAAACAAAACTAGCCTTAACCAGAGAAAAAATATACACAAGCAAATTTTATGCGCCAGTATGATACCGAACATTTCGACAGCACGAGTGGCGCAGCAGCTAAGACAGTCACCTCGCCGCTACGTGTCGCGGGTTCGAGGCCCGCGCCGGACAACTATTTGTGTAACCCATATATAGTTGTTCTGAGTTTGGATGTAATTTTTGTCGTCTATTAGATGTTTGTAAAGTACCCCCCGACACGCATTGTCTTTTTTCTTTATAAAATATATATATGTATATGTTTCAGTCCTCCACAATTGCAATGTCTTTCTTGTATCTGCATATTTTTTGCAATCTGTGAATATTGCATCCCAGCTTGCCTAAACTGACAGTTAACGGAATTAACACAACATATAGATTTTCAAATTTGATCGTCACAAATTTCCGCAAAGTAAACCTTGATTACATTACAAAACTGGCCTTATTACCTATGTACAGACGCCAGCACATCAAACTTCCCCAAGCTGTCAAATTTCCCCAATTGAAAGTGAGCCTTACGCTTTTGTGATAAAGTTGAAAATCTATGAAAGAAATTTGACAGGTCGGGGTAGCTGTATGTGCTGGCGTCTGTACCTTAATCAATATAGTAACCTTCGTGCAAAAATTCATTCTTCTAGTCTCAAGAGTTCGGGCGAGAATAGTAAGCGAGTTAGGGTTTTTCCATTTTTTTGGTTTCATAGTTCTGACCAAAGAAAGACGTCTTATCTTAATCTATGCTTTATATGCATCATGAATTATATACCCATGGAATTGAACTCAGTTGATAGTCATTATAGTAAGTCATTATTCTTGGGTCCACGACAATTGGTCGACAGATATTTGATCGACATGACAATTAGTCGACAAATGTTTAGTCGACATTTATTTTGGTCGAAATTCATAATTCGTCGACAAATCAATTGGACGACAATGGTTAATGCTTTTCTAGCGCTCGGCGGCCGCTGCCGCGGCACGCTCGCTACGCTCGCTCGCCTTCGCGTGCCAAATGGTCACCGTTCTAACCTAACCTAACCCAAACGATGTGGAATACTTTTCGCACTAACGTGCATCGACTACATATCAATGTCGATGAATTTACTGTCGACCAAATGATTGTCGACTAATTGTCATGTCGACCAATTGTCGTTCGATCAGCTGTCTAGGTCCGATTATTCTTAGTAAATATTCCGTGTTATAAATATTTTTGTCCTTGCCCGGGGTGGTCCCGCGTAATACTTCTGGTTTAAAAGTTCGGGATGAATATTTTTTTTATGTTACTGTTTTTTGTTGATTTTTTTATTAATTGATGTTAATTACATGATGTTATTTACATCATGTTTACTTATTTTAATTGTTCAAAACTCGACCCTTTCTCCGACAGCGCAGGCTTATGCTATGGCGAATTTTTTTACAGATTTTGATACGTTCTTTAATATTGTAGTACATTGTTATGTTCTATCCTCTAGTTTTCGCAGCGCACGCGATGAAAGCATTTTTTTACAACTTTGATTATATAATTCAAGTTAGTAAAGACGCGTTATTAATTTTGAAATTTTTTGTAGCCTATGGCACTCCACAATAACGTAGTTTTCTATTGGTGAAATAATTTTGAAAATCGGTTCAGTAGATCCAGAGTTTACCCCTTACAATGTCACAAACTCACAAACGTTACATCTTTATAATATTAAGTATAGATATATATCCATAGTATAAGTATGTTTTTACAAAAGGAAGTAGTATATGTAATATATTAGTTAATTGGTTTCCATAGTACAAGCTCTGCTTAATTTCGGATCAGATGGTCGTGTGTGAATAATGTCCCAGGATATTATTATTATTTCAACAAAGACGTCGATTGTCTATGTGAGCTTCAACTAAGACAAAATGTTTCCGTGGTCCTTTAAAATTAATTAAATCATGGTACCACTTATTTCTAACTTATTTTAAAGGACAATGCCTGCACTAGGGACTCTTATCCCTGTGTCGCGGCGTAGGTACTTTACAAACACATAATAGACGGACAAAAATTACATCCAGACTCAGAACAACTATTTATAGGTGACACAAATAGTTGTCCGGCGCGGGACTCGAACGCGCGACACGAAGCGGCGAGGCGACTGTCTTAGCCGCTGCACCACACACATTTCAAACTTATCCTTATTGTTATTCCGATTTTCTGCACAATCTAAGCTAATACCCGGAACCTGCATGGGCCTCGCTTCTCCAAGCTTTTTCATTGCGTTCCTCAGTTGATCTTCGTCGAGTTCGTTGACTCTGGAATTTCTGGCTTACAGATATGGGTGAGAAGTTCATTGCATTAAAAGTCCGTTAAATTTAATTTTAAACTAAACTTTCGTCCGAGTCCTATCTCCGCAGAGGGAATTTAATCGACTCAAAAGCAAACCAAGGGTCATCGAGGACGCTGAAACTACTATTAACTGTTGACACATTGCACAAGTTGAAATAGTTTAATGATTAGACCGTTGGACTGTGGGGTCAGTGGTTTGAAGTTCGAATCTAAAAGTAGTCTTCGAATTCATGTGTGACTTAAAATTTAATTTATTTTACTTACTTTTACTAAACAGTAAAGGAAATCTCCATCCCTGAGAGTCTTATAAAAATGTTCTTGAGGTCATATGAAGAAAGGCAACCCGTATTAAGGCAGTGCGGTAGACTATGGGCTCTCATTAGGAGAAAAGGCACTTCCCCTGCAGAGGGACAGTAATAGGCTGCACCATCATCATTCGATTTACAAGAATCATTAGGTTTACAAACAAAGCAAACTCTTTATCTGTACATATATCCCTAAAACTGGAATTAAATAATGATATCTTAAAGACTCACCTAAAAGCCGCAAGGATTTATCGTCACTAACAGACATCAGATAAATAGGTGTGCAAAGGTACAGTGTAGCACACACGAAGACGCTCGCTACGTATGTCTTCAGCAGAAATTTCGTATACTTCATCAATTTTTCCTGTGACTCAATTACTATCGCCTTCAACTCCGCTAGCTTCCCAGTATGTTCCCCTATTAAAATATGAGCTATCAAAGGCATCTCAAGCAATCCATCTTTGAAAGCCATCTCTTCAAGAAAACTTCGAAAATCTTTACGAAATATCAAACAAATTCCTAGAGAAATCGTCATTATTATTCCAGTTGTCCAAATACAAGCTCCTTGAATACAAAGTACCATATCAGAATAATTAACAGCGACAAAGCCAGTGGTGAAAACGAAACAGAATCCGCCAATAATTACGTTGAAAATTTGAAGCAACAACCATGGTTTCGAGTCCCAATTTTGTTTGGCGAAAATAGGGATTCCTGCGAAGGATAATACCCAGTGGAACGTCTCAAAAGTCGCAACCATCTTGATTCAGTAAAAATGATATTAGGCGCGTGACACACCGCGTTTTGTACTTAGAGTTAAATTGGTACAGTCAAGAGCAAAAGTTGGTGTACGACATATTTTTAATGTTCTTTCTTCTTTAACTAAAGTCGTAAGGAAAGTAGGTACATTGTATATATTTTTGAAAAATATTTTGTTATTTTTGGGGGTTTGCAAGAACGGTGTTAATGCTCAATATAAAGCATACAAAAAATATATTCTTTTAGAGTTAATAACACTGTTTGAACGTTTGTAAAGATAAAATAGGACATAAAAGTTCTCTGTTGAACACTGTCTGCACTAATATACGCATAATGAAATACTAACAATTGTTGAAGGGGTTTATCCAGTTAACTACTCTTAATCTAGTAGTAAGTATATTTATTTTTCCAACGTGTGCATGTGAGAACGAGTCTAAAAAAGTAAGTAACTGCTTGTCTGTTTCCTTCAAATATTCTATACTACTAATTAGTTTTCTATTAGATAGAAAAAATGCACATGTAACAAGCCTATATTTCTATAGATATGATTCCTCCATAAGTCTTATTTATAAACATCGTATGGATACTTAGACACACGTCTATAAGATGATTGTCGAGCAAAGAAACTTATTAGTAGCTCTCTTATCTATTTATTATCTGTCAATATTTAATAGCCAAAATCGTAAGTCTAATCTCCAGCTCTATCTACGGAGCTAGATTGGAAATGAAGAGTCGTATGTCACTATAGTGATCAGCTAAATAAATCACGATAAAAACACACCAAACACAATTGTGAGCATGGAAATTGTTCAAACGCTATAAAAAAAACATAAGTCATGGCAGTCCAGGCGAAAATGCATAATACAGGTTATAAGTGGTGGTAATATTATATTAACTTAATACAAAAAGTATTATGTGCCTATTATGATCTCTTTAATAAAACTTTTCAACAAATAATGTATTTTTATATCTACTATTTTTTGTTATACAGTTTTGCAATAAACTTTTGATAATGTATTATCTTTGTTCATTTTATTTGGATAAATTTTACCAAACAAGTCGCAAAAGTTAGTATAAACAAAATAGAAGTTGAATAACTTTTGTTTTGTTGATTAAAGTTTTGAATCATTTGTATTTTTTTTTGTTTGAAACAAAAATTCCATAACAAAAATACAAGACGGTAATTTTATACAACGTGTAACATAAATAAAGTGCACATGTCCACACTTGTGCACTATAATGGTCTCTAATCTACATTGAGACTAACTTACTAACTACCCTAAATTCAACTAGAAGAACAATTGACTGCACGTGTGGCGCAGCGGCTAAGACAGTCGACTCGCCGCTTCGTGTCGCGGGTTCGAGTCCCGCGCCGGACAGCTATTTGTGTCACCCATAAATAGTTGTTTTAAGTCTGGATGTAATTTGTGTCCATCTATTATATGTTTCTAAAGTACCCCGCGACACAGGGATTAGATTACATAGTGCGGGCGTAGTCTATTTAAAAAATATATAAAATAATATCATAAACATATTATTTACACGTCAGTTCAACAAAAACTAACTACTCTTTCTGCGATTAGCTCAATATTGATAAATAAATGGTATTTTATTGTTTTTAAAATAGATACGTTACTATCAATATGGAAAGATAATTGTTACTCTTTTAAAGCTACTTAATGGATTTTGATGAAACTGTATGATAGTATAGCTTATGCCTCGGGATAATTTATAAACATGGCGTGGTTAGTAAATGTTTACCATTCCATGTATGAGCAGACCAAGTTCCTAGATGGTTAACCTCTCTAATGATTTACAGAATGTTTAGAGCAATTGGCTGTATTTATTTGAATAATCTGTGTTAAATATTGATAACATATACCCATATCAAATGACGATTAACGTACGACAGAAGAGACAAGCATAATTAATGTCAACAAAAATCACTTGACTAAATAAAGATATCACTTTTCCGCCCGCCTGTACCTGTCACACCAATCATCTTTAGGGTTGTACTTAAAAAAAATGAGAAAATGATATACGAAGTCAAATGGGCTATAAATACTTGAGTACACCTCTTTGATATTTTGATTCGAAAAGCCGAGACGAAATTCCCTTTGACATTTTTTGTCTTTACAGTGACATCCAAAGTGAGTTTCTTATTACGAATTTACCTATAATTTCCACTTTGACATACTGGATTCATTTTTATTCAAACCTGCTCAATTCTTTCCTGTATTTGATTGATTGATTTTAACGTGTTTTAACCGACTTTAAAGGAAGGGGATTATCTATTCAACTACACTTTTACGTACAAAAAAAGATTGTTTGGAAGCCAATTCTTCTCAGTCTTATATAAATTTTGTTCAAATTAGTTGTTTTAAAGTTACGCCTTATTAATTAAGATACGGAGTTGTGGTATCTCCATAAGGGCCTGATAAGAAGACTCAGGGTCACCCATATATCGCTAATTGTGAAGATTCCAATATCTTTAAGCAAGCTTCGTCTAGCAGTGGACGTCTTTCGGCTAATACCACTCAGCAACACACTTGCGGCTACTCTGGAGTTGCGAGTGTCCGTGGGCGGCCACATATCATTTAAAAAAATGCATATTTATGAAAACGCGGAAGTTGTCATTTAAATACCTGATAAAACATTCCTTTAGTATATTCACTGCAGCCCTACATCTAACCATTATTATTATTATTATCTATACATATAATAAAATCGTAGGAAAGTCAAAACAATACATTAAGTATTTTTTTAAAGGATACTTGGGGCGTGATCTACAATTGATATGGAAGCCAAAAATATATTTTTTAGAATTTTTGTCTGTTTGTATGTATGTCCGGGCTAAATTAAAAAAGTACTGCATGGATTTACTTCAAATTTTGCATGAATATTACTAAGAGGTCGGGTCAACATATAGGTTACATATTATTACGCTATCACCTACTGGGGAGGAGCTGTGATAATTTATAAAGTTTAACGCGGGTAAAACCGCGGGGCACAGCTAGTCAAAAATATAATAGAATTATTTTACTTGTAAATAAGTCATATACATATATTTAACTCTGATTTATTTGCTCATCCACGTGTAAAATTAATTATCTTACCTGATTTTAATACTCAAAAGATTCATTGTTCCCATCTGGAACAAAAATCCTTAAGTAATAAATTTCTTAGAAAAATAATTACTACCTCAGGCTATTCGTTCAGTTTTAATTATGAAAATCTATATTTCATATTTTCCTGTGTTCTTTTTAATAAAAATCCTATTACATCGTAATTGGGCTAGCCATGCAAACGATTTTAATAATAAAAGAATAAAGGGAAACTGTCGAATGGCAACATTATCAAGAATGTTTCGTATTGCATGTTAAAATACATTCTATGATATAATAATAATTGAAATTTATATCCATTTAATCATAGGGTAATTTGTTATCGTGAAAAGAAAACATCATCATAATGTCAGCATAGTGACGTCGTTTTAAGAGAGGTAGGGTACAGCGTTCATTCGCTCAAAGAGCAGCCCGACTGGGGAAGTACCTCCTTACAGAAGACATTACTTAATAATAACATTAATCATTTTAATGTTGTGTTTTTGCGTGTGAGTAAGGTCGCCAGAGGTCATTGGGGTTAGGGGAAGGGTCAGCAACACTTGTGCTCACTCTTAAAGGCCGGCATCGCACACGCGACTCTTCTGGTGTCCAGGTGCTGTGGTGATCAATTACCACCAGATGGCCCACTTGCTCGTTTGTCGCCCTCTGATACAAAAATAAAAAAACGTGCACTGCTGGACAAAGGCCTCCTATGAAACTAAGTAAACTAAGTAAAACTTCTTTACGCTTGCTTGCGTACTCCGCATGAGGGGTGACGAGAGCGTTTCGAACAGTGTGATCGAGCGCGGTGAACGAAAATTGAGAGGGAGATATAAATTAGTGAAGATAGAAATAGAGAGAGCTACGTTTTGTAAATTACTTACTTAGTTCGAGAGAGAAGTCCTAACACATATTTTGTTCCTCTTTTTCCCTCATAGCCTCATAGTTTCTTATATCTAAATTTTACTTAACTACGGCACCCCCGTTTTTTTTTAAAAGAGTACCTACTCCCGCGTTATTTAAATAAAGTCTTGGATAGCAGGCAATTTTACAGACTTTCATTTCTCAAAGCATATTCTGACAACTATATTATTGGTCACATAAAGGGTTTACAGGGTTCGAACCCTAAACCCGAAGTGGTAACAAAGCGACGACCTTAAACACTGCGCTACGTATACTGTAGAAATTAGATTCATTTGTTTGCAATAATTTGATTAAGCTTGTACAATGGAACTAACTCCAACCCCATAGTACAACAAGCTTTGCTTAGTTTGGGGCTAGGATGATCTGTGTGACATTGTCCCCAGATATTATTATATAAAAAAAAAAAAAAAAGCAAAAAAAAAAAAACTTATTTTCTCAGTAATAACCACCGTAAAATAGATACACACAGAACAATTCATTTTGTACTAACTAAGTATATAAGTTACCCGTACACTTCATATAGATGTTACCGCTAATATCAGAAATCCGTAAGTGTGCACGTTACCTAGGACTTCATTTAATTGTCAGATCCGACGCGTTATAGTCTTGTCTTCCTTTGTCACCTCACAATATATCCACGAGCGGTTTCACGTCGCAGGTAGTGTGTTTGATTTCCAGCCAGGGGTTCGACCGGCTAAGTCGCCGAACATCGATTTCTTAAATGGCGTTCAAATAAATAAAGGTTAAAAATGATTTAATCAATCGGTAAATCGTCTTCAACGTTGACAATCGACTCCGGGCCATTTATGACGTCACATTGCTCATGGAAGCCGATTTAAAGATTAATGAAATCATTTTCAAATGATGTTCGGCGACTTAGCCGGTAGAGCCCCAGGACAGATATTAGTGTGCATGAACATGCCTGTTTATCCTGAGTCTGGGTGTAATTATCTGTATAATTTAGGTATTTACAAAATCAAAGTAGTGAACGTAGTATATCAGTTATCTGGTTTCCATGGTACAAACTCTGCTTAGTTTGGGATCAGATGGCCGTGTGTGACTGTCCGAGGATACTTATATAAAAAAGGATGGAAAACGAGCAAGTCAGTCACCTGATGGCAAGTGATCACCGCAGCGCATGGACACTCGCTGCACCAGAGTTGCTGTAGGTGCGTTGCCGGTCTTTAAGAAAAGAATAGGCTCGCTTTTTGAAGCTTGCCTTGTCATACAAGATCGGAATTACCGTACAGTATTTAGCAGTTAATTGATTCTACAGAGTGGTAATGCGCGACAAAAAGTTCTTTTAACATTATTATTATAAGCCCGCCTGGTCCTCAAGCAGAAGAGCATTGCATAAGTAGTGCTAATTGATTATTTCTATTTGTATGAACTAGAAGAAGAAGAAGTACACTTTATTGCATAAGGAATATACAAAGTACAATATGCATAAAACTAGATTACCTTTGTTCAAAGATGTTTGTTGCTTAATAATAACGGGGACAATAGTTGAAAACTGCTGCATGGTTGACGGCATAGAATATCGCCACCCCATTTCATCTCACGGAGAATGAAAAGTGATAATTATATATAACAACATAAAGTTTACTCTATTCTATACTCCTAATAAGGGCACACATATCAAAATGGAAATACACGCACACTAATCGCACACTAATCGGAACCGTAACGTAATCGCATCGCCTCGGGCAAGCTCACGAACCGCGGTGCATTGCGCGGTCGACTTGCTGGCGGCTTTCTAACCCTCGCTTACGGCTCTCCGTACGCTAGCTTACGTACCTTCGTCCACTCTCCGCCCGCGCGGTCTGCGTTGCCGCACGTGCTGTACGATTCATGAGAGAGGCGAGATGTCAACAAAAACGGATGTCTAATATGTGTGTCCGAGGATGTTGTTTAATCGTTTTTTTTTCAAATCGATCAAAATTTAATTTGTAAAATATATTTATGTTTGGATTCAAAAAGATTGAACTAACAACGTCTAGCCGTCAACCAGAGGTCGGCGAGCCGTAAGCGCGGCGTCGCCTAGCTGTAGCCGAGTCGACGGGGCGGAGCTTCTGATGAGCTTACGTTACGTGGTTACGTAAAGTGGACGACTGTTTGACGCCGAGGAGAAAGGCGAGGCGGTGACGATCCCTTTCCGTTTTGATATGTGTGCTACGACCCAAAATCTCACTACTTAAATATTTACTCGTTAAATTTAATTCTACTTTCACTAAGTGCAATTTTATTTAACTAGTTCATGTGCACTACGACGGATTTACTCACTTTAACGATAACATATAGACACTATTCGTCAGTGGTATACAAACATCATAAATCTAATCTCTTTGTGTTATAGTTATTTTTCTTTCTTATAGCTCTATTCAGTAGGTGCCAGGATGATTTATGCCTTCGTACTCAATACTAACATCGCCTTATTAGCGTGATTGCGACACTGTATGGATCCCCATACAGTGTGGAAACGTTTTATTGTGTTGAAACAGAATTATTACTGCGGAGTTTGGTGTGAATTATATTCTGAGTGTATTATATTAATGGGAATTTATTTTATATTTGTATAAGCATTTGAAATATATGTTACTGTGTTGTATTATAATTTCGAGTGTTTTATGGAAATGTTTAAGAGTAAGATGTAAAGTTCATATGGACATCTTATTTAATCTTAATGTGGTACTCCACATTAAGATTAAGAACAACTTGCATGCCAATTCAGGTTAACTAAATTATAAGTATTATAATTTAATTAACCTAAATTAGCATGCGAGTTGGTGACTGCATTAAGGTGATAGCTGGCACGCACTCTGCCCGACTACCTGCAGTATCCCTTAGTTGCCTTTCACGGGAAGATACGGGGTGAACCTGTTATTCTTTCTGGGCCGTAAACCACAAGGTTCCGAGATGGAAACGTGATAGAAACCTATGACCAGCAGTGGACTATTTCAGGCTAATGATGTGATTTATTAAAGCATTCTTACTATTTACAATAAAGCATTCTGATTGTTTTATGCGCTACGGGCACGTAATTTAGTTATTTTAGCGAAAAACTAAGGATTATAAGCCAACTCCTTACATGTCTACTACTACTAAACTAACACAAGTGAAGACACAAGTCCTTTGCAAAAGAACTATGTTTGAAGGAAATCCAATGATATTAATATTGGTTCATGATCACTAGCTGTTAAAATATTATAAATTTCTAAAATCATTATGATTACTGATTTCTGTCATGGTGACCGTTTCAACTCTTGGTCGGTACGGCGTCGGTACACCCGAACGCATTACAGTTTAATAAGAAGTTTGGATACTTCTGAAGACAAAGTGTGGGCAGGCCCCCTACAAGAAGCACTGATCATCTTGTGAGGGTCGCTGGAAACCGCTGGATGCGGATCGGCAGTGATGATGATGATGATTAAGTTTAATAAGGGATATTTTATAATTTAATTTAACAACTTTATTAGATTGTAGAGACGTGGCGCGTTCACTAATAAAAAAACGGACATGTATTCAAAAGGATCAACATGGAAATATCATCAAACAAGACTGTTTTTTAGCTGTAACTTTTTTTATCGATAGCCTGAGCCAATAGTAGAAACTGATGGGCACGAGTGCAAAAAGTTGGAATATTTTTCATCTAAAATACGAGTTCGTGCCCTAAACACGGCCTGGACTACGTGACTATGTCGTACGCTTTTTTTTAATCCAATCGAAGCAAAATAAAATACTTATCGAATAGAAACGTTACATGACACTAAATGCAGAACTGCACATTGTCAGAACACTGTCCATGGGATCGGGGTCAAACTATATAATAAAGTACCCAATATTATAAAAAAAAATTGACACAATGAATTTGTTTAGACTTGAGCTTCAAGATTTTTTAATATATAAGGCAGATTTCTCATTAAATGATATAATTGTGATACGAAAGACTTATTTGTGATAATTAGGACATGAGATATTATTATAATAGTAACACAATTACAAAATTTTACGTTTTAATTATATGACGACAATGATGTTTATTAGTGATTTACTTATCTTAATTAATTATAAAAAAAGGGTATTTTTATGAAAGTAAAATTGTACCAATGGAAATTTCTCATTGTTAGACATGAAAATTAATAATGTATAAATAAAATAAAATAAATAAAAAAGGTTTTTATTCACGTAGACTTTAAAAAAGCGCTTGTAAATAGTCAGAACATGTTTGTAGTAATATAGTTGTATACATTAGATATTATTTCTAGTAACATAGATATTTAGGTACATATTGTATGAAAACATTTATAAAATTTATTTTATTACAGCAATGATATTTAGCTAGCTCGTATCAAGTTATTGTCAAGAGATTATGTTTAATTATCTAGTTTAAGTCTAAAATTTTTACTACATATTGTCAATGGTTCTGTCTAAATTAAAGGTATTATTATTATGACGGACCTTGTGTTAATAACGACGGTCGCGCTTTAATGCTACCACCGGATCCAATGCGCCCCAACTGAGAAGACCCAGCGAAACAAACTCAGTGGGTTCATCTACTACCGGTTTCAACACGACCCAGTTGAGACGGTCCGGCGAAACATACTCAAGCGGGCATGAACACGGGATTTGGTCCAATTAGAGTAATTATTTAGTAGGCAAACACAATATATGCTAGATCGGTTGTCTGAATGCTTATTATTTTAGATTATATTTAGGTATACAAAATAAAAACTTCGAAACAATAACATTATTCATTTTGAGACAGAGTCAATAATTTTAAATTAAGTATATGATAGCAATCATTTACAGATAGTTCACGTAACACAGCAGATCAGTCATGTCTATATGGCTACAAGATCTCCAGCTATAAATCATTGATATCTTACAGAGATACTTAATATAAGATCAACATCACATTTTCCCATCTGTAATGAGCAATAAATAAATTTGATTTGATTTAAAACTCAGTCGCGACGCATTGCCTTTACTTTACTTTATTAAAGCTATATAACATCATGGACTTAGCGTATTACACAAAAAAGAGTATACTAAAGTATACTCGTTATTTTCAGTCGAGTTGTTTCAGTCGAGTTGTTTCAGTTGAGTTGTTTCAGTCGAGTTTTACTTAAGTCATGTGCTCTAAAGACCACATGACTTAAGTAAAACTCGACTGGCTTTGAGAGAAAGAAATTGTGTGCTCACATCTCTATCTCTTGTCCCAACAGTAATATACGAAACATAACTGTGTCTCTTTCTATCTTCACTAACTTATATCTTCCTCTTAACTTCCGTTCGCTTAGCCCGATCACACTTTTCATCCATTCACTAGCTTACTCCTCAAGTCAAAGAAGTTGTACTTCAAAAGCCATTGGCACTGTGACGCAATAATCAAATTAAGTACTGCCCAAGCTAATAAAATAAGGGGTGTTATTAAATTAAATGTGTACCAGTTTATCCTCAATACATCATACCCCTACGCATTTAATCTTGTTACTCGATATAAGGAAAAACACAAATGAAGTAGGAAATATAGTTTCGATGACAAATAGCGTCGGTTTGTAGGTGACGCGATTTGAATTTTTATAAAGTTTCAGGGTGTCAGCTAACTCTATACAACGTTTTATTAACATCACTCCAGCCGTTTAGACGTGAAGAAGTAGAGTTTTTTTAAAGTAAAATAACTTAATTGAAGCTAGCTGAATATCATTAATATTATAAAATATAAATTGTATAATTGTTTTCATACGATCCGTGTAATTATATATACTTAATATTTATATTACTACAAACATATTCTGACTATTTACAAGCGCTTTTTTTAAACTCTATCAGTCTTATTTAAAAACGCTACTTAAATTTAAGCCTGCCGCTCAACCATGGTTTATCAAATTTTTCATTTAAAAACACGATTTAACTTTGACCCGCGGTTAAGCCATGTCAAAATTTAAACCACGTCGGCCCCTGGTTTAAACCTTTCTCAAAAATGGCGGATTTTATTTGCATCAGCTGACGTTTTGTTTGACGTTTGTTTGTGAATGGAGGTTTTATTGAAGTTACTAACCGTTTTAATTTTTAAATAAATACTGAATTCCAGTTGGAATCTTATCACAAACTTCAAAATCCACTGAAGAAAATCAATAGTCCTTGAAAATGCATTGTTACGATCATAAATCTATCATTCCATGTCTACCATAGAGCAAAAATCATAAAGTTTTGATACATAATCCGATTTAGTCGATTAATTTTGGTCAAGCTCTATACCAGTCGCAGAAATGTTGACAGTGTAAAATAAAATGACGTTACTTAGCTGAGAAACCTTTAAGTAGGGTTTTTAAATAAAGAAATAGTTGAGCGGGGTTTAAGTGGTTGAGCAGGGTTTAGCTGAGACATGGTTAAGCGGCGGATCACGGAATTATTTTAAATAAGAGTGTATGTGGATAAAATTTTTTTTTTTAATTTATTTTATTTTATCTTACTGAATCTTATATTACTGAAAGGGCAAGAGAGTGAGAGGTATATTTTCACGCACACGTTTTCTTTCTCTCTTCCTCTCATAGCCACTTACGTTTGAAGTTTTAATTCAATCGTGAGCCCAAAAGCACACTCGTTATTTTTTTGTTTTTTTTAGACACATTAGTGAAATATATCCCTGTGTCGCGGGAAACTTTACAAATTAAGAACAACTAGTTATGGGCAACACTAATAATTGTCCCCCCCGGAACAAGAAGTGGCAAGGCGACCGTCTTTAAATGCTACACAACACTTGAAATCTTCCTAATATTATAAATGTGAAAATGGAGAATGGAGACAGGTTATAACCTACCCTGTTCATTCAGAATATAATCTCAAAGACTATAATAAATTCATAAATGGCGATTTGTCCAATTTGTTAAAGACACTGGTATGTCATGTGGACATAAAAGGACCATTACAAAAGTAAAATAAGATACATACCAAACTCCAACTCTGCACGAGTTGGAATTTGGTATATACAACATGTAACTTAATGAACGCACATCCTGAAAATAGTTTGTTCAGAATCGTTTACTGATTTGATTAATATCATTTTTAATATAGCTATTCCAATATAATTAAAACTACGGAAATTATTGTCATATTATCCCTATACAGTCAAAAGAAATTGTAATTGACTGTAAGTCAAAGTAATAAGACTTTTAAAATCGCAGTTTATTTGTATTCATACAAATTCCATTATAATATACAAAATAAAGAAAAATAAACTTTATTCCAAGAAACAAATTTAGTAAATAACAATGCATATACATGTTAAATTAAAAATTCAGTGTATGTATTATGACTATAACATAATATTCTAATTGGGGTGTTTGAGGGTGTGCGTTAACTACGTTACATATTGTATATGTAGTTGTGTCAGAGAACTCGCTTTGTTCAGTCAAATATACAGTAATCCAGTTATTCGATATAAGGTAAAATACAAACGAATTGGCGTGAAGAGTCGAGATGACAAATGGCATCGCCAACACGTTTGAATTTTCATTAGGTTTTCCCGTTGGATATTTGTTGCGTCTGTGTATTTAAGGCTGAAGCTTGTTTTAAATTAGTAATTAATCTGTGGCTTTGTTGGTATTGCTTGGCATTCTCCATTTTAAATTAAATAAATATTTTTGAATAATTTTGCTTCCTTTATGGGGTTTGAAACAGTAAGAAGGTAGTTAAGTTTTCAATTTAGCGAATACAATCACACTAATATTATGAAAGTTTGTGAGTGTGTACATGTTTGTTACTTCTTTACGGCTAAACGGCTGGAGCGATTTTAATCAAATTTGGTATAGAGTTAGCTGATAACCTGGATTAACACATAGGCTATAATTTATAAAGCTTAACGCGGGCAAAACCGCGGGACACAGCTAGTATCAGATATATCCAATAATAGGACAAGTTAACATTCACTTAAACTTAACAGTATTGATAGACTTATTTTTTTAATCATTTATTCTCTTAAATTATTCACATTACAAAACAATGCAACAAAATCGCCAAACTGTTGCCAGTTTGTTGGCGATAATGGCGCCAATGGCGATAATGGCGATATGAGTAACTGACATGGTATGCGAATTGGCAAACGCAGTTAGATGGTCGTTAATACACTGGAGGTGCTGCTGCCTGACTACCAGATGTATGCCCGGCGCTTACGTGCACGACACCCACGAGATGTGGTATGGAGTGGCCCTGTTATCCTTTCTGGGCCGGACACCACAAGTCAAATTATTCTTTATTGCACGGAGGCGTTTTTGGTAGATACTTGCCTTTCACGCCGCAGGTCATGGGTTCGATTCCCACCCAGGATAAATATTTGTGTGCATGTACATGTCTCTTTGTCCTACGTCTGGATGTAATTTTTTTTAAAGACAAGGCCCGCACTATGTTGTCTGTTCCCTGTGTCGAGGGCTACTTTACAAACATATAACAGACGGACACAAATTACATCCAGACTCACAACAACTATTTATGGGTCACACAAATAGATGTCCGGCGCGGGACTCGAACCCGCAACACGAAGAGGCGGAGCGACTGTCTTAGTGAGGTTTTTTTATTGATATTTTTATATACGTATGTATTTACAAAAGAAAAGAAGTATAATTTCTAAGTTATCTGGTTTCCATAGTGCAAGGTCTGCTTAGTTTGGGATCAGATGGCAGTGTGTGAATAATGTCCCATGATATTAAAATTAATAGTAGTTATGGGGTTTATGAATGATCATGGATATTAGTCGGCAGTATCATTAGCTATGAGCTACTGTTTTATACAATTAACACTCATGCACTTTAGAACACGACACTATTTTGACGCAATTTACGATAATTTCTATTGAATCTCCAATTTTGAGTATTTTTGTTTGAGTAGTTAGTAGATATTGACGCTTTATCATCGATATTATTTATAACCTAGGAACCTAGGAGCACATGACTTTAGGTTACAATTTCTTGTAATATGGGTTAATTTTTTCAAAAAAATCATAGTATAAATAAGTCAAATAACAAGAAAACGTTCAAATAGTAAGAAAATACGTCTTGGTAATTGCTTCTACATATTATTTTCTAAGCTAAGATTGCATAAACACACGTCAACGCGACTCCATAAGTGTTTTCTTCAACAAATCTTTGTAAGAAAAGCTAAAAGGAGATGAATACATGGAACAGTTCTTTAGATCTGAGACACCCTAATACACACATCTACATATACACCTAGGATTGGTAACTAGATTGGTAACTAGTGGTAAAACACATGAGCAGGAGAAACAATTATTTAATGAACAGAAGCCAGCACATCAAGCTACCCCAATCTGTCAATATTCCCCAATTGAAGGTGAACCTTATGCTTTAATGATAAAGTTGAAAATCTAAAAATAAATTTGACGGATTGGAGTAGCTTGATGTGCTGGCGTCTGTACAAAGATGTTAATGTGTTTAAAAGGTTCGCGATTGGTTTACATTATCATATATTATGGGCATTCTCCAAATAAACATTTACTGTAAAATCATCTCAAATTGTTTATTTGCATACTGTTCCAAATTTCATACTCCTCCGTCCGCGCAATTTTCTTTAAAAGGGGTACAAAATTATTTTTTCACGGGTTAATATTATGATATGATTAATAGTAATCGAAATACGATTTGGAATAGTTAAGTTTAAATAGTTTGACTGCAGGTGTGGCGCAGCGGCTAATGCCCGGTTCCTTTATTTTACGATCCGTCATTGGACCAACGTTACCATCCGTAATTCAGCTACCGATACCGATGCAAAACTATTGTTCCACAATGCCCTACCTGCGACGAACATCCGTAGTTTAAACCACCTACGACTCGTTCGGCGATGAACCTCTCGCTCCTCTTCACGATTAGTTATAACAAAACGTCGTACGTCAATTATGCAACTAAAATCATTTATTATTCTGTAATATTATGTGAGTAATAGTACAAATTACTGTACTTATAGTTACAGTAATAATTTAATTTGCGTTTTAGGTTTAAAATATTTATAATTCATTAGTATTGAAAATTTGATGTTACGAGTGCATGGTGTGAACAAAACGCGTAACAGGAAAGCGCATGGCGCATGCGTCTGTCGTCTGACGTCTGTCCAGGAGTATTTCATGGTTTCTAAATAAGTTTTTAAAATGAGTATTTAATCTAAGGTTTGTGGTTATGAAATCTTAGAAGATAGAAAAATAATCAACTCTTTCTAACGGAAAACAAAGCCATGAATTCTCTATCAGTTTCAGAGCTAGACATCACGGAAATCTCCTCAAACACTATGTTAACTACCAAAATAAAATACAAACAACTGGTAAACCGACCGAATTCGACTAGTAATCAAAGCAGTAACGCCTCGTTATTTTGACAGTTCCGTGACAGTATAAAATTTTTATAGGAACACTTTCGAACGCATCTCCATACAATAAGCTTACTAACGTCCTCCCATCCGTTAGTAACCAGACGTTGGTTATTTGGATAACGACTAGTATTTTTTAGGAACGGTTTTGCGTTACGGCTGGTAGAAATTCTAACTATTCGTAGTAGAAACGATTCGTTTTTGGAATATAGGAACCGGGCGTAAGACAGTCACCTCGCCGCTTCGTGTCGCGGGTTCGAGTCCCGCGCCGGACAACTATTTGTGTGACCCATAAATAGTTGTTCTGAGTCTGGATGTAATTTGTGTCCGTCTATTATATGTTTGTAATGTACCCCGTGACAAAGAGACTAGATTCGGGCGTTGTTGTCTTTAAAAAAAATATATTCGTATAGTGTAGTCACAGTACTTGGTTAACAAGTATTGCGACTACACGTATGGCTAAGTGGTTAAAATATAAACCTCTCGCTGCTACTTCGGCGCCTTCGTGTTTCAGGTTCGATCCCGCACAGAACAGCTTTTTTGCCCTCATTTCGTTGTTGAGTCTAGATAGGCTTTTTATCCATGAATTGCATGTTTTTGAAAGTCTGCAAGATTTAAGTAGTTTTTTGCTAAAAACTTACGGAATATATCCTATTTGGCTAAGGTTGGTCTGACCTGTTGATCGGACCTTCTCTTTGTAAGAAAGTAAAACAATCACAGATTTAATATGAGCTAGCATCGTCATCATGATCTTATCAGCCGAAAGACGTCCACTACTGAAAAAATATATAAAAAATATGAGTAATAATACAGATGAATATAAACTCTATTAATTAAATAAAATAAACTGGTTTTAATAATAAATAGTCATTCTGGTCCTTAAAATATCACTACTAAAGTTCATTATTGCGAATAAAACTTTTTAACAAAGATATATTAAATATGAGTAATAATATAGATGGATATAAACTCTATTAATGATTAAAAAAACAGGTTTTAATAATAAATAGTCATTCTGGTCCTTAAAACATCGCTACTAGTATTCATTATTTTTTTCTTTCCGATATCCACTTACATAGCTTACCCCCAAATACCCATACCCCTTTATTTGGCTCATACCCAACTACAAACAAGAGGAAGATAGATTCGAAAAACGAATTAACATCCAAAACAGTGGGGGATAGTGAAAATATTTTTATATTTGAACGTTGTGATACGCCCCCCGCGGGCGGAGTCGGGTCTGATAACGTAGCGCTTGGCAAACCCTTGAATACTGTGGAAATAAAAATATATAGTTCGAAATGCGCATTGGTTAACGAATTCCATAGAGATGTTTGTGCGAATATCTTCAAGAATCTTTTTTATGTAGTAGAATTAAAGCACTATAATTCTCGTTATTTAAAAAAATGCGAAAGCTATCCCTATCAAATAATAAGAAAAAAAAATGAAGGGAAACAACGGAAAAATCAATTAAAAATTAAATAAACAATACACCTCCTTCTATTGGAGTCGGTTAAAAGGAGGGAAGAGTGCCCATTAAATATAGTCATCTACAACTTTGAGTGCAGAGCCTCCAACCTTAACTATTAGAGTGGTTGCAACCTGGATGTTCGACATGATTTTCGTCTCATCCATGTTCATTTTCAGACACTGCTGAGGCCACGTAAGTTTATTATACACACTTTATTGTCTATCTTTAATTATTTTTATGTTTCAGAAGAAAAAAGCTGATTTTTTTTTTGAAAAAGCAGAGGGAATGCCTTCGCATGCCACCCACAAAAAGTGTCTGCAGGTGGGTATGTCGGACTTGTACCGACTAAACCTACCTGCCCTGGACTTCTCTTGGCGCCTGATGGGGGAGTCCCGGGAACGCGGGTATGCTGCTCCGGTACCCCCCTTTTGCGTCATGTCCCAGATGGTCGGGACACGTACCCTGGGAGGGCTCCTTTGGATTGACCTTCCCTATTGCTGACTCCTGCCAGTACGGCACAGCGACTGCGCCACAGATAGATCGCTGCCATCCCGGAGCTGCTTGTACGTGGCGGCAGTAGAGGACTCTTCTCAAACTGCCGCCGCGGCCCCGAGGGGAGATGGGCTAACGGCTGCCGCCGCTGCCCCGACACCTCCTCCGCCTACGAGATATAATAAGCAGATCCTATTTACTGTTTCCTTTTGTGCGTTTAATTTTGTATATTTTTGTGTGTATAATAAATAAATAATAAATATATAATAGGACTAGGCTAAAAACATTCCTGTCAAAAAAATATTATCATACTTCACTAAGCGTATTTAAAGCAAGGAGCTTTTTTGTATGATACCCGATTATTAGGAAAAATCCTGAACAGTACTGCGTCATAGAAAAATTATAACAATTTACCTGACGTTTAAATTTTCCAGAAATTGATGTATTAAAAAGGCGGTTTTATGAACTCTATTCAATTCCTACTTATATTGCTATCCAAGTTAATGTGGTGTTTAGAAGTATACTTGATTTACTGACTTAATATAACAAATGGATGGAATTCAATTTCTACATTGTCTACCCCACAATAATAACAAGGCTTTGGTAAATATTTGATTGCTTTCAAACGTTGTTCCATTTTTAATTACTTGCTTAAAAAAATATTTCATCTGGTAATTAACTATTGACTTATGACAGACACATTATCTCTTATTACAAAGCGAAGTATACAAAAGTACCTACCGCAGAACAACTAAATTAATTCATTTGGGTTTCATTAATTCTTTAAATTAGTATAATTTGTTAAGAGGGCGACAAATGATGGTAAGTGATCACCGCCGCCCATTTACACTCGCAACACCATAGGAGTCGCGAATGCGTTACCGGCTTTTATAAGAGTCAGCAAACCAGTGTTGCTGACCCTCCCCCCACCCCGATGAGCTCTGGTGACCTTACTCACACTTAAGTTATTAATGTTATTATTAAGGAATGCCTACTACAAGGTACTTCCCCAGTCGGGCTGCTCTTTGAGCGAATCAACGCTGTGCCCTACCTCTCTTTTTTTCTACCTATATTTTGAATACTAGCTGTGCCCGCGACTTCGTTCGCGTGGATGTCGGAACTTAACAATGTATTTTTTTGTGTAAAGCGCTGTGGGAGGATACCGATACAATTTCTTTTTTAATTTAATTTAGTGCTTCTTTATTTTACCTGTGGAACCATCTGGAGCGTACACAAAAACGTTATTGGGGTTGTTTACGCGTGAAAGAGCTACGTATAGTTGACCATGGGAAAAGCATCCAATACTTAGGTCCATCCCCGCAACGGATAATGTCTAGCTTTATTAATCGTCATGGCATAAGAGAGAATGACGGGGAATTGCACTGGTTTGAAAGAGAAAGGAAAGTTTTAGGGAATTATAGGTATCATTGGAATAAAAACAATATCACCGGCGCCGCAACCTGTTAATATTTCAGCTTCGATAATGTTTTGCTGCAGATTTGTGACTTTGAGCCCAGTGCCGTTACAAAGTTTGGGGGGACATAAATTTCTGAGGAGAATTATTGGTACACCGATTTTTTAAACTATTTTGTGGGCTGGAAGTCCGGGTGTGCTGAGGGAATCCAAAAATACTACCGGGTAGTGCGTGGCGTCATCTTCTTCCATACCTGTATTTATTGAGCTATATTCTTTACTATTCCCGGACGCATGAGTCAATATGTTGAAATTAATTGCCGCAGCTTGGTCATTGCGGGGAGTCAAAATAGCTTGCTGACGTAGCCAAGAACCAGTTTGATTGCCAATGTTTGTGGTATCTCCGTACACAGCAGAAATTAGCTCCAGCTATGATGTAACGTAAGAGCAGAGATTACCAGTCAATATAACTTTTCCATCTTCTTGTACGGGGTATGTGCCATCGCCTATTATTTTTTTACAATAAATTGGCAAACTCCTGTGCATTGTCAGCCTCTGACTGATCAGGTCCCCTCCTATACTTATAACTATCTCTTGAATAGCCAATAAGGACCTGTTGTGACAAATTTCACGTACCTTGTCAGGAATTTCTCCATTAGTATTTAGTTGTACATGTCTCATAAAATCTTCAGCAAACTTGTCATGGTACTTTTGCCATAACTGGTTAGCACCCGATAACGCACAAAAGGTCAATAATATGGCAAACAAATGTCGCAAGCGATGTGGACTATCGCTCACGCATCCTTCCGCTAGAGCGTCATCCCAATGCTGACCTCCATCTAATAAATGGCGTGCTCGGCAAGCGGCCTGGTATGTCGGATGTTCAATATCATCGATTTTACGGAGCTCAGCTAAAGACGTAGGTCCTCGCACTACGTGGACCAGACTGTGGGATGAACTCACACGTGAGCACGCCACGTGAACCTGCCCGCCTTCCTTAAGTCAATTCCAGCTAACTTGAGAGTTGGACTTTGCGATTTATTGATGGTTATCGCGACACACACTTTTATAGGGAACTACAGTATTTTAAACTGAAAAGGGAGATCATTTGGCACTAACGGAATACGTGACCTGAACACTGTTTCTCCCTGGGCGGATCCAGGCATAATAGTAGCCTCTATAACACGATGCAAAGCTTTGACTTGAAGCCTAGTGCCGTTGCAAAGTTTAGGTGGCTTCAAATTCCTCAGAACCATTATAGGTATACCCACACGCAACATACATAGGGGATGTATGTTGCGTGTGGGTATACCTATAATGGTTCTGAGGAATTTGAAATATTATACGCCCTTAGGGGAGGAAATTCCTAAAATCCTGAAATACATATTTTTATTTTTAACGGAAAGGCCATACCGATTTTCATGCTTTTCACTTAAAAAAATTACACACTTTTCATTCAAACTTACATCCCCTATTTTACGCCCTTGGGGTGGAATTTAAAAAATTCTAAACTATTTATTTTTATTTTTAGCTGAACTACTAAATATAAGTTTCAATGCCTTTAACTACAACAATGACGGATTTTCATACAATCTTTCATTCTCTATTTTACCCCCTTAGGGTTAGTATAAACCCTTCCTTAGTGAATGCATACGTCATAAAAGTACCTACCGGCAAAATTTAGAGTCGATAACCCCAGCCTTTCAGGCTGTGCGTTGATATGTCAGTCAGTCAGTTTCCTCTTTTACATAGGTAGGTATATAGATTTGTGCTGAGAAAATTATGAGAGACAGGGTTAATTTACTACATTCAATCGGACAGGCTTAATAAAATTCGAATCGTCTGTACATTCGCGTTACAAACGAATCGACAGCACAAACTTTCGATCGACTGACATTATAATTTAAAATTAAATTATAACAAATCCAACCTTGTACATAATTCAATTTGCCCAAAGAAAACAGAATATTTTAATAACCAATTTTGGACAACGACATACTTCTAGCCAACCAAGACCTTATTTCGAAACAATTCGGAACATTCAAAGCCCTAATCTTAACACCGCGAGTCAAAAGCAATGCACAACGACATCTATCGAAACAAAATTCAACTATCAAGCACAACGATATCTATCGAAATAAAAATCAACTATCAATAATTTAAAATTAAATTATAATAAATCCAACCTTCTACATAATTCAATTTGCCCAAAGAAAACAGATTTTTTTAATAACCAATTTTGGACAACGACGTACTTCTAGGCAACCAAGACCTTATTTCGAAACAATTCAGTACATTCAAAACCCTACGTAATCATGCAATCAGCAAACACGGGCAAATCTTAACAACGCGAGTCAAAAGAAATGCACAACGACATCTATCGAAATAAAAATCAACTATCAACCTAGTTCATTCAGAAAAGAGATGTCATAATATGCACAGTGACATCTATCGGACAGTTAGGTAGCTCAACTATTAACATTAGTTCATCTTGAAGTAATGAAATGTGTGTTATTTTTCTTCATGATTACTTTAAAATCTAATATCTTTTGATAGACTGAACCGATTGCAATAAAACAAAAACTAAATGTTACCTCAAGTTACGCTCAATCGTTGTGTATAAAAGTTATCTACATTGCTTTAGTATATTTTACGTGATACCCGAACATATAAACAGACAAACAGACACACAGACAAACAGACAAAAATTCTAAAAAGGCTGGAAATGGGTTCTATTGGTTGTTCTTTAATACCCTGGCTATTTTTTTTGGATTTTCTTTTGATGTACAAAAATTATTTTTCTACAGATTTATTATATGTATAGATAAGGCAGAACATAGTAACATATACCAACATTTATCTGAAATCTGGAAATGTTTACAAATAAATGAAATTGAAGTGTCTGTTTGTAATATTGAAATAACCGATTTTTACTACATGTATATGAATATTTATACGGTACATACTCCAAAATATAATCTTTTAGAATTTTTGTCTGTCTGTCTGTTTGTTCCGGCTAATCTCTGAAATGGCTGGACCGATTTTAACGGGACCTTTATTGGCAGATAGCTGATGTAATAAGGAGTAACTTAGGCTACTTTTATTTTAGAAAAGTCTTGTATTTTTGAAAAAACAAAATAAACTAATTAAAACGCGGACGAAGTCGCGGGCACAGCTAGTGTTTTATATATTGCATCTATGTAAATAACATGTTCAGCAATAAACCATTGATATTTGTTTCAAACTAATTTCATTAGTAGACTAATTTTAGACATCGTTTTGTATTACACTAAATGCTGTGTTATTTATTTCCTCTCATTTTAGGCAAGTGATAGATAATAAGCTTTAAGTACTCTTAGGAATCGAAGTAGTGAAGCATTATTACTTTTTAATAATATAGAATGGATGTATGGATGTTTGTAACTCTTTAACGCAAAAACTACTGAACGGATAATGATGAAACTATGTAATAACATAGCTTATATATCCGAATAACATATAGGCTATATTGTACTCAAATATACCTACTATTGGAATCAAATATAACAGCTCACTTAGGACCCTTAACTTGATCCGCGGTGCTTTTACAGCTGACTTCTCTAGTTGCAAATCTCTCATTTTATGTGGCTATAGCCTCTTTACATCATTCTGTTTCCCGCTTTGCTCTGGAGGGAAGTGGAACTATTCATTTTCTAACTCCTCCTTTTTCTCTATAAATAAATAAATAAAATAAAAAAGGTTTTTATTCACGTAGACTTTAAAAAAGCGCTTGTAAATAGTCAGAACATGTTTGTAGTAATATAGTTGTATACATTAGATATTATTTCTAGTAACATAGATATTAAGGTACATCTTGTATGAAAACATTTATAAAATTTATTTTATTACAGAAATGATATTTAGCTAGCTCGTATCAAGTTATTGTCAAGAGATTATGTTTAATTATCTAGTTTAAGTCTAATATTTTTACTTATTAAACTCTTTCTGATTAAACTCGTTGCGGGATCAAAGACAGTTAAAGTGATTCCCCGAGACATGCCTGAGCTTCACCGCTCAGTGTCATTTCATTGTGTGCCACTGTTGATCCTGGCTTACAGGAGTTGCAGGGGTGGGTAAGAGGGAGGGACTAGTCCCGTAGGCTATATTGTTTAATGTTTAACGCGCGTAAAGCCGCGTGGCACAACTTGTTTATTATAATGATTTCTTCCAGATAACCTTTGGCTGAATACCGGTGCAACAAAATGTGGTACACAAAAAAACAAAAATAAAAGAAAATAAAGGTACACTAAAAACTAAAAATATGCTCACGAACATATTATGTATTCTGCTGTAACTGTGTTTTAGTTAATCGTTTTTTGTTTCATAGGAACTGCTTGCGGAATGGTGATTTGTGCAATATGCATTGTTCAAATCGGATATATAATGTCACACAGATCATCCTAGCCCCAAACTAAGCAAAGCTTGTACTATGGGTACCAGGCGACGATATACATACTTATATAGATAGATAAATACTTATATACATAGAAAACACTCAGAAACAAATATTCGTGCTCACCACACAAATATTTGCACTTACCGGGATTCGAACCCAGGACCACCAGCTTCGTAGGCAAGAGCACTACCAACTAGGCTACGGTGACCGTATATAAGAATAGATGACGTTGGTTGTATATTTTTTTAAACAGTAACTATCGAAGTACGTTACTGTACCACAAACGATGAGGGCAATTATTATTATCATGTCCCAAGAGCCTTAACAACTGCACGCTCAAAGACCCTACTGATAATGCCAATCTCGTAGCCAAGTTTAAGGCAGGCACAATTTGTAAACGACGAGTTTGACGACGGTCGCCTAAGGGTTCCGTTTATTTATACTTTAAAATACAGTTCCCTAAAATTCTACTATACTAAGAAAACAGCACACTTAACACACTAACACACTCTTAACACATAAAAGAACCCTTTTCTCCCAATGAGACCGTATAAAAAACCATTGCAACCAAAACAAGTAGTTCTTATACTCCCGCATACATTTTGTTTTATTGTTATGAGCCTAAACACAAAAGATACAGAATTATATGGAGTCACAATATCTGAATAACACATCTCTATTTTGCTGAAGAAATCCCGATATGAACGAGACAAGAGGAGGCAAACACTATAAATCATATCCTGTTTTGTGTGGAGTATTCTGAAGATCGTTCGATATGCGGCAATAATACTTATCTCATGCGTATATTTTTCTACTTTGGGCTTTGTGCTGTTAAACTAGTGGCGAAGAATCAATAGCAATACTACTAGATACCATTGCTCATAGTTTCGTTTATATCGGTAAATTTTTTTTTGAAATATATACTTTTTTTATATTTTACATACATAGACTCTCGCCTGTTTCCCAGAGGAATTTCCACGATCTAACACACCATTTTTAACTTGTTTACCGTCATTATTTTCTTCTTACATGCTCGCCGGTTTAGGATACTTCTGCCCTCATCACCGATTTGAGAATGTATATCAGGAAGAACATAATGTTAAAACTGATCTTGGGAATTCTCAATTTCAGTCTCAACGTTGTATTTAATTAACAAAGAATCAATCAATACGAAAGATAAGAATAAGAACAAAGTAAGAAGTTAAACTGTTAACTTTATTCTGTTACTTTCTTATCGTATCAGCAGTTGCGGTAGACCTCTGACATGGCTTAACGACTGTCACATTAGATGACAGTCGTTAAGCCATGACAGAGGTCTACAACCGGACCGATAACTTGTGGAGACCTCCGATGCACGTAGACACTGAGTAATCAAATGACTTTGGTCAACCATCGTGGGGCTGACCACGTGGCTAGATATTTAAGCTCGTTAATAACTTACCAGTAAAAACAAATTGCTATGAGTGCCTCATTCTGTAACTACGTCTACCTCAAGTTTTTCAAAATCAAAATGTTATATCCAATTTAAGTCCTTTATAAAACAAATAAGTTTTTTTTTTGGAATTTTAATTGGCATTATAAAATGAAATAATAAAATTACTACAACAGTTTTAATAATAAACTACAAAACAAAATAAACACATAATCACAGTCATATAGTCATTTCCCGTGATTAGGGATAAAATAACCAGTTTCCAACGCATACACTTGCACCCAGAAGTTGTAACCACGAAACACTCCAGGGCTATCCAATTCAATCGTCACATACTTCTCACCAATCCCTCCAGCCTTAACATATGCTTCACCCCACTTATCGGGTCTTAAGTCCAAAATTTGTACACCATTTATCACTTCGTTATTTGAACAATTCACAGTAAACGTGTCAGATCTTATCCATATAGCCGGATTTTCTTCATGAACCTTGCTATAGACTAATTTCGACGTCACATCGGGATAACCCAGAAACAAATCATTACAGCAGACACTAATGATAAAGATAAAAATTGGAAACAAAATCTTCACAAACATTGTTACGCGTGTAATCTTAATGAAGGTACAAATTGAAATGTAAGAATTGCGAGAAATAAATAATATTTGTAAAACAAATTCACATTAATATGTGAAAATATCGAAACAGTCATTGTTAGATACGTAAACATATATTATGTTACTTATACAAATGGTTGTAACTCATATGGGCATAATGGGTGCTTCATAGCTGGTTTTAGCATCCATCAAAACATTTCGTCATAACTTCCTAGTAATAACGTCATTAAATATTGAACCTTATATACGTATTGTAAAGGACAGATTAACGAAAACCCAGTAAATTAAAGCAATCCTCCCAGTGCAGTGCTTCAATTTCGAGTCTTTTTTTAACAGTGTCAAAATCTTTATGAATTTATATTTTGTCACGTTTATGACTTTGATTTAGATTTTGATTTATTTACACAAAGGACAGATTTACGGAACTGAAAACAGTGATACAGAGCAAGCTTCTAGACCTCCCAGTTTTGAAATTCCTCGTATTATTTGTACAGTTTCAAAACCTTTATGAACCAACGTAAAGATATTGCAACGTTTAGGACCTTAAATTAGATTTTAATTAATTTACAAAAAATATCACGCCAAACGTTATGAATCTATATTAACACTAAAAATTTAAGATAACGAGAGATTTTCTTTATTATAAATAGTCGAAATCAAAATCAGTGCGAAGCGGGACATGAGATTGCCCGAGTTACATTAAAGAGATTGAATTCTTAAGAGATTGAAACGCAAGATAAAATAAATTACGTGAATTAAACGTAACAATTTTCATTATGTTAGCGTGAATTTCAGCAATGTGTGGATCTTTAGCATTCTTTTTCGTTATGCAGTCCTTTACAACTGTTGAATATGTTAGTTATCACGTATTGGGACTATGATCTAGGTGCTAATTTTGTTAACAATATAAACTCGAACATTTCCTGATATCTTCATTTGAATTTCATTATTTGGTCCATCACAATCCTAAATACTCGTAACTCCATCGTTTAATTTGTAATACAAAATGTGCTTTCGATTTTCAATAATAGTCCTTATAACGTTCTACTTAGTAGCAACTGTAGTGGAATCAAATGATATTGTGGTTGGCTACGCAACACCTTACTCCAGAAAAATCTACAGTGCTATAAAATATGAGAATCCTGCTTTGTGGATAAGGACAGATGACTTAATGGTCAGCGCACCTAATCATGACATTATAAGTGCTGTGTACGTCACTGATCTAAGACCCGATAAAGAAGGAATAGCGTACATAGAAGCCGGTGGAGTTGGACAGAAAACAGTAACAATAGCTTTAAGGAGTCCTTCAATTCTACGGGAATACAAGTTTGCAGTGGAAGTTTACGCTCAAAATGTTCATAGTACTTTAGGTGGAGCTGGTTTAGGATATTCAGCCCAGCTGAGTGGATACCCTCAAAGCAGTTATGGAAGCTATCCTCATACCCAACTCAGTGGGTATGGAAGCCAATATAGTGGTGCTTATAATGTGCCCAGTGCCGTTGGTTATCCCAGTACTAATCCTTATGCCTTAGGTAAGAAGAAGTGATGTTATGTTAATTAAATAAATGTTTATTTGTTATTATAACTTGTTTTATTGGCTAGCTTAACAAGGACAAAAATATTATCATCCCGTAATAATGTCGCACTAACAATAGAAGATTCTCGAAAAAATAAAGGCCTAACCCAATCTTAATGTATAAGTTCACAACAACTATTGGGCAAATATATGTATATTGTATGTCTCTATTGCCTCAAAATTAAAAGTATTTGTTGCTAGAAATGAATATATAATATAATATTAACTGTCCGTGAACTAAACCTGTATCTGAAGCCCCAAGATACAATGTTAGGCAACAAAACATAGCTAATGAGACGTCTACAAAATTTTATAAGACACAGATGTCATATATACATTAAACAAATGAATGTGTGAAAATGAATAATGATGATTAATAAATGAATGCCTGCATTTGTAGGTGTGTATGCATTACGTTTTACTGAATACATTTATGTGGTGAGTTATGCTTAATAGGTTTTCTAATATTCGCTAGGTTTTTGAATTTATTTGTAAGTGTTCTTAAGGTCAGTTATAGCCTTCACATACCATTGGCAATATAGCAGTATATGTCTAGAAAATTAGGTAGGCGCTGTGCAAATGAAGTGTAACAACTTTTTTGAGATTAGACTTACAAATGTAGGTGAGATCACGAATCTGATCACGAAGAATAATCAGCTCATGGGAATTCTTGACAGAATTCTATTGCAAATACTTTTTGAACACCGAGCTCCCCATTTTTTTTTGTATTACTTGTCGGTGGGGTGGAAATAGGGCTTACAAAGTATTGCTTAGGCGACAGCCTCGCTGGGCTTTTTATTTATAAACATATACATTTGGATATTTGGTAGTAGTAGACAACATCTGGGGGCACGCCAGTGCCACCGCCAAGTCAAGCACGAAGCAACACTGCCGTACAATCTTTTTCTAGAAGCATTTCGCCGCATTTTCAGGCCCTTGTTTGAGAACCTCTGGATAGGACTAGAACGCTGAAAATCGTCATCTAATAAGCTATAACCACTCACTTGTAATCCAAAATTTCAATTCGGTAGATCATTTTGTTCCGAAGCTAAGTGAAAGCAAAGTTTCGCATTTTCAACACAGACACATGATCATTAAAATAGCACTGGTACTTCCCAATGACCTAGACCGCTGAAATTTGGTACAGAGTCAAGTCAAGTCACATAACATTAAATATAAAGAATAATAAAGAAATTCCAGTAAGGAACATTAGACTTGGCTCAACTTTGTCTATAGATTTCATTACTTTTTAGAGATAAACAAGCAGCTCCATCGAGACTTGGCTACTTTTTTACAGAATGTTTTTAGTGGGATGTTAAGTTTCTTAAACTGCTAGCTGTACCTGCTGAAGTTACGTGACGGTGCGATGAGTCAACTGGCGTGATTGCCAATAATATGAATATCACGTTATTTTAAGTGAACCGTTGACGATTTTTGTATAAGCAATAATGTTCTATAAATATATTTAAGTACATTTCATTGCACATAAAAACTTAGCCAACATATTATGTTATATGGCACTTATAATGCGATATTTTAAAGAAAGTATCCTATATACTGCTTAACTTATAATTTCTTGAAAATAATATATTACGGGCCATATGTACGACGCGACGTTTACAGGAATCAGGACAGAGTGTTATCTTCGGAAGCTTACAATTTCAAAGGAGTGTTCTTTCACTGCTTCACCGGACAATAGAGGTGAGCGTGGGCTCAAGCCGTCTAAGTTTCTTCGTGCTCGGACTTAGACTTAGACGGTCACCGTAGCCTAGTTGGTAGTGCTCCTGCCTACGAAGCTGGTGGTCCTGGGTTCGAATCCCGGTAAGTGCAAATATTTGTGTGATGAGCACGAATATTTGTTTCTGAGTCATGGATGTTTTCTATGCATTTAAGTATTTATATATCTATATAAGTATGTATATCGTCGCCTGGTACCCATATTACAAGCTTTGCTTAGTTTGGGGCTAGGATGATCTGTGTGACGTTGTCCCTAGATATTATTATATTATTATTATTATTCGTTTCCAACGGGCCGTTATACCCGCGCCGGATGGATCTCTCAAAAATCAAAATTAGAAAAATATATAGATCTTCTAATTAGAATACGAATCGATCTATAACTAACCAATATTTGGTTTGAAAATGTCATAATTATAGATAATAATAATAATATAATAATATCTGGGGACAATGTCACACAGATCATCCTAGTCCCAAACTAAGCAAAGCTTGTACTATGGGTACCAGGCGATGATATACGTGCTTATATAGATAGATAAATACTTATATACATAGAAAACATCCATGACTCAGAAACAAATATTCGTGCTCATCACACAAATATTTGCACTTACCGGGATTCGAACCCAGGACCACCAGCTTCGTAGGCAGGATCACTACCAACTAGGCTACGGTGAATAGATGGTTCAAATTGGATTTCATAATTCTTAATCCATCATTAAATGTTATTATTACAATTTATTATTCAATTCAACTATATTTCATATATATTAAATACAAATATAATATACAATGATGAAAGTGCCAGAACGCGTGCGCACCGACTCTCGATGGGAAAGGGTATACGGTAGGCTGCTGGCGGCAAAACCGGCGGCGGCGCCGCGCCGCGTTGTATTAGAGCTCATACACACGAGCGGCATGTTGCCAGCGGCAGAGGTAACTGTATCCGACGACACGTGTCGGCGGCAGCCGTCGACGCGTCGACGGCAGCAGTCGACCTATAGCCACACTTGCAGTTGTAGTTATTATGATAGCCGTTAGCTCATCAAAAGAAGCAATGGACATTCGAAAATAATTGAAAATCTTTTGCTCGTTTTTTCGTAACAGTGGATAGAGAGTAAAAAATGCCCATCTTGATCTCTATTGATTAATATTTCTTGAAACCACAATGAAAGTGTTTTTATTTTTCTTTTCCGTCGGCGTCGACGAAGTAAAAGCAATAACAGTGTTTCTTCTTCGGAATCCATTTTACAACTGACTCCTATACTAAGAGAGCACACGACGGCTGCCGCTGATCTTCAAAGTTGAAATGTCGACGGTTGCCGCCGACGCGCGTCGACGGCTGCAGTTACCTCTGCCGTTGGGAACATGCCGCTCGTGTCGGGCGACGCGCGACGGTGGCAACGCGGCGACGGCCAGCCGAGAACTATATCTAACTCTTTCCAACCCAAGCGTAGCACCATCCTGGCGGGAACATATAAATATAATTTTACAACAACCTCCTTTTTTAATTCATAAAAAAGGTAAAATAGAAAATAGAACCGTTTTGTTTTTATTTATCAAAGTCGCCATCAACAAACTCTCAGCTCCAAAATAACACAACAACAATAAAATTTGAATAAACTTACAAGAAGATTTAACGAGCCATAAAACTCTATAAGCAGAATTTGGATGCTTACACTAACAAATTATTCACCAATTTATTCCATAACGTATTTATCAGCCCCAAGGGGAATTTCATTTCACATAAAATCCTAAATAACATTTATCTCGCGTAGATCAGATAATGGAGGCCAAGCCCCACCCATAGCGCCGCATTTATTAATATTCAGCATGCGCGAAAATGATTTAAGGCTTGCTACAGTGCAGTTTCACTGAGAAAATAACTTTGTGCATTGTCGTATTTTGAAATGATAGCGAAATAAAAATGAAGTGAATTATTTTAGCAACAGATGTAAGCTTTACCACATGCGTAGCTCCAACTTAACTTTTTTTATAACCTAATTTAACCTATTTCATATGGTTTGCGGCTAGTTACAATCCCTGGATGTCAAACTGGCATAGATCGGGACCGGTAGATTATACTCTGAATTAACATATCGTCCCCGTAGTTGGAAAATTAAATAACTCTGATTTTGGCGAAATTGACTTTATCCTATTTCCAAAACACCTAAAACCTGCCGCATATTGGAGCCTTTCAGGCGTTTTCGTATCTTATTCCGTTCCAAAGATATAGCCATTTTTGTCAGACAGGTCATGACAGATGGAATAATAAATATCTTCAGACAAACACAATTTTTTTAAAGGAAAACTAAATAACTCAGTAATTAAATCAATAACTGTGGTCAATGACAAGATGAATGTCAAATAAATTAAATAACTTGAGTTGTTGAATTTTTCCTCAACTTATAAATTCTTTCACAAAACTAACTTAGTTCTAGGAAAACTAAATAACTCTATTTATTTAATTCTGTGATTCAGAATTCTGATATAACGTACCTAATTTATAAATACTTGATGTTATTTATTTCTTCTACAACTAGATAATGATTAATTATAAGATGATAGGCAAATAAAATTAAATAAATTAAGTTGTCATCAGAGGTAATCAGAGGGTTAAGTCTCATTTCATGAAGAACCTTTTTCTGATTCTGGATCTACATGGAATCCGGACACAAAAGAAGAAAATAAAATAAAAAGGAAACTTAGTTCTTTAATAGACATCAATATTTCACTGGCTAAGAAGAAAAAAAGAGAACGAATAAACCCGAATTTGTCGAGAGATTCTAAAGATGAAACAATAATATTATAACAACTTGAGCTTTTATTGAAATCGCTATTGACCAATTAGTCCCACCCTGATAGAAGAATTATGGAACACAATATCACAATCGCTGGGATAACAGATTCAGGAATAGAAACAGGAAATAAGGAAAAAGAAACCGGGGTGTTAAAAATCCCCGGCAGACGCCGTGTTACCAAAACCGACAACGTCTGGCCCTGGCAACATATAACACTCACACACAGTGGACCAACGAGAATATCATTGAACTGGAGAAGGAACTGAGCAGGTTATATTGGGATATCATAGGTTTGTCTGAAGTCCAAAGAGAGTTTTTAGGAATATCGTGTCCTCCCCACGATAATCCTAAAATCCGGGAACCTGCTATATTTCCGCGAGGGCGACTAACTGTTCCAAGTTGATGTCGGGTTCATAGTTCAAAAGTCCCTCGTCCACAAGGAACGTAGTGAAACTTGAGAGGGTGTCGACTAGGGCGGCATACCTTACAACGTAACTAATAACGTATTAGTTTAAGGTCATACAGGTTTACGCGCCGACTTCAACGTACTCCGACGATGAGGTTGAGGTCATGTATGAGGATATTTCTAGAGCCATACATACCTCTAACACTTATTTCACTGTGGTCATGGGGGACTTTAACGCGAAGCTGGGTAAACGATTCGGGAATGAGCTGAGAGTGGGGCAATTTGGAACTGGAGACCGGAACCCTCAGGGCCAAATGTTGGCCGACATGGAGAAGGAGGGACTCTTTATGATGAATTCCTTCTTCAGGAAGCTGGATCACCGCAAATGGACCTGGGTGAGCCCCGATGGCAAAAACAAAAATGAGATAGATTTTATCTTGACGACGAGACGACAGACGTTTAATGACGTCTCTGTGATCAATGCGGTTAAAACCGGGAGCGATCACAGACTGGTGAGAGGCTCATTGAATCTAATTTAAAGCTCCAGAGGTCCAGACTGATAAAGTCTACGCGCCGACCTTTACCTATCCACGTCCAAAACCCACCATTTCAGCTCGAACTGCGAAACCGTTTCGAATCCCTAGCAGACTGCGAGGAAGTGGACTCATACTACGACAGGCTCGTAGAAGCTGTCCATACGGCTGAGTTTAAGGTCTTCAAAGCCCAGCGTACAAACAGACTTTGCCCTGCAACTTATGGGAGTACAACGAGTAATACGGAAAATGGTTCTGACATCCTCAGATGATGCTACTATATACCGGCTGCTCAACAGACAGATATCAAAGTCTTTGACTCGCGACACGCGTCAATTTAATACAAGTAGTATTAAAGAAGCCATCGAGCGGAACAAAGGCTCTAAAGTGTTTGTAAGAGATCTGTCTGTTGGACAAACCGAACTGACGAAGCTGAAGACTGAGGATGCACGGCAATCGTCACGTCTAAACCGGAGTTGCTGTGAGAGATTGAGAATTCTATGGACAGTTATATACGACAACGCAATCACCTGCCAAAAGTCATGTCTTGGATGGAGCACGACCAACCCGACATTACACTGAAGACACCCGGACGTCAGCACGAGATTAAAATGGCTCTCAGACAACTTAAGAACAACAAGGCTCTTGGTGATGATGGAATTTCAGCAGAGCTTCTGAAGGCGGATGGTACACCAATCCTACGGGCCTTTCAGAAGTTTTTTAACTCCGTCATACTAGATAATCAAACACCACAAGCATGGCACAGAAGTGTGATAGTGCTCTCCTTCAAAAAGGGCGACAAAACCCTATTGAAGAATTATTGACCCATCACACTGCTGACCCATTTGATGATTTCCAGCCTCCCGAACAAGCCGGTATCCGAAAAGTCTTGAGCACCATAGACCATATACATACGCTGCGGCAAGTTATACATAAGAAGTCGAAAAGTATAACAAGCCACTGTGCTTAGCGATTGTGGACTATGAGAAAGCCTTAGATTATCGAAACCGGGGCTGTGGTCTCTCCTAAGGTGCCAAATCTACTACCGCTAAATCGAGTATTTGTAATATAGTAATAAAGTATTTGTATGAAAACGCCACAATGTTAGTGCGACTCCAGGACCAAAACTCGAAACCTATCCACTTGCAGCGAGGTGTGAGACAGGAAGATGTTACATCTCCGAAAGTGTTCGTCGCTGCATTGGAAGATGTCTTCAAGCTTCTGGTCAATGGCGAGTATATCACTCACTTACGATTTGCCGATGATATAGTAGTCATGGCTGAGACCATGGAAGATTTCGGTACAATGCTCTATGACCTCAGTAGAGTTTCTCAACAAGTGGGTCTGAAAAGGAACATGGATAAGACGAAAATCATGCCAAACCTCCAACCCCACTCAATTGAAGGTTGGAGACTCTGCACGCGTAGTTGTAGAAAACTATATTTACCTAGGACAGACCATCCAACAAGGTCGTTCTAACTTCGAGAAGGTGGTCCATCGTAGAATCCAACTCAGCTGGGCAGCGTTCGGGAAACAACGTAACATCTTCTCGTCCAAAATACCGCAGTGTCTCAAGTTGAAAGTCTTGAACCAGTATGTATTGCCAGTGATGATTTGATGACAGACCAGATACGTGGTCGCTCACTATGAGCCTTAGAAGGCTCAAGGTCACCCAAAGAGCAATGGAGAGGGCTATGCTTGGAGTTTTCTTGCGATATCGAATCAGAAATGTCGGAATCTGAATCCAAAGTCACCGTCATAGCCCAAATAATTGCAAAACTGAAGTGGCAGTGGGCGGGCACATAGAACGTAGAACCCACGGCCGTTAGAGCAGAAAGGTTCTCGAGTGGTATCCACGAACTGGAAGACGCAGCGTGGGCAGGTCCCTACAAGATGGACCCATGATCTTGTGCTGGTCGCTGGAAACTGTTGGATGCGAATAGCGCAAGACCGGCAATTGTGGGCCTTTGTCCAGCTGTGGACGTTTTGGCTGATATGATGATGATGGTGTTTATTTTTTAAGTTTGTGGCAAGATAAGTACACTTTTTCGAAATTTTAGTTTACTTTTCTATTTATTCCTTAATATAACTTTATTAATATCATAATACAGCTTTTATTTCATATGAGACTATCAAAGTAATAATAACGTACAAAACCACTAAGTTACCCATTTAAAAATATTTCGTGCTTGATAAATTCAATAACTCCATTTATTTCACCAAAATTTACTCTACCAAATGTATTTAGTTGTAGGAAAACTAAATAAATAGCCAAAATAAGTAGCTAATTGTTGTTACGTTATAAAAACTGTTGTGGCAAAATTAAACAACTTGATTTTTAATTTGTTATTTAGTTATAGTTAAAGATAGTGTTCAGTTTGTTAAAGCATAATGTAAAAGGTTATCAGGTCCACAAAATATAAAAACACCGACGGTAAAATTGTCTCACATTTTCTTAGAAATTTACATTAACTAAAAAAAAAACACTAAATCGCGTTTATCTCAGAACTACAAAATCAGAGTTATTTAATTTTCCCTCTACGGGGACGATATAGGCTTATTCTTATTCTTCTGGTTGCGGCTATTTCCAGTCTCCGGAGGTCCTGGTAACACTGCGTCCAGTGATGAACTATTGTGCTCGCCGCTCCAACTAAACTTCCCTGTCTAACCCTGCAACATAGACAAATTGCAGAATCTTTTTGGCAGGAGTGTCGATAACATCGTCCTGGTGCAAGAAGTGTTGGCCCAGGACGGTGTTACGTTTATGCATCAGTGGCTCACAGTGGCAGAGCAGGTGTAGAGGTGTTTCGTCTGCGTTATTGCAGAATCTGCACACTCTACAGTCTCCGATGCCCACCGTGGATAGGTGTTTCCTGAGACGGCCATGTCCCGTTAACATCCTAGTTATGATGCATAAGTTCCTCCTATTAAGCGCGAGGACTTCGTTCGCAGTTTTACGGTCGTAGCCCCTGATAGCTTTTTTGGAGTGAGTTAAACCTGGAAGTTTGTGCCAGCGTTTAACAGCTTCTTGTTTGCAATGGTTCCTTAGGGTGAGTTGGACTGTGCTTTTTGGTATTCCGCATATCGGCTCAGGGCCGTATTGGACCAGTTTAGCTCCAGCCCGTGCAAGTTCGTCGGCACTTTCGTTGCCCTCGATACCCGCATGACCCGGTACCCATCGAAGTATCACCTTGTTCCTAAGGCACAGGGTATTGAGACTGTCAATGCAGTTCATAACCAGCCCTGACGTTATAGTGTCAGAATTCAAGGCTAGGAGGGCCGCTTGACTGTCTGAATGGATGTAGATTGTATGATTGACAGAGTCTTTTTGCAAGTTGGCTTCTGCACATACAATGATGGCATAAACCTCTGCCTGGAAAATTGAGGCGTATTTACCCAGATTTTTACTGGCTTTGAATCTGGGTCGTTCCCCAAAAACTCCACAGCCTACGTCATTTCCCATTTTGGAGCCATCGGTGTACCAAATTAGGCTCCCCTTCTTCCAGGATACTTTGTTGTTAGTCCAGTCGTCCCTGGAAGGTATCTCCACACAATAATTCTTGGTGCTATTATATTGTGGGGACAAAAAGTCTAATTTCATGCCTAGTATGGGGTCCTGTTGCACTTGGTCACATAAAGCCCTCAGTGCCTTTGAGAGCCACGTCTCGGTCCCCTGTGCGGCTGCTCTCAGCATGCCGGCCTTCGCCTCAGACTGTATGAACAGTGAAAGAGGTGGCAGGTTCAGCAATGCCTCAAGTGACGCTCCAGGAGTGGAGGACATGGCTCCCGTGACTACCATACATGCAGATCTTTGCAGGCTATTGAGCCTGTTTATTACTGTCGTTTGGCTGGTTTTACTCCACCAAACTACGGAGCCGTACGCGATGGTCGGTCTCGCTATAGCAGTGTACAACCATAGGAGAAGTTTGGGGTGGGATCCCCACCTTCTCCCTACCAGGCGACGCCCTATACCTAAGGCAATTTTTGCCTTTTGTATAGTTTTCTTGATATGTGGGTTCCATGTGAGCTTTTGGTCAAAAATTATTCCCAAATATTTAACCTCATTGGAAAACTGTATCTCGCTGCCGTTCATTACTGAAGAGGCTAATTTGTCTAGAGCCCTCTTTCGAGTAAACGGTACGATAACTGTTTTGTTAGCATTTACGGATAGTTGATTCGCTCTACACCATCGATTGAGAATGTTAAGAGCGTTCTGCATCAGTGACGACAACAAGCTTTGACAGAATCCCCGTATAATAATTACAAGGTCATCAGCGTATCCCAAAGTGTCGATTCTTTGTTCTGCTAGCTTGTATAAAAGCTCATCTATTGCTAAGGTCCACAGGAGTGGGGATAGTACACCTCCCTGTGGACAGCCTCTCGTTGTTGCAACCTCCAAGGAAGTTCCATGCAGCGAGACCAGAGCTTTACGGTTTGAAAGCATTGCCTTTACCCATTTGACAGTTGTTTGATCAATGTTCTTGTTTGTTAGTCCATTGATCAACGTGCCTGTCGGGGTGTTATCAAAGGTACCTTCAATATCCAAGAATGCACAGAGTGCTATCTGTTTGTCCTCCAGTGCTCTTTCGACCCTGTCTGTCAATTGCAGCAGGGCGGTTTCCGTAGACCTGCCTCTAAAGTATGCGTGCTGAGTACTGTGGATAGGCTGTGACTTTAGTCCTTCCTCCCTTATGTACCTGTCGAGTATTTTCTCCAGTGTTTTCAGGAGGAAGGAGGTCAGGCTGATTGGCCTGAAGGACTTAGGCAGGGAATAATCCTTCTTGCCAGCCTTAGGTATGAAAAGCACTTTAGCCTTTGTCCAACGATCTGGGATATAGCCCCAGGCGTAACTTGCCCGGAACATTTTTACCATAGGCGGTACCAGTATATCTATGCCCTTCTGTAAGAAGACGGGCAATATGTTATCTGGTCCACTAGATTTGTACGGCTTGAAAGACTCGATTGCCCACCTCACAACCCCAGGCCTAATTATCCTCGCCGCCCTATTCCAGTCCTCGTTGCGAGGCCGTAGTACAGGCGTCATGGAGGAGTCCAATTCTGCGCCAGGGAAGTGGCTTGCAATAAGAGTCTTCAGCGTGTCTTCTTCGTTAGCAGCGTAGGTTCCGTCAGGTCCCTTTAGCAAGCCAATTTGGTTAGGTTTGTCTTTAGCGAGCAGCTTGTGGATGCGGGTCCCCTGAGGCGTGTTAATTAACTCCTCACAGAACCTTTTCCAAGATGCTCGTTTAGCCTTCCTAATTTCTTTGTTGTATTCAGTAAGGGCTTTTGTATATATCTCCCACTCTCGAGTCTTTTTAGCCCTATTGAACAGTTTCCGCGTTTTCTCCCTGAGTTTTTTCAGTTTGGAGTTCCACCACGGAACCTTCCTGTTCGAGCTTTTTGTTTTTAGGGGGCAGCTTTCCTCGTAGGCTTCTAAGATGCCCTCCGTGGTTTGCTCTACTGCCAGTTCTAGCTCATCAGGTGTTTTAATGCTTCTAGGAAGGTCCTCTAGGTTTCGCCTTAGTTTTTCTCGGTAGACATCCCAGGCGGTTGCTCTAGGGTTCCTATAAGTAACTGTTTGACTTTCGAGACACGCTCTAAACTCAAACCGTATATGTCTATGGTCTGACAATGACGGCTCATCGCTGACTGTCCAGTCGTGAAGTCTCCTGGCTATGTTGTCTGTAGCGAATGTGATATCTAGGACTTCCCGCCTGCTGGCAGTGACAAAGGTCGGTTTGTTACCCCTGTTCAGTACCTGCAGGCAGTTAGTGGTAAGAAAACTATGAAGTAATTCACCTCTACTGTTGATGTCGCTACTGCCCCAAGCTGTGTGGTGCGCGTTGACATCGGCTCCAACTATGAGTTCAGCGTTGTTGCGGCGAGCATATTTGACCACACGCTCAAGCTCTACAGTTGCGTCCTTAGTTTCATAGGGAAGGTAAGCTGAGCAGATAATTGCCTTTATCCCTTCCCACCCTTTAAAATTGACGTACGCTGCTACAAGGTCATCACTGCATAACTCTGCAACAGGTAAGTAATTAATGGTTTTGTTAAAGACGATACATGCTCTAGGTCTTGTGGCTCTGGTATTGTATAGTAACTTACCAGCAGCACTGAGTCCCCGAATGTAATTTTCGAGTACCCAGGGTTCCTGTATGAGGGCGATGTGGGACTCCTGCTGCGAGAGACATCTCTCCATCACAGCACTGGCAGCCTTTACATGATGGAGATTTGCCTGCACCACCCTCACATCTTCTCGCCTGGGTACCATTTTTACGTCTTCTTTGAGGAGGATGGCTGTGTTCCGGTTTTGGCGTGGTGGAGGCCTTTTCGGCCTCTGCCAGGTTTGGCCCGGTGAGCCACCCCTCCCGTAGGAGGTGCAAAGCCTCTGCCTCCCCTTGCACCTATGCCTCGCCGGGGCGTTCCCCGAGTCGCCTTATCCGTGGGGAGAGGCGCCCCTCGAGATGTTCCCGGCGTGGCTAGGTCAAGCTGTGGGGAGGGTTGGGCTGGTGGGTTTTCTACCACGTCTTTTTCAGCCGCGGCAGGAATTGTCTCAGAGGTTGCTGAGAGATCTGTCGGACCCCCATTGCTGGTCCTGACTCTGAAAGTTACCTTTCTGAAGCCTAGACCAGCCCTGAGGTTCATCTCTCTCAGAGCCCCCGCTGAGGGCTCGTCAATGGAGTACGTGGCCACAAGGCCACCCCTCTCCTCCCTCGCGTGGAGCACCCTCCAGTGCTCCGTGTTTAGTCCCACGTTACTCCGCAGTAGTGCGAGGGCAGCCTCCGCAGAGTCCGCCTCCGAGCTGGGGATAAAAGTCGTGGCCAGCGTTGGTTTTGGCAGTTCACTCTCGGACATGCAGGAGAGCCCCGCGCCTGGCCACGGCTTCAAGGTGGGGACTTTTGACTTCAGCCACTCCCCGCTTTTCTGGTTCTCGCATGTCACCAGAATCCATCCGGGTTTGTGGCTAAGGCCAAGAAAAATGAGCCCAGAGCCTTTTTCGGCTCCAGCTAACTCCTCGAGTAAGGCACGATGCACCTTCGACATTTCCTCACCGGTCATGTCATGGGTACTGCGAATGCCCACTCGTACAGCGCCTGCTATCTCCCGGAAGCTGGGCCTAGACGACCCTGGCGCCTGGTTAGCGTCCAGCCTTAGTGTCTTTTTAGGGACGTTCTTTGGAGATTCCTCCTCAGATCGTTCCCTTTTAAGGCTCCTTGCGTCCGGTAACAGAACTTTCCCTGTCTTAGCGAGGTCGTCCCAGGTCTGTATTGCCAGATCCCTCGCCTCCGCTTGCGACAGGTTGTTTGTTGTGAGAAGCTTTTTGTACCGTCGCCTGCCAGCGCCGGACAGCCTCTTCATCTTTCGGCCCCTACTGGAGTCCGTAGGCGTATTTGAGGTCTGTCCAACCTCATTAACGCCCTCCGTCCTCTCAGCTGGAGCCACAGCATCGGTTTCCATAGAGGCAACTGCATCGCCTCCTACAGAGCCCGTAACTGACGTCTCACTACTTTCTAACAATATGTCTTCATCCATACTGTTTCCACGAGTAGCTAGGGAAATAAACGGTCACAACCGGCAGAGCCCCGCATGCCGGCTGAAGGGCAAGAAATACTCCCCGATTCGCCCTGTTGTCGGAGAGACACCGTCCAAGGCTGAGCACCCCCTCAGTCACGCATCCTTCGGCACGGTACGAATGACACCTTGGATTGGGTTTGGGGGATTGTTTGGAGGGATTGAGGAAGTGGGTGTAGGTGGGGTAAGTTGGGATTGCGTCTGAGGTTTCAGTTTGTGCCCGCATCGCAGCTGGGGAGCTGAGGATGCAGACACGTAACAGGCGGCAACCACGTGAAGGATGACCATCAGACTTGCCTTGGGGATCTCAGTGACTTGCACTCTCCCCCAAGGCCATTCGCCAGCTTAGCTAATCGGACAGATTGCTAAGCTAGAGCTAGGTCTCAGATCACATCAGCAGTGAAATAGACCACACTCCGCCCTCATATAGGCTACAATAGTCAATATCAACGTACAATGGTAACGTGTTATTAGCAATTTTTGTTAAAAATATATTTCTTTTTATGTTATGACATAAGTATGTAAGCTCTCCTTAAAAAAACATAAAAAAATAGGAGAAAAAATGGTGGGCATATCATACCGTGCTAGCATATATATACAAAATACACAAGAGATAAAGATAAATTATCAAAACATGTAATTTAAATAATATATCTATATTAATAAAGGTTACAGAGCGACCGTCGTTATAAGCACAAATTCCGACATAATAATATTGAATTCTTACATCAAAATAGACAGAACCATTCGGACGAGATGTACTTAACTATAAAGTTTCGATAAATATACGTATAAATAATCTCTCTGACAAAAACTTAATATAAGCTAGCTTAACGAAATCTAAATTATTTCTATTAATAATTGAATTGAATTTCTTAATTTTTTCATACAATCCTTGTACCTACCTACCTAAATGTCATGTACAAAAAAATAATTAAAATAAAAAAAATATTAATATTCTGACAATTTACAAACGCGTTTTTAAAGTCTACGTGAATGAAAACCTTTATTATTGCTTTTTATTTTTTTTAAAGACGTACTCAAGAACGGCTAGAAGCTTCATCCAATCCGGGATAAATTAAAAAGCTTTCGGAAAATGAGAGCACTTATTTGCTGAAGGCAACTCCTTTTTTAACTAGTTAGTTAAGAGGTCCGGTAGTCCAGTAGAGTTTGTCGAGTTGACTCTTTTTTATTTCACAGTTCTAAATGAATTTTGGCTTTCAGCTCTTGATTGTAACGAGATATTCCTATTAGGGATGCTGGTACTTCACGTCAATGTATGTATGTGCCTGTTAATACATTTTTTTTTTACAAAATACAACTATTCTTTACATGGAATTTCCTGATTCTTTGCAGTATAACTTAGATTCTAATTACAAACAAATTAGTTAAATAATGATGCCGAAAAGAGATGGATTATTTGTTAATTCAAGTCAAATTGCGGCAATTGTGGTCTTAATGGAAACTAGCCATTTGCGCGAGATATATTGTAGCGCCCAAATCTGTGTACAAACACTTTCTATCACCGCAGCCGACATGGCCAGAAAGAGGCTAGTTACGGGGCCGACAGCTTTACGTGCTCTTCGAGCCACGTCTTGTTCCCGGTGAGCGTAGGTATGTTGGAAGAAGTTCTTAGACTATGTAGTATACTATAAAGACCATCATTGATCCCAAAACATAATTCGGCTAAGTAGCCGAATTATGTTTTGGGATCAATTTGTCCATCGTGAACAAGTGTTCACGATGGACAAAATTATTAAGACACCTCAAAAAAAATGCTTGAATAAAATTATCTCTTACAATTTTCTATTATAATATGTAGTGCACTTTATAATTAGAAAAGATTTTGTGGATTATTAGTAATTAATAATTGTCTTATATTTCATTCTGTTTACTGTTTACGTATTTGGATAGTTTTCTAATCGCCTTATTTTCGCCCGTCCTTAATCTTTAAAATTGAGTGTTATCAGCCTCTTATGTCACAAAAGTACTGGGCTTATACAGATCTGACAAGGGGTAACCACTACGCATTCAAATTAAAATAAAACTAATAAATAAATGTAAAACAAAATAATAAATTCAATAAGCAAACCAAAATACACTGAGCAAAAATAATACATTACATCGCTAAAGAAGAAATCGTTTTAATTTGCCGAGCGCTATTTGCTCGCTTCAGTCAATATTGGCATAGAGTATTGGTCTCAATCCGTAGTGGAACAATCGCACTAGAGAGAGACTGTTCTGGATTTGAAATTATTTATTTGGTGTCTGTTCTGTGCTGAGTTTGAGTTTAAGTGTATTTATTTGAGTTATTGAGGTACTGGAGATACAGAGTGTTCAAAATTTAGTGATTGAAATAGCATTTTAAAAATTATTTATACACTTATGGAGCGATGCACGTTTTTTACCACTTTCGCAAATCTGTAATTTCTTTATTGCAATAAAGAAAAGGTTCGTTATTCGATCTCTTTTTGTGTATTTATCGATTAGTCAGTGTTTGTAAACTAGTCAAAAGAAAAATACCTAATTGTTTATCAATTCAATTGTATTTTTACACCGTTTTCAAACGAATCAGGTTATGAAAAAAATAATAGGGTAATTAGGTTCTCAATTCGAATGTAATTAATTTTACACCAACTACAAAAAAATTCAGTCATGAATTCGACAGTAAGTAACTTTACGCCGATTTCAAAATAATTCAGTCATGAATTCGACAGTAAGTAACTTTACGCCGACTTCATTATAATTAGGTTTTAAATTCTACTGTAAGTACTTTTACACCAACTTCGAAAGAATTAAGTTATCAATTCGCATGTAAGTATTATTGCACCGATTTTATTACACGTATAACTTTATACATTTATTTTCTTTTTAGCCATTATTTTAAACATCGGCTTATTTCATAAAATATATTTTCCATTGTCACTGCTATTTTTCGCAGTCATCAATATTCTATCATACTAAAATATTTAAAAAGATCCATTGAAACATAGATACTGCTTTCAACTTTGGGTACAATGTCTTCGCTATCGCAATACTCATACATTCTCTCAACGATAACACCTCAGAACATTTTTGAATACTTTACAAGCAAAATGGGTTTAGTTATCTTGCAAGGACTTAATATACGCTAGTTTAGGGATGGCGTGATATTGAACAATAATTGATTTTCGTATCGATAAATGGTATTTATCACTCATAAATGAAAATCATACAAAAGAAGACGCAGAGAGGACAGACCCCTACAATATGATGGACCGATGAACTTGTGAGGACCGTTGGAAGCTGCTGCATGCAGAGCCTTTAGTTAAAATTTTTCGGCTGATAATAATAATGTCCTCCTAGCCGAATTTTGGCCACGGCGGCCGGTCGCAATGGAGACTAGCGTGGGACATATTATAGTGCACAAGTGTGTGCGCAAACACAGGGGCACTATCTATTACATCACCCTCATGAACCGACCGGAAAGAGGTAAGATTCAGGACCGACGACTTTACGTGCTCTCTGAGGCACTGGGAAATGGTACCGCCAACTCCCAGACTTCGGGCTGATACTGAAAAAAAATCTTTTTACAGAATAATCCCAAAATCACTATTGGCCCGACCCATGATTTGAACCCAGTAGCTGGTTATCTGCGATTGAAAACGTCTTGATGATTATAAAAAAAACAAACATAAACTAATCTCGAAAATTTCGTTTTTTTGTTAAAGTTATTTGTTAACGCCTACTTGTATTATTGGTTTTGTCTTACACGTATAAGTAATTAACAACAAGTCTTTTTTACTTGATAAATTGTAACTTAGCAACTTCTTGTAATAGCTGGGGAATATAGTAACTAGACTTTGAACAATTCTGTCCGTCGCCGCTGTCGTCTGTTTTATGACATAAAATGGCATATCAGCATTTTATATATATAGAGAACATCATGCCAGCAGGAAAGAAAGTCCTCCTCCAAAGATCTCCACAATTGCGCTATCCGCATCCAGTGGCTACAAGTGACTCTCACAAGGTCACCCTGTCAAGTGAAGATTGGAGATTCTGCAACAGGTTAGAATGAGAGCTTTGTAAGTGAAAAAGAGAAAGAAAACATTGATATTGACTGCACGTGTGGCGCAGCGGCTAAGACAGTCGCCTCGCCACTTCGTGTCGCGGGTTTGAGTCCCGCGCCGGACTACTATTTGTGGAACCCATAAATATAGTTGTTCTGAGTCTGGATGTAATTTGTGTCCGTCTATTATATGTTTCTAAAGTACCCCGCAACACAGGGATTAGATTCCCTATTGCGGGGGTCGTCTTTTAAAAAAGAAAGAAAAAAAATAGAAAAGTATGTCTAAAATGAATGATATATCGATATCGATAAAAGTCACGACAAAGACGTTAAAACGTCGATGTTTCCAAGAAAAAAACTCATGAAAACCGATCATCCCTAAGGTGGGTACATTTTTCTCTTAGCTTCATATCAGGCTGATTGAGTCAGCGTAAGATAAAATAAATTGCCCTCCCGACGGGGAGAAACAAAAAAATATATCGATGTAAGGAATAAATCAAGATGGTTAATGCTATGTCGGTTTAGGGGATCAAAGATTAGATTTTAGTTTGCTGACTTATTAATCTGAAATATTGATTCGCAGGTGATCAGTCTCTTAGCTTAGAGGTTAGTGAGCCTGGCTGCTAAGCCAGAGGTCGTGGGTTCGATTCCCACCCAGGACCAATCTTTGTGTAATGAGAAAGTTTATTTGTTCTGTGTCTGGTTGTAATTTATCAATAATTTGTATATATATTTTTCTGTGCTGTCTGGTGACGGCATAGAGTATTATTATCACTCCATCTCATCCCGTGGGTGCGTAGAAATCGTCCGAGGGAATACATACCAGAGAACGGGCAGCAGCATTTTTGCTGTGAACTATGACCATCAAACTGCGATCGCCAACCTGCCTGCCAAGCGTGGCGATTATGGCATATCCGCCCATTCTTTTGGGAGGCTTTTGTCCAGCAGTGGACGTACATTGGCTGACATGATGATGTATATATTTAGAAATATATAATTATGTTTATCAGTTGTCTGGTTACCACAGTACAGGCTCTGCCTAGCGTGGAGCCATCTGAAGAGTGCAGTGTTAGTTATCCCAAAATTTAATTTAATTTATTACATTATATTTTTATACACATACATACATAGACTCACGCCTGTTTCCCAGAGGGGTAGGCAGAGACAACGGATTTCCATTTGTCACGATCTTTGCACACGTCTTTTGCCTCGATTACTGTCATTATATTCTTCATACATGCTCGCCGGTTTAGGGTACTTCTGACCTGCCCTTTCTTGAGAACGTCTCCGATTTGGTCAGAGAATGTTCGACGAGGTCTTCCCTTTCCGGTTGTTCCATTTACACAGGCCAGGTATACTTCTTTGGTCAATCTTCTTTCATTCATCCGTTCTAAATGGCCAAACCATCTCAGCATTCCTTTTTCAATCTTTGTGACTACATCCTCTTTCACACCACAACGCTCTCTTACATCAGTATTTCGAATTCTGTCTCTCAAAGTCACACCACACATACTTCTCAGAGCTCTCCACTGCATTTATTTTACTTTGATTCTTTTTCTGCCATACCCAACTTTCACTTACTCACTATTTTTATATAATGGCAATTTATAGAGGGGATAAGTCCCCGCGTGGTTTTTACAATGTCAACCGAGAATTGATAATCTAAACGGTATTTTTGAAAATATTTAGGATAGAAACGTAAGATAAAATAAGTGTGGATCATGACTGCACAGCTATTGCTGGCAAAATACATAGTTTAGCAGAATTGAAGAAATATTGATATGTAGAGATCAGAGATTGCATACTCAAGTAACTTACTAGTACAGTGCTATATGCGGCTTTTCTAAATTAAAATATGGCCTGAAAATACAACAAATCCTACGAAAGTGGAGTATGGATGTATGGATGATTTTTACTCTTTTACGCATAAACTACTGAGCGGATTTTGATGAAACTTTGTAGTAATATCGCTAATATATCCAAATAACACATATGCTATAGTTAATACAGTTTTAAGCTGCAGAAACTGCGAGGCACAGCTAGTATAAAGTAAGGTATAACTAGAAAGATATTACAAGAAAGACAACGGTAGAAAAAAAAGCAAACATTAAAATAAAATAATTATTCCCAAAATAAAAGTAGTCAATGCAGTATATCAGTTGTCTGGTTTCCAGTTCTGCTTAGTTTTGGAAAAAGATTAAAAGATGGCCGTGTGTGAATAATGTCCCAGGATAGGCCTGTCCTATGTGTCGTATATACTAGAGTCTGTGTATTCTTTTAAATCTAAGACCGTTCTTATTGCCACTACGTCTTCCTTTAAACTGTTTTATTTCACCATACAAGAGTCCCAACTGATCCAAAATCCAAATCGTATTCGTTTTTCACATCGATAGAAACGCGCAAATACGTGCCATTACTCTCAAATCTTTACGAGAATGTCTTCCAAATAAATCTAAATAAACCCAAATGGCTTCAATAAATATATAATAGGTTCCATCCGCTTTCTAAACTGCGTTAATACTCTCGTAATGCCAATAAAAGTGAGTGGCTATCGAGTGATCGTCATAACGAGGCTAATTCAGTTTGACAAACTTCTAAAAGATAAGTTATGCATAACTTTTCGTGAGACCTCTGTCTTTTGAATAAATTTTCAATGAAGTTCCTAAAACGAGTTTGACAAGTTTTGATTGGTGTGAATACTTAAAAAGATTTTATGCCCTAAAGCTTCATTTACAAACAGACAGATTTTCGATGATTTTATCTAGGAATACTTATGTTCTCACCTCGAGGTCTGCGTGGGAAGCAGGAGTGGTTGCGTCACCTACAGACTGACTCAGATACTCACCGGACAGGGGTGTTTCGGTGAGTATCTGAACGGGATGGGCCAAGAAGCGACGACACACAGTCACCACTGCGGGAGCGACTTAGACTCTGCCCAACACACTCTCGCTGATTACCCAGCCTGAGAGACCAGAAGGCGAGTCTTGGTCACAGACATCGGACGATCATATAATAAAGAAAACGAAGTGGAACTATTCATTTCAAACTCCTCCATTTTCTTTCTGATTAAATTGGTTGCGGGATCCAAGACAGTTAAAGCGATTCCCCGGGGCATGCATGAGCCTCGCCGTTCAGTGTCATTTCATTGTGTGCCACTGTTGATCCTGGCTTACAGGAGTTGCAGTGATGGGTAATAGGGAGGAAATAGATCATATAATAAAACTTCAAGACACAAGACATTTAAGGTTCACGTGCGTACTCCGAATTTCCTAAAGAAATTATCTTGGGCCTACCAACAACAGTTACCTGCGTCTTACAGGATCTAAAATAAGCCTGTATTGTTTACTCCAATTACAGACATATGTTAAGTCCTCATTCAACCCATCAATGGCCTTCGGCAGGTCGTTAAGCTCAGCTCGTGTGTATATTTGTAGGTCATCTGCATATAGGTGGAAGGAACAATTACTACTATCATCAAGGAATTATCCTTTATTTTGTGAAAGATTTCTTTTTCTAAATAGTATAAAGTCAAATAATATGTCATGTTTTAATTGAATCTAAAAGATTCGATACTTAAAATCACACTAATATTATAAAGGCGAAAGTTTGTGACTGTGTGACTGTGTGAGTTTGTATGTTTGTATTTCTTCACGACTAAACGGCTGAAGCGATTTTAATAAATTTTGGTATGGAGTTATCTGACACCTTGGGTTAACAGATAGGCTATAATTTATAAAGTTTAACGCGGGTAAAACCGTGGGGCACATCTAGCCATAAATTATTTAGGATACGTACGTCTAGATTCTGTCCATTTGGGTATATTTCTAAATACATACAATACTCGTAGATAAATTACACCCAGATACAGAACAAATAATCGTGCTCATCTCGCAAAGATTTGTCCCGGTTAGAAATCGAAACCGCTACCTCTGGCTTTGTAGTCAGAGTCACTTACCACAAGACCAACATGTCAGTCAAAAATAAACACGGAATCGCATCTAGTTTTATCTTAATTTTAATGTTTGGGTACTCCAATCACGAAAAATCTTGAATCATATTTGTAACACATTTAGACTATACCTATTATTGGATTTACATATTAATTGCAGTATCTCAAGTCGAAAGTCTTCCACCAGTGTGTGTTGCCAAGTGATGACTTACGGAACAAAGACGTGGTCGTTCACTATGGGCCTTATTAGAAGGCGCAAGGTCACCCAAGAGCAATGGAGAGGGCTATGCTCGGAGTTTCCCTGCGGGATCGAATCAGAAATGTCGAAATCCGCAGCCGAACCTAAGTCACAGACATAGCCTGAAGAATTGCAAAACTGAAGTGGCGGAGCACATAGCTCGTAGAACCGACAGCCGTTCGGGCAGTAAGGTTCTCGAGTGGAGACCACGAATCTAGAAACTGGTCGCTAGAAACTGCTGAATGCGAATACTGCAAGACCGGCAATTGTGGTGGGAGGCGTTTGTCCAGCAATGGACGTCTTTCGGCTGATATGATTATGATGATATTGATTACCATACATTTCTGAATCGCGAATAACACTAGTTCGATATATTTTTAGCGCAATATTAACCTATTCCTAAAGTTCGATGTATACGGATAAAATGTCGACGAATTATTATTCAGTGTAAATTCAATGAAACGTGTTATCGTAGCCCGGGGCTGTTGATATCAAAATTTGCATTCTACCGTCAACATCGATATTCCATTTAAATAAACTTATAGTTTCAACACGTTTCCAAATGGAAAATGTTTAACATATCCACTAGAGGTTCTTCCGCAAGTTTTTATTAAAATATAAATGAATAAACTGATGTAAGTTTTGACAATTATTTCTTTATTTTTTTATAGCAAGTAAATATAACTCTTTTAAAAAAAGCGGCAAATGTGTGTCGGACTTGCCAATGAAGGGTACTGTAGATTGAATGAAAGGTAATTGCGGTTTAACATTTATGACGTATTAAAAACTACTTACTAGATCTCGCTCAAACCAATTTTCGGTGGAAGCTTGCATGATAATGTACATCATATATATTTTTTAGTTTTATCATTCTGTTATTTTAGAAGTTACAGGGGGGGGGGCACTCATTGAACCACTTTGGAAGTGTATCTCGCACAAACAATTCAGTTCAGAAAAAAATTATATTAAAATCCTCAATATCATTTTTGAAGACCTATCCATAGATACCACACATGTATGGGATTGATGAAAAAAAAATTGAGTTTCTGTCCTATGTATAGGGAACCCTAAAATTTATTGGGTATTTTCTATTTTTATGTGAAAATCTTAATGCAGTTCACAGAATACATCTACTTACCAAGTTTCAAGAGTACAGCTCTCATAGTTTTGAAAAAAAAGTGGCTGTGAGATACGGACGGTCAGACAGACAGATAGACAGACAGACATGACGAATCTATAAGGGTTCCGCTTTTTGCCATTTGGCTACGGAACCCTAAAAAGCTGGCAGGAAGGACGGCTGGGCTGTGCTATCAGCCAAAATTGGATGATTGTGCTAGCTGGGTGATGCCCAGTTAATACTAGTATTCTTCTTTTATTTTGTATAATATTGTGTAAAATAATTTGTAAACAATGGAACTTGTTTGCTGAAGTAAATAGTATTAATATGTAGCCTATTAATGTCCCACTGCAGGGCAAAGGCCTCCTCTCTATGTGAGGCACATGGTATAAGTCCACCACGCCTAGTGCGGGTTAACAGACTTCACATAATGGATATTATATTTCTGTTGTGGAAATCCTCGTGTATGGCTTTGTTCAGGCGTGGACGTCTTTCGGCTGATGCTTGCTTATCGTATGGGCAGTGGTTACCCTGGTGTCAGAGTTCTTCAAGCCGCCCAGTAGGCCTCTGACATGGCCTAATGGCTACAACCGGGACCGACGGCTTAACGTGCCCTCCGAAGCATGGAGACGCTCACAATTTAAACCACTTTGGCGGTCACCTATCTATGAACTGACCGCGAGCCTAGTTGCTTAACCTCGCCAATCACTTACGGACCGGTGAGAGCATCTGGCTATGAGCGCCTCTTTCGGCTCATATAATATATTTATGGTCCAATATAAATTTCTTGAAATCGGTTGCTGTGTGACTGACGGCAAAAAATGTTACCACCCCATTTCATCCCGTGAGGGACTTAAAAGTCGTCTCGAGGGAATATCCCACAGGGGACGGTTTGCAGCGTATCTCTGTGTACTATGACCATCATACTGCGATCGACAGCCCGTCTGCCAAGCGTGGCAATAATGGCATATCCCTCCAAATGATGGACACAAGATGTAGAACTTTTTCTGACATCATCAGGCTGACAGGATGAAAGAAATGTTTTAGTTTGTTTCAGGTTAAACACCAATGGTGCCACCGAAGATTTTGTTATGAAATAAAATAAACAGGACACGTACACACACGCGCACGCGATAACACACACATCACATACACATACACGCACACACACACGATTCCATGATAATAACATTTTGTGTTTAGTCTATAAGTTTTATTAATATTAAAATCGATTGTAGCTCTTTAAATTGTCAATTTATAAATTGTATTCTAAATTCGCATGCAAATTATTATCTATACATATAATAAATCTATAGAAAAATAATTTTTGTACATCAAAAGAAAATCCAAAAACAATAGCCAGGGTATTAAAGATAATAGAACCCATTTCCAGCATTTTTAGAATTGTTGTCTGTTTGTCTGTGTGTCTGTTTGTCTGTTTGTCTGTTTATATGTTCGGGTATCACGTAAAATATACGAAATCAATGTAGATAACTTTTATACACAACGATTGAGCGTAACTTGAGGTAACATTTAGTTTTTGTTTTATTGCAATCGGTTCAGTCTATCAAAAGATATTAGACTTTAAAGTAATCATGAAGAAAAATAACACACATTTCATTACTTCAAGATGAACTAATGTTTATAGTTGAACTACCTAACTGTTCGATAGATGTCATTGTGCATATTATTATGACATCTCTTTTCGAAAGAACTAGGTTGATAGATTATTTTAATTTCGATAGAAGTCGTTGTGCATTTCTTTTGACTCGCGGTGTTAAGATTTGCCCGTCTTTGCTGATTGCATGAGTTACGTAGGGTTTTGAATGTTTTGAATAGTTTCGAAATAAGGTATTGGTTGCCTAGAAGTATTTCGTTGTCCAAAATTGGTTATTTAAAAAATCTGTTTTCTTTGGGCAAATTTGAAAGAATATTCTAAGTTGCGTGGTTGTGGTAATTAAAGATGGTTTTATGATAACACATTCGTTTATATTCAATACTTGAGGAGAATACGTACTCAGTAACAAAGAGGCAGATTACAAAGAGTATATAGATAAAGTAAGATGGCGTACCAGGATGCGTTCCATTACATTAACACCTTCCCTTGGAACGCAACCCCATCTTCTCTACACAATAGAAGTGTTTATCGGCAGTAGTGCCCTTAGTTAAGTTATCAGCTATCATTTCCTCACCCTTTATATAAATAAACTTTATCTCCAAATTATTTACATGGTCTTTGAGAAAATGATAGCGGATGTCAATGTGCCTTGACCTAGCCAAGTAACAATCATTATTAGACAATTTAATAGCACTTTGACTATCACTAAATATGACGAGGGGCTTGTTCTGTTCCTGTCCGAGCTCTGCATGCAGTTGCTGTAGCCACAGCGCCTCCTGCGCCGCTGAAGACATAGACATATATTCTGCTTCAGCAGTGGATAATGCCACAGTCTGCTGTTTATGTGACCGCCAAGATATTGCACCACCCTGTAACAAAAATATATAACCCGTGCACGACTTTCTATCACGCACATCGCTGGCCCAATCAGCATCACAATACCCTGTGATACTCTGATTACCATTCTTGGTATATTGTAACTTAAAGTCTTTGGTACCCTGAAGATATCTGAATATTCTTTTTACTGCTGTCCAGTGTGCAGCTGTAGGGCTTTTGTTAAACCTGCTCAGTGTATTTACTGCGAATGATATGTCAGGTCTTGTAGCCTGGGCCACGTACAGTAATGAACCAATGGCTGGTTGATATGGACAGTCAGTAGTTTTTGCTTCTAACTTTACATCACTAAATTTCAGACCGGCTTCAAAAGGTGTTTTCACTGGTTTACTATCAGACATTCTAAATCTTGATAATATTTCTATTATATAATCTTTTTGATCTATCAACACTTTGTCTCCATCCCTGGTTATGTGCAGACCCACACAATGACTTGCTTGACCAATGTCTTTCATTTCAAAGTGTTCTTGTAGTTTCTGTTTAAAATTAGTTTTAATATTTTTATCTGCAGTAAATAGAAGCAAATCATCTACCCAGATGGCTATAAAAGTATTCTTTTCTGCATTATAATAGACACAGGGATCTGTTTTTGACTGTGTCATTCCTAACTCATGTAGGACAGAGTTTAATTTCAAATTCCAGAGTCTGCTGGCCTGCTTTAGTCCATATATAGATTTATGTAGCATGCATACCTTAGACCCATGCTTATACTCTTCTGGTTGCTGCATGTAAATTTCTCTATCAATATCTCCTTGTAGAAAAGCTGATACAGCATCCATGTGGTCTATCTCCAATCCATACCTGGCTGCTAAAGCAAATAAGTAGCGTATAGTTGTGTACCTGACAACTGGTGAGTAAATTTCTTCATAATCTGTGCCCCATCTTTGAGCATAGCCTTTTATTACAAGCCTTGCCTTGTACCTCTGAACATTCCCATGTTGGTCAGTCTTTGTTTTAAATACCCATTTATATGGAAGAGCCTTTTTCCCTAGTGGGAGATCAGTCAAACTCCATGTTTTATTTTTCATCAGAGAAAAATATTCCTCGTCCATGGCCTTCTTCCATTCCGTAGCATGAGATGATGCAAGTGCTTCGTCAACAGTCTGTGGGTCGTTTGATTCAGTTAACAAACACAATAGGCCCTGCTTGTCAATTTGCCCCTTATTTTGTTTATTCCGTGACCGTGTTGACCTCAATGTTACATTACTATTGTAATCTTGTTTCAAATGACATGGAGGATAGTAAGTTTCATCAAGATCTCCAGTATCAGTCTCATACTCACTTGAGTCTTCAGTATTACCTGGTATATCAGAGTCTCTGTTAGACATCACAGGTACGGACGTTAATGACTCCTGAGTGTGTATATTATTTCTCATACTGCTTGAATTTGTACTTTCTAGTGGGACGGAACATACAGTGGTTGATTGGCTCCTCTGTCCTGGAAAATTAGTATCATACTCAATGGGTTCACTGGCATTGTCACTGTAATTTTCTATAAAAGAAACATCTCTGCTTTTCACAACTTTGTGTGATTCGGGGTCCATCAATCGATATCCCTTTGTGTTTTCACAATAGCCCACAAATATCATTTTTACAGATTTTTTGTCCCACTTTTGTCGCTTTTCTTTGGGTACATAAACCATAGCTTTTGAACCAAATATCCTCATGTGTGATAAATTAGGTTTCTTACCTTTCCACATCTCATATGGGGTTTTACCATGTAGTGACTTTGTAGGGAAACGGTTCACCACATATGCAGCAGTTGCCAGTGCTTCAGCCCAGTATCTTTTCTCTAGGTTAGCATAGAACAGCATGCACCTTGCTCGTTCAACTAAAGTCCTGTTCATTCTTTCAGCCATTCCATTTTGCTGGGGAGTATATGGAGTAGAGGTCTGATGAGTTATACCATGATTAGATAAGTACTGTTCAAAGTTATTATTGCAGTATTCTTTACCATTATAAGTGCGAAGCTTTGTTATCTTATGATTTAATTCATTCTCTACTTTCAATTTAAAATGTTTAAATGTCTCTAGAATATTTAACTTATCTTTCATAAAATACACATGGACCATTCGTGTAAAGTCATCAATGAAAGTAATAAAGTATTTCATACCTCCGAATGACAAATTTTCCATTGGGCCACATAAATCGGAATGAATAAGTTCTAGTGGCCTTGTTGCTCTAGAACCAACATTATTAAATGGCATTCTGGTTTGCTTACCTTCCATACAGTGAGTACATGTGACATTACTTGGATCCTGAGACAGAGTCACACCATCAGTACAATCAGGCAGCTTCTTCACATCTAACACATTCAAATGACCCATTCGCAGGTGCCACAGATAAGTACTATTATTCAGAGAACTTGAGGTTGCATATGCCACTTCATAACTGGTGTCCATTATATATAGTTTGTTACTCAATGTTGCTGTACAGACCACTTTATTATTACCATTTTGTATTTCACATCCCTTGTTGGTAAAAGTCACTTTATGTCCATTTTGCACAATAGTGCTGACCGACAGTAGGTTGGCAGCTAGACCAGGAACATACAAAACATTTTTAACTTGTATCACATCATCTTTACTTATGTGTATGTTAATACAGCCAACTCCCTTCACAGCTAATGGCTCTCTGTTAGCTACAGTAATTTGCTTTATAGTTGGTTCGGTGACATTGTACATCCAATCATTTCTACTTGTCATGTGCATGGATGCACCTGAGTCCAATAACCATTTCTCATTAATATTGACTCCTTTGTCTGTCGCTGAGAATGCTGCTACAAAACTGGAACTCTCTCCTTTATTTGTTAATTGTTTCTTTGGCAGTTTACAATATTTGGCAAAATGACCACTCTTATTACAATTAAAACATCTAGGACCCTTAGATTTCACCGATTGCACAATATTTCTAGGTTTCTTAGTATTTGTGTGGAATGCTGATGACTTTGATGAGTTTACCTCTTGTATGAGTTTAGACTTAACTGAGTCTGCACTGATTTTAATGCCAGAACTCTCCAGTCCCATGATCATAGGTTTGTATTCGTCCGGTAGACCAGCCAACATCAAAGTACCAAGCCACTCATCATTTACATCAAATCCAATGTTCCGCAGTTTGTGAGCAGTGTTCATTATCTTACTTACATAGCCCTCAAAACTATTACTCGATTCCAGTGTAGTGTTTATCAGGTCTTTGAGTAGACCTACTCTTCTAGTTAAACCATTGTCATCAAAAGCCCTTTGTAAACTATCCCATACTTGTTTTGCAGTTTTGCATTCTTGAACATGCACATAATTCTGTGGGTCCAACAACAATATCAGCTTTGACTTCGCCTTCACGTCTTTACTTTCATCTACAAGTTTATCATCGGGACGTTCGACGCAGCACCACAAGTCCTCATGTTCCAAATAAGTCTTCATACTGAATTTCCACGTTGTGAAGTTTTCTCTTCCGATTAATTTCTCCAGATTGAACATATTTTGGCTCATTGCGATATTTTACCAAAAATGTGCTTTCTTAACCTCAAATTCAAATCGCGCCGACAATTTTCTGATTGAAGTTATTCTTCTTTATTCCAACTGTACCACATCGGAACCACGCTCTGCTACCATGAAAGAATATTCTAAGTTGCGTGGTTGTCGTAATTAAAGATGGTTTTATGATAACACATTCGTTTATATTCAATACTTGAGGAGAATACGTACTCAGTAACAAAGAGGCAGATTACAAAGAGTATATAGATAAAGTAAGATGGCGTACCAGGATGCGTTCCATTACATTAACAAAATTGAATTATGTAGAAGGTTGGATTTGTTATAATTTAATTTTAGACTATGGATAGTTGATTTTAATTTCGATAGATGTCGTTGTGCTTGATAGTTGAATTTTATTTCGATAGATGTCGTTGTGCATTGCTTTTGAGCGGTGTTAAGATTAGGGCTTTGAATGTTCCGAATTGTTTCGGAATAAGGTCTTGGTTGGCTAGAAGTATGTCGATGTCCAAAATTGGTTATTAAAATATTCTGTTTTCTTTGGGCAAATTGAATTATGCACAAGGTTGGATTTGTTATAATTTAATTTTAAATTATAATGTCAGTCGATTGAAAGTTTGTGCTGTCGATTCGTTAGTAACGCGAATGTACAGCTAGGGTTGTAACGGATCTTCGCCTCCGCCTCCGTTACTGCGGAAGTTCCGCAATAAATCGTATCTTCGCCTCCGCATCCGCCTCCGCTGTTTTTTTGCGGAGTTATAACGGAGGTTTATTTACGGCACAATCATATATCGCTGCACAACCCAAAGGTCGGCTGGCAGAGAATGCCTTTGGTATCAATTCGGCCTTTGTCATCATCATCATATCAGCTGAAATACGCCCACTGCTGGACAAAGGCCTCCCCCCAAGATATACAATTGCCGGTCTTGCGCTATCCGCATCCAGCGACTTCCAGCGCCCCGCACAAGATCATCCGGTTCGTGGTCGCCACTCGAGAACCTTTCTGCCCAATCGGCTGTCAGCTCTACGAGCTATGTGCTCTGCTCACTATCACTTCAGCTTGGCAATTCTTCGGGTTAAGTCGGTTAATTTGGTTCGCTTGCGGACCTCAGCATTTCTGATTCGATCAAGCAGGGAACCTCCAAGAATAGCCCTTTCCATTGCTCTTTGGGTGACCTTTAGCCACTTGATAGGACCGATAGTGAGCGACCACGTCTCTGTTCCGTAAGTCATCACTGGCAACACACACTGGTCGAAGACTTTCGTCTTGAGACACTGCGGTATTTAGGACGAGAACATATTACGTAGCTTCCCGAACGCTGCCGAGTTGGATTATATGATTGACCTCCTTTTCGAAGTTGGACTACCTAGTCGGATGATCTGTCCTAGGTAAATAATATAGTTCTCTACATCTTCGAGTGCAGAGTGCAGAGAACTTTAAGTAGAGTGGGTGCAACAAGGATGTTCAATATGATTTTCGTCTTATCTATGTTCATTTTCAGACCAACTTGTTGAGAGACTCTCCATCGAAAATTGTACCGAGATCTTCTAGGGTCTCAGCCATGACTACTTTATCGTCGGCAAATCGAAGGTGGGTGATGTACTCGCCATTGACAATGATGCCAAAGCCTTCCCAGTCCAAAGGCTTGAAGACATCTTCTGATGCAGCGATGAACTGTTTCGGAGATATAACATCTCCTTGTCTCACTCCTCGCTGCAAGTGGATAGGTTTCGAGTTCTGGTCTGGGCACTGACATAGTGGCGTTTTCATACAGACACTTTAATACCTGTATATACCGGTAGTCAATTTGGCATCTTTGGAGAGACCTTAGTACCGCCCAGGTTTCGATCAAATCAAAGGCTTTCTCATAGTCCACAAACAATAAACATAATGGCTGGTTGTACTCTTCGGTCTTCTGTACAACCTGCCGTAGCGTATGTATGTGGTCTTTGGTAGGTATTAAAGCATTAACAGAAACCGGCTTGTTCGGGAGGCTGGAAGTTCTAAAACCTGCGAACGAGACGATTCGTAATGATTCTCGAAAACAACTTGTAAACATGACTCAGCATTGTGATGGGTCTGTAATTCTTCAAGAGGGACAATTTTATTCAACTTCAAATATTCAACCCTAGTCGACACACTCTCGATTTTCACTATGTTATGGACGGGGGATTTGTAGACTGTCCTATTATATTCCAATGTAACCTGCTCAATTCTTCCTCCAGTTCGATGATTTTTTCGTCGGTCCGCAGTGTGCGTGTGTTGTATGTTGCCAGGGCCAGAGGTCGTCAGTTTTGGTAAAGCGGAATCTGCCGGGGATTCTTAGCACCCTCTGCCCTGCCGTAACCACTGCTGTTACCATGGCTGGGAATAACACGGCTGCCGGGGAATGGGAGCCGCGGTTTAGTTATGTTCTTCATTTCATCATCGCCACGCTTGGCAGACGGGTTGGCGATCACAGTACGATAGACATGGTACTCAGGAGAACGCTGCTGCCCGTTCTCTGGTATATATTCCCTCGGGCCGACTTCTACGTCCCCCCACGGGATGTCAGGGGGTGGCGATATTCTCTATTGCCGACAGCCACACAGCCAAAAATTTCCACCTTTGTAGATTTGTGGAATAAGCTTCAATTAAATTAAATAAATCATAGAATAATAATTATGCGCGAGCAGCGACACCCGACAACTCAGTCGTACGGCCGCGTTTTGCTTTGTTATAGTGCAATGCAAAGTTATTGTTATTGTTTACTTAAGTCACCCGAAACCAAAAACAAGTGAAATATGAAAGTTTTTTTTATGGAAAGAACTAAAAAATACATTAATATTACTCGTAAAATACTATTTTTTCACATCCACTTTCACCTTCGCATCCGCATCCGTTAACCTCCGCATCCGCGGAGGTGAAATCCGTCGTCTTCGCATCCGCCTCCGCCTCCGCTAAGAGGCCTCCGTTACAACCCTAGTACAGACGATTCGAATTTTATTGAGCCATGTCCGATTGAATGTATTTGAATGTAGTAAATTAACCCTGTCTCTCATAATTTTCTCAGCACAAATCTATATACCTACCTATGTAAAAGAGGAAACTGACTGACTGACATATCAACGCACAGCCTGAACGGCTGGGGTTAGAGACTTGAAATTTTGCCGGTAGGTACTTTTTATGACGTATGCATTCACTAAGGAAGAGTTTTTGGAAATACTAACCCTAAGGGGGTAAAATTGAGAATGAAAGATTGTATGAAAATCCGTCATTTTTGATGTTAAAGGCATTGAAACTTATATTTAGTAGTTCAGCTAAAAATAAAAATAATTATTTTAGAATTTTTGGAAATTCCACCCCAAGGTCGTAAAATAGGGGATGTAAGTTTGTATGAAAAGTGTGTAATTTTTTAAGTGAAAAGAATGAAAATTGGTATTTGGCCTATCCGTTAAAAAAAATATGTATTTCAGGATTTTAGGAATTTCCACCCCTAAGGGCGTATAATAGGCGATGTATGTTGCGTGTGGGTATACCTATAATGGTTATGAGTAATTTGAAGCCACCTAAACTTTGCAACGGCACTAGGCTTCAAGTCGAAACTTTGCATCGTGTTATAGAGGCTACTATTATGCCTGGATCCGCCCAGGGAGAAACAGTGTTCGTGTCACGTATTCCGTTAGTGCCAAATGATCTCCCTTTTCAGTTTGAAATACTGTAGTTCCCTATAAAAGTGTGTGTCGCGATATTCAAACAAATCGCAAAGTCCAACTCTCAAGTTAGCTGGAATTGACTTAAGGAAGGCGGGCAGGTTCACGTGGCGTGCTCACGTGTGAGTTCATCCCACAGTCTGGTCCATGTAGTGCGAGGACCTACGTCTTTTGCTGAGCTCCGTAAAGTGGATGATATTGAACATCCCACATACCAGTCCGCTTGCCGAGCACGCCATTTATTAGTTGGAGGTCAGCATTGGGATGACGCTCTAGCGGAAGCATGCGTGAGCGATAGTCCACATCGCTTGCGATATTTGTTTACCATCTTATTGACCTTTTGTGCGTTATCGGGTGCTAACCAGTTATGGCAAAAGTACCATGACAAGTTTGCTGAAGATTTTATGAGACATGTACAACTAAATACTGAAGGAGAAATTCCTGACAGGGTACGAGAAATTTGTCACAACAGGTCATTATTGGCTATTCAAGAGATAGTTATAAGTATAGGAGGGAACCCGATCAGTCAGAGGCTGCGAAAATGCACAGGAGTTTGCCAATTTATTGTAAAAAATAGGCGATGGCACATACCCCGTACAAGAAGATGGAAAAGTTATTTTGATTGGTAATCTCTGCTCTTACGTTACATCACAGCAGGAGCTAATTTCTTCTGTGTACGGATCTCCAAGGAAGAACCAGCTTGATTTCCCATGTTTGTAGTATCTACCACAAACATGGGAAATCAAGCTGGTTCTTGGGTATGTCAGCGAGCTATTTTGACTCCCCGCAATGGCCAAGCTGCGGCAATTAATTTCAAAATATTGACTCATGCGTCCGGGAATAGTAAAGAACATAGCTCAATAAATACAGTTATGGAAGAAGATTACGCCACGCACTACCCGGTAGAATTTTTGGATTCCCTCAGCACACCCGGACTTCCAGCCCAGAAAATTGTTTTAAAAATCGGTGTACCAATAATTCTCTTCAGAAATTTATGTCCTCCAAAACTTTGTAACGTCAATCGGCTCAAGGTCACAAATCTGTAGCAAAACATTAACAGGTTGCGGCGCCGGTGTTATTGTTTTTACTTCAAGGGTACCTATAATTCCTAAAAACTTTCCTTTGTCGTTCAAACCAATGCAATTCCCAGTCAGTCTCTGTTATGCCATGACGATTAATAAAGCTCAGGGCCAGACATTATCCGTTGTGGGGGTGGACCTAAGTATTGGATGCTTTTCCCATGGTCAACTATACGTAGCTCTTTCACGCGTAAACAACCCCAATAACGTTTTTGTGTACGCTCCAGATGGTTCCACAGGTGAAATTAAGAAGCCCTAAATTAAATTTAATTAAATTGTTTCGGTATCCTCCCACAGCGCTTTGCACTAAAAAAATACATTGTTAAGTTCCGACATCCACGCGAACGAAGTCGCGGGCACAGCTAGTTATTATTATTATAGTTATATTAAATAAAGAACTATGTATCAATGTCTCTGGAGGCGGACGTTGATAGCTGCGCTACATTTTTTACTTTTGCGGCTATCATCGTTATCCATTATGTAATGTAATCAATTGTTGTAACTTCACAAAATAAATAATTATTATCATTATTATATTATTAAACAGAACTTAACTACATTACCTATTCCTGATCTACTATACGCCCCTGTTTTAACTTAGCACTAAGAGTAGATATTTTATTCATACATTTCAGCGTTAGAATCCACATTCTATGAATAATGAGGGTAGTACCAAAATTTAATTTAAGCTATGAATTAATAAACTCAGTATTAGCAAACATAAGCCCAACTTATTACGTTGCAACCAAATTAGCTCCTTAATATAAATTAGGAGCTTAGTAAGTCTAGGAACTCAACGGCACTGACGAATATTCTAGTAATATCTATCAGCAGCTTAATATGTTAATATTGAACGTGGATCATTAAATGAGCTTTTAGGTAACGTTAAAACGGGCTGGTTGATGTGGTTGGTAAATACTTGCCTTTCACGCCGTAGGTCGTGGGTTCGATTCTCACCCATGACATATATTTGTGTGCATGAACATGATTGTTTGTTTTCAGTTTGAGTGTAATCTATATATATAAAAATCAATGCCACTTTTCGTTGTAATGTTATAACTCAACAATGCCTTTACCCATTTGGCTAATTTTGGTCTTGAATTATTCGTGGAAGTCCAGGTAAGGTTTGTTTGTAGAGAAAATTTAAAAAAAGTCTTAAAATAGTGTAAAATCAACATCTTTCTATACTCCATATACAAACAATTTGTACTAATACTTAAAAGCGTAGCGAAGCACGTACCGGGCCGCTAGTTATCTATATAATTATGTATTTACAAAAGAAAAGTAGTAGATATAGTGCCATTTCAAAAAGTATTTTTAATTTATGATTTTAATATTTTTCTTATTTCTTTTATTCAGTTTGTATTAAGTTTTACCTTCTTTAATTAATTTAATACCATGATTCCCAAGATACAAGTTAATTCGTTTGGGAATCAGAAACTACGACTTTTTAAATTCCTTGATCGTGCGAAAATTAACAATATAAAAAAAGTATATCAATTATCTGGTTTCCATAGTACAAGCTTTGCTAAGTTTGGGATCAGATGGCCGTTCAATAATGTTCCAGGATATTATTATATTAAATACAGTACCTAGGTAACCGAGCTGTCCTTCTTTTGCTCGCGAGACTTGCGGCTCCACTGGCGTTGCGAGTTTACATGATGGGCGGTGATCACTTAACATCACGTGACACGTTTGCTGGTTTGCTTTGATATCCTATGAAAAGCCTCATCCAGCTACATCAGTATTTCATGCTCAGTTTGTTAATTTAAAAGAAATCTTTAGAGCCGTTTATAGACATTATTATTTATTATGTAGCGACAACAATGCACAAACGCCCTAACGCCCTTTTTGTATATTTTAAAAGCAATGTAATATTATAGTGCACATATATATATCTCTCTCTTGTGCGGTTCGCGGGAAGCCGCTGGATGCGGGCAGAGTAGCACCGGCTATTGTGGAGATCCTTGGGGGAGGCCTTTGTCCAGCTGTGGACGTCTTTCGGCTGATATGATGATGATGATATCTCTACATTCCCTCACGCTATAAACCAATGGCATTGCCAGCCGACATAATCGGAAAGAGGTCTGGAACTGGACCAGCGGCTTTACCTGCTATCAGAGGCACAGAAGGCGACAACTTCCTTTCTCTGAGCTTACACTGAAAACTTTATTGAAAAGAAAAACCACAAATGTAATTTGAAACCAGGACCTCATTATTTGTAAAGCACGCTGCCGCTAGATTAACGAAGCAATCAAAAGCAATAAGACATAAGTACTGACTATTTTGGGAGTCCAAACAGATTCTTAAAACTTGGAACTACCGACATTACTTTATTGGACTGAATGTATGTAATAGTTCTATAAAAGTTAACTGCGAGTATTTGCCTAAGTACCGAAGGAACGGACAGAACGGTGTCGACCAGTATAAGAAAACCCCTGCCTTAGCGATCTATTTCTATCACAAAGTCCCCATTTTAGAATACATATTCCCAACAAGAGGGGGCATCTTACCCTAGATTGTTCACCCTCGAGGCGACGCGATTCCAGTCTTAAACAAAAGCTGTAACAACGATTGACATTTGTAAGACCATGTGAACTAGAGAATAAAGTCTATAATTACTTGGCAGGAGACGTGCCGTATAAAAATATCAGTTGATGAAAAGGTTCAAGAAAACCGTAGAATAGATAATGGAAAATTAAATCATTTGTTAACGGTTCGGTTCAGCTTCGTAATTGCGATTGTTTTTTTTTTATAAATCCCTGAGGGTGTTCTCAAGGCGTTTGTTATATTCTCTTTGGTAGATCCTACTAATATTATAAATACGAAAATTTGTGAGTATGGATGTATAAATGTATGGATCTTTGTTACTCTTTTACGCATAAACTACCGAACGGATTAAGATGGAACTTTGTAGTAATATAGCTTATAAATCCGAATAGCACATATACTATTACAAATTTTAACGTGGGTAAAACTGTCACAGGCACAGCTAGTCTTTAATAATACTATCTTTAAGTGACGTGCAAGTTTCAAGTTGAAGGAATTTATCGATATTTTTTGAAATATTGGATGATTGATAATGGAATAAGCAGTTTCAATTTCGTTTTCCTACCATATCTTTCGTTTAACTTTTATACTTGTTTGTCAGTGGCAGGGCATTAACATTTGATACCTCGTAGTGGAACCTCTTGTAATATGAACATTCAATATTACTACCTGCATTTTTGTTCGGCGACGAAGAAAGAAAAGTTTGTTTTATTTATAGCTGCTAGTTCAATAGATGACTTAGGAATAATGTAAACTATTAGGGTCTATGCACACCACGTCTTTTAAACGCGCCGTCGACGCGCGTTTTTGAACGCGCGTCGATGGCGCGCTTTTGTCCTACAAAGCAGTTTGTTTTTGTTTGTATCGATACAAACGCGATGCTAACGCGCGTGTGTATCGCTGCAAACGCGCGTCAACGGCGCGCTTAAAAAACGTGGCCTGCAACTTGTCACTTATTTAATAAAATAAAATAACGTAACGTTCCGAAAATACTAGAATTTTTGGAAAAATATATGTCATCATTCTATATTTAAAGGATTACAGAGCTCGTAGCGTCCGTAATATTTGGGTTAGAATCATCAGGAAGGCTTAGCGTCGCCGTGTATGGTAAGCGGCAAAGTCTGTGGCAACTATAGGCTTTATAATTCTGTTCGGACAGGATCTGTCCCCGCCGGCAGTAGATAGACCCTGTGGTCACCGAGCGGGATCGGGGGTCAACTGTTGTTGCACGTAGAAGGAGCAGTCGTCGGGGCTGCGGCGGAAGGAAGAACTTCTTTAAACGAGCTGTTACTAGCCTGACAAAACACTCATGTTGATTTGAAGATTGCCTGCCGTGCCTCAAATAACATGTTAAGCGGTCGAGCATGAGAACATGTATGTGTATCTCCAAATAGAATCTTCATTTTCTTTGTGTTAAGGCAACGGGAATGCCTATGCATGCCACCTGCAAAAAGGGTCTGCGGGTGGGTATGTCGGACTCGCACCGACTAAACTAAACTAAACCTAACCTGCCCTGGACTTCTCTTTGCGCCTGATGTTGGAGCCCCAGGAACGCGGGTATGCTGCGCCATGTCCCACATAGTTGGGACTTGTACCCTGGGAGAGCTCTTGATTGCCATCCCTTATTGCCGACTCCTGCCAGTCTGGCACAGCGACTGCGCCACAAACTGATTGCTGTCTTCCCGGAGCTGACTTCGCGTGGCGGCAGTAGAGGATACTTCTCTTTCTGACTCCGCAGCCCCGAGGGGAGTTGGGATACCGGCTGCCGCGCTGTCGCCCTGGCGCCTCCTCCGTCTGCGAGCGGGGGCGTTCTGGAGCATGACTGCCTCGCAGAAGGGGACCACGGTGTCTCCAAATAGAATCCGTTTACTAGTTTTGCCATATCAGTTCCTAGTTCCCTCTGGTTTTCGAGGTTAGATGGCAGCAACTCGATTAATTCTGAAAGTTAACGTAATAAGTTAGACTTGGTCCCCAAAAGTAAAAATTAAAGCAATAAAGAAGAAGAACATAGCACCATCTATCAGCAGCAATTATCATATAAAATGGCTGTGTGGCTGACGGCCAAGAATGTCATCTCCCATCTCATCCCGTGGGGGGCGTAGAAGTCGAGCCGAAGGAACAACTGCCATATTACGCGGGCAGGACCGTCTCGCTGTAAACTATGACCAACATACTGCAATAGCCAATCCGTCTGCCAAGTGTGGCCATTATGGCATATTAATAATATCTTGGGGAATTATTTTCCCATGGCCATCTGATCGCAAACCCAAACTAAGCAGAGCTTGTACTATGAAAACCAGATAACTGATATACTACATATACTACTTTTCTTTTTCTTGTGGAAATACATACTTATATAGATAAATTACACCCTGACTCAGGACAAACAGACACGTTCATGCACACAAGTATCTGTCCTGGGTGGGAATCGAACCCACGACCTAAAAATTGAAAAGCAAGCATTTGCCATCACGCCAACAGGCCCGTCGAGTATCATCATGTCATCTGAATGACATCCACTCATACGGGTGACATGATGATCAAATAAAAGAGTTTGACATGATCATCATGTAAAACTCTTTTGATTGATGATTTTGAGTAATAGCAAAAGCACGAAGAACAAAACCATTTTCAGACATAGTTATTAATTCTTTAATATGCTTAATATTATGTCCCTGTATGTAGGTACGATTTCTGTTATTGTGTGTAAGTTAACCTCATAAACATATAATTGGCTTCATGTTTGAAATCTTTTTGTAAAGCTTGGTTTTTCTTAAAATATTAATAATAAATAAACATATTTTTTTCTTAAACTGCGTTTCAACGACAAGTGTTTACAGTCTATACGATGTCCCAGACCTGAGCAAAGCCATGACCAAATGCCTACAAAGTAGTTTTAATTTCCGACCGGCTCCGTACATTGAAAGGCACGTTAAGCTATCAGTCCCGATTGTGATCAATAGACTGTCGTTGTTAAGCCAAAGCTCTAATGAGTGGCTTAACCAAGTCACACAATACACTACCTACACGAGAAAATAAAAAAAGTAAACTATGATTTCATTATTACTTTCAGCATTTCAAACATACTAAACGGAACGGAAAATACGTTTCAGACAACTTTTTTGACATTCATTGTATAAATTTAATTGCGGGAGGGAATCGAACCGACGATCTACGAGGTATCCGGCACCGTCGTTAACCTCTCCGCCACCGCACCGTGGTTTTCAGATTTGAGTTTATACAATCCATTCGATCGCACTTAAGATGCTTTTTACGCCATCTTACCGACGCTTTCATTATAAAAACTATCATTAAGGAACAGAAAATTTCAAAAAAATAATGTTGCAAAGCTCCATCTGTTGGAATTGTCCGATATAATATTGGCTTTACAGCCGTTGTTAGTTGTGTAGGTTTTCGGTAAGATGGCGTTAAAATCGTCTTAAGTGCGTTAAGAAAATACCGAATGGATTATATAATTTCGAGTCTGAGAACCACGGTGCGATGGCGGAGCAGTTACCGCACATGTGGCCGGAAGCCCCGTGGATCGTGGGTTCGATTCCCACCCGCACTTAAATTTATACAATTCATTTTAAAAAGATGCCTGAAACTTCTCAGTTTAATTTTAAATTGAAAATACCGCACCGTAACTAAAATCATAGTAACTTCAACACTTTGTTAGACCCACTTGCGGTATATTCTCAATTACTAGTTGAACACTAGATAGTTTAAAAGCCAACAAGACTAAAAACTAGGTTACAAAGTTTTCTAATAATAGTTCTTTGGAGCAGTGTCCCGGAAAACTTTGGCAAAGTTTGTTTAACCTATCTTCGGCGATCGTCTAAACAGAGTATTCAATTTAGTAATTGAATAGAATAGCTGGGAACTTTTGTGGAAAATAAGTTAGTAAGCTAATTCTAGACTAAAGAAAATAATAATATATATTAACCGGAATTAATGTCTAGAATTAAATTATTTCTTATGTACAATTTTCTTTGAGTATTGATAAACGAGCAAGTGGGTCACCTGATGGTAAGTGATCACCGCCACCCATGGACACTCGCGGCGACACCAGAGGAGTCGTGGGTGCGCTGCCGGCCTTTAAGAGTCAGCAAACAAGTATTGCTGACACTTCCATCCCCCTAATGTTGTGTTTCTGAATGTGAGTAAGGTCGCCAGAGCTCATTGCGTGTGGGGGAACGCAATGAGCTCTGGCGACCTTACTCACATTCAGAAACACAACATTAAAATCATTAATGTCATTATTAAGGAATGTCTTCAGTAAGGTGGAGATACTTCCCAAGTCGGGCTGCTCTCTGAAATTAAATCGAGAATTCTCGAGATTCGCTTAATTTGAACAAAACTGTTATTAAATTACTATAATGATAAATCAAAGCCATCCCGCAGGTAGAATATCCTGTTACCCAGATTCTCATTTGGGGTGAATTCATCGTGATCTTAAATCAATCCAAATAATCGAATCCAATATTAGTTCCCTCAGTAACCCTCATAGGTTACGTCAATTTCCATTTAACACATAGCCTGCAACATTGAATAGAACGCAAATATTACAATAGCAGGTCCTGCAGGAGTCGCAGGATATTGTACGTAGCACATTGTGGCGCAGACGTAACAAGTGGCCACAGTGTAGGGAAGAACAGAGGTTTCATATTAAGTTTTAATTTGTTGCTTCAATAAGCGATGGCAAGCAACATACTGCGGCTTGTGTTCAGTGGCAATCCTATAAACTCAGTCTCTTAACTTATAGTTAATCCTACTATAATATTATTAACGCGAAAGTTTGTAAGTATGGATGGATGTTTGTTACTCTTTCACGTAAAATCTACTGAATAGATTTTAGTGAGACTTTACAACTATATAGCTTATACATCAGAATAACACATAGACTACAATTTATAAAGATATGGTGTGAATTGTTCAAAATATGACGATAAGTGTCAAGTAAGTAGGAAAAATCTACCATTTGCGAGCTATTCCGGCGTGCACGGCCAAAACCGCTAGAGGTACACATTATACTAATATTATAAATGCGAAAGTTTGTGAGTATAGATGTATGTATGTATGTTTGTTACTCTTTTAAGCCAAAACTACTTTAACGCGGGTGAAACCGCGGGGCGCAGCTTGTTTGTTAATAAAACCTAAGACAATATTTCGATAAAATTGATGTAGTAGTAATACATGTAGTATAAACCAACAAAAATTGCCCATACAAATAAAAAAAATTAAAACGGTTCACAAACGCCAGAAAACATAGAGCATATGCTGGTGTATAAATCCGAAAAAAAATCGCATCCAATTATGAGCATCATTTATTAAATACTAGTATTTAATAAATGACTGTCCCCCGCGGTTGTACCCGCGTTAAACTTAATGTGTTAATCCAGGGTGTCAGCGAACTTCATACAAAATTTTATTAAAGTCGCTCCAGCTGTTTAGACGTGAAGAAGTAAAAAAACATACACACTCTTCGCATACCACAATTATTGCAATGCCTGTTATAAAACTTAAGCATAATTGAAACCGACGGAGTTTTCGTTGATCTAATAATAATTATATTTATTTATTAATCTTACCAACAGTGTAATGTAACTAAAATATTTACTCAGATTGTACAAAGTTTATTATTATTATAACATTTTAATATTAGGCGTAACGAGGTCCTCGGTTCAATTCCCGGGTCCTGTGAAGTTTTTACTTCTCTGTCAGGCTGGAAGATCGCGGTGTTACACCTCGGAGAGCACGTAAATTCGTTAGTCCTGAATCTGAGCTGTTTTCGGTCGTATCGCTAGCAGTCCCATCTGATCATGGGAGTAAAGGAATAGAAATTATCCATGTGGCAAGGCAAATGCAGTTATTAAACCGTGGGGCACAGCTAATATAGTATAACCTGCGCCGAGAAAGGCAAATATCCACCACACACGCCAACCGGTTCGTCCTAATAACTGCATTTGCTTTGGCTGTCGTTATTTTATAGGTTTTAGTTTTTCAGAAGTTGATATTTATATTAGAAAAAACTTAATATCAAAGTATACGAAAATTTTGCTACTGTAAAGATAAAAAGGAAGAAAATAGAAGCGTATTAACTTGTAGTAACATCAATTTGCTTTCAAAGACCTTTAAGTCTAACTGTAGCAACCTCTCAAAGGATTTAACTGAGTGATTAATGGACACTAATCTGGCAATGAAACGAAATATAAAATGTGTATTTTCAATTTGCGAATCTACTAAAAGCTACGAATTCGAAAAGGCACCCATTTTTAATTAAATACGTGACGGGCATTCCAGATTAAGATTTTAAGAGCATTTTTTGGAACGTGTGCAAAGGATTATTAAGTCCCACAATACCAAATTTCATCGCATCACACTAGTCTCGTCTGTACTTACTTATCGTATGGCCAGTGGTTACCCTAGTGTCAGAGTGGTTCAAGCAGCCCAGTAGGCCTCTATGTGCCAATAGCCTACTACATAGTTTTGGAGGTGTCGATTCGCACACCAATAAATCAACTTCGTGCGAGTCGCCTAGAGAAAAAAATATATTATTTAAAAGAGTCGAGTTCGATTCGTGCGAATCGTCCAATAAGCCGCCATTAAGACTGGTCGCCGTGGCTGGAATTTGGCCTGCAGGAGATCATCATTGCAGCTGTAAGAAGTTTACTGCTGGACAAGCCTCCCCCAAGAGGTATATGCCATAATCGCCATTGTACTCAGAAGGAAGCTGCTGCCCATCCTATGGTAGATATTCACTCGGGTCGGCTTCTACGCTCCCCATGAAATGAGATGGGGTGATGATATTCTGATATCATTGTCACCACACAGCAAGGAACTGAAGTAAATTATTACTATTATATACATTTGCTCGTGTTTTGTTTCACTACTCTATGCGCCAAGAAGTACAATGCTCAAAGACATAACCTGTCGCTACCTATTGTGCAATATTGTTGCACTGTGAACCTCATTGCTCACTACCTACATATGTACAGACGCCAGCACATCCAGCTACCCCAATCTGTCAAATTTCTTTTATGGATTTTCAACTTTATCACATAAGCGTAAGGTTCACTTTCAATTGGGAATTTGACAGATTGGGGTAGTTGATGTGCTGGCGCCTGTACATTTATTTTGTTTCACACATCCGTTATTAAGCTCCAACTAACTTGCGTAAGTACATGATTTATGGGATATAAAAATACAGTAGGCACTTCCGAATAACATGCTTCTCTTTCTCTTAACCCCATAAGGGTGCCCTCAGGTATTAGTCGCTTAAATTAAGCTACTGGTAGAGAGCCATTTGCGCTAGCCAACTACTCGTAGTTTTCAATTCTTTAATTTTTAATATACAATTGCTAAATGTAACAATAATAGCTTAGTAACTTGCTATTTATTATTTAAGGATATTAAAGATATATGTGACGAAACAGACCGCACGGACGGACTAATTCAAAATATTTTGTTGCTATAATTACTGTTTTTAAACTGTGTTTACGTAATACATTGTGAGCTTGACAAGTACAAGTGTATGTAAATACCCAAGTGCTAAATATAAATCATTATTTTATTGCATTATTTCTTCTCTTTAAAAAGACCATCAATATCCCTAGAAAGGGCCTCTAGGGATATTGATCTCTGTATTCCGGGGTACTTTACAAACATATAATTGTAAAACTTTGTGTGGCTGTGTGGCTTACGGCCATAAAGAATATCGTTACCCCATCTCGTCCTGTGGGAGGGACTAGAAGTCGTCCCGAGGGAATATATACGGAGCTTCCTCTTGAGTACTATTACTATGTCACTGCGATCAACAGATCGTCTGCCAAGCGTGGCGATTATGGCATATCGCCCAAATTATGGATACAACTCCATTGTGGAAATCTTTTGGGGATACGGTTGTCCAGCAGTGGACGTCATTAGGCCGACATGATGATGAATTGTAAAACTTAGAAGGGAACCGAACAAAATCATACATAATCAGTGCCATAACAATAATTTATTACATAAATTACTCCCGATTATTACATGAAATCATAAAAGTCACTTACGCTGGCTACTTGCTTGACGGATGATGATCGATTTGATTTTACATCTACCTGACGCTGTCAAGATTTAAGATTAGCACTGTTGTTGGACAACAGTAAGTTGCTCTCGGATAAAGTACAATTCAATGAACAATCGAATATACTTTATCCGCAGCGTGGGCCCCTACAAGATGGACCGATGATCTTGTGCGAGTCCGCGAGATGCGGACAGCGCAAGACCAGCAATTGTGGAGATCTTTGGGGCCTCAGGCCTTTGTCCAGAAGTTGGCGTCTTTCAGCTGGCGACATTATTCACACGAGGCCATCTGATCCCAAACTAAGCAGAGCTTGTACTATGGAAACCAGATAACTGATATACTATATATACATTTTTTCTTTTGTAAATATATACTTATATAGATAATTACACATAAATATCTGTAATAGGTGGACATTGAACCCAGGACTGCGGCGTGAAAAGCAAGCATTTACCAACTACGCTAACCGGCCCGTCAAATAATATAATATCTTGTCTCTTTTATTCAATAAAATTAAAATTGAATATATGCTACACCTAATTACTCCATGTTTTGCCGACAAGTTAACTTACCATACACCCAATTTCCATACCATCTTTATGGTAAACAAAACTCTTTAATAACAACTATTTATCACAGAGTTTCGAGCAAATAAACACTTAATTTTAACGTACTGTATCCTTTCTCATTTTCCCAGAAAGAAAATGGATGTAAGTACGCCATGCGCCATACAAAAAAATAAGACGAATTCTAAACCTCCTTTTTTAAGGTAATGTAATAAAGTGGCACAAGATCAAAATCAAAATAGTTTATTATCACAAACAACGAATTACATAAATAAATGAATTTGTATGGGGTCTCATTTTAGGCACACAATGCCTGTATTACGAGACCTCGCTCTTCCATATCAATTTTATGTTTGCGTGGTTACAAGTTACAATATATATTCTTAACAATAAATAAATAAATTAAAAAAAAAGATATTTAATAAAATCTAAAGTTAACCTTCTGTGTGGGACGATAATTGCGTGGCCATGCTTCTGTCTTCTAAACTTCCAGGGATTCAAAGGAACTTGATAGTAGTTACGTATTTGAGTCTTTTTAGGTTAAATTGTAGAGCCATAGGGCTGCGGGCCATACTTTTACTTACAAAAATATACTGCAGCCGTTCCGTCCGTGGTGTTCAGACAAGATGTTGTAAAACATATCTTAAGCTATAAATATGTACAAACTTAATAAGATAAAATAAGATATAATTCTTTATTTGCATTAAATGTGGTAGGTACACAGGTGGTAGGTTTTATTCTAGTTCACACACTTAGCCGATTTCCGGCTTACAAATTCATTATGTAATTTAATCTATATCTATACATATAATAAAATCGTAGGAAAGTCAAAACTGTACATTGAATATTTTTCAAAAAGGATACTTGGGGCGTGATTTACAATCGATATCGAAGCTAAAAATATAGTTTTTAGAATTTTTGTCTGTGTGTCTGTATGTATGTCCGGGCTAAACTCTAAAAGTAATCCATGGATTTACTTCAAATTTTGCATGAATATTACTAAGAGGTCGGGTTAGCATATAGGCTACATATTATCACGCTATCTCATTCGGGGGAGGAGCTATGATAATTTATAAAATTTAACGCAGGTAAAACCGCGGGGTGCAGCTAGTAATTAATAATAATGTAATAAAACTATTTAATAATGATTACATACACCCACTTTGTTACATGTTATTTTACTTATTTCTATATATGAATACCAAATAAATTCCTAATTTTACTAAACTGTAAAAACTCATTAAAAATTAAAATTAAATTATATAATTACTTTTTGAATTTTATAACCGTTTTGTCAATAAGTTCAAGAAAATAGTAATTTAACTAAATCATTACTATCCTAAATTAAATTATATTTCCGTATGATCAAAATATAAGCCAGGATCATAAAATCGATTTGTACCTTGAATTAATATATAGTTCATTTGTAATACTATAATTATTATTCACGTTCTGACTTTTTGCAAGCGCCTTTTTAAATATACATACATACATAGACTCACGCCTGTTTCCCAGAGGGGTAGGCAGAGACAACGGATTTCCAAATATATATGAATAAAACCGTTTGTAACTTAAATTTTTATTTAAACTGAAGGACTTTTAACATGTCTTTTAGTATCGAAAACTTTCGTATTTCATGACTAATAAAAGAAAATTTAATCACCAATTATTACGCGTTAAGTAATTAAATATTACGCAATACGCGACAGTCTTAATTTACGGATCGAATTCCAATTGATTCCAATCGGTTTGTTAATTTTAAGCAACAGAACCCTTAGGGATGTGTTAGGGTGTATAGTTCGGTGAGTCAACAAATCGACACGTATTTGTCATTATTGGGATTGAAAGACATTCACGATTCAAATTAACGTGATTTTGAAAGGAATAACTAAATATTTAAGGCAATCTCAAGGCATCGATGTATTCGATGCCTTGAGATTGGCCTGCGTAGAATATATTTAGGGACCAGGTTAGGTACAGGGGACAAACCGCCTAACTATAATAATAATATCTTGGGACAATGTCACACAGATCATCCTAGCCCTAAACTAAGCAAAGCTTGTACTATGGGTACCAGGCGACGATAGACATACTTATATAGATAGATAAATACTTGTATACATAGAAAACTCGCCGATCATCGTGATTTTTTTTAAGACATCGCCCGCAATAGCGATATGAATCCCTGTGTCGCGGGGTACTCTGGAAACATATAATAGATGGACCCAAATTACATCCAGACTCAGAACAACTATTTATGGGTCACACAAATAGCTGTCCGCCGCGGGATTCGAACCCGCGACATGAAGCGGCGAGGCGACTGTCTAAGCCGCTGCGCCACACGTGCAGTCTATTATTATAAAAAAATACTATATCATTCGTTCAATCGGCTTCGACTTAAATAGTCCGGAATCTATATTCAACGTTATGCCATTGAACTAATGATATAGTCAGTTTTTAATTTTCATCTATTTAAACGCTGGTTACGATCACGATGAACAGCGAATTAGGTGGTAGTCTCCAGGCTAGTCAAAAAAGGAATAGCTTATATTGGGAACAGCTCCCTAGCTCTTCGCATCGGATCATGAGAAAGGGCTCTCAATATCTGATTGGAAGAGCTTACGAGCAAGACTGGAGAGGTTAGTTACAGGGGCTCTACCAGCTAAGTCACTGAACATCAATTTCTTAAATGGCGTTCAAATAAGTATGGGTTAAAAATGACTTAATCAATCGTTAAATCGGCTTCCATGAGCACATGTGACGTCATAAATGGTCCGCAATCGATTGCCAACGTTGAAGCCGATTTAAAGATTGATGAAGTAATTTTTTACCTTTATTTATTTGAACGCCATTTAAGATATCGATGTTCATCGACTTAGCCGGTAGAGCCCCAGATCTGAGGGCGTTCCCCAGAGCAGCATAACCGCGTTCCCGGGGCTCCTCCCATCAGGTGCCAAGAAAAGGCCACGGCAGGTTAGGTTTAGTCGGTGCGTTATCAAAAATGTCTAAGGGCTTTACGTTACTTACTACACTTCCTGACATAAACTTTTCTGTCTTGTACCAAATCACATATTTTTGGGCTGACCCTGGATAAGGCCCCAGAACCTTATTATCAGTAGTTGAACACGCTATCATTACAAAAACTTGGTAGCCAGACTACAACGTAAATAAATCTCCAAGCGAGACATATTGACGCCTATATCTCGCATAACATACAGTAGACATCGTAATCCGGCTAATATATTCATATTTGATGGCCATAGCTCGCGAACAATGATTATTAGATCATGCGTCTAGTATCTGTGTACAACCTTGATTTGACGCCTAGAAAGCTGTTATGTATGTCTATTTATATATACACTGTCTATGATATACAACATGTAACGTAATTAATGCACACCCTCAAATTAGAATATTATTTTGTAAACATAACACATACACTGAACTTTTAATTTAACATTACCAAGAAACTAATTTAGTAACTAACAATGCATATAGCATTGTTAGTTACTAAATTAGTTTCTTGGTATAAAGATAATTTTCTTTTTATTTGGATTGAATGATGGAATATGTATGAATAATTATAAAACTGCGAGTTTAAAAGTCTTATTACTTTGACATACATTAAGTTACATGTTGTATATATTTTGTATGTTTGTATAAAACCAAGTGGCGAAACAAGTATACGGCGCATGACCGCAAGTCCCCTAACACTACAGCCTAAGGGCATGGACATTAAGTCAGCGGGCGCGGGGCGGCGACAGCAGCGTCGCGGGGAGCAGCGTGTTTCAATGTATACATTTATATGGAACTGATCCCGAAAGCAACAGTGCTGCGAACGACCTACAAGTGGGCACGAGTACCGGTACCCACTCTTTTTTTCCATTAAAAATCAATAAAATACTTTCCTCAACCACGTCTGAAGGTAGGTCCGTAACGATAAAAGCATCAAGTTTTTATGTATACATTTACATGGTACTAGCCCCGAAAGCAACAGTGCTGAGAAAGATCTTCAAGTGATGTGTACAAGTGCCGGGACCCACTCGTCTTATTTGTCGAAAATCCATAAAATACTTTCCTCTACCACGTCTGAAGGTAGGTCCGTAACGATAAAAGCATCAATCGGACGCGCGAGCACCGATGCCTAATGTCTTTTTAATATGATGTTTACAGTTAACCTGGGAGTCTTTCACTGTTTCACCGGACTGCCTAGAAAATAAAACTACCAAGTATATACCCGCGCTGAATGGCACCCTCTTTGGGGTTTTAACTTCGACTCTGGCATGAGAAGGTCATAACTTTTTAGGGGAGTTTTATCAAATGCCGCTCTACGTTAATACTCCACCGATTTAGGATCGGAGAAAGCATTTCAAAGATACGAATGGCTGCTGCCTTCGGGGTCAGTTCCGAAACTATACCTACAGTCAAACGCGCCGCATCCGCCGCCGCCCCGCAGCCCGCTGATTTCATGTCTGTACCCTAATGCCACAGTAATAATTTCAACTACCCACGATTGTAACACTACTCCCTTTACCGTGTGATAGTTAATTAAATTAACAATAGTGAACACAAATTGATTTGAATATCGTTTATAATGACATTATAGCGATAAGAAGTTTGGTTACGTATACTTTGTTCGGTTAAGTACAACATTATTTGTACATTAATTTGAGATAAAGGCCCTAATTTATAGAATTGAAAATAGTTGATTGACTTTGACTAGATTGTTAGTCTAGTGGTTGACTGACTGAAGCTAGAGATCGTAGGTTCGATTCACACCCAGGACAAAACTTTCTGTTATGTAAGTACGTTTTTTCTGTGGTTATGTGCCGAATTACTTGTTCTGTGTATCTGGGTAATTTATCTTTAATATGTATGTATTTAGAATAATTTTATCCTGGGTGTATATCGAAACGACGATGTCTGGTATAGCAGTCAGGATCTAGGATATTTATTATTTTTATTGGATTCCAGTCCATCACCATACGAGGTAATAATACCTAGAAGAACCATTTTTTATTCAACGAAACAAATTTTCATGGAATATATCAAAGAACCATTTTCAGGTGACAAACACATCGAAATCGTATTTGGAAGCTAACATTCCACAGACAAACCGACGCAGATACAAAGGCTTTGAACGCCCTTTTTGTGTAGTCGTTTTAAAAAGTCTATAAAAAGGACCGACCTTCAGGTTGAGTTGTGAAATCAAATCTTCATGTATGCATTGTGCAATTCTTCTTCTTCTTAGAGATGACAAACTAATTAAATTTTTGTGGCCCAGAATTTGGTCACACTGATTGCTCTGTTTGTGGCATTCTTAAGGTCCTGCCATGAACATGTGACAGCCAAGAAAGGGCACGATGTTTTTTTTGTTTAAAAAAAGACAACGCCCTCACTAATGATGATGATCTAATCACTCACTCGATGATGGAATCTAACCACTATGTCGTAGTGTACTTTGCAAACTAATAATAGACGGACCCAAATTATATACATCCAGACACAGAACGACTACTTATGGGTCACAAAAATAGTTTTCCGGCGCGGGACTCGAACCCGCGACACGAAGAGGCGAGGCGACTGTTTTAGCCGCTGCGCCACACGTGCAATCAACATGTGAAGTCGTGTTAGGTGGGCCATGGATTAGACCGCTGCTTCACAAATACAGTCCACTTTGGGGTTGCTCGACCGTCCCCACCTGGAGACATGTTTCTTTGGTGCGGCCTACCCTTGTGCCATTTAAACCAGATGAGTCGGGAATTATGCAGTTGTGACGTCAGAGCATGACGTATAGAACGTGGAAATAAAATTAACAAGCTATCATGAGGTGTTTCATTGGGGTAATTTCTTCTGTAAATAACTTAATAGCTAGTTTGCATTTTATCGGACTTCAAGGCCACGTGCACGTTGCACGTGTTATTCAATTACAAATGACACAGGGTTCCGTATGTACCTGTATTAGTTAATAATAATAACAAAGAGCCTCGATTAACATCTTAAGAGGATCACTGGGTCAAGGGTCGGATACAAAAGGCAGCAATTATGGCAACGGCACACATTGTGGGGAGGTTCTTTTCTCTGCCACCGCAACGGCGGCGTAGGACTCCACCGCAGGAGGAAGTCTGTTTTTTACATATTTATTTATATACTAGCTGTGCCCGCGACTTCGTTCGCGTGGATGTCGGAACTTAACAATGTATTTTTTAGTGTAAAGCGCTGTGGGAGGATACCGATTTTTTTTAATATAATTTAGTGCTTCTTTATTTTACCTATGGAAGCATCTGAAGCGTACACAAAAACGTTATTGGGGTTGTTTACGCGTGAAAGAGCTACGTATAGTTGACCATGGGAAAAGCAGCCAATACTTAGGTCCACCCCCGCAACGGATAATGTCTGGACCTGAGCTTTACTAATCGTCATGCCATAACAGAGACTGACTGGGAATTGCACTCGTTTGAAAGAGAAAGGAAAGTTTTTAGAAATTATAGGTATCCTTGGAATAAAAACAATATCACCGGCGCCGCAACCTGTTAATATTTCAGCTTCGATAATGTTACAGATTTGTGACTTTGAGCCCAGTGCCGTTAGAAAGTTTGGGAGGACATAAATTTCTGAGGAGAATTATTGGTACACCAATTTTTAAAACTATTTTGTGGGCTGAAAGTCCGGGTCTGCTGAGGGAATCCAAAAATTCTACCGGGTAGTGCGTGGCGTTATCTTCTTCCATAAATGTATTTATTGAGCTATATTCTCTACTATTACCGGACGCATGACTCAATATTTTGAATTTAATTGCCGCAGCTTGGTCATTGTGGGGAGTCAAAATAGCTCGTTGACATAGCCAAGAGTCGGCTTGATTTCCCATGTTTCTGGTATCTCCGTACACAGAAGAAATTAGCTCCTGCTGTGATGCAACGTAAGAACAGAGATTACCAATCAAAATAACTTTTCCATCTTCTTGTACGGGGTATGTGCCATCGCCTATTTTTAACAATAAATTGGAAATCTCCTGTGCATTTTCGCAGCCTCTGACTGATGGGGTTCCCTCCTATACTTACAACTATCATTTGAATAGCCAATAAGGACCTGTTGTGACAATTTTCACGTACCCTGTCAGTAATTTGTCCATCAGTATTTAGTTGTACATGTCTCATAAAATCTTCAGCAAACTTGTTATGGTACTTTTGCCATAACTGTTTAGCGTCCGATAACGCACAAAAGGTCAATAAGATGGCAAACAAAGGTCGCAAGCGATGTGGACTATCGCTCACGCATGCTTCCGCTAGAGCGTCATCCCAATGCTGACCTCCAACTAATAAATGGCGTGCTCGGCAAGCGGCCTGGTATGTGGGATGTTCAATATCATCCACTTTACGGCGCTCAGCAAAAGACGTAGGTCCTCGCTCTACATGGATCAGAATATGCGATGAACTCACACGTGAGCACGCCACGTGAACCTGCCCGCCTTCCTCAAGTCAATTCCAGCTAACTTGAGAGTTTGACTTTGCGATTTGTTGATGGTTATCGCGACACACACTTTTATAGGGAACTACAGTATTTTAAACTGAAAAGGGAGATCATTTGGCACTAACGGAATACGTGACACGAACACTGTTTCTCCCTGGGCGGATCTAGGCATAATAGTAGACTCTATAACACGATGCAAAGTTTTGACTTGAAGCCTCGTGCCGTTGCAAAGTTTAGGTGGTTTCAAATTCCTCAGAAACATTATAGGTATACCCACACGCAACATACATCCCCTATTATGCGCCCTTAGGGGTGGAAATTCCTAGAATCCTGAAATACATATTTTTTATTTTTAACGGAAAGGCCAAATACCAATTTTCATGCTATTCACCTAAAAAATTATACACTTTTCATACAAACTTACATCCCCTATTTTACGCCCTTGGGGTGGAATTTCCAAAAATTCTAAAATATTTATTTTTATTTTTAGCTGAACTACTAAATATAAGTTTTAATGCCTTTAACTTCAAAAAATGACGGATTTTCATATAATCTTTCATTCTCTGTTATACCGCCTTAGGGTTAGTATTTCCAAAAACCCCTTCCTTAGTGAATGCATACGTCATAAAAAGTACCTACCGGCAAAATTTCAAGTCTCTAACCCCAGCCGTTCAGGCTGTGCGTTGATATGTCAGTCAGTCAGTTTCCTCTTTTACATAGGTAGGTATATAGATTTGTGCTGAGAAAATTATGAGAGACCGGGTTAATTTACTACATTCAAATACATTCACGATTCGAATTTTATTGAGCCTGTCCGACAGGCTCAATAAAATTCGAATCGTCTGTACATTCGCGTTATAAACGAATCGACAGCACAAACTTTCGATCGATTGACATTATAATTAAAAATTAAATTATAACAGAAATTAGCTCCTGCTGTGATGCAACGTAAGAACAGAGATTACCAATCAAAATAACTTTTCCATCTTCTTGTACGGGGTATGTGCCATCGCCTATTTTTAACAATAAATTGGAAATCTCCTGTGGTGAAATCTCCTTATGGTCCCGGGTATGACCTTAAACTGCCTCTATCGGGGGCTCTAGAATCTTAGGATTCATCAGAGGCCTACGATAGCATAGTTACTATCAGTACAGGATAGTAACTTAGAGCGGCGGCGGAAGAGTAGGCATAATTATGCATACCAACGGCGGCGCTCACAGGCCGAGTTAGCTGGCTTACTGTACGCTCACCGAGACGCAGGGGACGAGCACAAGTGAGATATTTAGTCCGAGGGAGCATACCCGAAACAAAACCCCGATCCAAAGTGTCATCCGACCCGTGCTGAGGGATCCATGGCCAGAGGGTATTCTGGTCGATAACGGAGGGTGTCTATGTTGGCGGTCATAGGACACAGAATGGATCCGCCTTACCCCCGTATAGGGCTCTGCGAGGGTGGACCGTTTAGTCCCTAATACTCGTGGGAACGCAATGGAGATAAGAAATTTTAATCCTTTAAATGGCGGCGACGTGGTCCGCCACCCGTCACGTCTCGTTTCCCAGAGAGGCGAAAAGTGGTCAACGGAGAGCCGTTTTGCTACGTTGAATGTTGGAGGAGGAATAGAAGGTAAGATGGACGAAGTATGTCAGCTGATGAGTGAAAAGCGGATCGATGTGTTGTGTGTGAATGAGACGAAGCGGAAAGGGTGTGATACTACAAACCACGGACTATACACGGCGTATTGGTCTGGAGTACCGAACACCACCCGAGCTTGCCAAGGTGTGGGTCTCATTCTTTCCACAAGTATGTCTGAGTGTGTGACTGAGTTCGAATGCGTGAATGCAAGAGTAATGTGGTTGAGAATGAAAGTTGGTATGACCCGTATCTTCCTAGTAGGAGTGTACGCTCCTGTAGATATGGGTGCAGTTGTAATACAGCGAGAACAAGAGGAAAGAAAGGCATTCTGGGAGACCCTGAGAGATGTGTTGCGGTTAAGTCGGTATAATGAAAGAGTAATAATGTTAGGTGATTTTAATGGATGGGTTGGGGTAAAACGTGATGGTTTTGAAAGAGTACTAGGTCAATTCGGTGACGAGAGTGAGAATGAGAATGGGTACAGTCTGCTTGAGATATGTTTGGAATGGGGTCTTTGTGTTACAAATACTATGTTTGAACATAAAAGAATCCATACGTTTACACGAGAGAGGAAAAATGTGAGAAAGAGTATGATTGACTTCGTGATTGTAGATGAAAGACTGAGAAAGAATGTTCTAGACACAAGAGTCTATCGTGGGACCGCAATCCATACAGACCACTTTCTGGTGATGAGCCGAATAAGTGGTCTGTCCAAAGGATGGCGCCACCGAATCCCTGAGACTAAAAGTGTACTAGAGAGAATAAAAGTAGAGGAACTGCAAGAGGAAGAAGTGGCAGACGAGTACAAAAGTAAGTTGGTTGAGAAGTTTGAGGGATCTGAAGACATAAGAGAAGTAGAAGAGCTATGGAAGGTAGTCAAAGAAGGTGTGGTGAGTGTAGCTGGTGAAGTATGTGGTGTAATAAAGAGAAGAAGAGGAAGAAAGATGAAGAATATTTGGTGGGATAAAAGTGTACAAAAAGTTATATGTGAAAAGAAGAAAGCGTGGTTAGACTGGCTAGCCACCAGAGCAAACGAACGAATGAATAAGGCGACGAATGAGGATATAGAAAGGGCCTGGAATGATTATAGGAAAATGAAAGTAATTGTAAAGGATGTGGTGAACGAAAAGAAAAATGAACAAAAGGATAATTTTGATAGAAGGTTGTCTAAGGATTTTCAGACGAACATTAAGTTTTTCTGGAAATCCGTTAGATCAGTAAGAGGCATAACTCAAACCTCAGAACTGAAATCCATACGAGACCAAGATGGAAATATAGTGAAAGGGGAAGAATGCGTGTTAAAACGTTGGAAGGAGTATTTTGAAAGTTTGTATGAAAGAGGTGTAACAGAGAGTGAACGTAGTTCACTAAGTATAGACGAGAACAAATGTAAAGATGAAATTGGTATGGATGAGATTGTGAAAGCTATTAAGGGTATGAAATCAGGTAAGTCACCAGGGTATGACAGGATAACTTCCGAGATGCTGAAGGCGGGACATGGCGTCATAGCGAGGCAGCTGTACAGCCTTTTCAATCTATGCTATACCACCGGCCAAGTGCCAAGTGATTGGTGCAAGGCTGTCATTGTACCTCTTTACAAAGGGAAAGGCTCACGGCAAGACTGTAAAAACTATAGGGGCATTAGTCTGCTCAGCGTCGTTGGTAAGTTGTATGCAAAAGTATTGGTTGAAAGAGTTGTGAAAGAAACCGATGCGAAAATATGGGATGCACAGGCGGGTTTTCGGAAAGGAATGGGATGCACGGATCAGGTCTTTTCTCTGCGAAGTATAGTAGAGAAGTTTTTGGGCAAAAACCAAAAGGTCTACTGTGCCTTCGTAGACTTAGAAAAGGCCTACGATAGAGTGTTGAGGAATGAACTATGGTCGGTACTGTCCATGTATGGGTTGAACGACAACCTTGTTCAAGCACTGAAATCTCTTTATAGGGATTCCAGAGCTTGCGTGAGGATTAACGGGTCATACACCGAGTGGTTTAGCATCCAAAAGGGTGTTAGACAGGGATGTGTAGCGTCACCGTGGTTGTTTAACCTATTCATGGATAGCTGTTTAAAAGATTTGAAAGAAAGTGAATGCGGTGTAAGGATGAATGAGTTACTCATCAAATGTCTGCTTTACGCTGATGATCAAGTTTTACTTGCATCATCGGCGGACGAGTTGCAGGTGATGGTAACAAATATGTATGAATCCTTTGAAAGGAAAGGGATGAAAATGAATGTAGGTAAGACGAAAGTAATGGTATTTGAGAGGGATGAATACACGACAGCGTGTGATATTGTGATTGGAGGAGAGAAAGTCGAACAGGTGAATGAGTTTGTATATTTGGGAACTTTGTTTACGAGAGATGGGAAATATGAAAAAGATATTGTTAGAAGAGTAAATGCGGGGAACAGAGTGAATGGGGCACTACACGCCTTTATGAGTAGCCGGCAAGTATCAAAGAAGGCCCGACTAGCCGTGCACGATGGAGTGTTAGTTCCAACTTTAATGTATGGAAGTGAAAGTTGGGTATGGCAGAAAAAGAATGAAAGTAAAATAAATGCAGTGGAAATGAGAGCTCTGAGAAGTATGTGTGGTGTGACTTTGAGAGACAGAATTCGAAATACTGATGTAAGAGAGCGTTGTGGTGTGAAAGAGGATGTAGTCACAAAGATTGAAAAAGGCATGCTGAGATGGTTTGGCCATTTAGAAAGGATGAATGAAAGAAGATTGACAAAAGAAGTATACCTGGCCTGGGTGAATGGGACAACCGGAAGGGGAAGACCACGTCGAACATTCTCTGACCAAATTGGAGATGTTCTCAAGAAAGGGCAGGTCAGAAGTACCCTAAACCGGCGAGCATGTATGAAGAATATAATGACAGTAATCGAGGCAAAAGAAGTATGCAAAGATCGTGACAAATGGAAATCCGTTGTCTCTGCCTACCCCTCTGGGAAACAGGCGTGAGTCTATGTATGTATGTATGTATGTAAATTATAACAAATCCAACCTTGTACATAATTCAATTTGCCCAAAGAAAACAGAATATTTTAATAACCAATTTTGGACAACGACATACTTCTAGCCAACCAAGACCTTATTTCGAAACAATTCGGAACATTCAAAGCCCTACGTAACTCATGCAAGTAGCAAACACGGGCAAATCTTTACACCGCGGGTCAAAAGCAATGCACAACGACATCTATCGAAATAAAAATCAACTATCAAGCACAACGACGTGTATATAAATAAAAATCAACTATCAATAATTTAAAATAAATTATAACAAAGCCAACCTTCTACATAATTCAATTTGCCCAAAGAAAACAGATTTTTTTAATAACCAATTTTGGACAACGACATACTTCTAGGCAACCAAGACCTTATTTCGAAACAATTCAGAACATTCAAAACCCTACGGAACTCATGCAATCAGCAAACACGGGCAAATCTTAACACCGCGAGTCAAAAGAAATGCACAACGACATCTATCGAAACAAAAATCAACTATCAACCTAGTTCATTCAGAAAAGAGATGTCATAATATGCACAATGACATCTATCGGACAGTTTAGTTCAACTATAAACATTAGTTCATCTTGAAGTACCGAAATGTGTGTTATTTTTCTCCATTATTACTTTTAAATCTAATATCTTTTGATAGACTGAACCGATTGCTATAAAACAAAAACTAAATGTTACCTCAAGTTACGCTCAATCGTTGTGTATAAAAATTATCTACATTGCTTTCGTATATTTTACGTGATACCCGAACATATAAACAGACAAACAGACAAACGGACAAACAGACAAAAATTCTAAAAATGCTGGAAATGGGTTCTATTGGTTGTAACGTATAAAACGTTACGTACCTATTTTAGTGGCATGATCTCGCTTGCCGTGCATTCAAGACAACCGGTTCCCGATGAGTGGCTATCGCTGTTTAGCGGCCCTCGCCCCGCGACCTCAGACTCTCGAGACTCGGGAAGCAAGCACACGTAGACGTTGCTCGCGCATTTCTTTTTATTATAATTATAATTTTACGCAACAATATACGAATAACAGTTTAATAACAAGTTCTTACCATACTAAAGAAGATATATATATATCAGTGAAAACCAGCCGTGTATAACGGATTATTTTTTATCGCCCCCCATACAGGGTAAGTTAATTGAACAGTGTTGTAACCGTCCTAATTTTAACGGTTAATTTTTGTTTTAACTTGTGCCTCGCTTCTTTTCTTCTTATAGCTTGCTTATTGTTGTAAATACATGATAAACAAAGTGCAGTAAAATTAAATGCCTAAGCAAGCTATAAGTTGTATTTAAAGTAGTTTTATTTGTTTTTATCTCCGATCTGATTGACGAAGCAATCACCGCACCGCCGCGCTTGACTTCTCTATCCTGTTGCGCTGCTTTTACTATCCTCACGGGTCACATCAGATCGGAGCCAGTAGGATGTTTTGCCTAATGCGCTGGACGTACGTTCCAGGGTTCAAGTTTGGGGCTAAACTTATATCTGGTCGAGGCCCTATACCTACATGAAGGAAGTCTGTCTCCCGCTGCCCTAGACGGTTCCTGAACGGCTGGACGCCACTCTTTCCTGGCTGCCAGGCTGCCGATCACCGCCTTCGCGTCGCGTCGTCGCTTCAGTCCAAGGGGAGTCAAGTACCTAAGCTCGGCAGAATTAAGATAACGACCGGCCTGTTTCCCACGGCCTACCACCATTTTGTTTTTTACAATTTTCCTTTTAGTTATTTATTAAAATAACAATTTTTGTTCACGGAGTTTGGGTTTCATTTAACAAAACCCAAGAATAACCGTAACATTGGCGCCCATAACGTGTTTTTTTTTTTAAATAAAGGTCGTTATTTTAATCACTGTATTCTGCCGAGAGTAGATGGTGTTGTGTATGGTGTTTTGTGTTTGTTTTTTTTATTTTTGTGAAACGTTATTATTATTTTTGGTTGCCAGTAACTAAGGTGTACGAAATTAAATATAATTCTAGTGTGGTCTGTGTTTATTACCGTGTGTTTATTTAATTGCAAAAGTACTGTCGACAAACAAAATACTTATTACCTAATGATTTTTAATAAATTTGCATGTGTATTTTTTAAATTATTCTCTACATAATTAAATACAGTCAGCAATTAAATAATCCTGATTTTGTTTATATTTGTGATTTTGTAGGTATCCATTTTTTGTCCTTATTTTAAAAATAATTCCTTTAAATCTAATTAATTCATTATAATTCCCTGCTATCTACTTTTAAGAAGTAGGCATAGTCAGCATTACATTTTTTCTATTGTATTATCTATTTGTTACATATAATTTATTTTGACATTTTATAATCCATATTATTATTAGGTAAAGTCAGCAAAATAATATTATTTAATTCATTCCACATTATTATAAACACAATCTACATACTAAATAATCCGCAATTTTATTATTTTGTTTGTTTTTATTTTAATGTATAGTTTTTATTGATATTATTACTTATTTTTATTATGATTAGAAAATGTTTTCATTTTGTTGAAATATAATGGCAACGGAATTGATAAACAATTAAATTGTGTGTTCTATTATATATTTATATAAAAATAAAAATAAAAAAAAATTAAAATAAATTGTTAATCTTCTTCGTACACATTAGTTGCAATTTTGTATGTTGCTTATTTGTTTATTTTATTGTAGTACTTAATTTTTTTTATTTTTGAGTAAATTTGAAAAACAACCAAACGTTACTAAATTCTTAGTTACTATTGTAACAGACGGAGTTGTTTGTTGTTTTTTTATTAGCAATACTGTTCAATAGCTGCCCGGCAACGGTTTATATATATATATATATTTGTTTTTGCGATAATTCTTATAATGGCCTACCGTATTAAGTTTATGTCACTACAAAAGTCGGAGTTAGAGTATGAGGTTGCTATAAGGGGCGTAACACCTGCTAGCACGGTTATAGAACTGCGCAAGCAAATAGCAGAATGTGGACCTGTATTTCCTTCGGAAGATATTCTCATTGGGGTTCATGAGCCGGCTAAGGATCTGGAGGGTGTACTAGACGTAATTGAAAGAGTTAATAAGAATTTGGAACTTAAACCCTTAGATAAGAATACTTTTCTTCGTACAGAAAACATGCTTAATCATCTATACCATCGGCTTAATCGCATTGCTTGTAGTGATGCACTTAAGAAAACATACAATGAATGTGTCGATTTATATAAGGCGGCTTCTGATAAACTTAGTTCTCTAACAGATTCCACCGTAGATCACCTTGGTAATGCTATTGCTGACGGTCAGCTTTCTGCCATTGCACCTATAAACGTATCAGTATCTTGCGAAGGGAATGGGAACAAGTTTTCTAAATTGAGATTTGATGGGAAATCATGTGTTCGAGCGTTTATTCAACGTTGTGAAGAGTTTTGTGCCGCCAAGGACATTCCCAACGATAAAATTCTCGCTCAAGCACTGGATATATTTTCTGGTGATGCTTTAAATTGGTACAGGAGCATTAGGGACTTGGTGTCTGGTTGGAATGATCTAGTTACTCTATTGAAACGTGATTTTGATCAAGTGGATTATGATTAAAAGCTGTTAAACGAAATAAGGTGTCGTACTCAGGGCGAAAGTGAGAATATTGTCATATATTTATCAAATATGGAAGGTCTCTTTTCCAGGCTAACAAATAAGTTGCCTGATTGTGAAAAAATGGAAATTATACTGCATAATATTCGTCCGACATATCTCAATGCATTAGCGTCTAGTCCAGTTATTAATAACATTAATGATTTGCGAACAATATGTCGCAATTATGAAAGCATCCAATCACGATTTTCCCAATTCAGAGAACCGCCAAAACAAACATCGACAACTTTAGCACCAGAGTTTGCTTATTCTGGCAGTTCATCTAGTAAGGGCTATTATTCTAATAAATTCCAGTATGGAAGCCGGGTTAATAATAGTATTGGCGATAGGGGTAGTTCGGGTCAGCACTTAAGCGGAAATGCACAAAGATTAATAGCGTCTCATAGTGATAAATATGTACATGCAGTTGGTGCTAGTTCTCAGAAACCACGTTTCTGTCCCCGTTGCCGTAATGATACGCATAATCTAAGGCAGTGTACAGAACGTGATATTGTATGTTTTTCCTGCGGCCAAAAGGGAGTTAAGGTTCCCGATTGTCCACACTGTGCGGGTTATAAGAGTCCCGTTCCAAAAAACTAGTTTGTGAGAATCGTGTTGACAGTAGATTCCAATTGAATGACTGGAACGAATGGCTACAAACTATAAGAGTGTTTTTTAATTCTTACATGGTCCACACGATTCTCGGAAAAGACTGTAATCTCGATGACAGACCTTATGTTTCTGTTAAGATTAATGATATGTCAGTTTCTGGACTTTTAGATTCCGGCTCAGCTGTCACTATTATAGGGAACGGTGCACACTCTATCCTGGAGAAAAGTGGGTTGTCATTAGTTAAGGATGAACTTATTACAGTTACAGCTGCTGGTGGACAAAAGTTTACAAGTCTAGGTTACATCGATATTCCCGTAAATTTTGATGACAAGTTTCATGTGCTCAGAGGTATTGTGGTGCCTGAAATTAAAACAAGTTTAATCTTGGGTATCGATTTTTGGCGCAGTTTCAAACTTTGCCCTAAGTACATCAGTAGCATTACTACTGGAAGTGTGGCCAATTCTCCTTCCGATTCCCGGGTGGATTATATTCAAGGTTACGCTACTCTTGATGCCTCTCAAAAGCTTGCGGCTAGCAAGGTTATACAACAATTTGAGGACATTTCCTTTCAAACCAAGGGCCTTGGGAAGACGAGCCTTATCACACATCGTATTGACACTGGAACAGCTCAGCCAATACGACAACGGTATTATAGAATGTCTCCCGAGAAGCAGCGTATTTTGACTGAACAAGTTGATGAAATGCTGGCATTGGATGTGATCGAGCCTTGTGAAAGCGCTTGGTCATCTCCAGTTCTTATAGTCACTAAAAAGAACGGTCAGCCAAGGTTTTGCTTGGACAGTCGTAAACTCAATTCAGTCACTAAGCGTGACGCTTATAATCTCCCTTACATTTCGGAGATATTGGACAACTTGCGTGAAGCTCGATATCTTTCTACTATCGATTTATCAAAGGCCTTTTGGCAGATTCCTATAGCCGCAGAAGATCGAGACAAGACTGCTTTTTACGTTCCAGGAAGGGGAAGTCTGTGTTTTAAGAGAACAGCCTTTGGATTAACTAACGCACCTGCTTCCCAGCAGAGGCTGGTTGATCTTTTGTTTTCCGAATTTGAATTGAATGTTTTCGCATATTTGGATGACGTCATTGTCATCTCCAAAGATTTTGATACTCACGTGACACTCCTCTTACGTGTTCTAGAAAAATTGAAGCGTGCAAACCTAACGGTGAATTTAGAAAAGTGTAATTTCTTTAGTTCACAGCTTAAATACTTGGGGTATGTCGTGGATAGTGGTGGTTTGCGTACAGACCCGGAGAAAGTAGAGGCAATACTTAATTATCCGACACCTAAAAGTCGCAAGGACCTGAAACGTTTTTTAGGAACCGCAACTTGGTACAGGCGTTTTGTCCCCAATTTCAGTACTATAGCTGGGCCATTGAACAAACTTACGTCTACCAGGAAGGGTTCTCCTGCCTTTAACTGGACTCCAGAAGCGGAAGCTGCTTTTCAAAAGCTCAAAGAGTGCTTAGTTTCTGCTCCAGTATTGTCTTGTCCCGATTATTCAAGGCCGTTTGAGGTGCACACGGATGCAAGCAGCTATGGCATAGGTGCTATGCTTACGCAGAATTTGGATGGCAAGGAACATCCCATTACATCCCCTTACATGAGCAGGTCGTTAACAGCAGCCGAGCGGAATTATAGTATCACCGAGCGCGAAACATTAGCTGTCATTGCTGCCCTCGAACACTGGCGATGCTATTTGGAGAACGGTCAGCAATTTACCGTATATACTGACCATAGTGCTCTCAAATGGTTTTTGTCACTAAGCAACCCTACTGGCCGGTTAGCACGATGGGGTGTACGCTTGTCTGCGTTCAACTTTGTGATTAAGCACCGAAAAGGGGTAGACAATGTTATCCCTGACGCGCTTTCAAGGTGTATTCCGGTCAATACCATTCGTCTTTCCGACTCTTATTTGGACTCTCAGGACACTTGGTACAATAAAATTTATGATGGTTGCGTAAACAATCCTGAAAAGTTTCCCAATTTCATTATAAAGGGCGATGCCTTATTTAGACTTACCAAGAACAAGCATGAGCTTACTTCTGAATTTTCATGGAAAGAGGTCATTCCCTTGGAGTTGCGCAATGGTATTCTTACCAAGAACCATTGTGAGCCCACTGCTGGTCACATGGGAATTTTCAAAACTTATCGTCGTCTTGCGTTATGCTACTACTGGCCCGGTATGTACCAGGATGTAGTTAAATTCGTGGGTAGTTGCGAGAAGTGCTTATCGTATAAATCTCAGAACCACCAGATATTGGGTGAAATGGGTCGGCCAAAGCATTGTTCTCGGCCATTTCAAATGCTGTCCATAGATTTGATGGGTCCACTACCGACCACTAGGAAGCAGAATAATTTTATATTAGTAGTTACATGCTGTTTTTCCAAATTTTGCCTAATATTTCCGATTAAAAGAGCGTCGGCTGACATTATCACTAAGTTCTTGGAGGAGTCTGTGTTTCTAGTCCACGGCGTTCCTCAGACTATCCTTATGGACAATGGCCCTCAATTTACCGGCAAAGTAACCGAAGAGCTGTTTAGGAAATACAATATTCCGAATGTTCAGTATACACCCAGATATACCCCTCAGGTTAATTTGGTTGAGCGTTATAATAGGACCATCATTACTTGTATATCTACCTATGTCAACGATGACCACAGATCGTGGGACTTATTCATACCAAAAGTGCAGTTTGCCATTAATAGTTCGGTGAACGAGGCCACTGGTTTTACTCCTTCATTTTTGGTTTTTGGACGTGAGCTTGTAGCTTGTGGTTCTCATTATACAGACAATGATTTGGGTGATGAGATTATCTTTTTACCGCGAGATCGTTACGCTGAAAATTTAGGTTGTTTATCGGGTATATTTAATGACGTACAGTCCAAACTTTGGCAGGCTCATGCTAAGAATACGTCTCATTACAATTTACGCCGTAAATTTGCGGAGTTTAATGTGGGTGACGTTGTTATGAAACGAACTTATTTTCTGAGTGATAAGGAATCTCGATTTTCTAAGAAGCTGGCTCCCAAATTCATTAAGGCAAAAGTTATTGCCAAGAAATCACCATTGGTCTATGAGCTAGAGGACATCAAGGGTAAGAATCTAGGCAAGTGGCATATTAAAGATTTGAAGTTAGCTAGTTTAGGGGGGGTTGATTAAAGTGTAGTTGAGCTTTTTTTTTTTTTTTTTATTTTCTCAAGGTATAGCAGACGCTGAGTAGGATCTTGTTTTTTTTAGAACTAACAAGACCCTATGTTGCGCGGGGGGTATGTAACGTATAAAACGTTACGTACCTATTTTAGTGGCATGATCTCGCTTGCCGTGTATTCAAGACAACCGGTTCCCGATGAGTGGCTATCGCTGTTTAGCGGCCCTCGCCCCGCGACCTCAGACTCTCGAGACTCGGGAAGCAAGCACACGTAGACGTTGCTCGCGCATTTCTTTTTATTATAATTATAATTTTACGCAACAATATACGAATAACAGTTTAATAACAAGTTCTTACCATACTAAAGAAGATATATATATATCAGTGAAAACCAGCCGTGTATAACGGATTATTTTTTATCGCCCCCCATACAGGGTAAGTTAATTGAACAGTGTTGTAACCGTCCTAATTTTAACGGTTAATTTTTGTTTTAACTTGTGCCTCGCTTCTTTTCTTCTTATAGCTTGCTTATTGTTGTAAATACATGATAAACAAAGTGCAGTAAAATTAAATGCCTAAGCAAGCTATAAGTTGTATTTAAAGTAGTTTTATTTGTTTTTATCTCCGATCTGATTGACGAAGCAATCACCGCACCGCCGCGCTTGACTTCTCTATCCTGTTGCGCTGCTTTTACTATCCTCACGGGTCACATCAGATCGGAGCCAGTAGGATGTTTTGCCTAATGCGCTGGACGTACGTTCCAGGGTTCAAGTTTGGGGCTAAACTTATATCTGGTCGAGGCCCTATACCTACATGAAGGAAGTCTGTCTCCCGCTGCCCTAGACGGTTCCTGAACGGCTGGACGCCACTCTTTCCTGGCTGCCAGGCTGCCGATCACCGCCTTCGCGTCGCGTCGTCGCTTCAGTCCAAGGGGAGTCAAGTACCTAAGCTCGGCAGAATTAAGATAACGACCGGCCTGTTACCCACGGCCTACCACCATTTTGTTTTTTACAATTTTCCTTTTAGTTATTTATTAAAATAACAATTTTTGTTCACGGAGTTTGGGTTTCATTTAACAAAACCCAAGAATAACCGTAACATTGTCCTTTAATACCCTGGCTATTTTTTTTGGATTTTCTTTTGATGTACAAAAATGATTTTTCTACAGATTTATTATATGTATAGATTATTGTTTGTTTTATATCAATTTTATAATTATAACTGTGTAAAAAATAAGAAATAAAAAAAAATTGGAAATAATAATAATAACCTCGGACATTATTTACACACTGCCATCTGATCCCAAACTAAGCAGAGCTTGTACTATGGAAACCAGATAACTGATTTCCTACATATACTACTTTTTTTTGTACATACATACTTATATAGACAATTACGCCCAAACCCAGGACAAACAGACATACTCATGAACACAAATATCTGTTCTGGGTGGGAATCGAACCCACGACCCACCGGCTTGAAAAGCAAACATTTGCCAGCCACGCCAACAGGCCCGTCTAGATAATATAATATATACAGAAAAATACTAATAACTTATTGGGAACCAGGACCTTATTATATGTGGCTGAACAGCCTACCAACTAATGTGAAGAGCGGGGCATCCTAACACAGGTATTTTATTACTTAAAAGGAATGCCCCAACCATTACTATGGACCACAATGTAAGAAACTGAAAATCAACTATTTTTTTTTTTTTTTTATAAACGGTCACCGTAGCCAAGTTGGTAGTGCTCCTGCCTACGAAGCTGGTGGTCCTGGGTTCGAATCCCGGTAAGTGCAAATATTTGTGTGATGAGCATGAATATTTGTATCTGAGTTATGGATGTTTTCTATGTATTTAAGTATTTATCTATCTATATAAGTATGTATATCGTCGCCTGGTACCCATAGTACAAGCTTTGCTTATATATACAATGTGGAGCAGGACGATTGACATTCCTCTTAACCACGTAAAGAATGGCATGCTCTTAACCCGTATACAAAAAATCAATCAAATTCAATGAATACTTTAGCCACAGGAAATTATTTTTCATTTTCATAATTTTCAACATGATGTAGATCGGAGTCCGTAATAATAGGTAAACGGCCGCCGCCCGCACCACGCCGCGCACTAGGTCAGTGACTTTTCGTAGATAAAGCGTGTTTACTTTTTATGCAGTTGATTCTGCTATTTATTTTGTTTGAAAATTGAAATTTTTAAATTTTCCATTAAGTACTAATCTTCGTATCTTAAAATGTTTTGATGGACTAGTACTGTGCTCGTTTTAATTTAATGTCGTAGTTCCAGATCCACATTGTATATCCCGCGCAGATGGTTAGTCTCCATTGAGACTAGCCGCCGTGGTAGAAATTCGGTAAGGTGGGCATTATTATATATATTTTTAACCGACCTTAAAAAAGGATACGACTGCATGCTTTTTTAAATAAGCAATTTTTCTGACACCAGACGTCTTACTCGCCAAGGTATACCGTAGAAACCATACAGTTTTCATTTCAAATTCAATTAATAGGTGTGTATATGATAGGTACGTGGAATATCTGCAAAATTTAAGCAAAGTTGTAGCATAGGCAACACAATTTGGAAATATTTACATGTTTCGACCTTTAAAACTTTTCATAATGTTGCAAAAACATCAAAGAGTTAGGAACTAAATTTAATATTCAAAAGTATTTGTCTTACATAAAATCTTCTAAAACTTCATTCAAAGTCTATTCAATGGTAACGTGTGTAAAAGCGTAAAGGTGACACGAAATTTTGCCTATAATAAGTTGTCTAAGGGTTTATTTTTAATTAATAATTTTGACATGCTCTGAAGGACTTTGCAAAATGGGTTCGCACATACTTCGCCAAGAAGATGGATTTGATATATTTCGTGTTCGGTAAATATTAAATGCGACGTTTTTGTTTTGTTGCTACACTGTCAGGAAAGATTATGTACATTTTTATACTTTGAGGGGCCGGTCGGCGTCGTTGGTAAAAGCTTGCCTTTCACGAGGCACGAGGTTGTGGGTGTGATTCCCACCCAGGACAGTATTTGTGTGCACGAACATGTCTGTTTGTCCTGAGTCTGTGTTTGTCCTGTATTTAAAAAAAGAAATAGTATACGGTCACCGTAGCCTAGTTGGTAGTGCTCCTGCCTACGAAGCTGGTGGTCCTGATCCCGGTAAGTGCAAATATTTGTGTGATGAGCACGAATATTTGTTTCTGAGTCATGGATGTTTTCTATGTATATAAGTATTTATCTATCTATATAAGTATATATATCGTCGCCTGGTACCCATAGTACAAGCTTTGCTTAGTTTGGGGTTAGATGATCTGTGTGACATTGTCCGTAAATATTATTATTTCTTTTATTCAGTGTCTTTCTTATTTCATACATTTACAAATATATAGTTACAAAAAAATATATATTTATAAATATACCTATATTTTTTTATATTTTTATTATTATTATTATTGTATACATATGTACATAGTATATCAGCCTGGTTTCCCTTTTTTTTACGTGGTGGTAATGCTCAAATCGCATTTCCGTCGCTTGGGAACGCGACGGGGTATGTAGGGCTTCCCATTGAAACCACCACGGTAGCCAGCCTCACAGTGCTTGTAGCGGGGGCTCTGGGTACTCGTGAACGATCACACCAGTACCCTCGCCGTACACTGTACTCAGTGATACCCTCACCCGGGTAGGGAAGGGGGCATGAATGTTTCCCCACCTCCCCAACACGTACAAGCGTGCTTAGACTACCTGAGCTACAGCAGGTCACCTCTTCCAAGGACCGCTTATACAAGATGAGTGGAGTTCCTCTCCCCCAAACGCCAGCGATCCCAGGGTATCTGGTTTCCTTAGTTCTGCTTCGCTTTAAAGACTGCACCAAGCGGGATATGGCCGCTTTTAAAATTGACCACTGTAGCTGGAAAAATCTCTCTGAAAATAGAGTTGAATGGCGCAAATGTGTGGGGGGTCGTCAGAGCTGTGACGAAGCCTGGTTCGGAGTAGTTGCTGATAAGAAACAGAAGCGACATGAAAGCGGCTCGGCACCAACCACCGCAAACTTCTCTTGTCAGGCCTGTGGCAGGCTATGTCGCTCTCGCATCGGTTTGTTAGACACCATAAGAAATGACTCTCAGACAATGCACCGTAAATCGTCTGTAACAGACGCAAAGGCCACATATATATATAGTACAAGCTGTGTTTTGTTTGGGATAGATGGCCGTGTGTGAATAGGGTAATATTATTATTATATCTTATTATATCCGTTGTCTAGTATTCATAGTACAAGCTTTGCTTAGTTTGGGCTGGATGGCGCTGTGTGATATGAACCGGATATATATTTATTTATTTTATCTGAAAATGGCAGTTAGTATACAGAATCACTTGTCATCTATACATATAATAATATAGTAGGAAAGATAAAACTGTACATTAAATATTTTTTTAGGTACTTGGGGTGTGATCTACAATCGATATCGAAGCCAAAAATATAGTTTTTAGAATGTTTGTCTGTTTGTCTGTATGTATGTCCGGGCCAAACTCAAAAAGTACTGCATGGATTTACTTGAAATTTTTGCATGAATATTACTAAGAGGTCGGGTCAACATATAGGCTACATATTATCACGCTATCACCTACGGGGGAGGAGCTGTAATAATTTATAAAGATTAACGCGGGTAAAACCGCGGGACACAGCTAGTGTTATAATGTTAGTAAGAATATTTCCGAATTATAATCGATTTAAAGTAATCAAGGGTTAATGAATACCTCCATTTTAAGTTTCTTATTGCAAATCTCAACCTACCGCAGTTAAAATTATGACCACCATCTAAACATTTCCTAAAGGAACATATGAAATTCCTGACATAGTAACGTCTATTGCAGAGTAGTCGTATATAACATTCCACCCAAACTGTTATAATAATGTGGGTACTTGAAACAACAACTAACTGAAATTATCTAAATGTGGAAATCCTTTCCTCCCATCGTATGCTTCCACTCATCCTCATGAAATTTGGGAAACTGAAAACTGACCATGAAATTACAATGGTGACAATAATGTTTTTTATTTTATTTATTTAATCTACTAAACATTATCATGACAGATTTTATACCCAATGCGATAATGCGAACAATATTATAATACAAATTATTAGGTACTAAGTAAATCCAGAGTCACCCTCACGAATTCAACCAATGAACAATTAAAAATGTCCACTCTTTGTGAGGCTCTGTTTATTACTCGTATCTCGTATGCCTCTTGCCACCGCGCACCGGTGCGAATTGTACGCGCCATGCGCCACCGAGACGTCAATTAGCCGTGCCGAGCAGCCTCATTGAGTCTAGTCTACTAGGATTATTTAACCTACCTCGAAATATTGTGTTTGTTTTGTTCTTATTTTATCATTGTTTTGTCCGTGACATACTTGAATGTTAAGTATATAAGTTAATGTTCCGTGACAGTCACGTGGCACCATCAGAATTACCAGCGCTAGAACAATAAAATGTTCTAGCTAATGCTGAGATGGTGCCATTTCAGGCTTGCACGGACAACTAGTGTCTGTTTTTTTATTTTTATTTGTCATTATGTTATTTTATATTTTTGTTGTCTGTGCATTATTCTGAATAAATATTTTTCTTTCTTTCTTTCTTTTCTTTAAATACTTCGAATAAACACCTTGCTAAACTTTATGGAGACATCCTTGGCGCCGGAGCGTAGATCTTTGGCTCAGGAGTTTGCAGAGTATGGAATTAAGAGGCAGCTTCATCATTAGAATTAATTTTCACCATTGAAAATAAACGCGTTTACCCGTTTGACTAGTTACTTAGTTAAAGCGTATGACGGAGTTCAAAGTGCATGTTAACATTTTACCAACAATTGATTTAAGTTGAATCATTCTTGCTTTTTTATACATGGCAGGGGGAATGCCTACGAATGGCAAAATCTCTGTGCACGCAAAAAGTGTCTGCGGGTGGGTATGTCTGACTTGCACCGACTAAAACCACTCCGCCGTGGACTTCTCTGGACGCCTGATGGGAGGTGCCCCGGGAACGCGGGTATTTTGCTCCGGTACTCCCTTTTGTGCCATGTCCCAAATGGTCGGGACCTAGTTTTTGAACACCAAATCCTCGAAGTTAAGCTTATTTAAACATGTTCAATAGCTACAATTTCTTTTATGATTTTACTGACGGGCCGGTAGCCTTTCACACCGCAGGTAGTGGGTTCGATTGCCACCCAGGAGAAATATTTGTGTGCCTGAACATTTCTATTTGTCCTGAGTCTGAGCGTAATTCTTTATATCAGTATCAATTTATAAAAGAAAAGTTGTATTTGTAATAAATCAGTTATCTGGTTTCCATAGCACAGATTGTGTTTAGTTTGGGATCAGATGGCCGTTTGTGAATAATCTGCCAGGATCTCAAGAATCAAGGAAAGTAAATTTTGTCACAGTCAAGTAAATAATAGACCAAATCTAGTGCCTTTGCGGTAGACTCTCTACCTATCTACTGCAAACGCACTAGATTTGGTCTATTATTTACTTGACTGTGACAAAATTTACGGCTTACATGGAGATAAACTTTGTTTTCGTCAATGCATCCAAGCATAGCTGGTGGAAAGATTGTGGCGTAAACTGAGTTCAAAATCAACATTTAATCTCCTTTAAGCAATACTTAATATATATATTGAAATAGCTATTAAACACATACAGTGAAATCGGCTCCAACTAACCGGTATTACGCTCTTTGCCTCAGAACATTTATATGTCAAAGATTTCAATCCAGTTATGCGAAAAAGACAAAGGATAATTTGAAAATAAAACCAGAATATGATCCAACAACAATTGTATTTCAAAACTAGAGTAACAGTCTAAATTAGTGCATTGCCAAAAATGGCACTCCTGGAAAATCTTCTAGCACTTCTCCTAGGGCGCACTTTTCTCTTGTCTCTTGGAGGAGACGCTCTGCTCGGTGGGGTCATCCAGTCGGGACATCTGAAATAGGCAATTATCGTTGTTATAACCCATTACAATACAATTAGCCGGTATTAAAATTAAAAGTAATAATAATAATGTCCTCCCGACCGAATTTCAGCCACGACGGCCAGTCTCAATGAAAACTAGCCAATCGCGCAGGACATATTATAGTGCACAAGTGTGCGCGCAAACTCATGGTTACTTTCTATTCCATCACTCTCATGATTCGATGGGACGACTAGCGACACGACCGGAAACAAATCAGGTACAGGACCGACAGCTTGACGTGGTCTCCGAGGCACGGAGGTGTAATACCACCAGAAACCAGACTTCGGGCTGAGACTGATAAATTTCTTTTTACCGAAAAAGCCCAAAATCACTTGGCCCGACCCGGGATTTGAACCCAATACCTCATTATCTGCGGTTGAACACGCTACCACTAGAGCAGTGAGGCAGTCAAGTAAAGGCTTAATCAGACGGCTTAGGGTCACCCGAAGAGAAATGGAGAAGGCTATGCTTGGAGATTCCCTGCGAGATCGAATCAGAAATGTTGAGATAAAGTAACCGATATAGCCCGAAGAATTGGCTGCTGAAACTGAAGTGGTAGTTTTCGCGACCCCCAATTAAATGTCCGGTAAAGCAATCTGGTACAGACGCCAGCACATCAAGCTACCCCAATCTTTCAAATTTCCCCAAATGAAATTTCAACCTTATGCTTATGAGATAAAATTGAAAATCAAAACCAGAAATTTGTCAGATTGCGGTAGCTAGATGTGCTGGTGTCGGTACTTGTTCACATTAATACAACTATTTTTTAAAGATAAGAAACGAGAAAACTTTTTATATCAAAATCTTTCATATACGCCGATCACACGCCGGACTAATATTTTTGTACGGCATAAATTGTTGTTAAAGTCAGGATGTACATAATTTGTATCCGTCTATTATGTGTTTGTAAAGTACCCCGCGACACAAGGATTAAATTTGCTAGTGCGGGCGATGTCTTTTTAAAAGGAAGAAAAAAGAAAAAGAATACATAAATGCTCGCCCTCATTTCGTTACGGATTAGTAACATCTATAGAACGCAAGCATTTGCTGTAAAATTAAATTGTTTTCTTATCGTATGTACATACAAAATTAATTTAGTTTGAAAAGAGCGTAATTATTTACAAATATACGATAATGTTTGCATATCGTACATGGTTTCTTTAAATTGTTCACGGTTTGTAAATTAAATTACATAATTGCTTGGTTGTTTGATTAGAATTTTCAATAAGTATTTTAATTGGTAAATAAAGTGATCATGTCGACGCAGGAATTCCGGAAATATTGAGTTCGAGAACATTTTTGTATTAAATAATAAAAAGGTTTTCTTTTGCGTAGACTTTAAAAAAAGCGCTTGTAAAAAGTTAGATCATGTTTGTGATGATAATGTGATGTGATTCTAGTTACATATAGATTTATGTACACGGATTGTTAAAACATTTATAAAATTAATTTTATAATAGTAATGATATTTAGCTAGCTTGTATTAAGTTATTGTCAAGGAGATTATGTTAAGGTTTAATTATTGAAATGTATAGTTTAAGCTATATTTTACTACGTATTGTCTGAATGGTTCTGTCTATTGAATACCTATTGTGTAAATATTGCTCAATGTAAATTTTATACATTTTACACACCTTTAAATTAACGCAGTTTCATATAAATTTTATTTATAATCCCTTACTTAACATCGATAGGGGTTGATTATCCTGAAACCTATATGCATCGCTGGCTTTCGCTATAAAGGGTAACGACTGTCAATAGTTGTTCTTCCTCACTATAGTAGTATTTCTTTTTGAAGACGACACACGTATTAGTGATTCTAGTCCCTGTGTCGCGGGGTACTGTACAAAAATATAATAGCCGGACACAAATTACATCCAGACTCGGAACAACTATTTATGAGTCACACAAATTGTTGTCCGGCGCGGGACACGAACCCGCGACACGAAGCGGCGAGGCGACTGTCTTAGCCGCTGCGCCATACGTGCAGTAAGTTTAGTAAGTAGTTTTGATTGGGCAATTAGTCAGTTACGGAATAGAGACGTGGTCGCTCACTATGAGCCTTATCAGACGGTTCAAGGTCACCCAAAGAGCATTGGAGAAATGTTGAGATCTGCAGGCGAACCAAAATAACCGACATAGTCCGAAGAATTGCCAAGCTGAAGTGGTAGTGGGCGGGGCACATAGCTCGTAGAACCAACGGCCGCTGAGTCAGAAAGGTTCTCGAGTGTTGACCATGAACCGGAAGTCACAGCGTGGGCAGCCCCCTACAAGATGGACCGATGAATGAATAGGTCACCGTAGCCTAGTTGGTAGTGCTCCTGCCGACGAAGCTGGTGGTCCTGGGTTCGAATCCCGGTAAGTGCAAATATTTATGTGACGAGCACGAATATTAGTTTCTGAGTCATTGATTTTCATCTATGTATATAAGTATTTATCTATCTATATAAGTATGTATATGTACCCATTGTACAACCTTGCTTAGTTTGGGGCTACCCTCGATGATGAGGTATTCCTCGGAGCGCTACTTTTAGTAGCGCTCCCAAGAGCAATTAAAAATATAAACTTTTATTTCCTCTAAGCGCCACTATGATTAACTTTCGAATAGAGATAGGATACTAACAGAAACTATCGACAAAAGTAAAACACGTTATTTTATACAATTTGCAAAAACTCCTTGACCATAGATTGGTTTAAAAAAATTGAGATTGCTTTGGCATTGCTTTCGGCACTATAATGAAATAATGACCAATTATTTCATTATAGTGCAAAATTACGTAGGTCCTGTCTGCTGCAATGTGATTATTATACGCATATCATTTATACCTGTGCTTTTTATTTATTAATGGCATCCTCTTTGAATACAATTTACTCTTTGAATACACAATAACATTGGTCATTATTTCATTATAGTGCCGAAAGCAATGCCAAAGCAAGCTCAATTTTTTTTAAACCAATCTATGGTCAAGGAGTTTTTGCAAATTGTATAAAATAACGTATTTTACTTTTATCGATAGTTTCAGTTAGTATCCTATCTCTATTCGAAATTTAATCATAGTGGCGCTTCGAGGAAATAAAACAGGAGCGCCTCATTAGTAGCGCCTCAAAATGGTAGCGCTTCGAGGAATACCTCACGATGATCTGTGTGACATTGTCCCTAGATATTATTATTATTCCAATTTATTTTCATATTTTATACATATTTATTATTATAAAATTGATATATAAAACAATAATACACAAATAAATACGTAAAAAACAGAGTTCCCCCAGCGGCGGGGTTATACGCCCTAAGCCGCCGGTGGTCAGGGCGACAGGGTGAGGAACCTCCTCACGATGCGTGCTGTTCCCATAATTGCCGCCTTCTGTATCCTTATTATTATAATCTTGTAAGGGTCGCAGGGAGCCGCTGGATGCGGGTAGCGCTACACCGGCAATTGTAGGGAAGTTTGGGGGTGAAGATGTCATGTATAAAACTACATCTAGGTAACATGTATAGCAATATAATATCAATGCCTATTATTGTAGAGTTTTCCCTCAAAATAACTCCATAACCTAGGTTGTTAGTAGCCTTAACAGCTCTCTTATGCAATGTCAAGATGGTTTCAATATCAAAGACACAAAATACTAAATATGACTGGACTTGTTGCGCGGCGGCTAAGACAGGCGCCTCGCCGCTACGTGTCCCGTGTTCGATTCCGCGTTCGGAGTCTGGATGTTATTTGTATCCGTCTATTATATGTTTGTAAAGTACCCCGCGACACAGGGATTAGCTTCCCTAGCGCGGGCAATATCTTTCATTTAAAAAAAGACGAAAAGTTTAGCCATAGATAATCAGTTTTATTAACCTCAATTATGTTGTACAGACGCCAGCACATCCAGCTACCCCAATCTGTCAAATTTCTTTGATCGATTTTCAACTTTATCACATAAGCATAAGGTTCACTTTAAATTGCGGAAAATTGACAAATTGGGGTAGGTTCAATGTGCTCGCGTCTGTACAATATAAAAGAAAAATAGTTGGTAGTTTTTGTTACTTGGTACCTTCCAAGTGTCTGGTGTCCTCCCTCAACTTTTTATATATCCCTTCATTCCTGCCTCCAATAATATAAAGTAAATATTTAAATAAAAACGTTCGCTACGAATTTAATTTTCCTCATCACGATATTATCATCAAAAAGACGGTGGGTTTTTACACAGATGTTAATCGAGGTGAAGCAATATTAACATAGGTTTTATACTCATAGCGCGTCTTCAACTAAATTCATTTAAAAAGTAATGAGGTATGAATATGTTTATAAAGGATATAAAGAACCTCTTTCAAATTACTTTCATTTGTGAATATCACAGAGATGAGATTATCTTAAATAATATATAATAGTTTAAGCAACTAAAAAAAACGCTTTTAGTACGAACTAAAAATTACAATAATTTGATACCCATATCATGGGGATTCATTTCAAATAGTCTATCCGCCATCTTGGACGTCCGCCATATTGGATTTAAGTTACGTGGCTATTTTTTTCGTATTCCTGACAGCAAACTTTTTGATTCGATACCCATATCATGGGGGTGAATTTCTAACAGCCAGTCCGCCATCTTGGGGAGGCCGCCATATTGGATTTGTAATGAGGTTTCTTAGCTAGTCATGTATTGTCATCAGAACTCAGAGCGTGTGCAAAATTTCAACCTAATCGGAGACCGGAAAGTGAGTCAAATTAAGATTCCAAGATTTTCTTACGTACTTAGTTAGTTACTAGTGAAGCTAATAAAAGCATGTTAAAACATACGGGTTTCCATTTGCTCCCTAAGATTGATATTATTGTAATACATACGTAGACTCACGCCTGTTTCCCAGTGGGGTAGGTAGAGACAACGGATTCCACACCTCTGTTGCCTCGTTTAGTATCATTACATTCTCCGGACAAAACGCGCGAGCGCTGCGCGCCGGTTATTATTCACCTCTACCTACACAACTACATTTTTTGCAAATTCTTATTGTTAATGTTTTGTTTAGCATATTAATCTATACTATGCGCAATGTTAACCTTTTAATTTGTTATATTATTTAGAATTTAATTGTGTACAAATATTTTGTTTCTGAAGTGAGTGATTGTGAACCATTGAGAAATAAAGTAATTCCGACCGTTTATACATTCTCACCGGTTATTCTTATAATTATTGTTATTATATTTTACATTATTATTCCAACTTAATTTTGTTACTTTTCTACCAGATGTTTAATTAGCCAGTTTTAAATAAGTTTCATTATTTTTACGAATGGCATAATGTATTACTGCGAATATAAGACAGATAAAAGTTATACTGTGTGAAAAGCATATTTACAGTACCTGACGCATTACGTCACCGATGACTTTAATGTCCAGTTAGCCACTCCATACTATCCATTGGGCGTCGTAAGAGGCGACTAAGGGATACATCAGGTAGTCGGGTAACAGCCCCATCTGTGTACTATCATCATTACAGCTAAATAAGTCCACTGCTGGACAAGCCTCCCTCAAGAATCGTCTTGGGGGGATATGCCATAATCGCCACGCTTGGCAGGCGGGTTGGCAATCGCAGTAAGATGGTCATAGTAATCAGAAGGAAGCTGCTGCCCATCCTCTGGTAGATATTCCCTCGGGTCGACTTCTACGCCTCCCACGGGATGAGATGGGGTGATGATATTCTGATTCTGATATTTGTCGCCGTCACCACACAGCTGTGTGTACTAGCTACCATCTAACTGTGATCGCAAACTCGCATGCCAAGCGCGGTGACTACAGCAAACGGTAAATACCTCAAATCAAGTCGCCTTCAACCCTAAGTTAATTAAGGGGGGAGGGGGCTACCCTCCTGTACCATCCCCACCCCGAGAAACCCCATGGTTATGGCAATATCCAAAAAAATATGACTTCTAAACACGAAAGCAATGTTTTTACGTTGTTTTACAACGCTGTAAAAAAAAAACAAAACAAAATCTTATGATTTTAAAAACATAATTTAAAAATTTTGGCGCGTCTCCGGCTGAAAAAAATGCGTTTTATCACTTGGTACGAACCCCCTTAACCCCCTCATATACACACTTAACTCAAATTCAGGCGATTCGATATGAGATCCAACCCCAGCAAACCCCTCCAAATGTTCTGTAATGTTACAGAAATCTTTTATTTTTTCGAAAGACGTCCAGCAGTGGAAGATATCATTGTTATCAAACATTTATGTAAAGTTTGCTTAATATGTTTTTGTAATGATAATTATATCATTGCACATTATCTACACATGGCCATCTGATCCCAAACCAAGCAGAGCTTGTACTATGGAAAACAGATAACTGATATATACTACATATACTACTTTTATTTTGTAAATACATACTTATATAGATAATAACCTAGACTCAGGACCAACAGTTATGTTTAACACACAAATATATGTCCTGGGTTGGAATCGAACCCACGACCTGCGACGTTAAAAGCAAGTAAAACTTTATTTATTTCCATCATTTATCAATATAATATTATGAATGTAGGTACATCATATATCAATGTTTAATGAAGATTATATTTAAACGGTAACGTGTTTTCCCAGAAAAAGTAACAAGTAGATAAAAACCGATTACAATTATGTACAGATATTGTTAATAAAACAATGTATCTACGACGTGAAACAATGTATGACGTAAATTACGTTAGTATTGAGTATTGTTTATTTTTGCATTCAGGAAATCCCTATGTAAAGAAGTACTTACGTTACGAACACAGAATTCTCAAACTCGAAACTACTGTCCAAATATCTCTGTTTCTGTGAGTATTTAAGAAATGATGTTCGGCGACTTAGCCGATAGAGTCCCTGGTTGCTCGTTGTCATCAATATAATATTAATAAAATTAAAAATAATAGCTTATTAACTTGTTATTTGTTTAAAGATATATATCCTTATATTTATATCCTTATAAAATATATATGTTATTGTATTGGACTATATTAATGTATTGCATTGTGAGCTTGACAAGTACAAGTTTATGTTAATACCCAAGTAGTAAATTCATTATTTCATTATCTTATACTAACATTAAGTACAAAAACAAAGTTGAATTTATATATCCTACTAATATTATAAACGTGAAAGTTTGTAAGTATGGATGGATGGATGTTTGTTACTCTTTCACGTAATCGACTTGGTTTTGGAGGTCGGAGCCCGTTGCAGCAAATATGTCCAGCCGCGTGGTACAGACCCCAGCACATCAAGCTACCGCAATCTGTCAAATTTCCCCAATAGAAAGTGAACCTTATGCTATTTTTTTTTTTAATCGGGACCACTCCCTCCCTCTTACCCACCACTGCAACTCCTGTAAGCCAGGATCAACAGTAGCACACAATGAAATGACACTGAGCGGTGAAGCTCAGGCATGTCCCGGGGAATCGATTTAACTGTCTTGGATCCCGCAACGAATTTAATCAGAAATAGAAAAAAGGAGGAGTTAGAAAATGAATAGTTCCACTTCCCTCCAGAGCAAAGGGGGAGACAGAATGATGTAAAGAGGCTATAGCCTCATAAAATGAGAGATTTGCAACTAGAGAAGCCAGCTGCAAAAGCACCGAGGATCAATTTAAGGGTCCTCAGTGAGCTGTTATATTTGATTCCAATAGTAGGTATGGCAAAAGCACTTAAACTCACGGAAGTTGTTCCTTGTTGCTACAAGATCCGTATAATAAACTACTCCAGATATTGGTTGCAAGCTGTTTAACATAATATCACGCTGATTTTGCCAGAGATCACACTCCCATAGAATGTGGTGAGCAGTTTGTTCATATTCGTTACTGGAAGTTGAGCACAGACAGATTGGTGAAGATACTAATTTGAAACTATACAATTTACTTTTAAAATTGCCGTGTCCGGTAAGAAATTGTGCAACGCAATGGTCTATGATTAGCCAAGTTTTATTTAACCGTTCGCGTACGTCCGGAAAGAACTGGTGCAGATGGCGACCCTTGGTTGAGGTATTCCATCTACATTTCCATTCATTTAGTAGTTCGTTATTTAAGTCAGCTATTGGCATAAATAGCCTGGTTATTTTCGTACGGTCGCGTAATGATAAGAAATCATTTTCTAAATTATCGCGCGTAGAATAATACATCGCTGCTCGTCTTTGAACTTCAAGATCAACTGGAAGTACACCCGCTAGGACAGATAGGGCCTCTGTGCTTACTATTCTATAGGCTTTACACAGAAATATCAACGCCGACCTCTGGCTTTGTAGTAATTTACGGCGAGCAGCTCCGATGGTAGCCCTATCAGCCCACACAGGCGATCCGTAGCATATACACCCAAGATAGGTTGCCCCGTAAATTATTTTAAGAGTATTAAAAGAGAGGCCCCAGGTTGCCGTCGATATCCTTGTGAGTGCAAAAAAGTTTCGCTTAGCTTTTTCCCCAACTGATTAAATATGTTCTATAAACGAGAAATTCTTTTCTAAAACTAAACCTAAATAACATGTTGATATCTTGCGTTTTACAGTAACATTATTAAGTTTATACTCGGGGGAGATTTTAGGTCACCTTTAAGAAGGAGTTGGTAGGTTTTATGAGGAGCAAATCATACTTAAGCAAGTTTGAGCCAGATTTAACAACTCTCTCCTGGAGTTACCCTGTATAAGTAAGAGGCCATCGTCGGCATATGCCGTAAGGTTACGAACCTTATGCTATTGTGATAAAGTTGAAAATCTATAAAAGAAATTTGACAGATTGGGGTAGCTGGATGTGCTTGCGTCTGCTGAAATCCCTACTTAAATTACAATACTCACTTTTCAATGTCGGGCAGCGTATGTCCTTTACACCTTGCTTCCCATTTAGGCCAGTACTTAAACCCTTCGAGCTCGAACACTTTTATTGCGCATAGGCCATCGTCTTTTATATCTTCATCTAACAGGGCTGGAATCAATAAAAATAGGAGACGTCAGTATTAGAAATATTTAGTGACAACCAGACAACTGATATACATACTTATATATTTCTAAATACATAGGTACATATGATAGATAAATTACACCCAGACTCATTTCTTACCTTCACACGGAATGTCACACTTCCCGCCTTTCTTGCCTTCCTTACACCATTCACTGCCAATCTGAAATAAACAAAAAATTTGGATTAAATTATATTTTTATATAAGTGGGAGACAATCGAGCAAGTGGGTCACCTGACGGTAAGTGATCATCGCCGCCCATGAATACTCGTAACACCAAGGAGTCGCGGGTTTGTTGCCTGCCTTAAAAAGAGCCCGCAAACTATTGTTGCTGACCCTCCCCACCCCCACCCCTATCAGCTCTGGCGACCTAACACTCAGAAACACAACAATAAATTATTAATGTTATTATTAAGGAATGTCTTCTGTAAGCCAGTCGGGCTGCTCATTGAGCGAATGAACGCTGCGCCAGTCGGGCTGCTCATTGAGCGAATGAACGCTGCGCCCTACATTTACTTTTTTTTTTTTTACTGGTATCAATAGGCAAACGAGCAAACGGGTCACTTGATGGTAAGTGATCACCGCCGCCCATGAACACTTGCGTCACTAGAGGGGCCGCTAGTGCCTTGCCGGCTTTTAAGAAAGGAATAGGTTGACTTTTCATGAAGGCTACAGTTAGCCTAGCTTTCACTACCTTACCGGGCAATAGATCAAGTATCTTACTAAATTTGTTTTAGTTCCTCCTAGCTCTTGCAAGAAAAATAATAAATCATAACTAGTTATCCGACGAGGTAGGGCTATTTGGGGCTAAAGACTACAAATGTATATATTAATATGGACATGCACCGGTATTCCAGAAATCCTGAATTATAGTAGTACATACACATAAAGATTGCATCAATCAACTTGATTTCGATTTCAACTGACATTATCTATGTAAAAAATTTACCTGACTTATCCACCCTTTTCACGTAACTTTAGGCATAATATAGTTGTATGCGGTCAAATCTGAGTTTATCATGTATCCACACATTCGCATGAGGGCCTCTTTAAAATCATTACCAACGTTAACATTAAATCACTCTGCCTACTCCGATCTATGATCATGACAAAAAACCGGGTATTAAAAATCTAGGACTTGTGTTTTAAATAACTTAAGTACATAGTTAAAATTATTCCCAAACTACAAAACAGGGCAGCAAACTCAAACTAATTTGAATATCTACGCTAAACTCAATAATGAACTGTAATAACTCAGCTTTGTACAATCATTGACTTGAACTTGAAATGTAGCTCAATAATCGAATAACTGCTTGTTGTATATACCAATCCCGAGGAACGTTATTCCATTGTAAGTTTCAAGTCTAAGATCAATATAACTTCGATATTTCCCTATAGAAAATTGTATCTACAATGATCGAATAGAACAGTAATGTTCTGGTCACCACACCTATCTATAAAAGGATACGACGACGGAGCAGAATTAGTAAGTTTTTTATTTTTTATAAAACAGGATGGCAAATGAGCTATTGGGTCACTTGATGGTTAGTAATCACCACCGCCCATGGACACTCGCAACACCAGAGAAGCAGCAAGGTACCGGCCTTTAAAAAAGGAATAGCCTCGTTTTTTGAAGGTTGCTATGTTATACCGGATCGGAAGTAAAGTTTCTATAATTAACCTTTGAGAAAAAAGGTCGTATCTAAATACCCCTTTTGGGCATCACCCAGACTGGGTGATATTACATGAACAACCTGTAGAGCTTATTACAGAAAGTCTACTTTTCTTCGCTGTATTTGTTTTTTTTTTTTTTAAAGTAACTTGTTTTCTTCCATTCTAATTATATTAAAATAACTGTAAGGAGTTAATAAAAATCTACAAAATTTTAATGTACAGACGCCAGCACATCATGCTACCTCAATCTGTCAAATATCCCAAATTGAAAGTGAACCTTATGCTTTTGTGATAAAGTTGAAAATCTATAAAAGAAATTTGACAGATTGGGGTAGCTGGATGTGCTGGCGTCTGTACTTTTAACGGTGGATGCAGTCGTGCGCATTCGCAAATTAACGAATCACACGAAGTCAACCGAAGGCGACAACTATGTAACACAACAAACAAATAAATATCTTGGGTCAACAAAACAACCGACATCTTATCTCAAACTAGGTACAGCCTGTACTATGGCAACCAGACAAATGATAAACATACTTATATATTGCTAAATACATCCATATTATAGAGAAATTGCAATCATTGGACCAGAAGACAGGCTCACTACCGACTGAGTGATGGCTGTGGTCAAACTGTTAATATATTTTTTGTATGTTGTATACAAACAAAATGTAAAATTTGGTAACTGTCAACCAATCTATATCATTAATCTATACATATAAATAAAATTGTAGTGTCTGTTTGTAATATTAAAATAACCATTTTTTTACTACATGTACATTGTACATATATGAATATATATACGGTACATACATCAAAATATTTTTTGTTTACAATTTTTGTTCATCTCTCTGTTTGGAGCGATATTAACGGGACTTTTACTGGCAGGTAGCTGATGTAACACGGAGTAACATAGGCTACGTTTATTTTAGAAAAATCTATTATTTAAGAAAATACCTATAATTTAAATTTAAATAAACTAATTAATACGCGGACGAAGCGCGTGTACAGCTATTGTCAATACAAATTTAACTTAATTTGTCGTATCGTATTATAATAAAAAAATTAAGAATCGACTGTTAGGCGGAACGAAGTTTGTCGGCTCAGCTAGTTATTTTGTATTTATAGTAATGTTAAGTGTACGCTGTGTTCACTATTTTATGGCATACGAGTTTTATAATATTAGTTGATGTGAGTAATAAAAAAATCTGTCAACTGATACAATACTTTAGAGCTCCGCGTTATAGGAGGCGATCATAATAGGTCTTTACCTATGAAATTGCCGTTTTGTATGAAAAAATTTAAACGAATTTTTTTCATGAATTTTTTTATTTGTATTAATCGAAGTAATCACCCATGCAATCAATGCATCTTTGCCATCGCAGTGGCAGTTTATTGATGCCCTTCTTAAAGAAATCAGCTGGACGGGAGGCAACAAATTCTTCAAAGGCATTTTGTACTGCCTCTCGGGTATTGAATTTTTTTCCCGCCAAGAAGTTATCCAAATTCTGGAAAAAGTAGTAGTCTGTAGGCGCAAGGTCTGGTGAGTAGGGCGGATGACGGAGAGCTTCCAACCCCAGTTCTTGCAACTTGGAGACCGTCTGCTGTGCAGTATGAGGTCGCGCGTTGTCGTGCAGGAGCAGCGGAGACGAGCGATTGACCAATGCTGGTTGGAGATGCGCCAGCTTCTCCATCATTGTGCTCAGTTCTTCACAGTACACATCTGCAGTAATGCTCACCCCGTTTGGTAAGAAGCTGTGATGAATCACACCGGCGCTAGACCACCAAACAGTGACCATCACTTTTCTAGGGGTAAGTTTTCGTTTAGGGCATTGTTTAGGTGCTGAACCAGGATCCAACCAACTTGCTGAGCGCTTGCGGTTATCAAACAGAATCCATTTTTCATCGCAGGTAACAATGCGGTTCAAAATTCCTTCATTTGTGTGTCTGTTGAGCAGTGCAAGGCACGTCTCGACGCGTACTTCGCGCTGGCGATCATTGAGTTCGTGGGGCACCCATTTGTCAAGCTTTTTTACCTTGCCAATTTGACGCAAATGGACCAATATTGTTTTGACGCTAACGTCGAAAGCTGCTGCTAATTCAGCCGTAGATTGTGTATCATCAGCTTCCACAACCGCCTTTAATTCGTCATTGTCGACCAAAGTCTTCGGACGACCGCGAGGTTCATTTTTCAGGTCGAAATTTCCAGAACGGAAGCGAGCAAACCAATAACAGGTGGTGTGTTGGTTTGTAGTGTTAGCTCCGTAAACGTCGTTGATGTTGCGTGCCGCTTGTGCCGCGTTGCTGCCACGACGGTACTCATATTCCATAATTACTCGAATTTTTAACGTATCCATGATGACGAAAAAGATTGAAATGCGATGAAAATGTAACACTAATCAATAAAGAAATGACTACTTTTGGAAAAAAGAATCCATGTTTTTAAAATAAAATTAATTTGAAATTAGAATTCTTAGCCAAACAAAAATTATTTTGATTTGAAATGGCCAGTACTGCAGAACGGCAATTTCATAGGTAAAGACCTAATATTATCTAACTTGTACGTATCGAACTGACTTTACCTACCTTACAATTGAAACTCAATTCGATAAATTTATGTTCACAAACATAAATTTACATTTAGCTTCATCATTTATGTCAGTGTTGCTTCTTCGAGTACTAACTACCTATTGTAGGGGATATAACTATAACAATAATATACACTATAATATATAAAATATATACGAATCCCAACCTTGAATGTTTCTTGCATTGTGTGTTAAGAATCAATACAATGGATTTGTTAGTTTGAGTAACACTTTTATAAATTGTCATGCATACAAAATATTGATTGCTTTTGTTAACAGATTTGAACAGAGGGAGTATATTATTAATTTGACTGAATTTACACGTTTTTAAAGTAGGTTTTTATTATAAAATAGGATGGCAAATTATCAACAAAGTGGGTCACCTGATGGTAAGTGATCACCGCCGCCCTTGGACACTCGCAACAAAAGAGGAGCCGCAAGTACCTGGCCGGCCTTTAAGAAAGGAATAGGCTAGCTTCTTGAAGGCTGCCATGTCATACTGGATCCGAAATACCTCCGAAGTTAATTGATTCCACAGGGTAGTTTTTTGTGAAACGCACGGTGGTGGATCACCATTCATCCAGGTGATAAGAGAGAAATTTTGTGCTTCGGTTTTATTTAAAATTTTTAGCCATCCTCATAATTATATCAGCCGAAAGACGTGCTGACAAAGGCCTCGTCCACAATTGCTGTTCTGGCCCTATCCACATTTAGCGGCTTACAGCAAAAATAAGAAATAAAAAAAAAAATATTATACCTAATATTTTTTTTTTTTAATTTCTTATTTTTGCTGTAAGCCGCTAAATGTACCTCACAATTATTTTGATTAACTAGATGTCATCGGTTCTGTGCGTGCATTAGCCCACATACCAGCCAATCACAATGTAAAAACAAAAAGTGATCGGTAATCCTGTGCAAGTGATCTGACCCCCATTTCGAATTCCATCTTTTTACTTCAGCGGCCGCCTGAGTTGTGGCCCGAACCCCATTAGGGTGCCCTCAGGTATTAGTCGCTTAAATTAAGCTACTGGTTGAGAGGCTTTTGCGTTAGCCAACTGCTCGTTGTCCTTTAATTTTAATATACAATTGCTAAATGTAACTATAATAGCTTAGTAACTTGCTATTTATTTATGGATATTAAAATATGTGTGACGAAACAGACCGCATGGACGGACTAAATCAAAATATTTTGTTGCTTTAATTGCTGTTTTAAACTGTGTTTATGTAATATATTGTGAGCTTGACAAGTACAAGTGTATGTAAATACCCAAGTGCTGAATAAATTTCATTATTTCATATATCGGCTTTGTATCGAGTGCATCGAAACTATTAATTTAATAATAGGTCTTTACCTATGAAATTGCCGTTTTGTATGAAAAAATTTAAACGAATTTTTTTCATGAATTTTTTTATTTGTATTAATCGAAGTAATCACCCATGCAATCAATGCATCTTTGCCATCGCAGTGGCAGTTTATTGATGCCCTTCTTAAAGAAATCAGCTGGACGGGAGGCAACAAATTCTTCAAAGGCATTTTGTACTGCCTCTCGGGTATTGAATTTTTTTCCCGCCAAGAAGTTATCCAAATTCTGGAAAAAGTAGTAGTCTGTAGGCGCAAGGTCTGGTGAGTAGGGCGGATGACGGAGAGCTTCCAACCCCAGTTCTTGCAACTTGGAGACCGTCTGCTGTGCAGTATGAGGTCGCGCGTTGTCGTGCAGGAGCAGCGGAGACGAGCGATTGACCAATGCTGGTTGGAGATGCGCCAGCTTCTCCATCATTGTGCTCAGTTCTTCACAGTACACATCTGCAGTAATGCTCACCCCGTTTGGTAAGAAGCTGTGATGAATCACACCGGCGCTAGACCACCAAACAGTGACCATCACTTTTCTAGGGGTAAGTTTTCGTTTAGGGCATTGTTTAGGTGCTGAACCAGGATCCAACCAACTTGCTGAGCGCTTGCGGTTATCAAACAGAATCCATTTTTCATCGCAGGTAACAATGCGGTTCAAAATTCCTTCATTTGTGTGTCTGTTGAGCAGTGCAAGGCACGTCTCGACGCGTACTTCGCGCTGGCGATCATTGAGTTCGTGGGGCACCCATTTGTCAAGCTTTTTTACCTTGCCAATTTGACGCAAATGGACCAATATTGTTTTGACGCTAACGTCGAAAGCTGCTGCTAATTCAGCCGTAGATTGTATATCATCAGCTTCCACAACCGCCTTTAATTCGTCATTGTCGACCAAAGTCTTCGGACGACCGCGAGGTTCATTTTTCAGGTCGAAATTTCCAGAACGGAAGCGAGCAAACCAATAACAGGTGGTGCGTTGGTTTGTAGTGTTAGCTCCGTAAACGTCGTTGATGTTGCGTGCCGCTTGTGCCGCGTTGCTGCCACGACGGTACTCATATTCCATAATTACTCGAATTTTTAACGTATCCATGATGACGAAAAAGATTGAAATGCGATGAAAATGTAACACTAATCAATAAAGAAATGACTACTTTTGGAAAAAAGAATCCATGTTTTTAAAATAAAATTAATTTGAAATTAGAATTCTTAGCCAAACAAAAATTATTTTGATTTGAAATGGCCAGTACTGCAGAACGGCAATTTCATAGGTAAAGACCTAATATAACCCTAAGAGTATAATCCAATGTTAATAAGATCGACATTTAATAAATGTAAATTTATTTACTTATTTATCAAACATTATTGTACCCTAAAATTTGCATGAAATGCATTATTGAAATAAAAACTTACTTGAAATAACCCGTAGTACTTCTTTCTAGCAGTTTTTTCAATGAAGGCTGATGTGTTTTTGTCGCTCACTTGCTCAATGAGACACACCCCTGTAATACAGAAATGTAAAGCAGGTTCATTATAGGAATTTTGAGGAAGCTGGCTCCCATACATATTTATGAGTAATATCAAAGGGAATTTTAAATCAATTAACTTAATTATTTGTTGTAAAAATGATTTAATAGAACTTATTATTATGTATAGACGCCAGCATATCTAGCTACCCCAATCTGTCACATTTCTTTTATAGAAATTCAACTTTATCAGAACAGCATAAGGTTCACTTTCAGTTGGGGAAATTTGATAGATTGGGGTAGGTTGATGTGCTGGAGTCTCTACCATAGGCAAGCTCAAGGCTGTAGATTTACTATCCATCCAGGTGTAAGAGGATGTGTATATAACTTTTTGGTTTTTAACTACTGGACAAAAGCCTCCCAAAAATAGAATTTAGGGGGATATGACATAATCGCTACGCTTGGCAGACAGGTTGGCGATCGCAGTATGATGGTCATAGTTAATATAAAAACGCTGCTGCACGTTCTCTGGTAGTTATACCCTCGGGACGATTTCTACGACCCCACGAGAAAATATTCTTCGCCGTCACCACTCGGCATGTTATCAGTTCATTACATATTTGACGGTCACCGTAGCCTCGTTGGTAGTGCTCCTGCCTTCGAAGCTGGTGGTCCTGGGTTCGAATCCCGGTAAGTGCAAATATTTGTGTGATGAGCACGAATATTTGTTTCTGAGTCATGGATGTTTTCTATGTATTTAAGTATTTATCTATCTATATAAGTATGTATATCGTCGCCTGGTATCCATAGTACAAGCTTTGATTAGTTTGGGGCTAGGATGATCTGTGTGACATTGTCCCTAAATATTATTATTAAAAAATATTATTATTACATACTGAACAGCCTCGTTGGTAAGCGCGCATATTAAGCAACCTGGGTCGGGCACACAATATTGTGATATTGGGATTTTTCTGATAGGGATAAATCTCAGTTTAATAGTTGGCGGTATAACATCCCTGTTTCTAGAAGAGGAAATAAAGCCGTCTGTCATGGCCATACCTAACCTCTTTCCCGTCGTCTAATCGGAACATGAAAGTGATGGAATTCACTATATTCATCTAGTATCACGCTTCCAGTACCTACTGGCCCTATCGGAAGATCAGCACTGCAGAAATGCAGTACTAGCTGAGATAGGGCCATTTTTCATACCAGTACGGATAAAATTAATAATGATTAAAATGTATAGGTACCACATTAAATGTATTTCCCGTATTTGTAATGAAAATAAAATTATTTCTTTCTTTCTCATTTCTTTATATTATGTCCCGCTCAGATGGCCAGACTCCATTGAGCCTGGCTGCCATAGCCGAAAATGGAGCTGAAGGACATTATTACACACTAAAGCCAAAATTTATGCTAGCGTAGAAAACATTAAAAAGTTTGTGACATAATGTTTCAAGAAGAAAATTTTTGATATTTTTAAATGTGTAGAGGCATTTAATTTACATACTCGTATGAATTTAAAATCCCAAAGTAGGACGTGGTTGTCTCTCTAGAACGAAAAGTAAATGGTATAAAGTTTTTTTAATAAATCTAAAAAACTGTAGGACATGCAAACTCAATGAACAAAATTGCGGGTAGTCTAAAATGTGACCTCCTACTATTGTTTCGCTGTAGCTCTAATCCATACTACAATTATTCTAATATATTAAGCGGCAGTTTACGATTCCCACTCTAATCGAGTAAAAAATGAGTTTATTAGATGGTATTTTTATAGATATATAAGTTGGTAAATATACAAAACTGAAAGCTGAAAATTTCAATAGCTGAGCGTAAGTATAATACTGAGACTTTGGCAATCTAGGTAGATGACTGCACGTGTGGTGCAGCGGCTAAGACTGTCGCCTCGCCGCTTCGTGACCCGGGTTCTAGTCCCGCGCCGGACAACTATTTGTGGGACCCATAAATAGTTGTTCTGAGTCGGTAATTGTGTCCGTCTGTTATATGATTGTAAAGAACCCCGCGACACAGGGATAAGATTCCCTAGTGTGGGCGTAGGTTTTTTTAAAGAAAATAATGATTTGCAATGTATTATGCCGATTTATGCCATAGACGGTGCTATGAGACATGCGCTTCAATTCGAAATATTTATGAAAACTGTTAATGAAATAAAAGTGTTGAGTCTTAAGTAAGATATTTGTTATTGAATTTTTGATCTCTTTTCGTTTTAGACATAAATGACTTAAAAATAATATTATTAAGTATGTATACATACATACATACATACATGTCTAACGAAAAAGGCTTGTTTTATTTAGCAATGCAAAGTATAAATCTAATCTCAAAAATTAAAAAGTTGTTATATTATACAAAAGTTGTTATACTATGCTTAGCCGTGTGGTTTCCGCCCCAGAAAGATTAACAGGATGGGGTGGTCCTGGTGGTACCATCCAGTGGGTGTCGTAAAAGGAGGTAGTCGGGCAGTAGCGCGACCTCTGTACTAGCTACCACCCAACTGCGGTCGCCAACTAGCAAGCCAAGCGCGGTGACTACGGCAAACCTCTCCAAATGACAACGTTATAAAATCCCTAATTTTTGTTTGGTTACGCAGGCCACCCGCATTAAGTGTCTGCAAGTGGGTTTGTCGGACTTGCACCGACTAAACCTAATCTGCCGTAGACTTCTCTTGGCGCCTGATGGCGCCCCGGGAACGCGGGTATGCTGCTCCGGTGCCCCCCTTTTGCGCCATGTCACAGATGGTCGGGACATGTACTCTAGTTACAATGCCTGCGCATGCCACCCGCAATAAGTGTGTGCGGGTGGGTATATCGGACTCGCACCGACTAAACCTAACTTGCCGTGGACTGCTCTTGGCGCCTGATCAGAGGAGCCCCGGGAACGCGGGTATGCTGCTCCGGTGCCCTCCTTTTGCACCATGTCCCGGATGGTCCCACGTACCCTGGGAGGGCTCTGGATTGCCTTCCCCTATTGCAGTCTCCTGCCAGTCCAGCACAGCAACTGTGCCTCAAACAGATCGCTCCTACGTCCAGCAGTGGACGATATTTTTTTTTTTTTATTTATTTATTTAGGTTCACCAACAATTACTTACACTAAAAATATACACCACTTTCATGCAATAATACAAGTAATAGCGTAGTAATTACTTAAAGGTAAACACCGCATTTAAAATAACAAGACAAGTGTATTGATGTTAGTAAGCTAAAATAATAAAATTAAGTACATAAAGAAAATAAAATCATTGCAATGTGAGTCCAATTTAAGTGTTTTAACTTATTATCACTTAGAATTGCACCAAATTTTGTTAAATTACTGATCCAGATCAGGTAACCCACTAATTGTTGCTTTAATTTTAGCTAGGCTATCGAAATGAAGATCAATTTGATCGCTGCAACCATTAATAGTTTTACATAATCTGGAACAAGGAGAATTAGCACCTAATACAGTCCTTCTTAGCGGTGGAAAGAGTGGTGTGATCGAGTAGCGAGGGAGCCGCGATGGTACTCGTAAGTTGAAAACAGCAAGAAGTCTGGGGCAATCAATTTTGGAGCTAAAGACCTTGCATGCAAACATAGCCTCATTAAGATGCCGGCGATTGGCCAAAGATTTTATGCGGAAGTATTTCAGACGACATTTGTATGAGCGAATTTTTTTAGCTACGCCATTAGAGAAAGCGAGATGCCACACAAACCGTTTTTGTATCCGTTCTAGACGCAATGAGTGCGTGGCATAGTGCGCCCGCCAGACTACACTGCAGTATTCTAAGATACTACGGACAAGGCTATTGTAAATTAATAATTTCGAATAGTTGTTCCGAAATGCCTTACAGTTTCTTAGAACAAAACCCGTCATCCTCGAAGCTTTTTTAATTATGCTATCCAAATGAGGAACAAAAGTCATTTTTTTATCAAATATCACGCCAAGGTCTCGAATATTTTCCACTTCCTCAATTTTATCGTTCATTATTAAATAGTCAAATGGTATATCCTTATGTTTCCGAGAGAATTTAACATGATAACACTTATTAGAATTTAGGTGCATTCTATTATTATCACACCATTTTCTTTTTTTCTTTTTTTTTTTTTTTTTTTACATGGTGGAAATGCATTAAACTTACTTATACCCGCCGCTTGGGGAGGCGACGGGTTATGTGGGACTCACTCGGGCTAGTCCCGGTATACGCACTAAAACCACCATGGTAGCCAGCCTCACCATGCCTGTAGCGGGGGGCCTGGGTACTCGTGAACGATCTCGCCAGTACCCCCGCTGTACACTGAGCGTCTGAGACTCTCCTCCGGGGACGGGAGGGGGCCAAATGCCTCCTCCCCTCCCCTTCACGCACAAGCGCGTTTAGGCAACCTGAGCTACAGCAGGTTACCTCTTCCCGGGACCGCTTATGTAAGACGAGTGGAGTTCCCCTCCTCCAAACGCCAGCGGTCCCAGGGGCGACGTCAAGCCGGGGAGAAGCCAGCCGGACGCCGCATACTCTCACGCGCTGAGATTACATCCCAGCGCCGGCGCCGATGAAGCGGATATTAGTGTCAATATCCAGTTCATCGGCGCATTATTATCACACCATAGTACGAGCCTATCGATGTCTTTCTGCAACTGCGCAGAATCTTCTTTGGATTTAATAATCTTAGCAAATTTTAAGTCATCCGCAAACATAAAGACATCGGAAAAACGAAAACAGTTCGGAATATCGTTGATAAAGTAATTGAACAAAACGGGACCTAAATGTGAGCCCTGGGGAACACCAGATGAAATTTTTTGTAGATTAGACTCAAACCCATTAACAACTACGAAAAATAACCTACCTTGAATATAAGACTGTAACCACTGATGTAGAGAGCCAGAGATTCCATAAGCACGTAACTTGGAGATCAAAATATTATGGGATACTTTATCAAAGGCCTTGCTGAAGTCGGTGTAAATCACATCCACTTGAAGGCCCGCATCCATAGCTTTTACTAGTATTTCAGTGAAAGGAACAAGATTTGACTCAGTGGACCGACGTTCAATAAAACCATGCTGATGATCACTTAAATATAATTTTAAATGTCTTTGAATATATGGACAGATAAGTGCTTCAAAAACTTTAGCGAACGTAGATAAGATTGAAATAGGTCTATAATTAGATGTAGTAGAATTGCTGCCTGATTTATGAACAGGGACCACCTTAGCAATTTTCCAGTTCGATGGGAATACACCAGAAGCTAAAGAACTATTATAAATAAGGGACAGTGGGCGCAACAACTCCGAAGCACAAGCCACTATGAATATTGGAGGTATTCCATCAGGGCCCGCACCTTTATTAATATCTAAGCCTTTAAGTTTGTTAAGTATGGTCTCTTCGTCTAAAAGAAGGCTATTTAAACATAAGCTGTAATTTTCCAATGATAATAGGTATTCGGATTTCCATTCATTATTCAAAATATGGTCAGGTCTATAAACGGAAGAGAAATAGTTTGAAAATAGTTCACACATTTTGGTGCCATCTGAGGTGTTTATGGTTCCATCAGTCATGGTTATAGGGTACGCACCAGACCCGCCTCTTTTACTCTTAACATGAGTCCAGAAGAGCTTAGGATTGTTCTGTATTTTTTCTTCCAAAAACTTTATATAATTATTATAGCATTCCGTGGCTAACCTATCACAACGTTTACCAATATCTTTTAAGTCTAATGCGTCCAAAGGGTTTTTATATTTTTTGAATCGGATCCTAATTTTGTTTTTTATTTTTAGCATTTTAATTAATTTCTTACTGAACCATGTCGGGAACTTTTTGCTTTTTGGTGCACGAAGTGGTATAAATTCCTTAATACGTGCATTAAGAGTCCCATAAAAGATCTCGATCATCTCATTCACATCACTCTTCTCGATAAATAGTTTGTCCCAATCCACTTCTTTTAATGAATTACAAATTGACTGATAGTCTCCCTTGTGAAAGTTAGGTCTAATCTGACAGTTGTTATAGGGAAGCCTTTTTTCAGAGCCCAAAGGTATATCTATATCTAAAGGTGGATGTTGTTGGTCAACGTTGCTTAGTGAAGTAGCCGAGTGGCTGACACTACATAACGGATTAGTGGACAGGACCAGATCTAGTATGCGACCAACATTATTTGTAATAAAATTAAGCTGACTGAGCCTGTTGATATGTGTAAAATCAATCAAGAGCTGACTTGTGTTAGAGAGGTTACAATTATAAAATGAGTTATCCACTAGTTTCCAGTCGATATTACTAAGGTTAAAATCACCCACAATGAAAACGGGAGCATCCGTCATTTTTTTGACGGCTGCATTACAGTGATCCAAATAACATTTGAGTGTAGCAAGACGAACTGGCGGTGGTAAATAAACTGCACTGAAAACTATTTGACGTACAGATCGTGAACCAGGAACATCAATTACAACCCAGAGGTCCTCACAATCACTTTCCCATACTTTCATTCGTTTCGATTTAAATTTACAATTAATTGCAATTAGGACTCCTTCTCCTTCTTTACCACGCGATAAATTAGAAGTTTCTCTATCCCTCCTATAGACCACGTATCTGTCGTCAAACAGTTCCCTACTTAGTACGGACTCATTTAGCCAAGTTTCTGAAAGAATAATTACATCGTAGTTGCTGCAACAAATATTGCGATACATTGTATGGGTTTTGGTTCTTAAACCACGAGTATTTTGGTAGTAAACCTGTAGACTATTGAATTTTAGATATGATTACAATAAATATCATGTAAAACTTAAACAATAAAAAGATAAATACCTATTTATACAATTTTACTTAAAGTATCCGAGCTCCTTATTAAAATAAGATCTGAATCTTCGTTCTTTCTTACAAAAATCCTCCCGTTTCGCACCCATACATACTTGTATCCCTTCTCTTTCGCCTTCAGTCGTGTAGCCGCGTGTAGAGATTTATTGCCAGGGGATAGGTGTTCAATTACGTAAACTGGAGTCTTACTGCAAGCAAGTCCAAAGTCTGCGCTATTGAGTTTATTTTCGGATTTTTTTTTATTATATTCAATGACAGCAGCCAGTAGATGATCGCGAATTCTTGGAGAGGCAAGCTGAACCACAATGGACCGAGGGCGTGTACTGTTATTGTTAAGTTTGGCTATGCGAGTACAGTGTAGAATATCGCTATCCTTCAATTCGCTACCGACCACTGAACCCAGCTGTTTTACTACGGTGTATAGGTTTTCAATCTTGCTCTCTGGTAAACACTGTAATTCCAAATTATTTGACCGTGCCTGCTGTTCGAGATAATTAATTCTTTGATTAAGATCTGAGACCGAGTCTTTTAATTGATTTTCTTGCTTTACATCTTTAATGCTGCTTATCATCTTTACATGTTCCGACTGATACTCTTCAAATTGCTTAGTATGGAAGTTTAGCGATGTTGCTAATTCTTGCACATCTTGTTTTATTGGTTCCAACTCTTTATTGATGATGTTGACAATCGATTTATTCATCTGTTGTAGCATTTTGGCTAATTCCGTTTTTATGACATCTTCAACGATGGAACGCACATCTTCGACAGTAATAGCAGATGTTCCAGGCGGAGAGTTTAACGCCTGTCTCTTGCTTCCTCTAGTTGTAGACACATTGCGTGTAGGAGTATCATTTATTTTCCCAGCAGTAATGATATGACTCATACATCCTGGACACTGCCATTTGCGGTACGTATCCGAGTCGTTAGGGATTATTGAGATCGATAAACACACAAAGTGATACGATTTATTACATCGAATGCAACTTATAAATTGCTCATCATTGACATTTTCTTCGTCGGGGCAACATCCCCAATATAAAGAGCTTGAGGCCATATTTTAATAATTATTAATAATAGTATAAGGCAATGTACTAAACGGTTTAGCCGTTATGGTTCTTATCTTATTTATACTGAGGAACCAACGTTACGATTCCGCCGTTAAAGAAAGTGTTATCGGTTCTTGAGCGTAGTCGCGAGAAGAACGTCGAAAGCGCCATGCAGGAACTGTCACTTACGCGTTTTAACAGAACACACGGCGAACTCACTCAATGATGGTAGTTAAACATCAATAATCAAATAAAATCACTGATTATTCGTAGATTCTCACCATATTTCGACTCACTTTGTCCACACTTATATGATAAAAAGTTATTAAAAGTATAATTTCACAAGTGCCGTATCAAACACTTATTTTAGACACCGTAAATGATAAAATATTTACGAGCGTAATAACATAGATGTTAACTGGACGGTAGCTTTGCTTACTGATTATCAGGCTGATGCTGAGGATGCTTTATAAAAATATTTCTTTACAGGCAGCTAAATAAAGCGGTAATTTTAAATACATAACACATCCTGTTTACTTGTGCATTGTCGTGTATTTGCACGTATTATTATCTGTTATCTACAGTTATTTCATACCTACCATACATGTACGTAAATTGTTTATAGAACTTCCACTTTCCAAGTAATTACATAAATCTGTACATACATTTGTAACAGTATGCAAATGTGGCAAGTAATCCATTCGATGATATTTTTTTATTTGTATGCTACGTCACAGAATAGTGTTTTGTTTCATAATTGTTTTTGGCGGCTGACGCCCTTTCGAACGACCTGATGGTAAGTGGTAACCGCTGTTCATGGAGATTCGCAATGCTAGGGGACACAGCAAACCGCTGCCTATCGTGAAATTAAGGCCTATGCTCTATGCGGCTAGCCGCAATGCGGCCAGCCGTGCGGCTGACCGTATTCAAATATTAGTACGAGAAAGTAGTTTTTATTTGCACTGTGATGCGGCAGCCAGTCAGCAATATTGATTGCTGACGGCTGACCGCATTGCGGCTAACCGCATAGTGCGTAGGAGGACTAATACTCTTTATAAACATCGTTTAAAGGAAATGTCGTACCGCTGAATTCGACATTATTAATGAACTGATTTTCATATTAATTCTATGGGAAATGTTTTTTGTAGATTATACAGAAAATGTTATATTATTCAAATTGGTTATTGTAATAGGAAATGAAGTCATGTCAATGTTTTTTAAACTGTTTATTACTTATATGAGTATTCATAAGAATTTTTTTTTCCTGTATAATAGTTATATATAATATGCTCTCACCAGCCTTTCAATGATCGGCGAGGTTGAGCAACTTCGATCGCGGTCAGTCCATAGATGGGTGACCGCAAAAGTGGTTTAATTTCTGAGTGTCTCCGTAATTCGGAGGGCACGTTATACTGTCAGTCCCGGTTGTAGCAATTAGGCCATATTCGAGACCTACTGGGTGGCAACTCTGACACTAGGGTAACCACTGCCCATATGATAAATAAGTAAGTAATTTTATTTTAGAACGTGTAACTATACCTATATCCGTGTAGCAAGATGGTTGTAATCCACAGATAATTTATTTGCAAAATACACAATGAAATATATGACACTTCATACGAAATGGATTGGCTATTGTCATATAATTATCCTTTTCTTCAACAATTGGTGATTGAAGATAAGTTTTATTTATTTATAGTTTGGCGTGGTTGGTAGATACTTGCCTTTCAAGCCGCAGGTCGGGGGTTCGATTCCCACCCAGGAAAAATATTTGTGTGCATGAACATGTCTGCTTGTTCTGCGTCTGCGTGTAATTATCTATATAAGTATGTATTTACAAAACAAAAGTAATATATGTAGTATATCAATTATCTGGTTTCCATAGTACAAGCTCTGCTTAGTTTGGTCTCTGATGGTCCTGTGTGAATAATGTCTCAGGATATTATAACATTATTATTATTTATTTACACTATATCTCACGTCGTAGCTCACGTGATTAGCTCACAATTGTTCAGTTTGATACACCGATTGGAACAATAGTATGTAGACGGTATACATTGTCCTACTAATGAATAAATTAGCTGGTATTAACGATAGTCTACAAGTGTTGAGTACTTGTCTGCACTATTGTCTAGCTCAGTACATAATAATTGACCCCTAGTCTACACTGGATATTGAGTATTTGGTATATGGAATTAACACTATGGCTCGTACGTAGTAGTGTAAGCTTGCATAAACTAGAGATTACGATTATACTCACTAACCATTCATATAATACGTAGTAAAAATAAAGCTAAAACTATAGGTACATTTTGATAATTAAACTTAAACATAATCTCTTTGTTAATAACTTATTACAAACTAGCTAAATATCATTGCTATTACAAAATAAATTTTATAAATGATCTTTGTACCTAAATATCTATGTAACTAGTAATAATAATGTATACTTAATTATATTACTACTAACATGTTCCCGACTATTTACAAGCGCTTTTTTAAAGTCTACGTGAATCAAAACCTTTTTTATTTATTTTATTTTGGTACTCTACAACCTATTAAAAGACTTAGAATTATCAAGAACTTCCGTAAGTTCTCTATTGGAACGATTATCTAAAGCGGCATTATTAGGATCATACCAATTGGCTAGGAAGAGAATGGATAACTGAGAGAGAGAAGATGAGCGTTGATGCATCACAATGGCCCCGCATAACGCATGACTGCGTGATCGATTACTCATTTCTCTTCGAGGCTGCCGAGCGATCAACTAGACAAGTAGTGCCTAGAAACTGTCTCAAGTTTCGTTGTTTTTTATAAATCGTGTCAATTTGTATAACCTAAATAGATTTAGAAATTGGGCTAAGAGTTTCATTTTAATCGTACAAAGTATCTACGCCACTATTCAAGCGGCAACCCACCACTATTTGAGATATGTATATTCTTTGAAAATAGTTTGTGTTATAAATAAATTAGAACAAGTTATTATATTTTCTGACAGAATGTCAGCAATTCCAGCCAGTTTCAAGGGAGAATAGCTTTAAGCGAATTTCTGAATTCTGAACGAAATATGAATCCTTACGGTGACATAGAATTTAAGATTGGAACACCTCGAATAAAACAAAAAAAAAAATGTCCGATGGTGAAGACTCAAGCTATAACCCACCACTATTTCTGACACGTATATTATTTGAAAATACATATAGGTACAATGGTACATGCAATATAAATAATTAAGTACGAGCTATTATATTCTCTGATAGAATGTTATCAATTCCAGCCAGTTACAAGGAACAATAGCCATATACGGCTTTCTGACAACAAAAAAAATGTTAACCCAAACGTGACATAGGATTTAAAATTGGAACTCCTCTTTTGAAGTCGGGAACTAAACGCGACCTACGCTGGAAATAGTTAGAACCTAAAAAAAGGACAGAAACGGAATACATTCCTTGACTACAAGCGATGTACGGGAGGGTTCTAAACAAAAATAACATCCTCGGACATTTAATAATAATAATAATAATCTTTATTTCAGACTTAAAAGTCCATAGTATTACATAAATTTAACATGGTTTATAAATGTATCCTATATAATTACAATATGATATGACTTTAATTTTTTAATAATTGTAGTAAAAATAAATAAATTAATAATATAAAAATAGCGTGAAATGACAATGCAATCAAATTCATATAAAAATCAAACAAACAGAAAATAAAATCAAATAAAAACATAATAAATTAAAATTCACAGATTTACAATTCAACAAATTAAAACTATAGAATTTACACACGGCCATTATTACTACTATGGAAACTAGATAACTAATATACTAGAGGTACATATACTCGTACTACTTTTCTTTTGTAAATTCATGCTTGTAAAATAATTAAATTACAATGATTAAAGTCAAAGTATAATATGTAGCTTTACATCTCTCTTACAATAATTAATATTCAAATCATAACACTTCGACCCAATTTTATTAAAATCGTAAAAAACAATGTTATATTCCAAAACAACTTTTATAAGGAAGATAAATTTGATATTGGATTAAAGGTCTGACTCGCAATCCAACAGATTGCTGGCCTATAAAAATATTAATTAGACTTTTAAATCGTCAATTAGAGGAAAAAGACAAATTACGAGATGGATCAGCTTTTGAAATAATTGTATTTATACTGTTCCACTTCATAAAAGTGCTTGTAAGAACAAAAAAGTTCCATCTTCGCCTTGTTCAGAATTTTAGAAGGTGGGTTGATGCCCTAATATACACTCTGCGGAACGAGTATATCGAAAACCGGCCAAGTGCGAGTCGGACATGCGCACGAAGGGTTCCGTACCATTATATATAAAAACGAGAAAATAATGCACGTTCGTTGTATAGGAGCCCCCTTAAATATTTTGTTTTTTAGTATTTGTTGTTATAGCGGCAACAGAAATAAATCATCTGTGAAATTTTCAACTGTCTTACCATCACGGTTCATGAGATACAGCCTGGTGACAGACAGACAGACACACGGGTACATATAAACAGATAGCGAAGTCTTAGTAATAGGGTCCCGTTTTACCCCTTGGGTACGGAACCCTAAAAATGAAATAGAACTGTCTTTTAAGGATCTTAATTTAATAGAATACAAATGCTATAACAGTGTTTTATCTTAGCCTCTTCCAGAAGAAGCTAAAACCTTCTACAAGTTCTTTGCTACGGTTATGAGATTTGGGAACGTATTACTTACTTATCGTATGGGCAGTGATTACCCTAGTGTCAAAGTTGTTCAAGCAGCCCATTAGGCCTCTGACATGGCTTATAGACTGTTGTCTAATGAGTACAACCGGGATGGACAGCTTAACGTGCCCTCCGAAACACGGAGACGCTCAGAAATTTAACCACTTTGTCGGTCACCCATCTATGGACTGACCGCGAGCCTAGTTACTTAAACTCGCCAATCGCTTACGGACCGGAGAGATCATCTGACTATGAGCGACGAATTGTATATTTTATTGAAGTGGAAACGTCTTTAGCAGCGTTGTGCACTTTTTTGAGATGGTTAAAAAAATGTTAAACTCAGGTCAGGACACGTGACCTGATCGAATATTCATAGACAGTGGGTCTTTTATTTAATTCACACAGGTAGTTTATTCACATACAGACCGCAGCATTTTTTCCTTAATGATGTTAGATGTTTTACAGCCTGCTACTGATTAACATAATTTAGTTTTTAAATGTATTCTCACCATGCGGAGGGAAGCAATTACTATGAGTCTTTACCACACAAAGAAGGCATCTTTCACTACACGGATCAAAACAATACTACTTTCCGAGTATGAGAAATGAAAAAATAGTCTTCACTTCTATCGGCAGTCCCCAAAGACTACCCCGCATCTTTTTATTCTATTATATACACACATCTATGAGTTATTCCAATGGAACCATTTAGTCCGAGGAGGAGTCATAATCTTACTCAAAATATGTCCACTGCTAGAAATAGGCCTTCCCCAAGGCATTATTTTGGGGATATCCGACAAGCGCCAATGTTACATAGCCGATGGACTAGCGATCACAGTATGCTGGTACTCAGTACTTTGAGAAACGATGCTTCCCTTTCTCTGGTAGATATTCCCTCAGGATCACCCCACAAGGGATAAGATGGGGTAAGAATATTATTCTTCGTTGATACCACACAACGGAAACTAAAACTAATTTAATGAAAAGAAATATTCTAATGATATTAAATGTCATTTTAATGTTCTCAGTACTTAAGATAGTATAGACGCCAGCACATCAAGCTACCCCAATCTGTCAAATTTAAAGTGAACCTTATGCTTAAGTGATAAAGTTGAAAATCTATAAAAGAAATTTGACAGATTGAGGTAGCAGGATATGCTGGCGTCTGTACATATCAAGGTCACAATAAATCAGGTAATACTTAAGGTAACATAATAAAAAAAATATTGCAGCAGATTGTCTGATCCATCTTTAACGTTAAACTAATGACTATAGTTCTTAGTAAATAGTTTAATCAATTAATATTATCACCTTTTTACCCGCGTTAAACTTTATAAATTATAGCCTATTTGTTATTCGGATAAATAAACCTAAAAAGATTGAGTTTAATGCTTTTTAAAAAAGGTAGTTTCTGAAATGGAATTTAGTTAGCCAAGTTCAAGAATGAATAAGTATGAAAATAAACGTATTATTTAGCTAATAGAAGAAGTGAAGCTCAAAATGCTGTACTGAAAATATGATTCCATATTTGATTTAGACAATATATTAAAGAAGCGTACTTAGCGGTTTGGGATGTATTAGGCTCATTTCAGAGTCACGCGCGCGAGCGGCGCGCGGCGCCGGCCAAACGCGCACGCTTAAGGTCTCTGCACACAGCGGGCGCGGCGCGGCGGGACGGGACGGCGACGCGACACTGAGGAGTTGTAATGTACTAGATATTACGGGCGACGCCACACACAGCGTCGCGTCGAGCGGGACGGCTCTGTGTGGCGTCGCCCGTAATATCTAGTACATTACAACTCCTCAGTGTCGCGTCGCCGTCCCGTCCCGCCGCGCCGCGCCCGCTGTGTGCAGAGACCTTTACAATTACACTAGATAGTAGTTGCGTTTCATAGTCACGCAGTTCACAGGCGGCGCGTGTGACACGCGCGCCGCCGGCCAGCGCTGCCCGAGCTCCTCTACTGGCAGCTAGCGTTTCAGAGTGACGCATCTCGCACGCGCCGCCGCGCCGCTGTTGAGACGCGCTGGCCTCCGGCGCGTGCCGCGCGCGTCACTCTGAAATCAGCCTTAGGGATTGTTAATAAAAGAGTACTGTATTTCATACAGAATTTATTTGAAACTAAACGTATACTATCTAAAGTCTAATTAAAGCAACTTCAATATATATACTATATTACTACAAAGTTTTATCAAAAGCAGCAAGAGATAACAAACATCCATACATTCATAGATACTCACAAACTTTCGCATTTAAAATATTGGTAGGATATAATTTTATCGTTACATTTCATATTATTTAAGTCTATATGTTTATTATTTATAAATTAAATGAAATAAGAACCAAACTAGACCTCGATGATTAAAATTATATTGTAACCAAAATAACGTTATTTGATTATCAATAACTACACACGTAACAATACAAGTACAGACCATTCTTTATACGAGTTGTTTTAAGCTAACTTTGCTAATTAAGTTAGTGGTAACAAAATTAGTTAATTAGTGAATCATGGTAACAAACTGTCTATAAACATGAATAAAACGTGCAGCAGTCCATAATATGGGGTATCGGAGGACAATTTATGTTACAGGAATCACATAACAAACGCACACCAATTGGAATATTTATTGGAATAAATCACTGATTGGGTTTTTCCTCATATGTTTTTTTAAGTCTACGCCCGCATTAGAGAATTTAATCCATGTGTCGCGGGGTACTTTACAAACATAAAAAACTTGAGAGGTGTCAAGGGACAACCGGAGTTATGTCTTATTATTTATTATGTACAAAAAACCTGTATACACTCAACAAAAATAATCGTCGCGACACCACACTGTTCAATGCGAAATAGAAAGGAAAATATCTGGCTTGCTTTCTATAAGAGAGAGAGAGAGAGAGAGAGAGAGAGAGAGAGACAGAGAAACATGCGCACGCCGCACAGCTGCAAAAAGTGTCCTGACAACTTTTCGTAAGATTTTTTCCGTCTAGCCCTAGCCCCCTTTCACATCGCGCCATAAGGAACTTCGTTCCAATAATAGGCCGACACAAATTATATCCAGACTCAGAACAACTATTTATGGGTCACACATATAGTTGTTCCAGCGTGGGGCTCGAACCCGCGACATGAAGCGGCGAGGTGACTGTCTAAGCCGTGCAGTCCATATACAGACACCGTTTACATATTATTCATACTAGTTTGTCTATTGGTAGCGTGTTCATTAACATAATGAAGTCCTGGATTCAAAACGTATGTTGAGCAAAAAATTACTGTGTGGCGGACGGCATAGAATATTGCCACCCAATACCCATGGGAGTATAGAAGTTAACCCGAGGGTATATCTCCCACAGAACGGGCAGCAGCATCTCTCTGTTTACTACGAGCACCATACTGCGATTGCGAACCCGTCTGCCAAGCGTGGCGATTATGGCATTCTTTTCTTTCGTTACGGTCTTGGCAGAGCGGTCGTGGTCACATCGAGGCATCCACGTTGGTGGTAAGGGTGGGCACAACTTTCCGCACGAGCTCCCGCCATCTCTCTCTGTTGGCCGACTGTCTGGCACAGTCAGATACGCAGCTTCTGGGCATACCCCACCAAATTATGGACACAATCCATTGTGGAAATCTTTTGGCGAGGCTTTTGCCGTGCACGTCAATAGGCAAACATGATGATACAAATTTGGTCTCGTTGGTCTAATGGTAGCGTGTTCATCCACAGTTAATGAAGTCCCGGGTTCAAATCCTATCGTCGATTAAAGATTAGAGCTATATCAGCCTTCATTGTTTTATAATGTGTCATAGTGAAACATTATATTAGGTTTGAAATAACAGATTTTTTTTAAAGTTTACATTATAAAGCTTAATAAGCATCTATTCTATACATATAATAAAATCGTAGGAAAGTGAAAACTTTACATTGAATATTTGTTTTAAAGGATACTTGGGGCGTGATCTACAATCGATATTGAAGCCAAAAATATAGTTTTTAGAATTTTTGTATGTTTGTCTGTATGTATGTCCGGGCTAAACTCAAAAAGTAATGCATGGATTTACTCCAAATTTTGCATGAATATTATTAAGAGGACGGGTCAACATATAGGGTAGAAATTATCACGCTATCACCTACGGGGGAGGAGCTGTGATAATTTATAAAGTTTAACGCGGGTAAAACCGCGGGGCACAGCTAGTAACTTAATAAAATACACTTTAATGTACGCCAAGATGTAGAATAGAATAATAATAATAATAATACTCTTAATTGTACACCATAATAATACATAATAATATGACATGAAATATTACATACCAACGTTGTACAAAGGCGGTCTTATCTCATTAAGCTATCTCTTTTAGACAATCGTTGGATGGATAGAAGCTGAACATTAACTAATAGCAGTAAGTGTGCAACAAGACATATACCAAAACTGTCATATATCCATAAATAAAATGAGTTTTAATCTATATACATATAATAAAATCGTAGGAAAGTCAAAACTGTACATTGTATATTTAAAAAAAAGATACTTGGGGCGTGATCTACAATCGATATCGAAGCCAAAAATATAATTTTTAGAATTTTTGTCTGTGTGTCTGTTTGTCGGTATGTATGTCCGGGCTAAACTCAAAAAGTACTGCATGGATGTACTTTAAATTGTGTATGAATATTAGTAAGAGGTCGGGTCAACATATAGGCTACATATTCACCTACGGGGGAGAAGCTGTGATAATTTATAAAGTTTAACGCGGGTAAAACCGCGGGGCACAGCTAGTAATAAAAAAATTGATCGTTCAAAAATAATGTATAAATAGGAGAAAACAGTAACATTATCGAAGTGGAAATAAAACTTTATTACGAAACCATACAATTATTTTTCATAATCATCACCATATCAGCCGGAAGACGCCCAATACTGGACAAAGGCCTCCCCCTAAGATCTACCCGCAACCAGCGGCTTCCAGCGACCAGCAACCCACACAAGAGCATCGGTCCATCTTATCTCATCTTCATTTATTTTCGCGAGTACACTCATTCTTCCTTCCTTAATTCCTACTTAGAATAAGAAACGTTTGTGAAAAGTAATAAATAATTACTAGTACTAGTAATAATTAATTGCCAATCATTCATAAACTGTTATAATATATTTGTAAAGTATAAAAAAAACAATGACAAAAAAAAATAAATATGTAATATTTTAAACAACATTCAACGTCAACGGGTTCTCTTGTAACTTACTGCAATATCTTCCAGACAAGCTAATAACAAGGAAACAATAAAATCATGAGGATGACAACAACTCGCTTGCAAATAAGAAGGAAAAATTACTGGTCAATTTGTAACACGAAGCATATGATGGGTAAATATTCACTCACCGGAAATCTCAATCCGGTTGGTGATTATTCCACGTTTTTTTGTCTCCGATACATGTTGCATTGATTCGGCTACAAAATATAAAACTACGCGTGTGAATTTTATCAAATTACGCTTACCAAATTCCTTTTGGCTAAGGAGGCTCTGGTCAAAGGTTTTGAATGTGTTATGTGACCTTCTCTGAGCTGTTATATATTGTTAGGGAGCGATGTATATTGTTGCGTACTGAATATTTTGATCAGAGATCCTTAACTAAAAGTACAAGACGATACAGCTTAACATTTCAAAATCCTCTTGGATAGAACAAGCCAATATGAGTAGGGCAGACATAGTTATGGCCTTTAGACTGCGATCGGGACATATTCCATTGAATAGTTTTGCTTTTTTGAAGAATAAAGTTTCGTCTTCAAATTGCTCTGAGTGCGATGAAATAGAGAAAGTTATTAATCTTGGAATCTAAAATAGTAGTATTTTCACTCTCCATTTGTCAGAGGAAGCGAGAATGCTCTATAGTACCTACCTATAGCAAAAGTGTTTTTTAAAGACCTTAATTACTAATAACTGTACTTACATTTGTAATTAGATTGCTATGAGGTTGGCATCGTCATATTGATGAAAACCTCTTTAATAAATAAATAATAAAAAAGAGTTCATATTTTTTCATGCCTGCCAGTAACAATCTTCAGTCCGTAAGTGACGGGCAAGGTGAAACACCTAGGCCCGCAGTCTAATAAAGAAGGGTGAACACCAAAGTATTGTAGTCCTTAAGCCATTGCTAATGCCTTCTGAGTGGCCTGAACAACTATGATACCACGGTAACCGTTGCCCATACGATATGGAGGAAGAAAGAATGAATGAAGAAAGATAGCGGGAACGCAGAACAACTTTTTATTTACACAATCAGGTGATTTGGGATCCAAACCGAAACACAAGTGCGCCTAGATAGTACCGAGAGGATCTTAAAAAAGACCCGTACATTTTGTCCGCCAGTATCCCTCGTTTGCGCAGGCGTTAAAATTGTTTAAGTTCTGAAATAAAAAAGATGTAGATTATAGTCTTATTGGTGAGACGTACTTAAGGTAGTCGACTCGCTGCTGTATTTCGGGTTCCATCTAAACAGTTGCATGAATGGGAAACCCACATGTAGAGAATAGTTCGTTGCCAACCGCGATAAGTAATTTATTGCACAAGCGCGGGTTTAAAGACCAGTTCATTTATAGTTTAATTTAACATTATACATTCGTTGAAAACGAAGGACAATGATGTATAAATGAATGTCTAAGTGTTGTGTGCAATTGATGTATGTTTAACATGAATAACTAAACTAGATTATAAATTGCTATTTAACAATAATAGTACTCTTGGCAAAATTTCGTCTACAGTGGCCAAGGAGCAAGAGATAGATCAGTGTACAAAATCACAAAACCGCAATCTATAATTCCAATCTCATAGCCTAATGATACGGAGATCTGGGCCTCTAGCACGAGTTCCTGCAGTTTACTTAATCGCGATACGGAATTTATTGCACAAGCTCGGGTTCAAAGACCAGTTCATTTATAGTTTAATTTAACATTATACATTCGACGAAAACGAAGGACAATGATGTATAAATGAATGTCTAAGTGTTGTGTGCAATTGATGTATGTTTAACATGAATAACTAAACTAGATTATAAATTGCTATTTAACAATAATAGTACTCTCACAACATTTCGTCTACAGTGGCCAAGGAACAACAGATAGATCAGTGTACAAAAACACAAATCCGCAATCTATTACTCCAATCTCATAGCCTAATGATACGGAGATCTGGGCCTCTAACACGAGTTCCTGCAGTTTACTTAATCGATCACACGTACAGTTTCGTCCCATACATTTGAGCACCAGAATTTTAGTTCTTAATACATAGTTTCCGCGAGAGGCGCTGGTGCTCAATATATGGGAGAAACTGTACGTGTGATCGAATCAGGAACTCGTGCTAGAGGCCCTGATACGATCTATATCGATGATGCGATCCGGGGAAAGATCAGCGCAGCACTCACATCTATCTACTTTTTGAGGCACGGGAACGTAATTCCACAAACTTCCAGACTTCAAGGGGCAATTCTTGAACTAAAATCTTCATTTACACATGTACATCAGAATGTTAGGCCAATCGAGAAAGGGTGATGGTTGCTAATTAAGCGGATTGTGACGAGATTGCGATGCATAAAATATTAGCCAAGTAATTTGTGACAGTCCAGTTCAATAGACGCAATTATGAATGGCCATCCTGAAATCCCAAAGTTTGGCCTACCTGAATCTCTTTAACTTACTAAGATTTAGTGACGAAATTGTGACGAGCAACAACTTCTTTATTATAGTTAAGATAAAGAAGTTCGTCAGGTAGGCCAAACGTTGGATTTCAGGATGGCCATACATAATTCGACGTGTGTTCATTGAGTAGGTACCAGATATCAAATAAATATATTTGTTTTGTTTTTGTTACTCTCGTTGTTGTAAACTCTCGACTACAAAAAAAATCGTAAAGGTGGTCTCACTCCAATAGTTTAATTCCATATCTTAAAATGATCTCCTTAAATAAAAAAATAATTAACTCATTGGGTGCATTTCTTATCTTAAAATGATCTCTTTGAATAAAAAAATAATTAACGCAACGCACATGGGTGTAAATCTGCCATGTTAATTATATGGTGATAAATAAATAAAATAATTGCCTTGATAGGCAAACTCTTCTTTTATTCACGTTTTGATATCCATATATATTATCCCATTCGGAACTCACTCTCGCTCACCCATACACACACATACACATTAGTACAGACGTCAGCACATCCAGCTACCCCAATCTGTCAAAATTCTTTTATAGATTTTCAACTTTATCACATAAGCATAAAGTTCACTTTCAATTGGGGAAATTTGACAGATTAGGGTAGCTTGATTTGCTGGCGTCTGTACAATCCCAATCCCAATCTCTTATACTATATTATAGTTTTGGAAGTTAACTAATATTATTTCTTAGTTCATTTATTGTTTTTTTAAAACAAAAGTTGTATTTGCATTTATTAATATATAACAGTGCTAAGTTTGCTCTCTTATTAGCAAAGTAATCACGTGTTGGGCCTGGTGACCTGTAATTCAGATTTCTCCACAACCTATAAGGGCCAGCGCAGACAGAGAGGAGCGCAGCGGAGAGGATTTTTTAAAGCACTAGGAAATCAACTATAAAATTATAGAAATAAAGTGCATATATGCTTGAACCTGACATAAAATGCTCGCGCGGTCCCGGGCATATAAAGTTTAAGCATATATGAACTTTATGTTAATAATTTTAATGTTGATTTTCTAGTGGCTTAATAAAATTCTCTCCGCTGCGCTCCTCTCTGTCTGCGCTGGCCCTAACAGGCACAAGCCTGTAATGAAGTTAGGTTCTAGCTTGGTTTCAATCTGATAAATAAGCTGTAATTGTTTTAATCAATCTACCTGTGAATTTTGATTTGATTTGAATAATGTACAAAATATTAAGTCGCCAATGAAGCGATGAATTTCTCTGACCAAATCGAAGATATTCTCAAGAAAGACTAGATCGCCGGCTTAGGGTACTTCTACTACCCTAAACGAGCAAAAGAGGTGTGCAAAGAACATGACAAATGAAAATCTTTGTCTCTACCTACCCCTCTGGGAAACAAGTGTGAGTTTATATATATGAAGCTATGAATTGTTGAACAGCCGATTAATTTTAGTTACACTTCGTCTGGCATACAACGTGTTAAATTTAGTAATTTTAAACTAATTTTGGCGGAAGTCGGAAACCCAAAACCCTGAAAATATGAACGAATAAGGCCGAATATCCCACCAGTATCCAACGAGCCGGATACATGTATCATCTCTATTTAATTATACACAGTTTTTCTATGTGTGCGTATGTTTTATTGTAGTGTAATCTATTGTGCTATTATTACGCGGCTGACTTGTCATCATTATCTCAATGGGTTTTCCTTATGGACGGTTTTTGGAGGCACCAATTACAACGTTTTGTGTTCATGGCGAGTAATCAGCTTTTATTTGTTTGGTAACACCTTTTTGTTCTGTTTAAAGATTGGATTCAATCATTTTTAAATCGTGACTGTAAAAAGACTAGGTAAACCCTTACCATTATTTGGTAATGTTAGTCTTAGTCTGTAATTTGTTTGTAGTAGACGGGGATGCAGGACCGTGAAAGCCTCATAGTATTGTTAACGTTATATTAAAAAAATATGTATTTGTTTTTACTGCAACTGATTTAAACAAAATCTCATCAATATCAAGATTCTCAAAATTTAAAAAACATCACGTAACATACATATGTACCTACACACGGCTACATATCAAGCTATACATTTCCAATATAAGCTGACGTGTCATGGTATGGAAATCCTATACAACGCGAGATCACCTTATACTGGAAATGTATAGCTTGATATGTAGCAAACCATATGTTCAAATTCATTGTCACCACGTTTTGAACACACATTAGGTTTAAATTATATATTGTGAAAGTGACTTCAAAACGAGTGGGTTTCAAAAATAAGATTTTATTTTAAGATTACGCCCACATTCAGGTCATGTATCCCTGTGTCGCATATAATTAACAAACATATAATTAACGGGCACAAAGTATATCCAGACTCAGAATAACAATTTAAGGGTCCTACAAATAGTTGTCCTGCGTGGGAATCGAACCCGGGCGACACGAAGTGGTGAGGCGATTATCTTAAGCGCTACGCCATACTAAACACGCAGTCAACAAAAAGTCTATCCAAAAAATTACAAATTAATTCCACTTATGTTATAAATTTAACTTTTTTTTCAATTAATGGCGCGTTTTTAATTAAATATGGATTTTATTCTATTACGTACCTACCTGTCATAGGAAATAAAAACATATATATATTCATTTTGCTTATCTGAAGATTGATTGATAGTAAATATCAAGTGGTAAGTCTTTAGGTTCTTATCTATAGATAATTTATTATTGTTTGTTTACTAATAGTTTACTCATTAAGAATGATAAGAGTTAGCTATTCATCTCATACGTACTCATCCTATAGATACTATAAGAGTCGCTATACATTTAACAAGCAAATACGGAGGCATACTTTAAAAAGTACTTCAGGCAGACGAATTATCTCGCCGGTAATTTTCATTATTATATTTTATTTATGTATTTATTCCTTTCTTAAGTAATAAAATAAGGCTGTGCACATAAAAATAAAATTTTATATACTCGTAAGACTAGCTGTGCCCCGCAGTTTTACCCGCGTTAAACTTTATCAATTATCACAACTCCTCCCCCGTATGTGATAGCGTGATAATATGTAGCCTATATGTTGACCCGACCTCTTAATAATATTCATGTAAAGTTTGATGTAAATCCATGCAGTACTTTTTGAGTTTAGCCCGGACATACATACAGACAAACAGATAAACAGAGAAAAATTCTAAAAACTATATTTTTGTCTTCAATATCGATTGCAGATTACGCCCTAGGTACCTTTTTAAAAAAATATTCAATGTACAGTTTCGACCTTCCTACGATTTTATGACGTAGTAAAATAAAATTATGTAAAGAAAAATGAAAATAAATAAATTAATACATACATAGTTAGAGCGTGTTCCGATCAAATACAACTGTGCCAGATGCTAGAGGAAAAGGTGCATTTTAGAATCAAACAACCCAGCACCTTAGGGAAAAGTACGAGTATATATGCCAACATTTTTTACCTAAGATACTGCAATTTTATATCTTCCTTTTTTATTACCACAGATATTATGAGCAGGTTTACTTTCATACTTAGTAAGAAATAGGCCGGTTAGCGTGGTTGATACTTGCCTATCACGCAGGCCGTGGGTTCGATTCCCATCCAAGACAGATATTTGTGTACATGTACATGTCTCATGTGTTTCTCTAGAGTCTTGGTGTAATTGTCTATGTAAATATGTTTTTACCGAAGAAAATTCAGACCTCTGGGTTCAACAGTACAAGCTCTACTTAGTTTGTGATCATATGGCTCATCAGATTGGGAATCCGGGAGTTAATAATAATGTTTAATTCAATAACATGGACTTAATATGACTATTTGTAAATAAAAATACTTGGAGGGAATAAATATATTTGAATTGAAATCTGACTTAATTCTGAATCACGGGCAATGCCCCATTAAGATATCATCAATAATAATTTATAAGTTTATTTTTAATCAAATGCCGCTATCTCGTCCCCACTAATAGACTAACTACTGATTAGTAAGTATCGCTGAGGTATTATTTGAAAAATAAAAATCAATATTTATTCTTAGCGCCCCCGCACGGTTCTTGCGCCCGGCGCCCTAGGTTGTAGTTTAATTAGCCTGTGGGTAATCAGGCCCTGATCAAGTGTCCAAATAAGAAACTAACTGAACACTGCTATATTATTCACTTATGGGCATTGGATAGGCCGAGTGCGTAAAAAGCAATTTTTCTTTTTTAAAACAAAATGGGCAATATTTATTTCAAATGTTAACATTACAAAAGTTGTGCAATAGTTTTTCACGGCGTATTTTAAGAATCTAATGAATTAAGCTATAAAACTACGTAAGTACTAGCAAATTCTAGCATATTTCATCAGTTTCAAAAAACTATAATTAAACGTGAAGTTTAAAATAAATAAAAGCAAATTTATCTTAAATTATAAACTTATCTCTATAAGAATTTACGAATAGATATATAATAAATTTTTATATGTAAATATATTACCGATTAATATTATTATATTTATTATAAGCGAACGTTTTCGTTTTAAAATACGCAAAATCACGACTTATTATTATTCATTAATTGAATAGGTAATCAATCACGCTATGGCCTTCACTTTTGGTCACTAAATAGGTACAAGTGTTTTAAGTGAAAACTTGATTAGAATTACCTTTTAACATCAATAATACATGGTTCACCTAATAGCAATTTTCATTACTTCATAAAACAATAAAATATATTAATAAAACACATACTTACAATTACTGAGGAAGGTCCTTGGAAAATTATTTTTCAGCAATTCACGGGTCAACTGACATCGCGTATACACTTTAGCTTCAATAACCAAACAAAAAGCGATAATTAACAAGAAGTGGAGCACGCGTGTGCTCGCCATGATTGCCGAACATACACTGACTGATTTGAATGGATTTGTTTACATTCGGCGTCTGCGCACCTTTGACATCTGCATTTAATTAGGAAATTGTCGCGGTGCATACTATTTATATGTGTTCGCTTTGTATCGCGAATGTTTGTTTTAATGGCCGTTTATCTATAGCGTAAATTTAATTCAACGTTTTTCAAAAAACATTTCTATTTAGAGAATTCGCAGTAATCTCAATTTACAGAAGGAAAATACGTTTATGTGATTTATTAATTTGTTAACAATTAGTCTACAACTTAAGTGAATAGAACGTAGAGATTGAATCTTTACAGATAAGCTAAGTGTCGATAATATATTATATAAGAATTAAAATAATCACGCTATTATAAAGGGGAAAGTTTGTGAGTGTGTATGTTTGTTACTTCTTCACGAATAAACGGCTGGAGCGATTTTAGTAAAATTTGGTATGGAGTTAGCTGACCGCCTGGACTAACATATAGGCTATAATTTATAAAGTTTAACGCGGGTAAAATCGCGGGGCACAGCTAGTAGGCTTATAATGATAACTGCAAATGATAATTGAAGTTATTATATAATTATTTATTTTAGGAATAAGTTTAAACATGTAATAAATAAACAAGAAATTAATAAAATAAAAGAAACTATAAAACAATATTTACAACATACAAAAGTCTAAGTAATCTAGCAAAGGTTATCGTTGGGCGTCGACAAAAAAGGCTGCATTGCTGCATTTGAGCATCGTACCCAGAGTGCTAGCAGCATTGCCACGCTGGATGGCAATGCTTAAACGCCACCAAAAAAATTGGTCAGCTCTCCGGTCACATGTAGCGGTAACCAAGCGTTATTTAATTATGTATTGCCAGACATGTTTTACGAACATGACGAATAGAATAAGCCTAGCTAGAAGACTTTCACTGCATCACCGCCAATAGAGTAAAAGAACAACAAATTAATCACGTCAGAAAGCATATTATCCCGCTCTGAAATCCGACTTGCTTGCTTATCGTATGGGAGTGGTAACCCTAGTGTCAGAGTTTCTAAAGTCGCCCAGTAGGCCTCTCACATGGCTTAACGACTGTTGTCTAATGACTACGACCGGTACCGACAGCTTTACGTGCCTCCGAAGCACGGAGATGCTCAGAAATTAAACCACTTTGGCGGTCACCCATCTATAAATTGACCGCGAACCTGTTGATTAACCTCGCCGATCGCTTACGGACAGGTGAGAGCATCGAGCTATGAAATCCGACTTTACGACCTGGACTCAGGAAAGTTACTTTCGGTTTGTTTCTAGAGACGTTTTGATAAGTCCCTCTACCTCAAAACGCAGACTCATTCGATTAGGGATGGTATTTTATCGATGCGATTACCATAGAACGCAATAGAGGTCTAATTGTCATAGACGGCTATGATATGTTGGATTTTGGATAGTATAAGAAGGGTTCCTAATAGTCTTCACTTATTCGACACAAGCTTAGACCTCATCTTCTAGATTGTCTAGGATGACCGTACCTTAGAATATGAAAGGGTTTACATAATGTCCTCATAAAGAAATTGATTTGTTCTAATTATCATTCAAACTGATTATAAAAATAAATTTGTACAAGATAAGAATCGTATAGGTCCTATTCATCCTGAAGATGATCTCAAGAACAAACCGAAACAGTTCATTAATTAAAATGAATATTGTGAGGTTTTTAGTGTACATTTACGTAGCCCGAAATAGTAAACTATTATGTAGTGTCAAAGATGTAATAAATCAAGCTGGGATATAGTATGCAACACCCTTCCACCCGCAAAAAATTGCACATTAAAGAATTAGAATATAGATACGGATATTATTTGCACCGGAATAATCCCCAACACGTTTTTCTGTCTCCCACGGACCATTTTAATTCGATGTTTTTCTTAATACAGCGCCTTTCCTTTAACTTATCCCTCCTTCCCCCTTTTATCATCGGGCTACTAGGCGTCGGGAGGGTTTTCAACGCTTTGTTGTTGACATCCCATTCTGTCGTACGAAGCGCTTTGCTTCCTCCTTTATCATACGCACGGCTTAGCAGTGGAACACCTTCCCGAACGACGTGTTTCCAGACTCATAGAACATGGGTTTATTCAAGGTTAGACTGAACAGGCATCTTATGGGTACGCGCGGTCCATCTTCGACCACATCTTCACTTACCATCAGGTGAGATCGTGGTCAAGCGCAAACCCATTCAGCATAAAAGAAATAGTATGTTAAAGACCTAATGGTTTATCAGCTTCGAGCTAGTTTGACCGTTTCGAGAATTAATAGGTATTTGTTATCTGTACAGTATTTTTAATATTATTTTAACCCGTTAACACCCCAATGGGAGGAAATTGCATCCGTGCTTGACTAAACTGATACTTAGCGGAATTAACAATAAATATGTATGGTGTATTTTGATTTCACGGATATCGGTAAAGTTACGCTTAATTCCTATATTTATCAAGGAATCGTGTCAGTTTTAATAACAACACTAATAGTTTTGTGTACCTGTAATATATTTTTTTGTATGTCGCATATAATATACGCGTTGGTTAATTCATGTTATTATAATTAACCATGTGCGGGTCGCTGGAAACTGCTGGATGCGAATAGCGCAAGACCGGCAATTTTCAAAACTGACACCACCTTAAAACAAAAATACCATTTCTTTATTTTTGTATCCGGAGTTCAAAAATATTTTATTTATATTTTTTTATTTCTTCATTTCTGAGGAAAAAAATAAAAACTAAAAAAGGTGTGATGACGTCACTTATACGGCGGGCGAGGTAGTTTCCTTTGCCTAAGCATTCCAATGTTTTAATCGAAAAAAAATATGTCAAACAAGACATGTCATGTCAAATTGTCACTCATGGTTTTAAATTTCGAAACTTTCATGGTGACTTAATGAAACATAATAAGGATAATAACACTGGAAATGAATTTAATATTGACGATTTTAATTTAATTTGAAATTGAAAACATTAAACAAACTTAAACAAGTTTAGGCGCCAACGAGTTTGACAAGACCGTTAATTTTTTTTGACGGGTTACATTAAAGCAAAGATCGATGGATATTCCACCGTATGTATGACGTCATATGCCGCTTACGTCTTTTTAGAATACATCGAATTTCAAAGTTGAAATTATGAATGAAAAGTTCATAATTTCGCAAAAAGGAAAAATATGGGTGCCCTAGTTTTGGATTTACTTTTATATAACGCAATAATACATGCCAGTAAAAATATGAAATGTTGTCCATTGTGGAGATCTTTGGGGAGGCCTTTGTCCAGCTGTGGACGTCTTTTGGCTGAAATGATGATGATGATAATTAACCAAAATATTTTTATGGTTTTGAAAAATATGAACGAGTTAAGATCGAGAGAACTCTCGATGGGCATATAGAGCGAGCGATTGTTTTTTTTTTATTGGAGACTAGTCCTTCCTTCTTGCCCTCTACTTACTTATCGTAGGGGCAGTGGTTAACCTAGTGTCAGAGTTGTGGAGGCCGGGCACCGACATAGCTTAACGACTGAGACGCTCAGAAATTAAACAACTTTGGTGTTCACCCATGTATAATAATAATAATAATAATTTTGACGAGAAATTATTAATAATAATTTTGTCCCATTTGACGAGAACCTCGTAAGAGCCGAGACTGACAAGTAGTCAAAATACTTAGACTTGGTTCACGAGGTTACCGCCATGTGGGATGTGGACTCAACAATAATTGTCCCGATAGTCGTCTCCGTAAACGGTCTCATAGCGAAGAGCCTCGACCAACATCTAAAGAGGCTTTCGCTAGATCACTGGGTCAAGGGTCGGATACAAAAGGCTGCAATAATGGGAACGGCACGCATTGTGAGGAGGTTCCTTACTCTGTCGCCCTGACCACCGGCAGCCTAGGGCGTCAAACCTCGCCGCTGGAGGACCTCTATTTTTTACATATTTATTTAAATAATAATTATTATTATTATTCATTTATTTCGGATTAATAAATATTCCATATATTGTTAGTAAATCAAACTTATAACTATGTTAGTCAATCAATATTAAATGTCAACATTACAAATTATATCAGAATAACATTATTACATGCGCACTATTTTACATTAAAGAGGACCCCTCCAGATCCATGTACGGTATTCCAGTGCCGCACAACCGGACAATCAACCCTTCCCAATATGGTATTCAGGAGGCTGTTGTTGCTTATATAAATTGTTTTCTTTTTTATAGATATAAATATGTTAAAAATAAGAACTTTAAATAAATAATGTGGAATAATAATAATAATATATAGGGACAATGTCACACAGATCATCCTAGCCCCAAAACTAAGCAAAGCATGTCATATGGGTATTAGGCGACGATATACATACTTATATACATAAATAAATACTTAAATACATAGAAAACATCCATGACTCAGAAACAAATATTCGTGCTCATCACACAAATATTTGCACTTACCGGGATTCGAACCTAGGACCACCAGCTTCGTAGGCAGGAGCACTACCAACTAGGCTACGGTGACTATCTATGGACTGACCGTGAGCCTAGTTGTTTAACTTCACCGATTGCTTACGGACCGGTGGGAGCATTTAGCTATGAGTGCACTACTGTATCTTCTGTAAGTTCAACGGGCCTGTTGGCGTGGTTGGCAAATACTTGCTTTTCATACCGGAGGTCGTGGGTTCGATACCCACCCAGGACAGATATTTGTGTGCATGAACATGTATGTTTGTCCTGAGTCTGGGTGTAATTATCTATATAAGTATGTATTTACAAAAGAAAAAGTAGTCTATCAGTTATTTGGTTTCCATAGTACAAGCTCTGCTTAGTTTGGGATAATTTGACCGTGTGTAAATAATGTCCCAGGATATTATTATTAAGCCAAAACAACAGCACACAATTAAATGATACTGAACGGTGAGGTTCCGGTTGAGGACGTCGCTTTAACAGTCATGGATCCCACAACGAATGTATCAGGAAGAAACAAGGAAGAGGTAGAAAAAATATTTCCCTACCCTCTAGAGCAGAGTGGGAGACAGAACTATATGACAAGGCTAGAGCCTCATAAAACGAGAGAATTGTAACTAGAGAAGCAAGTTGAAAAAGCACCGAGGATAATTTTCCTATAAAGTAAGCTGTTATATTTATTTCCAATAGTAGGTATGGTAAAAGCGCTTAAACAATTTGGTCACTGTAATGATGGCGTGGTAAATTTATATTACCTTTTCCGAATACTCGTATTAGGCCTTAACATTCTGACCTGTACACAAACATGTAGACTTCCTGTAAAGGACTTTAAGCAAACGATCTTCTTAATTAAAATAACTTTATGCAGTTATTGTCTACAAACATTTGACTTCTGATCTAATATCTTCACTTCCGGTCATTGCGTTTTGTATACATCTTCTATCCAGTCTTGACACCTGATCTTACTTCTTCAGTTCCGACCATTGTATTTTGTGTCCATCTTCTATCCAGTCTTAAGGTGCTGGAAAGATGAATGAATCTAAGATATAATTGTGGCCTTTATTTCACTGGCCTGTTGATAACCTGACTGCGAAGCCAGAGGTTGTGGGTTTGATACCCAACCTGAGCAAATCTTTTTATGATAAGCACGATTATTCGTTCTCTGGCTGTGATTTATCTATCATACATATATATAGTTTGGGATCAATATTTACACAAAATTCTCATACTGTCGTTGAAAACTTGAGATTTTGGACGTTTAAACTTATTCACATATGTATATAATATACGGAATGATTGAAATTCTAATCAACATTTTTGATACATGACCGACGATCTTGTGCGGGTCGCGGGAAGCCACTGGATGTGGGCAGCGCAGGACCGGCTATTGTGGAGATCCTTGGGGGAGGCCTTTGTCCAGCAGTGGACGTCTTTCGGCTGATATGATGATGATTCTTGATATTCATGTACAGAACGTTTGCATCATATTAATAAATACCTATTATATTCGAGGTTTACAATAAGTACTTTTCTAATTAAATCAGATATTTTAAAGGTAAACTCTACTTTAATTAATAATTAACACGTAGAATCATCAAAATATTGTCACGAACATACCGGACTATTTACAAAAAATGTAGGGAGCAGTAACAATTATATTTTCTTGGAACTCATGCATTTGCATAATTTCATTCAAATTAATGCAGTAACCGGCCAAGCTTCACTATTATTTAACTTGTTTTATTCATAGATAATACGTAAAACCCCACGTGTAAAAAATAAAATGGGTTTACTTCACGAACTTGGTTTTCCTCGTACAACAGTATGAATGAAATGCGTGACTGTGTCGTAGGGGTATACATAATAATATATAGGGACAATGTCACATAGATCATCCTAGCCCCAAACTAAGCAAAGCTTGTACTATGGGTACCAGGTGACGATATACATACTTATATAGATAGATAAATACTTAAATACATAAAAAAATCAATGACTCAGAAAAAAATATTCGTGCTCATCATACAAATATTTGCACTTACCGGGTTCCGAACCCAGGACCACCAGCTTCGTAGGCAGGAGCACTACCAACTAGGCTACGGTGATCGTAACGGTCGTACATATATCATCATCATCATGTCAGCCTTATGATGTCCACTGTTGGACAAAAGCCTCCCCAAAAGCATTCCACAATGGACTTGTGTTCGTAATTTGTAGAGATATTAATGCTTTTAAACTTTGGCGATTTGTACACATTTTTTATATACTGTGGACACGGGTCTCAATCGCGATAAAGATATAGGCAAATCATTACCTTGGTTACCCGACGTTTCGGCATGGATTGCACCAGCTGTGGTCACGGGTCGACTGGTGTGGCTCCATCCATTCAAAATTTAAGTACTTGGCACTTGTCTGTGTAGCATTCTCCATTTATTTCGTTGTAGAGCCATCTCTTTTACCTCTTGATAACTGTCCACTTGTAATATTTATTAAGTTGACCAGTAAACTTTCTTCTCGGTCTTTCTCTCTTTCTTTTTGCGTCTATCTTCCCTCGTATTATATTTGTGATAAACTGGTCGTTTCGGATTAGATGTCCTATCATCTTATCCTTTCTAGTTTCTATGTGTTGTAAAATTTGTCGTTCTTCGTTTACTTTTTTTAATATTTCTTCATTAGTGATCTTTTCTGTCCAGGACACTTTCTCCATTCGATGCTAGCACCACATTTCAAAGGTTTCCAACATTCCCCGTCTTTTTGTCTTAGGGTCCATGTTTCACAGGCGTAAAGGCAATGCTTCATATGTATGATTTAATTAAGTTTTTGCGAATATTTTTATTAATTTTTAAAGTGAAAAGGTGTTTATTTTTGTGTAATGCCTGTATTGCAAAAGCAATTCTATTTTTAATGTCGACTGAAGGTCTGGTATCTACCTAAATATTTAAACTGATCTTGTTCAATTGAGTTATTATCTATTTTGATGGGATGAGTTATCTTGTGCGGAAATTTCGATGTCAGGAGGATTCTATTTTTTTTATATTGATTTTCATAAAGTATTTAGCGAAGACTGCGTTTATTTAAGTCAGTTTTGTTTTATCACATTAAAATAATAATACTTATAATAAATATTCGGGACATGTATGTATATTATATACATACATATTATATTTATAGGGCCTATTAGAGTGCATAAGTGTGTGCGCAAACACAGGGGCACTTTCTATTCCATCATTCTCATGACTCGGTTGGACGATTAGCGCTACGACTAGAAAGAGGTCAGGAACAAGACTGACGGCTTGACGTGCTCTCCGAGGTACGGGGGTGGACTACAGCCAACTCCCAGTCATTGGGCTAATACTGAGAAATGTTCTGAACAGACAAATCCCAAAATACTTTTGGGACCTCATTATACCGCTAGATCAATGAGGGGCATGCAACTGGCATGAGCACTTCATTACTTCAATAGGCTGTGAATATACGGTTTATAAAAATAATAATGTAGTATTGAATGGTAAAGTTGATATTCGTCGTAAATCGTATAGTTTTTACATTTCATAAAAAAATAAGTGCTTAGTCTATGTTTAGAGTATTTTTTTGTTTATGATATGTACGTGTCATTATGACGCAGACTAACGCCTGCCATACAATAAAAACAGCCATTAAAGTATTTATATAAGTAATAAGTACGAGGATAAATCCTTACTAATATTATAAATTAAAGTAACTCTGTCTGTCTGTCACCCTTTCACGCCAAAACTACTGTATTGATTTAAATGAAATTTAATACACCTAATAGTCTAGGGTCTGGGAAGCTACATTTTAATGAAAAAAAAATAGATTGTTAGGGACCCCTTATAACCCATTTTTGGCAGGGGGGATGAAAAGTTGATTTTGAGGGATGAAAATTTTTTAGAATCCTGATGCGGTATAAGTAAATATGTTACTCAAAGTTTTTAAAACTTTTATCGCCAAGAGTGTAAGATAACAATAGGAAATAGGGGATGAAAGTTTGTATGAAAATATGTTAGGCTTATGTGAATATTTTAAAAGTTTGCCACAACAGACACACAGATATTCTGATGTAACATTTATGGAATCATTACAAAATGAAGATGAAGCCGCGGGCACAGCTAGTATATAAATAAATATTTATCTGTGTGTTAACGGCGTCGAATATCAGAATATCATCACCCCATCTCATCCCGTGGGGGCGTAGAAGTTGATCGGCTGTCTATAAGTTATTTTTCTACCTTGGGAATAGTAGGTTTTCGCAATGAAAATACTCCATACAGTATTAGTATTTTTGAGACAGAAAGGGATATATCCGTTTCACTGTCTCATAATTTTGTACTTGACACTGATACTTGACACTGATACTTGAAACTGTAGTTATGGCGTAAACAAATAAACTCACATTTACTCGGATAAAGTCACAGGTTAAATACAAAAATCGGCTCCTTGAAACATTGAACTCGTATTAGTACACTTTGAAAGTTGCAGAAAATTATTGCACGAACATTTTCCTTAGAGAAATTTATTATCGTACACGACTTGACAAGTTTGAAATTACTCTTTGACTAAACAATTTCTTTCATCCATATATCTTTCAATCGTTTTAAGTTTCTAAATTCAAAATGGTGGGAACGCTGTACTTTTGGTTCCATATTCAAATATCGCAATAAATTTGTATAGGAGAATAGGAGATAGGACTGATGTCGAGTTTATTAAAGATTGTCGTCTAGTTCTTTTTAGGGTTCCGTAACCAAAAAGTAAAACGGGACCCTATTACTAAGACTTCGTTGTCTGTCTATCTCCAGGCTATATGTCATGAACCGTGATAGTTTGACAGTTGAAATATTCTGTTGCCGTTATAACAACAAATACTAAAAAATAAAATAAAATAATATTTAAGGGGGCTCCGATACCACAAACGTGAATTTTTTGCTCGTTTTTATAGATAGTACGGAACCATTCGTGCGCGAGTGCGACTCACACTTGGCCGGTTTTTACTACTTCACACTACTACTTACACTTCCATCTGATCCCTAACTAGGCAGAGCCTGTACTATGGTAACCACGCAACTGATAAATAAACATCTATATTTTGGAATGCATCCATAATATACCTACTTGATAAACTACACCCAGACACAGAACAAATTATTGTGTTCATCACACAAATAATTATCCTGGATGGGGATCGAACTCACGACCTTAGCAGCGTTAGCAGTCAAGATCTCTATCTCACCTCTTGAGCAACAGGCAAATCCCCCTTTATTTTCTTTGTTTCCTCCTTATGTCCCCTATTTGTTAGGATATTTTTTTGTTTTTAATGTTCTCACTTAATGCTATTGTAATTTATAAGTTAGTCTTTCTACTAAGATTTACTTTTTTTATAATAATATCTAGGGACAATGTCACACAGATCATCCTAGCCCCAAACTAAGCAAAGCTTGTACTATGGGTACCAGGCGACGATATACATACTTATATAGATAGATAAATACTTAAATACATAAAAGTTAGTTAGTTACTAGAAAGACTAACTTAACATTTAGTTAGTTGTGTAGATAGTGCGCATCACGTTAATTATATGTGTTCTGTGAATAACGTAGTTGATTACACAATTGTTTATCAGTGATCATATTGTTTGCAACATCAACTATGTAATTGTTTCAAATAAAATAAAACATTAAAATAGGGTTCATACTATCATTGTTTAATTAAAAAGTTAAATTTGCAATTTTACCAACACGTGGTGCTTATATGATGGATAACATAAATGTAAACAAGTCTAAAGATTAAAGAAGAACCCTGAACTTTTGGTCGGTATAAATGCTGGGAATACCAGTTGTTACCCACATGGAACAAAACAAAACAAAACCCAACGCGCTTATCTTAATTGTTTCACATTAATTTATAAATAGCCACCGGTTAAAAACACGTTGTTACAATTAGTCAGCTCAATGAATATTACTATAACTATTAAAGTATTACCACTAGATATATACGAAAACTAAATATTTTCCATTATTATCGTGCTTCGGAGGGCACGTTAAGCTATCGATACCGGTTGTAGTCATTAGACAACAGTTGTTAAGCCATGACAGAGGCCCACTGGGCGGCTTGAACAACTTTGACACTAGTGTGCCCACTGCCCGAATCAATAAGTAACCTATACCCTACTATTCCTAGGGTATAAAAAATAAATAATAGACAGACGAAGAATGAAAGTAAAATAAATGCTGTGGAAATGAAAGCTCTGAGAAGTATGTGTGGAGTGACTTTGAGAGACAGAATTCGAAATACTGATGTGACTGTAAGAGAGCGTTGTGGTGTGAAAGACTTGTGGTCACAAAGAATGAAAAAGGAATGCTGAGATGGTTTGGCCATTTAGAGAGGATGAATGAAAGAAGATTGACCAAAGAAGTATACCTGGCCTGTGTGAATGGAAAATTATGTCTATTTTATTGTCTTAAATAAATTTAAGACAATATAATATCATATTTTTTTTCAATAGCTATTGTATTGTAATCTCCCGATATTAAAATTAATTAGCTTAGCTACTGATATTATATATTCTTCTATGGGAATTTTTAATCATTTTGTTTGGGTATTTTACAAGTTGTTCATAAGCAAGTTAAGCTCGTTAAGATAGTCCACTATTTACTAGTTTTATATCTACTAAAAGCAACAGATGGTTGTGCATTTTTATATTAACCCTACTATTATTTCAATAGAGTAACCAATTAGATACATGACTCTTAATAGAATATTAATATATACTTACAAAAGGAGATAGAACAAACAGAATGAAAACAACAATATTTGTTAATATTTTATTTAAGAATGAAAATGGCATCACATAAATTATTTATTTACATCAATTTAAACTAATTAAAGCAGAACTCGAGAAGTTCTAAATATTAACATAATATTTGCGCATGTTACGTAAATTAATATGCAAATAAAGCTTAGATACCATTAATGCATGTAAAAGACTTTCACACTACATAATTGACGTAATCACATAGATGTACACCGTACACTCATTTTTATATTTTCTGTAATTCCATCAAAAATAATTACTTTTATCACGTTAACGTAATATACTGGACCTTATTAACATAATATTTGCACTTGTCACGTTAATTAATACACAAATAAAGTTTAGAGTTCAGATAACGTATGATAAAGACTTTTACACTACATAATTGACGTAAATACATGTGTACATGTACGGTGTACCGTACACTTATTGTTATTATCTTCCGTCAATTCATCAAAAACAATTGTTTTAATCGATAATAATTGCATATGTTACGTTAATTAATATGCAAATAAGATTTAGAAAAAATATATCGCATATAAAAGACTTCACACTATATAATTGACGTAAATATGTGACATGTACACCGTACACTCATTGTTATATCTTAAATAACGCATGTAAAACTGTTTCATACTATATAATTGACATAATTAGAAGTACACAGTACACTCATTCGTATGTCTTCTGTCAATTTATCTAAAACAATTGTTTTATGATCAAGATTGTGTAAAATACTGAATCTTGTAGCATAATGTTTGCGCTAGTGACTTTCCACACGTGATCGTTGAGGTTAAGCAACTAGGCTAGCGGTGAGTCCATAGATGGGTGATCGCCAAAATAGTTTAACTTCTGAGCGTATCTGTTCTGAGGGCACGATAAGCTGTCAGTCCCAGTTGTGGTCATTAGATACCAGTTGTTAAGCCATGTCAGAGGGCTACTAGGCGGCCAGAACAACTCTGATACTAGGGTAACCACTGCCAATACGATAAATAAGTAAGTATATAACCGACCTAATCATCAAAACATTTCTTTTAAACAAAGGGCTGTTACGCATGTGCAGCAGACTTTTATGAAATGTATGTTGGTTAAATTAAGTTGCATATTAAAATTATGGACATCTGTACATCTGTTTGGAAGATACACGAGTAGGAGATACAATACTATAGACAGACAACATATATATGTATATTACACAATTCTGTTTGTGTAGTTAAAAACATTAATAACACTGATCTGCTTGAGATCTCTGAAGCTGACAGTGTCTCAATATTATTCCTCTTCACTAAACATCTTTGTATGCCAATATTGTGTTCAACCAGCGTGGACCATATAATAATACCTACCTAAATCTGTACCTGCTCTCCGCAGCAAAATGTCTCCACTAATTTCCGACTATGACCACTACTGAGAATGTACCCTGTAGAATAATATTTTCCTGGTACGTTATTACATTATTCACACACGAACAACTGATCCCAAACTAAGCACAGCTTGTATTATGGAAACCAGACAACTGATAGACCGACATAAACTACTTTTCTTTTCTAAATACGTACTTATATAGATAATTACACGGTACAAATAGACATCATACACACAAATATCTCTCCTGGGTGGGAATCAAACGCACGACCTGTAGCGTGAAAGGCAAGCATTTACTAACCACGTACATACATAACAACTATAATAAAGCGATTAATAAAACACAAAAATATTAATAAATGAAAACCACACAAGCTCTGACTATATTTAATTAATTAATAACCAACATGAGCCTCGAGTTAATATTATTAGTATAAATCTAAATATTTTAAAAAATAACTTGCCTTCACAGAAGACATGTTTATCATTTAGTAATTTTAATAAGCTCACAACAAGTATGTTTTATACATATATCTGTAACATTAACCATTTTGACTCCAATCTATATTTCACACAACCAAAATAACATAAATATCATTACTTCTCTTACTACTATTACTTACATGAAAAGGACACTATTAGAACTGTCAAAGTATTAAACACTACTCGCTTATTAAGGGCCTCATACATAATCTCAGTCTCCCAAAGAGGAATGGAAAGCTTAAGTTCAGTGTTTCCTTGCCAGAACGAAACAAACATTTCTAAATCGGAGCGTTAATAATCGACATGTCCTAAATAATAGCCAAACTTGGGGGCTACCGGCTAAGTCGCCGAACATCGGGATAGTGATCGGCGTTCAAATAAATAATAATATATAATAATATCTGGGGACAATGTCACACAGATCATCCTAGCCCCAAACTAAGCAAAGCTTGTACTATGGGTACCAGGCGACGATATACATACTTATATACATAGATAAATACATATATACATAGAAAACATCCATGACTCAGAAACAAATATTCGTGCTCATCACACAAATATTTGCACTTACCGGGATTCGAACCCAGGACCACCAGCTTCGTAGGCAGGAGCACTACCAACAAGGCTATGGTGACCGTCGAAATAAAGGTTAAAAATAAATTAATCAATCGTTAAATCGGCTTCCATGAGCACATGTGACGTCATAAATGGTCCGGAACTGATTTTCAACGCCGATGCCGATTCAACAATTAAGTCATTTTTAGCCTTTATTTATTTGAACGCCAGTCACTATCCCGATGTTCGGCGACTTAGTCTCTAGCCCCCCTGGGAGGCTACCGCCTAATTCGCTATCGACTAATTATGATCGACGTTCAAATAGATGAAGATAACAATTCTCGGGTTATCCACATTCAGTGGCAAAATAGTCAGTCGGCGTGTGGCGACGAAGCGAAGACGGTCTTCCGGTTCGTGGTCGCTACTTAAGAACGTTTCTGCCCCATTGGGTCGTCAGTTCTGACTTAGTCATTTTTAATCTTCATCTACTTATTTGAACGCCTATCGGGACAACGATGATTGGCGAATGGGCGGTAAGTCTCCACATGTGGCAGAAAGTAGGCGGGCCACATTGCTCGTAGAACGGACACAGCAACTGGGGCATCATCATCATTTGTCCCCACTAATATGCTAGTGGGTGTGGTTTCCGCACTTAGTCCTGTTGTGGACCATTGTACGTGCAGCAACTGGGGCAAAAATGTTCTTTAGTAGCGAAACGGAAGACTATAGACAGATGATCTTGCCGCTGAATGCGGATAGCGCGAGACCGGTCATTGTGAAGATATCCTGGGAGGCCTTTGCCCAGCTGTGGTTGCCTTTTGGCTAAATAAGACTACTTGTCCATAGTACTACTGATAAGACAACAGAGTCTGAAGTGGCGCTTATTTTCACGCAGTAATTCGGGGCAAAATTTAATTGACAGAACTAAACGTGTCTTGTATAATAACACGAAAAGGAAATGTAATGATATTCAAATTAATTTAGCTGGTATGAGTTGTGCGTTGTACATAGACATTATAGACCACAACTTATTATTTTTAGACCTATCTTTCTTACTATTTGAGAACTTCATCCACTACGAATATAACGTGGGAATATATATTTTTTAAAAGATTCATTTGTACGCCTTAGTATCAGGCATGCAATGATCTAATTTCATTTAATATTAAAAACTAAATATAATAGGGGGAGATAAAGTTGGGTAAAATTTTGATTGGATAAAGTAACAGTTTGAGTAATAAAGTTAAAAGTAAACCTTTCAATTAAGTTAATTGATCTTATATTATATGTGCATCTTAGGGCCTATACACACCACGTTTTTAAACTCGCCGTCGACGCGCTTTAGCCTACAGAGCAGTTTGTTTTTGTTTGTATGGCTACAAACGCGCGTCAACGGCGCGCTTAAAAATTGCGGTGTGCATAGGCCCTTACTTAGTTAACCAAACTTAAAAATTGCATCAATAATTCAGTCTATTTTAAGACTACTAAGAAAATTATTAGTTATCATTTATATTATACATTCCTTATCAAATAAGTAGAAATAATTAAGAATTAATTACATTAACACAAAACTGTGTAATTTATATATTTTCGTCGTAGTATAAAATCGTCACAGTATAAAATAATTAGTCAAATAACTTGAGCTTTCCACTTTATCTACCAGAGCACTTAGCCCCTTAATTATAAAAACAAATCAGCTTAAACATGTTTCGTCATTTATTTGTAATTATATTACATTCAAGCATTTTATCGATATATTACCTTAATTTGTAAGCCGGTCGGTATCCAAAGTAAATAACTAAATTATATTACTATTGAAGGTTCTTAGAGTAAAATAAAAACATAATTTATCTTGATAGAAATATGAATTGCAACCTAGTAAAGAAAATTGAAAAATTACGCTACACATAAACTTGGACAATTGATCACCGGTATGTACATAATATACATAATTTCGTTTGGGCAGTCTTTGAAAATAATATGAGAATTTGTATATTTGTATTAAATCGAAATTAACAAAATCTTGTTTACCAGGTATCAATTTACATTGCTCATAGCCAGATGCTCTCACGGGTCTGGAAGTGATTGGGGAGGTTAGGCTCGCGGTCAGTCCATAAATGGGTGACTGCCAAAGTGGTTTACTTTGTGAGCGTCTCAGTGGTTCGGAGGGAAAGTTAAGCTGTCGGTCCCGGTTGTAGCCACTAGGCAACAGTCGTTAAGCCATGTCTTAGGCCTACTGGGCGGCTGAACAACTCGGAGACCAGGGTAACCACTGCCAATACGATAAGTAAGTAATTTAAATTGAAGGACATATTTTAATGTCCTCAATTAAATAGTTGACTACCTTATGTTAAAAATGAAAACATTACTGTTAAAATAATTTGACTGTTCATATTTGCACAATCCATCCAATAAAGTATCACACTAATATTATAAAGGCGAAAGTTTGTGACTGTGTGAGTGTGAGAGTTGGCTGGAGCGATTTTAATAAACTTTTGTATGGAGTTAGCTGACACCCTGGATTAATAACACATAGGCTATAATTTATAAAGTTTAACGGGGGTAAAATCGCGGGGCACAGCTGGTTGATTATAATTAGCTTCTAATTAGAATTAAGTATATAGTATCTCTGTTAGATGTGATCAATCATACTATTATCTGACCAACTTTTTTATACTGTGTATCCGTTACTACTTAAATATATAGCTTCTCTTATCACAAGCAAGAGGTGTTTGTAAACATTAATTTCTTAGAATCAGTAATAACTGTCAAACAGTACTGTTAGTACTAATTGCTTAACACTAAAATTAATTTATTCCCGTCATGTGATTGTACTTTGAACGTTGATATGGACGTCGCTCGCCGCCAGACAAGAAAAAGGACGTATAAGAAAATATTCCGAATTCTGAACTATATTTACTTTCTAATTGATTTCACTCAAATATATCCATAGACAATAAATTATTTATAAAATGGCTTCCCACGTTGTTCAAGTATGATTTTTTTTAAATTTTGTTTCCACGTGTATTGTAACCATAGTTATATTACCATATTTTAATGTTTGTCGCTTGGCGAGGAACAATTTAATTGTAAAAAATTAATTTTCTTTTATGAATAAACGATAAAAAAAAATAAAAAAAAAGTAGTTGAGCCGTATGGTCAGACAAAGCCATTTCCAGAATAATAGCTTTACGAGACACATTTAAAAATATTATTATCTAAAAAACCCATTTGTGTCATGACACTTATATGAATGAATAGTTGAGATTAATAGCTATGGTGTCCTAATTCATGTGTATTTTATCTATTTATTTATACCAAACTATTGTTAAAAATACAGTTGAGAATTAACACTGTCTAATAGTTGGCTGAAAGAAAATTCATTATCGAATAAACCTCGCCTATGCTCATGTGTTTCTGCATACAATAAAGAATAATTTACATTAGACATACGTGGATAAAGTAGAAAGCCATTAAATAAATTAAAATTAGAACTTATTCACTACTTGTCGCTGGCAATGAACGGCGTCCATGGAAATTTACCTTAATTTTACAGCTGTTAAAAAACAATATTAACTCTTCTATATTTCTCTGAAACTAAATCTAGTCCTTAAGCGTATATTTTGTTAACAAATAATAATTTTAAGTACCAAATTAGCGTGCCATTTATTGCTTTAAACGATTACTACATAACATTTATACAACCAATTTAATACTTCATATAACCAAAACAAATATATTATAAAAAAAAATCTCGACTAGTGAAGACTTAGAGACTATAAAAACTATACCTTCGAAGTGGCCGTTAACATTACATAGTTCGCTCTCGGATTTTCCTCTTGGACCGGTTCTTGCCTAAAGCACCTATGGGGTTCAAAGTTGGTTGGTTTTTTCAGCATTTTTCTCACAAACCATACCAAACCAATAATGATGACCATCAAACCTAGAGCCACACCAATTAACGCCGTATTCAGCCCCTTAAAACCTGCCTTCATTTCCAAAGTTCCGAGGGATTCGATTAGTTGAGGGACCACACAAATAGTACGTGTTTCATCGATCTTATATTTGGAAATTGCTGCGCAGACTTCGTATGGTCCTCGACTGAATCCCTCCATGGATATTTCTAATGTTGATTGGCAGGGTGTGTCCTTTTGTGCGACGAGGGAGCCTCTTGATAATACTGCGAGTACGACGTAACAGTTGCCAGGTCTCACTTCACTGGACAGTCTTTGTGAACGAGGTAATAGATATTGAGGACGTTGTGGGAGGCCCATCACGGAAATGAGGACCGTAAGGGTGCCTGCGCTTGTGACGTTGGAGCGGACTTCAGATACTCTGTAACAATGCAGAAATAATTGAAAACGCTGACCATTACCAACAAATAACTGCTGGCTGCAATTACATATAGAATGTCATTGGCTGGTTGTGTCATTAAGACTTTACTGCACCCTCGAATCCTTAGTTAAGCAATTCAAATCACAGTACAGTCTAATAATATGGTATCGCTGTAATATGGTATAACTGTATGCAAATTCTTGTTATTGATATTATAAAATCATATAACTGTTCAACCTGCTTGCTAGCCTACTTGGCTGACGTGGAGTTATCATTCTTTAAATGTTTGTAATAAATCTATCAATGGTCAAACCTTTTACCTTTGAATGATCTTCTTTGGTTGACAGGGATATCAATTTTCATTTAATAGTTCAAATAAAAACTAACAATTCAAATATTATGTTATACGTAACTGAAAAAAACACATTTGGGTAGTGTGTCTACAATTTTTAAGTGTACAATTTATGAGAATTTTGCATCACATTCTTCTTGCAAAGGATTTAATTTCAATACAGAATTCTCAACTATTTAACTATTAATTTCAAAGGAACTATTCATTATAAAGTCCTGAGCAAGTAATTTGAAGGTCAAGTTCTGTCGTGAAATTCACTCATGAATAAATCGGTCTGTCCACGAATCGTTCGTAGATGAAAGGTTCTGTTGTTGAAAGACTTATAAACGAAACATTCTCATAACACCCACAGACACAGGTCAAACATACATGTGCGTACACACAAATATATGTCCTGAGTGGGAATCGAACCCACGACCCGACGCGAAAAGCAAGCATTTAGCAACCACGCCAAATTTAGAATCGATTATTATTTTATTTGTTACTTGTATTAATGCTAAAAAGCCACATTCCATTATTGTATTTTACCTCATCAAGTTAGCTGTCTCCGGTGTTCGGGTGACCACAATAGGAACAACTGAAGCGTACGCAGCCCGCTGCCTCACGGTCTGAGGTGCACCACATCCCAGCACCAACGACAATGGTACGTCAGAACTGTCCATCTCTTCCAGAGCGATGCAGAACCTAGGAAACAAGAAAAAGTATGAACAATCTTCAACGGACACTAACCAAACGGAAAATAAAACTAGACAAGTACCAGACAGGACAAACTAATCATAATAATAATATCTCAGGACATTCGAAATTAAGCAGAGCTTGTACTATGGAAACCAGATAACTGATATACTACATATATTAATAATAATAATTTAATTCAGAATAAATTCCATATGTGTTAGTTACAATGACAACTTATAAACTAGTGTTAGTAAAAAAGATTTCTTGCTGCGTGAGCATCGTGGCAGAGCCCGCTATATACCTACTACTTTTCTTTTGTAAAAACATACTTATATAGGTGCACGCAAATATCTGTCCTGGATGGGAATCGAACCCATGACCTGCGGCCTGAAAAGTAAGCATTTACCAACCACGCCCCAGGCTGGTTCCGGATTTTACCCTTTCGTCAAACGTATCACAGTGACAAGTGTATAGCACGGAACTGCCGGCAAGGCTGCCTCGTTAGTCTAGCAGTAGCTTGTCCAATCAGATAATGGGTCTCTGGGTTCATATCCCGGGTCGGACCAGAAAGTGATTTTGGTTTTTGCGTAAAAAACAATTCTCAATATCAGTCTGAAGTCTGGGAGTTAGTAGTATTACACCGCCGTGCCACGGAGAGCACGTAAAGCCGTCGGTCCTGTACTTGACGTCATTCCGGTCGTGTCGCTAGTCGTCACTTCGGTTCATGAGAGGGATGGAATAGAAAGTGCCCCTGTGTTTGCGCACGCGCTTGTATAACATGTCCGGCGCAGTTGGCTAGTCTCCATTGAGACTGACCGCCGTGGCTAATATTCGCTATGGAGGATTATTATTAAATTACTCTCGGCAAGTCACTTATCCTAACTAAACTGAAATTTTCTCTAGCTGCTTAGGTAGGCACACGATGTTTAACACAAAGTCTTATAAAATCACCTATTATTGTAATCTTACCTACCCTTAACAAGCGTGCCGGCCTCCCTTATTTATTTCCCCATATGAGGACTGGCCACAAATATCGCCTAGCAGTAAAACCAAAATTCAAATAGCATTAAAAATATCGAAGTTATAAGTATTTCCAAAATATGTTAGAACAAGAACGCGCTAGGTATACGAAAATATGACGTCACATGCGGTCAATCAAACGAATATCCATACTAATAGTCGTATAGCGAGAACGGGACAGAGTATCAACACTTTATTTCCGACAAGATCTTTCAACGCTTATGTCTAAAAAGATTATCAGCTGATTTTTGCGGATGAGCTCCGCTATTAACACTTCAAACGCCTGCAAATATAATAAGAGCTTATATTCCATCTGTTCAAAGATGCTTGAGCAGATTAGATATAAGAAGCTCATATCATATTTGTAGGCGTTTTGCTATTGCTGTTATACGTGTGATTAACTTATCCTAAGACACAATAAATTGATTATTTTGTTCCGAATATTGCATGTAGGAGTAGATAAAGGTACATCATCATGTCACCCGAAGGACGTCCAACGCTAGACAAAGTCTTCCCCCAAAGATCTCCACAATTACCGACCTTTCTGTGTAGATTGTGGTCGATCGGTGAACTGTGTGTGTTGGTGGAGCACACACTTGTGCCGCCTTAATGCAGTTGCCATTGCTCACTACTTCTGCTATCACTACTACAGTTTGTCTATATTCCTCTGCGATCGCCACATGGAAACTGATATTACGCACGCTCGCTCTCAACCAGTAGACAAATTTAAAAGGCTCTTTCTTCTTCTTGCGCAATTCTTGCAGCTATCAGTGACCCTCACAGGATTATCAGCCTACCTAGCGGGGGGCCCAAGCTGCTCTTCCAGTGTAAGATCTATTATTTAAAACAGAAGGTAGGCTCTCAATACGGACATTTTTCATGTGATCACCGATTTTTCCATAGTGTATTAACAAATTTTGATTATTGTTTTTTTTTTAATCGAATGTACCTATGCTTAGGGAATAGTATCTTGTAATATTTCTTAAAATCGGATGACAATCTTAGAGAATATAAGCAATAATAATCTTAGGAATAATAATACTTCTAAGTTTTTTTATGCGAACTGTTACGTCCTGGTTGTACTCATTAGACAACAGCCATTAAGCCATGTCAGATGCCTCCTGGGCTTGAACAACTCTGACATTAGGGTAACCATTGCCCATACCATATGTAAGTAAGCATCATAGTGCTGGATCTTTGGAATTTCTCTTTAATACTCACGTATACTTATCAACTGGATCAATCTTCAAACCCCTCAGGACCACATTAGCAGGAATGGCTCTATGACAAGCCACGTGCTTGGGTAATCCTCCAGCTCTCGACACCGTGACTCCGGTACACCTGTACCGATGAGTCGAGGACGGTTCCACTGTCCAAGAGAGATGCACTTCCTCATCATCGTACCAGGCATCTAAGAGACGGACCTGAGGAAATAAAATAAAAAGAGGTTAACCCCTCTGCAGCGGTCATGTAATTGAAAGGTAGATGCCATCGTCATGTAAGCCGCATATCGCCCACTGCTGAACCAGAGCCTCTTCTTAGAGTAAACGGGTTGGTGATCGCAGTAACATGGTCAAAGTATTCGGAAGAACGCTACTGCCCGTTCTCTGGTATATTTTGACTGCCTCGTTGATCTAGCGGATCGTGTTCAACTGCAGATAATGAGGTCCTGAGTTCAAATCCTGGGTCGAGCAAAAAGTGGTTTTGGGATTTTTCTGTAAAAATAAATTTCTCAATGTCAGCCCGAAGTCTGGAAGGTGGCGATATTACACCCTCGGAGAGCATGTAAAGCCGTTGGTTCTGTACCTGACCTTTTTCCGGTCGTGTCGTTAGTCGTCCCATCGGATCATGAGAGTGCGCATACACTTGTGCACTATATGTCCTGCGCAATTGGCTAGTCTCCATTGGTACTGGCCGCCGTGGCCGAAATTCAGTCGGGAGGACAGTATGATTATTATATATTCCCTCGGGACGACTATTACCCCCTCACGGAATGAGATGGGGTGGCGATTTCAAAATACATGTATTAAACTATCGGTGATATCTTAATACCATGCAACTTAAAAAATTGATACGCCTTTATAATCCTAAATATAATAAAATCGTAGGAAAGTCAAAACTATACATTAAATATTTTTTTAAAAAGGATACTTGAGGCTTGATCTACAATAGACATCGAAACCAAAAATATAGTTTTTTTGAATTTTTGTCTGTGTGTCTGTTTGTCTGTATGTATGTCCGGGCTGAACTCAAAAAGTACTGCATGGATTTACTTCAAATTTTGCATGAATATTACTAAGAAGTCGGGCTACATATTATCACGCTATCACCTACGGGGAGGAGCTATGATAATTTATAAAATTTAACGCAGGTAAAAGTTTAGTTTAGTTTAGTTCTTTATTCATTAACAAATTACACTGTGTTTGAATACATTTTATGCTATAATAAACTCTTACATTACATTACTACTACATTACATACATTATTAGGTACATGATTATTAACAATATGATTAAATTTGTGACCGAAGAAACACATCAAAACCCAACATATACAATAAAATGTGTCTAATATGTCAAGAAAGTAAATATAAATGTAATCAGATAATCTAATATATATAATTCACTATTAACATGTCAAGAAATTCGTTATAAATAACATCAATTCAAATCTGGAGTACAAATAAATAGTCAATAAAAACTAAAATAATAAAATAAAATAACAGTAAACTGAGATAAGTGACTCTTTTTAAACAATTAAAATCAAAAACTCTTAAGGCTCCAGAGTCAATGCTAAGACAAGGTTCAGACTTTTTAGAGATCATTTACTGAATAGAGACACTTTTTGATCAGAAACGCCTTCAATTTCCTCTTAAACTCCTTAGTATACAAGTCAGATTTTAATTCAACCGGAAGCCGATTAAACAGTTTTACCGAGTTATAGTGCGAACTGTGTTTTACTACATTTAAGGTAGGTGCTAAGTTGGATGGCAAGTCTTTCCTCCTCGTTAACTCCCGTTTTTGTCTGTCTTCATAACTTTCGTAAGTGTGAATATATTTTGCTAGGTTCGTCAGTAACACCAATGTATACAAACTCGGCACCGTCAATATCTTGAGAGCTCTGAAATGTGGCTCACACGACTCCTGCTGCTGTATTTTAACCATCGTTCTTATGGCCCTTTTTTGAGACACAAAGGCTTTTTGAATATTATAGTCATAGCTACCGCCCCATAAAATAATGCTATATCTGAGTCTGGATTCTACTAGGGCAAAATAGACAGTCTTAAGTTGCTCTAAATTGATTACCTCTCGAAGACTTCTAAGAACGTAGCAAGCCGAGCAAATAGTGCTTTCAATATTAAGCAACTCACTTTTCCAGTTTAATAGGTGATCTACATGCACGCCTAAAAATTTTGTTTCTTCTACCGTGTCCACTCTAACTCCATTCATAGTGCTGTAAAGTTTGTCATTATTTTTACTTGTGGTTTGAAAGAGTATTACATTTGTTTTTTTTTGGCATTGACCTTTAGATTATTATCGGTGAACCAGTTATGGAAAGACTCCATTGCTTGATTTACTCTTTTATTTAAATTGTTTATGTTATCAGCGGATATAATGGCGTTAGTATCATCAGCAAAAACGGTCATTTTTGTAAAATTTGCTGTCATATCGGTGACGTAAGGAATTAGGTCATTAATAAATATTATGAAGAACAGCGGTCCAAGTATTGATCCTTGGGGTACACCTACATTTATTGGTAAAAATTTAGACCTATAGGGTTTTTCTATTTGAATAATACCATTATCTACATTTTCATCACAAATAGCGCTGATTTCAACAAACATGGTCCTATTTTCAAGATAAGATGCAAATAATTTTTTGACTGAGCCTCTTATTCCATAGTGATCTAGTTTTTCTAATAGTAGTTTGTGATCTACCGAGTCAAAAGCAGTGCTTAAGTCCAAAAAGATACCAGCTACTTTGTTCTTTTCATTCAGTTTTATAACTACGTCATTAATTAAAGTGTCAATTGCATCAAGTGTACCTACATTCGCTAAATATCCAAATTGTCGTTCTTCAAATACTCTATTCAAATTACAGTGTCTAAGTAATCTACTTTTAAGTATCTTTTCAAAGATTTTTGACTTTATTGGCAACAAAGATATTGGTCGATACATTTTCGGGTCCTTTTTAGACCCCTTTTTGTGTATTGGTATTATTTTTGCTATTTTGAATTGATCAGGGAAAACTCCTTTTATTATACAATTACTATAAAAAATACTTAACGGTTCAGCCAAAACATCTATATTATCTTTTGTAACTGTTATTGGAACCTCATCATATCCACAAGATGCTTTGGCTTCCATTCTATTCACAATGTTGTACACCTCCTTGGGTGTTACCGGATCCAAAAACATGTCCCTTTCCACTCTAGTGGTATGAGTGTTAAGGTTTTGTATGGCTAAATTGATGTTGTGTGAATTCATTTTAGCACTAAAGTCAACAACCGCGGGGCACAGCTAGTAATCCTGAATCTTTGTATTTAAATAAAGATTTATTTTAGGGCCTCGTTGGTTAAAGGACACTTAATCCAGTAGACCCCAAAACGAGTCTTCTTTTTTTAACAAACTCTTAATTTAGGGGTCTAGATAGTAGAGACACGCTATCAATCAACTAGACCTCACCAAAGCTTTCGCATTCACGACAATTGGTCTAGTATGGGGATCAAACTTGTATCATCCCTGTTACAACAACCCATCGTGCAGCTTTATCTATTCAACATGGCTGTAGATTATAGTCTTGAATATTTAATATTAATATCAGTTCAGCATGTTGTTAATGGCCTTTTAATGTTTCTACAAAATTAATTAAACCCAAAGAAGGCTTTGTCAATAATGTCGAGAATTAAATCCTAAAATTGCTATCAAATAATATGATATTAGTAAAAGCCATTAGATTGATATTTTAGTCCGACTCTCTCCTTTTAAAAGCTTTTATGTCGAATTTCGTTATGGCTGAAGTAAAGTTTTGAAGTTTAAGGCAAGTATATTTTATTTATTGACCTATAACTTGCTGTGTTTCTGACGGGAAGAATATTAGAACGGGCAGCAGCTTTCTAATATTCTTCCCGTCAGCGCTCTGTGTATTATGGCCATCATACTGCGATCGCTAACCAGTCTGCTAAGTGAGGCGATCATGTGGCATATCGAGTGGCATGTTTGCAGAGGCGCACGTGGACGGCTTCCATGCCATCATGCGTAAGCGCTGTGCATCGACGATGGTGCGGGTGCGCGGCAGCCCCAGCGCTATTCTGGCCGCGTGTGCCAGCCGCTGGGACCAGGTACTGATGGATCACTGGATAGGCCTTCACGCGAGATTAAGCGCCTAACGTAATTGTACCTTTTGCTAACACTAGGCTAAGAACATTGTTAATAACTACTTGTGATTTGTATTTTTACTAACAATAGGTTAAGAACATAACACTGTTCTGAAATAAATGTATTTATTTTAATATCCCTCGAAATCTTATTCGGAAGCGTTTGTCCAGCAGTGGACGTCTTTCGACTAATTTGTTTTACTATATCTGCCGCGAAGAACTAGATCTAGAACGGGGTGAGGTAGTTTGCTTGGTGACCGTGGTCTATATGCTTGCTGTTTAAGCTTCTATAAATGTCCGTGCAAGCGAATTTCAATCATACCTAATTGAAAATTCGTTCTAAAATACTCGTCGTGTGTGTGATCCGTTCTGGCCCGGCCACGATCCCAAACAAGGTCATGGTTATGGCAGTAGACTGTACGGATGTGTACCTTTTGGTACAAGAAAGATGAACAGTAGTAGCATATTATTTCATGACTTATACACTACTTTCAGTGGCCGGGCTACAGCGTATCCGTCCTAGCACGGCCACACTCGGATTGGCTGAAATCCTAAAATTTAATGGGTGAGTCGTGTCTGTGATAGATGTACGTTTTATGTAGTATGTAAAATACCTATTATATTAATGATAAAACCTTTCAAATCTATTTTATAGTTATTGCAATGTTTCAGGTAAAGTACGCCTGACAATAACCGAATAGCAATAGAACTTCTCGACGACATATATTGCTATTCAATCTGAGTGTGGCCGTGCTAAGACGGATACGCTGTAGCCCGGCCACTGAAAGTAGTGTATAAGTCATGAAATAATGTGGTACTACTATTCATCTTCATTACCAAAGGGTACATATCCGTCCAGTCTACTGCCATAACCATGACCTTGTTTGGCATCGTGGCCGGGCCAGAACGGATCACACTTGTCGAGTGCTCGAATGACTCGACGAGTTAGCAGCCCTTGAGAATGGTCCGTGGAGGAAACACGTGTTGGATATCGTACTGGTGCATGTAATTTTCTTTTTATATTGTCTTTCTTGCATGTGCATATTATTGCGAACGGAAGGGAGGTGCAAATTGCATCCCGGTTTGATTAAACTGACAATTAGCGGAATTAACGCTAAGTACATATTGATATTGTATTTTGATTGTTATGAATTTCCACAAAGTAACGCTTGATTCCATTACTTATCTAAATTCATTTATTCCGTAATAAATGTTACATTTATGTATTTGAATTTATATTCATTCCAGATTCAACAATAAAGCAATGATCAGTGGAATATATTGGAAAATCACGAGTCGAAGGGATAGATATATATGAAACTTTTCATTCACTCAAACGGAGAGCTTTATAAAAATGAAATGAAAAGAAACGAGTGTACTTTAGTCCATACGACTGAAGTAAAACTTACTTCATTAAGTAGTAGCTGAAATGTTACTGGCTTTCAGAGAAAGAGAAAAAGAAAATGTGTGCTCGCACCTCTCTCTCTCTTGCTTCTACAGTAATATACGAAACGTAACTCTATGTCCTTCTATCTTTACTAACTTATATCACCTTCTCAAATGCCGTTCGCCCCGTCCTATCACAGTTTTCGTAACGCATTCACCGGCTTACTCCCGAAGCCAAGCGGGCGTAGAGAAGTTTTACTTTAAAATATTTAATCCCTATGTTAGTTGTTTATCGTATGGGTAGTGGTAACCCTAGTGTCAGAGTTGTTTAAACCGCCCAGTAGGCCTCTGACATGGCTTAACGACTGTTGTCTAATGACTACAACCGGGACCGACAGCTTAACGTGCCCACCGAAGCACGGAGACGCTTAGAAATTAAACCACTTTGGCGGTCAGCAATCTATGGACTGACCGTGAGCCTAGTTGCTTAACCTCGCCGATCGCTTACGGACCGGTGAGAGCATCTAGTTATAATCCCTATTAATGTAAAGTATTGATATTCAAAATCGATGATTCATTTATATATGAATATTTATAACGCCATAAAAAGTCTCGAGGATTATTGTGGTTTGGACGTATCGTATCCTTATGAATCATCTTGCCAAATCGAGAGGCGCTTAGTTACTAAATCAATGTTACTCATTCATTCATTAGCATTACATACAGTCTGAATGTTCACAGTTCGCCTTGAAGGAGGCACAGCCGTCTGACAAATCAGACTACAAATTAAGCAAACCGTTCCTATGGGGTTCGAACCTAAGGTCAAGTCGGTTACTGGCGTGGAGATTTTTAGGGTACCGTAGCTAAATGGCAAAAAACGGAACACTTATAGATTCATCATGTCTGTCTGTCTGTCTGTCCGTCCGTATGTCACAGCCACTTTTTTCCGAAACTATAAGAGCTGTACTTTTTAAACTTGGTAATTAGATGTATTCTGTGAACCGCATTAAGATTTTTACACAAGAATATTAAAAGAATTTTTACTAATATCCTGGGACATTATTCACACACGGCCATCTGATCCTAAACTAAGCGGAGCTTGTACTATGGAAACCAGATAACTGACATATTACATTTACTACTATTCTTTAATAAATACATACTATATACATAGTTATTTACACCCAGACTCAGGACAAACAGACATGTTCATGCACACAAATATCTGTCCTGGTTGGAAATCGAACCCATGATGTGCGGCGTATAAGGCAAGCCTTTACCAACTAAGCCAACCGGAAACGTAACTTACTTAAGGCAAGATTGACGTGGCGGTAGGCGTGGTTGCTAGAAACTTGCTTTTCACGCCGCAGGTCGTGGGTTCGATTCCCACTATGGATAGATATTTGTGTGCATGAACATATCTGTTTCTCCTACGTCTGGGTGTAAGTTATCTATATAAGTATGTATTTACAAAAGAAAAGTAGCATATACATATATGTAGTATATCGGTTATCTAGTTTCCATAGTACAAGTTCATCCTAATTTGGCATCAGATGGCCGTGCGTGAACAATGTCCAAGGATATTATTATATTGTTATTATTATGGTCATATGAATTTTGAATGAGCATTCTATAAAAATTATGGATTTAAAACAATTTGTGACTTTTATTGATAATTTATGATTCACTTCGAAAATGTGTAGAATTTAAATAAATAAACTTATGTTAATTAGCACCGATATCCGTATTTAGATATTTAAACTCAGTTCAGAGCCATTAATTTCACACTCGAAGAGTGGATACGTAAATTTAATGGGATGTTTCTTATATGAGTTCTTATAATTCGGTGCGGTTCCATAAAAACCTTTTCCCACATGTGTTGAGATTGTGAATGAATTCCTACCTCTTTTAATATTCCTATGTGTTATTCGGATATATAAGCTATATTACTACAAAGTTTTATCATAATCCATTCGGTGTTTTTCGCGTGAAAGAATAATAAATATCCATATATCCACACATCTATACTCACAAACTTTCACATTTATAATATAAGTAGGAAGTACCAACTTCAATTGTTTTAATTTACGTTATTTCACTATTTTTTACTTTTAGTAGCTATGTATGTAATCTCAATCGCAAATTCTGAGAATAGGTCAAAAATTAAAGACGCCCAATTTTTTTACTGCGAATTTCCTTATCAATCCTTATCAAATTCTGAAGATGTTATGTTTGTAAAATAACTTTACAAACAACATCATTTATAAGACTCCACCACACAAGCATACTTACTAGAATACAAAAAGAATTATTAAAATCTATTCATAAACGCAAAAATAATCATCATCATATCAGCCGAAAGACGTCCACTACTGGACAAAGGCCTTCCCTAAAGATCTCCACAATTGCCGGTCTTGCGCTATTCGCATCCAGCAGTTTCCAAACAGGAAAACAAATAATAGTGCAAGTGTGAACCCTTAATCAAATCAAATAAAAACAAATAAATTATATTTACCTGCGCATCAGAATTAGGCAAATCCTCTTCAGTAGGCACCTCCAATTCTTCATCATAAAGATCATCATCTATCCCCTCTTGCTTATCAACATATACGTCTGTAATTCCATCAACGCCAATCTTATAATCATTCACAATAGAATTCGCTAATACCTTGTTAAAATCATAGTTCGTATCTTTTTGTTTCAAATCGGTATGATCGAAGTCATCACAGAGCTTGCTTTTCGAGAGTCGGGAGAGTAGGGCGCCTTCTAAATGAGGGGGGGTTGCACAGACGGCCACCGCTTTATCCGACTGAGGTAGGTTTTTTGCTTCCCGTAACCACCTTGCGAAACCCCCCATTAGGCAGTCGCAATTAAGGGGATTATCTGCAAAAGAGGCACATTTATCTTTATGACCAACGGATATAAGGCAGAAGTTTAAAGTGAATAATTAGTGAAGTTATTAGTTTGATTAGGTGTGATTAAAAGTCTGAAACGTGATTGTTGAGTTATCTGAGGGGAAGAAACTTTTATGGGGTAAAGTGCCTTTATAATGTCGAATTTTGAAGGAGTTCGATCGGAAGCACACAAATCTCGCAACTGCAAGTTTTACTTTCAGTAAAAATTAAAAACCGGCCAAGTGTGAGTCGGACTCGCGCATGAAGAGTTCCGTACCATTATCTATAAAAACGAGCAGAAATTCACGTTTGTTGTATGGGAGCCCCCTTAAATATTAAATTTATTTTGTTTTTTAGTATTTGTTGACAGAAATACATCATCTGTGAAAATTTCAACAGTCTAACTATCACGGTTCATGAGATATAGCCTGGTGACAGACGGACAAACATACAACGAAGTCTTAGTAATAGGGTCCCGTTTCACCCTTTGGGTACGGACGCCTAAAAAAAGTTCCTTGCAAATAATAACGTTAACAAATTGTCACTCAAAATAAAATAAAGTCCCAATATCAGTATGACGTAATGAACTATCTATGAAAATATTTGACACTTATCCTGTTTCACGTTGTTCATCGATCTATGCACAGCCTCATCATTTGCATGTCAATACGTTACAAAACTTCTTCACCATAATAAAACTAAACCGACATATCCATTCGTTTCGAACCCGTGACCCAAAAGAAGCAAGAAAAATGAACATGTAGTAACAAAAGTGTCAGAATCGGGATTATGGCATACAAAAAATTTCCCATAAAAGAGCTACAAAGGCAGGAATAGTTAAAAGTCACGCAACAATATAACGGGCGAAGGATATCGATGGGCGAACAAAGAGGCTTTGACGTCCCTGAAATGCGTACTATCGACAAATATATTTGTGAGACACACGACGCTCTTAATTCTTACAGCATTTGTACTTATGTAAATAAATAAAAAAGGTTTCAATTTTAGTTTTGACGAGCCAGTTGGTTGATAGATATTTGGCTTGCACGCCGCTGGTCGTGGGTTCGACTCCCACCCAGGACAGATATTTGCATGATCATGACTGTTTCTCGTGAGTCTGGATGAAATAAATTATATAAATATGTATTTACAAAAGAAAAGTAGTATATTAGTAATCTGGTTTCTATGTACAAGTCTGCTTAGTTTGGGATCAGGTGGCCGTGTGTAAATATGTCCCAGGATTATTTATCTAATATTATAGAGGTAACGTTTGTGAGTTTGTCAGGTTGTGAATTTGTGACGTTGTAAGGGATAATCTCTGGATCTACTGAACCGATTTTCAAAATTATTTCACCTATAGAAAGCTACGTTATTTTGGAGTGTCATGGGCTATGAAAAAACGGACAGGGACAAAAATATTTATAACGCGGAACGAAGTCCGCGGGGACTGCTAGTTATTATATAAGTAGGTATGTAATTTCAAAATAAGTAGTATGATGCCTAGATTTAGACATAATACTGTATAGACTGTTAATGAGTACCTAATCACGAATACTGGTGTACGGACAAACCTGATTAGGTTTTTGATACACCGGGAACAACTTATGTAATTTTTTATAATGATATAAATGGTTAATAAAAAAAAAAATCTACAATGTTTATTTATAAAATAACTAAGTGATAAAAGCGTTAGTATTTTTTGTATAAAACAATAACATTTCTGCTTTTCTTGTGCGCCCCACAGCATCTCATCCTCTATCCCCGTATGTCCCAAAAAGTGCGTATCATCGCGCAGCCATTACCTTCAATGGTGAAACGGGCCAGGTCCTTGTGCTGCGCCAAAGCTCCGTCATCGATCATCGATATGTCGTTATCATGGAGGAACAGGTCACTCAGCTTTCGGAGGGATTTGAGAGGCTCAGCTGATAATGAACGGAGGAAATTGTGTGAAAGATCCAAGTGGACTAGATTGGTCAACTGCGCGAGCGATGCCCCTGTGGAAAGGTAGATATTGGTTATAAGGATCTCAAGTATCAATACTAAATATTATAATGAAATTTATTCAGCACTTGGGTATTAACATACATTTGTACTTGTCAAGCTCACAATGCAGTAGGCACATAAACATAGTAGAAACAGTATAAAAGTAAGAAAAATAAATTATATTAGTTCGTCCGTGCGGTCTGTTATCACATATTTTTAAATCATTCAATAAATAACAAGTTTCTAAGCTATTTTTTTTAAATTTAGTAGTACTATATTAAAATTAAAGAATTGAAGACAATGAGCAGTTGGCTAGCGCAGAAGGCTCCCAACCAGTAGTTTAATTTAAGCGACTAATGCCTGAGGGCACCCTTATGTGGTTCGGGCCACAGCTCAGGGGGCTGAAGTACTAAGACGGAATTCTAAATCACTGGATCACCGATCACGTATTAAGGGGCCAACACGATAACGGTAACGTAACCTACCCTAGCTAACCTGCAGCTTTCTCTAGCTACCTAGGGTAATCGTTTTTAGTATTCCATAATATATAGCAGGTAGTGGGCTTGACAGGCCGGTTGGCGTGGTTGGTAAATGCTTGCCTTTCACGCCGCAGGTCGTGAGTCCGATTCCCACCCAGGACAGATATTTGTGTACATGAACATGTCTGTTTGTCCTGAGTCTAGGTGTAATTATCTGAATATCCCACGACCTGCGCATGAAAGGCAAGCATAACACAGACTGTGCTTAGATTGGGATCAGATGGCTGTATGTGAATAATTTCCCAGGTTATTAGTATACATTACATACAAAAACCCACTACCTAATTGACTGCAGTTGAACACGCAACAAGGAAACAATCAATACATATGAAATAGACGCTCTAAATATTATTGAAAGTCTATAATATGTAAGTTGAATTCTAAGTGGCAAAACCTCCATTAAACACCATCGACACGGAACGGCCTATACAAATATATATCTGTACCTAAATCTCTCCAAAATTTTATACCAACCAATTAGCAATTTTCAGCTTAATCGACTTATAAACATCCTCAAATAATTTTATAATTTTAATAGGATTGTGTACTCATGGGTGCACGAGAAAACAAATGATCTACTTCAACAAATTAATTTCCTGTACCAAATTAATTAAACATTAATATTGACTTATTAAACAAATAATTTATGTACACCGGAGGGATGAAAAAGAGAACCAATAGGCTTAGTAGGCATCTACAGAAAACGATAAAAATAAATAAACGGTTTTATTTATATATACTTCAATAAAGCGCTTGTAAATATTTAGATTATGAAAAATAATTGTAGTATTATAAATTAACTATACATTAATTCTTAGTACAAATATATTAGTTATTATTATATTACAAATAATTATAACGTGACTATGTATATTTGATCATATGGAATTATAATTTATCTAGTTAAATTGTGCCCCGCGTTAAACTTAATAAATAGCTTATGGATTATTCTGATATATAAGCTATATTACTACAAAATTTTGTCAAAATCCGATCGGTAGTTTTTACGTGAAAGAGTAACAAACATCCATACTCACAAACTTTCGCATTTATAATATAAGTAGGATTTATGATAGTCATTTAATCATTACTATTAAATTAGTAATGATTAAATTAAAGATAGAGCTCTCGATAAGAACAAAGCATCGTGATTGGCAAAACTTATCACGACAGTAACCAATCATAGCACTGCCTTACCATTAAGAGCTCGAACTTAACAATACTTATCGTTTTACGGAGCTTACGGAACCCTCCGTAGCCAAATGGCAAAATACGGAACCCTTATAGATTCGTCATGTCTGTCTGTTTGTCATGTCTGTCTGTCTGTCCGTCCGTATGTCACAGCCACTTTTTTCCGAAACTATAAGAGCTGTACTACTTTGCAATTCTTTTAATCAACTGAAATACTTGCTGCTATGGAACCCTTCATGTGCGATTCCGACTCGCACTTGGCCGGTTTTTTTTTATAAACTCATACTAAACTCCGATGTAATTGTATTCACTCTCTCTCTCTGGAGTGTATTAACTTAATAAATGTAAGAATTTTCAATCGTTGCACTGGTTTTAGTGCTTGTGCATAATGAATTTATATTTATATCCCAACTAATATTATAGTGCAATGTTTCTTTACACATTCACATCTTAACTACTTAACTCTTAATGATCATAAATAATTTGCATAAATGTTGTCAGGTTTGTAGAATTGTATTCTGCAAGGTGGAAATACTTTCCCATTCGAATTACTTGCGGACCGAAATAACGGTTTTAACAGTTTAATGATTTCTGCAATGTCATATTACAGATTTTATTCTGAAAATAATAAATTGAAACGAGACTTGAACCTACAGTCTCTGAGTGAAATGACTCTAAAGTTTTGCCAATTAGGGTACAATGAAACCTGTTAAGTCGCTTTGAGGACTGTTGGTGCCATCTATCAGTATAGATTAGCTATTACCAGACTAATATGTTTACAGTAACATCTGGATCGTGTCAGCCAAAGTACGTCCACTGCTGGACAAAAGTCTCCTCGAAGAATGGGAGATATGCCATAATAGACAAGCTTGGCAGACGGGTTGGGGATAGTTCATAGAAAAACGCTGCTGGCCGTTTTCTGGTAGCTATTTGAGATCCTCTCCCCTCCCCTCGGACAATTTCTACGCCCCCACGGGATGAGATGGGGTGATGATATTCTATGCCGTCACCACACAGCATCTGGATTATTGTATCAAATTTTAACGTCAACCAAAATTATTATTTTTCTATTTCATAATGTTTTGCAATGTTACGCACATTTCAAATTTTATACAAAAATAAAACACATCTTATTTTGTTTTCCCTAATTAATTTGAATACAGACAAACGTTATTTTGATTTCTCCGTCTTCAAATCTTATGTAAATTTCGAGAAAATACTTTTTCGTCTTATTTCCGAGGGTCCCGGAGCTTGAGATTTTTTCGCCGGAAATTAAAACGTCACAGAATTGAGTAAAAGCTTATAATGAACATTATCCTTCTTAAACTGGACTAATCAGGATGAAAACTGAGAGAGAATAATGATTTGTTCATTAGAAAAGAAACAAGGAAATTGGCGTCGTTTCCGTTGTTAAGTGTTAATAAAAGTAACCGTTTCACTTATTGAGGCAACCATTTGAGATAGCCTTGTAAGTGGAGATTGCCTGGTAAGTTGAGGTAGCCGAGGGGTTATACGGTTGAATTAAATTAATATATTATTTTAAATTAATAATTAATTATTTCGAATTAATAAAATCGATATATTAATATCAGATCTTAGAAGATGAATATGGGACTACTCCGCTTACATAAATGATTCAGATAAAAATATAGTTAAAAGAGTCTCACAAATTCTAGAGTTGGTTTAATAATAATCTTAATTATTTCAGAACCGGCCACGAAATAGGAGCTTCTTTTAGATTTATTTGGGTAGCAACAGATTTTTATAATAGAAATGATTCAAATATTTTTTTTGTTTGAAGTACCGTTTTCTTAATATAACATAATTTTTAGATGAAATGGCGGTATCATCCCCAAATCTTTCTTATCAACAAGGGATTTTCCAATGTTTATACTTTAATCTTAAGGCCTTGGATGTTTCTTTACAATTACAAGACATCTAGTTACAAAAGCCCCTATCTTAGAAAATCCCCAGCATCTCTAAAATATTCAATGTAATCTTAATATTTTGATTCTCGTTAAAAGGTCGAGGTCTTATATCTTATATCACGAAATATTTACATAACCGACATCTGAAAGTTATTGAGATAATAAATATATATTTAGTTAAAACTTATTACGTTTTATTTTTTATAAACATTTCTATTTTTGGTACCTTAGGTATAGAAAATAACGTCCATGCAGTTTCCATCATAGAATTAATAACATGGGGCCCAGAGAGAATAACAGTGCCACTCCTTACCATATAGGTGTCGTAACAGGCGACTAGGGTTCGGGCAGTCGGGCAGCAGCGTCTCCTGTTAGTACACAGGAGACGCTGCTGCCCGACTGCCTGGTGAAACTCTAGTACCACATAACTGCGGTCACCAATTCGCATGCCAAGCGCGATGACTACCGCAAATCCCTCCAGATGGCAGCGTTTTAGAAACATTAGGGGCAGGTATACGTCCAGCAGTAGACGATATCAGGCTGAAGATGTTACTATACAATGTTATCCAACCAGAAACAAATGAATCCTTTATCACTAAGCGGATACATTCGATTATCGCATTGCCGTAGAGTCGAACTACTGTCGCACTTTTGTTTTGTCGAGCTCCAGTATGTCGCTCAGCGTGCATTTGAACTATGCTGAGTCTCAGAACAGTTTAGTCGCACAAGCGTTAATGGCTCATCTATTTGTCTCGTCAAGTAGAACACCCGTAATAACCTATACGTTGGGATTATATAAAAAAGCAGATCTTCTAGGTATTTGTTGATATATTAAACATCACGTCAAGCTCTAGCCTTTTATATAAAAAAAGAACGAAAATTATCTTCACCCCATCTTATTCCGTGGAATTTGTTTTGAGGGAACATCTACCAGAATATGAACAGCAGGGTCTCTCAGTATGTACTATGATCCATAAAGCGATTGCCAAGTCGTCTGTCGAGCGTGTAGATTATGGTATGTGACATGATGAACATAATTTCACTGTGCTGTTTTTTGGTGAAGCCTATGCCAAACAATGGATATTTTTCACTAATCTGATATACTTAGCAATGTTAACAACAACAAACCAATAAAACACCAAAGTCCCCAAAAACCTAAACAATACTAAACAAAATTTTAATTCTTACCAGACACAGCAACAATTTCATTATGCGATAGATCCAAATGTGTCAGGTTCACAATATGTTTGAAAGCGTAGTCCTCCAGCACATCTATTTGGTTGTTGTGTAAGTTCAAATGAGTTAAGTTGGTGAGACCTGCGAATATACCTTGTTAGTTAAAGGATTTGCACAGAACCTGGTAATAAAACTCGTATTAGGTGTACGATGTTTGTATTTGATACTACATTTAACTTATTGTGACTGTATGTTATTGTGGCGTGAATAAATCTATTAATATACAAAGGCATCAAGTTATCATAAAATTTCTATTAATTTTCTTCTTGCTTTGCCATGTTGTCAGTTTTATATGTAACTGCCAAACTGTTTATACCTATTATTAAATAAAACAGGATTCACATTTTAACTATTTTCCACGTTGGGCGCCATCACATGCCCACGTTAGGGCGCCATTATTACAACCCGACATTGGGCACCATTAATTAAATTGAATAATTCTTCATATTGATTTGTAATTATAAGATTCCTCTCTCTGACATAAGTTACTCTGTAACCTACATTCTGTACAGTTTCTAATCTGTTCGGAAGTAATGCATCTTTGGGCTTAATGCATTTAGTTGGTGCATTATATAAACCTATATATTAACTGTGAGCTTACCTGCCAAAGCACCTCTCCGTATACTAGCAAACGTATTATCCGATAATTGTAGAGTAGTGAGACAGCTCAGTGAAGGCACCGTCGTAGTTCCCAATGGGCCTTCCAGAGCGTTGCTTGAGAGGTCTAAATCCTTTAGTACGTGAGCTTCCTAAAATAATGCCAATATGGTGGTAAAACACGTGAAGGGCCGATGTATTATTTTTAAATTATCCTGAGTATTCCTAATTATTATTTTAAATGCGCATGCCACTTGTTTTTTTGTCTGACCACTGAACGCATAGGGAACCAGTAATTAAGATAGTTATACCATGTGTTATATATATATTTCTAATAGGCTTCTTAGTAACTGTAACGTTTGTCACAGATATCCTCATAAGACCCCACGTTATAATACCCAAATTTTTATACAAATAATCAAACCCTCTACTACTGACGGGTTACATCACTTGAAAGCAGAAATCCTCCACATAAAAAACTTGATAAAACTTTTACTTACAATACATAATCTTAATATCTATACTATCAAGAAATAATATCAATAGATCCGACTCCAGACAGCCATTAATCAGAAATTTTCCATTACTACTTTCTAGGTAATCCTATCTCAAAAATATGTTTTTATGTGTAAACCTAATCGTATCAATCGATCTTTCTATTGAGGTTTTTCTAACAAACAGAGCTTAATTATCAATAATCTTCTCGTATAGATCCAGTTTCTTAGCTTGATTACAATTATATATGATTAGATTAAGATGGCGACCGTTAGGAACACGCGGGTATAATTATAAGACTGAACGCTGTAGTAGCTGATACTTGCTGAATTAACCTTTTGTCATTTATACATGACTGTGGTAGGCAAAAAGTTTAATTATATTATCTCTGTACAAAATTTATCGTTTTTAAATTTATGTATACTGTACTGACCTTCAACGCTCCCAGCACTGGTACTTTAAGGAGGTTCCCACGAAGCCTTAAAACTGTTAACTTGACTAGAGGCTTAAACGCGTCACCAGATATATCCGTCAGTTGGTTGTCGCTTATGTCCAAATAAGTTAGGTTTCGAATACCCTGTGAATACATGAAAATACAATTATAGCTTGTTAGAGACATAAACAAATATATTAAGATTAAATTGATTTGGAAATAAAATTAAGAAGAAATAAAATATAAATTAAGATTAAACTGATTTGGAAATAAAATTAAGAAGAAATAAAATAAATTCTATTTAATAATAGCCGTCTAAAATTTTGATTCAATACTTTGGTCCAATTATTGTCTTACTAGCTGTGCCCCGCGGTTTTACCCGCGTTAAATTTTGTAAATTGCCACAGCTCCTACCCCGTATATGATAGCGTGATAATATGTAGCCTTATATTGACCCGACCTCTTAGTAACATTCAAGCAAAATTTGACGATAATCCATACAGTACTTTTTGAGTTTAGCCCGGACATACATACGGACAAACAGACAAACAGACAAAAATTCTAAAAACTATATTTTCGATATCGATTCTAGATCACGCCCCAAGTATCCTTTTAAAAAAATATTCAATGTACAATGTTGACTTTAATACGATTTTATTATATGTATAGATGAAGCAGTAAAAGCCTCCTAGGCTATATACGTTATGAAAAAAATGGTTTCATTGAAATGCTTTGATAATAGAGACAAAAAGTATCTAATGAAACTCTTAATCAACATATTATCGTAATTATGATTAATATAACTAATATTATAAATTTGTACACCGTTTGATTGTATGTGTGATGCCTCAGCATCCTCGTGTTTTGGGTTTGATACCCGTAAATGACAGCTATTTGTGTCACCCAATTATTGTAGTTCCGAGTCCAGATGTTCTTTGCGTCCATTTTGTAAAACCAAGTGATACAAGGAATTTAATTCAAATGTGCAGCCGATGTTTTTTTACGAAATAGTTCTACGTTCGTTAGTAGACGTCGATATTTGGGAACTTAATAAATATACAATTTAGAGACACATACCCAGACTAAGAACACAAATAGTTCTCCTGCCGGAAATCGAACAGAACATCAAGGAATTAGCAGATTCCCCCTGTTAATTTAAATAAGTATCTATATATTAAGTATGTTTGTGTTTTGATACATAAAAGTTACTATTGTATTGTATTGATTTTTTTTATATCAGAGGGCGACAAATGAGCATGTGGGTCATCCGATGGTAAGTGATCACCGCAGAACATGAACACTCGCAACACCAGAGGAGTCGCGGGTGTGTTGCTGACCCTTCGCCCCACCCCCTTGAGCTCTAGCGACCTAAAGGTCTCTGCACACAGCGGGCGCGGCGCGGCGGGACGGGACGGCGACGCGACACTGAGGAGTTGTAATGTACTAGATATTACGGGCGACGCCACACAGAGCCGTCCCGCTCGACGCGACGCTGTGTGTGGCGTCGTCCGTAATATCTAGTACATTACAACTCCTCAGTGTCGCGTCGCCGTCCCGTCCCGCCGCGCCGCGCCCGCTGTGTGCAGAGACCTTTACTCACATGCCAAAACACAACATTAAGTTAATATTAAGGAATATCTTATATAAGGGTACTTCCCCAGTCGGGCTGCTCTTTGAGCGAATAAACGCTGTGCCCTACCTCTCTTAAAGTTTTTACATTAATTGCAATGTTTGAAATAGCGGTAATTACTAGAAGTGAGCGGAACTCGTATTCAGAACTTGAAATTACATTTAAAAAAGGAAAACGGCTGTTCTATGAAAAATAACTTTGGTTCTCAAGAGCTAGTCAAGCGCTAATCAGGATCACTAATCAATTTAGCTACAGTAAAAGTTATCGCAATTGATACTAAATTTTGAATCGCTAACATTCATACTAGCTAAGATATACTACTGTGGCAGACGAACGAACTAGAGTCTAATTTACCATTTTGGTAGGTTACCTTAATAGTTTACAGTAATACTGATTACCTTAAATGAGTTGGGTTCTAATGTATGAATTTTGTTATTGGACAGATCCAATCGATCCAGGTTCCACAGTCGAGTTAAAGCTTCCGTTGGCACCATAGGCAGCTGGTTGTTTGGTAAACCTGCAAAATAATGTTAATAAAGTAGAAGAAAAACACAGAATGATACAACGAGGATCATAGTAACTATTTGTGTAAAAATAAAGATTTGTTTTGGCATGAGATGGTTAAGGGACTATTCCCTGTATCTCGGATACGACTTGAATAATTATGTTAACTAGCCGCTACCGGCTATACAGGAAGTCAATCAATAAATCAAGAAATATTCATAGTTAAACTTCGAAGAGAACGTGGGGTAACAATAGAAAAATCAATTACGCACGCGAAAGTGTATGGTCCATGTATCATACAGGGAAGCCGATGGAGTCCTGAGCTCAAACCCATAATTAAATAAAAATAAATTCTAAGTCAGTTCTGCAATGATTAGATAAACCATACTTTTAGGGTTAGGTTAAACTATGCTAATTAGTTATCACAAAAAACTGAACCAGAAATCAACAGAACGAGAAAAAAATCGAAAACTGATGTTAAGATAAATGTACGAAATAAATCATTAAAAAAAATACGCAATATCGTAGAACATATATTCGGATACTCCTCATCATAAAGTATCTAAAATTTTCGCTTGAACGTCAACTCCTCGGCCATCCTATATAATATGGTAGCAATTATAAGCAATAGTTTTTTGGTGACGGTTGCTAATAGCACGAAATTTATGTTAAAGTAAGCATTAGTCAAGTGCCCAGAGCATGCTACATCATTAATTCTGTGCTCTATTATCTGCGAAGGATTACCCTCGCACTCGTAGAGAATTAACGTATCGTGAACTACTAGCGTTAAACAATTTAGGTACATCCACATTTTATAAATTTTAATTTTATCTGACAGAGGACAGTATTGTAGGTACTAAACATATAGATAGCAATCATCAGTGAAGTATGCAAAATAAAAAAGAAATAAAGTTTCGTTCAGTAGTTAGGGAAATGTTATTAGAAATTTATAATTGTTTAAAAATACAAAACACCAACTGAAAACTATAAAGTACTTGCCAACAATAAACTAAATTATAAAATTTAAAGTAAGTTTTTAATAACTGCATGCATTCGTTGCCTATAAATTTTAACGTATGTTTTACGACATTTTTTTGAAATGTTTTCATGCGTATAAGCAGATTATAGTGATACCTAATATTTTTAAGTAACAACTTATGTAATACACCCATTTTCGCAAATAAATAGTTTTATTTTCAAAATGGCCCTGTTGCCCCGGTGGGCAAATGCTTGCTTTTCACGCCGGAAGCCTTGGGTTTAATTCCCACTCAGGACAGATATTTGTGTGCATGAACATGTCTGTTTGTCCTGAGTTTGGGTGTAATTTATGTTTATAAGTATCTATTTACAAATGAAAATTAGTATATCAGATATGGTATAAATTTAATAAAGGGAATTATACTACAATTAATTCGGAAATTAATAATTTAAATTGGCACAATGAGTTTTTAAATATGAACATGGATGAATCATTGCAGTATTTTTATGCATTTATTAATTTTTTTAATTGAAACATATATACCGGTAGCAATATTGGGTAATAATAATTTTCCAGTATGGTATTCGCCATCACTAAAGAAGTGCATAAAAGAAAAAGAGAAATATTTATATAAATTTCGAAAGTATGGCAATCGTTCAGACTTTGAGACTTTTAAACTGCTGAGAACGAGAGTAAAAAGGCTTGAATCGGCGTGCTACCAGAATTATATTTCTACTGTTGAAGAATCAATTAAAAACAATCCGAAACATTTTTGGTCATTTGTAAAAAAACGGAAAACAAATTCTGGGATACCTGGATCCGTGAAATATGGTGATTCAATTGCATATACCGGCAAGGACATATGTAATATGTTCTCTGACTATTTTTATTCAACTTTTTTACAATCTTCTCACCCAACCGGAACGGCAAGTTCTCTTACTAATGAATACACATCAGTATCAGACATATCAAATATTTCTATTGACATTACACATATAGCCAAAACACTCAAAACCCTCGATTTAAATAAATCAGCGGGACCTGATCGGTTGCCACCCGTTTTCTTAGCAAAATGCGCTGATTCTATATCAGTACCTATCGCACTGCTATACTCAAAGTCCATTTCGGAATGTTCTGTGCCATCTTTATGGAAGTCTGCGTTCATAACTCCAATCCACAAAAAAGGTTCAAAAACTGACGTGACAAACTATAGACCCGTTTCTAAATTATGTGTATTGGCGAAAGTTTTTGAAAAAATTGTTTACTGTCAAGTATACGCAGCTGTAAAAAATAGTTTCGGGGATTTCCAACATGGCTTTCTGCCGGGACGATCAACAACATCCAATCTAATTCTCCTGAATGATCATATATCTGCTGCTATGAGTAAAAGGAAGCAAGTCGATGTCATTTACACAGATTACAGCAAATGCTTCGATCGAATAGATCATGTGATTCTTATTCAGAAATTGGAACGCATTGGGATAAGGGGAGATCTATTAAGATGGTTTTCATCGTACATCTCGAACCGATCGCAAGCAGTTGTAATTAACAATTACGTATCCAGCTGGGTTTTAGTACCAAGTGGTGTGCCCCAGGGCTCACTGCTTGGTCCGTTGCTGTTTTTAATCTTTGTAAATGATATCGACAAGTGCTTCAATAACTCTCATGTGCTAAGTTTTGCGGATGACATGAAGATATTCAGAACTATATCATCACCTGACGATATTCTTACACTTCAGAGCGATTTAATTAGATTGGATGACTATTGCAACGAAAACAAACTGGACCTAAACCCAAATAAGTGTTTCCTAGCAACGTTTAGCAGAATAAATAATAGCTTGCCTTCTGCGTATTCTCTTAAAGGGCAAACAATTCGGAAAACGTCGAATATACGTGACCTTGGTGTTATTCATGATACTAAGCTGTTATTTCAAGAGCACATAGACAGTATAATTTCCAAAGCATCTCAAATGCTGGGGTTTGTGATGAGAATGTCTAAACATTTTAAGAATGAAAAAACATTCAAAATCCTCTATTGCACCTATGTCCGTAGCATTTTGGAATACTCCTGCCAAGTTTGGAACCCCCGCTACGACACATATATTTCGCGAATTGAAAATGTCCAACGGAAGTTCATCAAATATATGTGTTATAGACTTAATCGTAGCTATACGTATGAAGAATATCATAAGCTCTGTGCTGAATTTCACCTTCTACCGTTGGTCACTCGTCGTGAAATAGCCGATGTTATTTTCTTTTTGAAATTGTTAAGAGGATCCATTGATTGTCCTGAACTTCTTTCAAAAATCCCATTAAATGTACCAAGAGCAGCAGCAAGACAAACAAATCCTATACATCTTCCATTAGTACCAACAAATTACAGACAGAATTCATATTTGTGGCGAGCGAGCAGTAGCCTTAATAAGTGTTACAAAGAGCATAAGTTTGACATATTTAATGCTAGACCAGAGGCAGTACGACGGTTACTAAGTGAAGCGTTTTTTTCAAAATATTTGAACTAATTAGGGCCCATATTTGTTGTTATTAAGTGTTAATTTGTTTTGTTTTTGTGTTTCTTTTTGTGTTTCTTTTTTTTATCTTTTCTTGCAATAATGTTCACACTAGTTCGTTCATAAATAACTTAAAATATTGCCTATTAGCGAAGACCTGTTATTGGCTTCTTGTCGCTTATTATATATTGTTATCTTTGTTACCATTGTATAGCTGTTGGTCTTCCAAGAATAAATAAATAAATAAATAAATAAATAAATGTGGTTTCCATAGTACAAGCTCTGCTTAGTTTTGGATCAGATGGCCGTGTGTGAATAATGTCCCCGGATATTATTATTTGATTTGGTACTCGTAAGCAAAGACTTAAAATCTAGAAGTTTAGTTATAACTGGGATTATTCATCTTTGACGTTTTTTAGCAGATAGGTTTTCGAGTGGCGTCAACGAACCGGAAGGCGCAGCGTGGGCCCTTACAAGATAGATCGATTATCTTGTGAGGTCGCTGAAAGCTTAGAGAGAATTTTAGTTAAGTATGTGACTAAGTCTCGATGGAAAATTCATCCCATGGAGGAGAGCTGGAGTTTTAGCCATATATCCTAAACAAAAATAATATTTTCTTAAATGGTTCATAAATAACGGAGCTTTGAGGTAACAAACCAAAACATAGTAGCAATTTAATATTTATTAACTTAGTAAAAAACAAAGCAACGTTATATATACTACTGTATCCATTATAAAAATCCTAATTCCATTTCCAAATATTGTTTTCCATAACAATAGCGCAAACAGCTATTTCCGCTAATACACAAATATTTCGACCTAATCATATAATTCTACGGCATTAACTGATTTCCCCGCGGACGCGGGAGTTTGATAATAGAACATGGCAAAGTTTTGTAGTTCCTTGAATAGCTAATTTTCAATGATTTAGTAATGGAAACGTATTTGGCGTTAGTAGGAAGGAAATGAACATTTTATAAAGTAACTTTGGTACTCGGCGATGGTTTTGTTAGTAACGTAATGGGTGACTGATGCAAATTGCGTAAATGTAATTGGAGTAATTCTAGTTCTATGAGAAATGGACTTTGAGTAGCATCATGTTTATTGAAGTTATACTTCTTTTGGCGCGATGGAGAAAAATGATGAGAGTGAATTTTTACGATGCGCGCGCACACCGACACCAAAAAATTTAACAGCATGAAGTTAGTTCTAGGTGGTATGAAAATTGATAACTATGTTCAAGTTGTATATTAAGAAGTATAACTTCTAACGCGTGTACATAAGTACATACAAGTTTTTTTTTTACGGTTTGAGAATAGTTTCATTTTTCCATGCTCTCGCTGGTTTTATTGCTCAACGGCTTGAGACGCCCCTCGCTTCTATTCCTGTGAAGCGGTGATAACCTCCCAAGCAATAGGTTGCGTTTCCACTGAGGCGGAGCGGAAACGAGCTGTGCCGCGTTCACCAATCACATGGCTTGGAATCCACATCAGTGGAGAAGAGATGTGGATTTCAAGCCATGTAATTAGTGAACGCGGCACAGCTCGTCTCCGCTCCGCCTCAGTGAAAACGCATAATAATCATAATCATCATTTATTTGTGAATCATAGGTAAATACAACGATTGGTCTTACATTAGGTTACGTGCACTATGTTCTACCATGAGAATGGTGTACAAATAACATCTACTTATTTGGTGAACATACCATCTAAGTTTACAAAAAAACAATCTAAATTTACAAATACAAAATTCTAATATAAAAATACAAAATTAAAGTCAAAACAGCCTATAGTGTACGTAATATTTAAAGAAAACTCCCATTACAACACCGTAAACTTTTGAATTACATTAAATTTAGAATAAGCGCCATCTATTATTAAGAATTGTAACGAATGTAGTAAAACAAAATTACCGTTAGTACGTTGTTCCCGGTAAAATTGTAATCAGCTATTCAATTACATCAAGTAACAAATTGTGCAAACCACCATCTATTATTAAGAATTGAAACTAATGTAATCGATAATTTAGGTAATGTTGTAAGACGTTCTAGCACTAGGCACGCAGTATCGGCGGGGTATCAGCTTGAAGATTACAATTGTAAATATATTAATTTGAATAAAATAAAACTGGTGACGGTATTTTTATTATATATTTCACTTTTATGTAAATACAGTAATAATATTTTAATTTAACTTTAGCGGCCACTTTAGGCGTAACCTCAATGGGAATACAATGTTCTTTGAGTATAGTAAGTTTTTAGTCTATTATGAAATCTTATACCAATACGGTAAAACTCTTGAAAAAAAAACAGTTTTTGGACGGAGATTCCTCAATGTGGCATACGGTAGGGGTTGACTGTTTTCTTATAAGGAGAAAGCGTTATGCCTCCTCCATATGATTTTTTCTGTATCTTCTTTTTTCTGCATTCAATTGTCGAGATTAGATACTTGCACGCAGATAGATCATTGTGGAAGGCTGGTTGTATAATTTTAATATTTCTTACTTGTGTGTGTATTAAATCATACCTAATTTAAATTATCTGTTGTAACTTTCCAAGAATTTCGTAATGGAATTATTTAAAAGTAATTTCTATTATATCGCTATTGTACTGTTTGCTATTAAACTTATTGAACACCTTAATTAAGTATTAATTTCATTACTTTGATGTCTTACATAAATAACTTCTTTAAATACCATCGTCCATTTCATTTCTAACGTCTAAGATCTCGTTACCTTGTGATGTTGTGAGGGCAAGGTGTAGTCTGCAAATGGAATTAGGCTCCATTTGCACGTAAGGCATCTAGTAGCCGGTTGACTTAGTGTGATGTGTTAAGCTGTACTAAATTGTGATGTAGTACGTGAGGTCGAAGCTTGATGTACTGTTCAAATGGACTTGCTTAAGTTTACGGAAGTTATTTGTCGAATTTTGGTACTATAAAAAGAAAAATTATTGCTATTATATTGCTATTAAGTATTCAGATTCTTAATAAAAACAATTATTATGGAACATAGAAGGTATGTAATTTTTTTTAACACAACGCCCGCATTATGTAAATTTATTCCTGTGTCGCGGGGTACTTTTAAAACATATAATTGATGGACGCAAAGTACATCCACACCCAGAACAACTATTTATGGGTCATACAATTAGTTGTCCTGTGCGGGAATAGAAACCGGGGCACGAAGTTGCGAGGCGACTGCCTTAACCGCTGCGCCAAACGTGTAGTAAAATCTATGTCTATCAATATGAAATCTACATTCCCATTCAAAAAAATATTTGAATGGTTGAAGCCACTACAACACACCTGTTGGAATGAATGAAAATCTCAAAGTCCCAAAATACTTCTCTCCTGAGAATATCATCCCAAATATACGTCCGCTACTAGTCTCAAAACTTAAGCACGCAAATATAGTATATCTCTTCTATCTCTCTAGAATAACATATCAATTGGTAACAAAATCTCTTTTACGCCAGCAGATCCAGCTAGCTGAATCTATCATTTTTTTAATAGATTTTTAACTTTATGTATTATAATTAACTTTATATATTTATATAGATAAATTACACTCAGACTCAGGACAAATAAACATGTTCATGCACACAAATATCTGTCCTGGGTGGGAATCGAACCCACGACCTCCGGCGTGAAAAGCAAGCATTTGCCAACCACGCCGAGAGGCCCGTCGCATATTCTCAGAGATAATGGAATATTCACCTTACCTAAAGCAAACAAAGTCCCCGCTACACTAATAAATGCCCCCTGCTGCACTCTTCTTATGTCCCCTGAAGATATCACTAGACCGTGAAGACCGACGCCAGCCAGCTCTGTCACTGACGCTGAAGAGAGAACAGAAACTCCTCTTAGAGCACAGTCCAGTAGTGAGACGGCAGTGTTCTTGTTCCTAGATTTCTGTTCCCGAAGGTGGCGACCAATTATCTGGAACAAAAATATTTATTTAAGCTGTTAATATTTTTATGTTATCTATACATATGATAAAATCGTAGGAAAGTCAAAACTGTACATTGAATATTTTTGTAAAGGATACTTGGGACGTGATCTTCAATCGATATCGAAGCTAAAAATATAGTTTTTAGAACTTTAGTCTGTGTGTCTGTTTGTCTGTATGTATGTCCGGGCTAAATTCAAAAAGTTCTGCATGGATTTACTTGAAATTTTGTATGAATATTACTAAGAGGTCGGGTTAACATATAGGCTACATATTATCACGCTATCATCTACGGGGTGCGATAATTTATAAATTAAACGCGGGTAAAACCGCGGGGCACAGCTAGTAAAGGTATAACCTAATCGATTTTCTATTGCGTCTGTTCAACACGGATTTTAACGCGTTTAAATAAATGAGGATATTTGCGAACTATTTTATTTCATTGTACCCACTTTCATGTTTATGGGATCCAACGAAAACTTTATTGATTTGTTGCACAATCCCAAGAAATATCAGTCAACGGAAAAACAAAGCGATTATTTGTGGGATAATAATAATATATTTAATTCAATCAAAGTCCATAGTATGTTAATAAACAATTTCCTTAAAAATTATAGTTAGTAAATACTAGCTGTGCCCCGCGGTTTTACCCGCGTTAAATTTTATACATTTTCACAGCTCCTCTCCCGTAGGTGATAGCGTAATAATATGTAGCTTAATAATATTCATGCAAAATTTGAAGTAAATCCATGGAGTACTTTTTGAGTTTAGCCCGGACATACAGACACACAGACAAAAATTCTTAAAACTATATTTTTGGCTTTGATATTGATTGAAGATCACGCCCCAAGTATCCTTTTTAAGAAAATATTCAATGTACAGTTTTGACTTTCCTACGATTTTATTATATTAGGAAATATAAATAGCTCACACTAAAAATAAACATGTAGCTGCATCCATCTCCGTATCATAGGGGACTCCCACCTATCTACAAACACGCTTAGGATAGTGTTGGTGCTGAAACAGATACTTGCCGTCAAGGAAGCGCACCTTTTTCGCATGAAAGCTGCGAACTGTCAATACGCGTCTCGGCGAAAATCCCTGACGCACTGCACCGCCACGGCAGCCCCAGCAGTACCCTAAGCGCATTGTTATATTGGACATGCAGATCGATGCAATATAACAGATCACGAAATTGGAATTCAACGGAAAAGAATCAGGTTTAATTTTCTAAAACCAAGAATGTGATATAGAGTTCTTAATATAATATTCTAAGATTAATCCCAATTATTTTCTCGGATTCTATGTCAAATCACGTGTATCTCACTGAGAAAGATATAATATTTGGTTTCCCAGTATTGTTCAATCTCTTTGTTTCCTTAAAATATTCGATACAAAAGAAAATGTTACATTTCCCATTAATAAAATAATGTTGGTTGTTCTTCTTTGTTATCTTCATTATTATAATTTGTATTGTTATTTTTTTCTAAAAACACGTTTACTGTTACATTAAATGAGACTTAATAACTTGACATATTTGTATTTCCTTGTCTTTTTGTTGAAATATAATTGAGATCATACACCTTTTGTGTTTAAGCAATATTTTTGGCTATTAATACAAAAAAGAAAGGTGTCTGTTAGGTATTACCTTGGGACGACTTCTACGCCCCCAGGGAATGAGATGGGGTGATGATATTCTTTGCCGCCACCATGCAGCGAGTGAAATTGACGACGACCGCGACGCGGAAATTTACAAATATTTAAATTAATTAATTAATTTCCTGGGACAACTGCCATCTGATACCAAACTAGCAGGCAGAGCCTGTACTATGGTAACCAGAAAACGGATAAACATACATATCTATTTCTAAATACATACATATCTATATATATAAAAATCAATGCCACTTTTCGTTGTAATGTTATAACTCAACAACGCCTTTACCGATTTGGCTAATATTGGCCTTGAATTATTCGTGGAAGTCCAGGGAAGGTTTGTACGCAGAAAAAATGTCTCGAATAAGTGTAAATCAACATCTTTTAGCAATTCAAAATATTTTTTGTTTGAATAAATGACCTTAATAATCATTTTTTTATTACTATGCCTTATACGTAGCAAAGCACGTACCGGGCCGCTAGTTATGTATAAATTACACAGTACAATAAATAATCGTGCTCATTACACTGAGATTTGTCCTGGGTGGGAATCGAACCCACGACTTCTGGTTTAGCAGTTGGGGTTTCTAACCACAAGACCACTAGACCAACAAGCCAGTCAAGTGGACTGCACGTGTGGGCGGCGGTTACGACAGCCGCCTCGCTTGTTCGTTTCCTGGGTTCCGCTCAGGACTATTTGTGCGACCCATAAATACTTAGTTGTTCTGGGTCTGGATGTAGATACCTTGTGTCCGTCTATTATATTTGTTTGTAAAGTAGCCCGTGAAACAGGGATTAATTTTCTTATTAATGCAGGCGACGTATAGTAGAGTATTTTTTTTAATAAGACTATTTTATTAATTGGTATATTTTTTTAATGATCACATATAATGGTATGCAAGTATATTAAATGTAAAACAATGTAATTATAACAATCAAAAGAGAAGTCCGTCGATTAATAAATTTTCGAAGAATCGTTTGCAGCAGCAAGAAAAGGTTGTATCGCAATAAATTCCCTTCGAACAATCGGTCAGTCGACTTCTGGTTCATCGAACGGTACGGATTATCTGTCCTGGGTGGGAATCGAACCTACGACCTGCGGCGTGAAAGGCATCTACCAATCATGCCAACCGACACGTTAAGATTTGTTGATTTTAACCGGTAATTTATAAACTAACCCACAAAAACAACATGCAAAGTTTTCAAATCAAATAATGACCCCCATCCAGCACTTTAATTAAAACTTAGTTTGAATAGAAATAATTTATCAAATATCGTTAATTAGCCGAAAAACATTTATCTATTTTCTGTTCCAAAGATTAAAAATTTAATTAAATGGGTCCATTTTATTCGGGAAATGGATGTTTCTAATAGATTTAGGCGTTTAGGTTAGTTATGGCGGCCAAGTAACACGACCGTGCTTCGGAGAGCATGTTGGTTCAGCGCCTCTCTTTCCGATTTCCGGGAAGTACTAGGGAAATTCACCTGTACTGTATATACTGTATACCGTGTGGTTTTCGGCCTAGAAAGAATAACAGGGCCATCATAACAATCCCATGGGTGTCGTAAAAGGCAAGTAAGGGATACACCAGGTAGTTGGGAAGCAGCGTCCCCTGTCAGTAGAAAGGGGACTGGACCGTATTTAGGTGGTAACTAGTAAGTTACCACCTAAATGCGGTCACCAACTCGCATGGCAACCGCGGTGACTACTACTACTATTGGGCAAACCCCTCCAAATGGCAACGTTATAGAAGCCATCGGGGGAGGTTTATGTTCAGCAGTTTATTTATTTATTTTTGGCTTACCAACAGTAACTTATACTAATAAATAAGAAAAATTCGGTACACAGAACAAATTCCAGTATAGTTACTACTTATATGCAAGCACCACAAGCTCAATATAAACAATTGTTACTTAAACTAAAATAATTAAACTAAATAACAAGCTACAATAAGTTAAGAAAAAATAATTTAAGAATAAAAAAAAACATTTTGTGGCAATAATTAACAATGTCAGAATAATTAAATTAAATTAAATGTAGATTATAAAGTTAAAAATTAAGAATAATCAAAGATAAAATTGAACAAATATATAAAATTTCTTGCTTCAGTGTTAAGTACATGTTTACGAAATGAATAGTTGCAGATATCAGGTCAATCTAAGGTCAATCTAATTTGTGTACTTGCGCATATAACTTTATATATTTTATTACATATAATAATAAAGATTTCAAGGAATACAGGAATTCCCAGTTCATGTGTAAATACAAATTAACTTACAATTAACAAATTAACGGTGTAATGAAATCTCTACGTATGTTAGCCAGGACCTGTTTGTTTATTAAATGTTATTTTATATGTTTATAATAGTTTAATATTATATGCGCAAAAAAAGATGTGCAAGTATCTCGACAAATATAAATCTATTTTCTCTGTCTACCCCTGTGACAAATAGGAGATTATGTCCCGTTCGAAGTACGAGGCCCAGTACCGGTAAGGCAGTTTGGTGGATTTTGAAAGATTTCCAGAATGTTGTAGTTAATATTAGAACAAAAAATAAGGATAGCGGATAAAAAGGACACATACGAAATTCGTATTGCAACTTTGACATTAGATGGTTCTAGAATAGAAAGAACGAGATGGTGTGAATTTCATGCTAGAAAAGAAAGAGATAGTTGAAGACAACGACATAAGGATTCCAATTAATCTAGAATTTTAGTGAAGGTTCTAGAACGAAAAAAATACTTTAGAAATTTAAAAAATTCAATTATTTTTAAATATTTCAGTAATTCTTATGCCGTTCCATTATGTCATCAGCATACCTATAGACATGTGCACCATATGAGGCCGTGAACCCGTCCCACTCACGTGTTCCCATCCGTGATCTAAGTGCAGTCGGGCATGAAAGAGGACAATATGACCTATAGGGCCGCAGGTGGGCTACGAATTCCGTAGTGTTGCAATTGACTCGACAGTAAATTGTAATTGGCTGCATCAAAGACACATGTTTTGTAAATTATTTATTCACATTTAAATTACATTAATGGTTCTTAACATATTATACGCCAAACGGCTAACGCAGCTTGTAGGCGATAGACATTTCTTTTTGTTGCTGAACAAATCGATGCGAGAGCGACATAGCCTGCGGCAGGCTTGACAAGAGAAGTTTGCGGTGGTTGGAGCCGCTTTCATGTCGCTTCTGTCTTTTATCAGCAAGTACTCCGAACCAGGCTTCATCACAGATCTTACGACCCTCCACAACACGTTTGCGCCATTCAACTCTATTTTCAGCGCGCTTTTCCCAGCTACAGTGGTCAATTTTAAAAGCGGCCATATCCTGCTTGTTGCAGTATTTAAAGCGAAGCAGAGGTCTACCGACATCGCGCTTCGCATTAGCTACCGCACCCAATGGAACACATCGTGGTATTCGAGTGGGTTCCATTCTGTGCACATGCCCCAATCAACGATCAAGATGCCTTTAGGATCTTGAACGTTATGGGGAGATATGTATAACCGCCACGCTTGGCAGACGGACTGGCGATCACAACAAGGTCATAGTACTCAGAAAAATGCTCCTACCCGTCCTCTGGTAGATATTCCCTTGGTTCGACTTTTACGTCCCCCACGTGATGAGATGGGTATTACAGCATTATATAATATATATTATCTATTTGATAGACTGGTATATTTTACGGGTAGTAATAATAATAATATCTAGGGACAATGTCACACAGATCTTCCTAGCCCCAAAGTAAGCAAAGCTTGTAGTATGGGTACCAGGCGACGATATACATACTTATATACACTCGCGAGCAACCAAATCGACTCAAGCCTAGACGGCGCACATATACATTGATTTTCCTAAAACGATAAATGGTAATTACAAAAGTGATATGTCATTCGAAAGCTGAAGAATTAGGCTTTCAATTAACATCAATACCTTATTAAAAACTAAGCGCTGATTTATTGACACATTTTAATTGGCCGTCAGCGTAAATTACCTCTTTAGGAATCCACGACTTGCGCTACCTGCTCCCGCTATAAAACCCCCCACTTCCGGTTTATCTTATCAGTTGCTTGTTACAGGTTGACCGGTACACATCTCCGTAAATTGCATTCCTTGTTTTCGCTAACCCATGGATACCACACCAGAAGAAGCCGCTCAAGTTGTTGCCTTGTTGCAACAAGGGTTAAGTCAGCGAGCAATCGCTGCCCAGCTCCACTTGAGCCAGTCTTCTGTATCCCGAGTATACAGACGGTTCCAAGAGACTGGTGCCTTCAATCGGAGACCAAGAACGAGCCGCCACCGGTGCACTTCAGAGAGAGACGACCGCTTCATTGTCTCAACCTCGCTGCGCAATCGACACCTTACGGGCGTTGATGTGCAGCAAGAACTGAGACGTGTACGACAAGTGGCTGTCAGCGAGTGGACAGTGAGAAGACGCTTGAAGGAAGCCAACTTGACGCCAAAAAGACCTGCGACGGGCCCTAAGTTGACTGCAGGCCACCGACAAGCGCGCCTTCAATTTGCTCGAGAGCATCTCAATTGGAGCGTTGCGCAATGGCGATCGGTCCTGTTTACTGATGAGTGCAGAATGTGTCTGCATGGCAGTGACAGGAGAGGCCGAGTCTACAGGCGTCCGGGAGAACGATTTGCCCAATGTTGTTTCGCTGAAACAGTGGCATATGGCGGCGGTTCCTGCATGATGTGGGCTGGTATCTCTTTAGAGGGAAAAACCGAACTTGTTTTCGTGCCTGGGGGCGGCCGAGGAGGCGGGCTAACAGCTGATCGGTACATCACCGACATTCTACTGGATCATGTTGTGCCCTACGCAGGGTTTGTCGGTGAAGACTTCGTGTTAATGCACGACAATGCCCGCTGCCACACGGCACGAGTCACTCGACAGTTTCTGCAAGAGGTCGAATTACGCACGATGGACTGGCCTGCGCTCAGTCCTGACATGAATCCCATCGAGCACTTATGGGACGAGCTTAAAAGAAGAGTTCGGGCCAGAAATCCAGTCCCTTCAAGCGTAGACGAGCTAAAGACAGCATTATTAGAGGAGTGGGACGGCATTCCTCAAGAAAATGTCAAAAAATTGATAAGGTCCATGAAAAACAGACTGCGGGATGTAATTAGGGCTAGAGGGGGCAATACGAAATACTGATTTAAATAAAATAATTTTATTTTTAATTTTTTTTGTTTAATTTGTCAAATACGAGACACATACCCTTTTTCCTAAATTCCCGTTTTTCCTACTCTTGCATTCAGACATCATTTATTTCAAAAATGATGGATGGATTTCAATGATAATGATATCAAATTAAAGCTGACATCTTAAGCTTTCGAATGACATATCATTTTAATAATTTCCATTCATGATTTTAGTTGTATCAATGTATGTGTGCGCCGACAAGGCTTGAGTCGATTTGGTTGCTCGCGAGTGTAGATAGATAAATACTTAAATACATAGAAAACATCCATGACTCAGAAACAAATATTCGTGCTCAAAACACAAATATTTGCACTTACCAGGATTCGAACCCAGGACCACCAGCTTCGTAGGCAGGAGCACTACCAACTAGGCTACGGTGACCGTCGTAATCACGTTGGCTTTTGTCTGGTTTCTTGTAACTACATTATACTAACATGTAACTTTGTATATATACTATCTTTATGGGTTCGATTCCCCTCCGCACTTAACATGATTTCAAGATGCATACCTATCTGAAATTTTCTATGCTTCACATTTTTTTTTAACTTGATATCATCCATATCGGATAGCTTTCCCGCTGAGCAAGCGCCAAAGTATGACGGGCTCCCAGTTAAACACCTCATAGTGTTTCCTCGACTATCTATAGCGTGGGCTACGAGTTTGCCCCAGCATTCGTCGCAGCCCAGATAGCTCGAACTTACTTAAGTCATCTTAGATATCATTGGTGTTTTTTATTGAGACGATTCAGGGGTTGGACCTAAGACGTCACAATCTGCAACTGAATACGCTTCCGCTAGCCCAATGAGGCATTAAAGTTTTATTGCATTCATAAAGCTACTCACAAGCCATATAGACATTGCCAACTTCTCTGCTATACGACTATGACGACTCTTGTGACAAATTTGTTCCCTGGATTGTTCGACATGCCTGTCGTGTCTGTAGGGGCTTGTAATCCCTTTGGAAGACGTGCGTCAATATATTCGCTCTCGTTCTTGAACGGCCTAGTGACTATTAGCATGCTATTCAAAATTAAGTTCTATAGAAATGTCTATAGAACTTAAATTACGATTAGATTTTAATGGTATCTGATTGGTTGGCTATCCAAGAACAGAATGAATAGATAGAAGAATCTGCTTGTGTGTTTAAGTCTACATTGATGGTGCGTTTTGTTGTAAAAAAAGGCTGCTGGTTTCTTAAAATTATAGGTAGTAAACTACTCACGATATGGCGGAATTATCGTAAGATTTCTCTCACTGTTTCCCAAACCCTTATATGGTTTCAATAACACTTCAGTGGAGATTTCCTCACAATCAACAAAACAACAATGTGACTCTAAATATCGGGCAAAAGCTGAGGTATTATGGCGAGCGTATTTGTACAGAGACGATGGACGTTGATTCCGAAACAATACCTTTCAATACCCGTACTAGGATTTCGCGATGTATGAGACAGCTTTATTGTATTACTAATGAAATAACTAACGATAGCAAACTCAAAGCAATAATTATCGCTTTTATCACTTTCTTAAAAGAAGCCGTTGCGTTCTTCTGACCTGATACAAGATGAAATATGTCTTTTCAGCCATAGCTTTCACAACCTATGCTTGAAAGCGGAATGAAAGCGGAAGGAATGAAAAAGAAGCGGATGGAGAATGAATGAGGTTAATCGAGGGACCTACCGCCTAATTCGCCAATGATCATCATCACCCCATTTTATCCCGTGGGAGGCTTAGCAATCGACCCTAGGGAATATCTACCAGAGGAAGGGCAGCAGTTTCTTTCTGAGTACTATGACCATCTTACAGCGAACGTCAACCCTTCTGCCAAGCGTTGCGATTATGGCATATAACCCGTAAGATTTTTGAGGGTGGTTTTTGTCCAGCAGTGGACTTCTTACAGCTGTTGTGATGATGATTTCGACTACCACGCGATCTAAGTCATGGGTAGCTATTTATTATTAGCATATATAACGACTAAGAGTTTCACCTATACCTATACATCAAGTCAGTGGTAGCCCCATATTAACTTCATTATTATTTTGTCATGTTAGTATTTTAACAGTCCAATAGGAGGAATCTTCTATAAGTAATAAATGTTTTTAGTGGCATCGATCGTACGAAAAACATTTATGCTTTGTCTTATTCCTTTTTTTTCTTCTTGGCCGTTGTACTGTGTGTGCGATTGTACTGAAGCATGTAAATTTAGTTGTTGTTTCTGTATACCGTTTGATATTAGAACCTCCTCGTACTTCGATCGAATACAACTAGTACGTCCTAACACCAACCACATACACTAGTATCCGAACGTTCGGTAAACAAAACCCTATCGATTGGCAGGTGCGTGAGTTGGCGAGACTTTGAGTAGGGTCGTGATCACACCCTTGGAGGTCTTGACGTCAATAAACGTCTTACTGTGTAGAGTTAAGTGCCTTTGACCGATTGTAAAGAAATGAGGGGCGAATAAAGAGGCTGGTATAATTTTTAGCGCAGGGATGTTTGATGGGAGTTGCATTGGATTAAGTAACATTTTGAATGGGGATCATTATTTTCGACACGCATCGATCAAACCTTCGTTTCAATATATAAGTGATTTGCGAAGGATTGAGGGTGTGAAAAGAAACCAAGAAAGGTGCAATTTATTTTTCATGTATTTTGGTGGATTAAGTAAGCGAAAGTATAGTCTGAGGAGGAGCGCGTTTCATCATAAGCCGCCTGGTTGCTCAATAAACTCGTTTTAATGTGTCTGGAAATACCACGGATGAGCTTTTGTTGACAGACAGACAACACTATGTTATCATGTATGCCATGCCAAATACATTGGGTTTTTATAGCGTAACCACAGCTAGGAAGAGGCGGCGTAGGCAGGCCCCCTAGGAGGTGGACCGACGATCTTACAAGTCACGGGATGCCGTTGGATGGCGGCAGCGCCAGACCGGCTTCCATGGAGATCTTTGGGAAAATTAATTCGCATCTCTGTCAATCTTTAACTCTAAATCTCATAGTATAAAATGAAAAATTCAAAGTAGTCCTGTGAGATAGAATTACGTTTACAAGCATCAACATTTATTTTACGAGGCACCTGTCAGGAATGGTCACGATAGTTCGTATTCGTCCTACGATTCACTGTGCTGGTATCATACATAGTTAAACTCCTAGTTTTATGACTTTGCGTGACCTTAGTCTAATCCCTTAATATTGTAACATGGTCTGACGCACTCCACACTTTACACACATAGTACAGTTAGCGTCATTTTGGTAGAATTAAGGAGAACCTTATATAATAATAATATCCTGGGACATTATTTACACACGGCCATCTGATCCCAAACTAAGCAGAGTTTGTATGGAACCAGATAACTGATATACTACATATAATACTTTTTTTGTAAATATGTACAGACATGTTCATGCACACAAATAACTGTCCTGGGTGGGGATCGAACCCACAACCTCCGACGCGAAAAGCAAGCTTTTGCCTACAACGCCATGCCACCAGGCTTAATAATTAATTAATAATGGCCTCCCGAATTACAGTCATATTATAGTGCACAAGTGTGTGCGCAAACACAGGGGCACTTTCTATTCCATCACTCTCACGATCCGATGGGACGCCTAGCGACACGACCGAAAAGAGGTCAGGTACAGGACCGACGGCTTTACGTGCTCTCCGAGGCAAGGGTATATGATACCGCCAACTCCCAGACTTCGGGTTGATGCTGAGAAATATTTCTTTTTACAGAAAAGTCCCAAAATCAGTTTTGGCCCGACCCGGGATTTAAACCTAGACCAACGAGGCAGACACATAGGTCTTACAGACGTGACGAGCTAAAATATCGACACATTGTAACGGGTAACTATACTCACGTAATTGATTTTATGTTAGACTAGTTGTACCCTGCGGTTTCCCCGCGTTAGTTTTATAAATTATAGCCTGTATGTCATTCGGATATATAAGCTACATTAATACAAAGTTTCATCAAAACCCGTTCCGTAGTTTTTGCGTGAAAGAGTAACAAACATCCATACATCCATTCCCACAAACTTTCAGATTTATAGTATTAGTAGGATGTTGGCCTGCATCTTAAATAAAAAGTCATTATCCATTAAATATATTGAGGGAGATTACTACTTATCATTGCTACTATAAAATAAATTTTATAAATGTTTTCATACAATGAATACAATGTGTACCTAAATATCTATGTTACTAGAAATAATAATGTATACAACTATATTACTACAAACATGTTCTGACTATTTACAAGCGCTTTTTTAAAGTGTCGTGAATAAAAACCGTATTTTTTTTTGGTATATTTTTATTGTTATGCGAACAGCACTTCTATCACGATTCCATATTATAGTTTACTTACTCGATGAAAATAATCCGAAATTAAAGAATTGTAATGAATGAATGAAACATGTATTTGCCAAAATATAGATACAGGTTTTTTGGGTAGGTATAATATAGGTTAAACTATATTTGATATAGATATTATTTTTATCCAAAGTCAACTAATATTATAAAACAAATGAAACACAAAAAGACAATACAAAATAAATGGTAAGGTTGTTAACAGTTGCAATGGGTAAATGGCACTTAATCTTATTAATTTCTATCACTAAACGCTATAAAATCAGCTGTTATAAAATACAAACCACCAACTAAAAAATAATTTTCGGTTAACACTATACTGCAAATTCTTTGGCCCAAATAGGCCAAGCGTTGATCAAGTTGATCGAAGGTTGCCGTAACCAGAGAACTGCCCTTTACAATAAACATTGCTTAATAAACGTGCGTTTCGACCACATGAATTTCAAAATCCAAACGGCTCAAACTGCCCAAATACTGGCTTTAAGACAAAGCTGATTACTTGACCTAAAAAGGGCAGGGGCTCTACCGGCTAAATCGCCTAACATCGATTTCTTAAATGGAATTCAAATAAATAAAGGTTAAATATTACTTAATCACTCGTTAAATCGTCTTCAACGTTGACAACCGATTCCTGACCATTTATGACGTCACATGTACTGATGGAAGCCGATTTAACGATTGATTAAGTAATTTTTAACCTTAATATATTAGAACGCCATTTAAGAAATCGATGCTCGGTGACTTAGCCGGTAGAGCCCCAGTTCTGTGGTTACAGAAAGCGTTGACCAAGGGTATTGACGCTTGCCGTGACTAGAAAACTGACCTTTACAATCAATATTGCTTAATAAACGCGCGTTTGGACCTCGTCAATTTTGATCCAAACTCAAGTATATTATAATAAGCTGAAACTATTTTTGTTATACTGTCTAGTTTGTTTAAGAAGTTGATATATTGTTGTAAAAATATTTTTGTATGAGCAAATAAAATCGAAAGTATACAGCGAGCTAAAGTAAAAATAACTGCGTCGTATGCATGCTGTGTGCTTAAGTAATGTCTTGGCAAAGTGTCTCTTCTGCACTAAGTACTATCTGTACCTTATGACATCAACAAAAAACATCACAGGCAAATATAAAACTTCTCATTTAATTCCAAACACAAGCAAATATATTAATATTGACTATTTAATCCCCAAAACTTCAATTTATATGGCAGACCGAATATTACATAAAAGTATGAGAGCAAACATCCCCTAGAATTTTCAACAGCCAGTATTTAACTCCGAACTAGGGTTTCAAACGAATTTGGAAAATTTAAACAATGACCTTTACGACCACGGAACTAAAATCGGATAGAATGGCTTATATACCTCAAGCGAGTTAGGTGCCCCCCTGGATTAACACATAGACTATAATTTATAAAGTTTAATGCGGGTAACAGAGTTAGGTTGTGAAAGGTTAAAAAAAGACAGTGGCTGATGTTACGAGGTTGGACAGCTGAACAAGACTGACTATTTTTATATACTGTGGACACGGGTCTCATCGCGATAAAGATTTTGGTAAATCATTACCTTGGTTTGGTAAATCTTTATCGCGATGAGACCCGTGTCCACAGTATATAAAAATGTGTACAAATCGCGAAAGTTTAAAAACATTACAGACTATTTTATTTGGTAATATCTCAAAAATGGGAAATCATAACGCTACGAAAGCTACGAACGATACAAACTAGCAGATCAACTTTAGGATTCCCGTAGCTAACACCCTTTCGGAGGATGTAGGTGTTATCTATCAGCATAGTTTTCTAAAATTATGGCTTGCTGATATTGTATAAACACAGGTTCAATATGTTGCGGAATTATGGGGACGTGTTGCTGATTGGGAGCGGGCATTCCGCATGCAAAAACGAGCTATCAGGGCTATCGTGGGCATACCACATGACGTCTTTGCTAAGTCTTATTTTAAAAACTAGGAATCATGACCCTGCCGTCTATAGTTATTCTGTAAGTTGCATTATATGCAAGATCCAATCGTGGAAATTACACCGCGCATAATGAGATCCTCTCATAGAACACTAGAAAGGTTACCTTATAATGTCACCGTGGCTCCGAATTTGTCTTGTTTTAAGTCTCGACTGAATCATTGGCTTGTTGAACAAACGTTTTATAGTTATGACGAATTTTGGACGACCAATTAATAAAACTACTGACTTTTTACAAATGTTACTGACTTTCTACATAGGATTCCGAATGACATGTTTATTGAATTAATTGTAAGTTGACATATCAATTTTCTATAATGTATTATTACCCATATGTATATTTTTTAAATTTAATATTTGACATGTAAAATAACTTTACTAAAATAAATGATTATGATTATAATAACATGTTATACTTTAACTCCTTCAAAATATATAACCACTTTTTTTCTATTTCCTTTTTTTTGCTAATTCGTTTTAACCAAGGTCCCTACGCCAAAGTATAGACAGGGTGAATCGTGTGTATAAGCGCTTCTTGCTTCCCAAATATCAATGTCAAGACCTTTACAAATAAAAAGTTGTACTTGTATATATATAGGACAGTATTATCGCTTTCCTCAAAGGACTTATATACTTCACTGGGTATAAATGAAACGTTTATATAAACAGGTCAGCGGGCTACCAAAATCACAATACGATGCTAAAGGGAGTTCTTATTTAGTGGTCATTTTGTCTGGGAAAGGTTTTTTAATATCCACACACATGAGTGATGTTATAAATTGTTTTTTACGTAGATACTCTTCTAATATTCATTGGTCTAGCAGTAGCGTGTTCACCCGCAGAGAACGAGGTTCTGGGTTCAAATCCCTGTTCGCGCCAAAAGTAATTTCGGGACTTATCTGTAAAAAGAAAAGTTTCTCAGTATCAGCCCGAAGTCTGGAAGTTGGCGATATTACACCCCCGTGCCTCGTAGAGCACGTAAAGCCGTCGGTCCTGTACCTGACCTCTTTCCGGTCGTGTCGCTAGGCGTCCCATCGGATCATGAGAGTGATGGAATAGAAAGTGCTTCTGTCTTTGCGCACACACTTGTGCGCTATAATATCTTTAGACTGGCCGCTGTGGCCGAAATTCGGCTAGGAGAACATTATTATTATTATACTATTTAATATTTTTTACTTTTCTATGTCAGTTGTAAAAAGGAAATATTAACGAGTTCTCATTACAATATTCCTTCAACAGCCTTTTATATTCTTATTTTTTCCTTTAATTGTTCATTATTAAATAGTCTTTTCCATCAGCTATCGTCAATATTGTGTATGTATATTTATGTGATATTGTCACTTCCAAAATGATACCTAGATAGATAGATAAACAATACAAAGTATACAAATTATAATATATATATAATATACATACAAATTATAATAGTACAATTGTGATATTCCTATTTTAATTGATGTATTAATAAAAATCTGCTGACCCATTCAAAATAAAGAGGTCTTCAGCATGTTGGCCTAGGAGGTTTATGATGCATAGAGGAGTTTATGCGGGAACAAAAGTATTATAATCAATGATTAAACTAAGTGATCTAATAATGAAATATCTTATATGACTGTTTCTTAATTAATTCTATTTTGTTAATTAAATTTATTTGAATATAGTCATAATTTATATCGTACTCATGATCAGTAATTAATATATAGTTTAATGAGGCGTACGAGCCAGCAGCCCATCTGATGGTAAGTGCAATGGTAGCCGCTACCCATGGACATTTGCAATGCCAGGGGGCACAGCAAACTGCTACCCATCATGTGATTAATACTCTTTTTAAGCCTCTTTTAAAGAAGGACATGCCGTAGCGCTGGGAAAACATCGCAGCAGGTAGTTCATTCCAGAGCCTGCACGTACGTTAGATCTATGAACGCTGAAAGCGAACCGTGCTTGACGACATCGCTTCCAGGTGGTGCGGATGAACCCTTCTGCAAGTTACGTGGTGCGATGATAAAAAGTAATTATGGAAGTATAGATGTTAATCATATTAATACTGGCATGTACCTACGGCGTTTGTCACCGTCAAGAATCTCACACAAACTAAGTGCACTACGTGTGAACTCTCACGCAGTGCTTGTTGCCGGGTCTCTAAGTGCGTATAGGTATTGCTACTGTCAATAAAAGCTCCGTTCGCAAACACTAGTTGTCATAGTCAAAGTCAAGAATCATTTATTTCGTAAAAAATTTAGATTTATGTGGAATCGTCATTTTTTTACCCTACCGTGCAGTGCATGACGTGGCAGCTACTGAGAAATACTGCCAGAAAACTTAGAGGAATCCTTTTTTTAAATAAATTTGTGTTTCTAATCCCCTGACCAAACGCTCGTGACAATACCAGAGTACTGAATAAAGTTTTATTCCATTTTTCTTAGTCCCAATTGTGTTGATATTTGTGTAGATTAACGCTTTGGATTGCGCAAACTAAAGTAGAAAATATGAAGAACATTATGATAAATTTATAAAACTAGTGTTCGGATCTTAATGTTATAAATTATAACATTAAGATCGTAGACAAATCTTATATTGTAACTTATAATATAAGATTTGTCTACATCTACTACAAACAAACCGGAGGACTACCGGAGACTACTCCAGGCACACGGGCGTCTTGATCGTGACCGATGTCAATATTGTTAAGAAAATAGTGCCATATAGGGGTTTTAGAGCGACTTTGATAATTACAATTTTTTTTAAACATAGAACCGATTTCTTTTTTTTCCTATATGACAACCGATGGGAGGCGTAGAAATCGTCCTGAGGGTATACGTACCAGAGAACGGGCAGTATCGTTTTTAGGATTCCGTAGCCAAATGGCAAAAACGGAACTCTTATAGATTCGTCATGTCTGTATATCCGTATATCCCAGTCTCTTTTTTCCGAAACTATAAGAGCTGTACTGTTGAAACTTGGTAACTAGATGTATTCTGTGAACCGCATTAAGATTTTTACACAAAAACAGGATAAGAACAATAATTTCAGGGGCTCCCCATACATAGATTTGAAACTCAATATTTTTTTTTCATCGTACCCGCGCGTAACATGTGGGCTGTCTATAGACAGGTCTTCTAAACTAAATAGTTTGCGCGAGAGACACTTCCAAAGTGGTAAAATGAGTGTCCCCACCCCCTCCCTCTTTAACTTCTAAAATAAGAGTATGATAAGACTAAGAAAAATATATGATGTACATTACCATGCAAACTTCCACCGAAAATTGGTTGGAATGAGATCTAGTAAGTAGTGTTAAACTACTAAAATACTTGCTGCTACGGAACCCTTCATCTCTCGACTACTCGACTCGCACTTGGCGGGTTTTTCTATGAATATGACCATCAAACTGCGATCGCCGACCGGTCTACCAAGCGTGGCAATTATGGCATATCCCCCATTCTTTGCGGAGGCTTTTGTCCAGCGGTGGAAGTAATTTGGCTGGCATGATGATGATGATGAACCGATTAGAACAATTTTATTTTAAAATGATATCTATATCAGTTTAAAAATAGTGGAGAAATATAACACAGTGGATTTAACTGTAGGGGCGCTATCTACCTATGAAACTGAACAAATTTAACAACACCAGTTCCTGAAACCCAAAAATATTTATTTTTTCCCCATAAACAATACATCATCATCATGTCAGCTGAAAGACGCCCATTGTAGGACCAAGGCCTCCCCCTAAAGGTCTCCACAATTTCCGGTCTTACTCTACCTGCACCCAGCGGTTTCCAGCGACCCTCACAAGATCATCGGTCCATCTTGTAGACATCACACTAATATTATAAAAGCGAAAGTTTGTGAGTGTGTACTTTTGTTACTTCTTCACGCCTAAACGGCTGGAGTGATTTCAATAAAATTTGGTGTGGAGTTAAATGGCACCCTGGATTAACACATAGGTTATAATTTATAAAGTTTAACGAGGGTAAAATCTTGGGGCATAGCTAGTAAGTTATATATCGATACAAAATTATTGCATAATTTTGGTAATTTTAAATATTGTCTCATTGCAGCTGCACGATTTTCAGCATTAATAAAGACTTCACACATATTAACTGCAATCATAGCAGTGCAGCGTGAGCTAACAGGATCACTGCCACCCGCCTTCAATACTCTTTGAGCAACGTTATGGAACAGTTACCTGCAGTGCCGTGTGATCACCAGCGCAGCGAAGTGTATGCGGTAAGTCACAGGAGCACTCAGCGGCAGGGCGGGCACTCAGACCAGGACACCTCCACTGTGCGCCCACAGCACTGTACCACGCGCAGAGCACGCATACAGCACCCATGAGCCACATTCTGAAACAATAGATAAAAAACGTCATATATTTTGAGTTTAGACTGACCAGTAGTAGGGGAGGTCAGTTTAAAACGGGTAGGCTAAGCGAGATGAAATGAAATGAGATGAAATAAAACATACTTAAAAATATGTATGTATCAAAATATTCTTCTTACAAGACACTATTATCTAATAAAGTATCAAAAAAATATAAACAAACAAAATTAAATTCTTAGATTATTGAAGATAATTCAATAATCTAAGATTAACCCAAAATACCCATGCTGCCCTTAAGGGGGGCTTAAATCAGGTACCGCGTTGCGGCAAAAGGGAAAAATCCTAAATGCTATGTGATATATCTCTTTTTTATATATCTTGGGACATATACTGACATCTTATCATAGGCTAGGCAGAGCGTGTACGCAATGCGGCCCGCCGTGCGGCTGACCGTACTACATATTTGTACGAGAAAGTAGTTTTTATTCACAATGTGATGCGACAGCCGGTCGGCAATATTGATTGCTGACGGCTGACCGCATTCCGGCTAACCACATTGTGCGTAGGAGCCCTTAGACCATTATTTAAGTATTTATAGTTATTTGTTTTAGAGATTCGTTTCAGTTAAGAATAGTATTGGTTCTGAATTTAAACTAGGTTACCCCATCTCAATAGTCTGGAATTCATCTGTTATTGACAGTCTTTATTATTGAACACAATGGCGCGTACTTAGACGGTTGAGATTGTTAACATTTAAATATTAATTCAATTCAAAATTACTGTCAAAACTAGAATTGAAATTGCCATTGCTAAACGAACCTTTCGTAAAAAGTTAACATGGCTAAGTGAACGCCGAGCTTCCTCTGTGCTGGCTGATTATGACAGAAATTTTGAATAGAGTTTTGTTTCTTCCTTACATGTATAAACAGTAATTTAAATATTAAGTTACCACCTAATATTGGACCGCATAACTAAGTTTGTTGATTATTGCTGAGTAGTTGAAAGTCTCCCATATAAATCGATTGGCGTGGTTGGTAAATGCTTGCTTTTCACGCCAGAGGTCGTGGGTTGAATTCCCACTCACGACAGATATTTGAGTGCATAAACATGTTTGTTTGTCATGAGTCGGGGTGTAATTATCTAAATAAAAGTATGTATTTACAAAAGAAAAGTAGTATATGTAATATATCAGTTATCTGGTTTCCATAGTACAAGCCCGCTTAGTTTATGATCAGATGGCCGTGTGTGAATAATGTCCCAGGATATTATTAGAATTATTATTCAAATAAAAAGGCAACGGTGTGGCATTCGCATACTTATCTTACCGAACCCCCCTTTAGCAAATAAATTGACAGAGGTAAAAAGCTATAATTACAGTACTACATTTCAACAAAGTACTGACAAAAAGAGGGACGAAATAACCTCCGAGCCTCAGACGCAAAAACAAACAGCTCACAAAATTTACAGTGACTGGAAATACTGGGAAAGCACCAAGTACCTAGTATACCGAAGTAAGGATAAGTGGAGTTCCAAGAGGCAATTCCGGTCATAATCCGTGGCACTTGGAAAAATTGCTGTTGCAGTGCGTATGCTTGCGACATAATGGGACATTTCCACTGAGTGACGACCGGACGACGGGATTAGGGTAACAAGTTACAAGAGGTTGACTTTTACAATTGCATTCGTATCGACAAAATGCCTTTTTTGATTCTCAATTGTTTCACCTATCCAAAGTATAACTCATAAAACTAAAGTATAACCCACTTCGTTTCATATTTAAAACCATACTAATGTATTCCTAATTTTTTTGGCCATTTTACAACAAGAGTAACATTTTTATGCATTTTTTGTAAATGCTATGCCCCTCCAAAACAGTATTTTTAAAAATAACTATTTTTTTCTCCTTACTTGTTTTAAACAAAAAAAAAAGAAATAGGTGATAAGTAGGAGTAAGGAGGAAAAAAATAGGTTCATGTCATTTTGTCGATTTTAATAATGTTTCTCTTTCAAACGTATGCCTGGAGAAAGACACAGTCTCAGCCCAATTAAATAAATATCTCGGGCCTAATAACACACTGCCATTTGGTCCCTAATTAAGCAGAGCCTTTACTATAGCAACCAGAAAACTGATAAACGTAGTCTTTGATTTCTAAATATATACATATTATTATAGAGAAATTACACCCAGACACAACAAATAATCATGCTCATAACACAAATATTTGTTCTGGGTGGAGATCAAACCCACGACCTCTGGCTACGAAGTCAGGGTCATTAATCCACTAGACCAAAATGTCAATCAGAATTGCAAAACATCCCTATTTTTATTTTGATATTGATTCGCACCGGCTCCGATTACTTAGTTTGTAGTTTTCTGGACATCTTGTGACCTCGCTGACCTCTTTTCTACGGTGAAGCAGTGAAAGGCTTAGTGGTAAGCCTTTCACCTTTCACCTTCTTGTTAAAAAATATGTGTATATTTTTAAATGATTGATTATTACAAGATCCTCCTGCGCACTATACAGCTAGCCGCAATGTGGCCAGCCGTGCGGCTGACCGTACTAGATATGTGTACGAGAAAGTAGTTTTTATTCGCACTGTGATGCGGCCGCATTCCGGCTAACCGCATAGTGCGTAGGAGCCCTAAGACCATTATTTATGTATTTATTGTTATTTGTGTTAGGGATTCGTTTCATCTAAGAATAGTATTGATTCTGAATTTAAACTAGGTTGGCCCATCTCAATAGTCTGGAATTTATCTGTTATTGACAGTCTTTATTATTGGAAACAATGGCGCGTACTTAGACGGTTGAGATTATTAACATTTTAATATTAATTCAATTCAAAATTACTGTCGAAATTAGAATTGAAATAGCCATTGCTAAACGAACCTTTCGTAAAAAGTTAACATGGCTTCCTCTGTGTAGGCTGATTTTGACAGCAATTTTGAGTTGAGTTTTGTTTCTTCCTTACATGTATAAACAGTAATTTAAATATTAAGTTACCACCTAATATTGGACCGCATAACTAAGTTTGTTGATTATTGCTGAGTAGTTGAAAGCGTCTCCCATATAAATCGATTGGCGTGGTTGGTAAATGCTTGTCTTTCACGCCATAGTTCGTGGAATTGATTGCCACCCAGGACAGATATTTGTGTGCACGAACTGTTTGTCCTAAATTTGAGTGTAATTATCTATATAAGTATGTATTCACAAAAGAAAAGTAGTATATTTAATATATCAGTTCCATAGTACAAACTCTGCTTAGTTTGTGATCAGCTGGCTGTGTGTGAATCCAAGAATATAATTATTATCATAATTATAATTCCAATAAAATATGACATCAAAATCTTAAGATACCATTATAGTTAGTATAAAATCGCTACCAGCTTGCAACTTGCACCTCCATGGATCCGTAGGGACGGAGTGAATTACATGACTATTGATAGCAGTGGGTGACGGACGGCCGTTGACCTGATCTATACCCTTGATATATTGCTGACGTTAATGATATTTGATCTAATGCTCCAATATATATCAGTGTAGAAATTGAGTCGTCACCTCAATAAGTTGAAACGTTTCTATCGTTGCTAGGCACCGTGATACATTTAAGAAACAACGAAAAGATAACTCCGATCAGTTCAAATTTCAACTTCAAATTATTAACAGGCATTAGTTTAATAACTTAATCATTAGATCAAACATAGACTATGTCGGGAACATGACTTGAAAAGATTTTTTATTGTTTTAGGCAGGTCGACTAGTAAATACGACACATTCCCGAAATGCTGGCCTATATTTCGCTCAACAACTGAGCATTGCTATTCAACGTGACAATGCTGCCAGCATTCTAGGAACGTTACCACTGGCACCAATTTTGAATTTGATATTTTTAGAGTTTAGATTTTAACGTTAACTATTATTAATATTCCGAATTTTTATTCATAATAAATTACTTTTCCATTAAGAGTAAAATATTTATAATCATTATTAGCATTCAAATGGCCTAACAATTCGTAGTTAGACTAGTTGTCAGATTCTATGATTAGATTCTATTAGACAAGAACACCGAGACATATGGCTAAAAGTGTTATCTGCGGCACAGGCTGCAGTTACTTAAGCAGGTCCTGAAATAAATTTTCCTTTTCAAACAAATACTTGGCTAACAGGATACCGCCGGCGCGCAAAGTCCCGACCATCCGGTGTACCTAGGTTTGACTCTAATGTTTCCAATCTGCAACAATATAGGCGACAGCCTTCTATCACCAGCTGTTATTAGACAAATCCTTGATAATGTATAATGCTACAATCAGACAGACATACACTGTATACTTATTTTATTATTATAAAATCCATAATAGGCACAAATACCTTTGAAGTTATTCCAACAAATGTACAGCCGCCAGCACATCCAGCTAACTCAATCTGTCAAATTTCTTTTATAGATTATCAACTTTATTACGTAAGCATAAGGTTCACTTTCAATTGGGGAAATTTGTCAGATCGGGGTAGCTGATGTGCTGGCGCCTGTACTTATTAAATTGTCGTGACGTTACTACGAGAAGTAAAATTTAGTTTTGCGTAAAAAAATACTCCTCATTGGTTTTATTTTGTATATAATAGGATGGCAAAAAAAAGTGATCACCGCCGCCCATTGACACTCGCAACACTAGAAAAGCCGCAAGTGCGTTGCCGGCCTTTAAGAAAAGAATAGGCTCACTTCTTGAAGGTTGCCATGTGCATTTTTAATGGAATTAACATACAATAGACTACATTAGAGACTACTTATCAATACTCTCCAGTCGCTAGCCTTTAGATAAAGATATCCTCTCTCACAATTCTCACCAACTTAAAGGCAATAGTCAGCAAATTATATTGGTCTCTCGAACCCTTCTTTTCATAAGTTCGAAAAGTTCAATTAACACTGGTTGAGGTTCTTACTATATATCATTGTACGGTTAGTGTTTTTGACAAGGGACCACGTGAGTTTTGGACGTAAAGTGTTTTACTGGCGGTCAGTGATCATTTGTATTGTGGCTTGGGGATACCTTTTAAAAGGGTTTTTAATATTGGAAAATATTGAACAATAGTAAATAAAATAGTAAATTAGTATCTTGGAACAACTAACACACTGCTAGAGCCAGTGTTATGGCAAACAGACAACTGATAAACATATGCATTAGTGAACGCCGTAACTCAGTAGTGAACCTACTTTCTGATGCAAGGGTTGCGGATTCAATCCTCGGGGAAGACAAATATTTTTGTTCCTAAACATGTTTATTTGTCGAGACCTGGTTGTTTTGAGTGTATTGTATGTTTATATTTATGTATTTTTCTATCACTCGTCGCCGTTTATCTAAAATCAACTTTCCGACGTTCAGAAAGAAAATATAAAAGAATAATTCTGATGGAATCCTTAAATACTTATTAAAATATACGAGGTACTTTAATATTGCTGATCTAAATCAAAAATCTCTCGTAAAATTATTGGGACCGCCTAATTAAATCATCACGGAGTTTTTAATTCGACCGGAACGACTTATAATTTGAAATCAGACAGTTTCATAAAAATATATTGAGAGCTAATTTTCTGAAGGAAAACAGAGTTTTACTTCATTAGGAGAGCAGAAATTGTTAAAAACAATAAAATCTTCTCAGATATTGAGATATATATATTTGATGTCTCTACAAATTGGGTGTTGCTTTTACTATTTTGGTATAGAAAAAATGGTAAAATAAACTTGTTTGCGCCTAAGCCGTAGACAGAGAAATATCAGAGCACATACTTATGTATGTGATTGAAATCTAAAGTAGTTTTAAACACAGCTAGACCAAATTTATAATTTATAATTAATGTATGTAAAAATATTTATTTATACCTAACTAAGTGCAACTGCCACGATCTCTCTGCACTGCCTTGTATGCCATAGCTTGATATGCTGTACAGACGCCAGCATATCAAGCTACCCCAAACTGTCAAATTCCTTCAATTGAAAGTGAACCTTATGGTTATGTGATAAAGTTGAAAAGCTATAAAACAAATTTGACAGATTGGCGTAGCTAGATGTGCTGGCGTCTGTACATTCAGATAGTACTGAAGTATAAATAAATAAATAAATCCATTACAAAGGAAAATGTACGAGAACATATTTTTAATTTTATCTAAAGGAAGTAAAGCATAAGTAAAATTCTTAGTTCCTTATTGTTTTTAATATTAATATTGTATATAATTTTATATATTTAACCGAAAATGTTAAATCGTCTTTAAGGGGAGAGAGTCTCAATTCGATGCGTTTATTTTATGCTCGTACGTTCACCGATAATTCCGGCATTTATGAACCAACTAGTTGTGCCCCGCGGTTTACCCGCATTAAACTTTATTTTATTAACTAGTTATTAACTAAGACTTAATACTAGAAGGAAAGATTTGGAGGTTCCTTTGCAACCAAGGTTAAATGTCGCGATGCATGGCTGTAGATATCAAGCGGTAATTTTTTTTAACTCCCTACCGGTTGAGCTTAAAACTATCAATAGTCCTAACATATTTAAAAATAAATTAAAAAAGCTTTTGCTGGAAGAGCGCTTTTAAATTTTAAGGTGACTTTATTAATTATGTTTCGTCGTAGCTTTATTCATTATTGTATTTTTTATTGGTATTATAAAAATTCCTTTTTTTTATTTTTTGTGTCTAGTATGTAAGTCTCGTTAATATTCAAATACGATTTTAAAATTGTTCTCTGAATAAATTAATAATAATAATATAACTTATAGTCTATGTGATGATACAGGGTGACAGCTAAACCTACCAAATTTTATTAAAAGCGCTCCAGCCGTTTAGACGTGAAAAAGTAACAAACATACACAGTCACACAGTCACAAACTTTCGCCTTTATAATATTAGTAGGATTCTTATTATTATTTATTCGTATAGACATTCTTGCAAGGTAGTACCATATTGACGGTCACCGTAGCCTCATTGGTAGTGCTCCGGCCTACGAAACTGGTAGTCCTGGGTTCGAACCCCGGTAAGTGCAAATATTTGTGTGATTAGAACGAATATTTGTTTCTGAGTCATGGATGTTTTCTATGTATTTAAGTATTTATCTATCTATATAAGTATGTATATCGTCGCCTGGTACCCATAGTACAAGCTTTGCTTAGTTTGGGGCTAGGATGATCTGTGTGACATTGTTCCTAGATATATTATATATATTATATTAATTTTGTTAATATCGCAGAGCAATATAACGTAAATTACATATGAAAGACAACAATATATAACATTCCTCATTCTAAAATACGATTGTTATTATTAACAGGATGCTTAAGGCATGGTATTGGTATTCTTTTTGTAAACGTAAATCTATACTGCCTTATGTTCAAAACAAAATACCGATACCGCGCCTTAAAGTACTGGAGTCCATTTCACAATGACTAGTAAAGAACTAATAAATAAATAAAAAAGGTTTTTATTCACGTAGACTTTAAAAAAGCACTAATAAATAGTCAGAACATGTTTATAGTTATATAGTTAAGCAGGTATAAATAATCATTTCTAGTTACATATAGATATTTAGGTACACGTATTGTTAAATAATTAAAAAAATATATTTTATATTAGTAATGATATTTAGCTAGCTTGTATTAAGTTATAGTCAAGGAGATTGTGTTTAAGTTTAATTATCGAAATTTATACTTTAAGCTTTATTTTACTACATATTGTCTGAATGGAACGAAATGTTTAAAAGAATTGCCATTACCAATATTTAAAAAACAATTGACTGACATGTTACGTATTAAAAATTATTACAAATTAAAAGATTACCTAGAAGATTAGTTGACATGGTATTAATAAGAATTTAATTTAATTACAATTAATAAATATTATTATTATTAAGCATGAATGTAAATTTGCACGTCATATATTGATGACAGAATATGTAGGGCATAATTATGTAACACCAATATTACCACGTTCTAGCAAATAAATAATTCTGATTCTGAGTCTGAAAAATATTAACTGATTTTTGTGTGTTTTAGCAGTCCTTTTATGCATTTGTTAAAAGCCCTTACCAATGTACTTCCAAGATTAGATTTATATCGCACCCTATTCCACAGTCTTTTTATCAGTATTGATAGAAAAGAACAATAACATAAGAGCGAAATGGAGTCGATAAGCGATCAGGATGGCTTGGAACTTGGGTCATTTTCTAAATGGCTCGTATATACGAAGATACGGGATGGCGCCATTTGCAAGGTTCGCTGTTGATTTCCTTCATGTTAGGGAAAGAATGGAGAAAAATAGGTATGATTCCTCATATCTTATTGCACGAAGGTGTCTGATTTCGGTTCAATCGCTTATTTATAGCTGAAAATGTCCTTCTATATAGGAAAATTGTGAATGTTGTAACGTGTATACTGATATTGTAATCGCGAGAAGAAACTAGGGGAGCTAGAAATTAGCAATATAACTTATGTTACCATACTTTTAATCATTTATAATTATTGTGTCTATTTGTATTTTTTTTTGTATGTTATCATAATAGACAGGCTGAATGGATTACAACTGGATAACAAAACGCCTAGGTGTCATTCTTAGATGCTCTAGAGACTTTCGGAATCATCATGTGATCCGGTTAATTTTTGGGGCATTGGTTCGTTGTAAACTTGAAACCGCTATGTGTCTGTGGAATACTCATGAAAGCACTTATGTGCTTTTACTTGAAAAGGTTCAGAAGGCTTTCCTGAGGTACCTTTATAAACACCTTAATGGATACTATCCATTCATGTATCCCACAACATTTCTATGAGACTGTCTGGGATATAATTCGTTGGAAGTCAGGCGGAATACACGTCAACTTGCAGTAATGCGGGGAAAAATTGATGCACCAGATCTCCATCTTGAGCTGTGTCTAATCTTTGTTCCTGATAACTATCGTCGTTTTCGCCGCCATGAATTGTTTGTCGTACCACGTTGCCGTACCGTAGCGCACGCTAAGTCACCTATACCGCGCAGCCTCACAGCACTCAACGCTTTCCTGTGTGTCAATCCTGACCGTGATTTGTTTGCGGATGGATGGTCGGAAATATTGTCAGAATGTTTGCGTTTCTGTGAGAATGATGTATGATTGTGTTTTAAAATCAATGTTTATGTTTGCTTATTAACATTTTAATTGATTATTGTAATAATTATCTTTAATTAATGTAATTGGTGTTCTACCGATTTAATTAAAGTAAATAAATAAATCACAAACATTGCAAATTACACCAAGTTACTACGATAGATTGTTAGACTTGTTCATTTAGTTTATACATCCCAAATCTTTAAATAAAGGTAATAAATAATATCTGTAATAAAACTAACTCGATAACCAAGCCAATGGGCAGTGGTTTTTTTTAATTTAATGGCAAGGCAAACGAGCTCGCGGGTCACCTGATGGGAAATTGCGAGTGACCAAAGCCAGAGACTTTCGCACCAGCTTTTAAATTATTTGGGGAGGTTTTCCTCCAGCAGTGGACGTACTTTGGCTGTCATGATGAAACGTGAGTTAGACCATACCATTCCTGCGTTCTATGTCACTTTTGACAGGCTAGTACCTTACTCCTAATAGAATACACTCAAGGTAATTTGACGGGCCTGGTGGCGTGGTTGACAAATGCTTGCTTTTCACGCTGAAGGTCGTGGGTTCGATTCCCACCCAGGACAGATATTTGTGTGCATGAACATATCTGTTTGTCCTGGGTCTGGGTGTAATTTTCTATATAGATAAAAATAAATAAATAAAATAAAAAAGGTTTTTATTCACGTAGAATTTAAAAAAAGCGCTTGTAAATAGTCAAAACATGTTTGTAGTAATATAGTTGTATACATTAGATATTATTTCTAGTAACATAGATATTTAGGTACATCTTGTATGAAAACATTTATAAAATTTATTTTATTACAGAAATGATATTTAGCTAGCTCGTATCAAGTTATTGTCAAAAGATTATGTTTAATTATCTAGTTTAAGTCTAATATTTTTACTACATATTGTCAATGGTTCTGTCTATATTAAAAGTATTATTATTATGACGGACCTTGTGTTAATAACGACGGTCGCGCTTTAATGCTACCACCGGATCCAATGCGCCCCAACTGAGAAGACCCAGCGAAACAAACTCAGTATGTAATTACAAAAAAAGTATTATATGCAGTATATCAGTTATCTGATTCACATAGTACAAGCTTTGCTTAGTTTGGGATCAGATGGCCGTGTGTAAATTATGTCCCAGGATATTATTATTATTATTTTTTGTGCGAGTAAGCTCGAACAAAGAGGTAGGGGAAGAGCCGTAATGCTTAATTGGTGTCATGTGCCGCAAACGTCATCGGCTAAGTAGCCGTCTACCATCAGTTCCAATGAATACTTATTTTCCAATTAGTTTAAAAAACATCAAGCTCACCAATATTCCGGATCAGCCAACAGGTTTATTGGAGTTTTACAAATCACCGGAATTTATCAGAATACCTGATAATAAACACGATGAAGTCTTAGTTTTATTAAATGCAAGAGCAAGATTCAAACAAAAGACAAATTGTTCCGAAAACTGTCAATTAAAAAACCTTAATTATTTCCAAAAATCGACGAAGTAAGCATTATTTCCTATTTCGCCACCCAAACAATGGTACGATCAGCAAGAAAATTTGCTTCACAGAAATTACATTAATATTAAAATGTATTTCATACATATATGTTTTACTAATCCGTTGTCTCTGCCCACACCTCTGGGATACAGGCGTGAGTCTATGTAATAATAATAATTAATAATAATACTAATAATGTTTTATTCTTTCACCACAATATTACAGAATACATGGTATAAGGTGTATTAGTTATAGGTAACAATTATAATATTGTGGGAGACTGGTGCCTAAACTAGGGTCAAGGCCTGTATTTCAGGACACCAGGTCTCCACGCTTTATGAAGAGATACATTTATTATACATGTATAATTATTTATTTATTTATTTACATCGAAACATGGTTTACAGGATGTTAAGGTTTAAAAATAGAATGGACAGCATGCTTTGCCGTTAGCACGGCATGTAAATATTACACAAACACAATTTTATACACAAACAATAAAGTAACGCTATTCAAAAAACTACACAAAATCGTAGAACATACATGGGGGTGATTCGGATACTCCTCATCATAATGTATCGAAATTTTACGTTTGAACGGCAACTCCTCGGCCACCCGTATGTCTTGAGTAGTTTGATGCCGTAGCAGATATTAGCGGCTCCTTTCTTATCATTTTATATGAATGTAAAATTATTTTATTAAATTAAGAATCTATTTCCATTTTACATTTTCCATTAACGTTTAATTATTACATACCATGCAGTGGTAACTTAGCTGAAATCCAGCCAGAAAAACTAAACTTCTTAAAAAACTTCCTAAAAAAAAAAAAAAAAAATTCTTTCTGCTAATTATGCCAACAAATACCCAAATGCCTTTTCTTTACTCCTGGTCCATTCAACGGTTGCCTGGAAGAGATCGCACTTAGTGATAAGGCCGCCATTTGTACAATCTTAACATGCTCAAAGTTCTTTTTATGTATTATTTTTTGGTGTACAATAAAGAGTTACTTACTTACTTACTTACTTCTGGCGAAAAGTTATTTGACAAAATATAATTATGTAGGTCCACCATTTCCACGACTAGTCGATAGTCTACTTAAAACTTCCAAATAAAAAGTTTCATAGTCTAAAGTGATGCATGAGTCATATTTTACAAGCGAATTAATTAAATGATTTATATTTCTTTTTTCATTTACGAAAGCAAGTCTTCAGCTACAATTTAAACATTTGCAATTCACAAACAAGCCAAAATTAATAAAAAATTAAAATTGATGCTTCCATCCATTTAACTTGAATTAAAATGAAATTTGAAAGAAAATATTGTTTTTATTTAACCACTTCCTTTCACACCTGAAAAATGTAATATATGGACGTTCCAATATATATTCTTAACTTCTTCTATGTAACAAACTCATAGTTTGCAAATAAAGTTATTTGATTTGATAATTTCAATTCCCAATGCGCGGTCTGTAGGTATATATTTCTCACAATTTGCGTTCATAAAGGACCATCTCTCGAACACTCATTTCAACGCGAGGACAGTTCCCTTCATTGAACTTAAGGGAAAATAACACTTTTGCCGCAGTGAAACAAATACTTTTGCTGCCCATACGTTCGTTGCAACGTCGGGCTTTAAAACGCCACCAAACTGACAGGCACAAGGTAGGTCCAAGGATTACTGATGCCAAATTGGTCAACGAAGCAAATCTCTTGGATATAGCAAGCTGGCTTTTAAACCCCAAGCTAATCTGCTTGGATTGTTTTGGGATTGCTTAGTAAATTCTTCCAAATTGATGTCTGTGGAATTTAATTTGAGATTATGAAGTAAAATAGTATTTTTCCCAAGAATAATTGTGGAATTTCGAATTCTCTATTATGGATGAGAGTTTTGACGCCTGAGCTTCCTAGTATAGAGTCTTGGATATTTAGGTACAGACGTAAGCACATCTAGCTACCCCAATCTGTCACATTTCTTTTATAGATCTTCAACTTTATTACAAAAGTATAAGGTTCCCTTTTAATTGGGGAAATTTGACAGATTGGGGCAGCTTGATGTGCTGGCGTCTGTACACCACTGTTAAAATGTATTTATTTTCGTAAAATATCCACCAAGTTTCATTAATAATGGTGCTGAATAACTGGTATTACTCCTTATTCATGGTGTCATTTTTGATGTGAAACATCTATAGCCGCACGTAAAACAGATTTCTGGCATGGCGACGCATGCCGTGGCGACGCGTCGCCACGCTATACGATAGTAGTGTGTACGGTGTGGCGACGCGTCGCCATGCGCAATCGACTTTTTATTTTATCATTATGACATATTTAGTTCCTATCACAATATGTTCTTTTCTGCATATTACTTTTACAAAATAATGTCGATGTTTCACATCTGCCAGGCGTCCCGTGACGGCTCACATTTTTTTTTCTTTTTTATTAATTTCACTGATTCTTGTTACATTTACTGAGCCCGATTTCCTGATTATTTGCAAAATAAAATATTAAATGCTTGTCTACTTTATTGCATGATACCAATAATGCCAAGCCAAACTTTAATCCTTAATTTTAAGCACTTCTTTAAAAAAATATATTTAATCAAAATGGATCGAGTGATCAATCAATCACAGGGTGGGCAGGTCCTGTACAAGAAGGACCGACGATCTTCCAAGGCTTAGTTATTTTTATCAGTTTATTTCCTCGAAACAGCACGGAGTTACCCTCTTGAAGACAAACATCAAATCCTAGGCGCTTTACTAACGCAGACATCATGGCTTCTCTGCGGGTTGATCGCCACATTCTCACTAGCAAATTTTGGTGCAGCACGTGTAAATTAAACAGAGACAGCAGCATCCACCGCAGCCACTGCGGCGCAAGGACCGCAATAAACACCAAATGTTTCTATTTCTTGGTAAAGAGTACTAAGAAGGCCTAAAATTAGGCTCGCGGGAAGCCGCTAGGTTTGGACAGAACAAGACCGGCCTATATCCATTGATCGTTGACGCAGGCCTTTGTCCGGTTATGGACATGTTTCGACTGATATGATGATGATGTTCAATGCTTGATTATACAACATTCAGCCGCTGAATTGCTAGTCTGGCATTATCAATGTAACGTGTTCTCGGACACATTCCGCGTTAGTTCACTTAGCGTGAGGCTTATATAGAAACGTTCTTGGAGTCCTGCTGAAAAGTTATGTGTAAGCCAAGTTTGCGCTATGCGAGCTCTTAAATTGCCAATTTGTATTACGCTTCGCGCATACGTCGTTACAATGAATTGGTTTTGTAGCAACTTTCCTATAACATACCTTTATAACAATATTATTTCGGTCAGCAACTGGTTAGTTGCCATGATATAAGAATATATGTACGTATACACAAAAATATAGTTGTTTTTACACATGTAATATTTTAATTAAACATTATGTGATTAGTAGATTCAGACTCATATTTTTTTGGTTTTTGGTAACGTAGTGTCTATCTATTTTATAATCTTAAAATTAGAACAGTTCAGTTTCTTTATTTTCTTACATTCATTCCATAAATTAGAGACTCTACAATATTACAATTCGGTTTTTCCGATGGGAAAATTAAACCTACAATCTTTTAAGACATTATTAGTCAGGAGCACAAGTGAAATTATATATAAAACATAATGATTATAATAAAAATTAATGATAATAATAAATGTTATTATATAATTACATATCAAGTTACGTATTTAGAGGTCGCAGCCAAAATTGGTGGAAAAATTACTGTATTATTTCCAACCATTCGACTACTTTAAAATCTTAGTAGCGTAGCGCGTAGCATAGCGGGTAGCGACGCTCTACGCTAAGAGTGAAACATAGCACGTAGCGTAGCGCGTAGCGTAGTACGTAGCGTAGCGCGTAGCGTAGCCCATAGCGTAGTAGTCCAAGAGCTCAAATACATTTTGTCGATTTTTTTGCAAAATATTTTTACACACGCCTGGCAGTGCTAAAGACCCGACAGAATCGTCTTTTTTTTGTATTGTATAAAGGGAATGGTAGGTCAAATGTACGATTAACTACCACAAAGGTAGAGGTTGGCTTAGACCCGCTACCCGCCTGCCAGGTCTGCAGTTCCGTGTTGGCGTGTGTCTGAAGAGTTATAGGACAAGTTTTCAGCTTGCCTCAAATACCTACCCAAAAATGCGTGCCAGCTCTCCTACTATAGCGTATCCCATAGCGTATCGCGTACTGTAGCGTGAAGCGTAGTGAATTGTTTGGGTAGCAGATCTGAGGCACACACAGGGTCACCACCTGGACCCAGTGTGGTGACTCTGTGTGTGCCTCAGATCTGCTACTTAACTATTTCCTGTAAATTCAATAAATAAAAAAAAGTTGAAAATGGTCTTCGCCTTAAGCCTGATGCGTTAGTATGCGTGCAGGGCCCAAAGTGGATAATTGCGTCCCCTCCGACATTGTACGTATGGACTACGGAGACACCGCCGGTGCAACAAGTGGACCATCCGAATATGTAAGTAATTGCACTATTGCCTAATTTATTATGTTTCCATCGGCACTAATAAGCATAATAACACATTTACGCTGCAATTTACTGCCACAATATATGGAGTATTAAACAAAATATCACCAAATAAATATTTAAAATTCTATTAATAAATTGTAATTACGGTTTTATCTATTGGTATAAAATAATCTACTATTACTGAGTATTGTGTTATATTAATTGACGCTCTCGTTACTCTTTTGGCAAATTAATATACAATAAATATTGTAATATTGTTGCTGTTACATTAATGAATTTAAAAAATATGTCAGTTTAACGTTCTATTAATAAATTGTAATTACGGTTTTATCTATTGGTATTAAATAATCTACTATTACTGAGTATTGTATTATATTAATTGACGCTCTCGTTACTCTTTTGGCAAATTAATATACAATAAATATTGTAATATTGTTGCTGTTACATTAATGAATTTAAAAAATATGTCAGTTTAACGTTCTATTAATAAATTGTAATTACGGTTTTATCTATTGGTATAAAATAATCTACTATTACTGAGTATTGTGTTATATTAATTGACGCTCTCGTTACTCTTTTGGCAAATTAATATACAATAAATATTGTAATATTGTTGCTGTTACATTAATGAATTTAAAAAATACATCAGTTTAACGTTCTATTAATAAATTGTAATTACGGTTTTATCTATTGGTATAAAATAATCTACTATTACTGAGTATTGTATTATATTAATTGACGCTCTCGTTACTCTTTTGGCAAATTAATATACAATAAATATTGTAATATTGTTGCTGTTACATTAATGGATTAAAAAAATATGTCAGTTTAACGTTCTATTAATAAATTGTAATTACGGTTTTACCTATTGGTATAAAATAATCTACTATTACTGAGTATTGTATTATATTAATTGACGCTCTCGTTACTCTTTTGACAAATTAATATACAATAAATATTATAATATTGTTGCTGTTCATCATCATCATCATCATCATTACAGCTAAATAAGTCCACTGCTGGACAAGCCTCCCTCAAGAATCGTCTTGAGGGGATATGCCATAATCGCCACGCTTGGCAGGCGGGTTGGCGATCGCAGTAAGATAGTCATAGTAATCAGAAGGAAGCTGCTGCCCTTCCTCAGGTAGATATTCCCTCGGGTCGACTTCTACGCCCCCCACGGGATGAGATGGGGTGATGATATTCTGATTCTGATATTTGTCGCCGTCACCACACAGCAGGTGTGGTGTGTGGTGTTGTTGCTGGTACATTAATGAATTTAAAAAATATGTCAGTTTAAAATACTATTAATAAATTGTAATTACGGTTTTATCTATTGGTTTACAATAATCTACTATTACTGAGTATTGTGTTATATTAATTGACGCTCTCGTTACTCTTTTGGTAAATTAATTTACAATAAATATTATAATATTGATGATTTTACATTAATGAATTTAAAAAATATGTCATTTTAAAATACTATTAATTAATTGTAATTACGGTTTTATCTATTGGTATACAATAATCTTCTATTACTGATTGTTTTATAATATTAATTGACGCCCTACTCGTTACACTTTTGGCATATTAATTAACAATAAACATTATAATATTGTTGCTATTACATTAATAAATTTAAAAAAAACATATCAGTTTTTATTTATTTACAAATTAACATCTGTCTACTAGTTGCTTTAAAGTCAATCAATATGTAAATCCATAAAGGTACTATTATAAGCATTACTCGTCTCAGTTAAAATTCAAATTTAAATTCAAATCTCATTATTTTCATACGCATTTAGCTCATAAATTGAGAAACGCAGATTAATTTATTTCCTAAAAAACCAGCATAAATATGTACAACCCTTTATTTACTATATTGGTTGATTTTAGATATTTTCGAATTCTTTCAGAATTCTACTAATATTATAAACGCGAAAGTTTGTAAGTATGGATGTTTGTTACTCTTTCACGTAAAAACTACTGAATGGATTTTAATGAAACTTTTCAATAATATAGCTTATACATCAGAATTACACATAGGCTACAATTTATAAAGATATTGTGTGAATTGTCCAAAATATGACGATAAGTGTCAAGTAAGTATGAAAAAATCTACTATCTGTGAGCTATTCCGTCGTGCACTGCCAAAACCGCTAGAGGTACACATCCTACTTATATTATAAACGCGAAAATTTGTGAGTATAGTTGTATGTTTGTTACTATTTTACGCCAAAACTACTTTAACGCAGGTGAAACCGCGGGGCATAGCTAGTAGTGTATAAGGTCTTCTTATTATAATTTTATTATAATAAGTAAATACCAATGAAAACCCTGTTTTCTATGAAAATTCCAATTTTATTATTTTTATCACTCAAAAATTATTCTAAAAAATGTTTTGGAACATCCTACTAATATTATAAACGCGAAAGTTTGTAAGTATGGATGGATGTTTGTTACTCTTTGACGTAAACACCACTGAATGGATTTTAATGAAACTTTACAATAATATAGCTTATACATCAGAATAACAAATACATAGGTTATATTTTATAAAGTTTAACGCAGGTGAAACCGCAGGGTGCAGCTAATAGACAATAATTACCTAAACACTATGCCGAATCTCAAATTACAGAGTAAATAAGAAATTATTTAGATTTTGCGTGTTTCTTTGTAAATTACCATCAAATGTACGAGTAACTACCACAATGTAGGCGAAACTTATAATTAGGTATAACTAAACGTTAAACAAACACTCTGAAATGGCACCGCAGGCGTTTCGATGTTTCGTAGCTTTGTATATGAAAATGACGTCGTCATTTTGTCACTAGAGATTTAGTAATATAAAATAGTTTATAAAACTAAAAAACAACGCTTTTAGCACGCGCAATAAATTACAAAATTGCATTTCAAATAGCCAATCAGCCATCTTGGATGTCCGCCATGTTGGATTTAAGTCACGTGACAATTTTTTTCATATTCCTGACAGCAAACCCTTTGTTTGATACCCATATCATGGGGGTGCATGTCAAATAGCCTCTCCGCCATCTTGCACGTCCGCCATATTGGACTGAAGTCACGTGACTTATTTTTTTCGCATTCCTGACAACAAACCCTTTCATTTGAGTAATAAAAAATTTGTTGTAGCCATATTCTTCGACTATAAAAAAGCATTTGATACTTTACCATTTGATACCCTCCTAAACGCGATGGGGGAGTGTGGTGTGGGAGAACCACTGAATTCCTGGTTCCGTGATTACCTCACAGCGCGCTCCTACCGCGTGAAGGTCAGTGACAGCCTCAGTGACAGCGTGTCGGTGCGGAGCGGAGTGGCACAGGGCTCAGGATGCGGTCCGGTGTGTTACCTCATGCATGTCAACAGCTTATGTAACTTGCTACAGCACTGTTCAGCGTACATGTTTGCAGACGACCTGTGCATACTCCGCGCTGGTACCGATATTTCGTATACTTGCCAATTGGTACAGCAAGATATAAACGCAGTAGTTAAATGGTCACATGACAATGGATTAGTATTGAACGCCGATAAAACTAAATTATTAATTATTCACTCCCCGTATTCACAATTAATAAATCTAAATCCATCGCTATAAACCCATGACTTTGTATGCCATCACAATAATACATTAAATTGTAAATGTAAGCCCATTGAAAAAGTTAACTGTGTAACCTACCTTGGCATGAAAATAGATGAAAATTTATCATGGTCTAAACACACAGAATATATAAGTGAAAAATTAAGAATATTGTTACGTAAATTATATAACTTAAGTTTCAAAGTTCCTATTAGTACTTTAAGATGTATTTACATGTCATTAGTTGACTCAATACTCAGCTACGGCCTGGACTGCTATGGTTTAACATTCAAAACTAACTTGGACAAACTTGAAGCATTACAACTTAGATTCTTAAAACTACTTGTTCCGAAAAAGGCTAAATTTAATTGTAAAAACGACTACAGGAAATTATTTAAAATTTGTAAAATATTACCTATTAGTATCAAACATACATTTCTGTTAGCATTAAATAACCATGGTAATCCGGACGGTAATCTGATACATGTAGAAAATGTCTATAATACACGATCAATGACTGCCGGAAGATTTGAAGTACCTAGGGTCATCAATTATTATGGTGATAGAACCATTTATAAACGATTACCTTATATTTTAAATAGTTTACCGGCTGACATTAGTAGTGAACCAAAAAAATATATATTATTATTTAAAAACAAATTATATAAATACTTACTTACTAAATTAGATAAGATAGATAATAGAGATATTGTTTAAACATAAAATAGTGCCATAATATCAACTGTGATTAATAATAGTTATTAGTTATTTTTAGTATAATTATATCTTGTTGTTGTTTTCTTGTTTATTGAGACTTTTCTCCCGCAGTCAAACCGACTGATCGGTTTTGTGGGATATTTTTTTGGACTTGTGTTTTAATATAAAGGAAACAATAAATAAATAAATATTAATAATTTGATACCCATATCATGGGGGTGGATTTCAAACAGCCAGTCCGCCATCTTGGGGAGGCCGCCATATTGGATTTGTAATGACGTTTCTTAGCTAAACATGTATTGTCATCAGAACTCAGAGCGTGTGCAAAATTTCATCCTAATTGGAGATCGGGAAGTGGATCAAATTAAGATTCCAAGATTTTCTTACTTATAGTTAAAAGTGAAGCTAATAAAAGCGTGTTAAAAACATATTTCAAAACATTAATAGGACTATATGTTAATAGGCCGAGAATAACTTGCCCTCCGAAGCACGGAGACACTCAGAAATTAAACCACTTTGGTGGTCACCCATCTATGGACTGACCGCGAGCCTATTTGCTTAACCTCGCAAATCACTTACGGACCAGTGAGAGCATCGGGCTATTTAACTTCAAAAAATTACATAAATAATATAAGTTAAATATATAATAGACTATTGTATTACTCGTGCGTAAAGGAGTGCGTTATTGAAAGTGAGTGACTAATATAATATGGCCCCGAGCATGCAATAACCTTACGTTCTTGTGACACGCGACATTTTCCAATCCAGCGACGAGAATAAAGAACAAAGAAAACTTAAATATCATTCTTTATATTTAAGCCTCATGTTTCCTTGTATAGAAACCCGTTCATATCAGTCGACCATGTTTCTAGAAAACAAAGTCGATGGATAATACCTACATCATAAGGAAGGGTGTTAGCAAGGGAATCTTAAATTTGATCTGCCACTGTTTATTTATCGTTCGTAGCTTAACGCAGAGCGCCTACCCCGGATTGGTAGATGTTGCTGGTTAGTAGACCCACCGGACGATTAAATTCATGATTTCCCATTGTTGAGATTAAATAAACGATTATGCATTGCGAATAATGGTATAAAATTAAAAAATTTATAACCGTTCATAATTGCCTCGCTTGGCAGACGATTTGACGATGACAGTATGATGACAAAGTATGATGTCAAAGAAACACTGTTGTTCATTCTCTTCTATTGAAGGGGCATATTTTCTGAGAGAGTATGAAACGCCAGATATAAATGACTGAGGGACTGTATGATGACAGATAGTCATAATACTCAAAGAAACACTGTTGTTCATTCTCTTCGACTTCTTCGACTCCCCCCCCCCCACGGAATGAGTAGAGTGGTGATATTCTTCGCTCTCAGCCACTCAACTAAATATTATATTGAAGGGTCGTATTTTCTGAGAGAGTATGAAACGCCAGATATAAATGACTTAGGGACTTAGTGTTACTGGGATTTCCATCAAGATTCATTAATAGTAGCCTGATCTCAAGAAGCTCATAATATGACACCCTTATGTCACTGAGAGCAAGTTGCGCATATCATTAAATAATACTGGTTAATAGAATGAATAGTATACAATGTCCAGACGCCAGCACATCCAGCTACTCCAATCTGTCAAATTTCTTTCATAGATTTTTAACTTTATCACGTAAGTATAAGGCTCATTTTCGATTGGGGAGATTTCACAGATTGGGGTAGCTTGATGTGCTGGCGTCTGTATTGCAATACAGCTACAAGAACAAAAAGCAAAGAAAACTGAAACATATTTTTTTATATTTAAGCCTCAAGTTTCCTCGTGACTGTATAGAAAGCGTTGAAAATTTTGTCGCGTCTTTTATGTTAAATAAATAAATACCGTGGGACCCCAAACTAGGCAGAGCCTACGCTATGGGAACCAGACAACTGATAAACATACTTAAATATTTCTAAATACATACATACTTTTTTTCTATGTAGTAAAAATATAATTAAACCTACACATGATCCTTGACAATAACTTAATATAAGTTAGCTAAATATCGTTACTATTATAAAATAAATCTTATCTTATATTATTTCCTAAAATCCGTGTACCTAAATATCTATATGTACCTAGAAATAATTATAAATTAATTATATATTACTACGAACATGTTCTGACTATTTACAAGCGCTTTTTCAAGATCTACGTGAATAAAAACCTTTTTATTTAATAATAATAATATCATTTATTTGCATGAAATACGGTAGGCATAAGGTGTTATACAGTAGTAAGTAAGTACATGACATATTTCACCCTCGAAGAGGGTATGCAAAGTTATGTTTAACATTAAATTACAGTGAAGTTTATTACAATTCAATTACATATATCCATTACAATTACAAATCTAAATTATTTAAATATCAATAAAATTTATAATTCTAGTATAATCATAGAAATTGTACGAAAAACATCAACAACAGCATGCAACATCAGCGTGCACCAAATCTTCATGTGTTTTTATTTAAAAAATCTTTGGTCGTATAAAAACTCTCCTGGATTAACCATTTTCGCAAGGCACAGCAGAATCTTTTATATGGCAGATCAGTCATTCTTTTAGGCAAGGAGTTATAAATCAGAGGCGCCATATACGCACAGCTTTTTCTAAATATATAATATTACCAAAATGTACCAAATGTGATCCTCATACATTTTGGCCAAATCTGTTATCATATAGAGAAGATGAAGACGGGTTAATGATTTTTAAAACAGGAGTATATAGTGTCTACTGGAATTGAAGGATTAGGGAGGATTGATCGAAACCTTCTTGAACACTATTTCAATGTATGTAAGCACTCACGCTTGTTTCCCAGAGGGGTAGGCAGAGACAACGGATTTCCATTTGTCATGATCTTTGCACACCTCTTTTACTGTCATTATATTCTTCATACATGGCTTGGGGTTCTTTTTTATTTTATTTATATTATTTATCTATAATATGTGTGTATCTTATTTATTTATTGTAATAAATAAAACTATAAGTATACATAAAGATTGGCAATGGTCAAAACGAAATCACTTTAATTCATAGACGGACCAGTAAGAGGAGTCTCGATTACGCAATATTGTAGTGTCTCGGTGTAACTATCTATATAAGTATGTATTTACGAAAATAAATTATATTGTAGTGTAGTCAGTTATCTGGATCAGATGGCCGTATGTAAATAATGTCCCAGTATATTATACTATTATGATTAGATTGTGAAAATTTGAGTCAAGTTAATTGTAAAAGTAAAACTAAACATTTTTGGCTCGCTGTATTGATTTTAAAAACGCACCATTTTGTTAGGCAACTGTCACTGACCGTAAAACTAAATAAAAGCATGCGGGACAGTTTTTACGGACTGCCGATAGAAGCGAAAACTATTATATATATATATATATATATATATATATATATATATATAAATATAGCTCATGGGAAGTTGCAATTCTCCCGTTTTATGAGGCTATAGCCTCTTTACATCATTCTGTCTCCCGCTTTGCTCTGGAAGGAAGTGGAACTAATCATTTTCTAACGCCCCCTTTTTTCTTTCTGATTAAATTCGTTGCGGGTTCCAAGACAGTTAAAGCCAATCCCCGGGACATGCCTGAGCCTCACCGCTCAGTGTCATTTCGTTGTGTGCCACTGTTGATCCTGGCTTACAGGAGTTGCAGTGGTGGGTAAGAGGGAGGGACTAGTCCCGAAATAGCTCATGGGAAGCGTGACGTGATGATAACGCGAAGTTCACGCTTTTTTTCACCCAAAAAATAGTATACATATAGTTCTTGGGAAGCGTTTACATATAGTTCTTTGGAAGCGTGAAGTGACGAAGCGATGATTTATTTTCAACCAAAAAGCGCTCAACGCTCCTAAAGTAGTTTTCATTTCAAAAATCTTAAAATTATTTTATTCATATATTCATCATCTACTCTATTATCAATTCCTAACATGGTGTTGGCTAGGACACACACCACCATACTGTCACAACTCCGAAGATCTGGTCTGGCGCAAGACCGGCAGCATTACGTGGTTCTAATAACACCACCGACTCCAGGCTGGTACTGCAAGCTTTTATTGCCCGCAAAATCCCAGTTTTATTTCTTGGCCTGACCTGGGACTAGAAAAAAAGGCCTCATTTTTGCAATTAAAAACGCTTGAAATGCTACCACTAGACCAGCAGCAACTACTTTAATAGTAGTAATTTAACTCAACCCATTATTGTTTATACTTCGCACATTAAAACACTCTGTTAAATTAAAATGCAAACAAAACCCAACACACAACACCACACCATTAATTTGAATACAAAATCATAGTTAGAAACTCCGACCACATCAGCCAACACATCAGCGAACTCTCCCAAATTCCTCTTGTTGTCTCTTAATAGCCAAAACAAATGCCTGCAGGACTACATCCAATAACTTGTTCCTGCTCTGTTAGGCGTGAGCCAAACTGCCGACTTTGTGCAAACGGCCACACGCATCGCTGAGCTTGAAGTAGCGATTTTATGGAGTTTTGTTGAGATTTCAAATTGAACAGTGCAATCGAGTATTGAAGTTACAATGGTTTGAAATACTGTAAAAATTCAATGCTATTTTAGTAAATGTTGTAGCATCAATTGTAGAGCATATTTCATCATTATGTCAACCGAAAAACGTCCAACGCCGGATAATGTCCTCCTCAGATTTCCACAACTACAGATCCACATGCAGTGGCTTCTAAAGACCATGCATTGGATATGCTATAATTGCCAAGTTTTTTTATCTTCAAAGACGAGTTCACAGTATGATGGTCATATAACTCATAGAAACGCTGTTAGCCATTGTCTGGTATATATCTCCTTAGGATGACTTTACACCTCCTTGGAAAGCAATGGGATGGTGTATTCTTCGCCCTCGGCTACACAGCTAAGTCTGATATTGAGGGCGAGAGTATGAAATCACAGATATAGAGAACCCGGGTGAGAAACTTGAGAAGTGTTACTGGGATTTTTCATCAAGATTAATTTTTAGTAGTAGCCGGACCTCAAGAAGCTGACAATATTACCTTAATGTTACTGAAAGAAAATTGCGTATACCATTAAATTAAAGAGGTTAACAGAATGGATACTATACTTGTACATTACACAGCCATAGGTGCTCTGCTTTTCTTTTCTTATTGTTTAATCATTGTGTTGCTTTCCGTTGTTCACACACACAAGCTTTAGCTTAGTGGTTTGAACAATTTTTGGTTGGTGGCAATTTTATGAAATTGAATTGACATTTGAAATTGAACAATGTAATTAATTCGGCCTCAACTAATTTTGTACTATCCTAACGTCAGAAAGTTGACAGTTACCCTCATACATCAAAGTGCACGTAAAGCACTCCTGGACCTGACTACTGTCCAGACATCTGAACTTACACAACCAAAGTGTATTTAAAACCTGTGCCTTTTGCACAAAGTGGTTGATTCACCTTCTCATCTCTTTTAAGCTAACCGCCTTGAAGCTAACGATAATAAACGATAAAATTGCTACTTTTGGACCAGTGGCGTGTACACCACTGGTCCAAAAGTAGCAATTTTATCGTTTTTACAACACCTCAAACACTGACACAAATAGCCAAAACGGGCATCCAAACAAACCATATGTCTTAAAAACCAGAAAGTCGCCAATCCATTCCACCCCTATAAACTTATTCGTTCGGGAGACACAAAGAGTGCGCCTCACTAGCTCATCGTTTTAATTGAGTTTAAAGTTTTCGGTGTTTCGCTACGCTGTTGTTTTTACAGTGCGATCCAACTAGTTAAAGTACACGAAGTTGGTTCAAAAGTTCCTGTTTTTGAATAGAATTGGAATCAAAAGGACTTTATTTTTGGTTGTTCATTAAATAGTTACCGATATCTTTGTTAATTGTTCTGAATTATTTGAGAAAATGACGAGTTCTTTGTTTTGAAATTTTTTGACAATTCCGTTTTGCAAAATTTGGAATGCTCTACCAGTCAACCTTGGCATGATGAAACCCAAGATATGTGCCCTTTGAAACGTTATGTGTGGAGGTGAAAGACAGATACAAACTAGGATAGCTTAATATATATATTTATGAATAAATATATATTTATATATATACTTTAATAAGAACATATTAGATTTTCAAAACAAATATGATTTAGGCTTCTGGACTTTTGGCGTTTATATTATTTTGCTTCATCATCATTATCATACCAACTGAAAGACGACCACTGCTGGACAAAGGCCCCCGACAAGGATCTCCACAATGGCCGTTCTTGCGCTGCCCGCATCCATCGGCTTCCCGTGTCCCTTGCTAGAACGTCGGTCCACCTTGTAGGAGGCCTGCCGACGCTGCGTCTTCCGGTTCGTGGTCGCCACTCGAGAGCCTTTCTGCCGCAACGGCCGTCTGTTTTACGAGCTCTGTGCCCCGCCCACTTACCTACTATCTGGCCTTTCCATATTCCACACTATTTCATTCTATCCATCACTATTAAGCCACATTTAAAAGCCTTCGGGTAAAATCATAAATTTACAAGAGGCGCTTCTAAAGGTGAAATCCGATATCCATATTTTTGAGATGGTGCAGTTTATTTTTCAGGTGATTTCCTTACTTATCGTATGGGCAGTGGTTACCCTAGTGTCAGGGTTACTCAAGTCGTCCAGTAGGCCCCTGTCATGGCTTAACGACTGTTGTCTTACGACTACCATCGACTGTAAACTTAACCTCAGCGCTCCGAAATTAAAGCACTTTGGCTTTGCCCCATCTATGTACTGACCGCGCACCTAGACGTTTAACGTCACCGATGATTGACGAACCGTTGACAACAACTAGCTATTAGTGATCTCCTTAATATATCATGGAGTTTTTATTTTTATATTTTGTCATTTTAAATTGGGTTTGACTTTTTCTGTTCCGGAGACATCGGTTCTATTGTCGGTCGAAGTTTCTTTAGCGAGGTGTTTGTTGCGAATTTAACATCTGTTAATCCGGGTCTATACATGGATTTATTTCCTGTGACTCAAATTGCAGCATTACTTGACGGGCCGGTTGGCATGTTTGGTAGATACTTGCCTTTCACGCCGCAGGTCGTGGGTTCGATTCCCACCCAGGATAGATATTTGTGTGAATGAACTTGTCTGGGTGTAATTATCTATATAAGTATTTCATTACAAAATAAAAGTAGTAGGTATAATATTAGCGTATCAGTTATCTGATTTCCATAGTACAAGCTCTGCTTAGTTTGGGAACAGATGCGAGGCCGTGTGTTAATAATGTCCCAGGATATTATTATTATTTTGTCTTGCGATCATCAGAACTTCCTTTGAACTGAACGTAACGCTCTGAAAGCCGCTATTTGCCTTATTTAAAAACTGCCTCTTGTATTTATAGTTGCGTAATAGCTGAAGTAACTGGTACGAAAAAACCGCTTCGGCGTCGAGAATGCCATTTTGTTTAAATGGAGCGTGTAGAAAGTGCGCATCCGAGTCTACTAGATTTGTTCATAGCCCAGCTGGGATGTTACTGTAGCTTAATTGTGTTTTAGCGGCCCGCTCTATATTAACACGGGTAGATAAAATCAAATTCAATTTATTGTATTCAGACAGGATAATTTAAAATTTGAAAATTTTGTATTATCGATTGAATGATAGATTGATTTTATGAACGACAAATATTATGATTTTATTTTATTGACATTATTTTATTATTACTGCATTCTAGAATATTATTTTTACTTTTATTATTTTTACTACTTACATTCTAGAATATTACTTACGTTATTCTATAATGCAATATCATCCTTGTATTAAGTAATAAGTGTATTTAAAATTTATGTAACCTGTTAATCACTTCCAAATTCAGTTAAGCAGTTTTTAAGATTATTCATAACAAACAAAAAAATAAACAAACAAACAATCAAACATAAAAAAATATGTATGTCCATTTAAAATATTAGTATAGATATAGACATTACTTAGTTATACATCTTAATTCTAGACTCTTACCAATAATAATTACCCACTAAAGGTGTACCATTTAGCTTCTTATCAGACGGATTAATGTATGAAACCACGTCTTGTCTATATTTTCTTCTTAGCAGTTAGTCATACTGTGTCTCTGATGACAGATGACACAAACACATCTAACATTATTGATGTACTTGATCCCTCCTGAGTCATAAATCTTCTGGACTCTTACCCACAAAAATCTAGCTACTTATCAGACGGATTATTGTATCAAATCACATCTGATCTATATTTCCTTCTTAGCAGTTATTTATAATGTGTCTAGTGATAACCGAAGACACAAACATATCTAACATTATTTATGTACTTGATTCCTCCTGAGTCATAAATCTTCTGGAATATTACCAATAACAATTTCCCACTATTGGTACACCGTCTAGATAGATAGATAGATAGATAAAACTCTTTATTGTACACCTCAAGAAACAATACAAACTGACAACATAAATAAATTACAGTACAAATGGCGGCCTTATCACAAGGTGTGATCTCTTCCAGGCAACCTAGGTAGTGAAAGAATAGAGGAGTTACAGAGATGGGGGTAGTTGCGGGTGTACACAACAAATTTCCTAAAAGGTACTACTGTACCATACTTATAATTTCACTTATTAACTAATTTATCATAATGTCTGTTCAAATTATGTACCTATGATAAATAAACGATCGGCATCGTTGAAAATTAACCAAAGCCTTAGCTCGGAGTACTTTCAAGGCTAAGCTTTAAGTAGTGATCCTTGACAAGTTGTTGGAATCCACTAAGTGTTTGCGCACGCCTAATAGACAATGGCAGCGCATTCCACAAACGAGCACCTTGTACAACAAACGATTTATCAAGAAAATTTGTGGAATGCGCTGGTATTTTCAACAGTTGATTATTATTAGATCTCAAGGCTTTCGAATGTGATTCATGAAGGAAAGAAAAACGTTCTTTAAGATAAGTGGGAGTAGTAGGAATAAACAGTATACTGTATAGAAGTGATAGAATATGAGCATTCCGGCGAAGGCGTATAGGCAGCCACTTGAGTTTATTTCGAAATTCAGAGACATGATCATATTTGCGAAGGCTAAATATGAATCTAATGCAAACATTCTGGAGTCGCTCAAGTTTATCCAATTGGGCTTCGGTGAGATCAAGATAGCTGACATCTGCATAATCTAGTATTGGAAGAAGGAGGGACTCAGCAAGCATAATTTTGGTGGGTATAGGCAGAAAATTTCGGAATCTTCGTAGAGATCCCACGGACGCGTAAAGTTTCTGACTAACATTTTGCAGCTGTGGACCCCAGGAAAAACAGTGATCAAAATAGACCCCCAAGTTCTTAACTTCACGATTTATTTGCAAAATAGTACCCTCAAATAAAAACTTAGGGAGTTGAGAATAACAAACCTTAGACATCATTCTTGAGCTGCCGATAAGAGTGACCTGAGTCTTAAGAGGGTTAACTTGCAGACCGTATGCACGACTCCACTCACTAATACTGATAAAATCTTTATTAATAGTGCTAACAGCATCAGCCAGCTTATTAAGAGGAGCTTGTAAGTAAATTTGAAGGTGTAACAAACGTCCTGCGCCATCTAGTGTTACTTATCCAAGTCACTATGATGAGCGGATCAATAACAGAAGACAGCAACTCTTATAAGACAAGTGACGCCATCTACAATCTTCGAGTGTAACAATCTGAACCAGCGCCACCCGGGAGTTATCTGCACTACATCTACAGAGGACCACACATTGATAATATGCACACATGTAAACCGAAACCGCTTTATAAGCAGCGCTGTCTTCGAACAAATTGTCATTCACTAGCTAGAGGTTTCTGAGCCCGGTAGCCCCGCAGCCAGCTCTGATACCAAGTAAGCCTAGTTCCTGCTTCGATAGCCACGCAGTCTTCAGGAACTAGACAGCTAGGGGGGAGGTCTGAAGGACGATAGCCCCGCAGTCACTTTCATTCCTCCACTTAGGGTTGCCACCTGATATAATATATTGTAACGTGTACTGTAAGCAAGTTACCAATAAAATATCACCAAGTCAATGGGGCTTTAATTTCACCAATAGCAACCCTACATTGGCGCCCAACGTAAATAATCTACGGATACCCAATTATCTGGACGGCCTACTTTACATTGGCCCAACGAAAGTAATCCAAGGATACCCACATATTTGGAGGGTCTACCCTACATTGGCCCAACATAAATCTACGGATACCCACATAACTGGACGGCCTACCCTACATTGGCGTTCAACGAAAATCTACGGATACCCACATATTTGGACGGTCTACCTTCAAATTGTGTGAAATACTCAAATACGAAGTAACGCTACCCACATTCAAAGATGTCAATCACAATGACACAAGAGCAGTTTACTGCATTGGTTAACACGATAACATCTACTCAGAGTACCATGTCGGGAAAAAGTTTTGCGAATTGTACGAGAAGATACGAAGGTGAAAGAGACTACAATACAGTGGAAGAATTCATAAACAGCATCACAGTGTTTAAAAAAGTGGAACACATCTCGGATGAAGATGCGCTAGAAGGCTTGCCGTTATTGTTAGGCGGCATGGCAGCAACATGGTGGCATGGTGTCAAAGCTGACGTCAAAAAGTGGAACAACGCGTTGGATGCAATACGTTCAGCATTTGCTCCAAAGAAACAGGCTCACGATATTTATTTGGAATTGTTCGGAAAAAAACAAACAACCGAATCAATTGACGAGTTTGTTTGTAACAAACGTGCGTTACTCTCGCAATTACCACCAAAACGCAACCGAGAGGAGGAACATTTAGATTTTGTGTACGCTTTACTTAAAATAAATATTAAAAAGGCAATCGCCAGAAGCGAAGTAAAATCGTTCGCAGAATTACTGGAAAAAGTGCGACACTTTGAAAACATAGAAAGGGAATCACAGGGAAGTGCATCAACGTCTACAGAACGTGTTGAAAAAAAAATAAAACGTTGCTCATTCTGTGGGAAAAAAGGTCACACGACTGAAGAATGTCGGAAACGCTTGGCAGAGGCCAAAAAGCTACCTGCAGCAGCAGCCACAGCCCCTGAGACTCAAAAAGTATCATGTTATGGGTGTGGTGAACCAGGAGTCTTCAGAAGTAATTGTACAAAGTGCCAGAATAAAGAAACCCCACCAAAACCAGTAGCTTTTTATACTGTAGATACCACAGAAGTTGTACAGGACCACGTAAAAATTCCTACTATTGAGGTCACCTGGAACAATCAGAAAGGATATGCCTATATAGACACAGCGGCAAGAACAAGTGTGGCAAGTATTAAGTTGTACAAACTATTAATAAGAAGCGGTGCAACTTTTAAGGAGAGAACTGCAGACACAATACTCGCCGATGGAACAATAAAAACCCGGATACTACTAACTACAAGCGTGGACATCACTGTTGGTAAACGTTCCTTACCTATAACGTTCACAGTGATACCCGACGCCACTGACAATCGCACACTACTTGGAATTGACTTCCTCGAATCAGCGGGAATGGTGCTGGATTTGGCACAAAGAGTTTGGTTCTTCGCAGATGAACCTCGGGAGCAACACGCTTTTCTTCAATTGAAAAATGAAAAGATTCCATTGAAGGCAGCAAAATCTTTCACATTTGATTCAGCCCAGTCATCTCCAGAGTCCCTATCAAGCTTCATGCAGTGGGCGAAAGAATTGAAAATGATTTCCCCACTACCAGAGTCACCACAACCCTACGATTTTGAAGACAGTCCACCGCCAACAAAAATGAAGAAATGGTCGCTTCTAAAGCTGGACACACCGCCACGTCCTGACCGCCCTCGTGAACCAGCCGATGAAGCATCACAAACAGATCCACGTATTGATTATTTAACAATAAATCAAATGACATTTTATTCCTTTGATATTTTATTAAACACAGGTGAAGGTAAAATACTATCAGAAATTGAAAGGTCACACTTCAATCAATTGCTATCTACCTATAGCGATGTATTTGTTAAAAACACAAAACCAACACCGTACATCTTGCATAGAATAGACACAGGTAATCACCTACCTATAGCTCAAAAGCCATACAGATTGTCACCACACAGGCAACAACAACTGAGACAAAAACTAGATGAAATGCTAAGCAATGACATAATAGAGGAATGCGATTCACCCTGGGCAGCTCCTGTTATTATGGTCCCTAAAGGTACAGACGATATTAGAGTTTGTATCGACTATCGGCGACTCAACGAAATAACAAAACCAGATAGATATCCATTACCAAGGATTGACGATCTATTACATCAAGCTAAGGCAATGCCATACATGTCTACCATTGACCTTCAATCAGGCTATTGGCAAATATTGGTACATCCCGAAGACCAAGACAAGACTAGCTTTGTCTCACCGTTTGGAACGTTCCGTTTTAAACGCATGCCGTTTGGATTACGGAACGCGCCCGCCACGTTCCAGAGATTAATAGATAAATTCATTCAATGTTTGGGAACGAAAACTAAGTGGGTGCTGTCATATTTAGACGATTTGATCGTGAGATCTGTCAATTTGACACAACATATTGACGATCTGAAGGAAATATTCGAAAAACTCCGAGAGTTTAATTTAAAAGCTAACAGGAAGAAGTGTAAATTCATTTGTTCTGAGATAAAGTATTTGGGACATCTAATTGTTCCAGAGGGAATTAAAACAGACCCCGAAAAGATTTCAGCTATATCAAACTTATCAAAACCAAGAAATATAAAACAATTGATAACATTTCTACAAACTGCTTCATGGTACCGAAGATTTATAAACAACTTCGCAGACATAGCTCGACCGCTAACAAACTTAACTAAAAAGAAAACAAGTTGGCAATGGAGTAATGAACAGCAAGAGGCGTTTGAAAAACTTAAAATAGCGTTAACTACAGCCCCTGTACTTAAACAAGCACAATGTGATACTCGATTTACAATCAAAACCGATGCAAGTCAATATGCAATTGGAGCGGCTTTAGTGCAGGGGGAGGGCGAAAACGAACACCCAGTTGAATATGCGAGCAGACTTCTTACACCAGCGGAATGCAATTATACTGTAACTGAAAAAGAAGCCTTAGCAATTGTTTGGGCTGTTTCAAGATTTCGTGGTTACATTGAAGGTACGCAATTCATTACAATTACTGACCACCAACCACTAAAATGGTTAATGAATTTAAAAACACCAACAGGTCGTTTAGCCCGTTGGGCACTGCAACTACAGCCCTATAATCTCAATATACAATATACCCCAGGGCGTACTAATGTTGTAGCAGATACTTTGTCAAGACCACCATGCACTCATGACAGTGAAGCATGTAATTTATGTTATGTAGGAATTGAATTACCAAAATACAGTGAAAAACAGATACGTGAAGAACAACTTAAAGATGATGAGCTCAAGATAATAATTAATGCACTTGAAGAGGAAAATCAAACAGAAAATTATATAGAATGGTCTAAAAAAGGTTACATGTTACATCAAAATGTATTATATAGGTTTACACCAGAACAAGAAGACGATAATGCAAAATTACTAATACCTATACAAGAGAGACCTAATATATTAAAAGCATACCATGATGATCCTACAGCCGGTCATTTGGGAGTAGAGCGTACAGTTCAACGTATCATTGATAAATTTTACTGGAGAGGTTTAAGAAAGGATGTAATTACATATGTGAAAACTTGTGTAGAATGTCAGAAATACAAACCATCAAATAAAAAAACCAGCAGGTTTGTATCAGTCGACAGCAAATAATAACAGATTCGAAGTACTATCTATTGATCTGTTTGGTCCCTTACCAAAAGCAACAACGGGAGAAAAATGGATTTTCATTGTTGAAGACACAGCTTCTCGTTGGGTTGAACTTTTTGCTTTAACAGAAGCTACAGCTGAAACCTGCGCACTCACTCTTCTAAATGAAATATTTCTGCGTTATGGTCTGCCAAGAAAAATTGTAAGTGATAATGGAGTACAATTTATATCAGCAATAATGCAAAAACTGACTTATTGTTTAGAAATACAACACATTCTCACTCCTGTGTATCACCCAGAACCTAATATTGTGGAAAGGAAAAATAGAGATATGAAAACTCAAATTTCAATTATGGTTAAGAATCAACATCATAAATGGCCAAATACACTGCCGGCTATCAGATTTGCGATGAACTCTGCTATGTGTCAAACAACAGGATATTCACCGTCCTACTTAACTTTTGGACGTGAATTAAGAACTCCCTATGATCTCACACATGACTTCAGCATAGTATTAACACAAGAAAAATTTATATCACAAATTACACCAACTTTGAAGCGGTTAGCTGAAGATTTATTAATTGCAAAGGAAAACATAGAAACTATGCAAAACAATAATAGGCAACAAGCAAATCAAAGAAGAAGGCCTGATCCATGCTATAATATAGGAGACTTAGTGCTGGTTGAGACACATCCAATAAGTAATATTGAAAAACAGTTCACAGCAAAATTAGCTCCCCGCAGAGATGGGCCATACATCGTCATAAAGAAACATGGAGCATCTACATATGAAGTGGCAAATCCAAAGTCACCAGAACAATCCATGGGAAAATATCATACTTCAGCAATATGTAAATTTGAACAAAGGGATGAAAAAGTGCCCAAACCTTTAAATCCCTTAAGAAAAAGAGGGAGACCAAAGAAGATAAATACTGATCCTGGTACTCTGTCGGGACGACTATAGAGTACCAGAGGGGGAGAATGTAACAAACGTCCTGCGCCATCTAGTGTTACTTATCCAAGTCACTATGATGAGCGGATCAATAACAGAAGACAGCAACTCTTATAAGACAAGTGACGCCATCTACAATCTTCGAGTGTAACAATCTGAACCAGCGCCACCCGGGAGTTATCTGCACTACATCTACAGAGGACCACACATTGATAATATGCACACATGTAAACCGAAACCGCTTTATAAGCAGCGCTGTCTTCGAACAAATTGTCATTCACTAGCTAGAGGTTTCTGAGCCCGGTAGCCCCGCAGCCAGCTCTGATACCAAGTAAGCCTAGTTCCTGCTTCGATAGCCACGCAGTCTTCAGGAACTAGACAGCTAGGGGGGAGGTCTGAAGGACGATAGCCCCGCAGTCACTTTCATTCCTCCACTTAGGGTTGCCACCTGATATAATATATTGTAACGTGTACTGTAAGCAAGTTACCAATAAAATATCACCAAGTCAATGGGGCTTTAATTTCACCAATAGCAACCCTACAAAGGTCATCTGCGTAAAGGTGGTAGGAGGAAAGAAGTCGATTTGAGATAGAATTTATAAAAACTGCGAAAAGTAACGGAGATAAAACGCCACCCTGCGGCACGCCAGCAGTAGTATTGCACCAAGAGGAGTGAGAATCATCAATGCGTATACGTTTCCGGCGGCCAGACAGGTAACTATGAAACCAGCCAATGACTGTTGGAGATATATTAAGAGAGCGTAAAATCATTAGCAACACGTCGAAATCTACAGTATTGAAAGCATTACTAAAATCTAATAATGCAAGCACCGTTAGATTTCCGTGTTCCATTCCAGTTCTAATATCATCCGTAATATGGACCAGGGCTGAAGTAGTGCTATGCCCAGGGCGAAAACCAGATTGGAGAGGATTAAGGAGATTATTAGTACAGAGAAAACTACTAAGTTGCTTATGGACTAGACGTTCAAGGACCTTGGAGAGGAAAGGTAATATTGATATAGGACGATAATCGGCAAACGAAGCAGGGTTGGACTTTTTAGGAAGAGGAATGATGTGTGCATTTTTCCATGCAGATGGAAATACACCGCAGGATACAGAATGATTGAGGATGTGACATATAGGGGATAGGATTTCATCAAGTATTGGAAGAACCATATTACGGGTGATATTATCGCTGCCCACTGCGTTCGATGCTATGGATAAAATACTCTTCTTAACATCACAAGCAGAAAATTGGCTAAAGCTAAAAGAAGAATAGTTGGGAGATGGAATGGATGAAAGATAATTCAAAGTGCTTGTTTTAGTTGCCCTGTCAAAAATAGGCGAAGTAGAGAAATTACTATTCAGTGAATTGATATCTAAATTATTTGGAATTGCATCATTTCGAGCTTTTCCAACTCCCAATGATCGTAAATATTTCCATATTTTTGCAGAATCTCCATTTTCAACGGAGCTGTGAATATGTTGGCGTTGTGCGCTCCTACACACCTTATTAGAGTGATTTCGCAGACGTAGATATTTCTCACGATTGACGTCATTAGGTCGACCCGCATACCGAGACTTAGCTGATGCTTTCTTAGACAGTAGAGTTTTTATTTCCGCAGTTAGCCACGGTGCCGGTAAATGCTTAACTTTAATAGGTCGAATGGGAGCATGAACATCGTATAATCGGATTATGTTGGTATTAAATATATTAACTTTCTCATCTATTGACTCAGTAGCAGTAAGAGGTGACCAGTCAATCCTACCGGCATCTGTACGAAGATGATCAAGGTCCATCCCACCAAAATTACGTTGTAAGAGAATTTTAGATTTTGCCTTAGGAGGGCGAACTTTATAAGAAAGGTAGAGGAGATCATGGTAAGAGAACGCGTCTGCAGAGCATTGTCCGTGCTTAGCAACATGATCTTTTGAAGAGACCAGGACGAGATCAAGGAAAGAAGGTGAGGAGTGAGGAAAATGGTGAGTGGCATTAAGAGGAAGAATAGATAGATTACTAGATTCTATTGCAGATATAAGAGATGAAGAACGAGAATCATTCTTTAGAAGACACGTGTTGAAATCACCCATTATTATGGTGTGACTATAGGAAGGAAGAAAGGTTTCAAGTAAAAGTTCAAAAGAAGCAAAAAAATTTATACGTAGAGAAGGACAGTAATATACACCAAGTAGAATTTTAGTATGATGGAGCTCCACATCTATAAATAGATGCTCACCAGCATCCAGTGGTGGCGGCTGTGAGGACATACTAACAATTGAAAAGTTGAAATTATTTCGAAAATAAATGGCAACTCCACCACCCCCGGCTCCAGTTCGATCATTTCTGATGAGTTGAAAGCCAGGGAGTGTATAAGAGGCCGAAGTGAGACATGGCTTTAACCAGGACTCGGAAACAAGAATAGCATGAATATATTTATGTTCAAGATTTGCCAGCATATCAGAGTAATGAGCCGGAATACTTTGTGCATTGATATGAATCACATTGAAATTCTTAGGAACGTCAGCAAAGTGGCATTTAATTGTGTCACCGAGAGACGGTATGCTGACAAAACTATCATCGTCACTATTTGCCGAAAAGAAACTATCAACGTCGCTATTAATATCGTCATTATGAACATCTGACAACATATTTTATGAACAGACACACAAATACAATAACTAAACAAAATAACTATCTACAACAAAAATAAAACCCCACCAGTTCAGTGCTAACTAGGTAACAACATAATTTTATACGTAACTATGTAGGCAAGTCTAAATTTTTGTGCACACTAATCAATCATATTTATAAATAAAATTAATAAAAAGAAAAGAATAATAATAATAAAATTTAACAAAATATTTATAAATTTGAAACTAAAAATAAAAAATTATTAAGAACCGTCAAACGAAAACACGACAATTGGCCTACGTTCACACGAACTGTCCGTTTCTGATCACCCCTCTTAACAAGTACTGTACCATAGATATTACAAATGTTGTACACGAATTTACTACAAGAAATAATGAATGAATGTGGAGGTAGGTAACATATTAATATGGAATTATGAGACTAAAAGTGGGCACAAATACTTTATACTACGAGGTAAACACGGTGGAAGTTGCACTAACAAAATATAAACACAGGATCATAAAATAAAGTTACTTCTTGGCAGCGGTGGCTCTTTTGGATCTGCTCTGTGTGGCCTTACTCGTCGTTTGATCCTCCTTCGGAACGTCCTTCTGAACCAACACAGGCCCAATTTTGTCGAGGTCTTCCATTGATGTGATCTTATGGCGAATGCCACTAGGCCCCTGCACGTATAATTCCTACGCGACTCCAGCAACTTGAAATTCCATACCGCTGACGAGCAGCTAAGAATGCTTCATGCCGGGGCCTAGTCAAGAACTCTGATAAAGTTATACCCGTACCTTTACACTTGGTCTTTGCAAACCAAACATCGTCGCGGACTCTGCAGCTTACGAACTCAACCAAAATTGGCCTAGGCTTATCCCCACTTGGCGAACGACCGAGGCGATGGCACCGTTCAAGAGCTTTGTCAGAAAAACCGGATATCTCAAGATGACTGGTGATAGCAGTGACAACAGCCTTTATTGTCTGCTCCTTTTTCTCCTCGGGTAGACCATGAAAGAGCAGCATGCGGCGCCTTCCCCGCATCTCTATCTGATCATTACACCGTGCCAGCATATCCAATTGCTTTTGGAAGCAGCTCAGTGACTCGATGACGAACTTCTTGAAAGCAGCATAATCTTCGGGTAAAGTAGTAGGTGTGATAACTGTGCCTGAGGTCTTCTGATCTTCAAACTGGGCCATCCGCGTCAGGAGATATATTTCATCCATCCATTCGTCCATTTTGATATATAGTGAAGTGAAAAAGATATGGTGTTAGTGATATAATAAGGCAGTGAGAGAAAGTGAAAAATAACACTGGACTGGTAGGCTATTTATGTTAACTTTTCTTCGAACACATTTGATGTAATTATAAGTTCAGTATATTACTTTAATTAAAAACAATATCACGAGCTAAAATCAAATACACTTCTTTCTACAACCACCCTCCTATTATATCTAGCTACTTATTAGACGGCTTAATGTATCAAGTCACATCTTGTCTATATATCCTTCTTAGTAGTTAGTCATACTATGTCTCGTGATAACAGATGACACTAACACATCCAATATTATTGATGTACTTGATCCTTCCTGAGTCATAAATCTTCTGGAATATTACCAATAACAATTGCCCACAGGTACATCGTCTAGTTACTTATTAGAAGGCTTAATGTATCAAGTCATATCTTGTCTATATTTCCTTCTTAGTAGTTAGTCATACCGTGTCTCTTGACAACAGATGACACAAACACATCCAAGATTATTGATGTACTTGATCCCTCCTGTGTGTATTGTCACTCATGTGTCACAATGAAGGTATTCGAATTGGAACTCGTGAATTTGATTTGCCAGTGTGGATGTTCTGTAGCTTATTGCCAATATAGTGTTCTATGCATTCATAAACAATTGTTTTTGTGCACTGGTGTATAAGTGATTGGCGAAGCATTTAGGGTTAAGCAATTAGGGACGCGGCTATTCCATAGATTAATTTCCGCCAAAGTAGTTTTATTTTCTTTAGTTTTTTATTATATCTATTTTCTTAAGCATTTATAGCTTAAGCATCTATGTTAATAAAAGCAAGAACTGAATTGCATATCTGTTATATCATAATTGACTAGTCATGGTAGGCAGCTGAAAATAAGCGTTGCAGTTGGGTTCTGGTCGTAACAGTGTGCTGAGCTGCCTGCCAATTGGACACTTACATTTTGTTATTTGTGTCTTTATATTTTTTTTATTATATTTCGTTTTATTGTAGTAGTAAATAGGATTTCAATTAAGTATAATATTTGTAGGAACTTAATTTCCATGTTCAATAAAATCACTTTTATTTCGTTCTTTCATTTTTGTTTAAAAACAATTTATCGTACCCACACCGCGCTATCGGTTAGGAGAGTGAAGAAGCATAGAGAGTATATCTGTGTTTGTGGACACTCACTACACAGTTATTTCTTGCATTGCTCCGCATCTCTCATATGTCCGCTATATCTCTTGTTATTGAGTCAGCTATAACAGACCATGAACCACTACTATTGTTTGTACAACAGAAAAATGGAAACTCAGGCGTGTCTCACACTAAGTCTAAAATAAACTACGACTCCGTTGTAGAGGACATCAATTGCCATGATTGGTATCCTATCTTATCAATCATGGATGCTGATATGGCTGCGGATGCTTTGATATGTAACATGTCCTCCATAATTAAAAAGCACACGCAAGAATATATAATACCTAGAAGAAAACGTAATCTGAAGCCCTGGATCACACCGGGACTCCTCCGTTGTATACGCCACCGTGATCGCATGCATGCTAAACTCAAAAAGACAGATAACAATCAAATATTGAGAGTCACGTATACACGTTATCGGAATTATTGTAATTCTCTCTTAAGAAAACTTAAACGCACCTATGAGAAAGAACAGTTCGTTAAAGCTAAAAATAATGTTAAGGCTACCTGGGAAGTGATTAAGAAAGTTTCTGATCTCCAAAATTTTAATCCTCCTCCTAATGACCTTTTAAATATACTTGAGAACCCAAGATCTTCGCTAAACCACATTAATAACTTTTTTGCAAATATTGGCAGTGATTTGGCTTCCAAAATTAAAGTACCACCTGATATTCCCAAATCTTTGGCTGGTCCGAAGCAAAGTAATTCAATGACCCTGTTTGAAGTAACTGAAGACGATGTTCATTCAATAATCCTAAGTCTCAGGCCTGACTGTGCTACTGGCGTGGATTCTATGCCGTCCAAAATAATCAAAGCCACAAGGTATGTATTAGTTCCAATCATTACACATGTCTGCAATCTATCAATAACCACTGGCGTCTTTCCAAAAGCATTTAAAAAGGCAATAGTTCATCCGATCCATAAGTCTGGGTGCAAAACCGATATTAATAACTATCGTCCCATATCAATTTTGACTGCTATGTCAAAGGTCTTGGAACGTATATTGAACAAAAATCTCATAAGTTTTCTTGAAACCAATGGTGTCCTAGCCAATAATCAATATGGTTTCAGAAAAGGATTAAGTACCGAAGATGCAGTCATGGCCTTATCCGACCACGTAGCTAAAATGCTCGACAAAAAAATTAAATGTCTGGGTATTTTCCTAGACCTATCAAAGGCTTTTGATACCGTTTCTGCCTCAGCCTTGTTGAACAAAATGGAAAATATTGGAATAAGAGGCCACTCCCTAAAAATTTTTGAAGACTACCTCTCTAACCGCACCCAAACAGTTAAAGTTGGCCAATATATGAGTGATGAGCTTCCTACTACTTATGGCGTTCCTCAAGGTAGTATCTTGGGACCTACACTTTTTCTCATTTACATAAATGACCTATGCAAATTGCCCCTCGAACACTGTAAAATATTCACTTATGCTGATGATACCGCCATGGTAATTGATGGTTTGGACTGGGAACAGACATATAAACATGCAGAAGCTGCGCTATCTAAAGTAATGAACTGGCTGGCAGGTAATTTGCTTACTTTAAATGTTAACAAAACGGTGTACCTTCCCTTCTCGCTCAGATCAAATCTTTGCCCGCCAATTTCCTACGCTCTAAAGGGACATATATGCATATCCCCAACAAAATGTAGCTGCTTATCACTCACCAAATCTTCCTGCGTTAAATATCTTGGAATACACATCGACCAGCATCTCAACTGGCACTTCCAAATAAACAAAGTCATATCTCGAATACGTAAGTTGATATTTATATTTAAGAAACTACGAAAGTCTGCCGATTATGATACACTAAAATTGGTGTATTTTGCCTTCTGTCAATCTGTTTTAGCTTACTGCTTGCCAATTTGGGGGGCTGCTACTTAAAATGTGTTTATACGTCTCGAAAGGGCACAGAGAGCTGTTCTGAAGGTAATGCTCTTCCGACCCCGTACATATTGCACGGTACAACTTTATGTGGACTGCAAGATACTTACAGTCAGACAGCTTTATGTGCTTCTTTCGATACTACGCAAACACTCCACTCGCTCTTATAAAGAGCCGACTGGAAGAGTTAAATATAACATATTTCCTTTGGAACGTCACAGAACTGCCTTCGCCAAACGCCAATTCTACATTGCTAGCATTAAGATGTACAATGCTCTAAATAAAAAAATATCTATCCATTCAAAATCAAAATATAATTGCAAATATATTGTTACAGAATATCTCCAAACGCTAAGTTATCGTAGCACTGAGGATCTTCTGATGGGAATTATACATTGATTGTTTACGATTGACAAAAAATAAGAAAACATTTACGTCTGTTCAAAACAAATACACACACAGACCCACACACACGACACACAAACACACACACACACAACACACACATAAAACTAGAAAATGTATCTGCTTTTGTAATTTCGTTTTTGTATAATTTTATTTACTTTTAATTTTAATTTTGTTCTTTTTTATTTTTATTTAAATTGTAATCGTTCTCTTTTTTTCTTTATATAATTTAGATTTTCGTAAAACTTAATTCAAACTATTGTACAACTCTAAATGGCTTTTATGTTATGCAAGAACACTGGCTCCCTAAGACACAGGAACTTAAACCTAGTTTAGGGGTCAGGGTATTCAATTTTTATAAAATATTGTATTAAGCCTTGTTTTGTGGTCTTGTTATCTTGAATTGTAAAATGCAGGCTTTTGGAAATAAAGAAAGAAAAATATATTAAGTTATAATCTTAGTTATTGTATTTGGCGACATTCATTGTATAGTATTCTATTGTATTCAACATGTATCGTTAACTAGCTGGGTTTTACGGATTTACCCGCGTTAAACTTTAAAAAAATAATTATTTAAAATTTGTTAATCGTGCAAGGGACTAGACTAGACGGTTTAAAGCTATAGATAATCTGATTCTTTTGGAATACTTTTAGATTTAATATTTATATCCAAACCTACTTAAGTTACTTGGCCTATGTGAATGATACATCCGAAGACGTTGTTGGACAATCTCTGACGAAATCGGAGATGTTCTCAAGAAAGGACCTAGGTCAGAAGTACCCTTAAGCGGCGAGCATGTATGAAGAATGAGAGTAAAAGAGGCAAAATAGGTGTGCAAGGATCGTGATAAATGGAAATCCTGCTTGAGTCCGCGTATGTTGTATGTATATATACACAAAGAAATTTCATCATCATCAATATTTTGAACAAAGTATCCAATCAACTTATACAACTCATATGACTTAACCCATATTTTTTTCTAAGCTAGATAGGCTAATTATTTTGAGATTTTGGTCTGATTGCATTGCAGACGCAAAATATATTTCCAATGTATCAAAACAATGTCGAATCTTAATCTCATTTTAAACGCTTAACTTTACGCCATGCGCTGAAAGTGGATTGTGTATTGAAGTCCCTTTAAATAAACTTTGTATTTTACGAGCTGCGCACTCAAATGGCAGCCAACAGTTGCAACGTAAACAAACGATCGTCTAACTACACATCTCATAAAATATGCATTGCATCAAAATGTTGACACTAGAAACAAAAGCTTACGGATATCCTAATGTAGGTAACTATGGGTAGTCTTCTTAAACAAAAACTTTCAGACAAATTCTAGGTACGTACCAATAATTTGCGACTACACGTGTGGTGTTGTGGTTAAGACAGTGGCCTCACCACTTTCTGCCGCAGTTTCGATTCCCGCTGTACGATGCACCTACATTATTTTAATGTTTATTTATTTTATTTTTATTTATTTATTTGGCTCACCAACAATTAAGTACACTAAAACATTTATGGGTTGCATGAATCAGATCGGGTCAAGTGTATCAACCTCTTACAGGTAAGCACAACATGCATTACATATTCATTAAATGTATAAAAGCTACATCAAATTACATGACATTTTAGACACACAGAACAATCAGGCTTCTCAGGCCAAGTTAAAACTACAAAATTGAAACAAAACATTAAAATCACAGGCAAAAACAAAAGTGAGGAAGAAATTATATAATAATGGAAAATTTAATTGAATTAAAATCTTAAAAAAAAAAGAAAAACTTAAGTTAAATAAATTCAAAATATTAATTAAAATTAAACATAACAAAATTTAAAAATAACATCGGGCATCGGGGGCCCTTCCGTGCTCAGTGTCAGTTTCTCACATAACAATTGGGCCCGCAGAGTTTTAAACCCCGCATACTTTCTTTAGGTGTCGCCTTAACCCTACCCCTCGGAGAACTCTTTCCCTAACACTCTTTTAAAAAAAAATGAAATGAAGGATAAAAAAGAAAAGGTATTCTACGGCGGACACCCATTCCACATTTAATGTGGACTTTTGCAATATCAGGGGACTTCACAGCAATCTTGATCCGTCCATTACCACCTCGAGATGGCGCGGCCTTTTTGACGGAGACTCAAATATCTGCCCCGGACGATATATCGTACCTAAGATACCCCGGATACGAAGTCGAACACACGTTCATTCGGAAAGCCGGGGTGTGCGTTTTCATACGGGGCGATATTTGTTGTCGCCGACTTCGGGGCTTCGAACAGGGTGACCTGTCAATTTTATGGCTACGTGTAGACCATGAAGGGCTCACCCGAATCTACGCGTGTCTGTACAGGTCCCCTGGCAGTGATCTGGGGTCGATTCAACTCATCGAGAACGTCCAAAAGGGGATTGACCTAATATTGGAACAGTGTCCGTCCGCGGAGGTGGTGGTCCTTGGAGATTTCAACGTCCACCACAAAGAGTGGTTGGGATCCCGGACCACTGACCTCCCTGGTCGTACAGTTTTCAATATGGCCTCGGCCTACGGTCTCTCCCAACTGGTAATACAGCCCACCCGTATTCCAGACATAGAGAACCATGAGCCCTCCTTGTTGGATCTTCTGCTGACAACTCATCCGCACGGTTATAGGGTGGTGGTCAATGCTCCCTTAGGATCATCTGACCACTGCCTTATCCGAACCTCCGCCCCTGTTGCGCGCCCTGACCGCACTCCTGCCGTCGGGTCCCGCAGAGTCTGGCAATATGAGTTAGCAGATTGGGATGGACTGCGTGGGTTTTTTGCGTCCTATCCTTGGAAGCGGCTCTGCTTTTCCACCGAAGATCCTGACACATGTGCTGACTGCATCACGGAGACGGTGCTACAGGGGATGGAACTTTTCATCCCTTGTGGCAAAATTCCCGTTGGCGGCCGCAGTCGCCCCTGGTTCAACAAAGCCAGTAGGGATGCCGCGCGCCGCAAGCAGTCTGTATATCTGGTGTGGGATAAGGCCCGGAAAAATCAAGATCCGGAAGTCAAGGTGGAGAAGCGGAAGTTCAATGCCGCTTCTAGGTCCTACAAGAGAGTTATTGCCGAGGCCAAGGCAGAACATGTTGCCAGAGTTGGCGAGCGACTAGGTAAGTATCCCTCCGGAGTCGCGCTTTCTGGGCGCTCGCCAAAGCTGCTCAACGCAACTTCTGCCAGTCCAATCTCCCACCACTGCACAAGCAAGATGGCAGTCTGGCCCATAGTGCTAAGGAGAAGGCAGATCTTCTTTGCCAAACTTTTGCCTCAAACTCGACTTTGGACGATGCGGGTGCCATACCTCCTTCCATCGCACGGTGTGATTGCTCTCTGCCCGAAATCCGCATAACGCAACGTGCGGTTAGGCGGGAGCTTAAGCTTCTAGACGTCCATAAGTCGAGCGGGCCGGACGGCATCCCTTCAGTGGTGCTAAAGACGTGCGCCCCTGAGTTGACCCCGGTTTTAACGCGCCTTTACCGTCTCTCTTACAGCGCTAAAAGGGTTCCATCTTCGTGGAAGGTAGCCAACGTCCACCCTATTCCCAAAAAGGGTGACCGGTCGGACCCTACGAACTACAGGCCTATAGCGGTAACATCCTTGCTATCCAAGGTCATGGAGAGAGTCATCAACTCTAAGCTCCTACAATACCTAGAGAAACACCAGCTGATAAACGATCGTCAGTATGGCTTCCGTCACGGTCGTTCAGCTGGTGATCTTCTAGTGTATTTTCCACATCGTTGGGCACAAACCTTGGAGAGCAAGGGTGAGGCTCTAGCCTGTAGTCTTGACATCGCCAAGGCATTCGATAGAGTCTGGCATAAGGCTCTTCTATCGAAGCTACCATCATATGGAATCCCCGAGGGACTCTGCAGTTGGATTCACTTTTTGGACGGTCGGAGCATTAAAGTCGTAGCAGACTGTTCTTGCTCCGACACCAAAACCATTAACGCTGGCGTACCACAAGGCTCGGTGCTCTCCCCTACGCTATTCATTCTGCATATCAATGACATGTTATCTATAGAAAACATGCATTGCTATGCGGATGACAGCACGGGTGATGCGCAGTATAGCGGCCACCAGAATGTCTCTCGCAGCTCGGTACAAGAGAAACGGTTGCAACTTGTGTCTGAAGTCGAGGGTTCTCTCGGGCGGGCCTATGAATGGGGTGTAGAGAACCTAGTCCAGTTCAACCCCAATAAGACACAAGTGTGCGCGTTCACTGCTAAGAAGGACCCATTTGTCGTAGCGCCCCGATTCCAAGGGGTTGATCTCCGTGTATCCGAGAGTATTGGGATCCTCGGAATCGAAATTTCGAGCACCTGCCAATTTAGGGGTCATTTGGAGGACAAAGCCAAACTGGCAAGTAAGAAGTTGGGCGTCCTGAATAGAGCTAGGCGGTACTTCACTCCAAGACAGCGGCTTGCGCTATATAAAGCAAAAGTCCGCCCGCACATGGAGTATTGCTCACATATCTGGGCAGGAGCCCCAAAATACCAGCTCGACCCACTTGACTCCCTCCAAAGGCGCGCTATTAGAATCGTTGGGGATTCCAATCTTACAGACAGATTGGAGTCGCTAGAGCAGCGGAGAGACTTCGGATCTCTCTGCGTGTTCTACCGTCTCTTTCACGGGGAATGCTCTGAGGAACTGTTTGAGCTGGTGCCACCGTCCCCTTTTTATCATCGGACCACGCGCACTCGCAGTAAGGTTCATCCGTATCACCTGGAAGCGATCTCGTCAAGCACGGTTCGCTTTCAGCGTTCATACATCCCACGTACGTGCCGGCTCTGAAATGAATTACCTGCTGCGGTGTTTCCCCAGCGCTACGACATGTCCTTCTTCAAACGAGGTTTAAAAAGAGTACTAATATCACGGTAGGCAGCGGTTTGCTGTGCCCCCTGGCACTGCGAATGTCCATGAGCAGCGGTTACCACTTACCATCAGGTGGGCCGCTAGCTCGTCTGCTTACTAAGGCAATAAAAAAATAAAAAAAAAACAAACATTCCACAATACATAATCAAAATTAATTAGGTAAGCAGAATCATCAAATCGCAGACAAAATAAAAATCGAAATCATAAAAAGAATTAAAATACAAAATTAAAAATAAAAACAAACATGTAACCAAAATGAGTTCACAGAAAGATTTCACATATACATAATACTTCTGAACTTACTAAGTGAGTCAGAGTGCACATCGACCAGATCACTGCAGTTGTTTAATAATTTGCACAGACGGGGTATAGGGGAGTTAGCTCCTAGAACGGTTCTGCGCAAAGGAGGACGTAATGGAGTTATAGGAGCTCGTGGGTTTCTTGTGGGCACACGGAGTGTGAACCTACTCAACAATTGCGGACAGTCAATTTGATATCGCATAACTTTGAATAAAAATGTTGCATCTAATAAATCTCTTCTTTTTTGTAGGGTTATCATTTTAGCAAACTAAGCTAGAATTATCCCGTGTTGTTGCGCTTTGATCGCAACCTGCATTTAGTAGTACAATGTCATGCGGCTGAACATTTTTTGTAGATTAGTGTTCATTAAAACGTGGTTTGATTCGGATAACTTACATTTTCATTATGATTCATCCCGTACAGCATTTATTGATATTTTTTACATATATTTAATTGCATTGATATTATTCAATGAAGGGTACTTTGACTTTGACTTTGAAATTACAGTATGATTGAACTGGTCTGAAATTAGCTTACTCTGAAATTAAAACTGAAAATGAATACTTTGTTAAATAGGTAAAGTTTATTTAGCCTAGGAAGTTTTCATTGCGTCGACGGCTAAAAGGGGAGAGTGAGGTTTTAAGCTATGTAACCCACTCCAGAGAGCATTCTCTTTGGTTTTAGAATCTCGGATCAGCTGAGAGTGGTTACTAATATGTAGATGCTTGCGAAAGCAGATTACTACGAGAGTTTGGTGCAACTCAATTTGCTAGTTGCTACGTCAATACACCAGAATACAGGCCGCTCCTACCATTTAGGATCATAAAAAACATTTACTTTGAAATCCACACCAGGAAGCATCTTCTTTGGGGTTTGATATGGGCTTAGAGTGGTTACTGGCGTGATGATGCGTTAAAAGGCAGATTTCTACGGAAGTTTGGTACAACTCAATTTACTTGTGGCTTCGTAAATACGCAAGAACATAGGCCGCTCGTCCGATTAATGATCGGAAAAACATTTAAGCTATGTAACCCACAATAGAGAGAATTTTCTTTGGGGTTTTCCATAGGCTCAGAGCGGTTACTGAAGTGTTTGGCAGGCAGTCGAGGTAGGATCTTTTACCTACGAAGACGTGGGTATTTCATCATATTATCATTCATAGCATTATATTTTCATCGGATTTTTCGAAGTTTCATCTTAAGAGGTTTGCGCTACATACCCAAACATATCGTGTACCTATGTTTGTTCTCGCGTGCTCAGTTGCAGCTTAAGAAATTTCATTACGCTTCAGGGGAGCTCTCGTTCAACGCCGTGTTCATATTTATTTGTAGTCCGCCAATGTTTACTGTAGCGAGGAATAGGTACGTGGTCTATACTTACAAGCTATTTTAATACTGTCAATAGAGGTGAACAAGTCTTTTCGAGTGCAATCGTGCTGTCACCCCCATGACCCTTAGTTGCCATACATATCGATGACATGCCCCTCTGATCTTCAACTGGAAAAGTTGACTACACGTGTGGCGCAGCGGCTAAGATAGTCGCCTGGCCACTTCGTGTCTCGGGTTGGATTCCCGCGCAGAACAACTATTTGTGTGAACAGAAAATAGTTGTCCTGAGTCTGGATGTAATTTGCGTCCGTCTATTATATGTTTGCAATGTACCCCGCAACTCAGGGATTAGATATCATAGTGCAGGCGTTCTCTTTATAAAAATATGTCCGGCGTCGTTGCATAGAAAAGAGGTTCTCAAGTGTTGACCACGAACCGGAAGACGTAGCATGGGCAGGCTGCCTACGAGTTTGACCGATCATTTTAACCGGAAGCCGCTGGGTTGCGGGTAAAAGAAGACCGGCAATAATGGAGATGTTTAAGGGAGGTTTCTGGTAGTGGACGTCTTTCGGCTGAAATAATGTCGTTACATACTACACTACTAATACACTGATTTAGAGAGGTTTTTAATTTTCAGACTTCCTTACTTTTCTTCTTGATAAGGCAGGGGGAAATCCTCCGCAAGGCACCCGCAAATATATTGCTTTATTATTTAGCAATAAATCTAAACTGGCAAGATATATTCTTTAACGCCAATATAATCTCAATACATTTTTTTTATTAACTTATATTGTGATTGTATTACATGTAGATTCCATGTTCCATACAAAATATTCCAGGGCCTATTTTTACACAACACTATGTCAATTAAAAAAAATGCTACTATGTGTTAACATATTACCGTACGGTCACCGTAGCCTAGTTGCTCCTGCCTACGAAGCTGGTGGTCCTGGGTTCAAATCCCGGTAAGTGCAAATATTTGTGTGATGAGCACGAATATTTGTTTCTGAGTCATGGATGTTTTCTTTGTATTTAAGTATTTATCTATCTATGTAAGTATGCATATATATCGTCGCCTGGTACCCATAGTACAAGCTTTGCTTAGTTTGGGGCTAGATGATCTGTGTGACATTGTCTCTAGATATTATTATTATTATATTAAGTTCACGGTAAATAAAAAGTTTTCGCTCTAATTTTTAGACTACCGACTTTTCACTTACCTTCCCTTTAAAAGTTAAAAAAATTTGAATTTTTATCTATGTGTAATAATGTATTTATAAGTTATTTTTTGTTGAGAGACTTTTTTTATTGATTAATTAAATGCATTAATTCAATTTGACAATATTATTATTTATATTGTTATAATTATTTATTTATTGTAATAGTGTTACTTATTTATGTAATTTATTTGATTAATTATTAAATTTCATTTAGTAATTTAATTAAGATTAACTTAGCGTTTTTAATTTAATGTATTAATCCCATTTACTAGCTGGCGTAAATTTGTATTTACGCCACCAGAAGGGTATTAATTAATGTAATATAAACCTCTATACGTAACCAAAAAATACGTTATTAAACTGCTTCCGAACTCACTACCTAAATTTTCTCTTTCGACTAAAATGAACTATTCCGCGACTGATAGAAACAAAGCATTTCATAACTGACAGTAATTAGGAATATTTTGTCGTTGTTCGTAATGACTGCCTCGTTTGTAACGTTACACTGCTGCAGCAGACTGCAGTAGTTTGCAGATGCAGTAATTGTAGCATGCCAGTGTAAGATTTCGTTAATACTCGTTGTCGATGTGACTCATTCATTGTCGTTCAAGTTAGTTCATGCTGTAAGTTGAAGGTTATTATTTAGTTCCTATTAATTTATAGCAGATTAAACATGTTGTGGTTTTGTCATTAATTAATAATATTTTTTTAAAGAAAGGAAATATAAAACATTGAGCAAAAATAGGTCTTATTAGTAAAACAAAATGTTTTGCCAGTGATCAGTGTACAAATTTTAGGTATTACCTGCTCAAATAATATTGATTACTTGTGAATGCTAGCAAAATAAACAAATATTGCTCAGGTAATACAAATGATATAGTAAATACAAAGAAAGACTAATAATACAATCTTTAATCCGTGATAATCGATGAAATTATATAAATTGGTGTAATTTATCTACAAATAGCTGTGCGCCGCGATTTCACACGCGTCAATCTTTATAAATTATATCCACCTATGTGTTATTAGGATATAGTAATATATACTGCAAAGTTTCATGAAAATCCGTACCTACCATTGTAATAATAATAATAATCTTTATTCAATAAATAAGGATTTTGTACATAATATCTATCTTAAACTTAGTTAGTTTTTGCGTGGAAGAGAAACAAGCATTATATATCCGTACTCACAAACTTTGGCATTTATATTTCGTATGTATTTATTAGAAATATATAAGTAGGTATGTTTATCAGTTGTCCGGTTGCCACAGTTCAGGTTCTGTCTAGTTTGAGATCAATCGCCAATTACTTACAGCCGGTGATAACATCTGGCTATGTATAAACTAAAACACTCCCATTTTAGTTTATACATAGACAGATGTTATCACCGGCTGTAAGTGATTGGCGAGGTTAAGCGACTAGGCTAACGATCAGTTTATAGATGGATGACCGCCAAAGTGGTTTAATTCTGAGCGTCTCCGTGCTTCGGAGGTCACGTTAAGCTTTAGGTCCCGGTTGTAGCCATTAGGCAACAGTCGTTCAGCTATGTCAGAGGATTAATGGGCGGCTTGAACAACTCTGACGATAAGACAAGACCCAAGACAATTTGTATGTTATTTATTTATTTACATGTTCCAGCAGAATGGCGCGTCCATCTCACTTTGTGCTGCTGTTCCTGACCCTCGGAGTAGTACATAGCACGCAAGGCCACGCGCGTTCCTTCACCAGATGCCAACTATCTAGGGAACTGCTGCGGTATAACTTTCCTAGGAACATGATTCCAAACTGTGAGTATACTCCTGTTTCTTAAACTGGTAGTAATGGGCAGAATACACACGCGCGTCTTCACCATATCCGAGCAGTCTGTGCTTCAGTCGAAGAACTGGCAGACAGTTGAGTTGATAAGCTCTCTAGGCAACTGTTGTCATATATTACACCATGAACGGGATACCTAATGAAGGGATGTTGATGGAAGGGATGTCCAGAGAACTACAGCTGTTTTTGAGCTCTTCGGAAGATAAGCGTTTATAAGAAACCATTACTTGACCTTCTAATTAACTCGGCGTCTTTGTGCATCAGGTGTGGTCCCCACACAAGACATCAATTTGCGTGGCACTATTCATTTTCCAACTCCTCTTTTCTCTTTCTGATTAAATTCGTTGCGGGATCCAATTATATCGATTCCCCGGGACATGTCTGAGCCTCACCAATAAATGTCATTTCATTTTGTGCCGCTGTTGATCCTGGCTTACAGGAGTTGCAGTGGTGAGTAAGAGGGAGGGAGGAGCCCCGATTAAAAAAAAAGTCTTCAGAATAATTAGCGACACCTAACCAAAAAAGGAATTTAAAACGTCCCGTCGAAAAAAATATTTTATATTTGCTTGCGTTAGTAATTTGATCGTTAATTTAACTAAGAAATGTAAAAAAAAAATGTTTTTACCTTCGCCAAAAAACGATTCTGAACCACCTTGGTAGTGATAACAGTGGTTAAATAAAATACCCTACTTGTGCATCCCTAATCATCATTTCATAAAATATTTTGTGGCTCCACAATTCCTCATCATCTTCATCTCCATATCAGCCGAAAGACGTCTACTGCTGGACACAGGCCTACCTCAAAGATCTCCACAGTTCTTTCCATAATTGTATGCAAGTAAGTAAAAATGTTTTAAAGCTTTATGGTTTTTGGTTATACCCACACACTAAAGCAGATTCTTAATTTTACAAATATAATAAATAATCTCCTCCTGGTCGATTTTTGCCATGGTGGCCAGACTCAATGGAGACTACCATCTGTTCGGAACATATTACTCAACTCCTGTTGCGCACAAGTGTGTGCACAAATACAGGAGCACTTTCTATTCCACCGTACTCTCATGATACGGTGGGACAACTAGCGACACGACCGGAAAGAGGTCAGGTACAGGACCGCCGGCTCTACATGCTCTCCGAGGCACGGGGCTGTGATACCGGTAACTCCCAGACTTCGGGATGTTATTACGAAATTATTTGCAGAAATCCCAAAATCTCTTTTCGGCCCTACTCGGGATTTGAACCCAGGATATTTGTGTTTGAACATGGTACTGCAAGACCAACGAGGCAAAAGTAACATCTTATTAAATACGAAAACGGATAGTCGGGCAAGAAAAGTAATCATTTTTCCAGAAAGTCTTCCTTACAAATATTGTACCTATTGGAATTCTACTTTCTAAGCTTAAAATCTACCAAGTTTACAAACACGAAGCCAGGATAATAATCCCTTATATGAGAATATATAACTTAGCTCAAACCGTGCACTAAGTACATACGGGCGGTAAGTTAGCTAAACAGGGCCTGTTGATACAATCGTCTGCTATTACTTTGAGCTTTACCATAGACAACAAAATACATAGACAAAGAACAAAACTAAAAAGACTATTTTGCGTTTATGTAATATTGGATAGTTAAAGATTTATATATATATATATACATATAGAATGTCTTTATTACAAAATACTCATAGCATAATTCAATTTTTTAATACTTCGTGTTTAGAAAAAAACGGCGTTTGGGCTCTTTCGCACGTAGCTAAGCTTCGCCGATCCTTGAATCATACTAAACTAATTTAAATATCTCTTGTACTAATGTATAAGAGATATTTAAATTAATTACACTAATGCATAAGAGATATTTAAATTAGTTCAGTTGTGTAAAATGCAGTTATTAGTAACCCGAGTGTTAATTTTACTATGTACAAAACCACGTTTGATGATTAGCTCTGTAAAACGAATACGAGCTATAATAGATTATAGATGTAATGGTTATTAAAAATTAGTTTAGACGTATAAATTACAGAAACACTAGCATTATTGGCTTTGTACACGTAATTACTAACCCGTGTGTAAATTTAGGTATATATAGATATCGCCACGTTTGATGATAGCTAATCATGTAAAATGTATACGAGCTATAATGGAAAGAAATGTAATTATTTCAAAATTAGTTTAGTCGCGTAAACACATAAATCATCATCATCATCATCATCATTATAACGCCGCATCAGTTATATAGCTCAGTAAAACGCATACGACCTATAATAGACAGAGATATAATGATTTTAAAATTAGTTTAGTCGTATAAAATGCAAAAACACTAGCATTATTGGCTTTGTACACGTTATTAATAACTCGTGTGTAAATTTAGGTATATATGTACATATATACCGTCACTTTGTGGTCACGTTTGATGATTAGCTCTGTAAAACTCATACGAGCTGTAATGGAAAAAAATCATCATGTCAGCCAAAGTACGTCCACTGCTGGACAGAAGCTTCCCCAAATAATGGGGGATATGGCATAATCGCCACGCTTGGCAGACGGGTTGACAATCGCAGTTTGATGGTCATAGTTCACAGAAAAACGCTGCTGCCCGTTCTCTGGTTAGTATACCCTCGGTCGATTTCTACGCCCCCCGTGGGATGTGATGGGGTGATGATATTCTATGCCGTCACCACACAGCAAAGAAAAAAATGTATCTATGGAAAGAAATGTATCTATTTTAAAATTAGTTTAGTCGCGTACAACACAATAACATCAGAATTGTTGGCTTTGTACACGTAATTAAGAACATATACCTAATTAGCTTAGTTATTAAAATTAGTTTAGTGATTTAACATACAGAAACACCAGCATTGTTGGCTTTGTATATGTTATTAGTAACCCGTGAGTACACTAGGCATCAGGTAATTAGCTCAATAAAACGCATACGACCTATAATAGAAAGAAATGTAATTATATTAAAATTAGTTTAGTCGTATAAAATACAAAAACGCCAGCATTGTTGGCTTTGTACACGTAATTAATAACCTATGTGTAGACCATATATATATATATATATATTGCCGCCTCAGATAATTATCTATGTAAAACGCATACGAACAATGCTAGAAATCGATATAACGATATTTAAATCAGTTTAGTCGTGTAAAACACAAAACACCAGCATTGTTGGCTTTGTACACGTATTTAATAACCCGTATGTATACTAAGTATATATACCACCGCATCACATTATTAGCTCAGTAAGACGCATACAAGCTATAATAGAAACAGATGTAATGATTTTAGGGTATTTTAGTCACGTAAAATACGGAAACATCTGCATTGTTCGCTTTGTACACTTAATTAGTAACCCGTGTGTACTAGGTAGGTACATACACCGCCGCCTCAGATGATTAGCTCAGTGAAACGCATCCTATACATTTACACACTGATGCACATCAAAGCGCTAACCCTTGCAGACTGCACCTAAGAAATACTACGAATATACTATCTGAAGATTTAATATAGAAGCTAACGGTTATCTAAAGATTACTTATTTTATATGAAAACATAATGTATAACAATATATTTTAGTTATCGATATAAAAATACGCTCTGAAATTGATATTGATTTAATTTAACGCTAATAAAATACATAAGTTCTCTAGTATTTTATAGTCAGAAAATTATATATGTCTGCTGTGTGGCGGCATAGAATATCACAACCCTATCTCATCCCGTGGGGGGTGTAGAAATCAACCGTGGGAATACCTACCAGAGAACGGGCAACAATGATTTTCTGTGAACTATGACCATCAAACTGCAATCGCCAACCCCTCATATCCCCATTCTTTGCGGAGGCTTTTGTCCAGCAATGGACGTACTTTGGCTGACATGATGATGATGATATACAACATGTAACGTAATTAACGCACACCCTCAATATTAAAAATGATATAAATCGATTCAGTAAATGATTCTGAACAAGCTACTTTCAGGGTGTGCGTTAATTAAGTTACGTGTTGTATATAGTTTTATAATATGTTGTCTACTCTAAGAAAACTAAGCAGGCAAAGGTAGAGGGAAACGAATGTAGGCTTGAATAGAGAGGCAAGCATCAGGGAAATTAGGGAGGTGATAATTGCTCCTTTCTGGGCCGGTAAGACGAACTGCAATAGTCTTGTACACTAAACACTAGTAGGAACGGCCGGCAGGTGATTCACAACACTTGGACGGTTTTAGAATACTAGTTAACTGGACGGCGCGAGAAGACCAATTATGAGTGTCGCGGGCACGTACGTGGTGAACGTAAACTACGAGAGTGGAGTCATTAAATAATTAGTTATGAAATTATATCAACTCTACAGGACTCTATATTCCTGATTCCAAGCTACTACTGATAGGTTATCTCACAAAACAAGTCCCAAGATAAGCCAGCCTCAGGAATTCAATCTGAGATCTTATTATTTGACAAAATCATATTTTGACAGCCCTAAATATCCCGAACATCCCTTATTTCTACTTCTATTTCTACAAACACTGAGATTGTCCGGAAACGGCCTCTTTTTACAACATAGATCCTAAGTTATTTTAAGGCAACCTACGTGGTATTAACAATACCTTCAGTCCAAATCCGTTTATACCCATTTCAGACTTGTAGCTTAGCGTTTTTATTGCTTTTGTGAACGTATGTAAGTGTTAAGATTAAACTGTCTTCAATATTTGCTTAGATAATATTGCGATCTAAACTCAACTTAGCTGCGGCGTTTTAGAGTTCAATTTTCTTTGAAGATCTTCCGAGATTAAATTGTATTCTGCTTAACAAAGAGTTTAATGCATCTAAGAGTACCCTAGTTCCCGTAGGAGTGGAACGATGGCTTGGCGTATTGCTGTTGCATTACCTGCAACTAATAAGTTAATTCCAAGGGGAATGTGAGACATTGTACTGTGAACAAAGTACTTTGAAGGTACTTTTGTGTAGGCGTTGTCATGCAAAGCGTGGAATGCGACTCACTTATTTAGTATGTTTTTGAAGATAAGCTTTAAAATGAAATGAAATTGAAATGAAATGAAATTTATTCAGCACTTGGGTATATAACATACACTTGTACTTGTCAGGGTCACAACAGTACATAAACATAGTGGATAGTATAAGAGTTACAAAAAAAAATAATTACTCCGTCCGTGCGGTTTGTTTTTTCGCATATATTTTCTGAAATCTTTAAATAAATAACAAGTTACTAATCTATTATATTGAAATTTAGTTCTACTATATTAAAATTAAAGATTGGAATAAGTACTAAAGCAAAAGACGAAATTCTAAATGAGGGTGTGATCACATGCACGGGATCACCGATCACGCGTTTGTGGGCCAAAGCGATCCTCGCCGCTGAGGAACCTACCCTAGCTAGCCTGCGGCTTTCTCTAGCTACCTAGGTGGACGACCCGGAGAAGAAAGCCACAAAGAAACTCCGGGCTGGCTATTTTCGTCTTCTTTTGCTTTCAGTTTACGATTTTTTTTTTAATGTCATGTATTTTACTTACATTGTGATTGGTTGTTATGTAGGCTAATGCACGCACAGAACCGTTGTCATCCAGTGAATCATAATAAAATAAATAAGCAATAGCATTCGATTTCACTCAAGCACTTAGAATATCCTCTTGCTAGACGAAAAAACGGTGGGTGCATCCGCGTACATTTACAAAATTAACAAGTCACACGAAGTCTACCAGAGGCGAAAAAAAAAATGAGTACCCCAACAGCAGATCGACCAGTTACCGCAAGCAGCACCCGTTCACGAGTATGACGTGTGGGCCAGCCATCGCCAGCCATCGCTTTTTCACGAGCACTTATTTAATATGTTTTTGACGCGAAGCTTTTTGACGAGCAAAGCATGGAGAAACTAGCTGTGCCCCGCGGTTTCACCCGCGTTAAAGTTCACTCATAAACTTTCGCATTTATAATATTAGTAGGATGTGTAACTCTAGCGGTTTTGCCAGTGCATGCCGGAATAGCTAGCAGATGGTAGATTTTTTCCTACTTACTTGACACTTACACATTATCTTTATAAATTGTAGCTTATGTGTTATTCTGATGTATTATTTTATATTATTATAGCTATATTATTGTAAAGTTTCATTAAAATCCAGTCAGTAGTTTTTACGTGAAAGAGTACTAAGTATGTATGGATGTTTGTTACTCCATATAAACGCGAAAGTTTGTAAGTCTTACCAAACTTTCGCGTTTATAATATTAAGTAGGATAAATAAAATCAAAAGACGAAACCGTGTCGGATGTTAAATATTTTAAGTTCCGCGCCATTAATAAGCAGTAATAGTATCCACTATTCAATTATTCTGGTTGGCGTGGTTGGTAAATGCTTGACTTTCACGCCGCAGGTTCGATTCCCTCACAGGACAGAAATTTCTGTACATGAACATGGCTGTTTGTCCTGAGTCTGGGTGTAAATATGCAACAAGCATTTACTCAGTTACAAAAGAAAAGTAGTATATGTAATATATCAATTATCTGGTTTCCATGGTACAAGCTCTGCTAAGTTTGCGGTCAGATGCCCGTGTGTGAATAATGTCCCAGGATATTTTAAAAAAATGCTACGAGCTGGAGGATGATATCTTAATGTTTGCTGTCCTTTATAAACAGCTGTAGTAGTAAGTCGGTTACAAAGAAAACAAAACCGAAAACCAAATATGGGAACAACTAAATTTGTTGTAAATTTTCCGAATGGAAGTCATATTACTGTCCCCTTTTTGTTTATTTTATTTTCAACATGTTGTCGTAAAGATTTTCAACAATAATTAACCAATTAAGCAATTAGAAGCCTTTGCCTTATCGCAATTAGTAATTGTATTTTGTAAATAAGTTTTTAAAAGAACTTGTCCGCTAGAACATTACGTTGCATCTTAGGTACGTGGAAACAACTATATTTCTCGCAAACTGTGTCGTCAATTCTCCGAATGAAAGACATACTTTTGTTCCCTTTACTTTTTCTTTTATTTTCAACATGATGTCGTAACGATTCTGAATAAGCAATTAGAAGCTTGTAATTGTATTTTGTAAAAAAGATTTTAAAAGTATTTGTTCGCTAGAACCTTATCTAGTAACTTAGTTACGTGGAAACAACTATATTTCTAGTAAACCGTCGTCAATTTTCCGAATGGAATTCATATTTTAGCCCTTTTATTGTTTACTAGCTGTGCCCCGCGGTTTTACCCGCGTTAAACTTTATAAATTATCACACTCCTCCCCCGTAGGTGAAAGCGTGATAATATGGATGTCCTCTTAGTAATATTCATGCAAAATTTGAAGTAAATCCATGCAGTACTTTTTGAGTTTAGCCCGGACATACATACAGACAACAGACACACGGACAAAAATTCTAAAACTATATTTTTGACTTCGATATCGATTGTAGATCACGCTCCAAGTATTCTTTAAAAAAATATTCAATGTACAGTTTTGACTTTCCTACGATTTTATTTTTAACATGTTGTATTAACGATTCTCAATAAGTAATTAGGAACCTTACCTTATGGCAATTAGTAAGTGTATTTGGTAAAAAAGTTTTTAAACGAACTTGTTCGCTAGAGCCTATGTAACAACTTAGTTCGCTTTAATAACTATATTTCTCGTAAACCGTCGACAATTTTCCGAATGAAAGTCATACTTTTGTCCCCTTTAATAATTATTTTATTTACTATCGTAACGATTCTGAATAAGCTATTAGAAGCTTTTGCCTTATCGCAATTAGTAATTGTATTTTGTAAAAAGATTTTAAAAGAGCTTGTCCACTAGTACCTTACGTACAATACAATACTCTTTATTGTACACCAAAAGGATTACAAAAATAGAACATAAATAGTAGCATAATAGTGTACAAATGGCGGTCTTATCGCTAGCTGCTATTTCTTACAGACAACCTTAGGATGGACAAGAGTTGTATGAAATGAAAACGGGTAAAGGTGTAATAAGTTCAGTAAAAGGAGAAGGATTAAAAGAAACAGAAAAGTAGGTATCAAATATAAGGTAACGTGTAAAGAATTATATTTCTCGTAAACCGTCTTCAATTTTCCCAATATAACTCCTATTTTTGTCCCCTTTATGGTTTATTTTATTTTCAACGTGTTATCGTAAATATTATGGCAATTAGTAACCGTATTTGGTAAAAAAGTTTTTGAAAGAACTTGTTCGCTTGAACGTTACGTAGTAACTTAAGTACGTAGCTGATATTTTGATGTAAACACGAGGAAAAGTCATATTATATTATTTGATACCAAGGAAAATTTGTCGCAATGTCTATCTGTCAGCATGTTATCAAATGAATGTTCATAATGAAGTAAGAATAGGGTGGATACACCAAATATCGGGCATATATGTTAGGTAAAGTGCCTAGGACGCGGTCAGCCTAAAATAATAATAATATTGTCCTGATCGAAATTCGGCTATGGTGGTCAGTCTCAAGGAAGGCCATCTCCGGGGCATTATTATAGTGCACAAGAGTGTGCGCAGACACAGGTGCACTTTTACTACTAGTAAAAGTGCACCTGTGTCTGCGCACACTACCCCGTAGGTGATAGCGTGATAATATGTAGCCTATATGTTGACCCGACCTCTTAGTGATATTCATGCAAAATTTGAAGTAAATCCATGCAGTACTTTTTGAGTTTAGCCCGGACACACATACAGATAAACAGACTAAAATTATAAAAACGATATTTTTGGCTTCGATATCGATCGTAGATCACGCCCCAAGTATCCTTTTAAAAAAATATTCAATGTACAGTTTTGGCTTTTATTATATGTACAGATTACACAATTCTACAACAAGCAATGTTTATGTAAATTTGAATGGGTGTACTATCCTAAATTGAACGCCAAGTAATCGAATATCTAAATATTCGAACGTTCATTGTTAATAAATTAAACGAAAGAGAAAAAAATTAATCTATACATATAATAAAATCGTAGGAAAGTCAAAATTGTACATTGAATATTTTTTTTAAAGGATACTTGGGGCGTGATCTACAATCTATATCGAAGCCAAAAATATAGTTTTTAGAATTTTTGTCTGTATGTATGTCCGGGCTAAACTACAAAAGTACTGCATGTATTTACTTCAAATTTTGCATGAATATTACGAAGAGGTCGGGTTAACATATAGCGTACATATTATCACGCTATCACCAACGGGGGAGGAGCTGTGATAATTTAAAAAGTTTAACGCGGGTAAAACCGCGGGGCACAGCTAGTCTACTATATGTATCCTGCACCCTCTCTCGAACTCTTCTATCAAATGGTTATCTACTGCTTTTAGAATTATATAACTGCTTTTGAATTGTATAACTGCTTCTAGATTTATCTGTATAAGTTATGGTTAAATCTTACTAGGATTAATTGAGTGGTGGGCTTGGTGATCTGTAGTACAGGTTTTCTTTCAAACTTATTTCAGGCGCCAGTCTCTCACAAAGTTGGGGCTAGTTGGACACCTGCTTTCTTTGTTCAAACGTAACTACCTCTATAGAATTATTATTATTATTTGTAGAAACAAATAATAATAATAATAAGGTGAGAACACCATAAGGTCGCAGACCTAACCTAACCTACTTTTTTAGTAGCAAATGTACCATTTATTAACCATTCGATATTATGTACGTTCGAATATTTAGACATTCGATTACCTACTTGGCGTTAGATTTTCGTTTCGTTCGCTTGATCCGAATAACAATTACACTAAAGTGGCTTTTATAATAAACTTCAACTCTATATTAGTTAAATACACGAAAAACGTAGAAGAACGCAATGATATATTTTTATAGTAAAGCAAGTAATAAAAATAGTACTACACGAGGTAAGTAAAATAAACCCTTACACCCATAATATTAGAGTGCAATTTTGTACATATAATTTGGAATGAAACATAAAATTTAACTACCTTCATTTACGTAACACGTAGTTTTACCTAGACGCTTCTATCTTACTGCTAATCTTTATATGGAAACATATATTTAATGAATACATTATAAAATAATCTCTTCAAAGTCATAGCTTTATTTTAGAATCCTTAAATTTACACAGAAATAGGTAAAGATAAAGATTTCTTTATTGCTAAAACTGTGTACATGGTTGTAGATGATATACAATTTATAGTATCAACAGCTACCCGTATCGGGCGTGCAACAATAAGGCTTATAATTAAACATAATAGTACATAATAACTCTTATTATTATAATATAAACATATTTGTGGAATTATTTATATCAATTTATAGAAAGAAGGACTACTTTTTGGCAAAATACTCATTGAGATCGTAGAACACATTGGAAATAAGCCACTTTTTCAAAACGTTTTTGAATTGTTTGCCTTCCAATTCCTTGACATTAACAGGTAGATGATTATATATGCGTATTGCACTAACAAATGCACTCTTGTAAAAAATTGTATTATTAATGGATGGTGGCAACTGTAAGTTATACTTATATCTAGTCCGTAAATTAGATCTGGTGGCAGATTTGAGCACAAAATATTCCATGTTGTGTTTTACAAAAATACAAATTTCCAGAATATAGATACCAGTAAGTGTCAGAAAACCCTTATCCCTGAATATGGTTCTAAGCGAGTCTGTTGTATACATACTATAAATAATTCTTAGACATTTTTGTAGTATAAACGTAGATTTTATGTCTGTGGAATTCCCCCAGTATATTACACCGTAGGTTAATAGAGGGTAAATGTAGCCAAAATATGCTGATTTAGCAGTAAATATAGAGGTGGTTTCTACCAAGATCGATAGCACATAGCAATAGCTGGCAATTTTTTTGTTTACTTTGTCTATATGATATTTCCAGTGGAGATGCTGATCTATTGTAACACCAAGAAAGTTAATACGATCTACTTCTTCAATTATCGTTTTAGTATTTGATGCATTCAAAGCTAAAAGTTTATTTTTATAATTTCTAAATTGTATAATTTTTGTTTTTGCGAGGTTTACTTTTAAATTTATAGACTGCAGCCAGTCCGTAACAGTTTTCAGAGTAGCGTTTATTTCTTCTTTAAATTCAGTATCTGTAAGTTTTTCTTTGGGTATAAAAATGGTTGCATCATCAGCATACATAACGCAAAGATGGTTAATTATATTTGGGAGGTTGTTAATATAAATTGGTATATTGCAACCTTACCATTTTCTACAATAGTGCCTCAGTTGGTCGGTTGGTGAGGTAGAGTGTATATACCACGCAATTAATGAGGTCCTAGGCATTGACTTATATGTATAACTAGACACGCTATTTCGAATATACTTTCTGTCCCAGTCCGGCTGTGCGCGAGCTGAGGGGCGAGCGCGTGGTGGTCAAAATTGCTTACTGAGTTGCAGCGCCCGCGCTGCAACTCGGTGAGCAAATTCTCAATATGAGATTGCGCGTCTAGTAGAATACATATAGGTCAATGTTCCTATGTTTAAATAAAAAATGTTACATGGATAAACATTCCCTGGTATATGAGGCGTACAAACAGGATATTATATTAATATATACACGTCAAATAAAGTACAAAAATATCAGGTAAAATTATCATTAAAAATCTACAGTCAGTCAAACAAGTTAATACAATAAATCTATGCAAGCAATATGTCATATTAACACAAGCATTTAATTTTATTACAAAACATCATCTTTATTTTATTTTTAAACGCACAATTATTTGTTGTGTGTCTGGATGTCATTTATATATAATAATAATGTTCTCATATAGACATTCTCAATAGACATTAGCCATCTGCACGGGACATATTATAGTGCACAAGTGGGTACGTAAACACAGGAGCACTTTCTATTATATCACTCACATGATCCGTTGGGACGCCTAGCGACACGACCGGGAAGAGGTCAGGTATAGGACCGACGGCTTTACGTGCTCTCCGAGGCACGGAGTACAATAATATGTATGTATAATATGTCTGGTGGCCATGGTGCAAGTTCTGAGAGTATTGAATAAGATTGCTGTGCGTTAGTTGTCAAAAGATATAATTAACGACTCAAGACTATCTGATTTCAGAAATAAATAGTAAACCTGTTTTTGTATACTGGTACTATACATTATTTCCTGCGCAGGCATTTGTAACATTATAAAACGCCTGCAAAAGATATAAAGAACTCCAATGAAAACTTTAATCATACTAAGTAGAATATTGGTTCATTTACCTTCTGATATTTTACGTCAATCGTGGTAAGCAAAATATAATACAATCCTTCTAAAGATTGGACGTTCCCGAGGAATGGTATCATAACTTCGTCTTTCCATTACTGATGAATGGAATGACGTCATGAAACAAATGAATCCTGCAGAAAATCGCAAACAATTCTTTCAAAGGAAAATAATTCTTCGGTATTGGAAACAAAATAACTTATCTGAATATAGAAGATAATTTAACTAAACGTGAACTTTCTATTACCGATAAATGACTTCACTGATCATTTTTTAAAATATAATAATAATAATATCCTGGGGCATTACTAAACTACTTTTCATTTTGTAAATACATACTTATACAACATGTAACGTAATTAACGCACACCCTCAAACACCCCAATTAGAATATTATGTTGTAATCATAATACATACACTGAATTTATTATTTAACATGTATATGCATTATTATTTACTAAATTACTCTCTTGGAATAAAGTTTATTTTTCTTTATTTTGTATTTAATTATGGAATTTGTATGAATACAAATAAAACTGCGATTTATAAGTATTATTACTTTGACGTACGCTCTATTTTAATTGGTTTTGACTTTTCAGGGTTGATATGACAATAATTTTCGTAGTTTTAATTAAAACCTATATTAAAAATGATATAAATCGATTCAGTAAAGGATTCTGAACAAACTATTTTCAAGAAGTGCGTTAATTACATTACATGTATAGGTAATGATGCCAGGACAAACAAACAAGTTCATGCACACAAATATCGGTCTTAGGTGGGAATCGAACTCACGACCTGTGGCGTGAAAGGCAAGTATTTGTCAACTACGCTAACCAGCCCGTCGAAAAATGACATCCCTTTAATGACGATAAACAGTGCATTTAGTTTTTCTTTCAATTTTTTATTACTTTGCTAAGTTTATAAAACGGTTTTTGGATGACAGCAATCGCTTAGTATAGTTTAACTTAATTTTCGATACAATGAGGGCTACCGTTTTTGTGCTCACCAGTCGGCGCCACTGTCGCGGAAGGTCCACTATAGCTGATCAAAATCATTGTTATTGTGGACGCGACGAATGTTTTTACGAAAAACATTTAAAATCCTGTTAAAGTGTTTCGTAAATAGCATGCCGCAGTGTTGTGCAGTCCCCGCACAACACTGCGGCATGCTATTTATGAAACACTTTAACAGGATTTTAAATATTTTTTCAAATATTTATTACAGTCATCGAGCTGTTACTCATTTTGTAATTTATTTAGTTTTAAACCAAAATGTTTAGTTATAATCGCAGTTTTTATTAATAAACAGCGTAACCCGAACAAAAACAGTGTAAAAACGTTTCGTAGACCTGCCGCGATGCTAGCGCCTCTAGCGGCAAATTGATACGCGGTAGCCCTCATTACCATAAAGTGAGTTCAAAGAAACCATAATTAAATTTTAACACTATACATACAACTGCTATACTTAGAGAAGTCTAAATATAGCCATTATCGGTTATTTCTAAATGATTAACTTAAGCCCCAACAAAGTCAACGTAAGCGGTGAAACTTCAACATTTAAATTATATACAAACACTTCTCAGTACATACTCGAATTAAATTCAAAATTCAGATTAAACAATGCTGTGGTAGAGTGTTGGAACTGAGATTAAAAATGTCTAGCATCGATGTAATTTTTAATCGATACTTACTATTCTTATGAGATGAGATACGAAGGAGTACTATTCTTATGTCTGAAGACGTTAAGGTTTTATGAATGAATGAATGAAATATTTATTTGCCAGAATATAGGTACAAAGTAGTTGACGACATTGTAGTATAATTTCACTATATTCAGCATACATACATATGTAGTGGAAAATGTTTGGGTAAGTATGTAATCTAATGTTAGGCATGCAAATTTATTTAGTGCCTAATATTATATATTTTTACAATAATAATAATAATATGTTTTATAATAGCACTATCAATAATCATTTAATAATAAATTTAAAGATACATTTAATTTTTTTTCGTCTTCATATGGCGGAATAGCTCTATATCAATGCGATTTCTCTCTCTCTCTCTCTCTCTTTCTATTACATACGAATTGTGGGTTTGCATGCAGCTAAATCAAGATACGCGTAGACAAGCATTTTTCGCAGCATGTTGTATAACCTCAATACTGAACGCGTGGAAATGTCATTTAATTTGTGATTTTATTTTGTTTTAAACTCGGTACTCCGGCAAGAAGTATGAGTTCCAAAATTGAAGTTTAAATTGAAAATTGTTCCATTAACATGCTGCAGATAACAAAGTCTGGTAACGCACAAAAAAAAAACATTTTGATTCTTTTAAATTTGATGTTTTAATTCAAATATGCCTATGGTGCCTATTAATATCGATATGAATAAAACGAAAGAACACCGCTACACCTCAATTGTACAACGTCAATTAAAATGTCTCAAACAATTTAAAACTTAAATGAAAGGGGAATTTCTCAATGTTTTGTCATCTGAGTGCCTCCTTTTTATGCAAATAGGAGATCTCGGTCGCAAAAGTTTTGCTTGAGCGCTTATTAAGGGACCGGCGAAGGGTGCATTTTGATATTCAATTAAAAATAAAAATTAATTATGTAAAATGTAAGAGATTTGTGTAATATTTATATTTCTTTTCTACCCTTTAAGGTCAACTTCTGAGAGACACAAATAGAAAACAAAATCGAAAAATCAGGAATTCTATACTTTTTAAATATATATATATATATATATATATATATATATATACTTATATATTTATTTTTGTAAATACATACGTAGAATACACAAAAACACCCAGACCAAGACAAATAAACTGTAAATATAGGAAAAATCTTTTCCTATTTCTATTAGTGAATAAACAATTAAAGGATATTTTTAACTGAATATTTTGGAATATAAATCTATCAAAATATGTCCAATGCATTTGCTTCGACAGTGCTGACAATGATTTTAATGTATTTTGCCCCTTACGTGCGATTTTCTGTCATAAAAGGTGAGAAACTAATACATCTTTTAATTTTTTTCTTAATTTTACAAATACATAGTTACTTATAGACTTTATTAAATTCTAACTTTATATATTTTTTTATCTATTTGGTTCGCCAACAACTTAAACATTAACATGAATCTTTAAAAATAGCACTTTACTTAAGATCTAAATGTCTAGTTACTTACAGGTAAACACTACATTCAAAATTTAATGAGCTACTTTTACAATTTTATTTTTTATGTGTAACTAAAACCCTAATAACTATTGATAGTTTTCCGAAATAATCCTAATGAGACATGGTGGATATCAACCCTGTCACTACATTTTTCTACGGTCAATGTATTGGATATTTGGTCTAACGGTAGCGAGTTCTCCCGCAGAGAACAAGGTTCTGGGTTCAAATCCCAGGTCAGACCAAAAGTAATTTTGACACCTTTCTGTAAAAAAAAACTTTCTCAGCATCAGCCCGAAGTCTAGGAGTTGGCTGTATTAAACCCCCGTGCCTGGGAGATAACGTAAAGCCATCGGTTATCGGTTCTGTACCTGAGCTCGTTCCGGTCGTGTCGCTAGGCGTCCCTTCGGATCATGAGGGTGATGGAATAGAAAGTGCTCCTGTGTTTGGGCACACACTTATGCACTATAATATGTCCCGTGCAGATGGCTAATCTCTATTGCGACTTTCGGCAAGGAGGACATTATTATTTTGGATGGTTGCCGGGGTCTTAAGGTTCTCGAGGTCGATTCGTTTAGTGTGACCCACGCTTAATGTTATTATCTAAATTAAGAATTTGGGAGTCAACGAATTTAATTTGACTAAACAAGTGGATGTTTTATTTTAGACTGGTTTGGTTAAGTAAAATATGCTTAAGGTGGAGTTTCCAAACGAATACCGAAATTTACATATTTGTAGAGTTTTAGACGGAATAATAATATGATTTTTTATTTTAAGATGCAAAATAGTAAAGTCATTTATAACAATTATTAGTTGAGTATATTCAAGCTCAACGCACTCCCAAATTGTTTTCGCATTTTTATCTACAAATTGTATTCGAGTAATATTATTTATATTTAATATTAAAATAAAGTTAGATATACGCGCGCGCACATATTCAGTGAGTAGGGGAGTAAGAAATATGGGAGATAATTACTTAACACAAATAGTGATATCTTATTAATAGTAGTACCATCACTATTTTTAAACATATAACCAAAGATATTATTGGGTTTGTTAGGCGGTCTATTAGATCCTAACACTAAGCGTACTACACAGTAGTTGTGTCTGCCTAGCTTGCTGTCAATCTGTTACTTTTCTTTTCAATCATGTTATAATTAATACAATTATGAGTTATCAAACATATAAACTCAACACTAGAACATAATCTATTTCGTGGCCCGGTGGGGATATCCCACGCAGGTTCTATCTGTACCTGAGAATAAAATTTTTTTCAAACATACTTTAGTGTTGAAAGGTGGTCCAGTTTTTAGTGTCATACGAATAAATAAATATTTTTCATACGAGTAAAGAATTCAGAAGAGTCTCACTTGTCCGGTTTGTTTATAAGGCTGATATTGATACCTTTATAGTAAAAACACATCATCAAGAAATTTCCCTTAAACAATTTGGCCATGGTATAAAGCTAAGCGTTTCCAAACACTCAAAATATTTTTTCTTGCTTGACTTGGTCAGCATTATTATGTATTTTTGTCTCGACTGTCAGCAAAAGGGTTATAGATTTTATTAATTAAGGCCATAATAGGTATATCATCAGCAAATGGTTGGTTAATACATTTACTAAATCACGTTGCGATCTATTTGTCTATTAGTATTTGTCTATTATGTCAAAACTCGCATTATTTTTTTCGAGACTATTCTGTCCCATTTACCCACCACTGTAACTCCTGTAAGCCAGGAACAAAAGTGTTACACAACGAAATAACACTGCGCGGTGAGGCTCGGGCATGTCTCGGGGAATCGCTTTAACTGTATTAGATCCCGAAAAAAGGTAATCAAAAAGAAACAAGGAGGAGTTAGAAAATGATTAGCTCCACTAAAACTCGCATTAAATTGAAAGAATAATCTTCGGAATACGCAAAGGTGCTCTCAGCCCGCTGGGTGTCCCACTTCTCGACCCATTCGTTGGGGCAGAAGGACTTGAAGACTTTATTGAATTACTGGTAAGGCTTCAACTTCTCGTCGCGGATTTTCTGGCACTGGTGGAAGTCCAGGCAGCTCCGGTAACAATATCTGGTCTTGTTCTGGTTAAAGAAACGCGAGTTGTATGGTGCAGTTTTGATGTTTGCAGCTGATTTGATTATTTTGGGCATATTGCTTTTAGTATGATTTAGAGAGTAGAATCGCAGCGTAAATAAAAAAAATCTGTGTAAAGAAAAGCTTGCAAAAAATGTCCACAAAAAATGCATTGACTTAGGTATTTTAAACTAGCTACCATAAATATGAATGATAAAGTTAGAGCGCCTGCTATTTATTTTTCAATGTAATAATGTCTTACGAATTAGTAGGGGCAAAATAGGTATTTTTATGACTTCAACATGATATATACCGTTCTGATCAGTTCGTCTGACTGGCCTATTAGTCTAATAGTGATCCTGAATACTAAGCCAGAGGTGATAAGTTTAATCCCCCGTTAAGCCCAGGATAAATCTTTGTATGATAAGCATGCTTATTGTTTGGGGTCTGGGTGTAATTTATGTATAATATATATGTATTTAGAAATATATAATCAGTTGTGTGGTTCTGTCTAGTGTGGGATCATATGGCAGTTGTTCCTAGATATTTACTTATTTATAACTAGCTGTGCCCCACGGTTTTACCCGCGTTAAACTTTATAAATTATCACAGCTCCTCCCCCGTAGGTGATAATATGTAGCCTATATTTTGACCCGACCTCTTAGTAATATTTATGCAACATTTGAAGTAAAACCATGCAGTACTTTTTGACTTTAGCCCGGACATACATACAGACAAACAGACAAAAATTCTAATAACCATATTTTCGGCTTTGATATCGAATGTAGATTACGCCCCAGGTATCCTTTAAAAACAATATTCAATGTACAGTTTTGACTTACCTACGATTTTATTATATGTATAGATTATTTTAAAATCAGTTTGTGACCTATTTTTAGCGAGTTGTAAGACTAACTCTTTTATGAAATGCTGTATGCGTAGTATTTTATAATGTTATTTTGTTCTAGGGGTTTGTCTCATCGAGCATGCAAGCGGAAGGACAACAGACAAGGTGGTGACCCACAACAACTCTTACACCAGCTACGGACTATTCCAGGTAAGCCTACTTGACCATTTCTGCCGAATGGCTTCCCCTAAGAGAGCTTAGAGAGAAAAAGCTAGTTCAACCGCGAGTGACAAACTATTACGGAGAAAGAATGTCAAAATATCTAGTGCCGAAAATATTTAATAAAGTATTGAAACAGGAACCTAAAATAAGTAAAACTATGTTAAAATCTAAGCTGAAGAACTTGTTGCTCGATGATGATTAGACTGTATTTAAAATTCTAAAAACAATACCAAAAATAATATATATATTAAATAAAAAAAAAAAAAAAAACAATCAGTATCTGATATCATCGAGGAACAAATCCACACTGTGTGTCAATAGAAATAAAATATTACGGAAACGTTGCATGTCTAATTAAGGTTAATTATAAAATTATTATTAAGTAAGGTTAAAAAAGTGTAAAACGAGCGCGTCTCGCCATTAAACGTAAAATTTTGGCGAGTATATAGTGTTAATTGTAAAATTGTTATGTCTGTATATAAATTTTAATATTAAAAAACAAAAAAATATCTCACAATACCTGGCGCTACGCAATGGATGCACGCACTTTCAGTGACCCTCAAAGATCATCACCACTCGAGGATCTTTCTGCCCAGGTGGTCCTCAGTTCTACAAGCTCTGCCCTACCCACTGCCACTACAGCTTGGCAATAATTCAGGCTATGCGATAACTTTGATTCGACTGCGGATTTCTGATACAATCTTGCTGGGAACTCCGGATACGGCCCTCTCCATTGCTCTTTGGGTAACCTTGAGCATTCCTATGAAGCCCATATATGTAGCCCATAATACATAGGTATGTTCCGTAAATAATCTATGGCGCAGCGCAGTATTTTCAGTCGCCTAGTAACATAAAAATACTGCGGTATTTGGAATGAAAAGATTTTACGTGGCCTATGTAAACCTACTTAATATTATGAATTTGAAGGTTTGTATGGTAGGATGTTTGTGATCACGCCAATTCTTCATTTGATAGCTTATCATAAACCACCTTCTACCATCGCACCTCTCGCCACAGACAGCGAGTTCGATATAAAATGTAAACAAATCAATAATGTGTAATTATATAAGTATATTAATAAAATGGGCAAATTAAATAATTGATTAAATTTGATTAGTTATAAAATTGGTAAATACCCTATTTGACCATATTTGCACGCCGAAAGGCTAACATGGATCGTATGCTGTATTAATTTTAAGATCTTTTATAACCCATTTAAGCGAATAAAATATTTGAGTTTGAGTTCATCCTCACATCCTCGAACCTCTTCGATTTCGTACGGTTCGCTTTCAGCGAAACTTCCTCCCACGTACGTTGAGGTTGTGGAATGAACTCCCTCTTACGGTTTTCCCAAGGGACTACAACATGGGGCCCTTCAAAAAGAGAGTTATAAAGTTTCTAAAGGGTTGGCAAATCGCTGATGATGTCCCAGGTGCTGCATGCGTTCATAAGCTACGGTGACCACTTACCATCAGATGGGCCTATGCTTGTTTGCCAACTAAGTTGTATAAAAAATCATAAACGCTATATTTAGTACGTGAAGAAAATACATAAGATATATTTTGTATTTAGACAGTTTTTGATTGAATGACGTTTTTATGTAGTGTCTAACTAGCGGGCCCCTTATTATTAACTAGCTGTGCCCCACGGTTTTACCCGCGTTAAAATTTATAAATTATCATAGCTCCTCCCCCGTAGGTGATAGCGTGATAATATGTAGCCTATATGTTGACCCGACCTCTTAGTAATATTTTAAGTAAATCCATGCAGAACTTTTTGAGTTTAGCCCGGACATACATACAGACAAACAGACAAAAATTCTAAAAACTATATTTTTGGCTTCGATATCGATGTTAGATCACGCCCCAATTATACTTTTTTTTTAAATGTTCAATGTACAGTTTTGACTTTCCCACGATTTTATTGAAGTTATACTTCTTTTGGCGCGATGGAGAAAAATGATGAGAGTGAATTTTTACGATGCGCGCGCACACCGACACCAAAAAATTTAACAGCATGAAGTTAGTTCTCATCATCATCATCATCATTACAGCTAAATAAGTCCACTGCTGGACAAGCCTCCCTCAAGAATCGTCTTGAGGGGATATGCCATAATCGCCACGCTTGGCAGGCGGGTTGGCGATCGCAGTAAGATAGTCATAGTAATCTGAAGGAAGCTGCTGCCCTTCCTCAGGTAGATATTCCCTCGGGTCGACTTCTACGCCCCCCACGGGATGAGATGGGGTGATGATATTCTGATTCTGATATTTGTCGCCGTCACCACACAGCAGAAGTTAGTTCTAGGTGGTATGAAAATTCATAACTATGTTCAAGTTGTATATTAAGAAGTATAACTTCTAACGCGTGTACATAAGTACACACAAGTTTTTTATATGTATAGATATACTTTCAGATCACCAAATAGTGCTCTTAGTTATAAGCTAAAATTTCTTAGTCTTTTTTTAATTCGTTGGGACTAAAACGGTTCAACGGACCTAGAAGAATTTGGGCACATAAATAGTTTATTGCTCGATATTACGTTAAGGTTGCGGACTTGGGAATATACATTTTAATCGTATTACATTAAAATGTTTATTCCCATATCGCTTTTAAAAACACACTCGTTCTTCTACTTTCATATCTTCATAACTAAACCAAACAGATTCAATTTAATTACAATTTATTTATCATTAATTTTGAACACATAATAAAGGTCTTAACACTTATTAGCAGAGTAATAGAATTAACAGCCTTAATATGAATTAATTGGTATCGAAGCTCGAAGTAATAATGATCTTAAATTATGCATGAAGCTAGGGTATTAAAACCGTGAGGTATTTTAAGGTAATAATGTAACCTCGGGTTTATAATGTGGTAATGATAATGGTGGAAGCTTTCAAGCTATAGTGATGAATTCATTCACTGCACATGTGGAGTTAAGTTAGAAGCCTCAGTACTCACGTGTGTTATAAATAAAATAAATAAATAAAATAAAAAAGGTTTTTATTAAAAAAAAAATCGCTTGTATATATAGTCAGAATATGTTTGTAGTAATATATAATTATTTCTAGGTACATATAGATGTTTAAGTACACGGATTGTAGGAAATAATTTAAAATAAGATTTATTTTATAATAGTAACGATATTTAGCTAACTTAAATTAAGTTATTGTCAAGGATCATGTGTAGGTTTAACTATAGGAATTTTAAATTTTAGCTATACTTTTACTACATATTGTCTGAATGGTTCTGTCTATATTAAGGTACGAATTAAATGTTATTATTATGGCGGACCTTGTGTTTATAACGACGGTCGCGCTTTAATGCTATGTTGGATTTGAATCCTGCGTAGGAAAACGTATTTTAGTACTAACCTACATTTAAGTTTTACAGCACTAAGCTCAATGCAATGCGAAAATCTAATCTCAAAGATAGGAAATCATAAATGTAATCTTCCGGCGGTTATCAGTCGACCATGTTTCTAGCATAACAAAGCCGATGGATATCACGTACAATCTCCTAAGGAAGGGCTAAGGATCCTCAATTTGATCTACCGGTGTGTATCGTTTGTAGCCTAACGGCAAGCACAGCCTAACGCCTACACCGGATTGGTAAAAGGTGCTGGTTCAATACCCACCGGAAGCCTAAAATTGTGATTTCCCATTTTTGAGATTACATATTGAGTTTTGAGCTTGATGTGTTTTAAAGTTTTCGCTATTTCAGCAGTCAGACATAAAAAGGCAAGCGATAACGATAAAACAGCTCCTCAAGGTCCTAGTCGTTTTATTCATTATTTTGTGTTTATTAGCATTTTAAATAAATTACATTAAAACCAATATATACATATAATAAAATCGTAAGAAAGTCTAAACTGAGCATTGAATATTTTTTTAAAAGGATACTTGGGGCGTGATCTACAATCGACATCGAAGTCAAAAATATAGTTTTTAGATTATTTGTCTGTTTGTCTGTGTGTATGTCCGGGCTAAACTCAAAAAGTATTGGATGGATTTACTTCAAATTTTGTACGAATGTAATATTCGTACTAAATTTGAAGTAAATCCATCCAATACTTTAGAGGTCAGGTTAACATATAGGCTACATATTATCACGCTATCATCTACTAGGGAGGAGCTGTGATAATTTACAAAATTTAACGCGGGTAAAACCGCGGGCACAGCTAGTAATTAATAAAATAAAATCCTCATGATTAAATTTTTGCCATTGCGGCCATCCTTGATGGTGACTAGCCATATTATACACTCGATAGACAATTATACCTACTCTCCATCTCTCTGTTTCTGATTCGCTGAAACTGGCTCGCTGAATCTTTTATGTACGATGTACGTGTCAAATTTCTTTTATAGATTTTCAACTTTATCACATCAGCATTAGGTTCACTTTCAATGTGGGAAATTTGAAAGATTGGGGTAGCTTGATGTACTGGTGTCTGTACAATTCGATATACCTACGGGGGTGGAACAAGGCCAACTATTGCAATTCTACCAATAAAATAAAAAAGCTTTATATTCATGTAGAATTTTAAAAAGCGCTTGTAAATAGTCAGAACATGTTTGTAGTAGTAATACAGTAAAGTATACATAATATTTCTAGTTACATATTATTATTATAGATATTTAGGTACACAGATTGCATAAATTATTATAAAATTTATTTTATAATAGTAATAATTTTCAGCTAGCTTGTATTAAGTTATTGTCAAGAAGATTATGTTTAAGTTTAATTATCGAAATTTATATTTTACTACATATTGTCTGAATGGTTCTGTCTATATTAAGGTAAGAATTCAATATTATTATTATAACGACGTTGTGTTTATAACGACGGTCGCTCTTTAGTGCTACCACCGGATACAATGCACCCCAAATAAAAAAAATACTAAGGTAGCATAAACATTCCAATAACATTATTTTTGGTCTGACTCGACATTAGAACGTAGTAACTGATTATACAGTCCAATAAGTATAATATTATCATAACGAACATAATTAACACGGCAATACGATTTAGATGCAGCGTAGGGTCACTAAAATTATCCAATTTAGTAAAACTGGATTAACTCGTTATAATAACAACGTTAAAATCATCGATCACTCTTCATTATTTGCCGCACAGAGCCCTATATTTTGAACTAGCTGAGCCCGCGACTTCATCCGCGTGTTAATTAGTTTATTTCGTTTTTTTTGTAAAATAAAAGACTTTTTCTGAAATAAAAGTAGCCTAAATTACTCCTTATTACATCAGCTACCTGCCAATAAAAACCCCGTCAAAATCGGTCCAGCAGTTTCAGGGATTAGCCGGAACAAACAGACAGACAGACAGACAAAAATTGTAAAAAATGTTATTTTGGTGTATGTACCGTATATATTTTTATATTTATGTAGTTAAAACCGGTTATTTCAATATTACAAACAGACACTCCAATTTTATTTATTTGTATAGATGTTAAACTTATAAATTACATTGATCAGCTTCTGTTTCGTTAAAGTGGGTAGAAATATAAATTATATCAAAAGGTGTACCATAAATAGTGGCGGAACTGGATGTACAGACGCCAGCACATCCAGCTACCTCAATCTGTCAAATTTCTTTTACAGATTTTCACCTTTATCACAAAAGCATAAGGTTCACTTTCAATAGGGGAAATTCGACAGATTGGGGTAGCTTGATGTGCTGGCGTCTGTCCTTTGTGTCCGTCAATTATATGATTGTAAAGTACGCGGGCGGTGTCTTTTTTTTAAATCTACTATTTTCTCACGAAAGAGAAGCAATTGAACAAGACCAGTTTGTGAAATATGATGTGTACTCTTGTATCGAAAGTTAGTATATTTTTTCGTGTATTTTGCGTGTTTACAATTGTTGATTGTATTATATATATTGAATGTAGTATTTAGGCGCTCATAGCTAGATGCTCTCACCGTTCCGTAAGTGGCGAGGTTAATCGACTCATGGTCGACAACAAATGGGTGACCACCAAATTGATTTTATTTCTGAGTATCTTCGGTTGTCGAGTTGCTTCGGAGGGCACGATAAGCTGTTGGTTCCGGTTGTAGTCATTAGTCAACAACAGTCATTAAGCCATGTCAGAGGCCTACTGGGCGGCTTGAACAACTCTGACAGTAGGGTAACCACTGCCCATGCGATAAGTAAGTAAATATTTAGGCTTGATTCAATTATTTTTACCGTTATCACCAATATATAGACAAGTGCATTATTCATAAATTTATTTTTATACTAGCTGTGACCCGCGGTTTTACCCGCGTTTATAAATTATCACAGCTCCTCCCCCGTAGGTGATAGCGTGACAATATGTAGCCTATATGTTGACGTAGCCTTAGTAATATTCATACAAAATTTAAAGTAAATCCTTGCAGTACTTTTTGAGTTTAGCCCGGACATACATACAGACAAACAGACACACAGACAAAAATTCTAAAAACTATAGTTTTGGCTTCGACGTTGCTTGCAGATCACGCCCGAAGTATCCTTTAAAAAAATATTCATTGTACAGTTTCGACTTTCCTACGATTTTATTATATTTTTATATAAAACCTTCATACGACACATGCTCCTCACATCACCCATTTGGAATTAACTATTCCTAAATTTTCATTCCATCATGCACATGGCATCGTCCACCTACAACTATATCTATCTGTAATTCCAATCGCAATCACTCATATAAAGCGCATCTCATAACGAATGGTACTAATCAGTCCCCCGTTCCAAAATCTCGTATGCCCACTAATAAATCTACATCACAATTAGATACCCATTAGGCCCGCAGTCATAACATCCCGGATGCCATATTCCGGGAAATCCCAGGACTCACATTTTGAGTAATACCGCTTTTTATTTTTTTCTTACATAGAAATTAAATATTATGATGAGTTTTTATATTTTCTTACTACTCGTTCAATACAGTTACCTTCTTAATCAGCTCACTAAGCTTTCCCAATCATAACCCAAACCAATTTGAGTAAGACTACTATGGCGTTGTATCTGCTTTGGGCGAGCGTTAGGGGAGATCCCGGCGGATGATTCCGGGGTTTTTCGAAAGCTCAGGACAATAGTATGCGCCGGTACTGCTGCTGCTTCAGTTGAGACCACTAAACGACTTAAATATACAAACCTTGAAAGAGATTAGATATTTGAGCAGTGTGGAGTGGTGACGCTTGGGGCATGGGCATGGGCCGAGGGCGCGAGTTTTTTTCCGTGAAATATCTAAACGCTTAATCGACGCTACATGCGACCAGAAGGCTGGCCAGTTTTTTGGACTTCTAGCGTGGTAATGCTGCCAGCATTCTGGGCACGATGCACAAGAGCAGCGATGCCGAAAAGATGCCTTTTTTACGTTAGTTTTCTTTAGAGTAAGGCTTTTGCATATATATATATATATATACGCATATGTCGTAGAAGCATGGTTCCCTTCGATATAGTCAATAGTAGTTGCGGGCTTCGTGGGCGTTACCAGGGTAAAATGCGGGCACAAAACACAATTATTTTTATATATTATAATTGAAATTTAACACTGATCTGATCACTTCACAATGATTTCGAATTAAAATTAACACTTAAGGCTGAGCAGCGGGTGCCTCGAGTGGGGTCGCCATCTTTACTTTAGAGAGGCCGATATATTTTGTGTGGCATTTGAAAACAAACGACGGATCGAGATGGATATATATATATATATATATATATATATATATATATATATATATATATACATATATCCAACCAATAAAAGCCATATTCCTACAATTTTCGTAATTTTCTTTTTTGTAGTTGTTGAACTTCATTTATTTGCCAAGTTTGATCATCATCATGTAAGAAACAAGTAATTATTAATGCGGGCACAAAACACAATGATCACAGTTTCAAATTATTATAATTGAAATTTAACACTGATCTGATCACTTCACAATGATTTTGAATTAAAATTAACACTTAAGGCTGAGCAGCGGGTGCCTCGAGTGGGCTCGCCATCTTTACTTTAGCGAGGCCGATATATTTTGTGTGGCATTTGAAGTCAAACGACGGATCGAGATGGATATATATATATATATATCCAACCAATAAAAGCCATATTCCTACAATTTTCGTAATTTTCTTTTTTGTAGTTGTTGAACTTCATTTATTTGCCAAGTTTGATCATCATCATGTAAGAAACAAGTAATTATTAAAGGTGATTGCCCATTTCTGTCTCCCTTAAATTAAACCGAGTATGATCATGAAATAAAATCCATTATTCATAACCTATTTTTATAATTATTATTTATTTGTTACGCACAAAATCTTTGTGGGGTTTAAGTTTTCATGTTTATTGGTTATTTAATTGACTAACTTTTATTTTGAGTAGATTTGCAAACACAGTTTAAGACTGAAATCATTACGATCCCATTAATCACTTGCTGTAAATATCAAACTAGAGGTCTTGTCATTTTAATAACTTACATTATATTAAGTTGTTCATTCTTTAAATGTATTAATATCGTTAATTAATAGATAGGTATTAAAAAAAGTGAGTTTTACAAGAGCAACTGACACTTGACAGTATGCGTAACGATCCCCGCAAACGGTAAAAAAAAGAACTGTCAATGTCTATCTGGCTGTCATGTTTACTTGGTGAAAAACAAGCATGATTTTCGGATGTTTTTATCGTTTGTTGCCACTGTTTTTGTTTTAATTAAGTGTGTCGCCGTCGTTCGTTGTTAGGTCAGGCTATAGTTAGCTTAATTCTACTGTTGTTAATGTTCAATTAAAGTATAACATGCCAAAGCTTATTCTACACTTTCATATTGAGTGTCATTATCGTTATTGCTTGATAGTTCTAGCATCATCTTACTGTTAAAAACTATTTAGTTAAAGGGGAAATATTTCTTATAATTCTTACATTGTTGCAGAGCCCATCTTTCAATTTACCAATATTTTTTGAGTAGGTGGGTACTCATCTACACCTAACCTCAAAACTGAACTTTGATTTATATTATTAAGAAAACCCCACAAAATATTTCTATATTTTTTACTTTATTATATGTTATGATATCACTCCTCTTTTACCTCCAATTTTGGTAATCATACAAAATTATTTACTGAGGGACGAAGTTCTATAGAAGAATGGGCAATTTCCTTTAAGGAACGATAAAGTCTGAGTTACTCAATATATCGACTGCTACCAAAAATTAAATTACGAAAATTGTAATGGCTTATCATACCCAGTTCCGATCCAGAACTCAGTCTCAACAATCTGTAACTGATCTCAGTCCCGTAAACTCCCGTACACTAAACCTATGCATCCCTATGTAACCGGCGGAATATTTGCATGATTACTCACACTAATCAGTCAGCCTCTACATTAGTTGGACATAATGCCTCTAATAAATTGGACGAAAGTTGAATATGAACATTACGTGTGTATTTCTGTGCGATGCTTTTAACTAGAACAGCAATGGCATTTTAGAAGTAATAAACGGAGTTTATAGTTGGTACGTGAGTGCTATTAAATGAGTTTTATAGATTTTTTTTAATACTAAACAGAATTTGCTAAACACACAAGGTGAAACATAAGTGCGGGTCGCTGGAAACTGTTGGATGCGAATAGCGCAAGACCGGCAATTGTGGAGATCTTTGGGGGAGGCTTTTGTCCAGCAGTGGACGTCTTTCGGCTGATATGATGATGATGATGAAACATAAGTAGTAGACATACATATGTTAAGGAATATCACATGGAAAAAGAATAATACGAAGTACATTGTATACTTGTCTATTATAATTGTTGTGTGATATGTTGATTTATGGCCCAATAGAGCGGCATAGTCATATTTGACAAAGCTCTTTAAATAACGATTAAAAAAAAAGGAATATCACACTAATATTATAAAGGCGAAAGTTTGTGAGTGTGTGACTGCTTGAGTGTGTATGTTTGTTACTTCTTCGCGTCTAAACGGCTGGAGCGATTTTAATAAAATTTGGTATGGAGTTAGCTGACACCCTGGATGCTGAACACATAGGCTATAATTTATAAAGTTTAATGCGGGTTAAACCTCGGGGCACAGCTTGTTTGATTATTAATCCCTGTGTCGCGGAGTACTTTACAAACATATAATAGACGGACACAAATTACATCTAGACTCCGAACAAATATTTATGGGTCACACAAATAGTTGTCCAGCGCGGGTATCGAACCCTGGGACACGAAGCGGCGAGGTGACTGTCTTAGCCGCAGCGCCACACGTGCAGTCAAAGCACATATATAGTATATACCTAGTGTAGATGATCAGTGCAATCGCCATGAGAACGGATGAGGTGCATTACGAACGATAGATCTACGTAGGACAATTTAGTTAGAGATTTAGGACAGCGCTTGTGTTGTGCTGCTTTTTCCCGGCACGTATCAGAGATTGAAGCTCGAGTATGAGTATGCGAAAAATAAAATGTATGAATTTCGAGTTCTTCACGAGTATGCTATCAGCCATATGGTCCGTAATTGTCCTAACGTGATTTGTAGATTGTATACAAATATAAATAAAAATTCTGATGTACTGATGTATCAGAACCACAAATCGGATAATTGGACATTGGATGGAAACCTAGAGTTGAGATTATGGATATTATGGCTAAACCTTAATAATCAGCCCATGTCATTCCTTGGGGGCATCAAAATCGACTCGAGGTAATATCTACCAGAGGATGGCCAGCAGCTTCCTTCTGAGTTCTATGACCTACCCCAATATGATTTATGGGAGAGGCTTGTCCAGATAATAATGATAATAATATCCTGGGACATTATTCATCAACGGCCATCTGATCCCAAACTAAGCAGAGCTTGTACTATGGAAACCAGATAAATGATGTACTACATATACTACTTTTCTTTTGTAAATACATACTTATATAGATAACTACACCCAGACTCAGAACAAACAGATATGTTCATGTACACAAATATCTGACCTGGGTGGGAATCGAACTCACGACCTCTGGCGTGAAAAGCAAGCATTTGCCAACCACGCTAACAGGTCAGATCCAAATAATGCAGGTTCTAATCCTTTCAAAATATTTAACTTTTCTGAATTAAATTGAACCTTTACTGATAATATAAAAATCAATAGTAGGCTTGTGCTCAATGCGTTAAGAATAAAGTTCCATAGTACTTCTACGCTTTAATTTACAGATGACTGCGTATTTTGCTTAGTTTGTTTGTGAGAGTTTGAATTTCGTTCATTTTAGTTTCCTAACTTCAATTAAATACACAGTACCTACTTATAAACGCAATTATTCACCAGACTGAAAGCTGAAGTCTAAGTTAAGTAATTAGGTGTTCTTAACTTTTCAACTTTTGAATTTATAAGTATATATATTGTTGAACTATGAGCCCGAGAGGTGAAGCCTGCTAGTTGAGAAACTAGACATTGCATGCACTGGTAACATCGTGGTAGCAGGACCAGCTTTTTGAGCTTGGGGGGAGATTTTACAAAGTATGTTTAATACTTAGAGAGGCTACCGTCGGTGTCTCGATGAAATTTTCAAGCCGGTGATACCATACCTACCTACCTATTCATTTATTTGTATAGGCAATGGTTACTCTACTGTTAAGAGTGGTTTAAACCAACAATGAGGCTTCCAACAATGATTGGCTTAATGGTGTTCTAATGACTACAACCGGGACCGACAGCTTATCGTGCCCTCCGAAGCACGGTTGACACGGTTTGGAAACGGTCCAATCACCTGCTTTTTATATCAACAATACGTAAATAGTCAGAACATGTCTGTTGTTTTGTAATATAATTTTCATATAGTAAATTATACATTATTAATTCTAGGTACATGTATATAATTAGACATATAGTTAGATATTATTTATAATTAACACCTAATTTATGATAATAATAAATAGGTTAATTAACTAGCTTATTTCAGCTATGGTTAAATTAGTTTTATATGAGTGTCCCGCGGTTTTACCCGGGTCAAACCTTGTAAGTTATAGCCTATCTGTTAGTGGAATATATGAGCTGTATTACCACAAAGGTCACAAGGGCTATGCTTGGAGTTTCCCTGCGAGATCGAATAGGAAATGTTGAGATCCGCAGGCGAACCAAAATAACCGACATAGCCGTAAGAATTGCCAAGCTGAGGTGGCAGTGGGCAGGTCACATAGCTCGTAGAACCGACGGCCGCTGGGGCAGAAAGGTTCTCGAGTGGCGACCACGAACCGGAAGACGCAGCGTGGCCAGGCCCCATACAAGATGGACCGATGATCTTGTGCGGGTCGCTGGAAATCGCTGGATGCGAATAGCGCAAGACCGGCAATTGTGGAGATCTTTGGGGGAGGCCTTTGTCCAGCTGTGGACGTCATTCGGCTGATATGATGATTGCCACAAAGTTTCTTTAAAATCCGTTCAGTAGTTTTTGCGTGAAAGATTAATAAACATTTATACATGTTAGAGCGAGTAGGATGAACCGTAATAAAATATAAATATATCTTTACAATATAATCAACACAATTGAAGTTGGAATAGTTAGGTTATTGGTACGCTATCATACATCCCTTCTTAAATTTTTTCTCATTTATAATAGTATCTATACATATAATAAAATCGTAGGAAAGTCAAAACTGTACATTGAACATTTTTTTAAAGGATACTTGGGGCGTGAACTACAATTGATATCGAAGCCAAAAATATAGTTTTTAGAATTTTTGTCTGTTTGTCTGTATGTATGGCCGGGCTAATCTCAAAAAGTAGATACTGCATGGATTTACTTCAAATTTTGCATGAATATTACTAAGAGGTCGGGTCAACATATAAGCTACATATTATCACGCTATCAACTACGGGGGAGGAGCTGTGATAATTTATAAAATTTTACGCGGGTAAAACCGCGGGGCACCCCTATCAGTATAACATTTTCCATTGCCACGCTTGACAGGCGGGCTGGCGATCGCAGTATGATGGTTATAGTTTACAGAGAGACGTTGCTACCAGTTCTCGTATAGATATACAAGTCCTCGGACGACTTTTACACTTCTCACGGGATGAGATGGAATGGGAATATTCGTTGCTGTCACCATACAGGATAAACTAATTACCAAAGTTGCAACCTACCATTGCCTTAAGATTCCACTCATATTATGACATTATTCTGACTTAATCAAACGTACAACAACAATATAGAGACAAGAAACTTATGAATAAATACAATTCAATACAAGCCAATGACTCATAATCCGCTGTTAATCAAGTCGGGACGAACACAAACAGGATTAAGTAAGAAAATATACTCTTAGATAGGTATTAGCTTTCGATTCTCGCATTTCAGCAAGAATATTTATTTGAAGGGAATTTCTGGGCCAGTATTGTATATGCTCCTGACTGTATTTTTACGGCAACCAATCGCAGCAGAAACTATCCAACTAGACAGTGCGTGCTCAAACTCAGGCGCTCTCATTTATCCCACACTCCCATCATAATCCGATAGGTCGGCAATCTATCACCATGTCAGCTGAATGACGTCCACTGCTGGACAAGAGCCTCCCCCAAGAATGGGGGGATATGCCATAATGTTGGAGATCGCAGTATGGTGCTCATAGTACACAGAGGAACGCTGCTGCCCGTTCTGTGGTAGATAGATATTCCCTCGTGTCGACTTCTACGACCCCCACGGGATGAAATGGGGTGAAGATATTCCATGTCTTCAGCCACACCGTGATAATCGGCAATCTATACCTTACAATAAATTAATAGAATCACTTTTTTTAGCCTGACGTTCACAGTGACCTAGACTTACTTCACCAGTCAATAGAGTGGGGATCACTTTTCGATGTTTGTATGCAAATATATTAGGAAATAGTACCTTTAATATGGGTTTTATTATTCAATCATAAATATATCTATTATATAATTAAATAGATCAGTTAAATAATTTAAAAGATTTTTACATTTTTCTCACAGCGAGAGTTACGCTTTGATTAATACCAGTTAAATATTTGCAACCAATACTTAAGATTATAGGGCCGTGTCTACGTAGTGATATACAAGGATTTCCTTCAAAATCTTCAATCAGCGACTCGATAAAAACAAGCACACATCAAACGAAGCTGATTCTTCACATACGGGATCATTTACAGAGTACAAACATTAGGTGCCTCGGATTCAGTACAAACATGAAGCACCTTGGATTCATCAGACGTACGATTAGCAATCTCACAGAAAGTATTAACTCTAAGACGTTATTTACCGACCGCCCGCCTGATTTCAATCGGAGCTTCGATTTGCAGAGTGGAAAGCTTCTTGATGGTGTTGTCACTGTATCGAATCTCTTTATCGATAGATTTGTATTCAACATAGTTTAAAGCCCTGAAGAAAATTAATTAACCGTAAATTGTTCCAAAGTTTAAGTTTTAGAGTTTTTCATAAAATAACCATAATGAGATATCAATCGAAGGTGATTCTTAAGAGTGATCTTAATTAGTCAGTAAATAATGATGTCATCATTTACTGACTAAATGATGCTTTGAATTTAGTACAAACATGAATCACCTTTGGTTCACCAGACGTACGATTAGCAATTTTATAGAAAGAATTACCTACCCACCTAATATCAATCAGCTTTGATTTACATTATGGAAAGCTTCTTAATAGTGTTGTCACTGTATCGGATCTTAATCGATAAATTTGAAAGCAGTACAGTTAAAGCCATGATGTATATATGAGAGCCGTCAGAAACACCATACTCCAATAATACTAAAAATCGAAACTTTTTAACAATTTAAACGAATTTTATTAAATTCGTTTAAATTGCAACAAGCACAAATCCAACACCCCCGATATTTTTAATTGCAATAAGTTAGCAAGCAAGGATTGAGCTTTGAAGACACTTTGGATTGAGTACAAACATAATATGCCATGGATTCATCGTACGTGTAATTAACAATCGGACAGAAAGTATTAATTCTAAGACGATATTTACCGATCGCTAGCCTGTTTCTGACCTAAGCATCGATTTACAGAGCGATAACTGTTATAGTCTCGTCTGTAATGTCGATATTCCTAAATAAATAAAACTAAAACTATTGAATAGATTAACAGCTTTTCACATTATGACAACAACCACATATTAAACAACGTACATAATTTGCATAACAATTATTTAACTAGTAACAACATATGGTTCCTTGGATTCAGTACTAACAGCAATCGCACAAAATTTTTAACAGTTAGATGTGATTTACTGATTATTCAATCATCACGTTGATCCGCAGAGTAGAAAACTCGATTATAGTTCTTTAAATGTATTTGACTATTTTTATCGATAGAATTGATTTTAAAAAAGATGAGTCTAAATTTGTAAAAAATATTGTAAAGTGATTGAATTTTTTTTAGTCAATTTATTTTATATTTGCAATGAAATGTACTATTATGAATAATAGTAAGTATTAATTGTAGTAAGTTCAACTTTCTAAAAAATTAACTAGCTGGTCTAAAATTAGTTTAAACAAAGGTAGCCAATTGTAATGGAAAAACCACAACAAAATAATAATACCAATATTATTTAATGCAGCGCCAATACAGAGGCTAACCCCTAAACTTAGTACAAGTCGATTAAAAATAAGGTTTTAAGATTTGTTTCCCGTGGATTCTGAGTGCTAAAATCAGGGATGTGCCTGAGGATGATTATTCCAATTATGTGCTGTTTCTATACTATTTATTTGTCGAGTTGTCTTTGCCTTCGTGTCCTTTCGCCAAAAACTAAATTAACGCAAAGGAAAAGTCATTGGTTAAAAGTTTTTATGTAAATAATAAAACAAACACTCAACCGTGCACTGAAGAGCTGCGACTTAGTGTGCCATCCGTCTTAACCCACTTGCTACTATATATACTAAAAAGAAAAGCACACAGTGAGAGGTGTTGATGAGTCCTGTATCTGGTTTATGAAGGAAACAGCGCGATCAACGATTGTAAGTGTGGAGCAGCCGCTTAAACAGTCACCTCGCCATTTTGTATTCCGGATTGGATTCCCGCAAAGGTCCACTATTTGTGTGACCCATAATTAGTCGTTCAAAGTCTGGATGTAATTATTGTATCCGTCAATTATATGATTGTAAAGTACCCCGCCACGCAGATATTAAACTCAATAGTGCGCGCGTGGTCAAAAAATTTAAAATTACATGCGGATGGATTGTCGCTTATTATTAACACTTACATTAGACACCCTGGTTTCTATAGCATGTTATAAAAACCAGCTCATTGTAGTACGTACTTTAACTTGAATATATACGTTTCTTACGTAATTTCAATTGCAAGCATTGTTGAACCAATCTCGTGAATCGGCAAATGGTTAAAGTTATTCGATGTTCCGAGTTATAGTTAACTCAAACTTCAACTTCTACAAAAGCTAAACAAGGACCAACAGTATCAAACTATCGACATTCCTTATAATTGGTTTAGCAGCATCACTATTCCGTATAGCACGGTAAGGAATAGATCGGAATTGATCCCGCCGCGGCCCACGTAACGAGCGCGCGACAATGCAAATTGCACCTTGCGACGCGGCGACTCTTTGCACCAATGCACCTATAATTATACGCCTTACTGCTATACGCTACTATTATAGTAAGGCGAACTGTTATATAACAGTTATACAGCTATCTATTCGTTTTTGTTTCGAAGGGTTACACGGAATAAAATACCGTTAATTGAGTGATGGTTCATCCTATATAGAAGAACAGATTAGTTATAGAACCTTTCCGTTTAGTTATTTTATACGCCTAGAAATTTTAATTCATAATGTCAGCCAAAGAACGTCCACTGCTGGGCAAAAGTTCACAGAAAAAGCTGCTGCCCGTTCTGTGGTAGGTATTCCCTCGGACGATTTCTACGCCCCAACGGGATGAGATGGGGTGATGATATTCTATGCCGTCGCCACACAGTAGGAAATTTTAATTATTCTGTGATAATCTGTATTCAGTTGCAGTACTCCCAACACAAACATTTTATAAACTATTCGTGGTGATGACGCGAGTTTTACGCTTTTTGTTTACCCAAAAAGTACACATATACCCAGTATACTTATAGTTCATGGGAAGCTTGACGTGACGATGATGCGAGTTCCATGATTTTTGTTCATCCAAAAGTGCTCAACGCGCCTAAAGAAGTTTTCACATCAATATTACTATGTTTATAGTAATAAAGATACAACCCGGCAACGGCTTGTGAAGAATGCAATAACAAAATTCATTTAGATATTTGGTTTTTTTTTTTAATTCCGTTTTTTTCTTCTTCGGCCTTATGAGCCTTCAGTAAATATATTTTTATATCATTTATTTCCGTCATTGTCAAGTAAAGTCCGTCACAGTCATGTCATACATAGTCCTTGTCCAACTCCAGTAAAGCAGTGAAGACTTTACAAAGGCTTATATGGAGTTTTGGATACAACACAGAAAATCACAATTCACGGCAATATGGCACTTTCCTTCACTAATTGTGTAGTACGTTGTCGAAAATGTTATGTCTAAAATTCCAAGGTATTTACACATAAAAACTCGAATTTACACCAGTTTTTGAAAATGAAACAATGCCCCGATGCGTCAAATTCCGCGTTGGCGCCAAAACTCTTTGTTATTTGGAATGGGACGATGTTGCCATAACAACCGTATACAAAATAACAAAGCCCATAAAATTAGTTGTCTTTTATTTTTCTATGTTTTATTCGACACTTTTAACATGTAGTTGTTAATAAAAATAGAAGTATTATGAATAGAATAACACTAATATATTTGTATGTATATATGTCGTAATACATTAACGAGAATCATTTTTAAGGTTTATATTAGTATTAATGTTGACACTAATATAAATTTATTTGTATATGGTAGTACTAATATTACCATACATACATACATAGACTCGCGCCTGCTTCCCAGAGGGGTAGGCAGAGGCAAAGGATTTTCATTTTTCACGATCTTTGCACACCTCTAATATTACCAGATACAAATTAATTAAACATTAAATCAAACAAGTATGAAATTATAAACAGAATCTAATTTTTGTACGTACAGATTTATTTTTAGTAGAAAACGTTTTCATAAATAAAAAAGAACAATATGTAGTTACGTCATCAATTTATGGCACAGTTGAAATTGATTTATAATAATTGGTACCATAAATAGACTCCTTTAAGATTTATAAAAGTTTGATTTCGTTATATTCTTTAAAACAAATTTCGACTACTAACGTTTTATATTATCGTATCATAGTTATTCAAGCCCCCCAGTAGCCCTCTGCCTTGGCTTAACGAGTGTAGTCTGCCGACAATAACCGGGACTGACTTCGACTAGTAACGTTTTATATTATCGTATCATAGTTATTCAAGCCCCCCAGTAGGCCTCTGCCTTGGCTTAACGAGTGTAGTCTGCCGACAATAACCGGGACCGACAAATTTCGACTAGTAACGTTTTATACTATCGTATCATAGTTATTCAAGCCCCCCAGTAGGCCTCTGCCTTGGCTTAACGAGTGTAGTCTGCCGACAATAACCGGGACCGACTTGGCTTAACGAGTGTAGTCTGCCGACAATAACCGGGACCGACAGCTTAACCCACTCTTCGAAGCAGAGATACGCTCATAAACTAAATCACTTGCCGGTTACCCATCTATAGACTAACCGCGTGCCTAGTTGCTTTACCTCGGAGATCACACTGGGGCTTGTGAGTGCAGCTGGTTATGAGTGCCCCAATTACTAAAGGTGAGAAGACACCTTATAAAAATTGCAAACAATACCGATATTCTTATATACATTAGGTACTAAAGTTTTGCAACAAGATTTAAAATAATGAGTATCGATGTAGACGCGAAAATTCACAGTAATTTCTGAACTTCTGTACCTAATGACGAAAATTCTTTAATGACTTACTCGAAGTTAGCCTGGTTTATTTGTTATAGAATAACTATTTTAGAAAAGAATTTAGAGGAATAATACATTGGAAATTTTTTTTTTCTTTAAAACTTTCGGCTGGCCTTTTGGTGTTGGTTTATGGCCCAGACTGCTAAGCCAGAGGGCATAGGCAAATTCTTAGTGTATTAGCATGATTATTTGTTCTGTATCTCAGTATAAATCATCTATAATATGTATGTATTTAGAGCCTGTACTAGGCTTTTCCTAGTTTGGGATCAGATGTCAGTGCGTTAGTTATCCCAAGATATTTATTTATTTTTTCAGGCTTATTTTCAGGTAGGTAACAAATCGTCGAACATTTGAACTCGATCATATCAATGCATCAAGTCGTACCGTCGTGACTATTAAATTACCCAGGGATCTCGAGACCACTAACAGTGTCGGAACTGAGACAGTGCCAGAAATAGCAATCAACAAATTACAGATAAACCTATGCGCCTTATTTTTCTGACTTACAAACTTTTAACTAACTCAATTATAAATAAAAACAATGTCCAGTTAATTAAACAAAGCTTGAAAATTGAACATTTGAACTTGATCATATCAATGCATCAAGTCATACAGTCGCGACTATTAAATTACTCCCGGATTCGAGATCAAGAACAGTGTTCGAACTGAGACAGTAGTGGAAATTTTAAACATGTTTCAAATAAACCTTATGACTTATGTTTCCTAACTTATAAACTTTAACTACCTCATTACACAAAAACTCAATATGAAGTTAATTAGCAAAGCTAATTTAATCAAGGTCAATCCAATTTTCTTGATTGTTAAATATTACCTTGATCAAATCAATGCGTCGCGTCGGGTCGAACCGTCGTGACTGTAAAAGTACCCCGGAATCTCGGGAACAAGAACAGTGTTGTAACTGAGACTGGCGCAAATAGGAATCAAGTTTCAAATAAACCTTATGACTTATGTAAATAGTAGTAATTAGCAAAGCTCATATCATCAAAAGTCAATGCAAGTTTCTTGACTGTTGTACCTATATTTGAACTTGATCAAATCAATGCGACAAGTCGTACCATCGTGACTATTAGAATACCCCGGGATCTCGGGATCAAGAAAAGTGTTGTAACTGAGACAGTGCCGTAAATGAGAATCAAGTTTCATATAAACCTTATATTTTTTAACTTATATAATCTTTAACTACCTCAATTACACAACAACACAAGTTTATTAGCAAAGCTTATTTCATCAAGACGGAATCAGTACTTCAGGCCGTACCGTCGCAAATGCCTAATTACCGCGGGATCTCAGAACTCTGGCGCATTTTATATCCCTTATAAACTCTAGCTACTATTCCGCACTCGTAGGCTCTGCACATTAAAACTCCGAGATGTTTTCCACACACAATATTTAATCGAACAGAGTAACGCTCTAATTGACCGTCGTACAAGGAATGCCTCTTTAATAATCTCCTACTCTATTTAAATTTTTATCAGTGACTAGCTGGCACCCGCGACTTCGTCCGCGACAATTTTGAATGATGACCAATGTAACTAATTACTGCTAGGTTAATCTAAAGAATATAACTTTATAAACAAATAAGCAATGCAATATAAATTTAAGAAAACCTTTAAAATAACCTAACTAAGAAAGAAACTAAAGACTACTTTGCTACTGTTATTTCAAAAAAAGGACCCCATCATCAACCAAAAAAAATCAAGAATACATATCAATTGTCCTTAATGATAAGTAAGTAAGTCTTATAAAGTAAAATAATAACCAACGATGATTAAAAATTGTCACAAGTTTCATACAAACTTACATCCCCTATTTTGCGCCCTTGGGGGTGGAATTTCCAAAAATCCTGAAACACATATTTCTTATATTTAACTGAAAGGCTAAATACCAATTTTCATGCCGTTAAATTCAAAAACGACAAAATTTCATACTAACTTTGAACCCCCGTTTTACCCCTTTAGGGGTTGAATTTCCAAAAATCCTTCCTTATTCCTTGTCTACATTATAAAGTAAATATCTGTGCAAAATTTCAGCTTTCTAGGTCCAAGGGTCTGGGCTGTGCGTTGATGAGTCAGTCAATCAGTCAGGACTTCTCTTTTTATTCATATAGATAACCATTTGAAATTCTAATATCGATTAATAATAGTTTTAAGATGTAAAATTATTATAGGTAGTAATTAATAAAAAGATAATCACTAATTAAATAAATAATCACTATGTTAATATATAATTATAATATAGCACTACGTCATAACCGTTGCGCGACTTGAGTATTTGATAACAACCTGAAATTAGCTTCGGTTAATTAACTTGGTGTTTTATGTCTTTGATCTTACGCAAAGACATAAAACACCAAGTTAATTAACCGAAGCTAATTTCGTCATAATCAATACGATTTTATTATCTCATCCCAATAAATACTAACTAAGTCTTCGTAGCCATATTCTGTATATCAGTTACCCACAACAACAAATCGTTGAACATTTGAATTTGATCGTATCAATGCGTCAGATCGTACCGTCGCCGCGTCGTCGCGACTATCAAATTACCCCGGAATCTCGGAACCGAGAACAGTGTGGGAACTGAGACAGTGACGTAAAAGGGAATCAAATGTCGAATAAACGTCAACTCCCACCTCTATCTGCATAATCTGTTCTGTTAATATTAATCTGTTGAAAGGCGTTTGAAATATAAATGTGGGGAATGGGGAAATCAAGTTTATGTTACGTGTTGGGGGATTTACTAGCTTATTTAACATTTATTAATGACTAAAAGAATCGATTTTTTTTGTTTCATAGTTGTTTCCGGTGCTCATATCCAGAGGCTCTCACCGATCTGTAAGTGATTGGCGAGGTTAAGCTACTAGACTCGGGGTCAGTCTATACAGTATGTTAGGTTAGACGAGGGACATATTAAGGGAGGGTGTTCAGTATTCGATTCTCGTCCCAAATATTTTAAAAACCTATAACCTAATTTTTTTTCGTAATTGTCCTATAAAATACATTATCATGAACACTGAGCGCGCAAGAAGTGAACTTGTAAACAGTAGAAGCTCGTGCGTAAACCCCGCCCTCCCCCTCGCCCTTTCCTCTGTGTTGTTCCGATGCACCGACAGGACCCACCCCCGCGCTGACCGCACCCGCAGTCTATGCGAGCGCGCCGCTGCTAGTACCGCATGTCTGGCGCATCCGCGTATTGCATAAACAACCCCGCTTACCGATAAGTGTGTTCTGTAAACGTGTACTTGACTAACTAAAAATGACGTCATATCAATATTCCAATGAAGAATACTGGGATATGGTTCGTACCTACGTGTTATCGAATGATAGTGTACGAGGAGCTATTAATTTGTACCGAGAGATGTTTCCCTACCGCCTGATTCCGTTGTACAACCTTATGCTAGGTGTCAACCAACGATTGCGAACATTCGGTCAGTTCACCGTACCGACGCATGCCCAAGGACGACGGAGGGAGCCATACCCAGTGCACCTACAAGAAGCCATTTTTTAATACTTCGAGATCACCCACAAGAAAGCACTCGAAATGCTGCAAGACGATTCGGCGTATCACATTGGACTGTGTGGAAGCTGCTGCATGAAGAAGGAATGCACCCATACCATTTTAGACCCGTTTGGTTTAAAGTATGAAGCGAAAATGGATTCTACCTAAAGGTCATTGACCCGCACACATGTTCTGCGATAATACTAAACACGTTAGCGCAAGGGTGTATACACGTTGTGAGACTTTTGCGAAATTTTTGGTATGGTTCTGTTTGTTATTTATCAGTGTTTTTTTTTTGTTCATATTTTTATTAGTATCATATAAGCATACACTATTATGGGTTTGAATACGTCCCTCGTCTAAACTAACATACTGTAGATGGGTGACCGCCAAAGTGGGTTAATTTATGATTGTATCCATGCGTCGGAGGGCACGTTAAGCTGTCGTTCGCGGTTGTAGCCAGTAGGCAACAGTCGTTAAGCCATGTCAGACGCCTACTTGTCGGTTTGAACAACTCTGATTCTAGGGTAACCACTGCCCATACTATAAGGATTTTCTGCAATGCAAAACTTAAATATAAACTTAAATAATAGATAAATGACGCGTTGCTCTTGTGGTGAGTGCCCCTGATTGCTAAGCTAGAAGTCGTTTAGTCGTAGTCGTCGTAGGGTTTGATCCCCAGCACTCTGGACCCATCATTATGTCATTTATTTTATGTTTGGATGTCATTTATCTATAATATGTATGCTGACGGCCATAAAGAATGTCGTCACTCTATCTCATCCCGAGAGAATCTCTACCAGAGGATAGGCAGCAGCGTCTCTCTGTGCACTATGACCATCATACTGCGATATATTTATTAAAGTACTGCCACATGACACATATTATAAGTACACAGTTAAATAACATCTATAATACATTGTCTGATATGCATCACAATAACGGCGTACATAGCATTTGCACTAACTTTGTAAGTAATGACAATTTATACGTAAATTTAAATTAAATTAAATGAATTAGGAGCTAAACAAACAAATATAAATCAATAGTAACGTGAACGGCATATATATTACATAATATTATTATTAAAGTAAGTACTGCGATCGCCAAGCCGTCTGCCAAGCCTGGCGATTATGGCACTTCCCCTCAAGATTACTCTTGGGGGAGGCTTTTGTCCAGCAGTGGACTTTTTACAGCTGTTATGATGATGATGATGATGATGTATACATATTTCGAAATATATAAGTATGTTTATCAGTTATCTGGTTTCCAGAGTAGAGGCTCTACCTAGTTTAACATCAGATAGCATCTTTTTGGTTGTCGAAAGATATTTTTATATTGCATTTATGAACTAACGATATTTTACACGATTTTTGTACTTATGTATAGTATTTATATAGGATGAAAAAGTGTAAAAATCGATTCAAAAACAACTGAGAAAAAAACATACAGCCAAATTCTCCTTCTTTTTGAAGTCCGTTAAAACCCCTGTTAAAACATGTTTCGCGCTAAACAGAAACCAGAAAATTATAAATTAAACCCACAATATGTCGGAAAAATACAAGAGAATACCGCTGTAAGTGGCGTAGAGGCGGCGGTTATGGAAATCTGCGGATGACAAGCTGACACGGATATTCCCATCAAATGCTAGATTTTCCAGTACCGGAGCGTAAATCTAAAAGGCGTCAATAACACGTGAAACGGATCTTTTACTACTTTGCATAACGTTATTTATTGAGGTAAGCTCTATAGCTATTTGTAACTCTAACTTAATATTTACTTTATCTTAAACATATTTCAACTTAAGTCGAGGTTAGCTATAGCGGTCGGGAAGATATTGAATTTATTAAAGATACACCAAACTTAATAAGAAATAAGCACAAAAGTAATACAGAATCTCTTACATATTAATTACTTAATGGTTAATTGTTCACTATGTTAGGAACTAAATTACTCAAAAAATTGTAATTGGTAACTCAAGTCAGTTTTAATCCTACTAATATTATAAACGCGAAAGTTTGTAAGTATGGATGGATGGATGGATGTTTGTTACTATTTCACGTAAAAACTACTGAATGGATTTTAATAAAACTTTAGAATAATATAGCTTATAAATCAGAATAACACAACAGGCTACAATTTATAAAGATATTGTGTGAATGGTCCAAAATATGACGATCTGCGAGCTATTCCGGCGTGCACTGCCAAAACCACTAGAGGTACACATCCTACTAATATTATAAATGCAAAAGTTTTCAGTATAGGTGTATGGATGTATGTTTGTTATTCTTTTACACCAAAACTACCTTAACGCGGGTGAAACAACGGGGCATATTTCAACAAAGGACGGGGTTAGCTATAGAGGTCTGAAATATATTCCTTTTTTTTTTAATTATGCCCGCATTATTGATTTGAATCCCTGTGTCGCGGGGTGTTTTACAAACATATAATTGACGGACACAGTACATTCAGACACAGAACCACAATTTATGAGTGACTCTAAGTGGTGAGGTGACTGTCTTAACCGTTATGCCACACGTGTAATCGAAACGTAAAATTAAAAGTTATCATAGTATTAAGAGTATCTCAACGACAAAATATCCTTTGGTTATATGTAGGAGGATTCATGAATTACCCTAAAATTGTATTTAAACAAAAGACAATAGTTTCTCTTCCATACAAAACTATAATAGTCGAAATTTTGTGATTTAATCGGGTATATCGGTGCTCGAAAGGGTTAATATATTTGATCTAATGATTAAGTTTTTTAAGTTACCTCCTGTAAGAATTAAATTACAATAAAAAAATGAATTGCAACATGGCTGTACCAAGGTGTTACGGAAAGCAAATAAATAAAATAAATAAAAATAAAAAATAGGACGCTTTAGATAGTTTCCTATACATATGTATGTGTTATAAAGTAATCTCGTTACAAGTGAGTTAAAGACCCAGTAAGAGGATCGACAGCTAAGCATCCCTCCAAAGTACGAGGCGCTTAAAATTAAACTACTAATGCAACTTCACCATTTACAGAATGACCGCACGCCTAGGTGCATACCTCGCCGATTACATGGACTGCTAAGGGCTTTGACCAATTTGTATAGTGGATATAGTAATTATGTATATGACACTTTTATAAGTATTCGGCTCTTGGCATAGATTTTTTGCCGCAAAGTGTCTATGCCGAGCGCCAATTTTGCGGCAACTATGCGTGTACCCATGAATTAGCCCTTAGTGAAAAAATGTTATGGGTAACTCATGTAATTAATTTGATATCGGATTTGGCTAACAGTATTGATATCTTATACATTAATTACTTGAGTTACCCGTTACAATTTTTCACTATGTTAGGAGCTAACATAATCAATAATTGTAATTGGTTACTCAGGTCAGTTTTAATTGTAATATTCAGTGGTTGGTAAACGTTTGCTTTGCACGCCGCAGATCGTAGGTTTGATCCCCACCCAGGATAGATATTCGTGTGCATGAAAATCTCTGTTTGTCTTGAGTATGGGTGTATTTATTTATATAACTATGTATATACAAAAGAAAAATAATATATGTAGTACATCAGTTATCTAGTTTCCATAGTACAAACTCTGCTTAGTTTGAGATCAGATGACCGTGTGTTAATAATGTCCTAAGATGTTATTGTTATAAAGACCAAGACGTAGTAGCCTTGGCAAAAAAGAGACTTAATAGAGACAGATATGTCAATGTTTGAGGGTAACCACCAATGCGTTGTGGCGATGACTCTACGAAGTGAACATATTAAGTGGCAGCCAAGTAAGTAAATAAATTTGATTTGACAGGAAATAGTGTCGACTACTTAATGTTGAGTGACATTAATAATGATATATTTTCCATATAAAGCTAGGAACCTGAAACGTACAAGGTGTCACTTAAATAGTGGAGTAAACTTAACAAGCCCTATCTAACCATGAAATTGAACCAATTAAACAAAATCGGTTTCTAAAATAAGGATATGCAGTTGCCCATATACTGGGTGGCCGAGGGATTGACGTTCAAACGTAAAATTAAGATACTTTATGATGAGAAGTATCCGAATCACCCCGTTGTATGTTCTACGATTTTGCGTAGTTTTCGAGATAGAATTTTGATCGATCCTGAGCTCAAACCCTAATTTTGAACTTTTGAATAAATTCTAAATCAGTTCTTTTTACCCATCCCAAAAAGTGCACAAAGCCGCTAAAGCCGCTTTTCAGATCAAAAATATAGAATCGCCTCAATAAGTTTTAATCGTTACAGAAATCCTTAAATTTTCATGCAACACATTCAGAGTACAATTAACAAGTCTGTATTCACCCGGTAACCGCACCGGAAATCTTTAACGCGCTTATCCATAAAATGAGCGATGTTTAATGTAAAATTTCGCAGCGACACGGCATCCACCGCATCCTATATTTTGTCAGCAAACACGTTTTTAATTAATTCGCTTATTTATTTGTGTCGGCAGTAGAGATGTGAATTAACCCCGGGAAATCCCGGTATCTATAATGGAAAAGGACTTTTCCAAAAGGTCAACTGATAAGTAGGATTGTGTTTGTTGCAAAATATAAATGTCAACGGATCAACGTTCGCTTATTCAACATAAATTAGTGCAGTAGTGTATAATTAAAATATTTTCAGTGATTTAGATATGAATGGATGTTGTTAATGTTAAATGATACTAGATGACAACTTTCAGGCGGGTTTGCTGCAAATTTTAATTAGGGTGTTAAGGACAAAGATTAAAGAATTGAAAATTCGACACATTTCTATTTTATACATATTTTCTACAGTTAAATAAACACGTATTTATTTATTATTCTGTATTTGGTTGAGTTCCTCGTGGCCTTTACTAGGCCATAAGTCAGTTCTAGGTCTTAGTCGCGCGGTGAGCCTAAAGATGAAATTTGTACTTAGTGACTTAACTTCTGAGCTTTTCTGTGATTCGTAGGGTACTTTAAGCTCTCATTCCCTTTTATAGTATTTAGATAACGGAAGTTATTATTATTAATAGCCTTTATTGCTGATACTAAACAATGATTTTACAAACAAGTAGCAAATTGTTTTAACTTAAATCTAATACATCGGGTTTCCCGGTTCAGTGGTCAGCGTGTCCAGTGACACATAGGCCTCTTCCAGCTGCTTCCATTCTTCTCTATTGGTTGCTTTTATGGACCAGATTATCCCTCAAATCATTTTGATATCATCTGTCCATCTACTAACTTGCCTACCTCTATTTCTTTTGCCATCACGTGGCTGCCATTCCGTTATAATTTTATTCCATTTCATTCTGCTTTCCCTTGTCATATGTCCGGTCCATCGCCATTTTATTTATTTATTATTATTCATTTAATTCAGATATAAAATCCATATAGTGTTAATATTACAGGACTAAGAATATGTTAGTAATAATTGTATTAAAAATATTTTAGAACCGTCCTATTTTAACCGTCTTATTTTCTATAGTACGTCTTCCACCTTTGTTGTTGATCTAATGTTTGCTGCACTCATACGTAAGGCATGGCAAGATGCACGAATTAAACATTTAATTCCTGTTTAATAACAGAAATTAATTAATATCAAAAACTGGTTGAAATACTAAACTTTTTTCGCGCGCTTAATACTAAACTTAGCACTGCTGCCCAAATACTCTATAGTTAGAATAAATAACCGTGTTGCGAACCTATACTTAATTTCTTAGATCTTAAATGATGAAGTATTTCCTATACAATCCACTATATCTAAATCTGCCTTTTATTACTTCGTACACATTAAGCCTGCAAAATGTATCTGAATTTTGCATTGTTTTATCTTCCAAATTACCGTAATAATGAGGCCGTCAGTGCCCGTAAGGGGATCTGCTGTATTTGCTGCTAACTGTCAGACAAGTAAGATTGCGAATGCGTAATCGATGTCCCGGTTGTTGCCATCTTTCATGATTAACCATTTTCCAACAGGCGCGCCATATCCTTACTTCTTGCATGGCAGTTTTATATAAATAAAACCTAACAATTAATAACAAAACAAGAGTACTATAAAACTTATTATAATATATGCAGGTACAACAATATTAATAGTAGTTAATTATTTATCCCGATATTCCCAAGTCCCGGACCACCCCGACATCACTAAATAACATATTGATATTAGTACCCGGTAAAATTATCCATTTGGCGGCCGTGGGTTTTAGCTGCTAGCCATTGTGCGCTGTCATTTGGCGTTCGAAATATAAATAACTAACCGTTCATGATCAAGCCGGCTGTTTTATTATCCACCGGAATAACAGTAGTAATCAGACTAATCACACTAATATTATAAAGGTGAAAGTTTGTGAGTGTGTGAGTGTGTATGTTTGTTACTTTTTGACGTCTTAACGGCTGGAGCGATTTTAATAAAATTTGGCATGGAGTTAGCTGACACCCTGGATTAACACATAGGCAATAATTTAAAAGTTTAACGCGGGTAAAACCGCGGGGCACAGCTAGTTTAAAATAAACGTAGAGGTTAAACTAAGTTTTTATATATCTAAAACTATAAGTATCGGCAATTTAAAAACATTAAATAACCAATTTGACAATATCTTTAAGAAATAGCTGTTTAACTAAATCAATATTACCTTAAATTAAATTATATTCTACTTAACCAAAGATAAGTCACGACCGAATACTCTACTTGTGCCTAGTATTAAATTTGTATAGTTAAATTGTAATACTATTCATGTGCCGACTATTTACAAGCGTTTTTTTTTTAAGTCTATGTGATTAGAAACCGTTTTTTGGTTTTTATTTTATTTTAAAACTAGGGATGGTAGAAATCGTATAACAATTTCTTTTACCACAAACTATAACTAATAATAATGTCCTCCCAGCCATATTTCGGCCACAGCGGCCAGTGTCAATGGAAACTAACGACACCACAATGACAATTATAGTGTACAAGTGTATGCGCAAACACAGGAGCACCTTCTATTCCATCACTCTCATGAACTGATGGGTCAACTAGCGACACGACCGAAAAGAGAAAAGGTACAGGGCTGACGGCTTTACGTGCGCTCCAAGGCACGGGGGTGTAATACCGCCAACTCCCAGAGTTCGGGCTGATACTGGGAAATTTATTTTTACGGAAAAATCCTAAAATCATTTTTGGCCAGTCCCGGGATATAAACCCAGAACCGAACCACAATCTGCGGTTGTACACGCTACTGCTAGACCATCGAGTCAGTCAAACTATAACTACGTAATCTACAACCATTACTCGTCATTCATTATTTATAGGGAAATTTAATCCCGGGACAACTTGGACGTCACTAGATAGAATATTGATGGCGGCCGCCGGCGATATTATCCATTTCGGTACTTATTTGCGGCCGTGTTGATTGGCTGCTGGCTATCATGATTATGATGTTTGCTGTAAATTCTCTTATAATATTGCTATGCACTGGAATAATAGCCGAAATTGATAGCGTTAAAATTTCCCGATAGGAGTCTATAAAACAAGCTTTTGATATGAAACATCTATAGCCGCACGTAAAACAGATTTCTGGCGTGGCGACGCGTCGCCACGGCATGCGATAGTATACGATATACTATACGATAGTAGTGTGTACGGTGTGGCGACGCGTCGCCATGCGCAATCGACTTTTTATTTTATCATTATGACATATTTAGTTCCTATCACCATATGTTCTTTTCTGCATATTACTTTTACAAAATAATGTCGATGTTTTACATCTGCCAGGCGTCCCGTGACAGCTCACATTTTTTTAATTTAAAACTTTAGCTGTGACTAGCTTGTGTCCGCAGCACCTGCTTACTTAGGGGATAGCCGTAGACATCCATAATTAAACAAAAGTGGTTTAAGTTCCTTAATAACTCTTTTTAAAGTCAGTTTAAAATTGTACAGTTGAATTGATTACCTGCTTTTCTTTATAGTCAGTTTAAAAACATAGAGTCAAATTAAAATTTACTTTCTTTTTAACGTCAGTTTGGCAATAAATTAAAAACCATAAAGTAGTAGAGTTTTATTTTGATTTTTTTTAAAGACTACGCTTTCACTAGGAAATTTTATCTCTGTGTCGCAGGCTTCTTTACAAACATAATAATATAATAGACGGACACAAATATCGTCCAGACTCAAAACAACTATTTATGGGTCACACAAATAGTTGTCCGGCGCGGGAATCGAACCCGGGACTCGCAGCTGCGAGGCGACTGTCTTAGCCGCTGCCCGCGCTGATAGTAATTTAACGTTCATATGGGGTCTATACGTAGGTTAAATAAAGAACATTAATCCATTCCCACGCCTCTTTTTTGGAAAGCAGGATTACAAAAAAAATATAGCTGTTATGTAACATGACTTCAGCCACACAGGGTAATTCATGAAAGAGATCTACAGCTGGACAAAAGCTTCTCCTGAGGTTGATTACTTTGGAGGGATAAGCCATAATCCCCACGTATGATAGTCATAGTACTTAGACACTATAACTATCATTGTATTATGTTGATACCACTATAACTATCATTGTAACACCACATGTAAAAAATGCAACACATGTTTCAGACAAATATATGCATCTTTATCTTTACACTGCTGCCCGTTGTCTGGCAGATATTCCCTCGGGACAACTTCTGCCACCCAAAAAATCACCACCCCATCTCACTCCGTGTGGGAACAGAGGGTGAGATGGGTTGGTAATATTGATAGCCGTCAACACACAGCAAAGTCATATTTAGAGTATTCATCCTCATCCTCTTTTAAGAACAGGGATGAAATTGTCTTACTTACTGTACTGGACTTCGTCTCAGTTTAAGGCGTAATCGTCGTAATATTTTTTTTATATGAATTCGCAATTACTGAGGTAAACCACTTACTTACAAATGTGATGATGCAAAAATATTATTTGGGATTAATTGGTCAACTAGACAAAATAATATTCAAGTTTACATCATGATACTATGAAAGCAAAACATGATACTCCGAAACCTATGCAATGGTTTATCACGAATACAGAAATACACCACCATCTTGAGATAACCACTGTATACGAAGAAACTAAAAAACTACAGAGACTTACAAAGGCAAGCTGAAAAGACATCCCAGTGAACTGGCTGCCAAGTTAACAACTCAAAGCAAAAAGATATACTGGCGATATAAATAAATATGGTCCAATGATAAGAAGGTGCCTCACTGGTGGACACATTCTAACTGTCAAAGCGTACCACACACCTGCTTATAGCTAATGCTGATTGCAGATACAATGAGAATAAAGAAAAAAAAGTTTTGGGAATTTGTTAGTTTTGTATGTTATTAGAAAGGTTATAGGTTATTAGGCTATTTCCACAATAGCAAAAAGTAAACATGACCAATCAAATCTCATTATTTCAATTATCTTGATTTGCAGATTCATAACAAGGACTGGTGCAAGAAAGGCAGGAAAGGAGGCCATTGCAGCATCAAGTGTGAAGGTAGGTTGATTATCATATTAGTACTACGTTAATGAAGAACAATTTGTATGCTATTTAATTATAGCAATTTGAAAATTAGTAGAGAGCAATATTGATTTGGGTTAATCTACGTACGCCAGGAATCGAATATCGCCCGAAATTAATAAACGATCCTGATCCATTTTATGCTATCTACGATAGCAATTTCGATCCATTTGTCATTAAACCGTGCCAATAAAGCATCCACAGATTGAAAAAGCAATCTTTCCTAACGAGCGATCTTTGGGAGGACGGATCATAGAAAAAGATAGGCCTCTGTTCTAAAATGACAGGTTGCACGTGCCAATATTCAATCCATTAATTTTGACATAAGCTTAGATAGCCAAAACAATCTAAAGTTGCAATCCTAGAAATTCGGCGGATTGACGATTGGTTCTAAAGATAAAATTGGTGAAATAGTTCATTATATTCCAAAATGGCTTTTCATATAAATAATTAATAATAAGAATATTTTTTTCACGCCACTGTTTAAATTATTTGTAAAACACACACAGAAATCCATAAAAAAATTATTGCTTATCATATCATGATAAGCAATAATATTTTTATTGATTTCTGTGTGTGTTTTACAAATTGATATTATCAGAATCCATTATAGGTATTATATTTATTAATAAGTAATTATTTGTGTATTAGTTATAAATGCTTTGCAGCAGTTGGTTGTTTGTTTTTGTTCCGATCGGCGACGACGGCACCGGCGTTCGTTTTGCTTGTCAATTTTGATACGTTCCGTTCCACCAAAACATAATGTTTGACCAATTAAGTTTCATTTTATTATTATATACCCACGAACACCACGAAGGAGATGGCGGGACGAACTGGATGTCTTCCTTGAGAATTGGAAAGAGATGGCACACAGTCGTGAGCGTTGGAAAGAATGGAGGGAGGCCTTTGCCCAGCAGTGGGACCATACAGGTTAATAAAAAAAAAAAAAAAACAAATTATATACCCTAGTCGTCTAGTAAAAATATTTTAACCTAGCTATAAATTGATGACGTATCGTTAATATTTTTATAAGTATTCTTCTTAAATTAAATGGTATAATTGTGTCCTGAGTTACCGAGTTCTGCATAAAACGGAACGCTGCAGAGGGAAAGGATCGCACCCCAATCTCTGGGCAAAAAATGGATGGATTGATATGTTTTGTTATTGGCACGCAGGTAAAGATCAAGATATCGATAGAGCCAATCTAAAGATAGGACTGACTGCCAGATTGCGGATCGTTTATTAATTTCGGGCGTATGTCTGCTACTATGTTGATGACGAACATTTCAATTTAGCAATACGATATAATAGTATAATTTGCAGAAAGTATATACCAGCTAGGGAATTGACGTTTTTATTAAGCAAATTAAACTGTTGAATTCTTTTCAAAAATGTCTTGTTGACATAAGCATTGTTCTAATAGATGAAAATTTGGATCACCTATTTCCAAATTTAAACATCGCGTTTTATTTTGGAAACATATTTTTACTCAGAATTGATAGATGGGACTTAGAATGAAGAACAATTTGTAATTCATTTATTTCAAAAATGGGGCTTTAAATAATACGTAAAAATGTTGTAAGAAGGCGAAATAGTCTTCAATTACGCATAATAAAAAAATATAGTTGGAGAACATTTACTATTAACAATATACGCAGTAATTCGCATTCGCGTCAGTGAGTAACGCTGAGTTAAGGTTCGAACCAGCAAGGGAGTCCTTTCTGGCGCGAGTTACTTAGTTTGTAGTTTTATTTGGTAAACAGTTTGAGCCGGAGCTTAACACTACTGTCTGGTAAAGTAGTGAAAGTATTAAGCTAACTCTAAAGTGACGTGACGAGTCGGTGACTGGCAGGAAGGGTCATATATCTATAAAAAATGTAGATATTTTTTGTTTTTTTTTAACAGGTTATATAAGATCCATTTACTACTTCAGCGTTAGCAATAAGGTCTATAATTTATAAAAAAATTAAACCTAAAACAACATTACTATGAATAGACTTCAAAACTCAACAAACATCTAAACTAAAAGTACCAAGTACATAAGTAATGGTTTATTCCCATTATCCGCCGCATGTCTGCCCCCGAATGGGGGATAATGGGAATTTTTGTGTCAACATCCCCCGAATTTGGTATCGGCGGAAGTTGGGAAGTACTGTTCCCATCTTCCCCCGAATGGGGGAAAATGGGAATGCTTGTGTCATCTTCCCCCGAACTTGAAATCGGGGGAAGATAGGAAGTAAAAGTTCCAAGTATTGTTTGAATGAAATAAACATGGTATTTTTACAGGAATTAATAAAACAAGATTTTGATTACCAACTTTTTATAAAACAAATAGTACCGAATTATTTAGTACAGAAACAGAACCCCACAGAGAAGTCGGGATCAATTTCGTAAATAAAAATAATTGTATTTTACCCTATTTATACGTTTATCAGAATTAGTTAAGAATAAGTTAACAGTAGTCATAATTTTTTCATTCAACTATATTTTTTTCTAGATCTCATCAACGAAGACTTAGCAGACGACGTGAGATGTGCCAAGCGGATCTACGACCGAATTGGTTTCAAGGCCTGGCCAACCTCCTTCGCTTACTGCAACCAAAACAGCATGCCTGATCTATCGAGATGCTAACCAATTTAAACTTGTGCTCCTTAAGTTTAAGTTCATTTCAGTTCTAGTAGAATAACAGTAGGAAATAAGTGAATTAAATTACCTCTACGGAGATAAGGTAAAATATAGGATTAGAATACACGTGCTATTATATTACTATGAATATGGAATAACTATTCAAATATAAAGACAACAATCAATCTGTTTGTAACTTACAAAGCTAATAAGTCCACCGGAGAGAATATTGACTAACCGAATTAGTCTCCGAAAAGACAATCAACAAGTCATCATATCAGCTGAAAGACGTCCACTGAGGGAGAAAGGCCTCCCCAAATATCTCGACAATTGCTGGTCTTGCGCTATCCGAATCAAGCCACTTGAAGCCACCCGCACAAGATCATCGGTCCATCTTGTAGGGGGCCTACCGACGCTGCGTCTTAGGCCAGCGCCACACTTAACGGAAATTCCGACGCCTAACTTCCGCGGGAGTCAATCCGTTACCATACCTACGTCGCAGCCACACTGTATATTCAGTGGCAGATTATCCGTCGACTGACTGCCAACACTTAAACGGTAGTCCTAATAGATCCGATAGAAGTGATAGCTATATATAAGGCCTTAAAACAAGAAAGAAGAAATAAGTGTACCGTAGCTTTTCACTGGAGTCCCAGACTAGTCGACAGCTAAGTCTAGCTTGTACTTCTACAATATCGGAGTCAAACATCCTGTGCGTGCGCCGCTGCCGCAAGTTATCCGCCGAATGGGGCGCGATACATATAAATACTTGGAATGCGTCGTTGCCGATATTACGCCGACGGAAGATCGGTGCGCGGAGGACGGAGCAGACGCAGAGAGCGAGCGGTTAGCCACGGAGCGACCGATTCTCCGCGACGGAACGACGGATCTTCCGCGTAGTGTGCCCGCTATTTGTAATTTATATGCAATTACATGTATTGGCGTTCCGTCGTGAAAGATCCGCGACGTAATTTCCGTCAAGTGTGGCGCCGACCTTACGGTTCGTGGTCGCCAATCGAGAACAAGTCACATGAACTCACATGAAACATACTATTGAGCAGCGGTGCGTTAGAAAGCTCCATAACGCTGATGCTATGTGTATGTGTGTGAGCGTTTGATACCGCTTATATTCTGTAACGTTGTTTATGCGTGTGATCTTATTTAATGGCTCGTGTATTCTATAAATTAATCGGAAATAGAGATACCTACCATGTTTAACAATAAGTTATGTGTTCATTAATGTAAGGTCTGTGTGGTAAAGTTCGATTATTTAATAAAGTCTTTTATTAACGCGTCAGAACGTTCAACGGCAGAAGGTCCATTTTGACCTGCTGAAATATGAATAGGTAAATAATGAACCACCTTATATCGTTCTCGTCGCTTTAATGAGATGCTGCATGTAATTAATACATGCCTTTACAATAAGTTTTTATAATTTTTGATAATTATTTGGATAGAATATTTAGCTAAATTGTTTTTTAAAACATTTCAAATTGTTTTATGTTTATTTTCTAGATATAAATATACTAATATGTTAAAATACGTTTTTTTGTTTATTTTTAATAGAATTTTAAGAGATGCATTGCAACCTTATCTTTATTATTTCAAATCCTCTTGTTTATCGTATGAGGATTTCAGACGCCGACTGGGCGGCTTGAACAACTCTGACACCAGGGTAACCACAAAACTGGTGCAAACTAACCGAAGACCGACAGAGTTGATCAAGCGGCCCAGTAGGTGGCTTAGACAACTCTGACACCAGGGTTATCACAACACTGATGTCAGAGTTGTTCAAGCCAGCAAGGCATCTGACATGGCTGTTGTGTAACAACAACAACTGATTACCGAAGACCGACAGCTTTACGTGCTCTCCGAAGCACGGTGACGCTCAGAAATGAAATCACTTTGACGGTCTTTCATCTATCTACCCACGTTCCTTGTATAATCATCATCATCATATCAGCCAAAAAAAAAAGTTCGGGTACGCGGGGAGTACGCGTCGCTCTCAGAATTAATTTCGTAAATTTAGTTATTTCGGACTTTTCAGCGATAAGAATGTCTTTAAACTGAACATTTTGTGTCAACCTATCGACAGACTATGGAGTACAGTGTTAAATTTAGTTATTTTTAACGTTTTATCATTGTTTAAGAGTGAACAAGTGCAGTGACAATTATTACAACTCGCGGGTGGCGCGAATAATTCGCGCCGTGCATCGCGCTCTTTCACTCAGGCGCGGACTAGATATATCCATCTCGCTCGCTCGCATTGTGTTACTGCAAGATTCCAAATATTCAAAATGAATTGCCGTGTATGTAACCGAAAAATTGATGACGGGGAGGGCATTAAATGTAATGGATGCAAAGTTAATTACCACTACAAGTGTGTGAACATTACCACAGCTGCTTTTAGAGAAGGGCAAGTCCAACTAAAACGCAATTTCAAGTGTGACTCCTGCGCGAATGTTACCCAGCGGGTTCGAGTCACTGATGACACACCAGTACGCGGAATTGCTGCCGTATCTAAGATTATGGAGTCGAATCAATCTTTGTTAAAAAATACAGAATTGATGACATCGGAGGAGATGATAGATAAAGTGAGTAGTGTAATCATCACAAAAATTAATGCTTTCGAGTTGAATATTATCCAAGAGGTTAAAGATACTGTTGCGGTACTGGCGCTTGAAAATAGTAGATTACGTCAAGAGTTGAAGGAAGCAAATATGAAGTGCAACTCCTATGAACAGCAAATTAAACATTTGAAAACTGAGATACCAATATCCAACTTTCAATCCTCAGTGCATTGTGCATCGAAAACTTCGCAATGTGTTAACGCAGCGGCGGGCGAGTCAATTCTTGTACCGCCCGCGCCCGCGTACCCACCCGCGCGCGCTCCTGCACCTGCGCCCATTTCTGCGAACTGTGACTCGGCGCCGTTGACCCCGCGACCAAATATCAGCTACGCGGCGGTGGCCAGTAAAACAGCGATCTTACATGATGTTGACATAAACTCTGAGTGGACAGAAGTAAGAGGCCGGAAAAAGTATAATTACCCTGTGAATCGAGGTGGTAATACATCTATTAAGGCGCTGAAAGTGGTGGAACGTAAAAAGTATCTTCATGTATGGAGATTAGAGAAAGAAACGACAGAAGAGAGTTTACGAGAGCACATACAGGGCGTCCTAGATGGAGATGCGGAAATAATAGTTAAAAAAATTGGACATAAAACAGAAAGAGATTACGCTTCTTTCAGAATAGGAGTATCTGAACGGAACTACGAAAAAATATGTGATCCTGACGTATGGCCATTAAACATTGAATACTGTGAATGGATTTGGTTTCGCCCCTCAACCAAAACAACGTTACCAGAACCACAAAGCAAATAATAATATCAGCATTTTGTATCAAAATGTGAGAGGACTGAGGACGAAAACATCACAGTTTCTGTCTCTGCTTGAGTCTTCGGGTTCAGATATATTCGCCGTAACTGAAACCGGCTATAATCAGTCGATACAAAACGCGGAAATCACACTACCAGGATATCCAATACTTAGGTGCGATCGAGCGGACGGGCGGAAGCAGGGTGGCGTGCTTTTAGTGGCCACACCTCGCTTTGAGCTAATTCGAGTGACACCGGACGATATCGATATAAACAAATACATGTTTGAATTATTGTGTGCTTCAGTTTATTTACAAAATAGATTTTTATTTGTTTGTTGTGTTGTGTACATACCTCCAAAGACGGACGAGAATGAGTATATGGTAATGTTTAACGTACTTGAAAAAATATGTGTAAAATATAAAAGTAATGTTATAATACTCGGTGATTTTAATTTGTTTTCATGCAATGTAAATATTCGTAGTTATTATGATTATTTTGTGGCGTACAGTGAAGTCATTCAGTGTAACTCCGTGCCTAATTGCAACGGTCGACAATTAGATCTTGTGTTAAGCGGGCGCGCGGGCGTGTCCGTGCGCGCGGGGGACGAGGGGCTGCAGCCCGTGGACGCGTATCATCCACCGCTCGACGTCTTGGTGGTGGTGGCTGCGGAGCCATCGCCGACGCATCCCGCCTCGGGGGCACATGTAGCTGATCACAATCAGGTTTTTAAACAATGGAACTTTAATAAGGCGGACTTTTTACAGATGTACGACTTATTAAGTAATATAGACTGGAGTGAATTATACGTTTTGAATGACCCCAACATAGCTTTAGAGTTTTTCTACAGTAAAATTAATGATGTCTTTGATATTTGTGCACCTCTTAAAAAACAAAAATGTAAAAATTCTAGATACTCATACCCAGTTTGGTACACACCAGATATTATTAGTAACATTAAATTAAAATATATTCTACATAAAAAATATAAATCAAGTAGGTCTACTAGCGACTATAAAGCATTTTCTTTGTGTCGGTCTAAAGTTAAAGCAGATACGTTGGTGGCTCATGATAATTACCGAGATCGCGTACAGAACCACTTAGCGACTGAGCCTAAGGCGTTTTGGAATTACATCCGAGCAAAGAAAGGTAACTCTAATAAATATAGACTCGTAAAGAACGGAATAGACCTGTCCGAAAAAGAATGCGCCAATGAATTTGCACGATATTTTCATTCTGTATATAACTTAGAGGCTGCTGCGTTAGACGCTGAAACGGCGAGCGCCGCGGCGACCGCGAGTGGGGCGCGCGCGCACATCAGCCGAATAGAGCCGGGCGAGGTGCGTCGCGCGCTCGCTCGCCTGTTGCCGAAGCGTTCGGTGGGACCGGATGGTATACCCCCTTTCATTTTGAGAGACTGTCGAATGGTTTTGTGGAAACCGTTACTACATATATTTAATAATTTTATTGACTCGGAAACATTTCCTGACTGTTGGAAACTTACTCGTGTGGTTCCGGTACCTAAGGGAAGTGGAAATGGAGCAAACGCTAGCGATTACAGACCTGTTGCTGTTCTCTCATCACCAGCCAAAGTGTTTGAGACAGCTGTCCATAACTGCTTGTATCACCAAATAAAAGCTCACCTAGCAAACGCTCAACATGGTTTCAGACCAGGCCGTTCAACAACCGGAAACTTACTTCATCTCATGTCCACCATAGTGCCGGCTGTAGATGCAGGACTGCAGGTGGACGTAGCCTACTTCGACTTCAGAAGGGCGTTCGACACAGTGGACGGAGACGTTCTGCTCTTGAAGTTAGCAGACAAGGGTTGCACACCTCACACGCTGAGGTTCTTTGCTAGTTATTTGCGGGACAGGCGTCAGTTTGTTGACTGTGGAGGACAGCTTTCTGAACCGTATTTCACGAGGTCAGGGGTGAGTCAGGGCAGTAACCTTGGCCCTCTTCTCTTCATACTGATGATAGATGACTTATCAGCGGTAATTCAGAAGTCATCTTGTTTACTATTTGCTGACGATTTGAAATTGTTTCACATAGTGGAAGACAGAACTGATCATGAAGTACTCCAGGCAGATATAAATGAAGTCACCAAATGGAGCCATGCTAACAAACTTTATTTCAATGTATCCGAATGTTCAGTTATGTCTTTCACTCGTGCTCGCAATCCACATCATTATCGGTATGAAATGGAGGGAGAACTACTAAAAAGGGTCGAGGAAGTGAGAGATCTGGGCATTTGTTTCTCTGCCAATTTAAATTTCAAGAAGCATATAGAACAGGTTTGTAGTAAGGCATATAGGAACTTGGGTTTTGTTTTACGACAAGCAAATCAGTTTTATAATATTAGGGCGTTGAAAGCTCTGTATGACGCTTTGGTGAGAAGTCATCTTGAATACAATGCTGTCGTTTGGGGGCCCAGTGAGGCTAAATATAAACTTATATTGGAAAAAATTCAAAATAAGTTTAGCAGATTTTTATATTTTAAGTCATTTATGGTGTACCCGGGTTACCCGTTATTATACCCAACGCTTTTTGTTTTGGGTATAAAAAAAAATAAAAAAAGGTAGGATATAGTAAATTAGAAACTAGGAGGGAAGTGGAACTAGCTACATATCTATTTAAAATATTACGTGGTAACATATGTAATCCGGATATTTTAACCAAAATCGCTTTGTGTGTACCGGACGAGTGCGTGAGTCGCCGGCGAAGGCCGCAGTTACTGGTGGTGCCGCGCGCGCGCACTAACTTGCTGCAGCGAGCGCCACTGACGCGCGCCTTGCGGACGCTCAATACAATAACCCACCAATTAGATTTATTCACGTGCTCGCTGAATGACTTCACTGTGATCGCGTATAGGGTGATAAGTTACCAAAATAATTAGTTGTGTATGTTTTGTGTATGTTGTAATTTTACTTTCATATGTTATGTTATAACTTTAATTATAAGAATAATATAGTAGATTAATATGTAGATATAAGTTAATTAGATTAAGTTAAGTATTATAACTATTCTGCCGCATTAGGAAATGTCCTGTAATGGTAGATTAAGTTTGTTTAAAAAAATAAAAAAAATAAAAAAAAAATAAAAGACGTCCACTGCTGGACAAAGGCCTCCCCCAAAGATCTCCACAATTGCCGGTCTTGCACTATTCGCATCCAGCAGTTTCCAGCGACCCGCAAAAGATCATCGGTCCATCTTGTAGGGGGCCTGCCCACGCTGCGTCTTCCGGTTCGTGGTCGCCATTCAAGAACCTTTCTGCCCCAACGGCCATCGGTTCTACGAGCTATGTGCCCCGCCCACTGCCACTTCAATTTCACTTCAAAGAAACGTGATTTTATATGTATTTAGTTCGCCTGTAAAATTTAGCTTTGCTGTAAAGTCATATGTAATTGAATGAAAACTTCCTGTGTGAGTATACGACCCGCCCTTGTCCATTTTTATTTTTATTTATCCACTCTCACAATCTTACCCCTCCAAATATGCTCGACAAGTTTATTCATTAACTGAGGATAGATTAATTACCTGGAACAAATAACAAACCATTATTCGAACAATATTTGAAAATATATAATTTATATCCAACAAATAAATAACAAATTTCGTTGTAAAATGAAATAGCAATAATCTCCTATATTTTACAGGAGATTATTGTTATTTCAAAATGTAAAATAATCATCATCATCATCATCATCATATCAGCCGAAAGACGTCCACTGCTGGACAAAGACAAAATAATACATGGTTAAATAATTTAACCAATAATTGTAGGTAATAAATAAATTATAAGAATAATAAATATCTTAGGACAACTAACATACTGTCTATGGCAACCGGACTAATGAAAAGCATACTTATATATTTCATTACACAAAGATTTGTACTGGGTGGAGGTCGAACCTACGATCTCTCGGTTAGCAGCCTAGATCATTAACCATTAGACCAACAGGCCAGTTATTAATATAAGTCGATTACCCTCAGTTTTCCTAATTCAATGGTTTACTGTAGGTTCCAGGAGACACAGCACAGAATACCTCATTTACATTCAACTAGTGCTTCTGCTATTAATTGAGGCCGCTTTTCCACCAGATGTACTTACGAGAAACTTGAGCAGTGCGCAAAGAAATGGTCAACCAATGTTATCAAGGGAAATTTGTACTTCTACCACGACTCCATATAGTTTAATTATTCGATGAAACTTACCGTTTTTCTGTAAAGACATTTCAGGTTTCCGCTAGGGGCAGTGCTAATTAATGTACAGGAAGAAACTGCAAGTATCATCGAGGAAGTATAGTACATGAACTGTGGTAGACATGGTGGTAGAAAAAGGATAGCGGTGAGAGGTATTGTCTAAACTTCAGGGAGCACCTGCGATCTTGGCTTAGACGACTACGTTGAGTCTTTAATGCGCGCAATAAAAGGTCACTTTAATTACACGAGTCCGGTATACCACTGTCCGCACACACTGATCCTAGGTTGGTTCATATATACACGCTATTCGATGTTCGAACCTCAAAAGGGGTGCCTCCGGTGCGAGTCTTCTCTTGTAGTTTTATTTGCTAGACGGCCCACGCTTGTCTTATATATATCGTCCAGAAAAGCAGTGAAAGCTTACTCGACTAGCGTTAAATGACTTGTAAAAAAGCCACTAAAAAGTGAGAGATTTTTGTGAGGGAAGCGAGCAAAGAATTATTACGCAAGAAGAAAGGTAGAAACTTTCCCAAAAGAATCGTTATAAATTTGTTAAAAAATTTATACGTAGGGGGACTATTCTTATATCTTGACCCCGTAAGTATATAACAAACGGTACACCTCTACTATAGTGAGCTGCATCACTTGCACTTTGCCAGCGCTCAGCTGAAAAGAGTCTACTAACCACCCATCGCTCAGCTATACTTAAGTTTTTTTACGTATCGTCGCACTGCTTAAGTTCCCCGCAGGTAAGCTGTCTTCTCAACTCTTCAAACCACGTTTTCAAAAAATCTTGTTAATATAATAATAATATCCAAGGACGTTATTCACACACGACCATCTGATCCCAAACTAAGCAGATCTGTATACACTCTGTGTCTGTGTACACACGGCTACATATCAAACTATAATTTCAAATATAAGCTGACCTCTCATTGTACGGAAATCTTATACAATGTACCATCAGCTTATACTGGAAATATATAGCTTGATATGTAGCCGTGTGTACTATGGAAACCAGATAACAGATATATAACGTATACTGTTTTTCTTTTATAAATACATACTTAGATAGATAATTACACCCAGACTCAGGGCAAACAGACATGTTCACGCACACAAATATCTGTCCTGTGTGGGAATCGAATGCACGAAACAAGCGTGAAAGTGAAGTATTTTCCAACCACGCCAACCGGTGTTATTCACTATACGATTCTGATCAACGAATTTTAAAGACTGCGCTATTTAAATAACTCGTTGTATAGTTATAGCTACGCTACGAGTAAATGTAAGGTGAAGGCCATTAAAAGTGATGAGGCGTGGTATTCAGAAAGCAAATTAGGTAATTAAGAAGTGACTCCATGAGCGCATAAACCTTACCGTAACAAGATTGCCTTAAATAGCTTTAAGTGGTAAAGTCAGGATTCTCTGATTTTGAATACGAATTAGGCTAATAGTCACAGAGGTCAGCGTCTTTTAGATATTTTAGGCTTCAGATAATATAATAATAATATAATATCATAGGACATTATTCACACACGGTCTTCTTTTCTTTTCTTTTTTTGAACGTGGGGAAATCCTTTATGAATCGTCTCGCCGCTGGGGAAACGGCGGGGTATGTCGGACTCCCAGCCAGATGGTAGGGCTGGGTTTTCCACTAAAACCCCACGGTGTGCCTCAGCCACCTTCAGTCTAGGCCACGGGATTCGCTCGCGCATTCAACGCAGCCTGGACAGATGCTGGCCCGCTTTTCAGTGGACCAGCTTCCGTTGAGGGCATCCATGCCTCCGTCCTCAAAAGAGGCGCGCGCGGAACACGGCGCGCCAACACACGGTCATCTGACACAACCCAAACTAAGCAGAGCTTGAATTATGAAACCAGATAACTGATATATTACATACTACTTTTCTTGAAGTGGAACAATTCATTTTCTAACTCCTCCTTTTAGTTCTTTCTGATTAAATTCGTTGCGGGATCCAAGACAGTTAAAGCGATTCCCCGGGACATGCCTGAGCTTCACCGCTCAGTGTCATTTCATTGTGTGCCACTGTTGATCCTGGCTTACAGGAGTTGCAGTGGTGGGTAAGAGGGAGGGATTAATCCCGATTAAAAAAAAAATACTACTTTTCTTTTGTAAATACATACTTATATAGATAATAACACCCAGACTCAAGACAAACAGACATATATCACACAAATATCTGTCCTGGGTGGGAATCAAACCCACATCCTGTAGCGTGCAAAGCAAGCATTTACCAACCAGGCCACAGGCCTGTCAAGATAATGTGGTTCTATGCATTTATTGTTGGCATCCCTCAAAATAATAATTTAATCCTTACGAAGACATGTTGACAGTCTGACATTACAGCGGGATGTTACGTCATGCGGCCATCACTATTTTCTGTTGCATAATAAACAAATAGGATTGATACGTTTAACATTTAAAAACCAGAACACAAATGTTAACCATATATATGAGCATTATCTATCTATATATATAAAAATCAATGCCACTTTTGGTTGTAATGTTATAATAACTCAACAACGCATTTACCGATTTGGCAAATTTTGGTCTTGAATTATTCGTGGAAGTCCAGGGAAGGTTTGTACGTAGAGAAAATTTAAATAAAGTCTTAAAAAAGTGTAAAATCAACATCTTTCTATACTCCCATATAGGTACAAACAATTTGTACTAATACTTAAAAGCGTAGCGAAGCACGTACCGGGCCGCTAGTTTATTTATAAATGATATTCTTATAAAAGTTTAATAACTACAAACGTTTCAGTATATTATTTTAAAATTTCGGTTATATTAATGTTAAAAATACTGGTTTTAGTGCTGGTTGTTACCTCAATCCTCACGTGGCAGCTACTAAAAATCTCAGTAAGAATCCTTTTACAAGAAGTAACAATAACGGAAATAGATAAATTAGGCAACACAATTATGCTTTCGAAGTGGTTTAAAATTTGCTTTTAGAAAATTCTCCATCTTCTACCGCGATTGATGTCCACACTTGGTCCTTGGTCTCCAGTTTCACCTAGAACCCTTAGAGATCGCGAAATTATTTGATTGGGTCCTGCAGTGTCTTCTAATCTAGTTAAGGAACTTTGCCCGTTGGGAGTGAGAGACATGTATACTCTGAAGCATTACTTGAGCATAGCATGGCATGACCACAAAAACTCTCGTCTTGACGTCTCTAGCGTTTAATTATAAGCGATTCTATGACCATGGGGAATCGTTGGGAAGGTGTAAAGAGACAATATTCTTCGTCGACATGATAGTAACGTTGGTATTTCTGTAGCAATTCTGCCGCCAACCTTATTACTCCGGACTGTTATGGATTATTTTTGAAGTAAAAGTTCTTTAAGCATTCTTGAGCATGTTTGATCATAACGCATCCAGCGTTATGATCAAACTGTGATCGGGTGGGGTGAACAGAAATTGAGAGGGAGATGTTTCGTATTTTATTACTGTAGGAGCATGAGTGAGAGGTGCGAGCACACATTCTCTGTCTTTCTTTCTCTCATAGCTAGTTACGTTTCGTATATCTAAGTTTTATTTCAGTCGTAGGTCTAAATCACACTCGTTTTTTCTTGCCAAACGTATTTAAATAACACTGTAGAACTAGTTCCGGCGTGTCATAACCTTCGACCACGGTACAGCTAGATCAATGATATCATATTCATACAATACTAAGGAAAGGAATAACAGTCTTCCCACTGGCAGTAAGCAATGACCACGACCCATATCTACTTATCATGGCAGGTTGCATCGGACGCTTCCGGAAAACCGAGCCTTATATAGCGAGTAAAACATATAGAGAATCGACGTGAATACTGTTGGATATTTTTTATACGTTATATCTATATACCCCTATAGAAACATAATGTATGTAATGTAGTAAATACATTTTTTTAGTAGCACATCGCAGAAATACCTTAATAGAATTTAAGTATTTTAGACTTAAAGATTTCTGGTAGAATAACTGCAATATAGTTCTAGAATAAGTACAGTATAGATATAGATATATAAATACTACATGAAGTTTAAGAGCTTATAAATATAATAAAAGTGAAAGTTTGTATATGGATGCTTGTTACCCAATTACACAAAAAAGGCTGAACGGATTTCAATGAAGTTCCTCTGGGATTATCAGAAATCGATCTGTTGTTCTTTTTATACAAGCCCACAGGAACCTAATACTTTTCTGAGATATATATATTTAAAATCTGGTATAAATTCATTTTTATGTAGAAAAACCGTCGGCGTCACAGGGACAAATCACGTGTTTTTCTCTCTGTGCTTTACTATCTACATGCTCTTCGTTCGTAGGCTATGCTTATTTATTACACGAACAACGTTTTTATTTTTAACCTTGTTAGTAGGAGCGTAAACAATTTGTTCGCTTGTCTGTCACACTTAGGTTGGACGTGAATGAGGGTAAATGGGATGAGGTTCGGTATACAGAGGGTTTATCAGTTATTCTGAACTATCTGAAACTAATTACTATACTAATTGTCCGATAGCTATCAGACGGAAATCTAAGACGAAAAGGCTAGTGGTTAGACCATTGGACTGTGGACTCAGTTGTCTCGGGTCCAACGCCAAAGCACGACCACTTCTGCAGACTTTTCTAATTCATTTATTTATTTACTTTAATTAAAACGGTACAACCAATTACAGTAATTAAAGATAATAATTGAAAATGAAAATCGTTTATTGCAAGAATTGCAAGAATTTTTTTACATTATTGGTTATGCCCTAGATCCTACACTAGGATTCCCTGTGTTGTAGGACCTAGGCTCTGCGATCCGTTCACAAATCCTTAATTCTAGAACTTAAAACCTAAACTAGAACAATCAACATAATTTGAGTATATGTGTGTGTATGGTGTGTGCGTGTGTGTGTGGAGTGTGTGTGTGGTGTGGTGTGTGTGCCGTTGAGTGTATGTCTGTGTGTGTGTGTGTGTGTGTGTGTGTGTGTGTGTGTGTGTGTTTGTGTGCGTGTCTGCATTACTTACTCTAGAATTTTATAAAATCTTCGGTTTGGTTATAATTCAGCTTAAGGAGCCAGTGAGTCACTAATTTTTTGCATTTATTTTTGGTTTCTTTTACGATATTGTGTCGGTTGTTTATTTTCCCATATATGTATGGTCCCATAAAACCAGAAGATTTTCTACCTATAGATTTATAACACCTAATTCTGTCCCATCTTACTTTCCGATGAGAGTGACTTTGAGTACAGTGGTTTAGCGAGGTTTTATGGAACCGAAAAGTAATACTAAGTATGTATAGCTGTCTAACTCTGAGCACCGATACATCAGAGTAAAGTTGGTCAGTGGGGTATCGGAATGGTCGCCTGTATGCCACTTTTAGCAAAGCACGTTGCGCCCTTTCCACATTCATAAGATAAGTTTTTCCTGATATGCCCCACGATGGAATACAATATTGGAAAACAGACTGACACAGGGAGAAGTACACCATTTTTACAGTTGAATCATCAGCGGTCTTGCCAAGTCTCTTAAAGATGAATAACAGCTTCCTTATTCTACTGCTCAGGTAATTCAGATGTGTCAACCAGTTCAATCTGTTGTCCAAATGAACACCAAGGTATTTAAGGCAATCTGTCTATTATAATAATTACAATAATCAATTAAAATATTAATAAGAAAAAACATAAACATTGATTTTAAAACACAATCATACATCATTCTCACAGAAACGCAAACATTCTGACAATATTTCCGACCATCCATCCGCAAACAAATCACGGTCAGGATTGGCACACAGGAAAGCGTTGAGTGCTGTGAGGCTGCGCGGTATAGGGGACTTAGCGCGCGCTACGGTACGGCAACGTGGCACGGCAAACAATTCATGGCGGCGAAGACGACGATAGTTATCAGGAACAAAGACTCGACACAGCTCAACATGGAGATGTGGTGCATCAATTTTTCCCCGCAGAATCTTACACATTACTGCAAGTTGACATGTATTCCGCCTGACTTCCAATGAATTATATCCTAGACAGCCTAACAGAAATTTTGTGGGATACATGAATGGATAGTATCCATTAAGGTGTTTATAAAGGTACTTTTTTTCAAGTAAAAGCACATAAGTGCTCTCATGAGTATTCCACTCACACATGGCGGTTTCAAGTTTAGAACGAACCAATGCCCCAAAAATTAACCGGATCACATGATGATTCCGAAAGTCTCTAGAGCATCTAAGAATAAAACCTAGGCGCTTAAAAGACTCTTTCGCTAGCAAAGTTATGTGGTCGTGGAATGTTAACTTACGGTCGAATGTGACACCGAGATCTTTTGTGGTGGTTGAACGAGTCACACTGTCACCATTTATCTTGTAGTCGTACTCTACTGGGCATCGCATACGACCGAAAGACATTACACAGCACTTTTCTGCATTAAATTCCATCCTATTCTCTAGGCTCCATTGATAAATAGCATCGACGTCCAGCTGTAAGGCTTTACAATCTTCATCAGATCTTACTTCCGCAAACAGTTTTAGATCATCAGCATACATTAAGCATCGACCATATCTAAGGACGGTAGGAAGATCGTTAACCATAATTAGGAACAATAGAGGCCCAAGTATTGAACCCTGACTAACTCCAGAACGCGTGTGATAGCGGTGAGACTCGTATACACCAAGTCTGACAAACTGCTGGCGCTCGCGGAGATAGTCTGCGACGAGTTTTAACAGTCCAGGAGCAAAACCTATAAAGCTCAGTTTTGCCAACAGTATGTCGTTATTTACCCTATCAAACGCTTTCCGAAAGTCGAAATAAATGACGTCGACTTGAGTGTTTTGGTCAAGTCTAGTCGATATAAAGTCTACTAGAGTCAGTAGGTTAGACTCAACTGATCTTTTTGGTCTAAAGCCGTGCTGTTCGTTACAGAGGTATTTTTCTACTTGCGAGAGTACATATTTGTGGATAATTATTTCGAATACCTTTGCCTGAGATGATAATATTGCGATCGGTCGATATTCTTCAACTTTAGATTTGTCGGAACTTTTTGGTATTGGACTATCCCTAGATAGTTTCCATTGTGGTGGGTATTGTCCGTAACGTACAGCTAAGTTAAACACATGGCATAGCATTCATATGCGTATTAGAAATTAATTATCGCTTAGTAAAACGGTGAAACAAAAATTGTAAGGAAACCTGCATGCCTGAAATTTCTCCTCAAATAATATTGGTGGACTATGTCCCATGCCCTCTCATTGTGAGAGGAGGCCCTTACTTTGCAGTGGGCAGTAATAGACTGCGTCACTACAATTCTAAACATCTTTGAAACCCACATGCCTTAGATATAAATTATATGGATATACTTATGGATTTTTTTTATATTCATATATGAAATGCCGAAATTGGGGTTAAGGGCCTATGCACACCACGTTTTTTAAGCGCGCGTAAAAACGTAGCGTTTAAAAACCTGGTGTGCACAGCCTCTAACATAACACACATTTGAATGGACTTTATTTGCTCACTGCAAAATAAAATAATGTAACTTTACTATGTCGTGTGGTTTTCGACATTATAGTAAAAAATTGCGCAATATATAAAGACACAAAAATTAATATCAAAAGTTGCTTACAAATGTAAACTAATACTCATTCCGTGCACATGTTATCATTTTGTTTGATTTCAGCAAACGTATATTTCGCTTCTACATTTCTGAACTTATACATTTCAAATTTCATATTTACAACACAAATTTCGGAGATCTTTATATACGAAGTCTTTGATGCAAGCAATCTAAAATAATTTCAGTTGATAGATGTTGATTTGAATATTGCAGAATATATTTATTTATTTAATTCATTTTATAGAAGGCTTACGGACTAATAAGAAACTATGAATATAACAGAAATAATATGAACAATTTGCCAATTAAAAGCCCACACATGTAGGTTTGAAAAAAAAAAAAAAAAAGAATTGCAGAATTTTATACAGTAGGTAACATAGAAAAAAGAACAAATGAAAAAATTCACACAAAAAAAGAGAACAACGGTAAAAATAGAAAAAGAAACAAGGAAAAACAATCACCAAGAATAAAAACATAACAAAATCGTCAATCGTCGTCAGTCGTCAATTGTGTGCCAGTTCGGTATCGGTGCATTCATTGAAGTAAGAATTGGCTAATAACCGTCTCATAGTCGCTACACTGGTGCAGAACAAGTCAATATTAAGGTCTCGCGGAATCCCATTAAAACTAACTGCGCTTCTTCTGGAAAAGGCATTGCCTCTATAGTTTGTTGAAGCGAAAGGAACATCCAATATAGGCCGTTGACGAAAGCCTATCAGGTTTGTGCGTATTGAGATATTTGCAAGAAGTTCAGCACAATTAACATGCCCATTTGCAATTTTTTGCAAAAAACTTATGTCCCCAATACGTCGCCTAAATTCCAATGGTAGGAAGTGAAACCTTTTGCATCTATGGTCGTAGTCAATTAAACGCTGCTGAGCCTTGTAGTCAAGGTATCGTAGAAAATTTTTTTGGACACCTTCAATACGCGACTTATAAATATCGTATTGAGGGTTCCAAACTTGGGACGCATACTCTAAGTGGCTGCGTACGAATGAACAGTACAGTATCTTAACTGGTTTCAGAGACCGGAAACAGGACGTGTTCCGTACTATGAAGCCCAGGGCTTTTGATGCTTTTTTGACAATACTATCTATATGTTGATCAAATAATAGCTTACTATCCTGTATGATTCCCAAATCTTTGATGCTGTTTACTCTACTGATAATTTGATTATTTAGAGTGTAATTAGTCGTGATAGTAGATGTTCGACGAGTGTATGTTACGTGGAAGCATTTGGAAATATTAAGTTGAAGCTTGTTTCGTATACAGTATGCCTCGAACCTGTACAAGTCATCTTGTAATTTATTTGTATCAGATAAGTCTTGTATGACTTTGTGAATCTTCATGTCGTCAGCATAAAGTAAGATGTACGAGTGATGGAAACATTGTTTGATATCTGCGACAAATAAGGTGAATAACAGAGGCCCGAGAATTGAACCTTGTGGCACTCCAGATGGGACAGAATTCCAACCAGAGACGTAGCCCTGAAGAACGACAGCCTGTGTTCGGTTCTCTATGTAAGAGCAAAACCACCGGTACAGGTCTCCATGTATTCCGGCAAGCAGTAGCTTCTCCAGCAGCACTCGATGATCTATACGGTCAAAGCACTTGCTGTAATCCGTATAAATTACGTCGACCTGTCTTTGTACCATTCCGCTGGTTATAAATTCATGTGAAAGAAGAAGGTTAGATGTGGTTGAGCGGTTCGTAACAAACCCATGCTGCTCGTCACCGAGACTAGACTTGAAGGCCGCGTAGATATCAGTATAGACTATACGTTCCAAAATTTTGGAAAACAGGCATATCTTGGATATGGGGCGGTAATTTTCAATATTAGCTTTATCACCTTTTTTATAAACTGGCGTAATGAACGCAGACTTCCAAATCTTTGGGACTAAGCCTTCTGTCAGCGAGCGTTTGAACAAAATACAAAGAGGTTCAGCAAGACCGTCAGCACAATTGGCGATAAATATTGGTGGAACTAAATCAGGTCCACCTGCTTTAGTGAGATCCAATGATTTAAGCAGCTTCAATATGCGTAACTGGTTTATGTCGACCGTGCCAACAGACATTGCCAACCCACCGTACTGTTCGCGAGCGGAGGCCTCGCCACCCGACAGTTCAGGCTCAAGAAACGTGGACCTGAAATACCTAGCAAAAAGCTCACTAATAACTTCTCCTGTATCCGCAGAGATGTCCCCATAATGCATTACGTTTGGAAGTGCGCCTATAACGCGCTTACTTTTCACATACGTCCAAAATGATTTAGGATTTTTAACAATAGAAGTTTCAATATTTTCAATATACTTATCATAGCACTTTTTTTCTAATTCAATTGCTCTACTGCGGAGTACCGAAAACGAATTATAATCAGACACATTTCTGTATCGTTTATATTTCTTGTGGTATTTATATTTTTCTTTAATTATTTTAGTTAATGTTGGGGTGAACCAGGTAGGGTAAGATAATTTTTTGAAGGTTTTCATTGGAATGTATTTATCCCTGAGTTTGTACAATATGTTGTAAAATAGTGTGACAGCCTCCTCCATATGGTGTAATGAACGAGTCTGACTCGCCCTTTACCGATTTTTGTTTCCGTGACCCCTCTTAACGTACCTATGTCATCTACCCAAATCAATTTGTATAAAGTATCAATAAATTGGGATTCAGTGTATTAATATAACCTTTCTCCAGACGTAAAATTACTTTTTCCCACGCACATAAAACTTTAATTAAAAACACATCGCGACTTTATGGTGTTTTAAGCGAGTTTAACTGTATTCTTAAGTATAGTTGTTCTTAAATTTTTAAGTTTTCAATAAAAACTTATAGTTAAAATAAATTGATATACGTAATTCAATCGGCTTTCATTGTTTTTTTAACAAGATTACTTTATTACAAGCTTTATTTTTTATTGCAATCTAGCAACGGAATTTTAAAGCAGTTATGCCCAATCGATTGAGTTGAACTATTGTATTCAGATATTAATCGGGTGACAGAACAATATTGTTATAATATGGATCCGATCTAATGATGGAGCTAAAAAATAAAGGAAATCTCTGTACTCAAAGTACTCCGGACTCAAAGTGAGAGGCTATTTAAATTCCTATTACTAAAATAAATTTCAACGACAAATAAATTGTTAACTACTAAATTTTATTCTTAGTAATGAGCCGATGTATACTTTTTAGGTTACAAATAAATAATAATTATAATATCCAGGGCCATTATTCACACACGGCCATCTGATTCCAATCTAAGCAGACAATAATACGGCAATCAGACAACTGATAACTATACTCGTTCATTTCTTAATACATATATTTTTTAGATTAATTACATCCAGACACAGAATAAATAATCATACTCATCACACAAAGTTTTTTCCCAGCTTTTTCTACATAGTTTTAGATGACATTAAACTATAATTTATTTTTATATGTTTCCGATCACTGAGTTCCAATACAGGATTTATTTATTCGAAAGGCCTTTTTAATAATCCTATAATTACTTTGTATAAATGATAAATAATTAACAATCTTAAGATTTAAAAGAAAATACAGAGTAATTATTTCACCCAGTGTAATAAATCGTACTTAAACATTACCTATAGCATTTCAAAACAAAAGGAATCGATAATCATGAGGTCTTATAAGTCCCATAATAATACAACAAGTATTTGAAACAAAACTGGCCTCGTTAGTTGATCGAAAGCATCTCGATTCCTGCAATCGATAGCAAAAAGTTGTATCGATAACGTCAACGACCGCGGTGGGAAGGTAAGGACATAGCAACATTGTTCGTTTCGGCTTCCAGGAGAATAATTATGCGACCCCTGGTGTGTAAACAGGGCGAGCGAAATTTGGTTTTGTTTAACCATCGTATCTACTTTCTTGTCAATCTTTCTTACGTGTCTAAAATTCATTATTGGAATACCTTGTCTTAATTTTTTTTATACTATTTGGTCGGCGAATAAGGATATGGTTCATTGTTTTGTTAGGAAACAGTTGCGTTTGTGACAAACTTGGCATCACTTATGCGTTGCTAACTCTTGGCCCCTCCCAGTTGAATCCTGATGAACTGACGATCCAGGATCATAAAATAAGCATAAGGCCTTGATTGTATTCTGTAAGTTATAGATTCTTCCACAGAATGCAGTCGGAGCGACTGTCGTTTTACTAGCGTCTATACCTACTATTTATTAAGCAAAATTAACTCAGAACCGTGATTTTTTAAATCTATGATGCCCAATCATAGATTTAAAATGGTCGAAACGATTCTGAGAAGATCTCGAGAAAGGCCAAGTCAGAATTACCCTAACCAGCGAGCGTGTATGAAGAGTATAATGACAGTAAACAAGACAAAAAATGTGTGCAAAGATAGTGACAAATGGAAGTCCGCTGTCTCTGCCTACCTCTCTGGGAAACAGACATGAGTATCTCATGAGTAGTGAGTATGTATGTATGAAACGATTCAGTTGTGATTTCGATCACCGGGTGATTAATTAATTTGATTAATACGATTATCAGATTCTTAGCTATACTTTATAACAAAACGTTAATTCATTGGAACTTCACAGTTTGTTTTAGTTGGAGCTGGAAATTTATGATGGTAAGTCTGGATAGAGAAATTCGTAACCTATCATTCTCCATCCATAGATAAAATTATTAATACAAAAAAAAGTTTAGAATGGTCCAGTCACATAAATAAAACACTAGTATCCATTTATTAAAGCTATTTCAAGCTCAGAATAAAACAGAATTCAGTTTTTCTTGGCAATCAGCTTAGAATCTAAATAATTCATGCCGCGTACTAATCATATATGTACCGAAGGCTTATTAACAAGCGACTATATGTTGGTCATCTATCTTGTCAATACAAGGGATTTGAAACATTTATCTTATGTGTAAATACGAATATACACACAGGACACAGACCTTAATACGAACGCTTCTAAATTGTTAAAACTTATTAGTAATATTTAAGTTACTAAATCGAAACTCAAATAAAATGGTAAATTTTTATGTTGAGTTTAGAACAAAGTTAAAAATATCATTCGATTATTGAAATTTGTTATATCGTATATATAGTATATATATATCGTTTACTTCATCATTATCATGTGAACGGAATGGCGTCCACTGCTGGACGAAGGCCGCTCCAAAAGATTTCCAGAAACAAAGAAGAAGAAAAAGATTTATTCAGAAAATACACACATACAAAATAACCATAAAAAGAAAATTTAAATAAAAACAAAGACACTTTTTATCCGTCTAAGACCGAAATGGCACCATCTCAGCATTTACTAAAACATGGAGCAGTGTCCCCCTTATGAATTCATATAAATATATATCATTACGTATTTTTATCTAGAGGGATATACCATAATCACCATGCTTGGCAGACGGGTTGGCGATCACATTGTGATGGTCATATGAGACGCTGCTGTTCCCTGGTAGATATTCCCTTGGGTCGACTTCTACGCCCCCAAGGGATAATAAGAATAAGAATAATTTTAGTATCCAAAGTAAAGTTACATAAATCCTTATATCTAGTTACTAGAGTAAAATACAAAAATGAGACAGTGATATTCTTTTCTCCTAGCCACACAGCAATCAACTTAAGTTATCCAAATTACATGATTTTATAGGAATATTCCATTTTATAACAGTAAATTAGTAGACATATTTTTGTTAACGCATAGTTTAGTCGCGTAGTTTTGTTAACTACATTAACAACCAAATACAAAAAGTAAACAAAAACAATAAGTACCACCTTGTGAGTAGTTTTATTAACTACATTAACAAAACTACTCACATTACATTAACCTGAGATTTATTTAATGCTAATTTAACTAAGTAGGTGGTACTTATTGTTTTTATTAATTCAGATCCGATTGTTATGATATGCTACAATGCTAATGTATTGAGGTGGATATTCAGGAATTTATTTATTAGTGCGTACGTTGTACTAAAACTAAATAGATCCCACAGATCAAGCTCAGTGGTTGTGAAGTGAAGACCAAGAAGAAAAAGAAGAAAAAAATATTTAGCACACATAATAAAGATACAAAAAATATACAATTAGAGTAACAATGGCGACATAAAATATAAATAAATACCGTACAAAAAACTCCATTATTGTTTAAGTGCAGGTACATACGGCTTCAAGTGTACTTAGGTTAATCGTTCAGTAAATTCCGTTTAAAAATAACCTATTCATAGACTGGTTAGTCTGTAATCAGTTTTATGGCGATCATTACTTAAACTGTAATCTTGAAACGCCATTGTAACAAGGTAAGCAGTACAAGAGCTACTTAATCTCATTATTCACACTAATACAAAGCGACCAACTCATTATACATGATATAGTATCTAAAATTGGAAAGTAAAGTTGCGCCCACGCAGTACGCGGGGGCGGACTACAATGACAGTACGTTAATGTTCCCACTACGACTCAACGGTGTTTCGATTTGGTGTTTAACATAAGAAAAAGCGAAAAATATTTATTTTTATGCCTCATGAATTTAGTATAGAGAAAACCTAAAAAAGAAATGCAAGTTGATTTATGACGGACTAATTAAGTATTTACTCACCAACCATAGTCTCTTAATAGATTTTCATGTAATTTATGAGTTAAAAATATAGTATCCTACGCCATTGGTTGCATGCTGTATGTACTCGTATTATCAATGTATATAGCATTTCCCTCGTTTTCTTAATTATAAAATAAACATAAAAAAAATAAAAAAGGTTTTTATTCAAGTAGACTTTAAAAAAGCGCTTGTAAATAGTCAGAACATGTTTGTAGTAATATAGCTGTATACATTATTATTTCTATTAACATAGATATCTAAGTACACATTGTATTGATTGTGTGAAAACATTTATACTATTTATTTTATGATATCAATGATATTTAGCTAGCTCGTTTAATTATTTTAATAACATTAATAAATAACGTTCCAATTAAGAGGTTGTAAATTAAAAAAGATATTTAATTTGATCTTTACAAGGCTTCGAACACTTTTCTAACCTTATTTAAAATAAGTAAAGTCCTCAAGCACTTCCGTTATTTTAATAGATGTACTAATTAGATATATAATAATAAGATATATAATAATTCTAATAACATAAACACACTATGTTATGTAGTTTGAGGATTGGTAAAAGTTAACCCCAATAATATAAGATCACATCCGTTTGTACACCACAGATTTTATAATTACTTAACAAAATAGTGTTGAATTCAAGTGTTAAATACAATGGTCGTACATAAATGTAATACAATATGCAATTTTGTGTAACGTTAGGTTGCAGTCAACATCTTAAGAAAGTAATATTTCAAATTAAAATGAGTGGTTTATTATTTATTGATTAATATTAAAAGTCTATCTTTAATTTGGAAAAGATGACCTTATTGGTTTATAATCGTTTTTTCATCATTGTAGTGTCAGTTAATTTTTATTCCAATTATCGCGTCTGCTTGTCACTTAAACCTGATTTATTTTTTTATTCAAATCTTGACGATTACAAATATACTACATAATTATTTAAATTTGTTAGGAAATATAGATTCTCTTTTCTGAACGCCATCAAATGTAGACTATTTTAAGTCCAAACATGGCTATATTTTGTACAATATGTGTGATACAGCTTCTACCTCCAAACTGGTTTTTTATAACAAATATTTTATGTTGTTTGCTTTGTATAATGTTAAAGATCAACATTAATGATGCTATTCATTCTCATTTAGAAACGTTTTAAACATTGGTATTGTTTTTAATTTGATTTTAATTATCAATAATTTAATGAAAATTATGCATCTTTTAAACTTGCAACCGTATTTGCCAGATGTGCTATTTAAGAAAGTACTGTTATGAATTCTATGAATAATTGAAAAATAGGTACACACGGCTACACATCAAGCTATACATTTCCAATATAAGCTGATCTCGCGTTGTATAGAATTCATCGGTCTTGTGCAAAGAGCATCTGTGACAATCATTACAAAGAGTCAGGTGAAATTTATTCAGCACTTGGGTATTAACATACACTTGTACTGGTCCAGCCCACAATGCAGTACATAAACATAGTCGAATAGTAGGTAAATAACTAATAGCTTCCTAGTCAAATTTTGGCCGTGGCAACCAGTCTCAATGGATAGTAGCCATATGTGCGAGATATGTTAATCCGCAAATACAGATGAACTTCCATGATACAATGGGACGACCAGTGATACGACCGGGAAAGTGGTACAGGACCTTTACTTGCTCTTTGGGGTACAGAGTATAATAATATCGCCAACTCCCCAACTTTGGGATGGTACTCAATCAGTTTTATCGACCGAGGATTTGTCATTACTTGCAGTTGAACACGCTGCCACTTGACCAGCGATGTAGTCAAAGATAAGGGAAATGCGTGCTCTCATCAGACCTTAAATCAAAGCGCTCATAGCCTGATGCTTTCACCGGTACGTAAGCGATCGGCGAGGTTAAGCAACTAGGCTCGCGGTCAGTCGTTTAATTCAGGTGGTTTAATTTCTGAGCGTCTCCGTGCTTCGGAGGGCACGTTAAGCTGTTGGTCCCGATTGTAGTCATTAGACATCAGCCATGTCAGAGATCTACTGGGCGGCTTGAGCAACTTTGACACTTGGGTTACCACTACCCATTCGATAAGCAAGCAAATCTAATAAAACGTAGACAAAAATATCAATGACGGCAGATTTTGTCGACGCACAATCCAAGAGATCATCAGAATATAAAGAAAACATGATCTTTGACCTTCTACAAACAAAGCAACAAATATTGAATCAGTTTATAAGCTATATCTCTGATTAATATCAAACTTGATGAATGAGACACACTATTAGTCACCGCCTCTCACTAAGATTTATATCTGAGAAGAGCGCGCACAAATTCTCAAAACATTTAAGACTTTGCGTGACCCAGAATTACCGAATCTTATGTATCGGACGTAACAAATAAGGATTTATAAATGAGCTGTAATAATTAATCTTTCGTTCTCTCTCAGGTGGGCAGTAGTTACCCTTGGGTCAGAATTGTACAAGCTACCCAATGGGCCTCTCCTGACACCGACGAATAATATATAGGGACAATGTCACACAGATCATCCTAGCCCCAAACTAAGCAAAGCTTGTACTATGGGTACCAGGCGATGATATACATACTTATATAGATAGATAATTACATAGAAAACATCCATGACTCAGAAACAAATATTCGTGCTCATCACACAAATATTTGCACTTACCGGGATTCGAACCCAGGTCCACCAGCTTCGTAGGCAGGAGCACTACCAACTAGGCTACGGTGACCGTCAATAGGCTGCATGAAATCAGCAATATTAGCCTGTTGGCGAGGTTGGCAAATGCTTGCTTTTCACGCCGCAGTACATGTCTATTTATCCTGAGTCTGTGTGTAATTACCTATATAAGTATGTATTTACAAAGGAAAGTATTATAATATGTAGTATATCAGTTATCTGGTTTCCATAGTACAAGCTCTCTAAGTTTGTGATCAGATGTGTGAATGATGTCCTAGAATATTTATATTTATTTTGCTACGAACTTAATTCAATAACTACCAGTGTCTAGAACTAGAAACACAGTATTCCTTCTGTGTCCGTCTATCAGTTGCTAATATTCAAACAAATCACCACAGTATTTTTTATGATTAGTGCAGGCAGGTACCAATGTAATCGTGTGTAAATAATGCCCCAGGATATTATTATTATATTTCAATACGGAACCCAAGAAGTCAGGCTTAACATTTTGAAAGTGGTAGATATTATTTCTATTGTGCTAGTTACTTAAATAATAAGACTTAATTATAAGTTCATAAATCTTTCTTATCTCGCAATAAAATGTTAATTATCACAAATTTATATTAAGTGGCGTAGACGAACATCTGTTCGTTCAGAAAATGAACTTATTAAAAAACTTGTTGATAGCTCGAGAGTTGGCTATCTACTTCCTCATTAGCTTTGGTGGTATGTTCAACCACGGGAATCGAACCTACGATCTTCGGCGTGAAAGCATTTGCCAATCAGTGCATAAACCTGATATTACGAGCCACGAGCTCTGCTCTAACATTTTTCTTATAGCTTTTCCACTTTATAAAGTACTCTAGTAACAAGCGAACGGGCAAGCTTACCTACTTATTGGTAAGTGATCACCGCCGCCCATGGACATTCTGAATACCAGAATGGCCGCAAATTGCACTTGCAGCCTTTTGGTATTGGAGTGTCCATACTGGCCTTTAAGAAAGGAATAGGCTTGCTTCTTGGCGGTGGCTATGTCATACCGGATGTAGGTAATGATACATTTATAATAACTGTTGGTTGGCCTGTTGGTCTTGCGGTTCGTGACCCTGGCTGCTAAGCCGGAGGTCGTGGGTTCGATTCCCACCCGGGACAAATCTTTGTGTGATGAACACGATTATTTGTTCAGTGTCTGGGTTTTTTTTATTTACAATATGTATTTAAGTATTTTTAAATGTATAAGTTACTATAATTTAGGAGTTGCCTGGTTGACATAGTTACAGGCTTTGCCTAGTTAGGGACCAGATGGCAGTATGTGTTTATGATATTTTATGAACATAAAATGACACAATCAACCTAACAGAGAAAATATTTCCAAGCCATTCTATTTAGCATAGATAAAACTTTTTTATTTTCTTAATAAACAATGTCACTAACAAACTGCCAAGTCTATACAACTTTATTACTTTTTTATTATAACTTTTTACTGGCGCTGGAACAAAAATATTCAGTGATACATATCCGAACGTAAAATTGAGATTACAACACTAGGTTATGGTAATCTGGTGATTCTGTTTGGTGCTTCATGTCTAGTGCTGTGACGATTGCTATTGATAAAATCGCAACAGCACAACAATAACAATTGAGTTTGACATTATCGTGAAAAGTAAATTATCCTTACATTTCAATTTTATAGAGAGAAAAACAAATAAGGAAGGGCTGGAGATGGTGATGAAAATAAAATCTATTCGTTACACCATGGAGGAACATGGCACGACTGGAAAGATGTTGAGTCACTTACGACACGACAGGTGGACGGTACGATATTTGTTCGACACATCATGTTGCTTTGAAACATCTTGCAAGAAAAAGTACAGGAATCTCTGAAGCTGGGTCAAACCAAAGATAACTTATAAGAATTAAATGAAAGAGGATATATCAGGAATTCAAAGAAATCGCCAAAGATAGCGATAGCTTCGCAGGATAACTATTATTAAACGGGATAAAAAGATAGCCCTATTTGATATATCTGTATATACCTAAGTCGATATGTAATAAATTGTTTGATTTATATGGAGAAGGTCGCATTAAATGGACAAAACAACCAAAGTTTAAAATGATAATACCACTATTAGTCATATCTTACATTTCTTACACCATACATAACCCCTACACCTAATTCCGTACAATATAGTCCAAATGAAGGTTGTCTGGAATAGATCGCTGTTAGCGATAAGACCGCCTAATCTACCTTTTTTTAAATAATATTTTAAATCTTGAGTATTATCTATACATGGCTTGCAATAAATCAAATTAAATTTATGTATAAATCAAAATTAAAATATCTTGGGATAGCAAAACGAATTCCTAGACTGACAAAGTTTCGGACGTTGGAATCTGTCGCATGCCTAATCAGCCCACATTAGAGGTTCATCTAGAAACACTAAAACTAGATTCTGAAACGTATCTTATACACACGAAAAGAATCACTTAGAAGCAATAAATCTGCATATTAATTACTTAATTTACATAACTTAATTATGCATTTTAATGTTCAGACTAGAATTTGGACATAATTATAAGTAACAATAGTGCTCCTGACCTGTATAAGTGAATGTCAAAGTCGACTAGCTAATCGAAGATATATTAGATTGCAGAGTATCTGTGCTAACACACATCATCAGCCTGATATCGTCCACTTCTGGACATAGGCCTCCCTCAAAGGTACATATAACGTTGCCAATTAGAGGGGTTCGCCGTAGTCGACGTGCTTGGCATGTGAGTTGGAGACCGCAGTGATGTGGTAAATACAGGTGGCGCTGCTGTACGACTACCTGCTGAATCCCTTAGTCGCCTTTTACGACACTCACGGGATGATATGGAGTGGCCCTGTTATTCTTTCTAGGCCGAAAACCACACCTCTCTAACACAACTGACACAAAACTACCAAAACAATAAAGACAACATAATTTATTACACGAAATATTCCAATTATACTTTTTGGTCCCACAATAAGCAGTTGAACATACTAATAGTTATAGATTTAATCAACCTAATAAAGATCCAATTACCTACCTACTTACTACAAACAATCGATATAACAATTCAGTATCGATAGTACGCTTAACGAGCTATCCCCAACACTAGCGCCATTGATAGTCGCCCATTCACTGTTCCCGCGTGGGCTCTCGCCCGCAGCTATTGTGTGCAGCGTGTAGGTGGTTTTATAACCATCAATAATTACTACAGCCCGTTGACATGTAAATTAACGCCTCTATAGCGAAATACTGTGTTTCTAGTTCTAGCCATTGGTAGTTATTGAATTACATTGGTACTTGCCTGCACTAATCACTGAGCATAACAAATACTGTGGTAATTTGTTTGAATATTAGCTACTATGTATGATAGACACAGAAGGAATACTGCGTTTATAGTTCTAGACACTGGTAGTTATTGAATTACATTGGTACTTACCTACAATAATCATAACAATAAATACTGTGGTGATTTGTTTGAATCTTAACTACTATGATAGACGGACACAGAAGGAATACTGGGTTTCTATTTCTAGACACTGGTAGTTATTGAATTACATTGGTACTTGCCTGCACTAATCATAACAAATACTGTGGTGATTTGTTTGAACCGTAACTACTATGATAGACGGACACAGAAGGAATACTGTGTTTCTATTTCTAGACACTGGTAGTTATTGAATTACATTGGTACTTGCCTGCATTAATCATAACAAATACTGTAGTGATTTGTTTGAATCTTAACTACTATGATAGACAGACACAGAAGGAATACTGCGTTTCTAGTACTAGACACTGGTAGTTATTGAATTACGTTGGTACTTGTCTGCATTAATCATAACAAATACTGTGGTGATTTGTTTGAATCTTAACTATTATGATAGACGGACACAGAAGGAATACTGTGTTTCTATTTCTAGACACTGGTAGTTATTGAATTACATTGGTACTTGCCTGGACTAATCATAACAAATACTGTGGTGATTTGTTTGAATCTTGGCTACTATGACAGACGGGCACAGAAGGTATACTGTGTTTCTAATTCTAGACACTGGTTAGTTATTGAATGACATTGGTACTTGTCAGCATTAATCATAACAAATACTGTGGTGATTTGTTTGAATCTTAACTACTATGATAGACGGACACAGAAGGAATACTGTGTTTCTATTTCTAGACACTGGTAGTTATTAAATTACATTGGTACTTGCCTGCATTAATCATAACAAATACTAACTGTAGTGATTTGTTTGAATCTTAACTACTATGATAGACGGACACAGAAGGAATACTGTGTTTCTAGTTCTAGACACTGGTTAGTTATTGAATTAAGATGGCTGCAAAATAAATAATAAATATAAATATAATAAATATGAATATCTACTATACTACATTTACAACTTTTCTTTTGTGAATAGGTATAGATAACTACTCCCAGACTCAGGACAAATAGACATGTCTATGCACACAAATATTTATCCTGGGTGGGAATCGAAACCACGACCTATGTCTTAGTATTTAGGGTCACTACACCAACAAACATAGTTGTTATGTTAGATAAATATGTATGCTTGAAAGAAGCTTACCTTTGGCTAGCTCTTTTTTGATGAATGTTTAGGTATTTAATGGATGAAAAGGACGATATACGAAAATGAATAAATTGACTGCCATCCATTTCAAAATAACAATGTTCTTTGTGTAACAATCGACACGAAGGCGGGCTAAGTCACCACCAGATTACAGATTTATCAGCTTTCTCTGTGTTTGACTATAATCTGCTATAAATTATATACTTAAGTATCTATGCAAAATCTGATTGTGAATCAAGAGAGGAATATTTAGGACGGCGCAGTTGGGAAACCATACAATCATACATTTACCGACTGGTATGACCGCATTACGGCGTTCATAGACGCAGGCCTTTCAAGTTAGATACACCTCCACAATGTGCTGGACTCGGTTTATGCATGAACACCACAATTACAGGAGTGACGAAGATGGTCCATCTGTGGGGACGGTAGGCGGTAGAGACCTAACAAATCCCGAATCGGACATAAAACGTGAATTTATACTGTTAAGAAAAAATTCTCAATATCAACCCGAAAGTCTGGGTGTTGGCTGTATTTTATTGTAAGGTAGATTTATGAGTGTAGTACTGACATAGTTATAAGCCACTATAATAAATTGCCATGGATCTGTATTATTATTATACTAGCTGTGCCCTGCGGTTTTACCCGCATTAAACTTTATCAATTATAGCCTATATGTTAATCCAGGGTGTCAGCTAGCTCCATACCAAATTTAATTAAAATCACTTCAGCCACTTCAGTCTAAACGACTTGCAGAAGTAACAAACATACACACTCACACACTCACAAACTTTCGCCTTTATAATATTAGTAGGAAGTAGGATTATTATTACAGTACAGACCAGTGCCACCTATCAAGTGGTGTCGCAAGTTGTCTCATCGGATAATGAGAGTGATGGAATAGAAAGTACCCCCGTGTTTTTGCACATAAAGATGGAGTGGTTCAATTACTTACTTAGCACAACCGTGCTCCGGAGGGCACGGCAAGCTATCGACAATAATCTGTGAACAATATCAGAGGCATACTCTACCACTAGTCCTAATTTTGGTCATGGCAGACGGTCTCCAATACAGACTTCCCATATGCTCGTGACATATTTGATATTCATCATCATCATCATCATCATCATCATATCAGCCGAAAGACGTCCACTGCTGGACAAAGGCCTCCCCCAAAGATCTCCACAATTGCCGGTCTTGCGCTATTCGCACCCAGCTGTTTCCAGCGACCCGCACAAGATCATCGGTCCATCTTGTAGGGGGCCTGCCCACGCTGCGTCTTCCGGTTCGTGGTCGCCACTCAAGAACCTTTCTGCCCCAACGGCCATCGGTTCTACGAGCTATGTGCCCCGCCCACTGCCACTTCAATTTTGCAATTCTTCCGGCTATGTCGGTGACTTTGGTTCGCCTGCGGATTTCGACATTTCTGATTCGATCCCGCAGGGAAACTCCGAGCATAGCCTTCTCCATTGCACTTTGGGTGACCTTGAGCCTTCTAATAAGGCCCATAGTGAGCGACCACGTCTCTGTTCCGTATGTCATCACTGGCAACACACACTGGTCGAAGACTTTCGACTTGAGACACTGCGGTATTTTGGACGAGAAGATGTTACGTAGCTTCCCGAACGCTGCCCATCTCGAGTTGGATTCTACGATTGACCTCCTTCTCGAAGTTGGACCTACCTAGTTGGATGGTCTGTCCTAGGTAAATATAGTTCTCTACAACTTCGAGTGCAGAGTCACCAACTTTCAATTGAGTGGGTGCAACATGGACGTTTGACATGATTTTCGTCTTATCCATGTTCATTTTCAGACCCACTTGTTGAGAGACTCTGCTGAGGTCATCGAGCATTGTACCGAGGTCTTCCATGGTCTCAGCCATGACTACGATATCATCGGCAAATCGAAGGTGAGTGATGTACTCGCCATTGACATTGATGCCAAAGCCTTTCCAGTCCAGAAGCTTGAAGACGTCTTCCAATGCAGCGGTGAACAGTTTCGGAGATATAACATCTCCCTGTCTCACGCCTCGCTGCAAGTGGATAGGTTTCGAGATCTGGTCCTGGAGTCGCACTGACATAGTGGCGTTTTCATACAAACACTTTATCACCTCGATATACCGGTAGTCAATTTGGCACCTTATGAGAGACCTCAGCACGGCCCATGTTTCGATAGAATCAAAGGCTTTCTCGTAGTCCACAAACGCTAAGCACAGTGGCTTGTTATACTCTTCGGTCTTCTGTATAACTTGCCGCAGCGTATGTATGTGGTCTATGGTGCTAAAGCCTTTTCGGAAACCGGCTTGTTCGGGAGGCTGGAAGTCGTCAAACCTGCGCGCGAGACGGTTCGTAACGACCCTCGAAAACAACTTGTAAACATGGCTCAGCAGTGTGATGGGTCTATAATTCTTCAATAGGGTTTTGTCGCCCTTTTTGAAGAAGAGCACCACCACACTTCTGTGCCATGCTTGTGGCGTTTGACCATCTAGTATGACGGAGTTAAATAACTTCTGAAGGGCCCGTAGGATTGGTGTACCACCGGCCTTCAGAAGCTCTGCTGTAACTCCATCATCACCAGGCGCCTTGTTGTTCTTGAGTTGTTTGAGAGCCATTCTAATCTCGTACAGGCTGACCTCCGGGATGTCCTCGGTGTAATGTCGGGTTAGTCGTGCTCTGGGATCTGAGGCATGACTTTTGACAGGTGGCTGTGTTGTCGTATATAACTGTCCGTAGAACTTCTCGATCTCTCCCAGCAACTCAGGTTTAGACGTGACAATTCTACCATCCTCAGTCTTCAGCTTCGTCAGTTGGCTCTGTCCAACAGACAGAGCTCTTGCGAACACTTTGGAGCCTTTGTTCCGCTCAATGGCCTCTTTAATAATAATTGTATTAAATTGCCGCGTGTCGCGAGTCAAAGACTTTGAGATCTGTCTGTTGAGCTGCCGATATCTGGTAGCATCATCTGAGGATGTCAGAACCATTTTCCGTCTATCTTCCATAAGTTGCAGGGTAAAGTCAGAGATCTTTTTAGTTCTGTTTGTACGGCGGGCCTTGAAGACCTTAGACCCAGCCGTATGGACAGCTTCTACGAGCCTGTCATAGTATGACTCCACTTCCTCGCAGTCTGCTAGGCATTCGAAACGGTTTTGCAGTTCGAGCTGAAATGGTTCGGGGTTTTGGACGTGGATAGGTAAAGGTCGGAGCGTAGACTTTATCAGTCGGGACCTCTGGGGTTTGACATTAAGGTTCAGAGCCTCTGACCAGTCTGTGATCGCTCCTGGTTTTAACCGCATTGATCACGGAGACATCATTGAACATCTGTCGTCTCGTCGACAAGATAAAGTCTATCTCATTTTTAGTTTTACCATCCGGGCTCACCCAGGTCCATTTGCGGTGATCCGGCTTCCTGAAGAAGGAATTCATCATAAAGAGTCCCTCCTTCTCCATGAAATCGGCCAACATTTGGCCCCGGGGGTTCCGGTCACCAGTTCCAAATTGCCCCACTCTCAGCTCATTACCGAATCGTTTGCCCAGCTTCGCGTTAAAGTCCCCCATGACCACAGTGAAATAGGAGTTAGAGGTATGTATGGCTCTGGATATGTCCTCATACATAACCTCGACTTCATCGTCGGAGTGTGTCGAAGTGGGTGCGTATACCTGTATAACCTTCAACGAATACCGCCTGGTGATTCTGAGTATAAGGTACGCAACCCTCGTCGACACACTCTCGATTTTCACTAGGTTGTTCACGAGGGACTTGTGGACTATGAACCCGACACCACCTTGGGATATTTGGTCACCCTCCCGGTAATAGAGCAGGTTTCCGGATTTCAGTATTATCGAGTCCTCCCTCTCTCTTCGGACCTCAGATAATCCTACAATATCCCAATGTAACCTGCTTAATTCTTCCTCCAGTTCGGTTATCTTCTCGTCGGACCGCAGTGTACGTGTGTTATATGTTGCCAGGGCCAGAGGTCGTCGGTGTTGGTAACGCGGAATCTGCCGGGGATTCTTAGCACCCCCTGCCCTGCCGTAACCACGCCTGTTACCACGGCTGGGAATAGCAGGGCTGCCGGGGACTGGGGGCCGCGGTTTGGTTGTGTCCATCATTTGAGGGGATTTGCCATAATCGCCACGCTTGGCAGACGGGTTGGCGATCGCAGTAAGGTGGACATGGTACTCAGGAGAACGCTGCTGCCCATTCTCTGGTATATATTCCCTCGGGACGACTTTTACGTCCCCCCACGGGATGAGAGGGGGTGGTGATATTCTTAGGCCGTCACCACACAGCACTATAATATTTGATATTATAGTGCACAAATAGAGGTCCTCTTTTAATTCTCACAATACGATCGGAAAGTGTTCAGGTACAAGACCGGAGACTTAACGTGCTCTACGAGGCACGGTGATATAACACCACTTTCAGAGTTCGGACTACTACTGAAGGTGATTCTTACCAGAAAAAACCCAAAATCACCTTTTGGTCCGACCCGGAATTAGAACCCTGTATCTCATTGTCTGCGGTTGATCTCACAACCGTTAGATATACGAGGCATCTACTACTTCAACTCAGATGAATAAATAAAAGAGTGGCCGCATTTCAAATCTCGTGGGCGTCCGATTCAAACCTTTCTTTATTAGAATATAAGTATTAATTCCATAATTATTATGTTTCAAAGATTTAGACAATGTTTGGGCATTTTTGTATGTCCCACGTTACGTTATGACGGAAAATAATCATAATGACCCCACGCACTTCCGTTATATCATCGTTTATTTATTTCGTTTACAATTTTATTTATTAGTTCCCACATTTATTGTTTTAATATGATTTATTACTAATATTATCACGTTTCCAGTTTTATTGCTGGAGGTAGGAGTAAGTATTTCAATATTTATGATGAAAGTATATTTCCTTTCCGTTTCGAAACGTTTTATAACTTATTAGCTGTGCCCCGCGGTTTTACCCCCTTTAAACTTTATAAATTATAGCCTTTGTATTATTCGGATATATAATCTATATTACTACAATGTTTCATCAAAATCCGTTCGGTAGTTTTTGCGTGAAGAAGTAAGAAACATACACACTCACAAACTTTCGCCTTTATAATATTAGTGTGCTAGCTGCTAGCTGTACCCTCTGCCGTCCGTTAGCTTAAAGGCAAAGCTATAAACGCGGAGAATATAGAAAAATATGCCACTTAAAAATATTCGTAAATATGCCACTTAAAAACCATAGGTACACCATAATTAATTTTATGGTGTACCTATGGTTTTTAAGTGACATATTTTTCAAATATTTCCCGCGTTTTTCGCTCATAACTCAAAATTTGATGTTGTGGCTTTGCGCCCGTTTAGCTAACGGACGGCAGTCCTGCGCACGTTGCTACGATAATATAATAATAATATGTAGGGACAATGTCACACAGCACACTGATCATCCGAGCCCCAAACTAAGCAAAGCTTGTACTATGGGTACCAGGCGACGATACACATACTTACATAGATAGAGAAATACTTAAATACATAGAAAACATCCATGACTCAGAAACAAATAATCGTGCTCATCACACAAATATTTTCACTTACCGGGATTCGAACCCAGGACTATCAGCTTCGAAGGCAGGAGCACTACCAACTAGGCTACGGTGACCGTCAATATATGAAATTCATTGGAATGATAGTGGCGCCATCTATCGAAGATTAATCGTACCAACTCGGAAACTTTTGTGTACTTATGCACAACACTATGCTGCAGATCACCACATGATCAAATGCATAGTTTACGATACTATAAAGGACATACAGATGAAGATTAATTTGTATATAATTTACTAGCTGAGCCCCGCGGTTTTACCCGCGTTAAACTTTATAAATTATAGCCTATGTGTTAATCCAGAATGTCAACTAACTCCATACCAAATTTTATTAAAATCGATCCAGCCGTTTAGACATGAAGAAGTAACAAACATACACACTCACAAACTTTCGCCTTTAGAATATTAGTGTGATGTATTGTGAATATTATCCATATACTTCTTGTTCTGTTGTCACTTAAATACTTTATATGGGTATAAAAAGATCCCAAGACCTAATTTTATTACATTACACTAATTACACCCGTAGAAGCTACTAAGTTAGGGTCAAAATAAACAGAAAACTATCAAAACTCGTAAAAAACCGGATGATATATAACAAAATCGTTAATTGCGAGACAAATATATAATCTGTGTGACAAAATAATCTATACATATAATAAAATCGTAGAAAAGTCAATGCAAATGATCAATAATCAATATCGAATCCAAAAATATAGTTTTTAGAATTTTTGTCTGTTTGACTGAATGTATGTCCGGGCTAAACTCAAAAAGTACAGCATGGATTTACTTCAAATTTTGCATGAATATTACTAAGGGGTTGTGTCAACATATAGGCTACATATTATCACGCTATCACTTACGTGCGAGGAGCTGTGATAATTTATAAAGTTTAACACGGGTAAAACCGCGAGGCACAGCTAGTGTAATAATAAAATCCATTATTCACACACCATTTTATCCCAAATTAAGCCGAGCTTGTACTATAGAAACCAGATAACTGATACTTTTCTTTCGTAAATAGCTACTTATATAAATAATTACATTGTTTGTCCTGAGTCTGGGACTCAGGACAAACAGACATGTTCATGCACACAAATATCTATCCTGGGTGGGAAACGAACCCACGACCTGCGCGGCGTGAAAGGCAAGTACTGGCAAGCAGACAGTTGCTGACCATAGAAATCAGTGGATAGACTTGCGCCACAAAAACCACCCGTACCTACTAAGTAATAAAGCAGCTGTCAAATTGACATCTGCGGAACTGTTCATGTATGTATTTGTCAGTAAAATAATCGATTAATTAAAAACAAACCAGTTTAACGCTACAAGTTACAATGTGAACCATCCGTGTCGGCGATGCCCACGCTGCCATTAGTTATTATTATTAATTTAATATATTATGTACTACAGAACCCGACATTCCAATGCCATGCTGCAGTTAGACCAACTTAGTTAATAGACGCCTCATTAAAAAAAGAATGAGTTTAGAAAAAAGTCTTAAAATACTTATTAATAATTAAATTTCCTTTCTTATGTCAACTTAACCAACTTTAAAGGTAGGTGTGGTGTCGGTCTGAGTTAAATAATATTTTTGTCATCTATGTATTCGTTTATGGTGTAGTATGCTTTTTTAGTTAGTATTTCCTTAAGTATATTTGTAATTTTTTTGTTGCAAGTTTCACTCTTTATTGCGTCTGGTAGTTTATTAAATATTTTTATAGACATTAGGTAGGGATTATATGTTCTGTGCCTTTTTGTATATTTACTAAGTAAACAACTAGCGAAATTAATCCCTGTGTCGCGGGGTACTTTACAAACAAATATTTGACGGACACAACGTGAATCCAGACTGAGGTCAACTATTTATGAGTCTTGCGCAGGAATCGAATCCGGGACATGAAGTAGTTATGCGACTGTCTTAACCGCTACACGTGCAGTCAATAGTCATATTCTGTCTGGTTGCCATAGTACATGCTCTGCCTAGTGACAGATGGCAGTGTGTTAATTGTCCCAAGATACCATTATATATTTCCGAATACATAACTATTGAAGACATGTCGTTATATTGATTTCAAAGCGTTTATTTCATCTGTTTCTTCTTTCCGACTAAACTATCTTAGTTTAGTCGGAAAGAATAAGATATACACTTTATTGCAATCTATACATATAATAAAATCGTAGAAAAGTCAAAACTGTACATTGAATATTTTTTTTAAAAGGTACTTGGGGCGTGATCTGCTTTCGATATCGAAGCCAAAAATATAGTTCTTAGAATTTTTGTCTGGGTGTCTGTTTGTCTGTATGTATGTCCGGGCTAAACTAAAAAAATACTGATAGGATTTACTTCAAATTTTGCATGAATATTACTAAGAGGTTGGGTCAACATATGGGCTACATATTATCACGCTATCACCAACGGGGAGGAGCTATGATAATTTATAAAATTTAACGCGGGTAAAACCGCGGGGCACATCTATTAGAAAATAAATTAAATTTGAGCAAATAATGAATGAAAATTAAAAGGAGAGTCCAACAGTCGAAGGTATATGATGGTCGTAAGTATGTCGTTTACCTATCCTTATATATTTAATAATGATGATCATGGATTATGATATTCCAGGTTAATTTCTCGGGTCGGTTCATTTCATATTGACAGATAAGGCCCAGTTGGGAATTAAAAAAGGACCTCAGGAAGGAGTCGTTGTCTGTCCTGAACTTGACAAATCCAGTACTGTCGTCTTCCCTATTTAAAAGTAAAGGAACTAGAAAGAAAGTGCATTTCTATGCCCGCGCAAAGTTTTGTGTTAGTTGATATTGCCGCCATTATTGAAATTAAACCAGTAACGATGGAAGCAATTACACTTCTTCATCACCGCCCACTTAACAGTGGGCGGTGATGAAGAAGTGTAAGAAAGACAAGTAATTTAAAAGTCATAAAAACCTCTGATCGCTCATTCATCTGCTACTGCTCTCAGGTGTAAGTTAAATTAAATGGTCAAAGGTCTTGATGAGATTTGTGCATCCTATACTAGACAGTTAGTCTTATTAATACATAATGGTCTGTGGTTACATCTTAACACACATTTTAAAGATACGCCCGTTTTCTCTCGGTTTCGTCACCTCATGACGTCACAACGCCTACTATTTGTGCTCTCAGTTGCATTTGCATAGCGGAAGAAACCCTTCATTTACATATTATGTTACATACACTGACTGTCCCGTTGGTCTAGAGTAGCAAGTTCAATCACAAATACAAATATCGTTTATTTTTCTCCACCGACATTTTTTTACATGTAATGTACAATTAGGTGATGTAGATACTTAATTACTATGTTGTGGAGACTGGAGCCAGTACTAGGTAAAACCTGTGTTACAAGTCTCCAGGCCTCCATCTCGGACCGGTGACAGTAGTTTTGTTAAGGACAGTTATTATTACTTATTTTATTTATTATTACTACACAGATTTGCGAGTCGATCGAAAGTTGTTAATGAGCTTTTTCGTGTAAGAAATGATCACTATAGCAACCCGGATTTCGCGATGTGCTAACGTGAACTGCTCGGCCACTCCGTATATGGGTATACGGAGTGGCCGAGCAGTTCACGTTCAAACGCAAAATTTAGATACTTTATGATGAGAAGTATCCGAATCACCCCCATGTATGTTCTACGATATTGCGTATTTTTTGATATTTTGAAAATTTGTGAGTCCTGAATAAATTCTAAGTCAGTTCTGCAATGATTATATAAACTTTCTTCACGGGAGTTAAACTCACAGTACTCCAGGTTTTTATATGTATGATACTTCCGTTTTTTATTACTCCTAAGGCTTCTCACAATTATGTAAACAAAACTACGCCCTTATCAGTTATCTCTATTTTATGTATAACTTAAGCAATTCTAACAAGATATCTATTCCAATTCCTTGACTATTCTTTGCTTAAAGACCGGCAACGCACTCTCCTTTGGTGTTTTGATAGTCCATGAGTGGCGGTGATCACATACCATCATGTACAGTCGCCAGCACATCCAGCTACCCCAATCTTTGAAATTTCTTTAGATAGATTTTCAACTTTATCACATAAGCTTAAGGTTCACTTTCAATTGGGGAATGACAGATCGGGGTAGCTTGATGTACAGCCTGTGCCAGTATGCCAGTCTGTACATACTATATGATACTTGCTTGTTTGCCTTTCTATCACATAAAAAAACTCAGAATATAAATAAAAAAGAACACTGCTTTTATTTTACCATACGACGGCTATAAAAATATATCTAATCTAAATATGTCTGCATGTCTGCACGATCAATACTTCAACTATAATATTTTTCTTGTCCTGATCGATCAAGTGTTCGTCCTTAATTTGTGTGTATAACAAATTGAAGTTTGATTATATGGTAATTGCTAGTATTGATTTTAATCAGTGGCGAAGTGCACATCAATCCATATAGTCATAAAGTAAAATTACTAAGTAGTAATACTAAATAATATATAGTAAATACTAACTATTTGGAGAAATAGAAGATGGCAACTATTCTTATTTGTTTTTTCTTAATGTGTGTCTACATATAATAAATAGTTATACATATAGCGTCATGGATATTTTCTATAAACATGATATTATGTATCAATTGTTTTCGCGCCGCCGCACGCTTTTGGGTTATATTGTATTATTACATAAGAAGTTCAATTTTTTTATAAGATTTAACCCACATTATTCACTGATAGTGGTTTTACTACATGCGAAAAAAACATTTTGGCTTTGAGTTTATCCAGTATAATAATACCTACAAAAAAACAAATCATTTTTTTATTATTTATTATTTTACAAAAAAATAATTTAGTCTTTTAGTCCCACAAAACCGTGCTTACGGTTTGACTGTGAGATCTAGTCTCCGTACATTAAACAATAATAATGTATATCATACTACTAGGTCATACCGGTTTTAACAATTCTCCAGGTAGTAATTCCTTAACTTACGTTTATAAAATTATTTTGTTATTTTCGTGCCTGATGTCCTCTGATATAGTGTTTAATAAATATGGTAGCCTTTTTTTAATGTTCTGTCTCCGTAATAATTATATATTCGAGGTACAATATTGTTGAAATTATCGGTTAAAGAATGATATATTTACCGCATTTTCGGTATTCCGGTAGCGGTAGCGCCATCTAACGACATAAAATGCATTATACGTGGTGCTTTAAGTAATGTAAAAAGTAAAAAGTAAAAAAAAAAAACAAAAAAATAATGATGAGGACTCGGTTGTTATACATGATGTGATCTAAAGTTTGCACTAACATTGGGTTTGTACTGAGACTACAAAAAGTAAAAAGTTCCATTGCTTATCTGCATTAGAACCAGTTCCTAGAATCCGAAAACAAACAATATTAATTTAAGGATCGGTTGATGCCGAGGAACTGAAAAGTAACATATCTGTCACCCTTCAACCCGAGGGTAGTGTAAGGTAATTCTCAACAGCCACGACATATGTACTGACGACAAAGACAGGTCTATACCAGGGCAACATCTTAAACTGCAACTTGCGCTCAATGAAATTATATTGTGCATTTAGACCTACCTGGACGATTTTCATAGATGGTATTACTGTAATTTCTAGAAGTTTCTTTTCATCTGTTTTGTTGACAGTAGGTATATCAGATTTACTAATAGGTGATTCGTAGAAGATTCTTAGATTATCGGTTTTATTTGTAATACATATCACTCGCCGCCACTGATGTTAATATATAGTTCAGTTGACGAAATATACTCGAGACTATTTTTTTTAACTCTATTTTTATTTGGAGGTTTTTATCTAAACAGATATGCTACTCGTGACTTCGTGACTTTGAAGACTGATTAATTTTATAGGTAGCTGTTCGGTGTCGAAATTCATACGTAAAAAATAACTAAACATTAATTATGTATCATTCCAGTCATCACGGCAGTATATCCTGGACTAAAATCAAGGAATTTATAAATTTCTTTCATAAAAAGGTTACTGTGTCACAGTGCGTTTATATACAAAAGATTCAATTCGTTGAGACGTTTTTAATAAATAACTACTTTCGTTATTATGCTTTAAAGTTCAGTTCACGCTAGCACTGTACATATGTTTTTATGCTCTTGCTTGAAAAGGGTCTATGGGGTAAGATCAAACACTATAGTATAGTATTGACAACCGCTTCGATTCAGTTGGTAGTTATACACAAAAAAAAATCAATCAGTAATTTTTGTGAAATCTACACCACAAAAACAAAATGACCAAGTCATCAAATCTAAGCAGAAAAGCGAGGAATATGATATGGGCACATGGCAGCTTAGAATGACTCCTAATCAGTATGTGTTTTAAGTTATTTAAAAGTTGCAGCATTCATATTTAGGGTCGTTGCGCCGTGCCGGTAGGAGTCGGCAATAGGGGAGGGTAGGTTAGGTTTTTTTATTCAAGTAAAACTGTGCCCAAAACCTACTAATATGAAAAAGGCGATAGTTTGTGAGTGTGTATGTTTTTAACTTCTTCACGTCTAAACGGCTGAAGCGATTTTAATAAAATTTGATATGGAGTTAGCTGTCACCCTGGATTAACATTAGGCTATAATTTGTAAAGTTTAATGCGGGTAAAACCGCGGGGCACAGCTAGTTATCTATATTAATATCAAAAATAATGATAACTAAACCAAGCTATAGACAGTTGGTGACTTTATTAGGTTAAACCTGTACCACATTCTAGTGGCTTAAAAGTATACTCGTATATTTTAAATGAATTAAACAATATCTAATTACACAAATTTTGTGGTCCAAAAAAAAAGTTTAAAGTTTAAAAATTAACTCACTAAATAACTCCTCAGTCTCATCATACGTCAACTTTTGCAACAAATTACAAACTATTATTTACATTTTATATAGTTAAGGTTACAAATAGATAATGACATGTTACGTGAATAGTTGCTGAAGACGAAAAACGAAAACTGCAAACAAATTCGAAAAACGAATATATGCCTCAAATGGGTACGCGACTGTAAGTACGGCCACTAACAAATTTAATACAAACTGTCATTACATTAATTACAAAATATCAAAGTTGTCACCACATTATTCAACAAATAGTGACAATATACCCAATTAAAAGTGAAGCAAGCTATTACTTACTTAATTCTAATTAGTTATTCATATCACCCACGAAAAGTACATGATTGATGTGGCGCATTTACCGCCCACTAGTTGTCACAGGCTAGAGATGTCAGTCGGCTCATGTTATTTAACGTATAGTAATTCATTAGACAATCTAACGTGCACAACAGATTATAGACATACAGCAACGTTACACTTTTTAACTGGAATTGGTAAATTGGTAAAAATAATAGGTTAATAACTCGTTATTTAAGGATTTAAAAAGAACATGTGATGACACAGACCGTATGGACGGACTAATTCAATTGTTATTTACTGTATTTGATTTTTTTTTTAAATTTGGGTCTTGTCCCTCCCTCTTACCCACCACTGCAACTCCTGTAAGCCAGGATGAACAGTGGCACACAATGAAATGACACTGAGCGGTGAGGCTCAGACATATCCCGGGGAATCGCTTTAACTGTCTTGGATCCCGCAATGAATTTAATCAGAAAAAAATAAAAGGAGGAGTTAGAAAATGAATAGTTCCACTTCCCTCTAGAGCAAAGTGGGAGACAGAATAAAGTAAAGAGGCTATAGCCTCATAAAACGATAGAATTGCAACTAGAAAAGCCAGCTGCAAAAGCACCGAGGATGGAGGAGCTGTGATATTTGATTCCAATAGTAGGTATAGGCGAAAGCGCTTAAACTCACGGAAGTTGTTCCTTGTTGCTACACGATCCGTATAATAAACAACTCCAGACTCCGGGTTGCAAGCTGTTTAACATAATATTACGCTGATTTTGAGCCAGAAATCACACTCCCAAAGGATGTGTGAGCAGTTTGTTCATATTCGTTACTGGAAGTTGAGCACAGACAGTTTGGTGAAGATACTAATTTGAAACTAAATGTATTTGACTATGTTCATGTACTGCAGTGTGAGCTTGACAAGTTCCTGAATATTATTTCATTTGATCAAAAAACCCGTGTTTTTATTTTCTCTCGGTATTACAAAAGACACATTTAAAAGTTACTAAGTTACTGAGCAGAATGATAATACATTAAGAAAATTATCATTTTTACTTTTACTTTAATTAAAACGGTAGAACATCAATTACAGTATTTAAAGAATAACTATTACAATAATAATTTAAAATATTAATAAACAAACATAAATATTGATTTAAAAACATAATCAAAATAATCATACATCATTATCACACGTAATACCTGTCACACATAGTAAAAAGACACCGAGAAAAACAAACATTGTTTATAGGTATTAACACGACTAAATTTAATTGTTATTTTCCCGCCGTTTCGACCAAGCTGCACTGATCGTGGTCACGGGCGGACTGATCACGATCTGTAAACAATGTTGTGTAATTCGACCTATGCGTAGAATAAAGTTACTTCTAATATTTCAAATTTGTCTTGTACATAATCGGCTTTAACATTTTACATAATTTTTCTAACTAAGTAATTGATTTTTTTCTATGAATAATCTAGTTGCTATAAAATTATGTAAAATGTTATAGCTGATTTTGTACAAGACAAATCACTCTCCTCTAAAGTAAATATTATGCAAAAGTAGCTTTATTCTACGGATTATTCGGAGTCCTCCCCTATCTGTCGGCAATTTCGATTACTAGTGGGCACGTCTATTCTCTCTAAACTGTGGCACTGTCCACAATTAGTACGTGTAAATTAACCTAGTAAAATGGTATTTATATTGTGCAGGGACGGAACGTCCGGATCTATGCGCCGTGGGTTCGGTCATCTTGTTTCTATATTATTTTATGTAACATTCTACTAATGGGTGCAGTTTTATTGGTATTAGGTAGATAGAAGCAAATCTATTGGCGAAATAATTTCGTAATATCGTGAGACATTATTCACACACGGCCATCTGATACCAAACTAAGCAGAGCTGAGGAAGTTGTATTATGGAAACCAGATATCTTATATACTACAATTCTACTTTCCTTTTGTAAATACATACTTATATAGATAATTACACCCAGACTCAGGACAAACAGACATGTTTATGCACTCAAATATCTGTCCTGGGTGGGAATCGAACCCACGACCGTGATAAGCAAGCATTTGCCAACCCCGCCAACAAATACACATATCTAACAAATACTCATCATGTCAGCATCAAAGTAAGTCCACTGCTGGACAAAAGCCTCCCCAAAGAAGGGGGGGATATGCCATAATCGTCACGCTTGACAGACGGGTTGGCGATCGCATTTTGATGGTCATAGTTCATAGAAAAACGCTACTGCCCGTCCTCTGGTAGGTATTCCCTCTGAGGATTTCTACGCCCCCCACGGGATTAAATGGGGTGATGGTATTCCATGCAATCACCCCCTCCCATCCAGGTATCTCATATCATACTATATATATATACTCAGTATCTAGAAATAAAAATAAGATAAATATTTATATGATACGATTATAATATACGATTTCTTAAATCTTTATTCTTAAATCGGTTTCCATGAGCACATGTGACGTCATAAATGGTCCGGAATCGATTGTCAACGTTGAAGCCGATTTAACGATTAATTAAGTCATTTTTAACTTTTATTTATTTGAACGCCATTTAAGAAATCGATGTTCGGCGACTTAGGCGGTAGAGTCCCAGTAGTGCATCCAGTTACAAATGTAGGACATGATTAGGGACTTAAAACTGATAGTATCTATGTAATAGTAGTACTAACACTAATTACTTACATAATAAAACTTATACTTATTTTTATATAATACATATTTATGTATATACAAATATGTATAGTTCAATGTCTGGATTATATAACTTGAAGCGACCTTAATATGAGGATAGATTATTGCTCGCGAGAGGCCTTAACCGCTTGATACTAAAATACATACAAACAACACTTATAAGGACCAGCAGACTAAGTTAAATGTCCTACTGAGGATTGCAATTCTGTTTCAAACTGAATCGTCGACGACGAACACTTGAAGAGCTCTTCAAGTATGAAGTTAAGGCCACCGTCGACAGTCTGAATAATAAATACGAAACTAAAACTAGTTAACATCTAAATACTCTTGCATATAACATAATTTGCAATGCAAAGCGTTAATCTAATCGCAAAAATGGGAAATCGTAAATTTAATCGTCCGGCGGGTCTCGAACCAGCAGCATCTACCAGTCCGGAGTAGGCGCTCTGCGTTAAGCTACGACTACACTGGCAAATTAAATGTAAGATAGATAAATACATACATAATTTTCAATAATAAACTACTTAAAATACATATATCTAAAGCAAAGAGAAAAGGTTTTAACCTTCTTTAAAATGTGGAGATTGTATTACAATTACGAATGTTAGGCGGAAGAGAGTACCACAGACTAACCGCCTGAACAGTAAAGGAGTTGGAGACGAAATCAGTTTTATGGGATGGGAATTCTAAATTGTTTTTTAAGTGTGACCTTAGGTCTTTAACTTAGGTGTTGGGATTGGGATTGGCGAAATACTCAGTGTCTAGTAATATTTCGCTAGTAATAGCTACGAAAGATACAAATTTAGGACTAGCTTACTAACACCCTGTCTCCACTGTTGGACAAAGACCTCCCCAAAAGATTTCCTCAATGGAGTTGTGTCCATAATTTAGGGGGGATATGCCATAATCGCTTGGAAGACGAGTTGGCGATATTTTATGCCGTCAGCCACACGGCAGTTTTGAATATCTACCAATGCGGGGTAATGGATAATAGTTAGTTAGGGAATCTTACATTTGATTTGCCAGTGTATCGTTCGTAGCCTAAAGCAGAGCGCCTACCGCGAATTGGTAGATGGTGGTGTTTCGAGACCCGTCAGACGATTAATAATACAAATACAAATATTTTATTGAAACCAAAAACAGATAATATACAATATTGTATGTACGTTAGCAGCTACATTAGTTAGGAAAAACTGTGTCGTAGCTGTTAGCGCCCACCTCCGAGGTAGACAACAATGTTCCATAGTTAGGTTAATAAATTAAACATTTAGAAAAAAGTAAAGGAAAATCTTATGAACTATCAGATCACTTTGAGTGTGTGTATGTGCGTGTGAGTGGTTCTGTGTGTGTGTGTGTGTGTGTTGTTGTTGTTTGGATGAAGGATTGTGTGTGTTTATAGAGTTTAAAGTTTGTAAAAAGAGTATATGTTAATTTCAGTAATAGGAGATTTAGAAGGAATTTAATGGGTGTATTGGATATTAAGACTCTACGAGACTCTCCAACTCTTCATAACTTAGATTGCTCAGCCATTCGTATACACATTTTTTGCAATTCCGTAGGGTCATAGGATATATATCTAATGTCTTGTTTATTTTATTATAAAGGTTAGGGCGCATGAAGTGGTATTGTCAACTAGTCATTAAATTACTAGCCGACTCAGTTTCACAAACGCTATCCCATCTGCGCTTCTTCACTTTAAAATCGGGATCATATACAAGTTCTGAGTGTTTTCGTTATATAGTATTGTGCATATAGATATGTATCATACACGGCCATCTGATCCCAAACTAAGCAGAGCTTGTACCATCGAAACCAAATAACTGATATACTACATACACATTTTTTTTTCTTTTGTAAATACATACTTATATAGATAATTACACCCAGGCTCAGGACAAACAGACATGTTCATGCACACCAATATCTGTCCTGGGTAGGAATCGAACTCACGAACTCCAGCGTGGAAAGCAAGCATTTGCTAATCACGCCAACAGACACGTCAAAATTAAATTTATGATTACCCATTTTTGAGATCTAAATACACCCCTGAGAACGTAGTTCTTGTATATTTATGTAATCCAATGATTATTTTGTTTGCCGCTAAATGCTTAGTAATTAGAGCTGGTGTATTTAGTTCTGTTTATGTAGCGAGGTAATTATATTGCATGTTTTGTAGTTTATCGCCTGCGGCCATTTCATTGTTTAACGTGTATTAGTATTGATTTATAAATAATGTTTTGTACTATTCTGTGTCTTGTTTACCTGGAAAATGTACATGTATTACGTAATTATGTTCTCATGGTGGCCGGTCTTAATGAAGACTAGCCACCGTAGGTCACCGTAGCCTAGTTGATAGTGCTCCTGCCTACGAAGCTGGTGGTCCTGGGTTCGAATCCCGGTAAGTGCAAATATTTGTGTGATGAGCACGAATATTTGTTTCTGAGTCATGGATGTTTTCTATGTATATAAGTATTTATCTATCTATATAAGTATGTATATCGTCGCCCAGTACCCATAGTACAAGCTTTGCTTAGTTTGGGGGCTAGGATGATCTGTGTGTCATTGTCCCGAGATATTATTATTATTATGTGTTTACGTTTTTATTTTTCTCAGACAAGGTATGGTATTTCAAAATCACGCGGCTTTACCAAGGATGATTTTGTTAAGAAGTAAGGTACGGAGTGGCTTATACCTGGTCATGCGATTCTAAATGTAAAATTTTTCTTTTATTATTATTATCTTCGCAGGACAAGGGCATAAACACAGGTGTTATTTTTAGTCCCTCACTGTCATGATCCGGTGCGACTGAGCATTAAATAGTGGTCAGGTAGAGTACCGATGGTTTTACCTGGTCTCCGCAAATACAGATTACGAGCTGATACTAAGAAAGTATTATTCAGTAAAACCCAATATAAATCAAATCCTTCTCTGTTCAGAGTGTCTGTTTGTGGAATGCGCTGCCAATAAAGGATTACTACCTATCATTATATGTATTAGGGAACTGGCTCTAGTAATAGAAGACGCTCTGGAAATAGTATTACTATTTTGTTGGTAATGTTATTTTACAACACTTCTTTCTTTCTCTCGGGTGGGCAGTGATCACCCTAGTGTCAGAGTTGTCAAAGAAGCACAGTAGCTACTCTGACATGGCTTATTAACTGTTGGCTATAATCTACAGCTGAGAACAACAATTTAACCCCCCTTCCTAAAAAAATACCAGTTGTACCATACTTATTACAATATTATTGTATCATCATCATATAAACCGGAAGACGTCCACCACGGACAAAGGCCTCCCCCGATGATCTTGCGATAACCGCATGCAATAATCGTATGGGATAGTAAATATGGTTAAAATAAGTGCATTACGATAACTATTCACGCAAAATAGCCGAGCGAAATTCATTTAAATAATCCAAAGTGACTGTGATTAAAATATATGTTATTATTTAATCACATTAATTTGCTTGACAACATGTTGATAGGTACTGTAATCTGTAAATGAAAATTTTATGTGAATAATATTCCAGTCATTCATTCCACGAGTCAATTTAACCAATTATTGTATAGTGCTTTTTTAATAGAAATACTAAAACAACAAAGTGAGCTTTTAACCAATTTTAAACACTAAAAGTCCATTAAAATACTCTAAAGGGTTAGAATAAGTAATTGAGACAAGAACAAATGAACGACATTCCGATGAAGGTAGGACTAACCTTCGATGGTATGACCTTCATTGGAATGTCACAAATCGTTACCCCAGCTCACAAACGGCTTATCAACCATTCCAATTCAATTCCAAACTGATCCGTAAATACATATCAATATGTTACAATTTTCCACTATACCGTAATAGTCGATCAGACAATTAAGTAGTACCTATGACTATGCAATGTAAGTCCTTGTGTCCACTAATTAGTAGTTCATAAAAAGTTGCTACTTCAAATTTAATGAGGTTCTGATAATCGTGTCGGTATTAGAAACTTGAATCCTGTGTAGATTTAATTAAACACTTTTTATCACACTACAATTATAAAGGCGAAAGTTTGTGACTTTGTGACTGTGAGTGTGTATGTTTTTTGCTTCTTCAGGTCTAAACGGCTGGAGCTATTTTAATAAATTTTGGTATGGACATAGCTGACACCCTGGATTAACACATAGGCTATAATTTATATAGTTTATTTATCGCGGGGCACAGCTAGTACAATTAATAATTTGATGGCGTTTCTTTGAATGTTTGAAGAGTACACCAGTAAATTTGGATGGTCTAATCCAGAACTAGATATAAACTTACCAGTGGTAATGGGTTATATTTGACGGGTCTTATTTATGTACTAAGAAAATGTAACAATTATTGGCTGAAAATAAATAAAATATTACACTCATATAAAATCTCTTTTGAGAGTTACAAGCTAGAAAACTCTGTTTATTCTTTTAACAATAGCTGGAAATGGACAATCCAGAGCCCTCCCACGGTATGTGTCCCGACCACCTGGGACATGGTGCAAGAGCGGGGCACCGAAACAGCTTACCCGCGTTCCCGGGCTCCTCCCAGCAGGCGTCGAGATAAGTCCACGGCAGGTAGATTTAGTCGGTGCGAGTCCGCTATACCCACCCGCAGACACTTTTTGCGAGTGACATGAGTAGGCATTCCCCTTGCTTAATTAAAAACAAAATAGAAACCGGCTAAGTGCGAGTCGGACTCGAGCACGAAGGGTTCCGTAACATTATCTATAAAAACGTGCAAAAAATTCACGTATTTTGTATGGGTATTTATTTTATTTTGTTTTTTTTTTGGTATTTGTTGTTATAGTGGCAACAGAAATACACCATCTGTGAAAATTTCAAGTATCTAACTATCACGGTTCATGAGATACAGCCTGGTGACAAACGGACAGACAGACAGCGAAGTCTTAGTAATAGGGTCCCGTTTTACCCTTTGGGTACGGAAAGCTAAAAAAAGATTTAGAAGTTAGAATGTATGAAATTGTAAATAAGTATAACTTAATTTTTGATAGATTGTTGTCACGAGTTACAAAACTGATGTGCTAAAGAATAGTAATGTGTTGTGAAAACAATTTATATTATTATAAAAATAAAATGTGTGATTGGTGTTTTAACCGTGTGTTTTCATTTGAAGATCTCCCCCTAGATCCCTGATAGGAAGCCCTTGCTGTTCCGAGTGTTATAATAATGTCCTCCTAGCCGAATTTCGGCCACCGCGGCCAGTCTCAATAGAGATTAGCCATCTGCGCGGGACATATTAAAGTGCTCAAGTGTGTGCGCAAACACAGGAGCACTTTCTATTCCATCACTCTCATGATCCGATGGGATGCTTATCGACATGACCGGAAAGAGGTCAGGTACAGGACCGACGGCTTTACGTGCTCTCCGAGGCAAGGGGGTATAATACCGCCAACTCCCAGACTTCGGGCTGATTCTGGGAAATGTTTCTTTTTACAGAAAAGTCCCAAAATCACCTTTGTTCAAAAGTGGTTTTCAATTAATGTAATTGATACTAACATTAGGCTAAGTTATACTAACATTATATGGATATTTTTCCGAAATAAATTATTTGAATTGAATTGAATTTCTGACGCAGCGTGGGCAGGCCCCCTACAAGATGGACCGATGATCTTGTGCGGGTCGCTGGAAATCGCTGGATGCGGATAGCGCAAAACCGGCAATTGTGGAGATCCTTGGGGGAGGCCTTTGTCCAGCAGTGAACGTCTTTCGGCTGATATGATGATGATGATGATGATGAATTGAATTTGAACCCAGGATCTCGTTTGCTGCGGGTAAACACGCTACCGCTAGACCAACGAGGCAGTGTGTTATATTATTATAGCGATCACTCATCTTTAGGCTAGCGAAATATGCTATCTGTTATTTATAGCAAACACAACACATATATCCAACGCCCTTCACTCGTAGTTACCAATCTCGATGCAGCTGCCTAAAGCATAACCTTCAATAACATTACTGATTTAAATATTTCTTGTTCACTTCTCACGCCATTAATCTAAGTGATTTGCATCGGTATTGGCTAAGGTAGTGACGCGGGGGCGGGGCCGCGGGGCAATCATTAGTGTCAGGAGTTTAACTACTGAGATGTGACTCCGATTATCTTTTAACGGATGTTGGTTTTAGATGAAATTACTTTGAAGTTGGTGTCTTTTTAACGCCTTATGTGATTATTGTACAGACGCCATCTAGCTACCCCAATATGTGACATTTCTGTTATGGATTTTCAACTTTATCACAAAAATATAAGGTTCACTTTCAATTGGGCAAATTTGACAGATTGGGGTAGCTTGATGTGCTGGCGTCTGTACCATATTGCTTAATCGATACTAAGGCTAATTCCACTTTTCCCCATTCACAATCCTCATCGATGGGTATTAGTGAACTTTTTGTTCACTTTTCCCCGTTAACGGAAAATTTTAATACAATGGGGATTAGTAAACTAAAAAGTTCATTAATCCCCATTAGGTACTTAAAAAAATAAATAAGTAGGTATATAATAATCTTGTATAATTATCATGTCAGCCTAATGATTCCCACAACGATTTCCACAATGGGGTTGTGTCCATAATTTATTTTCCTATATTTGTACCTTCTATATCTAAAGAGGTATATTATTACCTTCTACGCCCTAAATTAAAATTTACACGGATGACGTCGCGGGCAGAAGCTAGTATTAGTTATAAACAAATAGAGGCAAGCGGGACCGCAATCGAGCAACAATTCTCTACTGTTTTACTATTAAAAGGTGTACACCCGGCTACATATCAAGCTATACATTTCTAGTATAAGCTGTTCTCGCGTTGTATAGGATGTCCATACAATGAGAGGTCAGCTTATATTGGAAAAAATAGCTTGATATGAAGCCGTGTTCATGTTTACAGTTCATTTATTCTTATAATAATTCACCATAGTCCCAGAGCTCGTGTTAATGGAAAAATATAGTTTTAATAGTCGCGTTACATCCCAGTATAGGTCCCCATGGATCAATGCACGGGTTTTACCGCCACTGAGCAAATATTTTATTTATCGTGGTAACATAGTAGTTCCTAGTTCTAAGCTGTTTATTTGTGAACATAAAAGGATTTAAGGTTATATTGTTATATAAAATTAAATCGATTAAATAAATAGATCTAATGGCTTTATTTTGAAGGGCCGGTGGTGTGGTTGGTAAATGCATGTTTTTCACGCCGCAGGTCGTGGGTTCAATTCCCAACACAGGACAGATATTTGTGTGCATGAACATGGCTGTTTGTCCTGAGTCTGGGTGTAAATTATCTGAATAAGTATGTATTTACAAAAAGAAAAATAGTATATCAGTTGTCAGGTTTCCATCGCGCAAGCTCAGCTTAGTTTGGGATGAGATGGCCGTGTGTGAAAATAGTCCCAGAATACTATTATTATTATTATTTATATAATAATGTCCTGATCGAATTCCAGTCATGGCGGCCATTCTCCACGGAGACAAGCTGTCTTGCACAAGTGTGTGCACACACAGGTGAACTTTCTATTCCTCGCTGTTTAGACCCGCTCGGACGGCTAGCTGACATAACCGGTAAGAGGTCACGTACTTGACCCAATCGGAATCGAACCCACGACCTGGCGGCGTGAAAGGGAGCGTATCTACCAACCACGCCAACAGGCCCGTCAATTATTAGTACTAATCTTTATTATTATCCTGGGACATTATTCACACACCGCCATCAGATCCCAAACTAAGCAGAGCTTGTGCTATGGAAACCATATACTACATATGCCTACTGCTTTTCTTCTGTAAATACATACTCATATAGATGAATCAATAAATACACCCAGACAAACAAACCCTGGGTTGAATCTAACCCACAATCTGCGGCGTGAAAGCCGAGTATCTAACAAGCAAAACTATGACACGAAATGTACACAGAACTGTGAGACTTTTTCAATTGACATAAACGTTGCATTAAATAGACATATTTATGCGAAACATTATGGCTAGTTTTACGTAGCTACTCGTGATCCCGCCCACACGCGAACCGTATGTCCTCAATCTAGTATACGATGTTGTGCTAACCAATGAATATCTAACTAATAGATAAACAAACTAATACGCAGATTTTATGTGGCAAATATTGAGGTAACTAGGTACTTGACTGCATTAAGTTGGAACATTATTTCTTGGAAACATCTTCACCGATCTCGCGAACTCCAAACATAACCCTCTCCATTGCTCTTTGAGCCGTCTAATAAGGCCCATAGTGAGCGACCACGTCTCTGTTCCGTTAGTCATCACTGGCAACACACACTGGTCGAAAACTTTCGACTGGAGACACTGCGGTATTTGGAACTAGAAGATGTTACATAGCTTCCCGAAAGCTGTGTAACACACACAGTCGAGTTGGATTTTAAGATGACCTCCTTCTAGAAGTTGGACCTACCTAGTTGGATGGTCTGTCCTAGGTAAATATAGTTCTCTACAACTTCGAGCTCAGTCTCCAACCTTAACTAGAGTGGGTGCAACATGGATGTTCGACATGATTTTCATCTTATCCATGTTCATTTTGAGACCCACTTGTTGAGAGACTGCTGAAGCCATCGAGCATTGTACCTAGGTTTTTTCCAGTTCTCAGCCAGCGACCGAGAGCCTGTATTCTAAATTTCCACAGCAGTAGCTTTATTAAGAATGCATTAGGGGTTATACCGTTTTTTTTTGTTTAGACAGGGGAAATGCTTACGCAAAAATTGTCTGCGGGTGGGTATGTTGAACTCGCACCTACTAAATCTAAACTGCCGTGGTCTTCTCTCGACGCCTGATGGGAGGAGCCCCAGGAACGCGGGTATGCTGTTCCGGTGCCCCCGTTTTACGCCATTAGGATTGCCCTCCCTTATTGCCGACTCCAGCCAGTCCTGTACATCGACTGGGCAACAAATAAATCGCTGTCTTCCCGGAGTTGCTAGTAGGGGTTACTCACCCTGTTAGTTATCAAAATTAAATATTCTCAGAATTATAATACGTTTTATACTATGAAATTGTTTAGTTAAAAAGGCTTGGGGGGCGTAAACATTTTGTTTTGAATATGCACGTGTACCTGTAGACAAAGCAGTAGAATAATTAATTTTACCAACAGATGGCGCCCACATTCCCAGTAAAAGATATTAGAAAGAGAATGATAAATTTCGTCAACCTGGAAATGTGTGAAATCTTGTTATGTAGTTGGTAAAGTATTTTCGTCAGAAAAGGCTGATTCACATCCTGTCGGTGGTTTAAATTTATTATTCTCAGAAATACTCCAACAGTTGCGAAAATGTTTCATTTGAAACATTTTCACTGGTCCTTTTTACCATACTTGTACTAGTTGGATTACTCCTTGGTCTACAGATAAAAGTATTGCGTTGTTTCAGTTGTATGTTGCGGTATAGGATAAGGTCGGACCAAAATAATGGATGTTGCCCCCCCGTCACTGCAACGCAAACATAATATCATGGGAGCTGCATAGTGTCCACTTCTACCCAGAGAGCCTGGCAGACAGGTACTCAAAAGAGACGCTGCTGCACGTTCTCTGGTAGGTTTCCTTCGGAATGACTGCTACCCTTCCAATTGTTTAGTGTGCAGTAGACAGAATAGAGTGTCTACTTCCACCTTTCGACGCACTTGTTACCTTTATGTAAAAGTTAATAAATATTGACCAATATTCACACAATATGAACGGGCTATAGAAAAAGCTCTGAACTAGCCAACAAAGTTACAATAATGAACAAAGCGCGTCGCGGTCATAGGACATTATAGCAATACATAAACCTTTGTTTTTGCGCCCCTATTCCCGGGAACAATGGCCTACTGGCCGTCCGATGAAATAGGGTGGACAAGTGTCCCGGGAACTAACAATATATTGAATTTCTATGCTAATTTTACCCGTCGCTAAAGCCTAGAAATAATTAAGTGCTCACATATCATGATTTTGTGAGTATGTAGCGTGTATATGTGTCCTGCTATTCTGATAATGATAATAATAATGACCAAATCGGAGACGTTCTCAAGAAACGCCAAGTCAAAGGACCCTAAACTAAGCATTTATGAAGAATATAATGACAGCAAACGAGGTAAAAGAGGTGTGCCTACCCCCCCTGGGAAACAGGAGTGAGTCTATGTATGTATAATAATAATGTTCTCCAAGCCATGGTGATCTATCTTACTGGAGAATAGCCATCTGCACGGGGCATATTATAATGCGCAAGTGTGTGCGCAGGAGCTCTTTCTGTTCCATCACTCTCATGATCCGATGGAAAGACTAGCGATATGAACGGAAATAGGTTCAGTAAAGGGCCGAAGGCTTTGCGTACTTTTCATGAAAATACCGCTAATTCTCAGCCTTCAGGCTGAAACTAAGAAGTTTTTCTTCTGTGGCCTTACCAGTAAATGTACTTTTAGATAAATATGGCCAGGGTATTTTTAAGAACATAAATATTACAAAACAATACTTAAAAAGTTGAAGTACACGTTCCCACAACCCTGTTGTATGTTTTGGCAACAGTGAAGCATTGAAATGGTATATATAATAATATCCTGGGACATAATTCACACACTGCTATCTGATCTGTTCTCTAATCTGATTCCAAACTCGGCTTAGTTTGGAACCAGATTAGGTAGTTTAAGCTTTTTAAGTATTGTTTTGTAATAATTATTTTCTAAAAATACCCTGGCCTTATTTGTATAAAAGTACATTTACTGGTAAGGCCACAGAAGTAAAACTTCTTAGTTTCAGCCCGAAGGCTGAGAATTAGCGGAAGCTTGTACTATATATCGATGTACTACTTTTCTTTTGTAAATACATACTTATATAGCTAATTATCTATATATATAAAAATCAATGCCACTTTTCGTTGTAATGTTATAACTCAAAAACGCCTTTACTGATTTGGCTAATTTTGGCCTTGAATTATTCGTGGAAGTCCAGGGAAGGTTTGTACGTAGAGAAAATTAAAAAAAAGTCTTGAAAAAGTGTAAAATCAACATCTTTTAGCAATTTAAAATATTTTTTTTGTTTGAATAATTGAACTTAATAATCATTTTTTTTATTACTATGCCATATACGTAGTGAAGCACGTACCCGGCCGCTAGTTTATTTATATAAATAGCCTATTGTCATTTATTTTCTCTTACTAACACGCCTTTCAACAGATGTTAAAAGAGCCCTAACATTTTCTTAAGGCCATTGTTAGAAGAAATTCAATGATATACAAATTACTTCAGCAAATTCAAACCCAGGTTTTATATTAGTTACAAAAGTGAAAATTTTGTATAACGGTAATCATTATAGAAATAGCTGAATTCCGATTTTTAGGGTTCCTTAGCAAAAGTATATAAAACAGAACTGCTAAGGTGCGTGTGATCTGTCCGTTACAGTACTATATCATGGCAACTGAGAATAATAGGGATTACCCAAAGTGAGCAGTTAAATTACGAAGTATATAAAGATAAATTTATTTATTTTTTTATATTTTTCGACGGGTCTTTTGGCAACCGCTTTAACGCTGGAGGTCGTTGGTTCGATTCCCACCCAGGACAAATATTTGTGTGCATGAACATGTCTGTTTGTCCTGAGTCTGGGTGTAATTATCTATTTAAGTTGGTATTTACAAAACAAAGTAGTATATGTAGTAGGTATATCAGTTATCTGGTTTCCATAGTACAAGCTCTGTTTAGTTTGGGATCAAATGGCCGTGGGTAAATAATGTCCCAGGATATTATTATCTGTATAACCTAACCGTTAGAAACCCCCCGACTCTAAATATAATTAGATTATTAGATTAGAGCTGATACTCTTACAATGCTGAACCGATATTAAGCAAACATAGCTTAGAACCACCGCAAGGAAACTAGCTTTCAAATGAAAAATAACCGCATCGAAATCGGTTTGAGAGCTGCGTTGCCACAGACAGACACACACATACAGACAGACGGACATCGACTTCAAAGTTATAACACCCATCTTATTGCGTCGGGGGTTTATAACTATGCACTAGTCATTCACAAATAAACTTGGTTATGCAGTCCAGATTTAAGTAACTTTGTTAAGTGTCTCTGTGTGTGTGTCCAACTCGCACTTGGCAGGTTTCATTAACAACCTACCGATACACAATAAGTCAAAAAGTCGTTATTTTATAAACTTTTCAGTCACAACTTTGGTAATTCTCAGTGGAAATCTCTTTTTCACTTTGACAGACGTCTCGCGGGGAGTAATAAAATAGGTTTCTTTTGGCCGTTGAAAATAATATTAAAGGTTCCTCGTTTCCCAGTAAAAGTCAGCTGTCCTTTTTTACAACCTACTAGCTTGTAGCAAATATTTGTGCTATTCGTGCAGCTATACTTTTTTTATATATAAAACCAGCCGTACCCAGTACATTGCTACGACACTAACTGAAATAAATTTTAAGAAAAGGCATAATAATAATATGTCGAAAATTGGTCGTACCATCTCAGAAACTTTCGTGGGCTCGTGCACAAGCCTTTTTTTTTAAGACAACGCCCGCTCTAGGGACTCTAATCCCTGTGTCGCAGGGTACTTTACAAACATATAATAGACGGACGCAAATTACATCCAGACTCAAAACAATTATTTATGGGTCACATAAATAGTGGTCCGGCGTGATTCTTAATCATAACATATTATGTTATGATTAAGAAAAATTTCTGTTTCTCCGCAGTTTCAAAAGTATGGTTCTGGAGCGCTTGAGGGCTGATGCGATTAGTATTGATTGGTCGCCTATTTACAACTGCAACGACTTAGATACCAAGGTTGCAAAGTTCTGTGACTCGATTATTGGACTTTACGACACCCATGCTCCTGTCAGAATGGTGAAAGTGAAACATCCACCTGCGCCTTGGCTCTCCGATTGCATTAAAAAACAAATGTCGCTTCGTGATAAAGCCAAAAGAAGTACAGGAAGAATGCAACCGAAGAGAATTGGGCACAGTACAAAAAACTTAGGAATCGCTGCAGTCGTATGTGTAGAGATGCCAAGAGACGCCACATTCATAACTCAATTCACAGACTCAATAAAGCACAAGTATGGCAATTTCTCAAATCCCTTGGTGTAGGCAAGGGATCCGGAGATAAAAAAAATACTATGGACCTTAATGCTCTCAATACCCACTTCGCTAAGCCTCCGGTGGCCTTGAGCGCTGATATTAAGTCGTCTACGCTCGAATACCTCTCCAGCCTTCCGAAGCCGCTAAATACTTCATTCTCATTCACCACGATTACAGAACGTGACATTATTAAATCCATTAACTCCATTTCCACAAAATCCGTTGGTGATGATGGCTTTGAACTAAAAATGCTTTCGCTAGTGGTCGAAGAAATCGCTCCTATATTAAAACACCTAATTAACTTCTCTTTGGAGTCGAGTTACTTCCCCACAGCGTGGAAAAAAGCGCACATCATCCCACTTCCCAAATCAACCAATCCAACATCCGTATCCCAATACCAGGATCGGAAGAATTGATATTGGGCGATCAATTCTTCCGATCCTGTCCAACGTACTAGAGAGTGTGGTGCATAATCAATTCTCTCAGTATCTTTCCTCTCATTGTCTTCTCAGTCCCTACCAATCCGGTTTCCGCCCTGGCCACAGCACTGTCACAGCTTTAGTGAAAATCACCGACGACATCCGATTAGCCATGGAGCAGAAACTCCTCACTATACTAGTACTGCTTGACTTCAGCAATGCCTTTAATTCTGTAGACTATGACATACTTCTTGGCATCCTATCCTCACTTAATGTCTCGGCACCTGTTATCATGTGGTTCAACTCATACCTTCAAGGTCGCTCGCAGTCGGTCCGCTCTGATGAGGCTTTCTCTGAATGGTGTGACCTGACTGCCGGTGTTCCTCAAGGTGGCGTACTCTCTCCTCTGCTCTTCTCCGTTTTTATAAACGCCATCACTAAAATTATTTCTTCTCATTACCATCTCTATGCGGACGACTTGCAGCTATATCGGCACTTCAAAGCAGAGGACTTGAGTCTGGCAGTAGATGCCATCAATAGTGATCTTGGAAACATTTGTGAGTGGGCTAAATCGTTTGGCCTTCTGGTCAACCCATCCAAATCACAAGCTCTCATTATTGGTGGCAGATATATGTTCAGTCTCCTTAAAAATAATACTATTCCTCCTATCGTCTTCGATGATGACAGTATCTCATATTCTATGACCGCTAAAAATCTGGGAGTTTTATTCGATAACTATCTTTCGTGGAACAATCACGTTGCAGAGGTAAGCAGGAAAATGTACTACTCGTTTCAGTCTCTCTTTTCAGACCAAAGTCCTTCTTGCTCAATCCCTTCTACTTCCTCTTCTTGACTATGCTGATGTCTGTTTTCTTGATGCTACTAATGAACTTCTGGATAAGCTTGAACGCCTGCAGAACTTGTGCATCCGCTTCATCTACGGTCTCCGGAAGTATGACCATGTGTCCGAATTTCGGACACGCTTGAAGTGGCTGCCTATTCGTAGGCGTCGAGATTCCCACATTCTCTCTTTACTTTACTCTATCCTTCATAATCCTTATTCTCCTACGTACCCTCATGAACGCTTTGAGTACTTAGTCCCCAGGGGAAAACCCTGTCGATCTTCTATTTCGCTTCTCCTCCGTAATCCTTTACACAGCTCTAGTCGCTATGATAGTTCCTTCACCGTCCGCGCAGTGCGGCTTTCGAACTCCCTTCCTCACTCTATTCGGGCTAGTCCGTCTCTAGACTCTTTTAAAAGAAGAATAAAGACACATTTCCTATCGTAATATTTTGTATAGTATGTAAGTGTATGTATATATATATATATATATGTGTATATTATTTATTATGTAGTATTGATATAATTTAGTATGTAGGTATTTATTCATATAGGTAGGTAAAATTAATTTAGATAGATAATGTTGTACACTGTTCTACCCTGTAAAACAAATGGTCCTCTGTGTTTGGTTTGCTCAGCTTAACTCATTATTGAGTTAAGCTCGCCTATGTACATGTCTTTATTTCATAAATTGTATTTCTTTTTATTGTTTTCTGTGTGCAATAAAGAATAAGAATATCAAATGGCGCAGGGTCACCCAAAAATCCATGGACAGGGTTATGTTTGGAGTTTCTCTGCGAGATCGAATCAGAAATGGTGAGATCCGCAGCCGAACCAAAGTAACTCATAGAATCGACGGCCACTGGCAAGAACAGTTCTCGAGTGGCGACCTCGAACCAGAAGACGCAGCGTGGGCAGGCCTCCTACAAGATGGACCGATGATCTTGTGAGGGTCGCTGGATGCAAGTCGCGCAAGCAAATTTGCTGAAGATCATCACATGATCAAACGCATAGTTTACGATTCTTTAAAGGACATACAGACAAACATTATTTTTTTATTGTATAGAAGAACCAATTTATATGCTTTTTAATAAATAGTAGGTAAGAATCATCATATCAGCCTAAAGACGTCCACTGCTGGCCAAAGCTCCACCAATTGACGGTCTTGCGCTATCCACATCCAGCGGCTTCCAACGACCCGCACAAGATCATCGGTCTATCTTGTAGGGGCTGCGTCTTCCGGTTCGTGGTCGCCACTCGAGGACCTTTCTGGCCCAGCGGCCGTCGGTTCTACGAGTTATGTGCCCCGCCCACTGCCACTTCAGTTTTGCAATTCTTCGGGCTATATGACTTTGGTTCGCCTGCGGATTTTGATTCTGATTCGATCTCGCAGGGAAACTCAAGCATTGCTCTTTGGTTGACCTTGAGCCTTCTAATAAGGCCCATAGTGAGCGACCACGTCTCTGTTCCGTAAGTCATCACTGGCAACACACACTGGTCGTAGACTTTCGACTTGAGATACTGCGGTATTTTGGACGAGAAGATGTTACGTAGCTTCTCGAAGCGTTGGATTCTACGATTGACCTCCTTCTCGAAGATGGACCCACCTAGTTGGATGGTCTGTCCTAGGTAAATATAGTTCTCTACAACTTCGAGTGCAGTCTCCAACCTTCAGTTGAGTGGGTGAAATATGGACGTTAGACATGATGTTAGTCTTATCCATGTTCATTTTCAGACCCACTTGTTGAGAAACTCTACTGAGGTCATGGAGCATTGTACCGAGGTCTTCCATGGTCTCAGCCATGAGTACTATATCATCGGGAAATTGAAGGTGAGTGATATGGTATGTATTTAGATGTAATTATAAAGTTCGTGACCCTTCGCCGCTTTAGGCTGTACATTGCTAAGATCATAAACACATTAATATCTCTCCACTAATTATGCGCTGTTGTAATCCCTATATAATCAAATGCTAAACGCACATGAGCTAAGTTCGTGCCGAAGCACTGTACTGTTGCATGTCATATAGCACTATATTATGCAAATTCATTTGTATTTAATGCTCCGTTACATGTATGTCAAATACATAATCTATGAAATATAAATACTACTATTAAGAGAAAATTTTATAGAGATTACTATTATAAAATAAATCTTATTGTAAATATTTTCATACAATCCGTGCACCCCTGTCAAATTTCTTTTATAGATTTCCAACTTGATTACAAAACCATAAGGTTCACTTTCAATTGGAGAAATTTGACATTATATAACACGTGCTTTTTTCAAGTCTAAGTGAATAAAACCTTTTATATTCTATTTTACCCAATGTTTAATCTAAGTTGTGCTATGTTACCGTGTTTGCGAAATCTAACACATCCTACTGCACACAGATGTAAAAAGTATAAAGCATGAGCAACTAGTTTATCAAGCAAATCAGTTATGTGGTTACCGTAGTACACTGCAGTACTCTGCTTAGTTTGGGATCAGCTGGCCGTGTGTGAATAACGTCCCAGTATATTGTATGTAGTGCCTCGGTACGCCCTTCACCATGGTATATACATAGGTACAGTACTACTTACTTTGAACATAATATAACTCCTTTTTTGCCTAGTCGTATATAATTCTGCATTGATCCCGGCCTCTCACCGCATTTCCTGTCGTCACTATCCGCAATAGGTTCACTGTTATAATATTTTTGCGGCTCCCGGGACACCGTAGATTGGCTGCAGCGCAGATAAACTCCACACTGTTTATATTGTTAACAACGCTGCACTTAGGGTTAACAAGGTGTGTTCTAATTATATCAAGTGGGTTTTCTTTGGGGACTGCGGCACGTTTAAGAAACCAGCTACCTTTTTATACTTAGGTACTGGTCAGTACATAAATACTTAAGTATAAATAAATATCTTGGGACATTACTTACAGACGGCCATCTGATACCTAACTAAGCAGAGCTAGTACTATGGAAACCAGATAACCGACATATTACATATACCACTTTTCTTTTGTAAATACATAATATTATTGTTATACCCAGACTCAGGACAAACATGTTCTGTATGGGGATCGAACCCACAACCTGCGGCGTGAAAGCCAAGCATTTACCAAACATACCAACCGGCTCGTCCAAAAATTTACAACAAACTACACTTCAATTTTAACAAAATATATAACCTTTTTTATATTAAAATGGGAATAATATCATTAAGATATTTAAAAGAAAACGTATATTAATGTTGAATATTTTGAAGAGCAATTCGAAACTAGACCGAGCCTGTACTTTAGGTCCTAGTTCCTTAACATATATGACACATATTTATATATAACATATATTTTATACAGTGAATCTTGGTCCTGTCGCAACTTATTATCATACTTTCATTCTATGAATTTTTAGACACACACTATTACACTCACAGTAACACAGTCTACACAGTAATTTTTTATATTATACTTCACCTTTTACATTTTATTTACACACTCTGGCAAATATGTAGTATGATTAATTTTACTTTGCTTTTATTTTTTGTTTTGTTTAAACTAAATTTAAAGGTCTCTTTACCCGCTCTTATGTAAGATACCGCTCGATATATCTTTGTCTTCAAGCTCCGGGAGGGTCCCAGAGACCTGTAATACAGGTTGTTTGAAAACCTACAACAGGCTCTGGTCTCTCACAATGTTATGTCACATAGTATATATATCAAGTGTAATACCACATAATAACCAACATATAACTATTGTGAAGAGAAAATAAAATTTATTTTGATTGATTGATTGATTTGATTAACTATAACAAGTTAACCAGGAGATTTTAATGAATAAGAATATATCAAAAATGTCTATCAGTTTAGTTTGTTTTCTTCTTATATAACGTGTTGGTATAGACGCCGGCACGTCAAACTACCCCAAACTGTCAAATTTCCCCAATTGAAAGTGAACCTCATGTTTTTGTGATAAAATTTCAAAATCTATAAAAGAAATTTGACAGATTGGGTATCTGGATGTGCTGGCGTCTGTACGTTAACTTTTTTGTTAATAGGTAGATAAGTCGTGTGCCATTGAAATGGATAATTTCCATCTCACACTTAGCCTTACTATTAATTATTATTGTGAGGAAATTAAGTTCCAAACAGCGCTTAGTTCCACGAATCAGCTTAACATATGTGTTGTATAGTGTGTTGAAATACGGCTCTGCTAAGCGTGGCGATTATGACATATCACTTCAAATGATGGACACGGTTTTATTGTTGAGATTTTCAGGGAGGCCTTTGGCCAGCAGTGGACTAGACCTAGGGTTACCATATGACAGGCGTTAGCCGCATTTTACAGGCATTTTAAGGTTTAGACAGGCGTCCGGCTCGGCATCGTCTGAGACAGGCATTTTCGCAGGGTCTCGTCAACGCCCAGTGGAGTAAAGACAGAAATCGGCTGACAATTGAATCAGTAAAAGCAATATTGATTACACAGGAAAATTACAAAACTGTATCCTGTGAAGTATTTTATATATATAATAAATATCCTTCTTCATTATTATCTGTAGGCTTTTACTTATTTCCTACAGCGTTTTGTTTCAGACAGACATTTTTCTTAAAAATCAGGCATTTAGGTACCATAGACAGGCATCCCTCTATTTATATATGGTAACCTTAACCTTTTACTTCTACATGTTTAGTTTTTGCCGCTTTTCGTTTCACCATAATGACCGGTCTTGCAATATCTGCAGCCAGCTGTTTTCCGCGCCCTTTTCAAGGTCTTCGGTTTAACTAGTATTCCTACTCATGTTCGTGGTCGCCATTCAATAACCTTTCTATTACGTTTCTACTAGTGATATGCTTACTTTTATTCTCCTGCGGTTGTAGGTAATCACGTAGGGAAACTCTAAGTATAGCGTTCCCAAGTGCTATTTGAGTGATACTCTCTTTAAAGCCTATAGGAACCGATCCAGCATTGTGTCACCACTAGCATCACACTTTGGTCGAAGACTTTTGACTTGAGACGCTGCGTTATTTGGGACGAGAACGTGTTTAGTTGGATTCTATGACTGACTTCGTTCTCGAAGTTGAAGTGATGTTAGTGTGTTAATATTTTTATTTTTTCGGCTGGATGAATCTAAGTACCCCGCAGTGCATTCCACGGGGGCGAAGAAGTGGTCCCGATGATGAATCCTTACTATTAATTTACCTCGTTGGTATAGCGGTAGCGTGTTCACCCGCAGAGAACGGGGTCCTGGGTTCAAATGCCGGGTCGGGCCACAAAGTGATTTTGGGACTTTTCTGTAAAAAGCAAAATTTCTCAATATCAGCCCGAAGTCTGGCAGTTGGTGGTATCATACCCCCGTGCCTCGGAGAGCACGTAAAGCCGTCGGTCCTGTGCCTGACCCCTTTCTGGTCGTGTCGCTAAGCGTCCCATCGGATCATGAGAGTGATGGAATAGAAAGTGCTCCTGTGTTTGCGCACACACTTGAGCACTATAATATGTCCCGCGCAGACGGCTAATCTCTGTTGAGACTGGCCGCCGTGGCCGAAATTCGGCTAGGAGGACAATATTATTAATTTACCACACAGTTAATAAATTATTTCTTATAAATATTGAGTGTTTGGTGGCAAGGATATTTGTTTGGATAACATGCGTGTTGCAATCCTTTACAATTCTGTGGATACAGATGCGAGTAAACGGGCACCCCGCCCGTAAACTCGCATCTGTGCACTATGTTTTAGGAATAATATCAACTTGTTTTCTCCGCCATTACTTGCTCTGTAACCCATTTCATGTTATGTACAGGGTTGGCGAAAATTTGCAATCCGTACTTTAAAATAGGGGAATTATAAAACGATCGAATACAAAAATACTTAGCAACTGATGATGAGATACTGTTTTAATAACTTGAGCGGCATGAATTTGAATGAGCGATAAATTAACTAAACTAACTACGAATATTGATTAATAAAATAATCCAGAACAAGCTTACAAAAAGTGGGTTATAATTAATCCGTGCGACTAAATTACTAAGTGAGCGACTAGAAATACAGAGAGGGCAACTTCCATATTAGGATTGAGAAGAGTTTTCTGGAAGTTATTTGGGTTAGGTTAGGTTAGAACTGTGACTAGGATACTATTGTTGGAGCTTTTTGAATTTTTCAGGAGACATACAATGCAAATCTAAACAAAAACCATAGCACTTGAAGTCCGCCGCACAAGCGTCTGATCTCACTGATTGGTCAAAGCGAAAAAATATTAGGTCGCCTAAATATCATGAAGCTTCTCATTTTGTATTTTAAGTAACTCAAATTAATATTTGTTAGTGGATGTTCTGTTGATTTCTCGTCACTTGCAGTCAGTCGCTCACTTAGTAATACTACTTATAACGTAAATTCATTATTTTTGTCACTTAAAACTTTAATTTACAGTCACTCGTTTAAATACCACCCTTTAAAATATAATCTGTATGGATTTTTTGTGGTAAATACGTGAGGCAAACGACATGTTTCAATACAATCCTATATATTCTAATGCATGAAAATCTCCTGGCTGTCTTACTAATATTAAGTAGCTAGGACCTAAAGTCCCTACAGGCTCGGTCTAGTTTCAATCAGCTCACCCATAGTTCCAAAAGTAATGTTAAAATTTATTTTGACATTCATGATGTGTACTTTAATTTATAAGTTTTTGAGAGAAATAAATGATTATATTATTATTATATCAGAAACTTCAATTCCTCTTTCATAGGAGTAAATGAAATGTGTAATATTTACTAATAATTACAATTTATATAACATACATAAACTGACTACATAAACAATTGTATACATACATACATACATAGACTCACGCCTGTTTCCCAGAGGGGTAGGCAGAGACAACGGATTTCCATTTGTCACGATCTTTGCATACTTCTTTTGCCTCGATTACTGTCATTATATTCTTCATACATGCTCGCCGGTTTAGGGTACTTCTGACCTGCCCTTTCTTGAGAACATCTCCAATTTGGTCAGAGAATGTTCGACGTGGTCTTCCCCTTCCGGTTGTCCCATTCACACAGGCCAGGTATACTTCTTTTGTCAATCTTCTTTCATTCATCCTTTCTAAATGGCCAAACCATCTCAGCATGCCTTTTTCAATCTTTGTGACTACATCCTCTTTCACACCACAACGCTCTCTTACATCAGTATTTCGAATTCTGTCTCTCAAAGTCACACCACACATACTTCTCAGAGCTCTCATTTCCACTGCATTTATTTTACTTTCATTCTTTTTCTGCCATACCCAACATTTGTATACCACTTCAAAACAATGTACCATCTGTTTTTGAACGTGGAAACACTTATTTTTGTTTTTAAGACGTATATATATTCTATTTAATTCTATTCTATTCATGATGTACTGACAGCCCTGCTTACATAACATGTTCATACACGGACTAGCAGAATAATGGCTCATGCTTAAAAGGTTTTGCGGATAATCGCGTCGTTAATTATTAGGCTACCAGTTATAGGATAGTGAAATAAATGATTATATTATTATTATATCAGAAACTTCAATTCCTCTGTCATAAGAGAAGATTAAATGTGTAATATTTAGTCATAATTACAATTTACCTGCTCATAAACTGAATTAGAATATTGTATAAACATTTGTATACCAATTCAAAACAATATACCATCTGTTTTTAAACGTGTAAACACTTATTTTTTATTTTAATACGTATATATATTCTATTAAATTCTATTCTATTCATGATGTACTGACAGCCCTGCTTACATAACATGTTCATACACGGACTAGCAGAATAATGGCTCCTGCTTAAAAGGTTTTGCGGATAATCGCGTCGTTAATTATTAGGCTACCAGTTATAGGATAATGAAACTCTATTATAACTTAATGTGTTATAGTGGTTCTGTGCTGCTGAAATTGTAGGAAATTAACCTTATTATGATGTTATATTACGGAACAAATGAATTAACAGCATGATTTTTCTACCAAAATCGGGAACATTTGGTAAAAATGTCAGCAATTGAAAAGATTTGCTGAACTAAAGTCTTGGCCACGGATTCCAATAATACAACCTTCTTTTAGTGATATATAGGATATTTTTTTTTGTTAAAAAAACATCTCAAATTATCAAAAGTCGGCTAATCTATTGCACAACTTTTTATTGTTTTAATTTTAAGTTAATGTTACCAATACTGGTAGAAAAATAAACATAGCCGTTAATATGAAAAACTATCTTGGGGCAACTAACACACTGCCATCTGATCGTAAACTAGGCAGACACTGTACTATGGCGACCAGACAATCGGTAAATATACCTATACAACATGTAACGTAATTAACGCACACCCTCAAACACCCCAATTAGATTATTATGTTGTAATTATAATACATACACAGAATTTTTAATTTAACATGTATATACATTGTTGTTTACTAAATTAATTTGTTGGAATAAAGTTAATTTTTATTTATTTGTTGTTGAATGATGGAATTTGTATGAATACAAATAAAACTGTGATTTAAAAGTCTTATTACTTTGAATTACGGTCCATTTCAATTTATTTTGACTGTACAGGGTTAATAAGACAAGAATGTCCGTAGTTTTAATTATTTTGGAATAAAAAATTATCGATATAAAAATTACATAAATCGACTCAGTAATCGATTCTGAACAAACTATTTTCAGGGTGTGCGTTAATTATGTTACATGTTGTATATTTCAACCTATATATTTCAGACATAACGAATAATCATAATCATTGCGTGGAGACCTATTAATGGCTCTCTGTCACGTATAACATATCGTGGGTTAAGAACTAGAGTAGCGTAAGGGCAAATTGATAACTTTACTGGAGAGCCGAAAAACAATTGAAATTTACTTAACTTTATCTTTTAGCCCTTTTATGGCAAAATCTATAGTAGTTGGATATCTGATTTTTACTAATAATAAAGCTGTATTTATCGGCTACAGAATAGTGTAACTTTATGGGCAATCAAAAAATACTTTTATTATAATAAAGTTTATTTTTCAAAAAATGGCTGACATGCGTCATTTTGGCTGTTACATCAATTTAATTATGTATGGAATCCAACGGAACTGACGTTAAAATGGGCTTAAAATATAATTGAAAATATCTCTCTTTAAAATGTAATTAAGAATAATTATTCGTGATCGACTTGCAAATGGTTGTTGAAATCATGATAGGTTGAAGGAATAACTCCCGATCGACACAGCTCTTGCAAATAGTTGTATTTATCTGCTGATATAGCTACTGGACCACTGTAGGCGTTTTCCAAAATTACTCTCGACGAGGTTCATCTTTTGCCCCTTCTGAATACCTTATTTTTTTTTTAAATTGTCACTGTCCAAGTCATATTTAAAATAAATATGTTCTGGGTCGTCTTTGCGACATTGAAGCCTTTTGATTTTTAACCAATTCACAGTCTCCTCATCAGTATCTGTTTTACAGTTCTTAATTATTACAGTTTTCAGTTTCTTCAAATCAAAAAAATCTTCCTGTCCCATTTCTTGTACTTTGCAAGGATTTCTTCTTGACGCAGTTCTAATAATAGTGTAGTAACTAGACGGATCAAAAATTGGTACACATTTCTTAGCCAGCTCTATAGTAGCGTGAATGTTGTCAACTTCCATCGGACTACGACCGGGCTCAAAATATTTTTGATTTAATTCCGGTATATTCAAAAAACCCACACAATAGGGACAATTTCACACAGATCATCCTAGCCCCAAACTAAGCAAAGCTTGTACTATGGGTACCAGGTGACGATATACATACTTATATAGATAGATAAATACTTAAATACATAGAAAACATCCATGACTCAGAAACAAATATTCGTGCTCATCACACAAATATTTGCACTTACCGGGATTCGAACCCACGACCACCAGCTTCGTAGGCAGGAGCACTACCAACTAGGCTACGGTGACCGTCAATACAATACAACATTAAGGCAGAAATATACATGTTTCGGCATTTGTTTGCCATCTGCTTTTTCGGTCATGTACTTGAACAAAGATGCTCCAACCTCGTTAGCACCTTTATAACCAACCCCTTCATTCCAGCAATAGCATATTACTTCGCTGTTTTCTTTGCCAAAATCCAGTAATGTACAGTTATAGACAGGCAGCCTTAGTTTATAAAAGGTTTTTTTTGGAAGATAACGTAGGAATATCATAAATAGCTTCCATGTCGTATTCGACGAAATAAATTTCACCATCCAGATCAAGATTTTTAGCTTCATCTCTATGTTCTTTCGCTTGAACTTTTCTCTGTAAATGAGCTTCATGTTTACCTTTTTTAGCTTCTTTCTCTCCATTCATGTTATCATATGCCAAACATTCATCGCACATATCTTTCCATGGCTTATGGACGCCAATATTAAAATCTTTCCTTAAAATATTACGGAATATGTTTATTTTGACAGGTTATCTTCCTTGCACTCATCAATATATAGTTCATACATCTTCGTGACATTATGGTATTGGTCAAGATACTCTTTTTTGGTATCTTTCCTAACATAGTGAGCTGGCATGCGCGGAAAAGAGTTAATGTGGTCTTTGACGTACTGTCTAGTAATTTCAGGAGTTTTATTGTGTGGACCAAGCACTCCCCTGGCATCAGATTCGGCAACATTTCTCTCCGACAGTTTTTTGAAACAGCCTCTCATAAACATTTCAAAAATATTGAAAGTCGAAAGGAAAAACTTTTGACATACTTGAATGAGCTCAGATTCACTTGGTTCTTTCAAACATGCGTAGACTCTAGGTATCAAAGAATTGAGAGGGGCGCCCGCGTCTTGTTTTCATACGCAACCAGCTAGGCCTAGCTAAACTTTTTGGGGTCAATTTAGCGTACAGTAGTATTAGACGCGAAAGTGAATCAGACCAACAGAGATTTATTACGTGCTACAAGAACGTATATAGCTTTTACACTAGTATTGACATAAAAACTGATTGCATTACATTATTTATTTAGTGCCATATTAACGTATCACACCCTTCCGTTTTTTTGGCAGCGAGAAAAATCAGGGAAGCGCAGGAAATTAAGATCCCATAAGAAGTAATGGTACTTTACGCTTATTTAGCACGAAAAAAACGTAGGCTACATAATCTAACTTACTGCGTAAAAAACGTATGATAAGATACGTTATTAGAGCGATTACATTCAAGGCATCTTCGGTGTCCTATCCGCTCTGTAAATCGAGTTTCGATCGTTGTGCTCGTAACTTTTTTGACAAAATATTGTCAAGATTATTGTAAGTAAAAACACTTCATTTTGGCAGTAAACAATAATATTTTTATATGACAAGTTATTTTTGTACTAAGCAATTTACACACTACATCGCTCCAGTTTTTTGGCACATAAAAATATAAGGATTAAAAAAGCGAATGGTGAAAAAATTTTTTGTTTTTAATTTTTGCCCTTACGCTACTCTGGTTGTTAACCCACGATATACAGCCAAAATGTCGATAAAAGCTGTTGGTCTTCCCAAGAAAAAAATAATAATAATAATAATTAAATATTTTTCCTGCATGTGAATCGAACCCACGACCTCTGGCGTAGCAGTAGAGTCCCTAAGCACTAAACCAATATGGCAGGATCTTAAGTACTTAGGTCAAATGTGGTATCATAATTATAAAAGGGCATCATTTGCAGAATCGATACCTGTTTTATTAACACAATGCACCCATCTGTTGTCTAACGTCAACCAGTCGATCTATGTTAGCAGCAAACTAAGCATTACAATTCTTGGAAGCGCCCACATATTGTCTCTCCCCAGAACACCTTGATTCGCTGATGTTACAGTATCAAGACCCGTGCTTTAAGATAGTACCTACTGTTAATTCTGTATTTGATTATTTATTGTAACAGATATTTAAATGATAATAATATGCTGGGACATTATTTACACACGGCCATCTGATCCCGAACTAAGCAGAGCTTGTACTATGGAAACCAGATAACTGATATACTACATAATACTACTTTTCTTTTGTAAGTAGGTACATACTTATATAGATAATTACACCCAGACTCAGGACAAACAGACATGCACACAAATATCTGTCCTGGGTGGGATTCAAACCCAGGACCACCAGCTTTGTAGGCAGGAGCACTACCAACCAGGCTACGGTGACCGTCATAAAAAGCCTTATATTCCTCAAAGTGCAAATATTTCTGTGGTGAGCACGAATCTTTGTTTCTGAGTCATGGATGTTTTCTATGTATATAAGTATTTATCTATCTATATCGTCGTCTGGTACCTATAGTACAAGCTTTGCTTAGTTAGGGGCTAGGATGATCTGTGTGACATTGTCCCTAGATATTATTATATTATATTTATAACCGAAAACCATCGCTAGCAAAATCAATATAACACAATTTATTTGATGTTGCAAAAAACAGTGATAAGTTAAGCACTGGACATCGATTCCATCTTTTGTTTAAATGCAGATGTATTGGAACTGTCACTTTATGAGTTAAATACATAAAGCTTCCGAAAGAATTATTATCGGTTATACGTTCCATCTCACTCCGCCTTTGTTGTTCCTGAGTTAGCAACAGGCGAACAATCTTCATAATATATCAAAGTCCAAGTTGTTCCGTCTTCAGCTAACTTTGTCAACTGGGTATATTATGTAATTGTGTTTAGTTTGTACACTGCACTGTATATGTTGGGGAACTTGGCGAATTGTTCGTGTGCATATTAACTAGTTTGAGTAAACTCGCCCGGATTCCCTCAAGGTAATGTTAATGGAGACTAGCCAATTACGTAGGACACATAGTAATAATAATAATGTCCTAACGACCGAATTTCGGCCACGGCGGCCACTCTCAATGGAGACTATCCATTTGCGCAGGACATATTATGATCACAAGTGTGTGCGCAAACACAGGGGCACTTTTTTATCCATCACTCTCATGATCCGATGGGACGACTACCGATACGACCGGAAAGAGCTCAGGTACAGGACCGACTGCTTTACGTGCTCTCCGAGACACGGGGGTGTATTACCGCCAACTGCCAGACTTCGGGCTGATACTGAGAAATTTCTTTTTACGGAAATATCTCAAAATCACTTTTTGGTCCTACCCGGGATTTGAACCCAGGACCTCATTATCTGCGGTTGAACATGCTACCGCTAGACCAACGAGGCAGGACGCATACGACGTCCATTACTGGGTAAAGGCCTCCCCAAATGTTTTCCACAGTGGAGTTGTGTCGCCATGTTTGGCAGATGAGTTGACGATCGCAGTACAATTGTCATTGTACAGACACATTGTACAGGCAAATCAAGCTACCCCAATCTGTCAACTTTCCCCAATTGAAAGTGAACCTTATGCTTATGTGATAAAATAAATTTGACAGATTGACGGACACAGAGTGACGCTGCTGCCCGTTCTCTGGATGATATTCCATCGGGTCAACTTCTACATCCCCCACGGGATGAAATGGGGTGAATTATGGGGGTATGGAGTTAGCTGACACCCTGGATTAACACATAGGCTATAATTTATAAAGTTTAACACGGGGAAAACCGCGGGGCACATCTAGTAAATTATATTTCTAATTCGATCTCGCAGGGAAACTCCAAACATAGCCCATTCCATTGCTGTTCATCAGAAATGCTGAGATCCGCAGGAGAACCAAAGTAATCGGCATAGCCCGAAGATTTTCCAAACTGAAGTGGCAGTGGGCAGGGCACATAGCTCGAAGACCCGACAGCCGCTGGAGCAGAAAGGTTCTCGAGTAGCGACCACGAACCGGAAGACGCAGCGTGGGCAGGCCCCCTACATAATGGACCAATATTCTTGTGAGGGTCGCTGGAAATCGCTGGATGCGAATAACGCAAGACCGGCAAAATTGTGAAGATCTTTGGGGAGGCCTTTTGTCCAGCAGTGGGCGTCTTTCAGCTAATATAATGATGATGATGAAATGATATTTGAATTTGACCATGGAATAGTGGCTTGGGAATACCTTGGCGCTTATAATAGGTCTTTACCTATGAAATTGCCGTTTTGTATGAAAAAATTTAAACGAATTTTTTTCATGAATTTTTTTATTTGTATTAATCGAAGTAATCACCCATGCAATCAATGCATCTTTGCCATCGCAGTGGCAGTTTATTGATGCCCTTCTTAAAGAAATCAGCTGGACGGGAGGCAACAAATTCTTCAAAGGCATTTTGTACTGCCTCTCGGGTATTGAATTTTTTTCCCGCCAAGAAGTTATCCAAATTCTGGAAAAAGTAGTAGTCTGTAGGCGCAAGGTCTGGTGAGTAGGGCGGATGACGGAGAGCTTCCAACCCCAGTTCTTGCAACTTGGAGACCGTCTGCTGTGCAGTATGAGGTCGCGCGTTGTCGTGCAGGAGCAGCGGAGACGAGCGATTGACCAATGCTGGTTGGAGATGCGCCAGCTTCTCCATCATTGTGCTCAGTTCTTCACAGTACACATCTGCAGTAATGCTCACCCCGTTTGGTAAGAAGCTGTGATGAATCACACCGGCGCTAGACCACCAAACAGTGACCATCACTTTTCTAGGGGTAAGTTTTCGTTTAGGGCATTGTTTAGGTGCTGAACCAGGATCCAACCAACTTGCTGAGCGCTTGCGGTTATCAAACAGAATCCATTTTTCATCGCAGGTAACAATGCGGTTCAAAATTCCTTCATTTGTGTGTCTGTTGAGCAGTGCAAGGCACGTCTCGACGCGTACTTCGCGCTGGCGATCATTGAGTTCGTGGGGCACCCATTTGTCAAGCTTTTTTACCTTGCCAATTTGACGCAAATGGACCAATATTGTTTTGACGCTAACGTCGAAAGCTGCTGCTAATTCAGCCGTAGATTGTGTATCATCAGCTTCCACAACCGCCTTTAATTCGTCATTGTCGACCAAAGTCTTCGGACGACCGCGAGGTTCATTTTTCAGGTGGAAATTTCCAGAACGGAAGCGAGCAAACCAATAACAGGTGGTGCGTTGGTTTGTAGTGTTAGCTCCGTAAACGTCGTTGATGTTGCGTGCCGCTTGTGCCGCGTTGCTGCCACGACGGTACTCATATTCCATAATTACTCGAATTTTTAACGTATCCATGATGACGAAAAAGATTGAAATGCGATGAAAATGTAACACTAATCAATAAAGAAATGACTACTTTTGGAAAAAAGAATCCATGTTTTTAAAATAAAATTAATTTGAAATTAGAATTCTTAGCCAAACAAAACTTATTTTGATTTGAAATGGCCAGTACTGCAGAACGGCAATTTCATAGGTAAAGACCTAATATTTTATCTCTAAACGAAGATCAGATACAATTATTTCTAAATGATTTCATAATATTATACCATGTGGCTAACACAACCAGTTAGATATGATATGTAGGCAGTAGATAGCTATAATAGCATACTCGAGTCGCCTACGACAAAACTATAACCTATTTTCCTTCATACCATCGAATTCGTGCCGGATGGAACCCACGTCTTAATAATAAATCCAAAATTTAGTTTTATGACTCGTTTGACTATCAATAGAGTTCGCGGATCAGATTACTTATTTTTTTAATTAGGGCTTTTACATCTTTCGCCAAACGGCTAACACAGTTTGTAGGCGATTCGCTCATTTTCCAACAGGCTTATTTTTTGACAAAAATCAAATAAATCAAAATATTCACAACAAAACAAAAACTACAATACTACGAATCACAAAAAATATATATAACCTGTAAAAAAATTAAATAAACCTATAAAGCGACCATGGGCTCTACCGGCTAAGTCGCCAAACATCGTTTTCGTGAATGGCGTTCAAATAAATAAAGGTTAAAAATGACTTAATCAATCGTTAAATCGGCTTCAACGTTGACATTCGATTCCGGACCGTTTATGTCGTCACATGTGCTCATGGAAGCTGATTTAACGATTGATTAAGTCATTTTTAACCTTTATTTATTTGAACGCCGATCACTATTCCGATGTTCGGCGACTTAGCCGGTAGCCCCCCTGGTTGACGTTCACTCGGCCTCAATATGAACATTTGTCCGAGAAGTCAAACGCGTGAACTGTGATCAGTAGTGATTAGTTTTTAGTATTAAATATTATTTAGAATTAAAGTAATATGTATTTATTTTTAAAATTAAACAAATGGTGATACAAAAACACTTTGCATGTAGTGATTGCCTATAATTGCTTGTGCAGTTAGATTTAAGACCCAATACACGTAAATTCTTATCTATATATAAATCTCTAACAACTGTCGGTAAACCTTAATTAAATAAATAAAAAGCCTTTTGCCATGTAAGGGAAAACATCTGCTCATTCCCCAAAAAAGGGAATATACAAAAACAAACAGGTTTATTATCTTGCCACTAAACAGACTCTACTTAGGCAACCCCCGATTAACAATTACCGAATTAGGTATACGTTATTATTTGATAAGCAGGCGAACCAAAGTAACTGACATAGCCCGAAGAATTGCCAAGCTGAAGTGGCAGTGGGTAGTACTCCCATGGCCGCTAGGGTAGAAAAGTTCTTCTACGGTAGTTCTTGGTTCCACGAACCAGAAGACGCAGCTTGGTGGCTGCTGTATCCAGATAGTACAAGACCGGCAATAGTGGAAATTATTGGAGAGGCCTTTGTCCAGTAATGGACGTCTTTCAACTGATATAGTGATGATGATGGTATAGATATTTTCTGAATGAGTACGATATAATAATATGATTGCCTCGTTGGTCTAACGGTAGCGTGTTCTCCCGCAGGGAACGAGGTCCTGGGTTCAGGATTTGAAAAGTCGGGTCAAAAGTGATCAGCCCGGAGGTTGGCGGTATTATACCCTCGTGCCTCGGAGAGCACGTAAAGCCGTCGTCGGTCCTGTACCTGGCCTCTTTCCGGTCGTGTCGCTAGTCTTAACTAAACTAAAATCCCACAATCACTTTTTCGCTCGACCCGGGAGTTGAACCCAGGACCTTATTATCAACGGTTGAACACGCTACAGTTAAAATAATTTTATAATGTTATTATGTATATGTAAAAATTACAATGTCCAGTGGTAACTTAATAACATTGACTTCTTTCAATATTTTAGAACGGAGTGATATATGCTTAAAAAATTAAACCTAATAAAATACCATTTTAAAATAAACTCCTAAAACCCTTGGTTGCTCTAGGTACCAAAAATTAAACAGTTAAAACCTTAGACGCAGTGTTAAATAGAGAATTATAATAATTGCTATCTTTGATCTCGGCACGGAGCAAATAATTTATTGATTAGGTACTTCTTACATTTGGTTCACTATTACATGAACGGGCCGGTTGGTAAATGCTTGCCTTGCACGTCGCAGGTCGTGAATTCGATTTCTACCCAGGACAGATATTTGTGTGTATGACTATTTCTGTTTGTCCTGGGTATTTATATAGGTATACAAGTATGTATTTACAAAAGAAAAGTAGTATATGTATACGTGTGGCGCAGCGGCTAAGACAGTCGCCTCGCCGCTTCCTGTCGGGGGTTCGAGTCCCGCGCCGGACAACTATTTTTGTGACCTATAAATAGTTGTTCTGAGTCTGAATGAATTTGTCTCCGTCTATTATATGTTTGTGAAGTACCCCGCGACACAGGGATTAGACTCCCTGCTTTGTCTTTAAAAAAATGTAGTAGGTATATCAGTTATCTGGTTTCAATAGTACAAACTCTGCTTATTTTGGGATCAGATGGCCGTGTGTATATAATATCCCAGGATATTATTATCATTATTATTCAATAAGAGATTAAACAGTGAAAACCTTAGACGTGTTAACTAGAAAATTATAATAATTTATATTTTTGATCTCGGCATGGAGCAAATAATTTATTAATTGGATGCAGACGCCAGCACATCAAGCTACCCCAACCTGCAAATTTCCCCAATTGAAAGTAAACCTTATGCTTAAGTGACAAAGTTGGAAATCTATAAAAGAAATTTGACAGATTGGGTAACTGGATGTACTGGCGTTTGTACTTCTATTATACGTCAGAACCTTAAGGTAAAGTACTTATGTTATTTATAATTAATTTCGACTTCCTGGCTCTCCTAAACGTGGGCGAAAAAATAAACTTTCACGTTAATTTTGTTAATACATTAATATTACCAGCCGAGTAACTGGGCGCACAGTTTCGAAATGTCAGCCGTTCTATTATGCTCACCCACGCGGGACCGTGTGTGACGGAACCAGTTATTGTGAGATTTAACACTAAACATTTATACATTTTCCTTATAAAATACATTTATTTAAATAACATATTCTACAATTGGAACAGTGGTACAGATTCTTGTCAGCGTATGTGGTACATCTGTGGTACTTTTTATGATATACTTAGTGGTAATATTTCTTTGGCATTAGTACGGTAGTATGCCAAACTGCAGTGCCAGTGGGCAGGGCACAAAGTTTAGCATTCCCCATCAAATAAAAAGAAAATAATTCTCCATAAAAAAAATATCGTTGACTTGTTAACTTCCTTCAAGCCACATAAACTTTAACATGGACTTATAAATTTACGAACAATGAAATTTTAAAGCGGGCTTCAGTCACATAATAAAATGCCATATGATGTGGAAGGTCAATAAAAGCCGTTTTTATTTATTTAATCATTGAAAAAAAATAAAGACGGGCAAGAATTATTTCAAGAAAGACATCATGTTATTACAGAAGGTCCAGAGAAGAGTAACTAAACTGGCTTCAGTACTGAGAAACAAAACATATGAGGAACGATTAAAAGGGCTAGGCCTCACTTTTTTAGAAAAACGTAGACAGAGGGGAAGTCTCATTGAAACCTACAAAATTTTGTCTGGGTCTTACAATGTAGCAGGAATTAGGGACTTGTTTACTCTAAGTGATAATCAATATCTGAGAGGACACTCCCTAAAATTAAGCAGTCTACCTCACAAAACAAATCCACTAAAACACTTCGTGGCAAACCGTGTGGTCAATGAGTGGAATAAACTTCCTGAAACTGTCATAAAGGCACCCAATTTAAACTGCTTCAAAAACAGACTTGACAAATTTTCCAAATTGAAAACAAAAACACACGCATCAGCTTACTAGCTGCTAGTATTCGTACTCAGGTCCGACTCGCACTTGGCTGATTTTTTATGTATGTACCCACGCTTGCACGATAAATAATTCTGTTTCTGTTTAAAAACTATGCATTCCGTTCCACGCTACTCGCGGAAGTTTCTTTGGCATATAGTTAATCGATTATAGTTCGGGAACTATAATTTATGCGATGGGCACACGCACCGGTACCCAGCGTCTAATAAAATTAAGAAATTGATTATGTATAGTAAAATATGGTTGCCTTTGTCAGAATATACTTAACTCACACAATTTACATAAATAGGTAATCATGATTATTGACATTGGGAAAAAGAATGAGATTTTATTTTACGACTATGAGGCTGTATTGTTTAGCTACCATAAAGATAAAAATAAATTTGGATATCATAAATAATTATAATTTAAATACATTTATTCAAAGTAGTGTTTTAAGTCGACGTAGTGATGTACCTACCATTTCTTGGCCGTGGGAATTGGGAAAACAGATAAGTCTTTTAACTAAGTTTTAGACATCTTAAAAATGTGTTCTATACACGATGGGCCAGTTGGCGTGTTTGGTAAAATGCTTGCCTTTCACGCCACTGGCCGTAGGTTCCATTTCCACCCAGGACAGATATTTGTGTGCATGAACATGTCTGTTTGTCCCGAGTCTGTCAGTTATCTGGTATCCATAGTACAAGCTCTGCTTAGTTTCGGATCAGATGGCCGTATGAATTATGTCGCAGGATATTTATTATTATATTTAGAAACTACTAGGGCTCGAACCTGAGACTTTTGTTGTAAGTGCGATGAATATCTACCACCCCCTCACCTCATCTTGTAGAACTCGTTTCACGAGAATAACTACCAGCAGCAGCAGCGTCTCAATAGATACCAAACTCCGAACATTAACCCATCAGCCAAGCGTGGCGATTATTACATATCCCACAAAAGGTTGACACCACAGATATCTAAAATTTAATGCTCTGATGTTGACACAATTACAACACAACACATTAATAAGATAGGAAACGGTTTCAAAAAAGATTCTATATAAATTATGTTCACAAAGATTGAAAAAGGTATGCTGAGATGGTTTGGAAAGGACGAAGAAGATTGACAATAGAAGTGTGTGGATGGCCTGTGTGAATGGCACAATCGGTAGCGCAAGACCACTTAGAACATCATCTGACTAAATCGGAGACATTCTCGGGAAAGGCCTGGTCATAAGTACTGTCAACCGGCGAGCATGTATGAAGAATAGTGTCAATTTTTCAGAATATAATGAAAGTAAACGACGAAAAGCGGAGTGCAAAGATCGTGACCAATGGATACCCAACTTATCTCGTCGAAGTCGTCCTATGAGAATATCTACCAGAGAACGGGCAGCGCCCCATAAGTCAAGAAAAAAAATACACAATTCCAATGTGGAGATCCTTGGGAGACCTTTTCCCAACTGTGGGTCTTTTGGTTGATCATCATCATATCAGCCGAAAGACGTTCACTGTGGGACAATGGTCTCCCCCAAAGATCTCCATAATGGCCGGTCTTGTGCCAGTCAATCGGCTTAGGAGATCCTCGGTTCAAAGAAAAGTGGTATATCAGTTATGTGGTTTTCATTCTGTTCCAAGTTCTGTTTAGTTTTGGGATCAGATGGCCGTGTGTGAATAATGTCCCAGGATATTATTATTATATCGTTGTAAAGAAAAGTTGAAGGTAGTTTTTAGGGTTCCGTACCCAAAGGGTAAAACGGGACCCTATTACTAAGACTTCGCTGTCTGTCTGTCCGTCTGTCATCAGGCTGTATCTCATTAACCGTGATAGTTAGACAGTTGAAATTTTCACAGATGATGTATTTCTGTTGCCGCAATAACAACAAAAACTAAAAACAAACGAACGTGAATTTTTTACTCGTTGTTAGGGTTCCGTACCCAAAGGCTAATACGAGACCCTATTACTAAGACTTCGCTGTCTGTCTGTCTGTCTTTCTGTCCGAGTGTCACCAGGCTGTATCTCATGAACCGTGATAGTTAGATAGTTGAAATTTTCACAGATGATGTATTTCTGTTGCCGCAATAACAAAAAATACAAAAAATGTAAGAAAAAAATATTTAAACGAGCAAAAAACGTTTGTTGTATGGGAGCCCATACAACAAACGTGAATTTTTTGCTCGTTTTTATAGATAATGGTACGGAACCCTTCGTGCGCGAGTCCGACTCGCACTTGGCGGGTTTTTATAGATAATGATACGGTATCCTTCGTGCGCGAGTCCGATTCGCACTTGGCAGGTTTTTTCAAATCAAGCAGCTGTCAGCAGTATTTATGTTTAAATAATGCGTCTCTACGTTACACTTTCTTAATAAGCCTCTATCTATATCACTTAGCCATCTTATCTCCAAAATGACCATAGACTCTTGATCTAGTTATCAGTTTTATACTTTTATATCGGTACATTACAAGTGTTTAATAGCATATTACATATGGCCGCTGGCACGCTCGCCAGTGAAATTTTATTGGCCCTTTAAATATGCACTTTCTACATCATTCGTGTCATCGTGAAGGTGCCTATTATAATATGGAAAACGGTTGGGGCATAATATTCATAATAAATGGAAGTATTGGTACAGGTAACGGCAAAAGTAGATGATAGTTTTGGGTTTATGAATGACTAGCTGTGCTCGGCGGTTTTACCCGCGTTAAACTTTATAAATTATAATATATTTTCTTATAAACTAGTGTTGGTAATTAGTATATTTTAAATATGTAACAAATTTACCTTTCATTGCTGCGTCATTCTATGCGAAATGGCGCAGCAATGATTGACGTAAATACAGTCTAGCCGACTAGCGATCATGCGAAGGATGCTGTTGGTGCTGCCACGTATTCTGCGCACCAGGGATGCGCATCTCTTACGCATCGTAGCGTAGAAACAATCTACGCGCTGCTCAGCAAACATCCCTGATGCACTATAGAATCGCCGCAGCCCCATCAGCATCCTGAACGCATTATTAAATTGAACTCGGAGGGCACTGTAAGATTTTTGAGTATAGTTAGCCCACAGGCTGCACGTGTAGAATGATGTACAATAGGACCTAAAAAGTGTAATTTTGACATCTGTCGAACAACGTGCGAACCTGTGAGCTATCATGTTCGCTCGCACTGCCAGTGCCCCCGTTCCCTCTCGATGTCGTCATTGTCCTTGAGATCAGAGGTCAGCATTATGTCCTAGGTACTTAAATTTTGTTACCCTACGCAAAGCTGTAGTACCATTAAGTATAACGGATTTAGTACGATTTAGTATAATATTAGTGTGATAACGGATATTGGCGGCAGTATCTATTGAATAAATGGAAGTATTGGTACAAGTAATGGAATCAGGCGTTACTTTGCGGAAATCCATAACAATCAAAATACAAAATCAATATTTAGTGTTAATTCCGCTAATTGTCAGTTTAATCATGCTGGGATGCAATTTGCACCGCCCTCCCGCCCGCAAAAATGTGCACATGCAAAGAAGGACAATATAAAAAGCAAATTACATGCGCCAGTACGATACCCAACACGTGTTTCGGTCCTCCACGGACCATTCTCAAGGGCTGCTAACTCGTCGAGTGCTCGAAGGAGACTAAAAGTCAACGAGGCGAGCGCTCCTTTATATACTACCAACCGCATGGACAATTATTTCTAACTACCCCCAAATATTCGTAGTAAAGGAGATGAAACTAAATTTGTTTGGTCATTCAACAATGCAAAACTATTACTGCTATGTTTTAATATTTCTAATTGTTCCAACACACATAACCGGAAACTTTTATCACAATTATGTAAAATATTATACGTATTATTGTCGCCCAAGAAAGCGGAAGATGGATTAATTTCAAAAATTAAAGATACTCAAATTCCATCTTCCGCTAAGTTACTGTCCCTAGATGTTGATAGTCTATTTACCAATATCCCTCATGAGGAATGTTTACATATTCTGGGTGAACACTTTGAGAGACAACGGTTACATCCTGGAGAGATGTATGATCTACTTAAACTCACAAAAATATGCATGCAACAAAATTATTTTCGTTTTAACAATCAATATTACCGCCAAAAGGAAGGGTTGGCCATGGGTTCACCGTTAAGTCCACTAATGGCAGAGATATTTATGGATAATTTTGAACGTAGATATATAGTGGGCGAACCCAACATTTTATTTTATTATAGATACGTTGATGACATAATAATCTGTTGGTCTGGTACCAAACGTCAAATTGATTCATTTGTTACTAAATTAAATAATCTCCACCCTAAAATAAAATTTAAATTGGAATTAGAATCACAAAAATCCCTTAATTTTCTTGACCTCACCATCACTAATGTCCATAATAAATTAGAATTTCAAATATATCGGAAACCAACACATACCGATATAGCTATTCCAGCTTCATCCTGTCACCCCAATCAACATAAACTAGCTGCCTTCCGCAGCTATGTTCATAGGTTAATGTCGGTCCCCTTGTCTAATGAGAATTACATAAAAGAACTTAATATTCTTTATGAAATCGCGTTATCAAACGGTTATCCTAAATCTATTATTGATAATTTGATTAAAAATAATCAGAGATGTAGGGTTCGCTCTTTACTGTATGCATGCCCCCCTGACCGTATTAACAAATATGTTGGTAGTCTGACCTATATAGGCCCAATTTCAGATAAAATTGCCAATTTACTCCGTAAAAATAATATTCACGTTGCATTTCGGACGGACCAAACTATACGACGTCTTTGTAATGGAAAAGATAATTTGGAAAATTGCAAGAAATCCGGTGTGTATAGGTTGGTCTGCGATTTTTTTTTTTTTTTTTTTTTTTTTTTTTTTTTTTTTTTTTTTTTTAACGTGACGCGTGCAGTTAGCCTCTCGGCTTTTACTGCTTCACCGGACAGTAGGGGTGAGCGTGGGCTCTAACCGGCCTAGCAAATATAAAACTACAAACTAAGTACCCGCGCCGGAGGGCGCCCCCTGTGGGGCTCGAACCTCGGCTCTGGGCGGATACTGACGGGGAGAGGGCGAGAGATCATGGTTTTTAGGGAGTTTAGTGCAACTTTCGCTCTACGTTAATGACATGACGCGGCCCCCCTTCCGCGTTGAGGGGGGCTTTTTATCGGTACGAGGTCTGCGATGATTGTGACGCGGTATATATAGGTCAGACAGGCCGAAATTTTGAAATACGGTATAAAGAGCATGTAGCTGCTTATAGGAATGGCCATCCTGATAAATCTCATTACGCCAAACATTTAATTGAAACTGGCCATTCCTTGGGCGACAATAATACGTATAATATTTTACATAATTGTGATAAAAGTTTCCGGTTATGTGTGTTGGAACAATTAGAAATATTAAAACATAGCAGTAATAGTTTTGCATTGTTGAATGACCAAACAAATTTAGTTTCATCTCCTTTACTACGAATATTTGGGGGTAGTTAGAAATAATTGTCCATGCGGTTGGTAGTATATAAAGGAGCGCTCGCCTCGTTGACTTTTAGTCTCCTTCGAGCACTCGACGAGTTAGCAGCCCTTGAGAATGGTCCGTGGAGGACCGAAACACGTGTTGGGTATCGTACTGGCGCATGTAATTTGCTTTTTATATTGTCCTTCTTTGCATGTGCACATTTTTGCGGGCGGGAGGGCGGTGCAAATTGCATCCCAGCATGATTAAACTGACAATTAGCGGAATTAACACTAAATATTGATTTTGTATTTTGAGTATTGGTACAGTCAACGCCAAAGGTAGATGATCAAAATCGGATGGGATCGCCATTTCTTTCATCTATTTTGACATAATTTAGGATAATTGTTTTTGGCGGCTTGAGTATTCAGTCGACTTTAAAATAATTATAATTAAAGTTCCCAATCGAAAAAATGGTGTGGACTGTACATAAATATAGTCAACACCAATTTTTCAACGGAATTTAATCTATTGATTAAAGTTCCCAATCCAAAAAATGGTGTTGACTGTACATAAATACAGTCAACACCATTGGAAACTTTAATTAATAGATTAAATGCCGTTATTATGTATCAAATAAATAATACAAAAAGAAACTACAGACAATTTCCCTTGACTGTCTTTTTTTATTAACTGAAGTTAAAGATCAAGAAATTAATTTAAAATTATTGACTCTGTCTCAAAATGAATAATGTTATTGTTTCGAAGTTTTTCTTTTGTATACCAAAATATAATTTAAAATAATAAGCATTCAGACAACCGATCGAGCATATATTGTGTTTGCCAACTAAATAATTACTCTAATTGGACCAAATCCCGTGTTCATGCCCGCTTGAGTATGTTTCGCCGGACCGTCTCAACTGGGTCGTGTTGAAACCGGTAGTAGACGTGTGTGCGCCCCAACTGAGAAAACCCAGCGAAACAAACTCAGTGAACCCACTGAGTTTCTTTCGCTGGGTCTTCTCAGTTGGGGTCCATTGGATCCGGTGGTAGCATTAAAGCGCGACCGTCGTTAGTAACACAAGGTCCGTCATAATAATAATACCTTAATATAGACAGAACCATTGACAATATGTAGTAAAAATATTAGACTTAAACTAGATAATTAAACATAATCTCTTGACAATGACTTGATACGAGCTAGCTAAATATCATTGCTATAATAAAATCAATTTTATTAATGTTTTCATACAATGGGTACCTAAATATCTATGTTACTAGAAATAATAATGTATACAACTATATTACTACAAACATGTTCTGACTATTTACAAGCGCTTTTTTAAAGTCTACGTGAATAAAAACTTTTCTATTTTATATTTTATTATTTTAAATCTTGAAAGTTATCAGAAGTTAAAGTTGCACTTTTTATACGCTCGCCCGCGTGATCTGATGGGCATTAGATAAATTTAAATATCTAATAACTCACCATACAGTTTCACATTGTCATAATATAGGTACCTTGACTAATGCAATGCAATATCCCTGTGTGAATCGATTTCATTTAATCATGATAGCTTTGGGCGCGAATATCGAATTAAATGGGACTATTAATTTTCCGATGCGTTACCATGAAATTCGAATACAGTCAATAAACGTATGGTCAGCGTTTCGCAGATTTCAGCCTGATTGAGCATTACTTTTACACGTTGTTGTGTGTAATTACAACATAGCTAGATTCTCTCACCGGTCCGCTAGTGATCGTGAGGTTGAGCAGCTAGGCCCGCGGTCAGTCCGTAGATGGACCACCAAAGTGGTTTAATTTTTCAGCATCTCCATGCGTAGGAAGGCACTTTAAACTGTCGGTCCCGGTTGACGACAACAGTCGTTAAGCCATGTCAGAGGGTAACCAAACCACTTACCTTACATTAAGTAAATAAGTAATAAATACATACCTATTCAATGACTAGCCTGCTCGTCTAGTGGTTAGTGAGTAATGCTAAGCCAGAGGTCTTGGGTCCGATTGCCACCAGGGGCACTACAAGCTAAGTCGCCGAACATCGATTTCTTAAATGGCGTTTAAATAAATAAAGGTTAAAAATTACTTAATCAATCGTTAAACTGCCTTCCATGAGCACATGTGACGTCATAAATGGTCCAGAATCGATTGTCAACGTTGAAGCCGATTTAACGATTGATTAAGTAATTTTTAACCTTTATTTATTTGAACGAAGAAAGAAATCGAAGTTCGGCGATTTAGGCGGTAGAGCCCCAGGACAATTCTTTGTGCAATGAGCGCGATTATTGGTTCTGTGTCTAGGTGTAATTTATCTATAAAATGTAAGTATTTAGAAATATATAACTATGTTTATCAGTTGTCTGGTTGCCAAAGTACAGCCTCTGCCTAGTTTCGGATCACGTCTACCACTTACTTTGGCAGTGAGCTCTCTGGCAAAGCGTGATATTAAAATAAAAAGAACTTGAGAGGTGTCAAGGGACACCCGGATGGAACGAAGTTATTTCTTATTATTTATTATGTACAAAAAACCTGTATAAACCTGTAAAAATAATCGTCGCGACACCACACTGTTCAATGCGAAATAGAAATGAAAATATCTGGCTTGCTTTCTATAAGAGAGAGAGAGAGAGAAACATGCGCACGCCGCACAGCTGCAAAAATGTCGTGACAACTTTTCGTAAGAATTTTTTCCGTCGAGCCCCCTTTCACAACGCGTGATAAGGAACTTCGTTCCAATAAAATATAATATATTAACAGTTCAGTTTTTACAAGTAGGTAATTTACTTACAGTGATAGTCTCACTAGGCAATGCCTGTATCTAGGCTATCGATGTGATACGATTACAAGCTAGGACTTCTACTACAGTTAGATATTAAATTTAAATTAAATGGAAACGAAATTTGATTTATAACAATAATAATTAAATTCTACTAAATAGTTGGATACAATGGATTAAATAATAACTTAAGTAAATTCATTTAGAAATAACCGAAGTGTGAGAATAGGTTACTGTATGTGTGCAACCTATTCTCACACTTCGGTTATTTCTAAATGAATTTATTACGTTAAATATTAATTAATTAATATATTATGTTAAATAGGTTGCAACCAATATATTGAGTAATTTATCATACAGATCTTGTAGCGTTTTTAAACACACGGAAGTTGTAAACGCTTAAAAGCGATTTTGCCATACGTACTATTGGAATAAAATATAACAGCCCACTTAGGACCCTTAAATTCATCCTCGGTGCTTTTGCAGCTGGCTTCTCTAGTTACAATTCTCTCGTTTTATGAGGCTCTAGCCTCGTTATATCATTCTGTCTCCCGTTTTGCTTTGGAGGGAAGTGGAACTGTTCATTTTCTAACTCCACCTTGTTTCTTTCTGATTAAATTCGTTGCGTGATCCAAGAAAGATAAAGCGATTCCCAGGGACATGCCTGAGCCTCACCGCTCAGTATCATTTCATTGTATGCCAACTGCCACTGTTGATCCTGGTTTACAGGAGTTGCAGTGGTGGGTAAGTGTAGTCACTCCCACTTACCCACCACTGCAACTCCTCCACTCCAAATCAGGACTAGTGTCCCGATAAAAAAAAAGTTTCAAATCAGAGTGAGAGTGTATTAGATGTCCCATGGCAGTTAAAGTACAATTCCCATGGGACATCTAACACACTCTTACTCTGATTTGAAACTTTTTTAATTTTACATCTTTTTTTTTTGTCATTTATTCTCTTAAGTTATTCACATTAAAACAGTGTAACAAAATCGCCAAACTGTTGCCAGTTTGTTGGCGATAATGGCGCTCTTACATATTACTTTTATACACATTATATATTTATACCTTTTTTATATAACTATACATATTTTTATTTTAGGTAGTACTTTTTCAGTCTTTTTTTAAATGATACAGCACTTATATTATCATCTTTGGACGAGTTCCTTATAAAATCTATGTTAATAAATATTGTTGGAGTTAAATATTGCCTAGTTCTTTTACCATAATAATTTTCTATTCCGATAATGTTGTTGTTGTGTTTACTAGCCATTTCTATACACCTTTTAATGACAAATGAATGTAATTCTACTGCTGAATAAGAATAGGAAATTAATTAAGTAGTTTTCTCTATTAACTATCGTCAATATTAATGAGACACAATCAAAATGGACCTTTTACATAAGGTTAAAAATACCTTAGTGATTTATTTACCTCGGAGGCAGCGAAATATTTGGGACGGTTCCTAGAAGTTGAAAGACGATGTTTACCTACTAATTACTCCGAGTAATTTATTTTAATGAGTAGTCATGTTCTGTTATTATTACAACAATTGGTTTCATGTTAGAAACCTCCGAGCTAATTCTCGAGGCACTAATTAATACAAAATTCATTACAGTCAATAAATAAGTAGCAGCTCCATGATACGCGTTTACAAATATTTACTTAACAGTAATGAGTTACCCATTAGTTCATTACACTCACCTTTCGCCTCTAATGAACGCTCATTGTCAACAAATCGCCCACCGAGCGGAGCGGCGCAGGCACAACACTATGCATGACGTCACTTCCTATTCACTTCCATTCATTCATGAACTGTATCAAACATCGGCTTTAAATAATCGTTGAACGCACTTTTGAAAATTCGAATTTCGAAATTTTTCGCACTGTCACAAAGAAAATTACGCGCGTATTTTTATTATTGACTTTTTTCGAGTTTTTTTTAGTAAGCGCGTGTGTGTCAGTCGGTGCGCGCGCACGTTTGAGCACGCGCCGAAGCCTCCGAGTATCGCCCCCGCGATTTTTGGCGCGTGGGCGCAGAACCAACTGCCGGCCCCGAATTTGCGTAATATATTAATGCAATAAAACAGTTCAAATATTCAGCGGTATACACCCATACATACTATAGTAGATAAAATTAGTTTGGATCGAAACGACCGCCGTCAGCAGGGGATCGCATGAAAATGGCAAGCTTTCTTTATAAGCGTATGTTAGAATTTTAAATGAGTATCGAATAATGCATTCGACATAAAAAGCTATCGGCGTCTGCTAACAATATTATGTGAGCCGGTGCGTTGGGAAGCGGCTTGTCGAGGAGTACCTTGTATGGAGAAACGGGTTCGTCTGCAGTCCCACACGTTTCGACTTTTTGCCGTTCACTGCAGGAAAGAGGCAAGGACGTTTACCAGTATAAATTGAGCTCCCGCGTCCCTTGGGAAGACGGATAACGTTCGGCGTAAGGCAGTAACAAAAGGCGTAGTGGGTGTCTGTGTTGGTTGGTCGTTTCCAGGGAAGGAAAGAGCATTGTACACGTAGGTACGGATAATGTGCTTGCAAGCCACGTCTTGGCTTCATACATTTGTAATGAAATCGTCGCGTCGCTTCTGTCTAATTAGACAACTCCTATGGTGCTTTGTGAGGTCGTTCAAGTGACGTTTTGGCATCCTAAATAGAACCTTTTCGCTTGCAGTAATACCTGGAACAGATTCCTTTAAAACGCATCTAGTGAACGGTTAGATAGAATTAAACCTAACTCTTTAATTTTGGTATATTGCAGTACCGTGGTATGATTTTAGTGATAAAAGCATATTTTCCTTTTACTGAGTGGCTGGAACAACTCTGGCACAAAGCTTACCATTGCCCATACGACAAAAAAGGCATAATTAGACTGGAAATAATGCACAACTTAGATTGGCCTACGATCTCATGAACGCATTAACCACTTAGCGTTTAAAGCATAGGTAGAGAGAAGATAGAATACTCTTTATTGTAGACACTGCCTGCTGGCGTAGTTGGCAAATGGTTGCTTTTCATGTCGGAGGTCGTGGGTTCGATTCCCACCCAGGACAGATATTTGTGTGCATGAACTAGTCTCAAATGAAATCAAATCAAATCACTTTATTTGCTCAATATGGGTACATACATGATAGATCTTAAAATAATATATTGTCCAAGTCCATATTCTACCTTTAAAAGGTGTGCAAAGTTCTTATTATAAATAACATCATTATACTTATTATTGTAAAACAGCCTTATTAATATGAAACAGGTAACGAAAAATAATGCAGATGTCAAGCTTAAATTGTAACCATAAGTAAAAATAATAATAATATTAATAATACGCCAGTCTCATGCAAGAGTAGGCACGACCTTAACTAATTAACACAATTAAATCATTTGCAACCTCTTTTACCTACTCGTAATATAATGTCTGAATTTAATTATAAATAAATTATTTATAGATTTTTTAGTTAGTAGTAGCCAATAATGGCCATTATCATAATATGTCACCTAAAAATTCATTTACGCTGTATTAAGCCTTTTCTAACAAAATATTTTTCAATGTTCTGTTGAATAGGTTACTACACGTAGTTTCTATTAAAGTTTTGGGTAAATGACTGTAGATCCGTGGACCCATACAGAATACGCTCTTATTAAACATGGTTGTTTTATGACGCGGGCAACATATTCTGAACCGATTCCGTTCACTTTTGTAGCTGTGAAACATATTTAGGTTATTTTTAATAAAATTTACCACTTCGTACAGGTACAGGCAAGGTACCGTCAAGTCTGATTGTCCTGAGTCTGGGTGTAATTATCTATCTATTTATTTACAAAAGAAAAATAATATATGTCGTATATCAGTTATCTGGTTTCCATAGAACAAGCTCTGCTTAGTTGGGAATCAGATGGCCGTGTGTGACCCAGTATATTATTATATATTAGTATCCGTTTGATGAATCATACTAAAAAACGGAAATGGTAGAAAAATACATTGGACATAAAGAAAGTAGTGTACGATGGGCGGTCTTATCGCCTAAGATATTTCTATACAACTATACCTACAACCAAGTTAGCAAATCTGCATACGATCCACGTTCCTGCAGGTTAGCAACAACACATATTTCATCTTCCTTACCGTCCTGACTGCCTATCCCTATGACCTTATTGGTACACAGGACTACAAAATTAACGCGGAATTGTGGAAGGATATAGGCACCTGTTTTAAAACCGGCCAAGTGCGAGTTGGTCTCGCCCATGAAAGGTTCCGTAGCAGCAAGTAACAATATAAAAGTTCTTGTAGTAGTTGATTGAATGAAAGGGAATATGCAGTTTATGATTTATGACGTAATATAAAAAACTACTTACTAGATCTCGTTCAAACCAATTTTCGATGGAAGTTTGTATGGTAAATATGTACATAATATATTTTATTTATCTTTATCACTCTCTTATTTTGGAAGTTACAGGGGGGGGCACATTTTACCACTTTGGAAGTGTCTCTCGCGCAAACTATCCGGTTTAGAAAAAAAAAATATTAGAAACATCAATAACATTTTTGAAGACCTACCTATCCATAAACATGTATGGGTTTGATAAAGAAAAATTGGGTTTCAGTTCTAAGTATGGGGAACCCCCACAATTTATTGTTTTTTTTTTCTATTTTTGTGTGAAAATCTTAATGCGGTGCACAGAATACTTATACTTACCAAGTTTCAACAGTATAGTCCTTATAGTTCCGGAAATAAGTGGCTGTCACATACGGATGGACAGACAGACATGACAAATCTATAAGGATACCGTTTTTTTTACGGAACCCTAAAAATTATACAACCCACTTCAACTTTTTTTGCAAGCCATTTCAGATGCCTACGGCGGCGGCTCGAACAACTCTGTCACTAGGTAACCACTGCCTATACGAAAAAAAAGAGAATCATCATAGAATTGGAAATAAGGCATCTGTTTTAAAATCATACTTCAACTTTTCTTTATAACAACCCATTTGAACAAAATGTATACATGAGACTTTTGCAAAAGCATTAGCAAAAACCAATTTGTAGATAATTTGAATGAAACCACTCCTCAATCATCTAATAAAACTAAATAAACTATCAACATTCACGCGATAAAGATATTTAGTACTCTCCTACGAACGTATTAATAAAAACAAAATATAATAATATATATTTTCACTAAGCGCTTTGCGAGCCTCTAAAACATAGGTTTATGTTGCAAGCTGCATTTCCTAATTAGAAAACAAACACACAAATACACAGCTCCATTTCTAAATGAATTAATTTCCTCCAAACAGAGATATCCGTCGTCAGAATTATCATAATTAATTAAATTATCTCGGAATCCACTTTAAACATTCCTTATAAGTAGATAAAAATATCGACCAAGTACTATCAGTGGCGTAGAATCTACTTAATATGATTCTCCACGGCTTGCTGCCATTGACTGGTGTCATCATAAATGACGTGTAACAATATTGGTGTCATAGTTTCAGGGACAGATAATGAGGCTATACTGATCATGGGAAATATATATATAAAACAACACGCGGGGCAGGTTTTGGGGACTGACGATAGAAGTGAAAATTATTTTTTCATTTCTCATACTCGGAAAGTAGTGCTTTTTAGTAGTGTGTCCGAGTGGCGAGTCATCTTTGGGCAGTAAAGACTCATAGTAATTGCTTCCCTCCCTATGGTGGGAATAAATTAAAAAAAAAGAACTAAAGGTTAGGCAGTCTGCTGTAAAAAATATAACATAATTAATAACAAAAAGCTGCGGTCATGTGAGTGTATAAACGGCCAGTGTATATTAAAAAAAGACCCTCCGTCTCACGAATATTCGATCAGGTCACGTGCCCTGACGCGAGTTTAACATTTTTATTTAACGCATCCCACAAAAGTGCAAACTAAGAAGTTTTCACTTCAAAAACTTTATTCTATCGGGTGTCACAAACAACACAAATGAAAACATTAATGAATTGTTAGGAATATGTAGCAATGTTTTTATTTGCAATGCAACTCAAAGTAAACATTATTTTTATTACTGACACGATCTTATGGCCCCATAGCCTATATCGATACTCAAATCAAATCGTAACTCGTTACATATACCCTTCTCTTTTTATTACTCATTTTACCTAAAACACGTTTCGACAACTTTACCTTGAAAGAAAAACCAAACAAATACACTTAAAACAAAACAATACAAAGTAGGTATTTATCACTCAATATAAAATGTTATTTTATATGTAGTGTATTTTATGATTCATAATATAATCCGAAAGACGCTTACTGCTGGTCAAAGATCTCCACAATTGCCGGTCTTGCGCTACGTCCATCCAGCGGCTTCTAGCGACCCTCAAAAGATCATCAGTCATTTTGCAGGAGGCCTGCCCACACTGCGTATTCCGGTTCGTGGTCGCCAGTCGAGAACCATTCTGCCGTCGGTGCTACGAGCTATGTTCCTGTTCACTGCCACTTCAGCTTGGCAATTCTTTGGACTATGTCGCTCACTTGGTTCGCTTGCGGATCACAATATTTATGATTCGATCACCCAGGAAAACTGCCTCTGTTTAAGAAGTGTTGTCTGTTTAAGAACACTGCCGCATGTTTAAGAAAAAATATATTAACTTCGACTAGTCCCTTTAGTTTATATTTCGGCCGCAATAAGTATTTGTCCAATTCCAACCTGTTATTAACTTAAAAAAAAAAGAAAGACAACGCCCGCACTATGTAATCTATTCCCTGTGTCGCGGGGTACTTTACAAACATATAATCAAACGGACACAAATTACATCCAGACTCAGAACAACTATTTATGGGCCACACAAATAGTTGTCCGGTGCGGGATGCGAACCCGGGACATGAAGTGGCGAGGCGACTGTCTTAGCCGCACGTGCAGTCTAAAAGTCGTTTTAATAGGTATTTATGTAGGTACTCTATTTTAATAATATGTTACATATTACGGGTGAAATTGCCGTGAAACGGTAAAGTTCTGTGTTTTAAACCTCCTAATACCCTAATGTTATTTAATAGCAATGATTCTTAATCTTACGAACATTGTTAAGTGGTCATAACATATTATAATGAAATGGATATTAAAAACGAAACGGTTTTACATCGGCTTGTTCAGCTATCGGTTTCATTAGTGACACATATTACGCCTCGCCACTCACCACCAGAAACACTTATTCGGTTCTGTTGATAAAATCATTAGATTTGTAAATGTCGTAGATATTACCTTCAATACCATCATTATAGGTATTGCGTAGGCGTGACGAATAAGGTAATAAGTGTAGTCTTACACGGGACGCCATAGCCAAGTTTCAATAAGCTTAGGTTCTTTTGGAGATCTGGTACTGTATAGGATACACTTTGTCCTTGTGAGTATCTTTGTGTTTAGGTAATAAGGGTGGTTTTTGTAGTTGAAGTGTATGCACCGACGTGGTATCAATTCGAAAAGTAGGATGACAATAATTTTAATGGAATCAAAAAGATAATGCATGTTGATAGACTTTTCTTGTAATTTTTGTTATGCCCGCTTTGGCCACATTGTGTCAAATAAGTAATCTTTTTTTTAAGACAAAGTCTTTATTGTGTGGGATTTTACAAACATGTTATAATTATTATACTAATTACTTAATTATAACATGCGATTTATGGGCCAATGCACACCCGAATTGTCCTGTATGTGGAACGAACAAGAAACTGGAGGGTACCCTAGTAGTTTAGCGCTTCTACCTCGGCGCTCTCGGCTTCTGTCAAAGAGGCGGCCGTTGGGAGTGGTCACTAGTCGTATACAGCTATTTTCTAGGACTGAAATCTTAGCACGTGAAGTTCACTGAGTTTATCTGGCGTGTGCTTCAAGTGTCAGGCCCATAATAGATGTCTCTTCGTTGGTGGTCGTGTACACGGAAACTAATGGTTCGAATGTAATATTTCGAACACGCAACTTGGATGATGTTGTATATGACCCTAAAGCGATAATAATTCACAATTATTACAATACGAGATGCGACGACAAAAGTTCTACAATCATATACTTTTAAATAAAATGCACATTTAATGAATAATTACTACCAACGAAACCCATTATAGTCTGTGGACTCCTTGAGTCATGAGAGATAATGATTATTGCAGCAATTGATCACAAGCTGAATCATGATCATAACAAACCATGCAAATGCGCTACTGTTTTGGACAACTAATAATAATTCAATTAAGTCGTTAATAATTAATGAACTTTTAATATTTTACTTAACTGAGTGTAATTAATTATCTAAATATAGTATAGTATATACAAAAGAAAAGTGTTATACATAGTACCTATATCAATTATCTAGTTTCCATACAATACAATCTCTGTTTAGTTTGATATCAGATGGCCGTGTGTGAATATTGTCCCAGGATATTATTATAATATTTATGTCCACGTATTGAGGGTTGCTGTGTAGTGACGGCATAGAATATCATCACCCCATCACATCCCGTGGGGGGCGTCCGAGGGAATACGAGGGAAATAGAGAAAGGGCAGCGGCCTTTTTGTGTGAACTATGACCAACAAACTGCGATCGCCAACCCGTTTGCCAAGCGGGGCGATTATGGCATATCCCCCCATTCTTTGGGAAGCATTTGTCTAGCAGCGGACGTACTTTGGCTGACATGATTAAGGGGCTACAACTAACAAGTTTTGGTAGTTTTTATTCTCCCACACCAAATGAATTGTAGGTTAAGAACATTATTAGTGACATTATCTTAATTATATCGTCTTAATAGAAGAGACAATAATTACTGGTTTACTAAACATAAATAAATAAAAAAATCAACTAGCCCAAACTTAGCAACGCTTGTACTATTAATCAAGTCTAATGACAACAGCTAGAAGTACTTATGTAGCTTGTAAATATATACATACAATACACAGAAAATACCCAGAACAAGACAAATAGACATGTTCATGAACACAAAATATTTGTCTTGTGCGAAGATGAACCCGTAACCTTTGGGTCAGAAGGGAGGTCTCTGCCAACTGAGTCACAGGGCGGTCGAACATCTTCAACTTTTCAGGGTCAGCGTAGTTATTAGTTTACGTAAAAATCATGTTAGTGTACAATTAGTGTCGTCGGATCTCGCACTATTTAACCGACAAGTATTTAACCAATATGGACTTTGCGTTTTATCAATTACACACCTGCAGTGGTGTAATCAAATCTGTAGTTTATTACGTTGCAAAACATACATAGGTTTAACACATGTTTTGCGAGTGTCCATGAGTGGTGGTGATCACTGACCATCAGGTGACCTACCTTCTGTACTAGCACCTTTGCATGGCCATTAAAAAATAAACAATGTCGCAGTATCATATGAAAACTATCGTAATTCATGCATTGGTAATTCACTTTTATGTAATCAATGTGTTTAATATAAGACCTTTATTATTGAATACGTATCTAAGTATCCTATAGACTAAGACTAATATTATAAACACAAAAGTTTGTAAGTATGGATGGATATTTGTTACTCTTTCACGTAAAAACTATCAAATGGATTTTAATGAAACTCTACAATAATATAGCTTATACATTAGATTAACACACAGGCTACAATTTATAAAGATAGTGTCAAGTAAGTATGAAAAAAATTACCATCTGCGAGCTATTCCGGCGTGCACTGCCAAAACCACTAGAAGTACACATCCTATTAATATTATAAATGCGAAAGTGTGAGAGTATAGATGTATGGATGTATATTTGTTACTCTTTTATGCCAAAACTACTTTAACTCGGGTAAAACCGCGGGGCATAGCTTGTTATGTTAAAAAAGTCTTCTTCGTCTACGATACGACTTACGAACACATACATGAGTATTCCAGATAGCACAACAATAGCCGGGAAGAAGTCCACTGCTGGAGAAAGGCCTCTTTCAATTAATCATCTTCGTTAATTTAGGGGGTTATGTCATAATAATAATATAATATCTCGGGACAATGTCACACATATCATCCTAGCCCCAAACTAAGCAAAGCTTGTACTATGGGTACCAGGCGACCATATACATACTTATATAGATAGATAAATACTTATATAGATAGAAAACATCCATGACTCAGAAACAAATATTCGTGCTCATCACACAAATATTTGCACTTACCGGGATTCGAACCCAGGACCACCAGCTTCGTAGGCAGGAGCACTACCAACTAGGCTACGGTGACCGTCTTGCCATACCTCGTAGACGGGTGAGCGATATTTGTCATAGTACTCAGTACTCAGCTGCTCGTCCTCTGGTAATAATAATAATAAACGTATATTTCAGGTAATTAACCCATAATGAACATGATTATTTGATATTTGTTCTGTCTGGCTGTACCTATAAGTAAGTGTATCTGTTGTCTGGTCGCCAGACTCTGCCTTTATGATCAGATAGGAGTGTGTTAGATATTTATTATATTTATTTCTCTACGCGATATCGGGAATACCGTCGCTAATAGGTGCGTTATCTTTTTAGAATAAAATAAAATAAACAAAAAGGGATTTTATTCACGTAGAGATAACAAAAGCGCATAAATAGTCTGAACATGTTTGTAGTAATACCTATAGTTAAGTATACATAATTATTTCTAATTCATCATCATCATTACAGCTAAATGAGTCCACTGCTGGACAAGCCTCCCTCAAGAATCGTCTTGGGGGGGATATGCCATAATCGCCACGCTTGGCAGGCGGGTTGGCCATCGCAGTCAGATGGTCATAGTAATCAGAAGGAAGCTGCTGCCCGTCCTCTGGTAGTTATTCCCTCGGGTCGACTTCTACGCCCCCCCCGGGATGAGATGGGGTGATGATATTCTGATTCTGATATTTGTCGCCGTCACCACACAGCGTTTATTCTTTCTAGTTACATATAGATATTTAAGTACACGGCATGTTAAAACATTCATAAAATTTATTTTATAATAGTAATGATATTTAGCTAGCTTGTATTATGTTATTGTAGAGGAAAAAAAATAAAACACCTTAACCTGTTCACAAACAATCGAATAACATACCCACATACAAAAAGAAACATACCGAATTATCAAGGTCTTCCTTTTTGAAGTCGGTAAAATATTATATGTAAATTTTTCGGTATTCTAACGGTTTCATTCAAGTTATTTAAAATACGGTAACATACCTATAATAACTATATATAACATCAACGAACTGATGTTATCTTAATACTGTGGTGATTATGATAATGAGGTTTCGAACCAAGCTATTTCACCGATGCAACGCTTACATGGATTTTGGGAATGTAGAAGAATGCATATTTACGATCTAAACAGTCTTATGGCACAGTTTCACACCATTAAGGGCATGGAATATCACATGGATATCTAGGGACAATGTCACACAGATCATCCTAGCCCCAAACTAAGCAAAGCTTGTACTATGGGTACCATGCGACGATATACATACTTATATAGATAGATAAATACTTAAATACATAGAAAACATCCATGACTCAGAAACAAATATTCGTGCTCATCACACAAATATTTGCACTTACCGGGATTCAAACCCAGGACCACCAGCTTCGTAGGCAGGAGCGCTACCAACTAGGCTACGGTGACCGTCATATACCGACAGATATGTGCTGAAGGAGCGGAGCATGGACGGTAGGATTCTCATTTTGATAAATAAACATCTTAGGAGTCATAAGTCATTTATTTCTTAACAATTTACATTGTGTTGAAACATTTGTTGTACAATACATAGACTCACGCCTGTTTCCCAGAAGGGTAGGCAGAGACAACGGATTTCCATTTATCACGATCTTTGCACACGTCTTTTGCCTCGATTATCTACTGTCATTATATTCTTCATACATGCTCGCCGGTTTATGGTACTTCTGACCTGTCCTTTCTTGAGAACGTCTCCGATTTGGTCAGAGAATGTTCGACGAGGTCTTCCCCTTCTATTGTTGTACAATACATATCTAAAATCTAAAATACAAAATAATTTTTTCACAAAACTAGTCAATAATACAAGAATATATAGACATGGTGCCGTTAAAATATCTAATTTAATAAAATGTTCTCTGCATGACTCAGTCTATTTTAGTTTCAGGACAACTAACATACTTTGACCATTTGATCCCAAACTAGACAGAACCTACTATGGCAACCGAACAACTGATATACTTAGTTTTCTTTTGTTAATACATGCTATATTACATAATATACATAATAATAATATCCTCGGACATTTCCGCACGACCATCTGATCCCAAACTAAGTAAGAAAGAAAGAAAGAAAGAAACAATTTTATTTTCATAAAGTACGGAAAATACATTCGATTTGAAAAACAAATATTTAATTTTATACATTATTAATTAATTTTATTCGTACTGGTATGAAAAATAAAAGTAGAGCTTGTACAATGGTAACCAGATAAATGCTATACTACATAACCTTCTTTATTTCGTAAATACTTATATAGATAAATTACACCCAGACTCAGGACAAACAGACATGTTCATGCACAAAAATATCTGTTCTGGGTGGGAATCGAACCCTCGACCTCCGGCGTGAAAAACAAGTATTTTCCAACCACACCAACAGGCCCTTCAAATTATTAAATTATTTAAATAACGAGCTGTGCAAGCGACTTCGACCGCACATTTTGTAATGGCTCCGTAAATGTCACATCAGAATATCTCTAATATTTTGTCTCTTGTCGCAAACTTATAAAACATTCACATATATATATGGCCTTTGCGTCTGTTACAGACGATTTACGGCGCATTGTCTGAGAGACATTTCTTTTGGTGGCTAAACAAACCGATGCGAGAGCGACATAGCCTGCCGCAGGCCTGACAAGAGAAGTTTGGCTATGGTTGGTGCCAAATTCACATAAACCTTACATAATTCCATACAAACTTTCATCCTCTATTCCAATTTACAAACTCTGAATGATATATTTATTTACATAAGTTTCGAGCTTCTTACTCCAAAAATGACTATACTTCCATACAACTTTTCATCTCCCCTTATAACCCTTGTGTCCCATTAAAAAGTATCCTATGTCCTTTCTCAGGCTCTAGACTATCTGTATACCAAATTTCATTTAAATCAGTTCCGTAGTTTTGGCGTTAAAGCGCGATAGACGGACAGAGTTACTTTAGCATTTATAAGATTAGTAAGGATTACACCCAGACTTAACACTAACAGACATGTTCACACACACAAATATCTGTCCTGAACTCACGACCTGTGCGTGTAAGGCAAGTATTTACCAACCACGCCAACCGATCTGTCAAAAACTCCGTCCGTTTGATTAAACAACACAATAACTATCCAAAAGCCGCAGTTTTATGCATGTTTTTTGTCCTATTAAGTCTCCTTAATATATCCATAGTTCGAATAAATAAACATTTTTTTTTATATCAGAGGGCGACAAACGAGCAAGTGGGTCACCTGATGGTAAGTGATCACCGCCGCCCATGTACGCTCGCAAGACCAGAGGTGTCGCGGGTGCGTTGCCGGCCTTTAAAAGTCAGCAAACAAGTGTTGCTGACCCTTCCTCCCACCCCAATGAGCTCTGGCGACCTTACTCACACTCGGAAACGCAACATTAAAATTATTAATGTTATTATTAAGGGATGTCTTCTGTAAGGCGGAGGTACTTCCCCAGTCGGGCTGCTCTGTGAGCGAATGAACGCTATGCCCTACCTCTCTAAAACATGTGAACAATCCTACTAACATTATAAACGCAAAAGTTTCTAAGTATGGATGTATGGATGGATGTTTATTACTCTATCACGTAAAAACTACGGAATGGATTTTAATTAAACTTTACAATAATATAGCTTATACATCAGAATAATACATAGGCTTATAACTTATAAAGATATTGTGTGAATTGTCCAAAATATGACGATAAGTGTCAAGTAAAGTAGCAAAAATCCACAATCTGCGAGCTATTCCGGCGTTTCCTGCCAAAACCGCTAGAGGTACCTTCACATTCTACGAATATTATAAATGCGAAAGTTTGTGAATTACTCTTTTTCGCCAAAACTAGTTTAACGCGGGTATAACATAATATCACTACCTACTCTTTTTGGTAACACTTGTATAAATAGAATTTTCAACACCATATATATTTTCATTTCAGCATTTAGTTAACCTTTTCTAATTATTTTAAAGGTCCAAAAAGAGCAGCTGCTATCCACACAAAGTCGCGTTGTGCAACTCTGACTAAATAATAACAAACTGGGTTGTATTTACGTAGGCTGTTTGCGCTTTCTTTCAGGCGTTGTAGTACGAGGTTCTTTTTCCCTGAATAAATGGACGGGGTTTTTATTTAAACTACAGTGCAAAACTGTGATACCGTGTCCGTGGAGCGTAGACGAATGAATAGGATAGAGAGGTACAGTGGTATCTGTTTATAGTCATATTAATATAGCTAGCTGCCCCCCGAGGTTTTAGTCGCGTTAAGCTTTGTAATTACATGTTAATCCAGGGTGTCAGCTAACTTCATACCAAATTTTATTAAAATCGCTATAGCCGTTTAGTCGTGAAGAAGTAACAAACAAACTCACACACTCACAAACTTTCGCCTTTATAATATTAGTGTGATGACCTCCTGGTCGAATTTCGGCCATAGCGACTAGTCTCAATAGAGACTAACCATCCAGGTGGAACATATTGTATGTATACAAGTAAGTGTGCGCAAACACGGGGGCACTTTCTATTGTTATTATATGGTTGTCCCATTGGATCGCTATCGATCGGAAAATGACACGATCGGAAAGAGGTCAGGCATAGGACTGACGGCTTTACATATTCTCCGAGGCACAGGAGTGTACTGTCCTAATCCTATACTTCGGGATGAAACTGAGAAATTTTTCTTAACAGAAAAATCCTGACCCGAGTTTTAACCGAGGACTGATATCATAATGATTATCGATAGAACAACGAGGCAGTCGATTAATAAACAACGAGTAAAAAAGTAATAAACATCACTCAATCTTGTACATACTATCTTGTAGTCTCTGTACAATTTATTTTTTCATTTATATTTTTTATATCTATGCTTTGACCACACGACTGAAGTAAAACTTAATTGGCTATGAGAGAAAGGGAGAAAGAAATGAGTGCTCGCACTTCTCTTTTACCCCTACAGTAAAATACGAAACGTAACTCTCTATTTCTCTCTTCACTAACTTATCTTCCTCTCAACTTCCATTAGCTCCGCTTGCCATTAATTAGCTTGCCCCCCAAGTCAGTGTGAGTATAGAAGTTTTACTTCAAATACTCTAACCAATGAGATCCGGTAACCTAACACCCAAAATTAATTTCAACTAGCCTTTAATGAAAACGTACTTTTTTTTGTTATTTACATTATTTTCTTTTTTTTTTATTTTATTCATTTCAATTCTGCAACGCGTGTTTTACACTCACTCACTTACTCGTGTTTAGCCTCTTCAGGCGTCAGCAATGAAAATCGGGCTATTGGTAGGTATAAACCGACCTAACTGCAGCATTACCGAGCTGCTGCCTTTTCGGCACACAATATTACACCGGGGAGCATTTATGTACTAGATATGTGGTGGTACACGTGTACGTCACTTAACATTGTTTGTTCTAGTTTATTGTATTTTTTTAATGTGTGGTGTTTGCGATATTTTTTCATAAGTCGTTCCTTGTATTCTTTGGTTTTCTTTTATAAATTGTGTGTTGAATAAAACATATATTTATTATAATAAATTCACAACATAAATACAATTATTTTATGAAGTGTATTTTGTAAAAGGAAGGTTTCCCCCGTCGCTGCTCAAAGAATGAAAAAAAACTGTTCTACTTCACTTTAATGTCAGCTAGCGAAAGCTAAACAAAAATAAACGAACTGTTAGGCATTTGCGGCGCTGGACTGGATACAAAACTTCATGAGATCTAGTTTACAGCTTAGCAAAACAGTTTACTCTTATATCATCAGCACCACATGAATGTTGACTTGGCCACTAGTTGGCGTGGTTGTTAGATACCTACTTGCTTTTCAGGCCGCAGGTCGTGGGTTCGATTCCCACCCAGGACAGATATTAAAATTTGTGTGCATGAACATGTCTGTTTGTTCTGAGTCTGGGTGTAATTATCTATATAAGTATGTATTTACAAAAGAAACGTAGTATAGCATTTATCTGGTTTCCATAGTACAAGCTCGGCTTGGTTTGTGATCAATGGACTTTAAAAAAAATGCTGGATACACGCCTACCCTAAACATCTCCATAATTGCCGATCTTGCACTACGCTAATCCAGCGGCTTCCATAGACTCTCACAAGTTCTTGGGTTTGGTTTTGATTTGGTTTTGGTTTTGGTTTGGTTTTTTGTTTTTGTTTTTTGTTTTGGTTTTTTGTTTTGGTTTTTTGTTTTGGTTTTTTGTTTTGGTTTTTTGTTTTGGTTTTTTGTTTTGGTTTTTTGTTTTGTTTTGGTTTTTTGTTTTGGTTTTTTGTTTTGGTTTTTTGTTTTGGTTTTTTGTTTTGGTTTTTTGTTTTGGTTTTTTGTTTTGGTTTTATTGTTTTAGTTTTTTGTTTTGGTTTTTTGTTTTGGTTTTGGTTTTTTGTTTTGGTTTTGGTTTTGGTTTTGGTTTCTATTCTATTCTATTCTGTTCTGTTCTGTTCTGTTCTGTTCTGTTCTGTTCTGTTCTGTTCTGTTCTGTTCTGTTCTGTTCTGTTCTGTTCTGTTCTGTTCTGTTCTGTTCTGTTCTGTTCTGTTCTGTTCTGTCCTGTCCTGTCCTGTCCTGTCCTGTCCTGTCCTGTCCTGTCCTGTCCTGTCCTGTCCTGTCCTTTTTTTTTTTTTAGTAGCCGCCCACTCTATCAGCGCTTCCCCTCTCAGGTCATCACGGGTGTCTCCCCACACCCTGGAGTGTGCGTTGAAGTCACCCATGACAAACAGTGGACGAGAGAGGAGTCCCCGGATGCACGTGCCTAGTCTATCAATAGTATCCTCGAAGTGGGCAAGGCCGCAGTTAGGAGAGATGTAACATCCCACCACTACGGCGTCGCCCCATTCGACGACAACAAAATCTGTCCCACCATGGATGAGGCGGCAATGGAGGCCACCCGATGATTCCGCCCAGTATAAAGCGACGGAACCCCCGTCCACCCCGAACCACCTTGGGTGATCCGGGATGGAATAGGGCTCCGATATCACCGCAAGGGCAACTGACCACTCCGCGAGCGTCTGTAGCAGGAGATCCTGCGCTGCACGGCAGTGGTTTAAGTTACCCTGCAATATCTTGGATGGGGGCGGGAATTTTAGGCATCCATTGTCTCCTGACCAGCCAGCAGCGCGAACGAGTTCGCTACTGGCGTAGTGGGTGGACCCTGCGGCGTCTGCACCGTCCGGCTTTTGGGAGGGAAGCACTTACTTCCTCCCATCCTATGTTTGCCAGCGACGCCAAGGTCCGTACAGATCGGACACTTCGGTTCGCTGGCTTTGCAGTTTACGGCCTTATGGCCCTGGTCGCCACAGATATAGCAGCATTTGCTGCGATCTGTGGGACTACTGCACTTGGCCTTAACGTGGCCAAACCCGAGGCATTTGTAGCACTGCAAGGGTCTAGCCTTGAGTGCCACGACCCTTGCTGCGGACCAACCCACGCACACGCGTTTGTCTGCGAGTTTATTGGCCGCCTCGAGTGGGCATCTGACCCACGCGGTGTTTAATCCCGACCGATGGGCCCGGACGGGCCCCACCTTAAAAACATTGGCAGAACAACCGACGGTACCCGCTAGGGCCACCGCAATCGCCGCGGGGGTGACGGTCTCATCTAAGTCAAGGACGCGCATTTCTGCGGTCTTGATAGGACGCGAAACCCGAGCGTCCGTATCCGCCAGGACTTCTCTTAGTTTGGCCGCGAGGGCATCGGCTCTTGCGGTATTGTCGGGCCCAGAGACTCTCAGGACCAAGCCACCATTTAAGGCTCTCTTCTGGAATATACCACCTTCCAGTCCAAAGTCTTTGAGGCAGACCTTGTCCTTCGCCGTCCTTATAAGGTCGGCGAGAGGAGTCTCTGACCCTTCTGCCCGCGTTATTAAAACCGCTGCCGTTTTCGGTGAACGAGGGAGTTGCCTCGTTGCACCTCCGGGAGCGGTGTTTAATGTGACCGCTGCCTTTTTGGTCTTGGCCGCGGATTTGCGACCAACGACTTTCGCCCATGTGGTCTCTCCCGCATTCGCATGCGCTGCATTAGACTGCTGGCTCCGCGAAACGCCAGCAACCTGTGCAGGCGCAACAGGCACACCTGCTCTCTTACGCTGCCTCTTCCTTTCCCGCTTCTTTTTCCTCTTGTCCTTATCGGACGAGGTAGAAGGGGTTGGGATCGGCGGCGGCGCTGGAGCTTTCGGCCTTTCTGCCACCGCACCACGCGTGGTGACGGCTACAGCCTTTTTGCCAAGCGGAGGCCTGATGGCCCTGCCTGGGAAGAGCTCCGCCATGAGCGCTGCACGGAAGGACACCAATTTGTCTTCCATAATGGCAGCCATCTGCTCGGCGTTGGAGCTGCCCTTTCGTCCTGTGGCCATAAGCTTCAGCTTAGAAGCCACTGGGCCACTGGTTGTCGTTGTTTTAGCCGGGGTCGCTGCGCAAGTCCCCTGACCAGAGCGCAGAGTCTCAACCTCCGCAGACAATTGTGCGAGACGTCCCTCGAGGGAGAAGAGCTTCGAACGAAGCTCCCGGTTCTCCACCTCCAATCGCTCAGCCTCGCCCCCGTACGTCCGAACGTGCAGTTCGGAGGTGGCGGCCTGAGCCTCACGCACACTTCGCCTAATGGCGTGTTTTAGCGGCCCTTGGATGTTCGAGGACCTATCCGTGGCCTTCTCCACCACGGACAGAGCCTCAAGCAGCCTAGCCCCAACATCAGCCGTAGGCTGATGTCGGAGCTCCTCCGCTATATCTTCAACGCGGGGCAAAGATTTCTTTGCCCGCGTATTTGAAGGAGGGAGGAGAGGGTTGAGGATATCCGAAATATCCCCATCCAAGTCCCCCCCCCCCATCATTCCCTATTTTCGCCCGCACAATCTGTGTGCGAGCATTTGGGGCCACAAGGGATTTCCGCTTCCCAAGCTTCGGCCCTTCTGCCGGCAATGACACGCAGGCAGCGGCTGACTTGTCGCTTCCCACGGAATCGCTTCGAAGTATGGACTTCGAGCGTGACCGCGACCGCGAACGCAGCAGCGACCGAGAAGTAGAACGCGGTCGCAGCTGCCTCCGCGGTGGAGCAGTCTCTCTGGCTCTATCAGCCAGACACCTTTCCTCTTTAGAGACTCTCACCCGCAGCTCGCTAGCTGCAGGTGAGGGTCCCTCGACACTTAAAACTGGGCACACAAAACTGGGCGTGTGTGCCCTGTCCGCGACCTCCGCGGGTAGATGTCTATTAGTGTCCCCCCCAGATACGGTGGGACAGCCGGATCCTAATGGACCCGGGAGGGATTCTCCGGCAGAGCCGGTACCCTCCTGGGGTATTGTTAAGCTAAGAGACATACTGACGTTTTATTACCCTACAGACCGGTTTACCCCCCGGTACCCCCCGCGCCGGGTAATGCTCGGAGGCTAAGGGTTTGCCGTATGCTAGTGACCGGATTGACGCACCGGCCATTCAGCCCATCACCTTCCGGCGAGGCTTAGGCTTGCGCGCCACTGCTGCCTCCTCCAGAGTATAGAAGGGACAGCAGAGGCGTGAGATGTCGGAATATTGGCCACGGACGGTGGTTTCTCCCTATGCAAGCATAGGAAAAAACCAGCGCCCACGCCCGGGGCACACCGATCCGAAAACTTCTGTTCCCACCGAATATAAATATTCGAATGGGACCAGTAGTCTCGGACACACGAGGAGGTTTTCCGACCACGTGCCCCGTCCTGTCCTGTCCTGTCCTGTCCTGTCCTGTCCTGTCCTGTCCTGTCCTGTCCTGTCCTGTCCTGTCCTGTCCTGTCCTGTCCTGTCCTGTCCTGTCCTGTCCTGTCCTGTCCTGTCCTGTCCTGTCCTGTCCTGTCCTGTCCTGTCCTGTCCTGTCCTGTCCTGTCCTGTCCTGTCCTGTCCTGTCCTGTCCTGTCCTGTCCTGTCCTGTCCTGTCCTGTCCTGTCCTGTCCTGTCCTGTCCTGTCCTGTCCTGTCCTGTCCTGTCCTGTCCTGTCCTGTCCTGTCCTGTCCTGTCCTGTCCTGTCCTGTCCTGTCCTGTCCTGTCCTGTCCTGTCCTGTCCTGTCCTGTCCTGTCCTGTCCTGTCCTGTCCTGTCCTGTCCTGTCCTGTCCTGTCCTGTCCTGTCCTGTCCTGTCCTGGCCTGGCCTGGCCTGTCCTGTCCTGTCCTGTCCTGTCCTGTCCTGTCCTGTCCTGTCCTGTCCTGTCCTGTCCTGTCCTGTCCTGTCCTGTCCTGTCCTGTCCTGTCCTGTCCTGTCCTGTCCTGTCCTGTCCTGTCCTGTCCTGTCCTGTCCTGTCCTGTCCTGTCCTGTCCTGTCCTGTCCTGTCCTGTCCTGTCCTGTCCTGTCCTGTCCTGTCCTGTCCTGTCCTGTCCTGTCCTGTCCTGTCCTGTCCTGTCCTGTCCTGTCCTGTCCTGTCCTGTCCTATCCTATCCTATTCTATTCTATTCTATTCTATTCTATTCTATTCTATTCTATTCTTTTCTTTTCTATGCTATTCTATTCTATTCTATTCTATTTTATTTTATTTTATTTTTTATTATTTTTTTATTATTTGATTTGATTTGACTGATTTCGTTTAGTTTCGTTTCGTTTCGTTTCGTTTCGTTCCGTTTCGTTTCGTTTCGTTTCGTTTCGTTCCGTTACGTTCCGTTCCGTTCTGTTCCGTTCCGTTCCATTCCATTCCATTCCATTCCATACCATTTCATTTCATTTTATTTTACATACTTCATTTAATTTTATTTTATTTCATTTTATTTTATTTTTTTATTATTCGGCTCTGCTCTGCTCTGCTCTGCTCTACTCTACTCTATTCTATTCTATTCTATTTTATTTGCACACAAAACAGAATATTATCAATACATGACAGAACTAGAACCCAAACTAGAAACAAGAAAGAATTAGAACTCAATATCTGCATTTGATAGCAAGACCAACGAGGCTGTCAAATCCACTTATATCAAAATTCCGAAACAGGGTCTAGTTGATTGTTTATGTGTTGTGTTGTTTTGTGAACGATTCGTGGTCGCTACTGAAAAACCTTTCTGCCGCAGCGGCCGTCGCCGCGTCGCGTCGGTTCAACGAGCTATGTGCCCCACCCACTGCCACTTCAGCTTGGCGATTCTTCGGGATTTTTCTTCGTCGGTCACTGCGCATTTCAACATAACTTGTTCGATATGCCAGGGAAACTTCCAATACTCTTATATATTAAAGACTTCTACCATTTTTAGGGTTCCGTAGCCAAATAGCAAAAAACGGAACCCTTATAGATCCTTATAGAGTCATGTCTGTCTGTCTGTCTGTCTGTCTGTCCGTCCGTATGTCACAGCCACTTCTTTTCCGAAACTATAAGGACTATAATGTTGAAACTTGGTAAGTAGATGTATTCTGTGCACCGCATTAAGATTTTCAAAGAAAATTAGAAGAAAACAATAAATTTTGGGGGTACCCCATACATAGAACTGAAACTCTAAATTAGGTCTTTAAAAATGATATTGAGGTTTCTAATATCATTTTCTTCTAAGCTGAATAGTTTGTGCGAGAGACACTTCCGAAGTGGTAAAATGAGTCCCTCCCTTTTAACTTCTAAAATAGGAGAATGATAAAACTAAAAAAAATATGATGCACATTACCATTCAAACTTCCATCGAAAATTAGTTTGAACAAGATGTAGTAAGTAGTTTTTTTAATACGTCATTAATTGCAAATCGCTTCATCATCTGAAATATAATGATAAATAAAAAAACCTTATAATGTTACTTGCTGCTACGGAACCCCATCATGGGCGAGTGCGACTCGTACTTGGCCGGTTTTTATAAAATCCAATAATCAATCAATCAATAAAAATTTGTGTATTCGTTCTCTTTAAAAAGAAACAGTCTAATTTAAAAAAAGGAATCATCGAAATCGGTTCGCCCAGTCGAAAGTCTGAGGTAACAAATATAAAAAAACCGGCCAAGTGCGAGTCGGAATCGCACATAAAGGGTTCCGTAGCAGAAAGTATTTCAGTTGATTAAATGAAAGCAAATTGCGGTTTATGACGTATTAAAAAAAACTACTTACTAGATCTCGTTCAAACAAATTTTCGTTGTTAGTTTCCACGATAATGTACAGACGCCAGCACATCAAGCTACCCCAATCTGTCAGATTTCCTCAATTGAAAGTGAACCTTATGCTTTTGTAATAAAGTTGAAAGTCTATAAAAGAAATTTGACGGATTGGGGTAACTGGATGTGCTGGCGTCTGTACATCACATATTTTTTTTTGTTTTATCATTCTCATATTCTAGAAGTTGCAGGGGGGGACACTCATTTTACCACTTTGGAAGTGTCTCTCGCGCAAACTATTCAGTTTAGAAAAAAATGATATTAGAAACCTCAATATCATTTTTGAAGACCTATCCATAGACACCCCATATGTATGGGTACGATGAAAAACTTTTTTTTTGAGTTTCAGTTCCATGTATGGCGACCCCTCAAAATTATTGTTATTTTTCTATGTTTGTGTAAAAATCTTAATGCGGTTCACATAATACATTTACTTACCAAGTTTCAACAGTACAGCTCTTATAGTTTCGGAAAAAAGTGGCTGTGACATACGGACAGACAGACAGACATGACGAATCTATAAGGGTTCCGTTTTTTGCCATTTGGCTACGGAACCCTAAAAATAAATACAGTGGAAATGAGAAACTTGTTCTTTTTTGAAGAACCTTAAATTAATACAGCTTATTTATGGTTGAAGATGAAGGATTGAAGTACTAGGTAATAAAAGGATTAAGTTAATGATTATAATCCTAATTCCATATACTACATATTGAAGGTTGTCTCCAAACAAACCCACTTTCCACCATTATGAGTCAAGTTATAATATGGATTTATAGTTGTTCTAAGTCTGGATGTGATTTGTGGTCGTCAATTGCATGTTTGTAAAGATTCCCGTGACACAAGTATTTAATTCACTGGGGCACGGGCTTTGTCGGTAAAAAAAAAGAAAAATCAGAGCTCCCGGTACGGGGCAAAAAGGGATTATTGAGAATTTTTTAGACGCCACTAAAGGTTTTTATCATAAAAGCAAAACAGGCCATGTGCGAGTTTGTGGTCCGTATTTTGCGAATGGTTCAGTGCGATCGTCACTATTGTGCAAAAATTTTATACTTAGTGTTTGTTAATGTAAAAGAAAATATCGATGTAATCTCGTTTCTTGTATAAAGGCCCCTTAATTTTAAATTATATTTTTATTATTTGTAACAAGCAACACATATTTCTAAATACATACATATTACAGATAAATTACATCTAGACGCTGAACAAATAATTGTTTTCTTCACACAAAGATTTGTCCTGAATGGCGACCGGACCGTGTGGTTTCCAGCTGTGAATGAATAACAGGGCCATCCCATGGAATCCTGTGGGTGTCGTAAAAGGTGACTAAGGGATACACCAGGTAGTCGGGCAGCAGTGCCACCTGTGTACCTTCTAGCTATCACCTAAATGCGGTCGCCTACTCGCATGCCAAGCGCGGCTACTACGACAAACACATCCAAAAGGCAACGTTATAGAAACCTTTAGGGCCTATGTCCAGCAGTGGACGATATGAGACTGATGATGACGTATGTGGATCGAACCCACAACATCTGGCTTAGCAGTCAGCGTCACCAACCACTAGACCAACAGGTTAGTCAAATTTTATGTCGAAATACAGACTGAAAATTTCAACTGTCTACCTAATATGTATACGGTTCATGAGCTACAGCCAGCTGATAGACAAATGGACGGACTTTTTAGAATAGGATGGCTAACGAGCAGGTGGATCACCTGATCGTAAGTGATCACCGCCACCCATGGACACTAGCAGCACCAGAGGAGCCGCAAGTTCGTTGCCGGCCTTTAAGAAAAGAATAGCCTCGCTTCTTGAAGGTTGCCATGTCTTACCGGATCTGAAATACCTCCCGCGTACAGAGGAGTCTTTGTAATAGGGTTTCGTTGGCAAACTTTGGGTACCGAACTACAGTCATAATAATTCCCACAAACAACCCCATTTCCCCATCCTGAAGAATCAACTCTGATCTCAAAACAATGCCAAAGCTATTAAACATTGTGCTGTTTGATTCTAGTGACTCACAATCGCATTTATTGACAAAGCTCCGACATCTGGCTCCCTCGGATCAGTCCAATTAAGTATCTGCAGACAAATATACTCCTCCAATCCAGATAAACGAAAATAAACCTTCTACGAAGAGATTTAGAAGTCATATTGACAGTAAGGGAGTGTACTGCTGGATTGTGTTCCTGTACCCTCATTTTGATACCAATTTGCAATATGAAAATGTTATTGTAAATGTACATAGTTAGAATATCTTCTGTTTTGATTCGATTCGTTAGGATTTTATTGTAAGGTGTCAACAACCTATGAAAGATTTTTCATCCCCCCATCTCGGAAAGAGTATTTTTGCTCTTCGATATCTGAGTGGAAAAGTCGTTTTTATCCTCTAGAGGGAATGTAAATTTCAATTTAGGACATCGTGTGCACTAAGATTGTGAGTGCTAAATATCATTAAACCTGTTTACTTCTACCTCTATGGTTCCGAATTTATCATACAACTTTTTTGATTGATTAAAAACTTTTAAATTCTTGGAACCTTCTTGGTGTACTTTTTTAAATTTGTTTTGCGCAATATTACTGTTTTATTAAACTCAAACTGTAGCAACGTTACTTTAAGTTTTCTTAATTAAACCTAAGTATTATTTGTTATAATTTAAAGATTGTCCTTTAATACTGAACTACATATATAATATAACATTATATAATATAGTAATTAATACCTAAACTGAAATAAAAGTATTTAGCATAAGATTTTTTTTTGCGTTTAAACATTTCCTCGAGAGGTGTGAATAAAAGTTACGTGTTGCACTCGAGTGCAAAGATTTTTCACCTTGTGCTCTTTTGATTTCCTCGACAATTCTCAGGATTCTAGTTTTTGTATTTATCAAAATTAAGCACGCAGTTAAATAGCAACTTTGCGCTCTTGTTTAACAAATAACTATTACTCTATGGTTTGCGAGAAATTGGTCATGTAGATGAAACCAGCCATTTTACCTGCCGACAGAGAAAATTGCACCCCTCGAGCAACGAGGCAAAAACAGTCTTGCAATTTATAAATTGGAAGTCTGTTTTTGCCTCATTGGTCTAGTGATAGTGTGTTCAACGGTAGATAATGAGGTGCTGGGTTCAAATCTGGGTTCAATTGAAACTAATTTATTTTGTACCGTTATAATTTAATTTAATTCTCATTTATTGTACGCCATCTTATTATATTATTAGTATATATATATATATATATATATATATATATATATATATATATATATATATATATATATATATATATATATATATATATATATATATATATATATATATATATTTGTTGCACTTAAAATTGTATTATTATTAATGAAGAATCTGTAAATGTAATGTGTAAACAATTGTAGACTGACCAAATAAATAAATAAAATAAATCCCGGGTTGAGCCAAAAGTTATTTTGGGATTATTCTGTCAAAATAAAAATTTCTCAGTGCCCGAAGTCTGGGAGATGGTGGTAATATACCCCGTGCCTCGGATAGCACGTAAAGCCGTCGCTCCTGTAATTGACTGACTCGTTGGTCTAGCGGTAACGTGTTAACACGCAGATAACGTGGTCCTGGGTTCAAATCCCGGGACGGGCCAATAGTGATTTTGGGACTTTTCTGTAAAAAGTAATATTTCTCAGCATCAGCCCGAAGTCTGGGAGTTAGCGGTATTCTACCCCCGTGCCTTGGAGAGCACGTACAGCCATCGCTCCTGTAACTGACCTCTTTCCGGTCGTGTCGCTAGTCGTCCCATCATGAGAGAGATCTCGATCATGAGAGTGATGGAATAGAAATTGCCCCTGTGTTTGCGCACACACCTGTGCGCTACAATATGTCCCGCGCGATGGCTAGTCTCCATGGAGACTGGCCGCAACTTGAATCCAGAATAGAAAAGATGTGCAATCGATTAGGAGGTGTTTTGATAAATTAGGATTTAAAAATATTAAAGGATTGGGCCACTATTTGTTATGAAATAACAGAACCATTTTTAGCAAATCATCATCATGATCAAATTAGCCGAAAGACGACCACTGCTGGACAAAGGCCTGCCCCAAAGATCTCCACAATTGCTGGTCTAGAGCTACTCGCATCAGGCGGTTTCCAGCGACCCGCACAAGATCTTCGGTCCATCTTGTAGCGCCTGCCCACGGTGCATTCTCCGGTTCGTGGTCGCCACTCGAGAACCTTTCTGCCCCAGCGGATAACTTAACTATTTGTTAGCAAATTGTACCCTAATTCTTTAGTTTGAATAAAAGCAAAAATTATCAAAACAAGAATAAATCTATTTTAAAGCTGTTGTATTGTTTAACCTTTTTTATTAATATTGCCGATTTTGGTAGAAAAAATGCGTTTTGCACAGCCATTGTGCTTAGTTGTTTATTAAAAAATGATTACGTCGCAGAATGACGCCAAACGCAGAACTCTTAGAAAAGGGTGCGATAGGGATCACTAAATTCACTGTGTACTTGACTAACTTCGGCCCATCATCCCTTGATTTATTACGAGCCATAAATAACAGGGATAGAGCCTCATGGCCACTTCTACCCATATTTTCAACATAAAACTTTGTAAAGGAAAATATATTTTAGGCCGTTGCGGTCTTTCTAAGGGCTCCATCTTCCCTTATTGTATGGGCAGTGGTTACTCTATGTCAGAGTTTTTCGCGAAAACCAGTAGGCCTCAGACAACTGACTAAAGACATCAATCGGGACCGACAGCTTAACGAGCCCTCTGAAGCAAGGAGACGTTCTGAATTTAAACCACTAACAGTCACCCATCTATGGACTGACCGCATATCTAGGTCTTTACCTCGCCGATTACGGATCGATGAATGCAACTGGCCAAGAGCGCCTCAGTGTTCCATAAAACTCCACCTTTTTGTGGTGGAAACTTTTAATTGGTCCCCGTCGATGAGGAGGTATTGGGATATGTGGAATTCCACATATTACCCATTAAAACCACCACAGTGTTGCAACAACATCAATCCGGATAGTGTCTGGTTGTTTCTTCGTTACGCCGTTACGCATCAACTACTGAACCGATTTACCTCAAATTTGGAATAAATGTAGATCTTGGTTCAAAGTAGCAAACATGCATACACCAGTTATCTGGGTACGTTATTTGGTTTTCTCAGCGGGATAATGTATCCACTCGCTACGGGCGGATGACAGTAAATTATATTTTTATTTCATAATTTATTAGCCTTGCTTAATAGCATCTCTATTCTAAGTTGGAACACGCAGCGCGGGCGGCCTGCTTGCCCGCGCTGCGTGTTCCAACTTAGAATGCTTTACAAGCTTTACAAGATGGACTGATGATCTTGTGAGGGTCGCTGGATGCGGATAGCGTAAGACCGGCGATTGTGGAGATCTTTGGGGGAGGCCTTTGTCCAGGGTTGGGCGCTTTCGGCTGATATGACGATGATGATGATTTAAAGATTTATTTGAAAAGAAATATGGTTTCAAGTTTTTACATTGGTAGCGTAATAGTAGATCTAGCGGTTAGTGACCCCGATTGCTAAGACAGGTCGTGGGTTCGATCGACAAAAAAATTTATTGACGTCCTTTAGATTTGAACTCAAGAAATTCATTTAGGTACAGTATGTATAGAAAGAGTTCACTATAACATATGTACAACTAACCGCTTGCGTAAACTCCTGGATCGGACCATTGGAAGCACTTTAATTTGGTCAGGAATCTTGTTATAAATCCGAGCAAAGCTCAAAAGGATAGCAAATTCGCCTTTACATTCCGTTCTTATTCCAGGAATAATTAATTTATTTGGACATCTAGTTTTGTACTTAGATTTATATCCCAGCTTTATCATAATCTCTGGGTTAGATGTGATAAATTTACATATCTCCTCAACATAAATACCAGTTATTGTGAGTATTCTAGGCTTCCAAAACATTGGTTTACATGATGTAAGAGGATCTACATTACAATTTGCACGGATGCACCTCCAAAAAGTAGAATAATATATATGATGTCACGTCTACTATTCTAATCCTATGCTACTGAAGCGGAAGGAATTTAAGGAAACGACAGTGATCATAAATAAAATGATATGAATGTATTCCACCTCAGTAAAGCAACAGTGAACACAAAAATTTATAGGTCGTGGTGTACGGCCAGTCTGTTTCCGTGCGCAGTACGGTACTATCCTTGTGCCGGACGGTATGTGCCCCTGATGAATGTCCGACCGGGGCCCCCTGATGGAACTCTGAGTGCGGCCCTGTAGGTTCTGCGGTGGGCAATCGTGGCGAATTGATGATCGTGGAAAATAATTCCCTACAAGCGGGATATCACTTTCCAAGATGCCGTTGTTGGTAATTTAAAAACAATGGCTGATTTATATGAATTTACCAACAGATATAAATAAAATATTACTACGTAAAACCGCTAAGAACGCACGGTATGGCACAAAGTAGCGTGGACCTGTCGTTAGATCAGTCTATGCACGACTGGCTGCGCTGCATTAAAATGTCCGCCGCTTGCGACGGTCCTCCCTTTCCCCGCGGATTCCCCTCGTGCACTCTTAAGGAACGTGCACACGTTGGAATTGTTAAAAAGGGGATTGTAGACGCATAAAAATTTAATATATATTAATAAAAATAATTAAAGAAATACACTATAATTGACTAGTTTGTAATTAAACAAATTAATAAAAATAATCTAAGTAAAATAATCTAACCTCCTTTGTGCGGTGAAACGTCTTTCTAGATGATTCCCCATGCAGTTTTGAAGTAACTAATGTGTCTTGTCCAAAGATATTATAATATAACAAGATTGCGCACTCCAAGATTTAGTTCAAAGTAAAATAAACTCAAAGTCTTTAAGATACAGTCCATTTGTCTTTGTAGTGTACCAATAGGAAAAAACGGTTCACTTGAGAGGCTCTCGTTTTGGAATCTATCCCTGTCTAACAGATGGCCAGCCTAAAAATAACTTACTTGACGTATAAAATAGTAGAATTTTTGGTCAAACACCTAGGATTATGTTTTCATATAACTATAATTAAATAATTTTTAATTATTTAAGACGTACACAACGTTTTTTTAAACTATGTCTTATTCTTTGATAGCTTTTTAAATACATTTAATTTGGGTTTAGTAAATTCAATAGCAGTATTTATAAGAAATGACGTTTACCACACTCAATTTGTAAACAAATATGGCGAATGTTTGTTTTGAAATGATTTATCGTATTGTGCTCCAATCCAGTTCCAATTTGCTTAAAAATAGTTTTAACTTGTTGCGTAAAAGGGTGTAAAAGTGAGGGTCATCTGGGGAGTGGTATATCTTTTCACAAGTAATTGTTATCTTGTAGTGTTTCTATATTTTGGCTAAGATCAGCAACAGGGTAACCATTCGTTACGTATTTAATGGATCGTTTTTCTAGATTTCCCAAAAACGAGGAATTGAAACAAAAATGGATGAATATTGTTCCCGGTAAATAATAATCTGATATAGCAATTAACTGTTTTATTACAAATAACATTCATATTTGTTTTAGAGTTTTTGCACATTGACACAAAATACTATTCCCCACTACCAGCCACTAAGCATACCTACTCGAGATTGTTGCCTCTTACAACAAACGATTTTTCCAACCTGTCGTAATGTATATTAGGTATTTTATACCTACGTAATAATTTTCTGCTGTGTGTTGACGGCGACAAATATCAGAATCAGAATATCATCACCCCATCTCATCCCGTGGGGGGCGTAGAAGTCGACCCGAGGGAATATCTACCAGAGGACGGGAAGTAGCTTCCTTCTGAGTACTACGACCATCATACTGCGATCGCCAACCCGCCTGCCAAGCGTGGCGATTATGGCATATCCCCTCAAGATGATTCTTGAGGGAGGCTTGTCCAGCAGTGGACTTATTTAAGCTGTAATGATGATGATGCATAATTGTCTATTTCACTATATCTAACACTAAAACGAGGCTACTGTTTCCTCGTGTCAGTGTTTGTTATGAGTAAATAGGTAAGAAATAGACAATTGCTACACTCTTATTAATAACAAATAAAATAAAGTTATCTCAGTTGTTTAGATTAAGCCACTTAGAAGATATTTTCAATGAAGGTAGTGAGTATAGTACTATCCGTGGAATAAATTTAAAAATCGGGCCTGTAGTCTATTAGTGTAACCTGATTTTCACAATCTAATCTATATTGAATATATGTATTACAATAATTATCCTAGAATACTATAGCAGACTGACACAAAACACTTGTTGCGAAAAAGAATTTAAGTAAATAAAACATATAATATACTTGAAAACTATTTGGATACATTACGAATATATAATATTTGGAAAGTCTACTGCCTTTGTCCAAAATATCTACCACTACTCACACTTACATTAGGCGGGAATTGTACTATAAATAATTATATAATTTCCAAACGTTTAAAAAATCTACAAATAATCTTGGTATAATTTAATTTATATTGCTTGCAGAGAGGCATACATAATAAAGAAAGTATAAGTAACGAAAACATCTCGAATACGTATACCTAGGTATTTAGTGGGGCGAACAGTAACTTTAAAAGCACTGCACAGGTAGTATTATTATACTTCAAAAGTAAGTTTATTCATTCTCATAAAAACAAAATTTTAAATTAGGCGCGTTAAAACATTCGCATAATTCCACGACGCATGGTCACTCTATTAGAAGGAGATGCCATCCAAAACAGCCACTTCTTGCTCGGGCCGTTTTTGCTCCCTCAGTGCGCAATCTTGTTATATTATAATATCTTTGGTCTTGTCTACTTGTTAGGTTAGATATACGCCATAGAAGATAAGCAAACGTACTGAGTTTGCCCCATACCTTATAAATATAATTAATCCAGGATCCTCTAATCTAGAACTATCCCAAGAAATGGTATACTGTCCCATAGTTGCCTTTGTATAACGTTTCTGTTATAGATGATGTTTAATTCCATTTAATTCCAGTTTATGTTAAGTAATTGTAAACATTTGGATTAATCTATGTTACGTTTAATTTTCCATCCAAGTTATAACTTCGCTTACACTAAGTACTACGCATCATGTATTGAAAATGGCTGCCACCTCTTAACCGAGATGGTGTCAGACTCTAATAAATCTGTATCGAATTTCTTAGATGTTATCATGCCAGCCGTCATGGACGGAGGCGCCCGCGCCATATCAAAAAATCTTTGGAGTTTCCGCTCATTATATTTTTATGTTTCTAGATAAAGAACTTGATTTTTAAGCCATATTTTTTGACGTTTCACCACATTTCTAGTCCAAACTAAACAAAGCTTGAACTATGGAACTAGACCACGGATATAAATAAATATATGCATACAAAACGCAGATGTTCATGAACACAAATATTTATTTTGCTCAAGGATAGAAACATTTTCATTGGTTTTTTTTATAAAGTATGAGGAATGCCTACGCATGCCACCCTCAAAAAGCGATTGCGAGGGGGGATGTCGGACTCGCACCGACAAAGCCAAACCTGCCGTGGACTTCTCTAGGCGCCCGATGGTCATGGGTCATCAATGGAGACACCAGAACAGAATACCCGCATTCCCGGGGCTACCCCCATCAGGAACCAAGAGAATCCCTACCATATATTTCAAGTAAATAATTGGTCCAGTATCGCCAAAAACCAAAACACAAAGTTTATAATTTTCATAACTGAATGAAAACATAAATTAGGCTTTAGGTACTAGTTTCTTTCATCTTTACCACTACGATATTGAACCTAAGAACGATCAATGTCGACGTATAAGTAACATAAGAGATGAGAACACTGATTATTATATTATAATAATAATATTATTTATACTGGTTTTATAAGAAGAAATTAAGTAGATTTTTGTCATACCTACTTACAATTTTTTACGGTGATTAAATAACATTTTATTTAAACCAAAACAAAAGTATTTTTTTTATAGTAGGTAGGTTCAATTTACTTAAATTCTCTCTGAGCCAATGTCCGTGCATTATGTTCCCTAAATTCAGATTTTGGCTAGATAATAGGTCTTTAATTTGCGCATTATATCGATTTGTACTGTCAGACATACCTTGAATATAAAATTTCAATGTACAGACGCCAGCACATCTAATCTGTCAAATTTCCCCAATTGAAAGTGAACCTTAGGCTTTTGTGATAAAGTTAAAAATCTATAAAAGAAATTTGACAGATTGGGGTAGCTGGATGTGCTGGCGTCTGTACAGTACAATCTTTACAAAAATCTTAACTTGTTTTCGGGGTTTCTCAAACATGTCTGAGTGTAATTATTTATATAAGTATGTATTTACAAAAGAATAGTAGATAGTATGTGTAGTATATCAGTTATCTGGTTTCCATAGAACAAGCTCTGCTTAGTTTGGGATCAGATGGCCGTGTGTAAATAATATCCCAGCATATTATTATCTGTCTTGGGATCAGGGTGGTAGGATTAGAAGACACTATTATATCAACATTGTTAAGTCCAGACTCAAAAGGCTAAACCTCATGAAGCAAAGGCTTCTAAAATGCTTGTATAAAAAGTTCTGTCACTATCAGTGTCACTAGACTGTCATTGTGAGCCGGTTAATAGTTGTTTGTAAACAAAGTGATAAAATAATAGTATTAAAGGCAAATTAAAGTAATACTTTACTATTTAGACTAGTGTACTTGGGTTATCTCTTCACGGTAATTGGTGAACTATTGCAATTGTGATATTTAATTCACTCGTTGTATATTATTTTACATACGTACAATTACTGTTGTTTTCGTTCTGTATATTTCGTAGACTTAATTATCGGTGTACATGCACGAAAATTATCATATTAGAATTCAGAGCATTCTTTCTTTTTAAGTCAGTTCAAAATACTTAAGAATTGAGGAGAAGAGTTAGGTATTTAATTGAATGTAAAAAATATGAACAAACTTTGTTTGGTAGGGTTATAAACCATATACTTAGGTTTATCAAATAACTATATCTTTAAACAACACACCGTTGTTTTAACCCTAAGACGGCCAACTGACCTACGCTTTAGCCCAAGTCCTTTAATATAGTATGCTCAACAAGCATACTATATTCAAGGACCTGGCCAATGTAACTCTTAAATTGCATTAGATGATTTTCTCATAGTTGAGACATAACTAAACCAATTATTTTGCCCTTAAACCATGGAATAAAATCTAAATTGTTAGATCCATGTTCATATTATTAGACATATATTCATAAACAACTTCAGTAATTAGACTTTTTAGTTTTAACTTCTATTCATAGATTTTAGAAGAGTTGTGTTTGTAGTGATATAGTCACTCAAATCACAGATTGCTTTAATTAATTTCTAAGAACTTAGAATAGTGACTCAGCTGGCAGTGAACCAGCCTTCTGATCTAAGGTTGCAGGTTTGATCCTAGCACAAGACAAACATTTATATTCATGAACATGTCTATGTGTCCTAGCCTAGGTGTTTTCTGTCTATGGTATTTACAAAAAAAAATTATTAGGATTTCCAATAGTTGTTTGATATATAACATGTGAATTGTATGTGCATAAGAATATATAATAAACTACCTGAAAATCGAATTAATTTACCAATGTTATTATTCAGAAAATATATATATTGGCTACTATTAAATAAATGTTACTATAATATCAGAAACTTCTTTGATGATAAAATAGAACTGTTAACATAGGAATGGGTACTTGACATTTTATATTACAAATGGACGTATTTTTATTATATTATTATTATTATTCTATTGTACATCATTGACAAACCAAAAACAAAAATGCTGGAAAATGCTGGATGCGAATAGCACAAGACCGGCAATTGTGGAGATCTCTGGGGGAGGCCTTTGTCCAGCAGTGGACGTCTTTCGGCTGATATGATGATGATGACATCATTGACATATTTATATTATTTGACATTGTACTCAATTTATTTAATAAAAAAATTTGAATAATCTATTTGCATGCCATAAGTGGCAGAATATGCGGAATCTATTGTTGTAAAATCTTTTGTGCCATATTCTGGCAAATAAATAATTTGATTGATTGAAACAGTAGGTATTCATAAAATAATCTTGTGAAGCAATGAAAGCCTTCTAGGCTAAATGCGAACATCATTCAAAAAAAGTATTTATATTAGCAAAATTGGGTCCTTATTAATATTATAGATGTGAAAGTAACTCTGTTTGTCTGTCTATCTGTCTCACTTTCACACCAAAACTACTGAACTGATTTAAATGAAATTTAGTCTGCACATAGTCTAGAGCCTAAAAAAGGATATAGGCTACTTTTTGCTGCTACTTGCTGAGATAATCAAGAAATTAATGAAAAGGCCCAACCCTTTCATCAATTTCTTGCTTATGATTTCACTATGTCTGCAGCCCACCTGTTGTAGTACCACCACCATACAGAATACATGCAGTTGTAATAACTTGGTGTTGAGTTTCTGTGTGTAAATAACACATTGTGTGTGGGTGATGCTACTGTATTGCAAGGTTGTATAATATGGAAACTGCAGATATGATCAGATTCAGATTTATTCATCACAAAATTGTGTACAATTATGGTCTCAATAATTGCTTCTGATTTGCCGGCTCTGTTTGAGATCTAGGTTTTAATACAATTAAATAAACACAAGAAAAGCCAAATATTGTTTTATTTTGTTTTATTTTCCAGCATCACATGACATGAAGCAGCTATTTAAATGCCAAGCAGATGAGAGTAAAGTTCTGCAGCTGGTAAGTTTAACTTTATCATTAAATTGACAACTACTAGTAGTGACCCTGCCTTCTGGCCAATCTGCAGTGTTTTTAGCCTCACACAAGACAATTATTTGTGTTCTATTCTATCTATTTGCCTTGGTCTGGGTGTTATCTGTGTTGTTGTATAATTTATAAAAAAGTAAATAAGTACTTTTTTTTTTATTAATTTTATCTGTTGTCTAGTACCCAATCTGTCAAATTTCTTTTATAGATTTTCAACTTTATCACAAAAGTATAAGGTTCACTTTCAATTGGGGAAATTTGACAGATTGGGTAGCTGAATGTGCTGGTGTCTGTACAAGCTTTGCAAAGTTTGGGCTAGATGGCTCTGTGTGTATGTCCCAGATATTTATATATTGAATTGACGTCTTTGAAATAAGCTCTTTTGGTTAGTTTCTTTGAGATTGGAAGCTAAATAATTGTGGTATAGGTGATTGCCAATAATTCAGTATTTTTAGTAGAGGTAGGCACAGTGTTCATTTGCTCAAAGAGCAGCCAGACTGGGGAAGTACCTCCACCTTACAGAAGACATACTTTAATTATGACATTAATAATTTAATGTTTTGTTTCTGAGTGTGAGTAAGGTTGCCAGAGCTCATAGGGGTGGGGGTGAGGAGGGTCAGCAACAATTGTTTGTGGACTCTTTTCAAGGCCAGTACCTAATGCACCCGTGACTCCTCGGTGTTGCGATTGTCCATGGGTGGCTGATATCACTTACCATCAGGTGACCCACTTGCTTGTTTGTTGCCCTCTTACATATATATAAAAAAAGTAATGTTTAACTTAAAATATTTTTTTATGAATATGGTTGCCTGTCATATTATGGGTGAATATAATAATATAATCAACTACTGTTTTATGAGTTAGATACCACTTGATAGAATGTGTATAGTTTTCTGATTTACACTCCTACAGTTAAAAAAACCCCATCTAAGGTAAGAGGTACACTCCTACCTTAGATGGGGTTTTTTTTGTAACTCATTGTCCCCCTAACAGGATTGGAGTCCTTATGTATCATGTTCTAATTATAATATTCTATTTATGTTAGTAAGGTTGTTTGCTTTTCTTAATGGTTAGATATATTATTATGAATTTCTACTGTGGCCACCAATGTCAAATATGACTAGCCAAGTTTATGAAATACAAAAATATATATCTTGCTTAACTTTCATACAAAACGCGTCAGCTAATCTAGTAATCATCATCCAACCTTTGTATGGATAGTTAAATTTGATTTTCGTTTATTTTCAAAGATGAAGTTCATCGGTATACATTGTTCAGTTTTTATATGCAAATTAACCTGATAAGTTTCGTCTATTACTCCTTAAATCAAATCCCGGGTCGGACTAAAACTTGATATAGGGGTTTTTCTATAAAGAACATTTCTCAGTACCAGCCTGAAGTCTGGTAGTGTCTCGGAGAGCACGTAAAGCCGTCGGTATCGTAAGACCTTTTTCCGATCGTGTCGCTAGTCGTCCCATCGGATCGTGAGAGTGATGGAATAGAAAGTGCCCCTGTGTTTGCGCACACACTTATGCACTATAATATGTCCTGCGCAGTTGGCTAGTCTCCATTGAGACTTGAGACTCCACCGTGGCCGAAATTCGGCTGGGAGAACATTATATGTATTGAATTTGAAAGTTATAATATCTGCCAATAAGCTTTTCACTTATTATGAAATTAATGTAAATTCTACTGATATGCGTTTTTCCTTTGATTGTTTCATTCATATTAATTGATATTGCGACATTCACAGATATATTCATACTCCGGAAGCAGCTGCTTATCACGTTTGTTATTCGTGAACTTTGACAAACATTTCTTTGAAAACCTTTAAGTAGGTAGGCTTATTACTTAGACTAGCTACGACTACTAGAATATACCTATTCGTAAAATGCGGCAGTGGGTTGTTTTATTCTCTCCAATATAGCAAGTGTATAGATAGATACTGCTTGTGCTGACTGATCAACTTGCTGTCGGGACTTACTTAAAAAAAATCTTGTACAAGGTGTAACATCGTTAAATAGTGGACAAAAGTTAAGAGCTTCGATTGATTTATCGTCTGGAAATCATAATCACAGTATACGATACAATATTCAAACAAGCTAATACTTCAGTAGGTTAAGAGATAGGTTAACAAACACACAAGTGAAATATTTTAATGGAATAAATAACTTTTTATATTATTATACTTAAATTTTGATATTTTTGAATTTTGGATAATGAAAATTATTTTATACTTTAGAGTTGGTTTTGAAGTAAATGTTTTTCTTTTTATAATGTTAATATAATATATATAACATTAATAAACGTAGGTATTGAACAGAGCATGCTGTGGCTTCCTGTAATTGGAGGAGCACACTGGAAAGAACTTGTATTTTTTTTGTTTTGCGAAGACATTGTATGTGTGTATCCTCAGTTGGAGGTCCATAAAAAAAAAAAATATCATCACCCTATCTAATCTCGTGTGGGATGTCGAAATGATATTAGGTAACATCTACCAGAGAACAGGTAGCAGCGTTTTTCTTGAACTATGTGCTAATTAACTGCGATCTCTAACCCGTCTGCCAAGCGTGGCGATTATGGCATGTTCTTTCGGGAGACTTTTGTCCAGCAGTGGCACTTCATCTATGTGGGATATCACGACATAAATGTTGTGAAATCTTTTTGTAAATCAAACGAACTTACCTTGTGAAGTTCGATGTCAATTATGCGAACAGCTTCATTCGACGCGATTTATGTTACATGTTGTATTAGCGTTACCCAGCTTATACCTTGCACGGATTTTTAGAGGTAAGTTTTTTTTTTTTTTACTAATATATTTATTTTAATATGTGGGTAGATGTCAGTTAATGTCACTTACCTCTACCGACTTTTCCTAAACGACTCAGTGTGAATATTAAATCATTTTGTTAAGAGCATTTTAGACACATTTTATTAAGGGTAGGGTGTTCTTGTATTATACAGGAACATATTGAAGATTTTAATATATTATATAATATTGATTCCTTCACTTATAATATTACTTATTTATTGCGCTCATTTAATAGTTAAATATCTGAGATACAATAGTTTATCTTTAACTTCTTAATTTTTACTATGTAAGTAACATACTAGGGTGGGTATGTATAAATCGCGTCGAATGAAGTTGTTCGCATAATTGACATCGAACTTCACAAGGTAAGTTCGTTTGATTTACAATTATGCTTCACAGTCTTCATTCGACGCGATTTATGTTACATGTTGTAGATGTTCAGAGTAAGTAAATAAAATGTGGCGGAAATTAAAAACTCATTTGAGTAAGTAATAATCAAATGTTTTATTCTTTGTTAAGTTAAATAATACAGTAGGTACATAATTATAAATAAATTCTAATACGAAAACCTCTTAATAATTATTTAAATCATCTGTGGTATGAATCAATGTAAATTGGGCTAATACTTCAATTATTTTTTGTGTATTGAACACTTACAGATTACTGCCAGATGAGAGAATGGCCCGGGCAAATTCATTATCTTCACTTATAGTTTGCCTATTATAGAACCTAGCAAAAACTGAGGATGAATCACTCCATCCTGCAGTTTTTCTAATAATAATATCAATATTAACTCCGAATCTGTTGGCTGTGGAGGTAGCAGCATGTTTAGTGCTGTGAGCGCAGAAGATTGATGTGTCTATACCACTTTCATTAAGTTTATCTTTAATCCATCTACTCAATGTTTATGATGAAACCTTTGCATGTGGTTTGTTACTTATGAATAAATAATCAGTATTACGAACTGATTTTGTTTTATTTATATAAGCTTCTAAACATCTAGCTGGATATATTTCAGGCCTACTGTCAAAGTAAGATAACTTTAGGGGGCTGTAATCTCATTTCTTCTAAAGTTACCAATGAAAAGATTTGGATACGGTGAGCGGTCACCAGGGCTAACAAAGCTGTAGTCTTTTTGGAGTTTTGGAGAGTGTTTATAAGTCGAGCTCTGCATTAGGCCACTTACGAGCTAAACAATCTAGAACTTTGATTGGATCCCAAGTTAAATTATATTTAGGATTAGAAGGTCTCAACCGAAAAACACCCGTCATAAAACGTTTAACTCTTTGATAATTCCGGTTACCTAGCAACAATGATAATGCAGATTTATAAGAGTTAATTACCACTAGCCCATTAACCATTAACGGTACAATACTTAGCACCTTTGTTAAAAATATTTGTTAGAAAATGTAGAACTATTGGAACAGAAGCATTACTATAATCATAATTATGCAAATTACAATAAGTAAACCAGGTTTTTATACATCCATCATATTGCTTGTAAGTCGATTTTGATAAAGATGATAGCATAATTTCTACTGTACTAGGCGATAGAAACATTTTCATTAAAGCTTGCCTGAAGCATTCGCGACAACCAATTTGAGGGTCTGATGTAGATTGTGGCTCTGTCTGAAAGGAGAAGTTAATAAATACATATCAGGTTTGAAAACTAATGGTTCAGAATGTAATATCTTTTGAAATAAAGGAAACCGCGGTGGTGTTGGCCAGTGTGGTACTACCAATTTACTCTAGGCTTTTTCATTTATTACTTTTTGTATAACCTTTGTAATTAAAGAGAATGATGGAAATGCGTAGAAAAACTTATTTTTCCAAGTAATTTTAATTGCATCAACTGCCCATGCTCCAGGATCATTTTTACATGTTACATAATTAAAACACTTAGCATTACATCTACTGGCAAAAAGATCAATTTCTGGAAATCCAAACTGTCGCGTGATTTCGTCGTATGCTTTACGATTTAACTCCCATTCCGTATCTTGAAACTGTTTTCGTGATAATCGATCAGCTTTTAAATTGTCCTATGTATAAATTATATAAGATGCAAAAATGATTATTCTTCGTAATTCACAGGTGGTGAAACTGTTTTCGTGATAATCGATCAGCTTTTAAATTTTCCTAAGTATAAATTTTATAAGATGCAAAAATGGTTATTCTTCGTAACACACAAAGGTGTTTCGAAAAACACTGAAGTGCGAAAAAAGCTGCCTTTAATCCCAGTTCATTAATGTGTAAACTTATTTCATAACTTTTCCAGTAACCAAAACTCTCATTGTCATCACAATAAAGCACCCCACCCACTTTTACTGACATCAGAAAATATTTCTAAACTATATTCTTCAACACATAATGAATTATAACTATTTTCAATATGATCTAGCCACCAGAACATGTCAGGCATTTATGTCAGAATGATTTTTACAATTTGTTCGTAACTGGAGTTATGAATTAAACTCAAATACTTAAACTGTTTGAAATATGTTGTGTATAACCATGAATATGGAATGGCTGGTCAAGCAAATACTAATAAGCCAACAAATCTAGCAAACTGTCTCAATTTGCATTGTTTAGTAGTAAGAAATATAATTTTATATTTCTTTATACCGGGTAGTTTCAACCTCATAGTTTTTGAATCGAAAATAAACCCTTAAAATTTACATGGAGTGTCCGGTATTAAAGAGCTTTTTTGAAAGTTTATCAAGAAACCTAGTTTCTCAAACATACTTTTTGTAATGTTGAGATTATTTTGGCATTCTAGCAATTTTCTACCGATACATAAAATGTCATCGAGATATACCACGGAAATTAATTGATAGTTTTTCTTAGAAATTCCATGACCGGTTTTAGTAATTTCGAGAAAACAAATGGTGATATGCTTAAACCAAATGGAAGACAATTAATATGTACAAAATGTTGTTATATTTAAAACGTAGGTATTATCTGTGTGATTCCTGAACAGGCACAAAAAAGTATGCATCTTTTAAATCTATTGTTGCCATATTATGGCAGTTCTCGGTAACTAGTTTTGATGCTGTACGATAATCTTCCATTTTAAAATGTTTTGTGTCAATAAACTTATTGAGACATTTTAGATTTAGTATGATTCTTTTGTCCCCGTTTGGTTTTGGTACTAAAACACTGAAGATAAAAATTCACCGGGTTCCTGATGCCAGTATGATATTCTGTTGATTCGCAACAAATATTTGATACAATTTTCATATTCACAGTATTTTTTTTTTATTTTTTTTTTTTTAACGGGACTAGTCCCTCCCTCTTACCCACCACTGCAACTCCTGTAAGCCAGGATCAACAGTGGCACACAATGAAATGACACTGAGCGGTGAAGCTCAGGCATGTCCCGGGGAATCGCTTTAACTGTCTTGGATCCCGCAACGAATTTAATCAGAAACAGAAAAAAGGAGGAGTAGAAAATGAATAGTTCCACTTCCCTCCAGAGCAAAGCGGGAGACAGAATGATGTAAAGAGGCTATAGCCTCATAAAATGAGAGATTTGCAACTAGAGAAGCCAGCTGCAAAAGCACCGAGGATCAATTTAAGGGTCCTAAGTGAGCTATTATATTTGTTTCCAATAGTAGGTATGGCAAAAACGCTTAAACGCACGGAAGTTGTTCCTTGTTGCTACAAGATCCGTATAATAAACTACTCCAGATATTGGTTGCAAGCTGTTTAACATAATATCACGCTGATTTTGCCAGAGATCACACTCCCACAGGATGTGGTGAGCAGTTTGTTCATATTCGTTACTGGATGTTGAGCACAGACAGATTGGTGAAGATACTAATTTGAAACTATACAATTTACTTTTAAAATTGCCGTGTCCGGTAAGAAATTGTGCAACACAATGGTCTATGATTAGCCAAGTTTTATTTAACCGTTCGCGTACGTCCGGAAAGAACTGGTGCAGATGGCGACCCTTGGTTGACGTATTCCATCTACATTGCCATTCATTTAGTAGTTCGTTATTTAAGTCAGCTATTGGCATAAATAGCCTGGTTATTTTCGCACGGTCGCGTAATGATAAGAAATCATTTTCTAAATTATCGCGCGTAGAATAATACATTGCTGCTCGTCTTTGTACTTCAAGATCAACCGGTAGTACACCCGCTAGGACAGGTAGGGCCTCTGTGCTCACTGTTCTATAGGCTTTACACAGAAATATCAACGCCAACCTCTGGCTTTGTAGTAATTTACGGCGAGCAGCTCCGATGGTAGCCCTATCAGCCCACACAGGCGAACCGTAGCATATACACCCAAGATAGGTTGCCCCGTAAATGATTTTAAGAGTATTAAAAGAGAGGCCCCAGGTTGCCGTCGATATCCTTGTAAGTGCAAAAAAGTTTCGCTTAGCTTTTTCCCCAACTGATTTAATATGTTCTATAAACGAGAAATTCTTTTCTAAAACTAAACCCAAATAACAGGTTGATATTTTGCGTTTTACAGTAACATTATTAAGTTTTACGCCCGGGGAGGATTTTAGTTCACCTTTAAGAAGGAGTTGGTAGGTTTTATGAGGAGCAAATGTAAGGCGATTTCTTTTACCCCATTCACTTATCATACTTAAGCAAGTTTGAGCCAGATTTTCCAACTCTCTCCTGGAGTTACCCTGTATAAGTAAGAGGCCATCGTCAGCATATGCCGTTAGAGAGCAGCGTGATGGCAAGGGTAATGTCAAGAAGTCATCAAAACCCAAGTTCCAGAGATACGGCGCGAGCACTGAGCCCTGGGGGCAACCCATGGTTAACGATTTAGTGACTCTGAAGTGACCAAGCTTAAGAGTTGCAGAGCCATGTACGAAATAAGATGTGATTATCGAATATATATTACTGTAACAACCGCGTAACTTAAGTTTTTGTAACAAAATTGGCCACCAAGTATTATCAAACGCCCCTGAAATATCTAGGAATATGGCCAAAACGTATTTACATTCGGACGAGTTATTCGTATTATACCAAAAAATGGCGATAAACTGCCTGAAGACCCTAAGTCATACCGACCAATAACGTTACTGCCTTCCTTAGGAAAGCTTCTAGAACGACTTATTGTACCGCGATTGCTGCCGGGAGGACCAAAATTTCACGGAAATCAATTTGGTTTTACTGCGGGTAAATCGACAGTGGACGCAGCTATCTCAGTGAGGAAAGCTGTAAACTCGTCCGAATATTCACAGTAGATAATCTGAATTAGATTTAGGGTTTACGCTCGGTTTATTAATTTGATAGGGGGTAGACTTAAATGGAATTGTGTAACCCTCTACCCACGAAAGAATCACTTTGTCAGAAATTATATCAGACCAGTTTTTATAAAAATACTGGAGTCGACCAGCATAATATACCCGGTGGTTAATTACTTCCTCTGCGAAAGAGGGGGACCAAATCTTACTGACCACGGAGGGTCGGCCGCTGTGGTAGATTTGTTTCTCCGCGACCCTCGTTCGGTTTTCTCTCTGTCTTTCGATGTGGAGGAACGAAGTTTAAACGGCCTCTAATGTTGTTAGTTGCGGGTGTAATTACCCGTTGTAATTTAGACTTCTGAATATTCTTAAGCGTTTCACCGGATTAGTGAATAGTCTTTGCTACTTTTAGTTTTCAGAAACGTTATCTCCAAAGCAGAGTATCCTTTAATTTATTATTTATAGAAGTCATTACATAATATCTTCGGGTTTTTGTCTCTGCAAAGTGACTATCACAAAGAAGACGACATGCATCACTCAACGGTTCATTTTGTTGCATTGAATACGACTAAGTCTGTAACTTTTGCCAAGGCTGACAATGCAATTCCAAATTGTCTCTGCTTGTATAACAGTGATTAATCACGTTTTACTAACGATTCAGGTTAGGATACCTTAATTACCAGGTTGAGAGCAGGAGCAACAAAAAAAAACCACAGTTTTTTAGGACAAGACAAAAGACTGTTTAACATCCTTTGGTTTTCAAGGATATCTTGCTATATTCGAGCTATGTCTCTATGTATTGGAGGGCCTGTAGAGGTCTCCGATTTCGGAGCATCGCCAAGCAGCTGAAAAATATCTTCCTGTAGTTCCAACTCTCTTGTACTAGTATTTTGATTGATACCTGAACTACTTGCTTGTAGAGGTAGTAAGGTAATATCTGTCTGCACAGGGGCGTCAGGGTGCACAAAGACCTCAGGTATGTGTGGTGGCGATATTGGCTCCTGTGGTTATATTTCTTCGTGTTGAACCGTATCCACTAATGACTCACAATCTGGAAACCCGATATAGGGTGTATCCAGTGAAATGGCTGGTAATCCCAAAAGGGGTGTATCCAGCAAATCGTTTAACGACCTGGTGTAAGTTGAGGCAATAAAATCTGAGTTATCTTCGTCGGGCGATGGACCTCTTTGTCCATTAGCTGACTTTGATAACTGTTCCTCCAATTTTATAATCTTCCGACGAATATTTTCGTCACTCCTCTGGTGTTTTCTTTTCTTTCCCATCGTTGAAATAACACAGTACACACAAAAAACACTTCACACTCAGACACAAAATAATAAACTGTTTAGGAGACGTGCGAAGGCTTGAGCACGGAAACGCCGAATGATTTAATATTCACACTTAAACTGTTTAGGAGACGTGCGAAGGCTTGAGCACGGAAACGCCGAATGATTTAATATTCACACTGAGTCGTTTAGGAAAAGTCGGTAGAGGTAAGTGACATTAACTGACATCTACCCACATATTAAAATAAAAATATTAGTAAAAAAAAAAAAAAAACTTACCTCTAAAAATCCGTGCAAGGTATAAGCTGGGTAACGCTAATACAACATGTAACATAAATCGCGTCGAATGAAGACTGTGAAGCATAATAATATATTATGAAATATGATAAGCCAGAGCGCACAAATGTACTAAGTTATTCGCTTAAAGCGATGCGTTGAAGAGATTGGCAGTAGAGAATTAAATTTTTCTTCGCAATTATGTAACATTTGGAACCGATAATTTTATGATTTCACGTCTTTGACATACTGTTGGTTATAACTTTACATGTTTGGTTAACTTTTAACAGATCAATAAAAACAGATTATTTATTTTACGGGGTAACGTGAACGAATTAATTCTCAAAATTTTCGGAATTAATAATTCTAAATATTTTTATAGGATTTTTGAAAACAGTTAAAGATTTTATAAATAAGGGTATAACTTTTTGGCGCGAACGTTAATCTAACGCTAGGTAGATTACGCGCAAGATTATATGCAGTCTAGCGCCATGCGCCACTAGCGCCACTCGGTCCGGTTATCAATGCATCGCCTTAAAGCTCGTTTTTTAGGGTTCCGTAGCCAAATGGCAAAAAACGGAACCCTTATAGATTCGTCATGTCTGTCTGTCTGTCCGTCCGTATGTCACAGCCACTTTTTTCCGAAACTATAAGAGCTGTGCTGCTGAAACTTGGTAAGTAGGTGTATTCTGTGAACCGCATTAAGATTTTTATACAAAAATAGAAAAAGAACGATAATTTTGGGGGGTCGTCATACATAGAACTGAAACTCAAAAAAAATTTTTTGATCGTACCCATACATGTGGGGTGTCTATGGATAGGTCTTCAAAAATCACTCACTTCCTACCTGTACATTGCTCGCTGGAGATCTTGTAGCCATATAGACATGACTGATCTGCTGTGTTACGTGAACTATCTGTAAATGATTGCTATCATATACTTAATTTAAAATTATTGACTCTGTCTCAAAATGAATAATGTTATTGTTTCGAAGTTTTTCTTTTGTATACCTAAATATAATCTAAAATAATAAGCATTCAGACAACCGATCGAGCATATATTGTGTTTGCCTACTAAATAATTACTCTAATTGGACCAAATCCCGTGTTCATGCCCGCTTGAGTATGTTTCGCCGGACCGTCTCAACTGGGTCGTGTTGAAACCGGTAGTAGATGAACCCACTGAGTTTGTTTCGCTGGGTCTCTCAGTTGGGGCGCATTGGATCCGGTGGTAGCATTAAAGCGCGACCGTCGTTATTAACACAAGGTCCGTCATAATAATAATACCTTTAATATAGACAGAACCATTGACAATATGTAGTAAAAATATTGACTTAAACTAGATAATTAAACATAATCTCTTGACAATAACTTGATACAAGCTAGCTTTATATCATTTCTGTAATAAAATAAATTTTATAAATGTTTTCATACAAGATGTACCTAAATATCTATGTTACTAGAAATAATATCTAATGTATACAACTATATTACTACAAACATGTTCTGACTATTTACAAGCGCTTTTTTTAAAGTCTACGTGAATAAAAACCTTTTTTATATTTTTATTATTTAAAATCATATTAAGGTTTCTAATATCATTTTTGGCTAAACTGAATAGTTTACGCGAGAGACACTTCCAAAGTGGTAAAATGAGTGCCCCCCCCCCCCCCTTTAATTAACTTCTAAAATAAGAGAATGATACAACTAAAAAAAATATATGATGTACAGACGCCAGCACATCTAGCTACCCCAATCTGTCAAATTTCTTTTATAGATTTTCAACTTTATCACAAATGCATAAGGTTCACTTTCAATTGGGGAAATTTGACAGATTGGGGTAGCTTGATGTGCTGGCGTCTGTACATTACCATAGAAACTAACAACGAAAATTGGTTTGAATGAGATCTAGCAAGTAGTTTTTTTTAATGCGTAATAAACCGCAATTTGCTTTCATTTAATCAACTGAAATACTTGCTGCTACGGAACCCTTCATGTGTGAGTCCGACTCGCACTTGGCCGGTTTTTTATTACTTGAGCTTCATGTACAACATGATGAGAATGAAGCTTAATACTGCCCCTATTCTGTGCAAAACCAACTTTATTTACTTGACGGGCCTGTGGCGTGGTTGGTAAATGCTGGCTTTGCACGCCGCAGGTCGTGGGTTCGATTCCCACCCAGGACAAATATTTGTGTGCATGGACACGTCTGCTTGTCCTGAGTCTGGGTTTAATTATCTATATAAGTATGTATTTACTAAATAAAAGTAATATCAGCCATGTGGTTTCCATAGTACAAGCTCTGCTTAGTTTGGGATCAGATGACCGTGTGTGAATAATGTCCTAAGATATTATTATTATTAACTAATTTTAATACCATAGAATTTATAAATAATGACAGTAAACGAGGCAAAAGTGCAAAGATCGTGACAAATGGAAATCCGTTGTCACTGCCTATCCTTCTGGGAAACAGGCGTGAGTCAATATATATGAATTGTGCAAAGGACAGGGCATCTTTATAGTTGTGTCAATTTAGTTTTGACAAGAAATACTGAGGAATAATAAGCAACACGTAACCTGCCCACCAAAATTGCGTCCGGGCAACCTATATATATGTATACTAGCTGTGCCCGCGGTTTTAACCGCGTTAAGCTTTATAAATAATCACAGCTACTCCCCCGTAGGTGATAGCGTGATAATGACTTCTTCGTAATATTGATGCAAAATTTGAAGTAAATCCATGCTGTACTTTTTGAGTTTAGCCCGGACATACTTACAGATAAACAGATAAAAATTCTAAAAACTATATTTTTGTCTTCGATATCGATTGTAGATCACGCCCCAGGTATCTTTTTTTATAAAATATTCAATGTACCGTTTTGACTTTCCTACGATTTTATTAAATGTAGGTATAGATACAATGGCGCACTGGTTAGTACCTAAAAAGATTATCATACGATGTTTTTTTTGGCATCTGAATTTTTTGTATAAACTGCTTAAAAATAATCTTTCACAAATTTATCATTAGAAATTCTGTTCTTCTGTATCTTTCTTTTAATTTTATTATATTTTTTTCTATCGGAATATTAATTCTAATAGTCTTTAAATTATTTAGAGTGTCGTACTTACCAATAAATAAATAAAAATTGTTTAAGAAATACGTAAAAATAATAAAATTGTGGGATTTTCCTATGATCACGTTACTTTATGCTAATTGATTAGGATCTGGACTATTAGGTAATAAATAGTTTGTTCAGAATCGTTTAGGTACTGAATCGATTTATATCATTTTTAATATAGGTAATTTATTATTCCAAAAATAATTAAAACTACTGAAATTATTGTCATATTAACCCTGTACAGTCAAAACAGATTGGAATGGACGTAAGTCAAAGTGTTAAGACTTTTAAAGTCGCTGTTTTATTAGTAATAATACAAATTCTACCATTCAATACAAAATAAAGAAAAATAAACTTTATTCCAAGAAACTAATTAAGTAAATAACATTGGATATACATGTTAAATTAGTAGTATCAGTGTATGTATTATGATTATAACATAATATTCTATTTGGGGTGTTTGAGGGTATGCGTTGATTACGTTACATGTTGTATATTAGTTTTCGGTTAATTTCTATTATCTGCTCAAATTAAAGTATTAAATAGTTTAAATAAAAATATATAATGGGCTCATTTTTTTTCCTTCTACATTGCCATCATGAAGTTACGTATTAGCTTTATATTATACCTTATCTTTAAAGTATTGACTTTACCAGTTGACGTCAAATAGATAGTAACTGTGGGGAACCTTAAGTTTTAGGCAATAAGGACCAATTTTCAAATAAAAATGCTTCTATTGATGTGACGTGGAGTGTATACAAATATTTTGTACAATATAATGATTAAGTATGCTTCAACGGTTTTTCCTTGTGATTATGTATGTAGGTATTAACTTAACAAATATATTGACATTTTGGACTGCATTTTGGACTGGCGAGGCGACGGTCTTAACCGTAGCGCCACACGCTACGGTTAAGGGCCGAAACACATAACCGCGTTGCGGCGCCGCGCCGCGAGAATCGGCAGTAGCGGCACTGCCGATTGTAGCGGCGCGGCGCCGCAGCGTGGCGCTAGTTCCAGCGTTATGATGTCATACTTGTTGACAATGATTTAGTTTGTTTCTATCACTCTAGCAAATAACACGTGTCAGTAAACCCGGAAGCAGTTTTAAAATTATAATGTCTGACTTTGACATCGTCTTATTTATATCGTTGGTTCGGGAACGCCCTTGTTTATGGGATACCAGTGACGAAACTTATAAAGACAAATTTATAAAACAAGAAGCATGGAAAACCATTTGCGAAATCATTTATGAAAATTACAACGAAAAAGACGCTATCGAAAAATCAAAACTGGGTAAGATGTGTGTCTTTTCTTTTGAAATAAGTTATTAAGGAAAGTGAGAGAACATGGCGGTGTTGTTATTTGCTTCACGCTCACACTTATGCGTGTGTGAGCGAGAAACAAATAACGGACAGCGTCGCCATTTTCTTTATTTTTAAGGCATAGTTCCTGAGTGTAATAATTGTTTGTAGGTATATGGCGCTCTTATCCTAAAAGGTATACAAAACAATAAATTAAATTCTAAATTGCTATTTTAATAGTTTATTTGCAGTTTACAACATGTCAGATAGACTAAATAATTTTTATGTCAAATTCATATTTTTGTTAATTGCCAACTAAGGGCACCAACATCACTAGAAAAGTAATCACAAAAAATATTTCGTGTTAGATGTGGGCTCATACTAAGTTCATTAGTTGTCAGCGGTTCTAACATTTGAAGATCAGAATCATCAAAGATAATGTCATCAGACACTTGTACTCCATCTCGATTACATTCATAGCTCGATGTAATATGCGCCATTTATTGGCTAGGATGCCGAAAGCGCACTCCACATATCTTCGGGCATGACTCAACCGATAATTGAAAATTCGTTGTTGTACCGACAAATGCTTTCCTGAGTAAGGGCGCATAACGTTATTTGAAATTGAGAATGCTTCATCTCCCACAAAAACAAATGGAGTTGCATTTTGATTACCTGGTAAAGGCTTTGGTGCTGGAATAGGTAATTTGTGTTTCATAATCAAATCATAAAGTTTAGAGTTCTGAAAAACGGTGGAGTCATTTTCCTTTCCATACGCTCCTATATCGACAAAAATGAATCTATATGAAGAATCAACAAGAGCTAATAAAACTATTGAATTATAGCTCTTATAATTGTAAAATAGTGATCCACTGTGCGCAGGACACCAAATACGGACATGTTTACCATCGAGAGCTCCTATGCAGTTAGGAAAATTCGCGTTTTTGTCAAAGTCAATAGCGACATCTTTAAAAGCTGTCTTGTTATAGGAGGTATATTTTGACTTAATAGATGTTTCCATATGCCACGACAAACGATCCTCACAATTTTTGCTATTGTACTTGCCCCTCGGTAGTAATTCGTATGCATAGTTTTGAAATCACTGCCGGTTGCTAGAAATCTGAAATGAAATAACAACTAGTAGACATGTAATAAAATAATAAAAATGTAGGTATAATAATACAAGGTGCTATAAAATTATATAGGTAGGTACGCAAATTGTTACGGGTGATTGATACGGACAGATTTGATTTACCATATCAGGAACAAGCTGTTAATGTTTTCAGTTTGTGTACATAATTTTAAAGCTCTTTATACATTTGTTAAGGGCCACATAAGGTTAATAAATTAAAATTTTGTAGTTTAAATGTAGTCTAGGGTATTTTTATATTTGTAATTTTGATTAAATTTTAAGCAATTAGCCTTGCTTTTGGCTTAATTATTGTTAAATAAATGCACAAAGTCGATTTTTTTTCTACTTTACTAAAAATTTTTCCTCTATACAATTTTTCTACAATTTAATCGAAATTACAAGTATTGAGTTTTCTACATTCTTTACAACATTAATCCGTCGGTATCGGGATTTGTTGACGTACAGCCTCTGAATGGCTGACGGTGATGTGGTATACGTCACTCTCATGACGTAGCAAGCAGTGGAGAAATTTGAAGCTCGAAGTAGGGTCTCGGATGGCATAGTTGGTAGTGCGCTAGGACGGATTCCCGAGAGGCGTGGGTTCGAATCCCACTTCGAGATACATTTTTCTACTTTGTGCATATATTTAACATTTTTATATTTTTTTATATTTATTTCAATTTTTTATTTGTGATTTTTCTGATTCAGGTAATGAACTAGTTAAGAAGTGGAAGGCCATAAAAGATAATTTTTCTAAATATCAAAAAAAACTAAAAGATGCCAATCGGTCTGGAGCTGGAAATACCAAAACACGTACTACCTACGTTGTAAAAGCGTAGACTACCAACAGACAAAGTTCCCAACGATCTAAAGATGTTCATAATCATTAATTGCTTTAAATATCTGTCCCAGGTGGGAATCGAACCCACAAACTGTGGCGTGGAAGGCAAGTATCTACCAACAACCAAACAACTAAAATATATCTTTCACGCACTATTTTCCATGATTAGACGACTAGAAACAATTTCAGCTTAAGTATGGAAGCCAACAACCCATCTAACTCTGCAGGAGCCTAAAAAGTTATAAAATAATTTACGAGAACTATGACGCCCTCGTTTGAAGGAAATATAAAACTCGTAACTATATTCATTATCTTTTATCTTTAATCATAAAAACAATGCCCAAACTACGTAACTACGTTACTAGCAATAAAAATGGGTTTCAGCTCCAAGCAATGCTTATCAGTGACTTCAACGAGAATGGTTATCTGTTACTCATTGAATTTGGTAGTTGTTTATTATTAGCAAAGTTACTATTCTGTGTCTACACGTAGTAGTAAGTGCCTATATATATATTCTGAAGATAAGATAAGAACTGTGCCTCTGAAGATGAGGGTCATTAAAGTTCTATGTAATTGCTGATGGCTGAGACGGAAATAATACAATATAATAACTCCACCAGAAATGTTAAAACAATTTTGGTTTTCCATGTTAAATTGTATACTTTTAGGTGAACTTTTTGGTAGTTTAGTATGTTGGTTTGTGTTGGAGGTTGCATATAGTAGCCGTACTGGCACATAATAAAAAGTACTTAGTACTGGCAGCATTCTTTTTTTTTAATACAACGCCTTAGGGAATCTAATCCCTGTGTCTCGGGGTACTTTACAAACATAATAGACGGACACAGATCACATCTAGACTCAGAACAACTATTTATGGTCACACAAATAGTTGTTCGGCGCGGGACTCGAACCCACGACACGAAGCGGCGAGGCGACTGTCATAGCCGCTGTGCCACACGAGCAGTCATTTTATGTTTAAATAGTTATCTGCCAGTTGACACTTTTTTTCAAGGTTCACCTGCTTACTATGTCCAGTAATTTCCTACAGTTTGTCCTGGAGAGCAAGAAGAATTCTCTCCACAACTAGCTGTGGTTGCATAACACTCGTTTGATGATGAAGTTGTTGAGGTGACTGTAAAGTTGTAAACTCGCGAGGATGTACTGCAGCTTGGCAGAATATATCATATCTTAAATTATTAAATCTATACTAATATTATAAAGAAATAACGTTTGTGACGTTGTAAGGGGTAATCTTTGGATCTACTGAACCGATTTTCATAATTATTTCACCAATAGAAAGCTACGTTGTGGAGTGATTCATCAACATAATTTTTATTTATCCCGAACTTTTAACCCGAAGTATGACGCGGGACAAACATATTAGCAAAAATATTTATAACGCGGAACGAAGTCCGCGGGCACTGCTAGTAAAAAATTAATTTTAATCAATAATACATTATTATGTAGTAGTCTTGAATAAGAATTATTTTTTGTCCGTTTATTAGCCTACTACACTTTCAATGTTATACCAAGGAAAACCTGTCATTGGCCTTCCATTTATATTATATCCTGTAATTTATGTTATTATCAGTACCAATGTTGGTTTTCCTAATTATTTATGAATAAAATTCTTCTGAATTGAACATCAATATTAATTGCCATTATTATACCAGTCCCCAGAATGCCCTGGTGGCACTGTAAAAAATGTATAGTTAGATCTGTCAGCATTTTGTGATTTTATGCTCAGTTTAGGGGGAATTGTAGGTCAGGTTAGAACTGCGACCATACAACACAGGAGCCAATTGAGCGAAGCGAGTGTTTCATGGCAGTGGCCGCCGAAAGCCAGAAAAACATTACCGTATTATCATATATAAATATTTTTTAAGTTTACTACTTGAATATATGTTACGAATACTAAGAAAAGCTACCATTCTAAGTTTCATTTACATCTAAGAGATAAAGTGGCTAAGATAGTAGCTTTCACTAGTCCCTCCCTCTTACCACCACTGCAACTCCTGTAAGCCAGGATCAACAGTGGCACACAATGAAATGACACTGAGCGGTGAAGCTCAGGCATGTCCCGGGGAATCGCTTTAACTGTCTTGGATCCCGCAACGAATTTAATCAGAAAGAGAAAAAAGGAGGAGTTAGAAAATGAATAGTTCCACTTCCCTCCAGAGCAAAGCGGGAGACAGAAAGATGTAAAGAGGCTATAGCCTCATGAAATGAGACATTTGCAACTAGAGAAGCCAGCTGCAAAAGTACCGAGGATCAATTTAATTGTCTTAAGTGAGCTGTTATATTTGATTGCAATAGTAGGTATGGCAAAAGCGCTTAAACGCACGGAAGTTGTTCCTTGTTGCCACAAGATCCGTATAATAAACTACTCCAGATATTGGTTGTAAGCTGTTTAACATAATATCACGCTGATTTTGCCAGAGATCACACTCCCAAAGGATGTGGTCATAGTAACTTTCAGTAATTCAGAGGACAATTAAATTTTTAGAGGACGTGCTTATCGTATGAGCAGTGGTTACTCTAGTGTCAGAGTTGTTCAAGCCGCCCAGTAGGTTCTAAAATAGCTTAACGATTGTAGCCTTATAGCTAGAACAGGGACTGACAGCTTCACGTGCCCTCTTAAGCACGGAGAAATTAAAACACTTTGGCGTTCACCCATGTATAGACTAACCGTGAGCCACTAGCTTAACCTCGCCAAAAACTTACGGACTGGTGAGAGCATCTGGCTATGAGCTATTTTTAGAGGAAAATAATACTTAAAATTTATAGCACTCATTAAAATTTATAAGAGCAATAAGAATATTGAAAAAGCAATAGCTACTGATGTAAGTTCATAAAAATATGTTTCCAAACACATTCATATTACATACATATATAAAAATTAATGTTTGTCTGTATGTCCTTTATAGAATCGTAATATCAATATATTATGATCTTTAGCAAAGTGTTGTGCGTGCCCACGAAGGTTTCTGAGTTGGTACGACCAATCTTCAACAGATGGCGCCACTATCATTCCAATAATAATAATAATGTCTAGGGACAATGTCACACAGATCATCCTAGCCCCAAACTAAGCAAAGCTTGTACTATGGGTACCAGGCGACGATATACATACTTATATAGATAGAAAAAAACCCTAAATATCATATATTTCCGTACAGACCTACGCGTGCAGGGCACAGCTATTTACAGATAAATTACACCCAGACACAACAAATAATCGTGTGGATCACTCAAAGATTTGTCCTGGGTAGGGATCGAACCTTCGAACTCTGCCTTACCAGTCAGGATCACTAACCAATAGACCAGTCAATGTCCATGACACGATTATCTGCCACGTGCTTGACAACTCTTCGACTCCACTCAAGATAACCACGGCGTCAAGAGCCCCCTCTTTAGACAAGGGTAGCGCAACAATAGGTGCGCCGGAAGGATTATCGACACTTTCTCACCCACCACTACCGACCCTTTCATTCGCCTCGTACGACATAGGTCTTAAGTTTTACCTAGATTTTCACATTGTTCAACCGAGCTATAGACCCGAGCAATCTATTATACTAACATATATCATACTACATTATTGCCTGGGACCACGATGTCAAAACGATTTTAAAATCCTGAATATACCTACATACATACAGACATAGACTCAAGCCTGTTCCCCAGAGTAGAGGGGTTGGCAGAGACAACCGATTTGCATTTGTCGCGATCTTTGCACACCTCTTTTGCCTTGTTTACTGTTATTACCTACATACCTATACAGATTAATTAAGTATGAATTCACACAACCTCTATAATGTAATCATTATGTCAGCCGATGGACGTCCACTGCTGGACTAAGGCCTCCTTAAAAGTTATTCGCATTGGAATTGGTTCCCACATTTGGAGGGATATGCCATAATTGCCTAGTCACGTAGTATGATGGTCATAGAACACGAAGAGACGCTGATGCCCGTTCTCTAAAATCAAAGTAAAAATTCATTTATTTCGTAAAAAATTTACATTTATGTGGAATCGTCATTTTTTTTACCCTACCTGCTGCCACGTCATGCATTTACATGACGTGGCAGCTACTGAGAAACACTGCCAGAAAACTCAGTAGTAGGAATCCTTTTTAGGGTTCCGTAGCCAAATGGCAAAAAACGGAACCCTTATAGATTCGTCATGTCTGTCTGTCTGTCTGTCTGTCCGTCCATATACACAGCCATTTTTTTCCGAAACTATAAGAGCTGTACTGATGAAACTTGGCAAGTAGATGTATTCTGTGAACCGCATTAATATTTTAACACAAAAATAGAAAAATAATAATAATTTTGGGGGTTCCCCATACATAGAACTGAAACTCAATTTTTTTTCCATCGTACCCATACATGTGGGGTTGTGGGGTATCTATGGATAAAATAAATAAATAAAATAAAATAAAAAAGGTTTTTATTGACGTAGACTTTAAAAAAGCGCTTATAAATAGTCAGAACATGTTTGTAGTTATATAGTTGTATACATTATTATTTCTAGTAACATAGATATTTAGGTACACATTGTATTGATTGTATGAAAACATTTATAAAATTTCAATATAGGTTTTCAAAAATGATATTGAGGTTCCTAATATAATTTTTTTCTAAACTGAATAGTTTGCGCGAGAGACACTTTCAAAGTGGAAAATGAGTGTCCCCCCCCTGTAACTTCTAAAATGAGAGAATGATAAAACTAAAAAAAATATATGATGTACATTACCATGTAAACTAACAACGAAAATTGCTTTGAACGTAATAGTAATAATAGTAAGTAGTTCTTTTTTAATGCGTCATAAATCGTAAACCGCAATTTAGCTTTCATTTAACATACTTGCTGCTGCGGAACCCTTCATGGGCAAGTCCGACTCGCACTTGGCCGGTTTTTTTAAAATAAATTATACTTAAGATTAATTACAATCATGTGTGTTGACTCAGAACAACTCAATCCCAAGCATCTCTTATAGATATTCCCTCGGGATGTCTTCTGTGCTCCGTACGCGATAGGATGCGGTATGACATTCGTTGCCGTCGGCCACACAGCATACATTTTATTTACATTACATACAGCATAAACTTTTGCTATCAGTACCGTATTACATTCAGTGATAGTTATATCTACTGTGCTATAACTAAACATCGATATGCAACAACACATCAATAGAAAAAACACTATTGGAAAATAAACTATAATGTTACGCACTCGTAGTTCTGCACATTAAAACTCCGACATATTTTCCACACACAATATTTAATCGAACAGAGTAACGTTCTCATCTACCGTCGCCGCGTCGTACAAAGAATCCCTCCTTAATAATTCTCCTACCCTATTTATACTTTTATCAGTGACAACCATTTGAAAGTATAATATCGATTATTAATAGTTTTAAGATGTAAAATTATTATAGTAATTAATAAAATGATAATCACTAATCAAATAAATAATCATAGTATTATAAAATAGCAGCTACGTCATAACCGTTGCGCGGCTATTGAGTACTTAATAACAATATCTTCTAAGTTTTAAGATTCTCTACCGTCATTACCTATGTGACGCTGATTTTGTTATTTTGGAATAAATAAATAAAAATGGTTTTATTCATATAAATAAAAAAATCGCTTGTAAATAGTCATAATATATTTGTAGTAATATAGTTAAGTATACTTACATTATTATCTCTAGTTACACGGGTTGTTAAAACATTTATAAAATTTATTTTATAATAGTACCTAATGATATTTAACTAGCTTGTATTAATTTGTTGCCATAGAGACTATGTTTAGGTTTAATTATCGATATTTATAAATTTATATATCTATATATATAAAAATCAATGCCACTTTTCGTTGTAATGTTATAACTCAACAATGCCTTTACCGATTTGGCTAATTTTGGTCTTGAATTATTTGTGGAAGTCCAGGGAAGGTTTGTTCGTAGAGAAAATTTTAAAAAAATCTTGAAAAAGTGTAAAATAAACATCTTTTAGAAATTTAAAATATTTTTTTGTTTGAATAAATGAACTTAATAATCATTTTTTTATTACTATGCCTTATACGTAGCGAAGCACGTACCGGGCCGCTAGTAATCATATATAAAAAATCGTTGACTAAAATTTCTGTAGTTACAAATAATTCTTTCAAATATAATTATTTTAGTACTTGCATGCTTATCTATTATAGTAAGCTAACGTTAATTTCTGTGTCTTTCAGATTCACTGAAGGATCCATACATCTGCGGGGCACCGACATGCGCTGGTAAGCTTTATTTTGTTTAAGAAGTTTCTTTATATTCGAATTCCTTGAAACAAAGAACAAAAGTTAACACGCCGCGCATAATTGGAATTTCACAACAGGGCCACCATCGGTTGTTTTAGTGATTTGATAGTACTTTGAAATTCGTACGTTCGAAAACCTACGTTATATTAATCATTTGAATGTTGAGTTTTTCGGAACGTCAAAGAGGGCATAGTCATAGTCCTTAGATTCCACTACGTTTGGGTGCTTTAGACCACACGACTGATGTAAAACTGAGGCTTTATGAGGCTATAGCCTCTTTACATCATTCTGTCTCCCGCTTTGCTCTGGAGGGAAGTGGAAATATTTATTTTCTAACTCCTCCTTTTTTCTGTTTCTGATTAAATTTGTTGCGGGATCCAAGACAGTTAAAGCGATTCCCCGGGACATGCCTGAGCTTCACCGCTGTGTCATTTCATTGTGTGCCACTGTTGATCCTGGCTTACAGGAGTTGCAGTGGTGGGTAAGAGGGAGGGTCTAGTCCCGATAAAAAAAAAATGAAGTAAAACTAAGGGCCTATGCAGACCATGTTTTTTAAGCGCGCCGTTGACGCGCCTGTAGGGGGAAAAGAGTGCCGTCGACGACGCGTTTAAAAAACGTGGTGCGCGTAGGCCCTTAGATATACGAAACGTAACTGGCTAAGGGAGTGTATGCTCGCACCTCTCTCTCTCTCTCTTGCCCCAGTATACCTCTATCTCTTGTACAGTATTATACAAAACCTAAATCCTTCAATTCTTTAATTTTAATATAGTACAACTAAATTTCAAAATAATAGATTAGTAACTTGTCATTTATTTTAGGATTTAAGAAATATATCTGAGAAAACAGACCGCACGGACGGCTCATTAATTTTTTTGTAATTTTTATACTGTATTCGACTATGTTTATGTACTGCATTGTGAGCTTGACAAGTACAAGTGTATGTTAATACCCAAGTGCTGAGTAAATTTCATTATTTCTCTTTCTATCTTCACTTACTTATCTCCCTCTCAACTTATTTTCGCCGCGCCTGGTCATAGTTTTCGTAACGCTGTCATCACGCATTCTCCCCAAATTAAGCGTGTGTAAAGGAGTTTTACTTCAAAAAAGAGTGGTTCTGTAATATACTTTTTTTTTGATAAGGCAGGAGGAATGCCTACGCATGCCACCCGCAAAAAGTTTCATGCTTAGGCATTCCTCCTGCCACATTATTTCTGTAATATACTTAACATGTTTGTGATTATTTTTCAGAATCGGAAAAGTTCAAATACTTGACAGATATAATCTACCACTACGAGTATAAAGTAAATGTGGAAACATATTTCGCTGGCTCCAGTAATAACCGATCCACTTTAGATGTCAGAGCTGTTGTGAGTACCTACACTTTTGTAATTTTTATTGTATTTTCAAATTTCCAAAACTTACAGCTAATAGGTTACAATTATTTCGGATTAATAAAAAAGAGATGGCCAATTAAAAGTTTTCACAAATAACTTAATAAAAACATAATTTATACAAAGGCAAGTGTTTAGGATAGGATTTTAGGAAATCCTCGCACTCATATCTACTATGTTATTAATGCAGATATTTATAATACTGACTGTTAATTAATTAAATTGGCTGCTATTACTCATAAACTCATTACACATGGTTCTTTTTATGCTTGAAGCACTTACATAATATAGACGCCATTACATCCGACTACCAATCTGTCAATATTCTTTTGTAGATTTTCAACTTTATCACAAAAGCGTAAGGTTCACTTTCAATTGTGGAAATTTGACAGATTGGGGTAGCTTGATGTGCTGGCGTCTGTACATACGGCTACATATCAAGCTATACATTCCAGTATAAGCTGATCCCGCGTTGTATAGGATTTCTAAACAATGAGAGGTCAGCTTATATTTGAGATGTATAGCTTGATATGTAGCCGTGTGTACCTGAATAACTGAGCCTTGCTCGTTTTATAGCAACTAGTGAAATCGAATTGCCCAGCAAGATCTATAGCTAGGGTTTGCAATTCGAATATTCGAATATTCATTTTATTCGAATATCCGGTACAATTTCAAATTCGAATAATTCATTAAAATTATCTGAATATTCGAATAGTTAATAAAGTAATAAAGGCCCTTATATTGTTTTGATTCTAAGTCCAACCCTGCCCTTGAGTCCCACCCTGTTGTGTCCTTGTACTCAATCGTTCACTCAGTCATCAGTCGTCCCTCGCCCACCGCCAAGGACAGTGTGCATGCGTGAACGCATAATTATTTGAGAGTTGTGTTGTGTTACTGTTATTACCTGCGCGTGGCGACATTCACGTAAGTATTTCAGACAAACCTAATTAATTCCACAAACTATTATTAAGTAGTGTAGAAACCGATACCGATTAAAAACTTGAAAGTCGAGGTCATTACTACGAAAAAGCACTATTGAATTAAAATTTAAATATTTTAGAATGTATTAAGAGTAAATAAGATAAACCGAGTACTTACTGTCTTTTTTGCTATAGGTTAGGTTAGTAGATTATAGTATAGACTAATCTAACCTAACTACTGAGCCGAAATTCCTGTTTCTACACTACTACACTAAGGTTGAGAGAAATAAACATTACTAAGCAAGTGCTTGGCTTAGCCATTCTCTGTCTCTATCAAGCACTTGTAGTTTGCCCGTTGCGCGACAGTGACAACCGATGCTAAGCCAAAGCAAGTGCTTAGTAGCGTTTATTTATCTCGGCCTAAGTGTTTTACTTTGCAACGGGTTTCTGCATTCCTCTGACGTAGCGTACGTATTAAATCCCTCCTTACGCTACTTACTGATTTGGTTGGTTACGCGAGCCGGTGCATGATGTGATCACGTTACGATTTTAAAAATATTAGATTGTTGTGTGTGACATTTTAAACTACTTAAACTTACATACAGTAGGTATTATATTTATAATAATCGTATCTAATTGAAATTTGTTCTGATTTCAGTTCCTGCATTGAAAGCTGTCTATCTAAGACAAAATAAATCTTAGTGATGGCGAGCGGAAGTGTTGACAAAGTTGAATTCAAAGAGTACACCAAACGATCTAAAGACAAAAAATCTGTGTGGCAACACTTTTTACGTGCTGAAGGTGGTTCGCAAGCAAAATGCAAAATCTGCAAAGTAGTATTGTCAAACTCTATGTCAACGACTCCTTTGGACATACATCTTCAAAAAAAGCATTCCATATTTGTAAAAGGACAGATAAATAATTCTGATGAGGTTACAGTTACTGCAAGTGGATGCAAAGAAAATCCCAATGAAGTACAGAAGAAGAAAAGGCGACTCACAGATTATTTCAAATCTGAAGATAGCTCCGAAGACATGATCTCCATGTTGGCAGCTTTAGATGGTCTGTCGTTTTTTCGTATATGTACATCCAAAACGATACGTAAACTATTCAATAAAAGTGGATATAAGTTACCTGAGTCTCCCCACACAATAAAGAAAATTGTCATCACCAGACGCAACCAACTTAAGGCAGAACTAACTGAGGAATTAAACCTTCTGAAATCTTCAGGGATAAAATTCACCATCACCCTCGATGAGTGGACGTCGTCTCAAAATGTACGGTATATGAATGTCAACATTCATTCACCTAAATTAAAACGTAAATCGTTCAGAAACCTGGGCTTAGCTAAACTGACAGGAAAGGGCACAGCAGATAACTGTCTCAACATTCTGAAAAGTAAAATTGCTGAATATAATCTGTCATTAGATGATGATATAATTTGCCTGGCATCTGATGGAGCGAGCGTTATGTGTGCCCTAGGTCGAAAGACCAATGCATTTCATCAACTATGCTTAGCGCATGGTATTCAACTGGCAGTAATTGATGTTCTTTATAAGAAGAATAAAGCCATTCCTGAAGTTTCAGTTATTCCTGATCCTGAGTCAGAAGACAGCGATAAGACTGACACTGATACTGATGAGACTAACACTGACCAAGCAAGCGACAATGATGATGAACTGGACAGAGCTGGATTTGTTGTGACCATTGAATATACCAGCACTTCAACGGTCAGCCTTGCGCTTGCGCGAAGCTTCAAAGATGTTATAAACAAAGTGCGAAAAGCTGTGATTTTTTTCGTTCATCTCCTACTCGGGCAGAAACCTTATACAAATATGCTTCGGAGGAAGGAAAGAAAGACTTGCGTCTTATACTTGATTGCAAGACACGTTGGAGCAGCCTTGCTGACATGTTGTCCCGGTTTCTAACACTGAAAGTTGTAGTCCAGAAAACGTTGATTGATTATGACAACCATATCACATTTTCAGAAGAAGAGATGAGGCGACTCGAAGAACTCTCCAACACAATGAATGTGATCAAAGCTACTGTTGAAGTTCTGTGTGAAGAAAATGCCAACCTGATAATGACAGAAACAGCGTTGAAGTTTATGATTGAGAAACTGGGTGAAATTCATAATGACGTGAGCCGTGATCTCTTAGTATCACTGAAACAAAGAATTGGAGAACGACGACTACCAGAGCTAAGCGGCACTCTCAAATACCTGGATAATTCCGCAAAATTTTACAATGAAGTCTTCATATCCATTTGAAAATCCCCATAATATGGTGGTTAAAAACACAATCGTGAAATTGAACAGCTACTTCGGGTCATCAACAGACTCTGAAGACCGTAGCCGCAGCAGCCCACAAGTACAAACAGAGACAGAAAGCAATGATGAGAACAGTATGTCTATGAAAGATCAACTGCGCCGTAAGCTACAAAATGACGCAGCCGAATCTTTACAGCTACGACAGTCCGGAGATGAGGTCTTGGATCTTGGCACTAAAATCCAAGTGGAGATGGGTCTCTTTGACGGCGGTGGACAACGTGGTACACATTTAACCCGAGCACATAATTTACTGCTCTCCATTCCACCCTCCAGTGTCGAAGCTGAGAGGGTGTTTTCTTCGGCGAGTTACTTGTGCAACCGCTTAAGAACGAAAATGAATGCCGATACTTTGGACGCCCTAAGCTTTTTGCGCTCTTATTATCAAAGTTTGAATTGATTGATTTGTTTTATTGATTTGTGGATTGTTAATTTGTAAGGTTAATTAATGTTTGTTTGAGTCTAAAATAAATACGATTTTGTTTTGATTATAAAACTTAACTGAATGTTATGAAAAATGTAACCAAAGTTCCTATTCTAGTTCTATTTTGTAGTAAAGATAAGTATGATATATATTTGTACTTGTACTAATTGTTGACTGTTAAGTTTATTTTTATTTTTATCCTAAGCGTCATCACTCATCAGTGTCATGTCATCATATCCCTAAGCTAAGATACCTATGTTTACTCTGTGAAACGATAATTAATGTGGTTTTTTTTATTAAAAAACAATAAAACTAATTATAATACTTGATTTTATTTGAATAGAATTATGCGGAAATCAAACTAAACCCCCGTATTGCTGCTCACACATGTTTGTGTTGAATTTATATTGTATTATTTTCAATAAATGTTAAAAAAAATATTCGAATACCCGAATATTCGAATATTTAGCTCTAGAAGTATTCATTTTATTCGAACAGTAAAATTAAACGAATAGTGCAAACCCTATCTATAGCAGTATCTGTAACAATTCTCATATATTTAATACTAGCTGCGCCCCTCAGTCTTGCCCACGTTAAACTTTATAAATTACTAGCTGTGCCCCGCGGTTTTACCCGCTTTATACTCTATAAATTATAGCCTTTGTCTTAAACCTGGGTGTCAGCTAACTCCGTACCAAATTTTATTAAAATCGCTTCAGTCGTTTAGACGTGAAGAAGTAACTCACTCACTCACAAACTTTCGCCTTTATATTAGTATTAGTATATTAGTGTGACTAGTGTGATAGCTTATGTGTTATTCTGACATGTAAGCTATATTACTACAAAGTTTCATCAAAATCCGTTTGGTAGTTTTTGTTTAAAAGAGTAACAAACATCCATACACTCTTTGTCTTTCGCAATTATAATGTTAGTTGGAATTAGTAGGATTGGATAGCGAATTTACATGGGACCATACATAAATTATTGCCTATCGAATATGTTTTATAATCATTTCACAATTACAGAAAATAATACAGTCGGTTCAATAACCTCCCACAGTACATAATGAACCCCATTTTTGTTACATGCTGTTTTTTCATAAGTAGTTCTTATCATAAGAGTAAAACTCCGGAGTTGGCAAGTTTCATTTAGTTCGACTAATTGAATTTCTTATTCATTTTTTTTTAATTATTTTTGGCATAAATTAATGGCATAAATTAATGGCATAAGTTTATGATTTTAAGATTAAAAGATTGCTTAAATTTCTCTATATTGATGCCATTTAAATCGATTTCTAATTCCGCGTTATCTCCAAGTTATAATAACTGATTTAATGTTTATCCGGATTTTTAGTGCCTAGGGTTGACCTCTACTGAAAATATCATATATAATCATCATCATCATATCAGCCGAAAGACGTCCACTGCTGGACAAAGGCCTCCCCCAAAGATCTCCACAATTGCCGGTCTATCATGAGATTATCATACTAATATTATAAAGGCGAAAGTTTGTGACTGTGTGAGTGGGTATGTTTGTCACTTCTTCACGCAAAAACTACCGGACAGATTTTGATGAAACTTTGTAGTAATATAGCTTATATATCCCTATAACACATAGGCTATAATTTATAAAGTTTAACGCGGGTAAAACCGCGGAGCACAGCTAGTTATAATATAATTATGGATTATTTCCAAGGCTCTTCTGTGGTAAATAAGGTAACCTACTCCTTTTATTGTTTGCAGCTCCAAATCCAATTCATAAGTCCATGCGAAGGTTTGCTCCAGCTCACAGACGTGACATTAATAGATCAGGATGAGAACTACCCAGTGGAGAGGGCCGAGAAGTTCATTCATGCAGTCTCCTTGTATGATCTTAGGTAAGATATACATTTTCTCTTTATTAGTTCTTACACACAACAACCAAGCACGAACTATATAGCCATATTCAAATGCCCTTTAGGACAGAGCGAAGTAAAAAACCTGTCATGTGTAAGTCGGACTCGCACACGAAGGATTCCGTACCATTATCTATAAAAACGGGCAAAAAATTCACGTTCGTTGTATATGCTGTTATAGCGGCAACAGAAATACATCATCTGTGAAAATTTCAACTGCCTTACTATGACGGTTTATGAGATACAGCCTGGTGACAGACGGACAGACAGACTGACAGACAAACAACGACGCCTTAGTAATAGGGTCCCGTTTTACCCTTTAGGGTACGAAACCCTAATAAAAAAGGATGGTTGGTAAATGCTTGCTATTCAAGCCGGAAGTCGTGAGTTCGATTACCTTCCAGGACAGATATTTTTGTGCATTAACATGTCTGTTATTCCTGAGTCTGGGTGTAATTTATCTATATAAGTATGTATTTACAAAAGAAAAGTAGTATATCAGTTATCTGATTTCCATAGTACAAGATCTGCTTAGTTTGGGATCAGATGGCCGTGTGTAAGTAATGTCCCAGGATATTATTATATGTTATTTTGTGTAGGTTTGCCTTCCACGATGGTGCCATATCGGAGCTATGCCCTGAAGAAGGCGTGGAGGACTGGGTCCTTAACTTCAAGAGAGCTGTGCTGGCTCTCTTTCAGAATACCATGAAGCGATTCGACATCAACTTCAATGGAGTTGAGGTAATTTGGTTTTCATAAATAAATCTGTAGTTTTGTTTTTTGTTTATGTTCTCATCCCGTGGAAGGAGAAAGAAAGAAGAAAGAATATATATTTATTAGACACAAGGTACATCAGTATAAATTAAGTAATAGGGGTACAACATACAGAAGAATACATAGAAAAATTAATACATTTTTCTATAATCCATAATTTTACGCACCTATTCGATGTGGTACCCATACTAAGCACCTTTGTGACTAAAAGGCCACAGTTGAGCATTCTGCCACAGATGACTGTAGCGCTGATTTTCAACTGTGGCCAACGGCCATCCATATAAAAATAAATATGACGGTGTAATAAAACATACTAAATAATGCAAGGAGTTGAAAAATAAAATAAATACATCCCGGAATTAAAAACAGGTGAGAATAATTGATTTTGTTACAAAATATATAAATTGATAGGAATATAAAATAAAAAATTGAATTAAAATGAAAACGTACACTATTGTCACAGAATTTACCAAAACACTCGATTTCATATGTTAACTACTAAGTGTCGGAAAGCTGAATTTCCAAAGCCAACGATTTTATTTTTTATTTGTAATTAACAGGATATTATACAGAGTAGAAGTCGTCCTGAGGAATTATCTACCAGAGGACGGGCAACAGCGTCTCTCTGTGTACTATGGCCATCATACTGCGATCGCCAACCGTCTGTCAAACGTGGCGATCGTGGCATATCCCCCCAAGATGATTCATGGGGGAGGCTTTTGTCCAGAAGTGGACTTTTTACACCTGATATGATGATGATGAAGTTTTTATGTTAAATTATTCAAAATCTGAAAATTTAGTAATGACTAGCTGTGCCCCGTGGTTTTACCCGCGTTAAATTTTATAAATTATCATAGTTCCCCCCCCCCCGTAAGTGATAGCTTGATAATATGTAGCCTATATCTTGACCCGACCTCTGCGTAATATTCATGCAAAATTTGAAGTAAATCCATGCAGTACTTTTTGAGTTTAGCCCGGACATACATACAGACACACACAAAAATTCTAAAAACTTTATTTTTGGTTCGATATCGATTGTAGATTCTCACCGTAGCCTAGTTGGTAGTGCTCCTGCCTACGAAGCTGGTGGCCCTGGGTTCGAATCCCGGTAAGTGCAAATATTTGTGTGATGAGCACGAATATTTGTTTCAGAGTCATGGATGTTTTCTATGTATATAAGTATTTATCTATCTATATAAGTATGTATATCGTCGCCTGGTACCCATAGTACAAGCTTTGCTCAGTTTGGGGCTAGGATGATGTGTGTGAAATTATCCATTATCCATTATCCATTAGATCACGCCCCAAGTATCCTTTAAAAAAAATATTCAATGTACAGTTTTGACTTTCCTACGATTTTATCTGAAAATTTAGTAATGATAAACTCAATTCTTAAAGTTTTTGTTTCCAGTTTCGATTTCACGTTTGCGTAATTGTAAATATGTGTACAAAGTTGTATAGATCTGGTAGTCGAAAACTATCCATAATTTAAAAGTTATGTTTAATTAGATGTCTAATTGAGATATATATATATATATATATATATATATATATATATATTTCCAAATAAGCTAACTGCTTTGTAGGTCAAGCGGTAGGGGTTTAACAGCAAAAGAAGCCAAAAAAGTGATTAAGTATTCTGTTAAGAAACTTTCTTAGTATCAGCCCTAAGCCCGGGATTAGCCGTCCCATCGGATCATAAGTGATGGAATAGAAAGTGCACCAGTATTTGCGCACATACTAGTCCGCGTAGATGGCTGGACTCCATAGAGACTGGCCGAAATTCGACCAGGGTAAGGCGGCAACCTCGCCTAATTCGCCAGTAAAAAATTACAAATCTGGCTTTAACGTTGAAAATTGTGTGCTCTTCGAAGCTGAAAGAACAAATGATCACGTTCACAATGCCTGGGCTAATTTCGGCCAATTGCGACTGGCTCTCAGCTCTCATCTCAGCTCCAAGAAGACATTATTATCAATTTAAACCATAATCTCACATAAGATACACCTTCGTAAGTTGTCCATGTACGGTGTAACAGGTAACTTACTAACATGGTTGCAATCATATCTTAAAAATCGCACCTTTTTCGTGGTTGTTAATGGCTTTCAGTCTGGTTGTCAAATTGTCACATCTGGGGTGCCACAGGGGTCACACTTACGACCAGTTTTATTTAACATCTTTGTCAATGACATTCCAACATGTTTGCGTTTCTCCCAGATCTTCATGTATGCAGATGACTTAAAATTTGCCAGAATAATTGATTCCACAAATGACATACTGTCACTGCAAGACGATGTTGATAGCCTAATAAAATGGTGTGACCAAAATGAGATGGAACTAAATATTGAAAAATGCTTCCATATTAAATTCTCTCGGAAGACTAACCCACTCAACAGTAGTTACTACATAGGTAATGAGAAGATCCAAGAGGTAGATCAAATAGTAGACCTGGGTGTAACTATGGATAGGAAGTTGACATTTGTGCCTCATATAGAAAATGTAATAAAAAGGGCGTCCAAAATGTTAGGATTTATAATCCGAAATGGGAAAGTTTTTCGGAGTATCAAACCTAAGATAATGCTATACTACAGTCTGGTGAGAAACATTTTGGAATATTGTAGTGTTGTTTGGAGACCACACTTTGCAGTCCACGCTCTCCGCCTGGAGCGCATACAAAAAAGATTCACGTGGCATCTATCAAATAACCTCCCGAAAACAAAAAGAAGAGCTCCATACAAGGATAAACTAAAAGAATTTAAAATGTACTCTCTTTCAGATCGCAGAGACCTAAATGATATTATCTTTATGCATAAAATATTACACAATACGTTTAGCTGTCCGCAATTACTACATAAGATTAAAATTCGCGCTCCAGCCAGATACCCTCGCAACCGCATTACTCCCTTTCAACCACCTCTTCGTAGAACGGTTTCAGGATCAAACTCCCCGATTGCCAGGCTTTCTAGACTAGCAAATGAGATCAGTGACCTTGTCGATATCCACGCTGACTCTCTTGGCAAGTTCCGATCTACACTCTTAAACTATTATAGAGCCAAACCTCAGTAATGTTTTATTTTATATTTGTTATTTTTAATTTTCCCTAATATTTCTGTTGCAATTTCTTAGTTTTAACGTTTAATTTAGTTTTAAGCATAGATGCAGTGTCGTACGTTACTATACATGTTGTATTTGCCTGTAATTATTTGTTGCATTTAGATTATTATTATTTTTATAAGCATTTTTAAGTACATGTAACAGTGTAAACAAATGTTGGCAAGTCTAAATAAATAAATATAATAATAATATAATATAATAATATCAGGAGCACTACCAACTAGGCTACGGGAACCGTCAAAATATCAAGTTGGATTCTTGAATTTTTGGATTTTGGGTTAGAAATCCCATCAAGATTACATAATTTTTAATAATACTGTACTGTATGCTTCTATTTCCAGCAAGACATCCACGGGACCTGCAACGTAGATTACACAGTGAGGGGCCAAGAGAACACAAGTCTCGTCTTAGTGAAAACAAGAGACTTGGCCCTCTGTACGAATAGGTACAAGTACATGTCTATACTGCAAACTGTGAGATACGACTTCCAAAGTGTAAGTAATAATAATAATAATAATATTCGGGACAATGTCACACAGATCATCCTAGCCCCAAACTAAGCAAGGCTTGTACTATGGGTACCAGGAGACGATATACATACTTATATAGATAGATAAATACTTATATACATAGAAAACATCCATGACTCGGAAACAAATATTCGTGCTCATCACACAAATATTTGCACTTACCGGGATTCGAACCCAGGACCACCAGCTTCGTAGGCAGGAGCACTACCAACTAGGCTAAGGTGACCGAAGTACTACGCAGCTTTTTTTTTAAATAACAATAAGTCCGCACTAGGGTAAATTAATTATTCCTGTGTCAAGTGGCGGGGTACTTTACATTTCAATGATGGGAACAAATAACATCCAGACTCAGAACAATTATTTATAGGTCACACAAATAAGTTTTTGTGGAAATAGATTCCGGGACACGAAACTACTTAAGTCTTAACCGTTGCGCCACACGTGCATTCTGACGTAAGAATCAAACATAATGAAAACTGTTACAGATTGTTTATTTGTTTTGTATGTTATTAGTTAAGATGAATTGATTATGAAATTGATTTTGACTGCACGTGTGGCGCAGCGGCTAAGACAGTCGCCTCGCCGCTTCGTGTCCCGGGTTCAAAACACGCGAAGGACAGCTATTTGTGTGGCCCATAAATAGTTGTTCTAAGTGTGGCTGTACTTTGTTTCCGTCAATTATATGATGTAAAGTACCCCGCGACACGGATTAAATTCCCTAGTGCGGGCGTTGTCTTAAAAAAAAGAGTTATAAAACTAATTTAAAAAATTCCTAAAACGAACTAGTTTAACTTAAGTTAACAAAAAATCCATAATACGAAAAAATTTAACTTAAGTTAAACTAGTATGTTGTAGGGATTTTTTTGTTAACTTATGTTTAATTACTATTTCATAATCAATTTTACTGTCTTATCTAATATAATTTGAATACGTAACTTAACTTAAATTTTATAATTAATTTAATTATATATACATTTTTTATTAACGCCGTTATTGTCATGTACATACGGCCTACTTTCATGTTACGGCAAACTATGATCCCTTAAACAGGCGGTGACTTATAAAAAACCACATCAATATCAATCTTGTTCCCTTGAAATAAGGTCCAACAACATCGAAAAATAATACTTATCGTATGGGCAGTGGTTACCCTAGTGTCAGAGTTGTTTAAGCCGCCTACTAAGTCTGCGGCATGGCTTAGGCAACAACCGGGGCCGACAGCTTAACGTGCCCGCCGAAAGACGGAGACGCTCATAAATTAAACCATTTTGGCAGTCACCCATCTATAGACTGACCGCGCGCCTAGTTAGGCTATGAGCATCTCACAAAAATAATAAAGCAAAACCTAGATTAAAGATACTGACTCTTTTTTTTCTTAGTCCAGTAAGTACTTTTTTAATTGTTTTTAATATATATTTTAATCTGTGTTAGTCGTACAATTTCTGTTTGTTTTTAATTTCAAATAACTTGTATGTATGTGCCGCACGTTACTTGTATGTTTGTGCCGCACGCTATAGTATGGTGGGGGAGCGGGGCATACTCCCCCTCCCTCACTCACTTTGCTTGGAACCACGAAGCTGGACGGACGCGCGTGCGGCGAGTTAGGCAGTGAGCCGATATTTCAAGTTAAGTGCACGAACAGTACATTTTGGCGACGAGTATTGTAAGTACTGTGTTTTTTTTTCTGATTGAAAAAATGCAAAATTGTCAACGTTTATTTTTCTAGTAAGGAAAGGTTGGAAAGAAAACCTAATATTAGTGTGCAAGTTCATAATAATTTAACGTGGGTTATTTACTGCAACAAAACTTTGCTTTGTCGTTGTGAATAATTAACTTTTGCGGGAAGAAGGACATGAGTTAAATATTTATAATATACGTTGATGATAATGCATAGCTTGGTCATTTTTATTTATATAAACATGGGTAGTATCATATAGTTTTAAACATTTTTATTTTATCATGTGATAAGTTCATGTTAAAACGTAAAAGGAAGTTGTTACGTAACTATGTAAACAATACCATCTAACGTCTACATTTTGTAGCATATATAAACATTATTCGAATTACATTTTAACAAATACAGTGCTAAATGGAAACAAACATTTGAAGTATGTTTTTGTCGTACCTTCCCACTAGTCTATCGGGTTCGAGTCCCGGTTAAATGTCTGTTGATTTCTGTCTGATCTATATAACAATTTAACAGCTTTATATTATTGCATTATGTTTCCATTGTGAGTATTTATTATTTGAAATATGTTTTTATCGTAATTAGTTAAATACAGAGTATCTGATGTCTGTTGCTTAAAACTTGAAAAGATTATTGTTTTATTGTAGAACAAAACGGTTGATGCCGTATTGTTTACATATTCTGAGCGATAAGGTGTTGATTAATGGGTTGAATTATTCTATTAATTACGGTTACATTACGTACATAGGGAAGTTAGTCAGAACGGATGATGCCCGTTCATGGCTAGAAGTGTTATGATCAGAATGATTGAAGCTTTCGTAAAGGTTAGTCAGAACGGATGATGCCGTTCATGACTAGGTACTGTGAGTAATTAGTTAAATAAGTCTTGTACAAAAAAAAAGAAAAAGGAGAAATAATGCTCAAATTGATTAAGTTTACAGTAAAAATGACAGTGAGGTCCCGTAAAGAAAACAATAATAAACATTCTATTCGTCTTGTTGTCATACTTAGCTAGTAGTTACTTGTGAGCGGGACGACATCGTGATAATAGGTCTTTACCTATGAAATTGCCGTTTTGTATGAAAAAATTTAAACGAATTTTTTTCATGAATTTTTTTATTTGTATTAATCGAAGTAATCACCCATGCAATCAATGCATCTTTGCCATCGCAGTGGCAGTTTATTGATGCCCTTCTTAAAGAAATCAGCTGGACGGGAGGCAACAAATTCTTCAAAGGCATTTTGTACTGCCTCTCGGGTATTGAATTTTTTTCCCGCCAAGAAGTTATCCAAATTCTGGAAAAAGTAGTAGTCTGTAGGCGCAAGGTCTGGTGAGTAGGGCGGATGACGGAGAGCTTCCAACCCCAGTTCTTGCAACTTGGAGACCGTCTGCTGTGCAGTATGAGGTCGCGCGTTGTCGTGCAGGAGCAGCGGAGACGAGCGATTGACCAATGCTGGTTGGAGATGCGCCAGCTTCTCCATCATTGTGCTCAGTTCTTCACAGTACACATCTGCAGTAATGCTCACCCCGTTTGGTAAGAAGCTGTGATGAATCACACCGGCGCTAGACCACCAAACAGTGACCATCACTTTTCTAGGGGTAAGTTTTCGTTTAGGGCATTGTTTAGGTGCTGAACCAGGATCCAACCAACTTGCTGAGCGCTTGCGGTTATCAAACAGAATCCATTTTTCATCGCAGGTAACAATGCGGTTCAAAATTCCTTCATTTGTGTGTCTGTTGAGCAGTGCAAGGCACGTCTCGACGCGTACTTCGCGCTGGCGATCATTGAGTTCGTGGGGCACCCATTTGTCAAGCTTTTTTACCTTGCCAATTTGACGCAAATGGACCAATATTGTTTTGACGCTAACGTCGAAAGCTGCTGCTAATTCAGCCGTAGATTGTGTATCATCAGCTTCCACAACCGCCTTTAATTCGTCATTGTCGACCAAAGTCTTCGGACGACCGCGAGGTTCATTTTTCAGGTCGAAATTTCCAGAACGGAAGCGAGCAAACCAATAACAGGTGGTGCGTTGGTTTGTAGTGTTAGCTCCGTAAACGTCGTTGATGTTGCGTGCCGCTTGTGCCGCGTTGCTGCCACGACGGTACTCATATTCCATAATTACTCGAATTTTTAACGTATCCATGATGACGAAAAAGATTGAAATGCGATGAAAATGTAACACTAATCAATAAAGAAATGACTACTTTTGGAAAAAAGAATCCATGTTTTTAAAATAAAATTAATTTGAAATTAGAATTCTTAGCCAAACAAAAATTATTTTGATTTGAAATGGCCAGTACTGCAGAACGGCAATTTCATAGGTAAAGACCTAATATTTTGTTGCTGGAGATGTAGGTACGTTATTATTATATCAACCGGAGCGTTTGTTTACATATCTTAGTGCTATACTTAAGTACGTACCCGTTATGCATGATTTAGTTAGAGAAGGAAAAATTTATACGATTAACGATTACGTTTTCAAATTACATTTAAAAGTGCTGCCTCCGAGCCCGGGTTCGATACCCAGCCGGGTCGGAATTAAAATATGTTTCAGATTACAGATGTATATAATGCATACATATGGTTGAGTTGCATGATTGACTTTTGTTGTCTATTACTTGGCTAGAACACTGTTGTTTATTATCGTATATATCTAATACCTTTAAACGAGCAATTCTTGTATAATTTATATACAATCTGAATCTCGGAAGCGGCTCCGGCAATTTCCATGAAATTTGGTATGCGGGGTGGTTTCGGGGGCAATTAATCCATCTAGATAGGTTTCATTTAACAGTTTTATAGTGACAATCACAGGTGACGCCTAGTGACAATCACAGGTGACGCCTGTTACATAAGTTCTAATCGAATGATTTACTAAATCAGCGTGATGAGTTGGACACCAATAAGCGTGTTATTGATGTTGTGATGAGACCAGACGATGCCTGGTTGTCCGGAAACAGGTGACGCCTGTGAGGACTTCGTAATGTAATTTTGAACAGGTGATGCCTGTAAGTACTTGATGCGATGTGACGTAGCTGTGTCAAAGTATGACACATGGAAGATTTATACGGGTAATGCCCGTAATATGAAGTTTTGTAGACGGGTGACGCCCGTTTACTGAAGTTTAAATTTATCAACATTGTAAGTTTGAATTTGGACTACGATGTTTGAATAAATGTTGTGTGAAATAAACAATGAACATGTCGGGTCGTTAAAAGGATGATGCCCATTTGGTGACCTAAATAAGACATTAAATATAAAAATAAAATAAAATAAAAAAGGTTTTTATTCACGTAGACTTTAAAAAAGCGCTTGTAAATAGTCAGAACATGTTTGTAGTAATATAGTTGTATACATTAGATATTATTTCTAGTAACATAGATGTTTAGGTACATCTTGTATGAAAACATTTATAAAATTTATTTATTACAGAAATGATATTTAGCTAGCTCGTATCAAGTTATTGTCAAGAGATTATGTTTAATTATCTAGTTTAAGTCTAATATTTTTACTACATATTGTCAATGGTTGTGTCTATATTAAAGGTATTATTATTATGACGGACCTTGTGTTAATAACGACGGTCGCGCTTTAATGCTACTACCGGATCCAATGCGCCCCAACTGAGAAGACCCAGCGAAACAAACTCAGTGGGTTCATCTACTACCGGTTTCAACACGACCCAGTTGAGACGGTCCGGCGAAACATACTCAAGCGGGCATGAACACGGGATTTGGTCCAATTAGAGTAATTATTTAGTAGGCAAACACAATATATGCTCGATCGGTTGTCTGAATGCTTATTATTTTAGATTATATTTAGGTATACAAAAGAAAAACTTCGAAACAATAACATTATTCATTTTGAGACAGAGTCAATAATTTTAAATTAAGTATATGATAGCAATCATTTACAGATAGTTCACGTAACACAGCAGATCAGTCATGTCTATATGGCTACAAGATCTCCAGCGAGCAATGTGCAGGTAGGAAGTGAGAGCCAGACGTCTTTGTCATCGATGTACTCTTTAGTGGTGTAATAACCCCTAGCCATAAGTATACGTTTAATATGTGTTTTAAAACTTGTGTCAGGCAGATCAGTAATTTGAGTAGGAAGCTTGTTATAAAACCTAATACAATTTCCTAAAAATGATTTATTAGTTTTGCTTACTCTAAAGCCTGGCATGGCTAGTTTGTTTTTATTCCTAGTATTTATATTATGCAGTTCACTTTTCTTTTTATAATTATGAATATTTTTTCTAACAAACATTATATTCTGATATATATATTCCGATGGCACAGTAAGTATATTTATTTCTTTAAACAAATTTCGCAAAGAATCGCGACTGCCTAAACCATAAATGGCTCTGACTGCTCTTTTCTGCAATACAAAAATAGCACCTATGTCAGCCGCCGAACCCCACAGCAGAATGCCATACGACATAATGCTATGAAAGTACGCGAAATACACTAATCTAGCAGTTTGTTCATCTGACAATTGCCTTATTTTCCAGACAGCATAGGAAGCCGAACTTAATTTACCTGCTAACTTTTCATTCTTTATTTGTTTCACTGTCCACAGATTAAAATACGATGTCAAGTCTTATCTTAGAAAAATTTGAGTGTGATGGTGAAGCTGGATCGGTTGGAGCTAGGTGGGAACGTTGGAAAAGGAGTTTAAATATTTACCTGGATGCTGCCGATATTAATACTAGTTCTAAAAAACGCGCAAGTTTGTTGCATTGGGGAGGACAAGAACTTCAATAAATACTGTATAATATACCGGGTGGCTATGTTACGGCGCCTGAAGGAGGAGTCGATGTATTTAGCAATAAAGAAGCTAGATGAATATTTTACACCTAAGCAAAATAAACGGTATGAGAGACACATATTTAGACAATTGAAGCAAGAAGAAAACGAGAAGTTTGAAAAATATTTAATTCGCCTAAGACAACAAGCTGTGAAATGCCAATTTAATGATGTGGATGACAGTTTAATTGACCAAATAATGAAAAAGTGTTCGTCGGAAGAACTCAGGAATAAATTACTTCGTGCAGGAGAAAAATTACCTTAACTGAAGCAAATACTCTGGAGGTGGTGGAACGTCAATTAGGTGATTTCAGTCAGAAAGGAAAAGATCAAACTATTAATAAAATCCATACACAAAATACATTAATGACTAATAGCAACAAAGCCTGTTTCCGATGTGGTAGCTGGAATCATCTAGCTTATGATGAAAAGTGCCCAGCTTAAAGCAAAATATGTAACAAATGTAAGAAGGTGGGACATTTTCAAGCTCAGTGCAGAGGAATAAGCCTAAAACGAAGCAATGAAGACCACAAAGTGGGAAGGAGCGGAGACGCAAAAAGACCAAAGAATTCGCAGGCGAATGCGATAGAAGATAAAATAAGTTATGTTTTTTAATGTTCTTCACAATGAAACATTCAAATACAAATACCAATTAATAATGAAGTAAAACCGGTCACACAGCCTCACAGACGAATACCGATTCCACTAGAAGAAAAAATCAACTCAAAAATAGACGAACTACTGCAAAAAGATATAATAGAAAAAGTTGAAGGACCGTCTGAATGTAAATCGCCAGTAGTGCCAATTTTGAAAGCAGATGGGGATGTTCGTCTCTGTATTGATATGAGGCGTGCTAATTTGGCTATCAGGCGAGAAAATCACCCACTGCTAACGATGGAACAGCTACTACCAAAGATCCAAAATTCTAAAGTGTTTAGTAAATCTATATAGTATATAAAAGAAAGTCGTGTTAGTTACACCACTTATAACTCAATAACGGGTGGAGCAATTTCAATTATTTTTGTGTTTTTGGATATATCTTGGTCAGGAATAGGATAATAAGTTAAAAAATATAATAATATAATAATTAAAAACAACATTCAAATACATAGAAAGTAATTGCCTCGAAATGAAATAGAAACGCTCAAGATTGACAGTACAGAATGTACGAGTTTTTAGAATAATTGAGAATAATCCATTATCGCTTTCTGTCAGTATATAGGCTATTCATCGTGAAATTGTCTCTGGTTTGTTTTTAATAGGTTACTGATTAATTTATTTGTTTAGTGCGAATGTTGTTAAAATATTATTGTTCGAGTATTATTGTTAAAAAAGCCGCGAACTAATATTTCCCAACGAAGCCGCAATACAATTAAGCTAGCTAAGTTCATAAATAAGAGGATTCAATATTACATAATAATTGTTAGTATATAAAATTGGTGATGATGGTAGGAGGAATAATACATAAAAATCTTCTAAAAAGTCTGAAGATAATAATCGCAGATAGAATATGATACAAGACTTACGTCAACATAGAAATAAAAAATATAAAAGACAGGATGTAATCAAAAGATTGACGACAATCTAGATAGAAATACAGGTATCGTGGCAATGAAAGCGAGACTCAGAACAAAAGTGGGGTGGCCTAGATACAACCAAGATGTGGAGAGGATGGTTAAATCATGTAAAGGATGCACACTCGTGTCTGTACCTAATGCTCCACACCCTTTGAAAAGAAGAGAATTGCCATCACACCCATGGGTTGATATTGCAATCGATCTTCTAGGACCATTACCATCCAACGACTATCTTTTGGTAGTGGTCGATTATTACTCTAGATATCAAGAAATAAAGATTTGTCGAGATATATCCAGTAAGGAAATGATAAAACTCCTGAGGGAAGTTTTCAGTAGGCTCGGGTATCCAGTTTCCTTAATGGCAGATAACGGAAAACAGTTTGTTAGCGAACAATTTAAGTCATTTTGTAAGGAAAATGACATAAAATTATATCACTCTGTTCCATACTGGCCGCAACAAAATGGAGAAGTCGAGCGCCAGAACAGAAGTATACTGAAACGACTACGAATATGCCAGGCTGAGAATAAAATTCACTGGAGAGAATCGTTAGTCGATTATCTGACTATGTACAATAATACCCCCCATACAGTCACAGGAAAAACACCAGCAGAGTTGTTCTTCCAGAGGAAAATCGGGGATAAAATACCTATGATCGATGACTTTGAGCATAGGAATGATGACATGGACTTACGAGACAAGGATAGAAAACAGAAGGAAAGAGGGAGAAAGTACGTGGACAGAAGAAGGAAAGCACAAGATATTGACCCAGAACCAGGAGAGAAAGTATATATCAAAGATATGAATAAAGCAAATAAACTTAGTACAAACTTTGAACCAACACAATATACAGTTAAATCACGAATGGGAGGCGATGTTGAGGTAGAAAACGAGGAAACAGGACAATGTTTGAGACGAAATATAGTATACCTAAAAAAGGTAGAAGGAGAATGGAAAGTTATAAGAGAGGACGAAACAGAAGTTCCAGAAAGAGAAGACGAGGACTAGAAGAATTATAGTTTACGAAGTAATAAATTAGAAGCAAAGAACTTGCTAACGAAGAATAAATTACTAAAATATATTAAAATCTGATGTTTTGATTAGGTTATGCTTAAAATTAAGAACTAGGAAGCATGATGTTAGTTATAGTTGATAAATTGTCTTTAGAAAAGCGAAAGAAGTTAGGAACAGTAACAAGTGAAGTGTTATGTGGTTAAATGTTAATAATAAAAGATTAATTGGGAAGTGAAGGAAGTATTAAATTAGTTAGTTATAACAAAGTGTGTTAAAACCAGAATATTGGAAAAATTATTACCTTTGTGATGTCAATTAAAATGTAGGAGGTTGTTATGATGCTCTAATAAAGATGTTACTAAATATAATAAAAGTTATTATTATATCTAAAACTTTCATTAAAATAAGGAAGAGATGTAGTGTATGTAGATTATACTATATAGTTCTGTCGTCTCATGCGTACACGCCGCACGCTATAGTATGGTGGGGGAGCGGGGCATACTCCCCCTCCCTCACTCACTTTGCTTGGAACCACGAAGCTGGACGGACGCGCGTGCGGCGAGTTAGGCAGTGAGCCGATATTTCAAGTTAAGTGCACGAACAGTACACTGACTCTTTTTTTTCTTAGTCCAGTAAGTACTTTTTTAATTGTTTTTAATATATATTTTAATCTGTGTTAGTCGTAGAATTTCTGTTTGTTTTTAATTTCAAATAACTTGTATGTATGTGAACTTTGTCTATGTTTCGTGTATGTTGTACATATAAGGACTGAATTATATAGTGAGCTGAGTATTTAAATGTTGTGTATTTATACCGTTTGTGTGTTTATAATAAATAAATAAAAAGACATTGTTTTCTTCCAGAAATTCCAAACCTGGCCCGTTCTGAAATCGGAAAGTAAATGCCGCATCACAGTAGACCACCACATCTACAAAGAAGTGAACTGCCGCGAGAGGCATTTGTTTGAGCCATTCTCCGGCAAGAACTCCAGGGCTATGACCACTGTCATCCAAGATCTGGTGTTGCTCAAGGAAGTTAATAAGACTGATACGGAAGTTATAGAAGCACAACCAAAAGGTATGTCATTTATCAGACTTGAACTTGCTTCATCTGGTTAAAGTCAATGCTTTGAGTGAACAAATAATAAAAATAATCATATCCTGGGATATTATTCACACACTGCCATTTGATCCCAACTAAACAGAGCTATAAGAGAGGTAGGGGACAGCGTTCACTAGCTCAAAAAGCAGTCCAACTGGGGAAGTATCTCCACCTTACAGAAGACATTCCTTAATAATAACATTAATAACTTAATGTTGTGTTACTGCGTGTGAGTAAGGTCGCCAGACCTCATCAGGGTGGGGGGGCCGAGTCAGTAAGGTTTGCTGCCTCATTTAAAGGCCGGCAAAGCATCCGCGACTCCTCTGGTGTTGCGAGTGTCCATGCGCGGCGGTGGTCACTTACCATCAGGTGACCCACTTGCTCGTTTGTCGCCCTCCTATATGAGAAAAGAGGAAACCAGATAACTGATATACTACATATACTACTTTTCTTTTGTAACTACTTACTTATAAAGATAGTTCCACCCAGACTCAGGACAAACAGACATGTTCATGCACATAAATATCTGTCCTGGGTGGGAATCGAACCCACGGCCTGCGGCGTTAAGACAAGTATCTACCAACCCCGCCAACCGGTCCGTCGATAGATAGTCGGCAAACATGCATGCGGCCCTCATTAGGGTAACTGATTTATGTAAGCTATGTATTCATGCATTACCCCGCTGTCAGTACAGGATCAGGGACAGTTGTAATCTGTAACGCACTGGGAACTGCACTGGGGCACCACGCCCCAGTACAGTGTCTATAAGGTGAACCGTATACTTGCTGTCAACATTTATAAGTCTGTAAAACATTTGTTATAGGTATACGTCACTCAGACCCCATCGTTTCATGACCTCAATTTGTATGAACACAAAACATTTTTTACTTTTAATTTTATGTTCTACAATACCAGTCTTATGTTAAATATTATGTTAATAATGAGCTCATTGTTTACAGCATGGGCAAAAATAACAAGACGTTCCGATCTACTGCACCATCACGCACCGTACGTTGGTGACGACACCGGTGGACTAAGATTGGCAAGAGATGTCCTCAAACTATTGTGCATGTAAGTTAAATATTTACGGCCGGTATAACTGACATCCGTACGTTTTATTACCTAATAGCTTTTCCCAGAAATTGCACCTCAATCGATAGTTTTTGGCTGTTAAAATCTGTAACTTTAGTTTATCCAAAGTAATCAAAATTTTTCAATGCCATTTATAACAGAAATATTAGTTTAAGTATTGATCTTATTGGTATCTGTACCTTTTTGATTTATTTATAGCCTTAAAACATGTCAAAAGAAATGTCGACGGTATATGCCTTTTAACATTATTTAAGGCTATAATTTTTGTTTAAGACAACTCCCGCACTAGGGAATGTAATCCCTGTGCCACGGGGTACTTTACAAACATATAATAGACGGACAAAAATGACATCCAGACTCAGAACAACTATTTGGGGGTCACACAAATAGTTGTCCGGCGCGGGACTCGAACCCGCGACTGCCTTAGCCATTGCGCCACCGTGCAGTCAAATATAAATAAATATCCGAAACATATCACACAGCGCCATTAAGGCCAAACTAAGGAAAACTAGTACTATAGATACTAGACAATGGAATGAAATATATAAATAGAACACAGATAAAACGTCCAGACCAAGACAAATAGACATGATCTTGAACACAAATATCTCTTTTGTGCGAGAATTGAAACCGAAAATTTGGATCGTCTATTTAATGCCTTTCAATTTGGTTTTTAATATTGGTTTATTTCATAATTTGGCATATTTTAGTTGTAACAGTAAGCAAAATAATCCTTTTTTTTTCAGGGTAAAAGACACCATAAACGACAACAGTGATACGTCAACCGTCGACGAAAAAATGGACAGCAGTTCTACCGTCGGTCTGTGGGGACGTTTAGTGCGGTCCGCCAGACCGCTACACTATCCAGCGTTATCGCAGTTATTATCAAGAGCGCCCACTATATGCGCAACCGCAACGTAAGTTCAGATCATTTAAAAAATACCTGTTTGAAAGTTAGATAATTTTCATTTTTTTTTAATTTATGATAGTGTAGAGTATTTTACTATTCAAGCACTTTCATTTGATACCCAGTGAGCTGTATAAAATATGTTGTCCGCCATTTTGTGGCGACGGCTATCTTGGTACCGTTTTTCATCAAACATAGCTAAGAACACTCCCCACTAATTCACCTTTCAAACAAAAACGACAAAATCTCAGCTCAAACTTATAATCACATCCCGTCGTTAATGCGTCGGTGGTTAAAAATCGGTCAAGCCGTTATTTAGTTGTTAATTATGTAACTTTGTTTTGTATATGTATAGATTGATAAATCAAATGATTATGTTTTTGTTACAAATTTGTTATTATTTTTCTTTACATTTAACACTCGCTTTGAATATAAAGAAAAATAATAATAAGTTATAATTTACTGTATTTTTGCCCTTGCCGCCGCTGTGCCGATTTTTCGCAGATTGTCCTTTGTCTTTTCTCAACAGTTATAACTTAAATAAAATGAATCGGTCTGAATTGCTGAATATTATTTTGTTCTTCTTTGTTCCACAGAAAACACATACTAGATGCGTTGCCATACATTGCGAGCCCAGGATCTGTAGAACTTATTAAGGAGAGAATAATTAAAGACGCAGTGGACAAGGAAACTCGACAGGAATGGCTTATGTCTATGGCTATGATACCAAGGTATGAAACTAAATTTATTAATAAATCCGTATAGCCCCTGGGAGGCGTAGAAGTCGACCCGAGGGAATATCTACCAGAGGACGGGCAGCAGCTTCCTTCTGAGTACTGCGATCGCCAACGAGTCTGTCAAGCGTTGTTTTTATCCCCCCAAGATGATTCTTGAGGAGGCTTGTGTGTGGTACGAACTACCGTGTTCCCGTAAGTTTGATGTCGCTGATCGCCTTTCACACGAAAATACCGCGTAATTCACCATTTTTACGGAGCATACTTCGTGACTCGAAACGACACCAAATGGTTTAGTTTCGAGTGAAACTTATATAACGTGTATGGCTAAGGGGCACCGTATGGCCAGCAGAGGGGTACGCCTTGCATTAGCATATCTCTATTGTCTAAATGCTTGAAGACCGGCTGTCATGATATTGACTTTTAACTCTACATTTTTCCCAGGCCCAAACTGCAAATGTTGGAAAGCATGCTGGAGTTACTGCGCTACCAAAAGAACGACAAAATTATCAGTTTTACTGTCTCCTCTATGGTACACTCTTACTGCAAGCATAGTGGGAAAGAATGTGAGTATTAGATTTAGCTATAGAGACTCATAGCTACTTGTCCTCACCAGTCTGCGAGTGATCGGTAGGGTTAACTACGCAGTCTGTCTGAATAGACAGACATGATGAAGTCCCTTCCGCCAAATATAGTACACATGTGGCGTACTGGTTAAAACAACTGCCTGACCAGTACGTGTTCCGAGTTCCAATCCCGCTCAGGACAACTATTTGTTTGCCCCATAAATAGTTATTTTGAGTCTGGATTAGCTTTGTGTCCGTCAGTTATATGTTTGTAAAGTTCCCCGTGACACCGGTATTCATGGCCCTAGTGCGGGAACTGTCTTTAAAATTAAATACGAAACAGCAAAACTCACTCTCAAAAGACAAGTGAAAAATCACTATATTTCCATTTCATTCTCATAGAATGTACACAATAATATTAGTATTTTCATATATTAGGTCTTTACCTATGAAATTGCCGTTCTGCAGTACTGGCCATTTCAAATCAAAATAATTTTTGTTTGGCTAAGAATTCTAATTTCAAATTAATTTTATTTTAAAAACATGGATTCTTTTTTCCAAAAGTAGTCATTTCTTTATTGATTAGTGTTACATTTTCATCGCATTTCAATCTTTTTCGTCATCATGGATACGTTAAAAATTCGAGTAATTATGGAATATGAGTACCGTCGTGGCAGCAACGCGGCACAAGCGGCACGCAACATCAACGACGTTTACGGAGCTAACACTACAAACCAACGCACCACCTGTTATTGGTTTGCTCGCTTCCGTTCTGGAAATTTCGACCTGAAAAATGAACCTCGCGGTCGTCCGAAGACTTTGGTCGACAATGACGAATTAAAGGCGGTTGTGGAAGCTGATGATACACAATCTACGGCTGAATTAGCAGCAGCTTTCGACGTTAGCGTCAAAACAATATTGGTCCATTTGCGTCAAATTGGCAAGGTAAAAAAGCTTGACAAATGGGTGCCCCACGAACTCAATGATCGCCAGCGCGAAGTACGCGTCGAGACGTGCCTTGCACTGCTCAACAGACACACAAATGAAGGAATTTTGAACCGCATTGTTAGCTGCGATGAAAAATGGATTCTGTTTGATAACCGCAAGCGCTCAGCAAGTTGGTTGGATCCTGGTTCAGCACCTAAACAATGCCCTAAACGAAAACTTACCCCTAGAAAAGTGATGGTCACTGTTTGGTGGTCTAGCGCCGGTGTGATTCATCACAGCTTCTTACCAAACGGGGTGAGCATTACTGCAGATGTGTACTGTGAAGAACTGAGCACAATGATGGAGAAGCTGGCGCATCTCCAACCAGCATTGGTCAATCGCTCGTCTCCGCTGCTCCTGCACGACAACGCGCGACCTCATACTGCACAGCAGACGGTCTCCAAGTTGCAAGAACTGGGGTTGGAAGCTCTCCGTCATCCGCCCTACTCACCAGACCTTGCGCCTACAGACTACTACTTTTTCCAGAATTTGGATAACTTCTTGGCGGGAAAAAAATTCAATACCCGAGAGGCAGTACAAAATGCCTTTGAAGAATTTGTTGCCTCCCGTCCAGCTGATTTCTTTAAGAAGGGCATCAATAAACTGCCACTGCGATGGCAAAGATGCATTGATTGCATGGGTGATTACTTCGATTAATACAAATAAAAAAAATCATGAAAAAAATTCGTTTAAATTTTCTCATACAAAACGGCAATTTCATAGGTAAAGACCTATTATTATTAAGTCTGCATCGGACATAATATTTGCATGTAAGTAAAAAGTATTTATGTAATCATTATTATGTAAGCGACCTACACAGGTTATTATGACACTAAAATTTCTTTTGTCGCGGGTCTTCTGTGAGATTTTTTTTGTAAAATAAGCAGAGCCTTTATTTTATTTATTCGTACTTGTCTCTATCGATTATATGTTTTGTTTGTACAAGAATAAATAAATGAAGAATAATACCAAGAAATAATAAGGTATTAGAACTTTGGACCACCATAGATATTTCTCTACCGCCAGAGTGATTTGGAAGGCACGTTAAGTTACCTGGGCTGGTCATAATTGTTTATCCATCGAAGGGATCTACTGGACCTCTTGAATAATACGCCCATAAAATAAAGTAAAAATGAAATGTATTTCTTTTTGAGAAAATAAAGTTCTTAAACCTTAAACCTTAAAAACCGCTTACTTGCTCAACGGTGGTTGGCAATCTTACTGTACATAAATGTGTGTTCAAATCACAGGTGCACGCTCTACTCCCTCACTATAACGATCCGGTAGGAAGCTCTAGCCGATACGAACGGAGAGAGATCAGGTGTGCGAAGCAAGCTTGGGTGTGTGACACCATCCACTTCTAAACCCCGGACTGCTACAATGCAAATTACTTATGGCCTAAAACATAGATTTAAGTATTTTTTGAAATAATATATATATTCAAATCGTAGTTTAGTCAATGAATGAGCCTACTATGTTTGGCAAGAGTATACAGTATGATTAAAATTTTCAGTATGCGAATGTTGTGAGGAAGAAACTCCAAAGGCTATCTTAGAGGAGTTTCAGAATATCGTCGAACAAATAGCTAGTAAGGAAGTTATCAAGACCAGAGAAGACAGAAATGACGTAAGTACATTTAATACAAATCTTTATTTGTCCTTAAGACTGTAATATCCTGGGAGATTTACACACGGCCATTAGATCCCAAACTAAGCAGCTACTTTGGAAACCAGATAACTGATATACTACGTATACTACTTTTCTTTGTTAAATAGATACTTATTTAGATAATTACACCCATATTCAAGACAAACAGACATGATTATTCATACAAATATCTTTCCTGGGTCGGAATACAACCCATGACCTGCGGCATGAAAGGCAAGAATTTACCAACCACTCCCACCGGCCGACTAAACATCTAAAGACAACTTCAATGTAATTGTATCACACTAATCTTGCCCTTATAAACTACCAACTAACTAATAAAGATTTTGCTAAGAATATCATCACCCTATCTCATCCTAAGTGGAGGGCGTGGAAATAGTCCGAGGGAATACCTACCAGCGACTAGTCACTCCCTCTTCCCCACCACTGCAACTCCTGTAAGCCAAGGATCAACAGTGGCACACAATAAAATGACACTGAGCGGTGAGGCTCAGGCTCAGCCATGTCCCGGGGAATCGCTTTAACTGTCTTGGATCCCGCAACGAATTTAATCAGAAAGAAAAAGGAGGAGTTTGAAAATGAATAGTTCCACTTACCTACCAGAGAACGGGCAGCAGCGTTTTTTCTGTGAACTGTGACCATCAAACTGCATTCGCCAACCTGCCAAGGGTGGCGATTATGGCGTATCCCCCATTCTTTGGGGAGGCTTTTGTCCAGCAGTGGACGTACTTTGGCTGACATGATGAAAGTGCACTACATATTATAATATCAATTTAAATTGAGTTGTAATTTTTCGAGATTATATGTTACTTACTTCATATATTTTTTTTACCCACAGATAATAATAGCAATCAAAGCATTAGGCAACATTGGAGGTTTTACTCTGAAATTCGCAGACGTACTGCTGAAAATCATAAGCGATAGCTTTATACCTGTACCCGTTCGATTAGCAGCTGTGGATGCGTTCAGAAGGACACCCTGTACTGAGACACGGTAATGTATTAATTTTCTTTTGATTTATTTAGAAAAAGTATTCAGTGTAATATCTGGACTGCGGTTTTAATAGGTGGCAAAAACAGAAGGTATTTCCAAAATAATCGAAAAACAGTTTATACTCTCCTCTCATAGAGAATTATTATATTTTTATATATATTTTCGTTAAGTGTTAATAATGGGCTGTGTGGTGACGGTGGCGAATATCAGAATATCATTACCCCATCTCATCCCATTGTGGGCGTAGAAGTCGACCCTAAGGAATACCTACCAGAAGATGGGCAGCAGCTTCCTTCTGAGTACTATATGGCCATCTTACTGCGATCGCCAACCCGTCTGCCAAGCGTGGCGATTATGGTATTTCCCCCCATGATGATTCTAGGGAGCGGCTTATCCAGCAGTGGACTTGTATCAGCTGTAATGATGTTAATAATTAAGTGAGTACTAGTGAGTATTTCACAGTGAGTACTTCCTGGAAACATATCGAGCCGATTACATTAACATCGAAGTACGCCTCGCGTCCTACTTGCAAGTGATGAAGTGTCCAGACCTCAGTACTCTGCGGAAGATATTCCATACTCTTCAGCACGATCCCGTTAACCAAGGTAGGTTCCTCATCCGTATAGGTATAAAGATCGGTAATCGGTAACTAGGCTACGGTCACCGTAGCCTAGTTGGTAGTGCTCCTGCCTACGAAGCTGGTGGTCCTGGGTTCGAATCCCGGTAAGTGTAATAGTTTATGAGCACGAATATTTGTTTCTGAGTCATGGATGTTTTCTATGTATTTATCTATCTATATAAGTATGTATATCGTCGCCTGGTACCCATAGTACAAGCTTTTCTTAGTTTGGGGCTAGGATGATCTGTGTGACATTGTCCCTAGATATTATTATTATTATTATAAAGATACACATGTAGCGCAGTGGTTAAGACAGTCGCCTCGTCGCTTCGTGTCCCGAGTTCGAAACCCCGCGAATGACCACTATTTGTTTGACTCATAAATACTTGTCCTGAGTCCGGATGTACTTTATCTGTCAATTAAATGTTTGTAAAGTACCCCGCGACACAGGGATTAATTTCCGTAGTGCGGGCGTTATCATTTTAAAATTAAATTTCGTTTAAAATAAATATTGTTGGCACTGATGTACTTATAACTTCAAATTGAAAATGCCAAGTGTGTCAGGCCGCTACTAACACCCATTATTGAAGCTAGTTAGCGACCTATAATATACCGTCTTCCATAGTTATTTGATTGTTTCTTATGCTAAATTTTAATGTATTTCATCTTTTTCCCAGCGACAACGTTCGTGTGGAGTCACCTAAAGAACATGGCAGAGTCTTCTCTACCTTCGCGGGTGGAGATCCAAGGCCTTTTGTCAGGCAACCAGATCCCACAGCTAGACGACAGCCCTGACTTCAGGATGTTTTCCAAGAACTATGAGCAGAGCGTGTTCTTCGATCAGTATAACGCTGGTAATAATTTAAAATACTTTGGCTGTGTGGTGACGGCCTAGAGAATATCACCACCCCCTCTCATCCCGTGGGGGGACGTAGAAGTCGTCCCGAGGGAATATATTCCAGAGAATGGGCAGCAGCGTTCTCATGAGTACCAATTTCTACCTTACTGCGATCGCCAACCCGTTTGCCAAGCGTGGCGATTATGGCAGATCCCCTCAAATGAAGGACACAATTAAACCGCGGCCCCCAGTCCCCGGCAGCCCTGCTATTCCCAGCCGTGGTAACAGCCGTGGTTACGGCAGGGCAGGGGGTGCTAAGAATCCCCGGCAGATTCCGCGTTACCAAAACCGACGACCTCTGGCCCTGGCAACATACAACACACGCACACTGCGGACCGACGAGAAGATGATCGAACTGGAGGAGGAATTGAGCAGGTTACATTGGGACATAATAGGATTATCTGAAGTCCGAAGAGAGGGGGAGGACACGATAATCCTGAAATCCGGGAATCTGTTCTATTTCCGGGAAGGCGACCAACTCTCCCAAGGTGGTGTTGGGTTCATAGTCCACAAGTCCCTCGTCCACAACATAGTGAAAATCGAGAGTGTGTCGACTAGGGTTGCGTACCTTATACTCAGAATTACCAAGCGGTATTCGTTGAAGGTCATACAGGTTTACGCGCCGACTTCGACGCACTCCGACGATGAGGTTGAGGTCATGTATGAGGATATTTCTAGAGCCATACATACCTCGAACTCTTATTTCACTGTGGTCATGGGGGACTTTAACGCGAAGCTAGGTAAACGATTCGGGAATCCCCGGGGCCAAATGTTGGCCGACTTCATGGAGAAGGAGGGACTCTTTATGATGAACTCCTTTTTCAAGAAGTCGGAAAACCGCAAATGGACCTGGGTAAGCCCCGATGGTAAAACAAAAAACGAGATAGACTTTATCTTGTCGACGAGTAGACAGGTGTTCAATGACGTCTCAGTGATCAATACGGTTAAAACCGGGAGCGATCACAGACTGGTGAGAGGCTCATTGAACCTAAATGTCAAGCTCCAGAGGTCCCGACTAATAAAGTCTACGCTCCGACCTTTACCCATCCACATCCAAAACCCTGAACCCTTTCAGCTCGAACTGCAAAACCGTTTCGAATGCCTAGCAGATTGCGAGGAAGTGGACTCATACCATGACAGGCTCGTAGAAGCTGTCCATACGGCTGGGTCTAAGGTCTTCAAGGCCCACCGTACAAACAGAACCAAAAAGATCTCTGACTATACCCTGCAGCTTATGGACGAAAGACGGAAAATGGTTCTGACATCCTCTGATGATGCTACCAGATACCGGCAGCTCAACAGACAGATCTCAAAGTCTTTGACACGCGACACGCGCCAATTTAATACAAATTGTATTAAAGAAGCCATTGAGCGGAACAAAGGCTCTAAAGTGTTTGCAAGAGAACTGTCTGTTGGACAGAGCCAACTGACGAAGCTGAAGACTGAGGATGGCAGAATCGTCACGTCTAAACCTGAGTTGCTGGGCGAGATCGAGAGGTTCTATGGACAGCTGTATGCGAAAACCCAGTCACCTGTCGATAGTTGTGCCTCAGATCCCAGAGCACGACTAACCCAACACTTCACCGACGACATCCCGGACGTCAGCCTGTGCGAGATTAGAATGGCTCTCGAACAGCTTAAGAACAACAAGGCGCCTGGTGATGATGGAATTACGGCAGAGCTTCTGAAGGCGGGTGGTACACCAATCCTACGGGCCCTTCAGAAGTTATTTAACTCCGTCATACTAGAAGGTCAAACGCCAAAAGCATGGCACAGGGGTGTGGTGGTGCTCTTCTTCAAAAAGGGCGATAAAACCCTCTTGAAGAATTACAGACCCATCACACTGCTGAGCCATGTTTACAAGTTGTTTTCGAGGGTCATTACGAATCGTCTCGCACGCAGGTTTGACGACTTCCAGCCTCCCGAACAAGCCGGTTTCCGTAAAGGCTTTAGTACCATAGACCACATACATACGCTGCGGCAGGTTATACAGAAGACCGAAGAGTATAACCAGCCTTTATGCTTAGCGTTTGTGGACTATGAGAAAGCCTTCGATTCGATCGAAACTTGGGCCGTACTGAGGTCTCTCCAAAGGTGCCAAATCGACTACCGGTATATCGAGGTGTTAAAGTGTTTGTACGAAAACGCCACTATGTCAGTGCGACTCCAGGACCAGAACTCGAAACCTATCCACTTGCAGCGAGGTGTGAGACAGGGAGATGTTATATCTCCGAAACTGTTCACCGCTGCATTGGAAGATGTCTTCAAGCTTCTGGACTGGAAAGGCTTTGGCATCAATGTCAATGGCGAGTACATCACCCACCTTCGATTTGCCGACGATATAGTAGTCATGGCTGAGACCCTTGACGACCTCGGTACAATGCTCGATGGCCTCAGCAGAGTCTCTCAACAAGTGGGTCTGAAAATGAACATGGGTAAGACGAAAATTATGTCAAACATCCATGTTGCACCCACTCTAGTTAAGGTTGGAGACTCTGCACTCGAAGTTGTAGAGAACTATATTTACCTAGGACAGACCATCCAACTAGGTAGGTCCAACTTCGAGAAAGAGGTCAATCGTAGAATCCAACTCTGCTGGGCAGCGTTCGGGAAGCTACGTAATATCTTCTCGTCCCAAATACCGCAGTGTCTCAAGTCGAAAGTCTTCGACCAGTGTGTGTTGCCAGTGATGACTTACGGAACAGAGACGTGGTCGCTAACTATGGGCCTTATCAGGCGGCTCAAGGTCACCCAAAGAGCAATGGAAAGGGCTATGCTTGGAGTTTCCCTCGAGATCGAATCGAATCAGAAATGATGAAATCCGCAGGCGAACCTAAGTCACCGACATAGCCCTAAGAATTGCCAAGCTGAAGTGGCAGTGGGCAGGGCACATAGCTCGTAGAGCCGACGGCCGCTGGGGCAGAAAGGTTCTCGAGTGGCGACCACGAACCGGAAGACGCAGCGTGGGCAGGCCCCCTACAAGATGGACCGATGATCTTGTGCGGGTCGCTGGAAAACGCTGGATGCGGATAGCGCAAGACCGGCAATTTTGGAGATCTTTGAGGGAGGCCTTTGTCCAGCAGTGGACGTCTTTCGGCTGATATGATGATGATGATATGATGACTTTGAAGCCTGTAATTAAGCAATACTTCCGATGGTAAAGGTTACCGTAGTCACGCTTGCGAAAGACACGACAACACTTTTGCGTTATCCGCCTTTCCCCCACTCCCCGATGACCTTACAGGACAAAGTTTTGACTCTCAATCTCAATTTCAATTGAGCAATCATCATTAAATTACCAAAAGTACTGTGATTTTTTATATAAAACACCATATACCAGTATTCTAGCGTCATTCAGCGTCTTTTTGGATCAGTGATTTTCTTTAGAATACAGTTGGTAACTGACTTGTATGTTTTTCGTGGACCATACCGAATAGTACTGAATAAAAATTTGCAGAAAATTACCATAATATGAACTGTTCTCAACCCGTTCATAATGAATTCAAAATAGGACTCAACATAACGTTTACAATTTACCTAAGCGCCTATACTGCTTCAACGGCCTCTAGAGGCAAACGAGGAAGACTACAAAATATGTAATCTCTTTGGCGTTCACATAAAAGAACTATTTTATATTCTCATTTCACTGACCCACTTGCTTACATAACTCGACAATCTTTCAATACACGTTAGTAAAACAAGTGCATCTGCAAAATATTGCCCAGCGCACAACAAATGGTTAATGTGGTTCATATGTTTTTGTAAACAGGAGGCAACTACGAAGCGAACGTGATATTCTCTCCCGACTCATACCTGCCGCGTTCCATGTCAGTCAACTTGACTGTAGACATGTTTGGAGAATCCATCAACTTGTTTGAGGTGAGGTTTACACATTATTTGCTGTAATTTTTTACACCGATATGGTACAACGCATTGTCACTTTCGGGGCAACGCTACAAGTACACTGAAGCACCCGCGTTGGACGTGATCAGTGTTTGTACTTACCCAGGCTTACAGCTCGTGGCGGCCGTTATCCTAAATACGTACAGTATGGCTACGTTTGAACTAACAGAGCCTGTGGTTACCTAAGACCCTGCTGACTACAAACCTAGCCTTCTAACAATCACCTAGTACCCTAGCTTCCCTAACGCCCTAGCCTACCATACAAACCAGACCGAACGTAGGTTACGTCGGTTTTGACGTACGGGATGTCTGTCACAGGAGACCTACGGTAACAGACGGAAGTTGGGTAGGAATAGGGGTTCGTGTACGTCGTGCAATGTACACAGGAAAAGGTTTTCCCACTGCCGATCCCACAGACTCATAGGATCGATGACGGCTAAAGGTGTCTTGGCCACAGTGAGAGGAGTTACAGGAGATGAATCAAAATCGACTCCAGCTTGATGACTAGTTTATTACAATAATTAACTTTATTATATACAAATTTTGTGGTAAATACACATTGATGCCTATTTACATGTGTGTTGTGTGTGTATCGAGCCGATGCAGCGAAAATCTCAGTAGGCCACTTCCCAGTGCTGACGGTGTGCCGGTGTTGCCGGCGCGTGTAACGAATGTATGTCGCTCTTAATGTTGACGCTGTGATTTTTTGCTGGCGCGTGTAGTAGATGTATGTTCAAGGTTGAACAGTGTTGATGATTGCACTTTCAATGAAATGACTCAATGCTGTTAAGATTGGGTAAGCCCTGGATCTCTGGAAATATGTCTTAGATCCAGCAAAGAATTAAACCCAAAAGGCATAGGATCTGAGCTTTATACAAAGGTTGACTTCTCTAGCCAAATAACAGAAGTAAAAAGTAAATAACACTGAGAAAGAGATTAGTAGACACACGCAATACACGCTCTGTGTATGAAGTCAGGTTTGTAGTTAAAAGTAACCCTATTTAGTTAAAGCAGTGAATTTCTTCCACTCTCAGATGAAAGTCCGCGCTGAAGGCTTCGAGCGATACTTCGAGAATTTCTTCGCACACAACGGGCCTCTGAGCAAGAACAAAGTTACTGAAAAACTCAGCCACCTCCGGCTATTCCGCTCCGCTAACGAAGCTGATGAAGTTAGAGAGAAAATTGACAATCTGGAATACAAAAATGAAGCGTTAAAACATAGGTTTCCTATGGCGGAATTGGGTATTAAAGTGTTCGGAAATGAAATTTCATATTGGCACGCAGAAGGTGATGACGAGATCATGAGATCGTTGGCAAGATTGAATCCGCAGTTGCGAGTCTTGGAAATCCTGTCTGGAAAGGTAAGTTGAATTTTTTTGGAACATTATTTTCTGCTCAAATCGTTGTAAATGAGGATATACAGCAGTCACCATGAAAATATTGATATACTAGGCGCTCAGTATTTTATGGTATATTCTTCTTATAGTTGTATTGTGGGAAATTAAAAATTGTTGGATGTATAAAATATATACTTAAGCAGGCATAGTTTCGTTTTTAATGTGCTTTACTTGTTAATCGGGACGCCAAAGGAGTTACTAGGATGCTCCGGCATTTCTTTGTACTTTCCATCCAATGTGGGTGTTACCGATTTGAGAGATACAAATAACCCCACAGAATTAATCAGTTACTCTTAGTTTAATGCACACACTACAGATAAGTTTAAAATTATGGGTGATGGGTTTGTGAGCGAACCTCGGATGTCACGCCATCTTGTGTCACTAGACTCGACACAATATGGTGTCACTCACAACTCCATACGGGGTTACGCACTCCAAATACAATATGCCACAATAATCGAGTTGAGTAATCGATAACAAACATTTGAATAAGTGTACGTAAGTGATCACCCCCGCTAATGGACACTCGCAACACCAGAGGAGCCGCAAGAGCGTTTCCGTCCTTTAAGAAAAGAATAAGCTCGCTTCTTGAAGGTTTCCATGTCATACCGGATCGGAAATACCTCCGCAGCTAATTGATTCCACAGAGCGGTAGTGCGCGGCAAAAAGTATCTTGTGAAACGCACCGCATTATTAGCCGTGTGGTTACCGGCCTAGAAAGAATAAAGGGGCTACCCCATTCCATTCCGTGGGTATCGTAAAGGTGACTAAGGGACACACCAGGTAGTCGGGCATCAACGCCACCTATGTACTAACTACCACCTAACTGGCCTAGGTCCAGTTGTGTACGATATCAATAATACTCAAGAGAGAAGCTGTTGTCTGTTAGGTATTCCCCCTGCATGACTTCTAAGCCTTCCACATGGGGTCATGCCTGGGCCTCGTCGCTCAGTGTTATTTCATTGTGTGCCGCTGTTGATCTTACCTAACAGGAATTGCAGTATTGGGTAAGAGGGAGGCATTAATGTTGGGATATCTCACTCGATTTTACAGAGCTAGTGAGACGATTAAAGAGAACAAAACCCTATGAACTAGTGTCGTGATTAGCAAATTTAGTGATTAGTGATATAAATAAAGGAATTATAAGTAACACATGAACAAAGAAAGTGTCTTCCCCTTTAAAACATGACTAAGGAAAGTCGGTGGGGTGGTAATACCTTCCTTTTAATAACGTTAATATTAGGTGTCCCTAAACAGGAGATATCGTACAACAAAGCATCACTATTCCTGGACACTACATTCTCCGTGCCGACTGGTTGCGGTCTACCGATGAACATGAACCCAATGGGCACCAGCTACGTTAACACCAAGATGTCCGGCACTGCCATCGATAAATACAAGCAGTCGGGGAACTTGGACTTTGAAGGCAAATTGAAACCGAGGTAAGACATAATTTTTCCTTTATCACACTAATATTATAAAGGCGAAAGTTTGTGAGTGTGTGAGTGTTTATATTTGTTACTTTATCAGGCCTTAACGGCTGGACCGATTTTAATGAAATTTGGTACGGAGTTAGCTGATATCCTGGATTATAATTTATAAAGTTTAACGCGAGTAAAACCGCGGGGCACAGCTAGTATTTAATATTTCTAAATTTTTGCATTGTATGTTTTGTGTGTGTGTATTTCAAACACAGAAGTATGATTACATAAATTTTCATTGTTAACTCATTTAAACAACTGATTTCATTAATAATGTCGATCTATCGTTATAAGGCTGTTATTGCCACTAAACCTGATATTGTAATGATAGATTAACAAGAACGCTGGACAGTGATGGTTGATGTTACCATCCCGCATGATGGCAATATTTGAAGGCTGAAAAAGTCAAAGTAATTAAATATTTAGATCTTGCATGGGAAGTTGTCAGCATGTGGGATGTTGACTCATCTGGCATTGTGCTGATAGCCGATTATTGTCTATTGACAACAACCGAGACTGACATCTTAACTTGCCTTCCGAAGAACGGAGACGTTCTGAAAATAAACCACTTTAACAGTCACCTATCTGTGGCCTGGCCGCTTGACTAATAAAACAAAACTATATCTAGTATCATGCACATAAAATATTATAACTATACCCAATATTGAACCCTTAATGAACCCTTACGAATGAAACTTATCTTGTTAGAACTTGCTCACAAACAAGCTTGCATTCACCTGCATGGATGGTGCAGTGTTTAGGATAGTCGCCCACACACTAGTTACCATTTGGAGGGGTTTACCGTTGTCACCGCGGTTGGCATGCGAATTGGCGACCGTAGTTATGTGGTAGCTGGTGGCGCTGCTGCTCTACTACCTGGTGTATCCCTTAATCGCCTTTTACGAAACTCATGGGATCGTATGGGGTCGCCCTGATATTCTTTTTAGGCCGGAAACCACACGGCACAGATTATCACATGGGCCCAATCTAGTATCTTACAAACCTCTTCTTCCCCAAAATCAATAACTTACGGAAGACATTGTTTAATAATAACATTAATAACTTTAGTGTTGTGTTTCTGCGTGTGAGTAAGGACGCCAGAGCTCATTGGGGTGGGGTGAAGGGTCAGCAACACTTGTTTGCTGACTCTTAAAAGGCCGGCAACGCCCCCGTGACACCTCTGGTATGCGAGTGTACATGGGCGTCGGTGATCACTTACCATCAGGTGACCAGCTTGCTCGTTTGTCGCTCTATTCTATGCCATAAAAAATGCAACCTAATTTAAGCGTGCATTTGGTTGAAAAGTTTTCTCACTTTCTTTCAATCAAATATGATGTATAATGCCGAAATAGTAATTAGTCGTATTTTACGGCACCCACGCATGATGACAAACTACGTCCACTGCTGGACCAAAGCCTCCCCAAAGAATGGGGGGACATGCCATAATCGCTACGCTTAGCAGACAGTCTGGCGATCGCAGTTTGATGCCCGTTCTCTGGTAGGTATTCCCTCGGACGGTTTCCACGTGCCCCACGGGATGAGAGGATAATGATAATCTATGCCGTCACCACACAGCAACTCATAATTTAAACGTTATTTATTCTTCGTACTACATGTTTCTTCACATCTCCAGCGTGGCTGTGAACATCGCAGCTACAATGAGTGTGAACGCGGGCGGGCTGTCGTCATCAGGTATCCGTGTCAACTGGCGCCTGTACACCGCCACTGCAGTGGAGGCGAAGCTCAGCGTGCGAGGACTGCAGATGGTGAAGTTGGATCTCTCGCTGCCTATTAACAAGCAGGAGATATTTGCGGCCAAGTAAGACAACGTTACTTAATATTCAGCGTAACTTTATGTACAAAGTTGTACAGAGGTGGAATGCCATAGGCATTTTCTCCCAGTCGACATTGAGGAGGTGCAGATATTAAAATTTGTAGGCGCCAAGTACAGATTAGATAAAACATTAAAAGAAATATATAAAAACATATGATCTCATTTAAATACATATTTAAATATACATATATGTATATATATGTTTACTTATAAAACACCAACAACCTCGTAGGACTAGATAGCTAACATCATAAGCAACAACTTTTGTTCTACGAGTTCGGACATAAAATCATCTTTTTTTCATGTATGAGTAATACATGAAAAATAGAAGATTTTTCAAGATTTTGTTGTACTGTCGTAACATTTCTATGTTTCATTAATACGACGCTCAGCTCGCGTGCGCTTGCGCTGCTAATAATAATAACACTTATATAATTTAATGGGTTGGTGTATATTGGTGGCAGTAATCTCTGCGATGCGCATAGAGTTATAAACGTTCAAGCATAAGATTAAATGTAGGTATACAATTTTTTGTATGAAAATAAAATCTAACAAATTAGCAATCTTTTTAAATAAAAGTTGTTGCTTATATTTTATGGAATCTAGTCCTACGAGATTGTTGGTGTTTTACAAGTATAATATCTAATATTATATATGCAATACTAATACTACTATAATATAATACATCCATAATTTAATAGGATCGAACGATCTGCTTACAAGTTGTTTAGGTTGTGCTCTCTTAGCTTCCTTTTGAACGATGAGCGGCTTTTGGCCATCCTGATCACGAGAGGCAGCGCATTCCACAGAAGAATAGATTGGACAAAAAGGAAGAAAGGAGTGAAGTCAGAACAACTCACAATTCTGATTACACTCACTCTCCCTTTTTGTGAGTGTGTTTTTAGATTTTTTAAATTATTGAAATAAATCCTGGCCCATATTATAGCATTCTGCCATTGTTCCAGGTCTGAGCTAATAATTCTTCACGGCGATGCAGAACATCAACAAGAAGGATTGAACAAAAATAGAATAGAACGGAACACATGCAGTTGGAGCACTTTCGACAAAGCTATCGGTATAAAAATGTGCGCTGCCTATCAGGTACGTCGATTCTTTAATTTTTGAGTTCCGTAGGAAAGGCTATGCATCCATCTGTCCGTATGTCTCCCAGCTGGCTGTATCTCATGAACATCTGAGTCACCTGAGACGTCTGAGTCTCGAGTGTTCCCTCCTCTACCACGCGATGGGCCCGGTTTCCGCACAGTAAATCCATGGAATGCTAAAAATTGTTTAATATGTTTAGTTTCATGGTTTGATAGTGCTACTTAAGTTTTCTTCACTATTTACGTTACATCTTTTTTTCACGATGGGACGACCAGAAAGACATCAGGTACAGGATCGACGGATTTACGTGCTCTCCGAGGCAAGGAGGTGTAAATACCGCTATCTTCCAGAATTCAAGCTGATTATGAGAAATTTTTCTGTATAGAGAAGTCTCAAAATCACTATTTGGTCCGACCCGTTATTTGATCCCTAGTACCTCATTAGCTGCGGTTGAATACGCTGCCGCTAGACCAACGAGGCATGAGTTACTTTTATCGCATACTATTTAAACACTTTGCTTTGATGTTTTTGCTTTTACTGTTTAAGATTTTTACATATTGTAATTTACTCAACTTAAATATTTTCTCAATGTTTCATCTCGTGCTCGGGAGTATGTTCGGAATCATGCAACCGAACAGCTCAGCGTTTTACATTTGTGCATTGCATGCACAATTTGTACGCAAGCAATTTATCATTTTATGAGATTTTGATGTGAAACATCTATAGCCGCACGTAAAACCGATTTCTGGATTATAGACTGTATATATATACCATCGTATAGCGTGGCGACGCGTCGCCATGGCATGCGTCGCCATGCTATACGATGGTATATATATACAGTCTATATGCAGTAGTGTGTACGGTGTGGCGACGCGTCGCCAGAGGCAGCATCGAATATAACGAGGGAGGCGATGGCTGGCCCACACGTCATACTCGTGAACGGGTGCTGCTTGCGGTAACTGGTCGAACTGCTGTTGGGGTACTTATTTTTTTTCTTTTTCGCCTCTGGTAGACTTCGTTTGACTTGTTAATTTTGTAAATGTACGCGGATGCACCCACCGTTTTTTCGTCTAGCAAGAGGATATTCTAAGTGCTTGAGTGAGATTGAATGCTATTGCTTATTTATTTTATTATGATTCACTGAATGACAACGGTTCTGTGCGTGCATTAGCCTACATAACAACCAATCACAATGTAAGTAAAATACATGACATTTAAAAAATCAAAATCGTAAACTGAAAGCAAAAGAAGACGAAAAAAGCAACCCCGGAGTTTCTTTGTGGCTTTCTTCTCCGGGTCGTCCACCTACGCAGCTAGAGAAAGCCGCAGGCTAGCTAGGGTAGGTTCCTCAGCGGCGAGGATCGCTTTGGCCCATTAATGCGTGATCGGTGATCCTGTGCATGTGATCACACCCTCACTTAAAATTTCGTCTTTTGCTTTAGTCTTCAATTCTTTAATTTTAATATAGTAGAACTAAATTTCAAAATAATAGATTAGTACATTGTTATTTATTTAAGGATTTCAGAAAATATATACGATAAAACAAACCGCACGGACTGACAGATTAATTTTTTTTTTGTAACTTTTTACTATCCACTTTGTTTATGTACTGCATTGTGACCTTGACAAGTACAAGTGTATGTTAATACCCAAGTGCTGAATAAATATTTCATTTCATTTCATTTAACTATTACCGAAGTCACTGATTAAACGAATTAAGTAGTCACGATTTGAAAGAAATTCGTAAATTTTTGTATTTAATGAAAATAAATGTTTATTATATAAATAGTCATCTTTATCTGGAAAAAAATCGTAATATTTTATTTTATCATTATGACATATTTAGTTCCTATCACAATATGTTATTTTCTGCATATTGCTTTTACAAAATAATGTCGATATTTCACATCTGCCAGGCGTCCCGTGACGGCTCGGATTTTTTTAAAGTCAGTTCGCGGTCAACCAGCGACTTAGTTCAACTACCATTTAAATTATCATAAATAATAAGTTGTTAGTGCTAGTGTTTGACCATAGTTTACTCATTAAAATCTATTTCTCCATCTATTCTGTCTGGTCGCACAACACAAATAGCTTGCGCTGCTACATGGTCGAGTTTATGTCAGTACATTAAACAGTATTTATTAATTTCCAGTTCCCGAATATGACTAACCTCCGCAACGCGCCATATTTTCTAATGAGTGGTCCCGCTAAATACATTCTGTCTTTGGAGAAGGCTGACCCCACAGCAAATACGTACGCGTTCCAGTACAAGTGGGACCAGAACGCCACTACTAACGTGGTTAGCTTCTCTTTCGATACGCCGGATAGTAAGGTAAGTCGCTATGCCATATTTAAGTGATATGATATCTATTGCCAGCGTAATAAGAGTTATTTCAGCACTGTGAGATATTTATTTATAACTAGCTGTGCCCCACGGTTTCATCCGCTTTAAACTTTATAAATTATAGCCTATGTGTTAATACAGGGTGTCAGGTAGCTCCATACCAAAATTTATTAAAATCGCTCCAGCCGGTTAGACGTGAAGAAGTAACAAACATACACTCACAATATTAGTGTGATTACTTGAAGACTAACAGCTATACAATGGTAACTAGCCGAAAATATTATAGGTGGGAAAAATCCAATAACAGGTCTTCGCGAATCCTACTAATATTATAAATGAGGAAATTTGTGAGTATGGATGTATGGATGTTTGTTACACTTTCAAGCAAAAACTACGGAACGTATTTTGATGAAACTTTGTAGAATATCCGAATAACGCGAGGCATAGTTAGTAGGTAATATTTTACTTTGGTTATGACTTACTGTGAACATAACCTACAGAAAATAAATCTAATCCTAATTATTTCGAAAAAAAACGTGGTTAAGTAGCCGCGTTGCCGGTGAAGTTTTTCCTCTGGAATATGAAAGGGATTAGTGTGTCTTTCTACCGTTCTTGGCGCATTCAATAGGATTTCTGACAAAAGTTTAGGACAGTCAATGGATCCTCTTAACAATTTCAGAAAATATATAATGTAATCTATTTCACGACGTGGGACTTGTGAATGTGAAATTTAGTACAAATTTAATACTACCAAAGGAACAGCGTTCATTCATTCAAAGAGCAGCCCGTCTGGGGAAGTACCTCCACCTTACAGAATACCATTAATAATTTTAATGTTGTGTTTCTGCGTGTGAGTAAGGTCGCCAGAGCTCATCGGGGTGGGGGGTAGGGTCAGCAACACTTGTTTGCTGACTCTTAAAGGCTGGCAACGCATCCGCGACTCCTCTGGTGTTGCGAGTGTCCGTGGGCAGTGGTGATCACTTACCATGACCCATATGCTCGTCGTCCTCATACGTGAAAAAAAAAGGTTATACCTACATATACTTACGATTAAGTCGATAACAAATATGTTTACACATCACTTCAACTTAACGGTTGTTTTTGTATCAAGTTTTAAGTGGTTTAAATATGACTGCAATGATAATGCGATGATAATCTGATTGAAAGGAGAGAGTTTTTCTGTTTTCCGCATTCTTCAGTATTGTTAAGCTGTGGTTTGTGAATATTCTGTGGCGTGGTGGTGTTTGATACATGAATTGACAACATTTTTGGTTTAGATGGGTCGTTTATGGTCGCAAAAATTTATTGTATACAACAAAATTGAACGGTGAAGACTAAGTTTATATCACTGTTACAGGAAAAACGTATGATAAACGCAGTCCTCAGCCTCTCAAACACCTCGAGCACGGCCTTACTAACCCTCCAATCAGAGAAGAGTATCCTCATAGCGAAAGCTATGTACAAGAACATGCCTTACGACAAATCTCTCGCCGCCAGCCTCGATGTCGACGGGCGGAAGCAGTTTGATACGGTTATGTCGCTGAAAAGACATGATATTAGATATGGATATGTGTGGATACCTCATGCGTACTGGGTTGTTGACAATGACAGAGTTGCAGAGTTGTCCGGTAAGTAAATATGAGAAGGTGTTAATTTATTAGTATTAGGTAATTAATTTAATTATACAGCTAATGTTTTGGAATATTATTAATGGCATGTAAATTAAAATAAAAAAAAATATTTAAGGGGGGGCTCCCATACAATAAACTTGATTAATTTGCCATTTATAGATAATTCCAAGAGTTACCAACGAACCCACTTTAATTATTTCAATGAACAATTTGAAAATAATTATAAAGATAAAGATTTTATTGCCAAACTGTGTACATGTTAGGTCTTATTTCTAGGTTAGATTCACAGTCTACCAAAATCGGATATGCAAAACAAGGCGCAACAATGCGGCTTAAAAACTTAAATTAACTAAAACTAAATGTATTTTTGCCCAAAATATTCTTGTAGATCATAAAAACTTCACTCATTACTTTTAACTGTAAATCAGTTAAAAGATCAATAGATTGTGTACGAAAGTTATGTAAGTCGGCGGATATCATAGCATTGCAAGAAACATGGCTGCTCCCTCACGAGATACCGCTTCTTGGCACCATTGACCAGGACTTTGCGTACAGCGGCATATCAGCAGTTGACACCTCTGAGGGCATACTTAGAGGTCGACCCTACGGCGGAGTTGCAATATTATGGCGAAAGAGCGTATTTCCGGATGTGTCTGTAATTGAGTGCAATAATCCTCGCCTCTGTGCGATAAAAGTGACTATTGCCGGTCGTGTCTTTCTTGTGTTCAGTGTGTATATGCCTACAAACTCGGTGGACAACTTGCCCGTTTTTACGGATTGCTTCAGTGAGGTATGTGCTATTGTGGATAATTTTTCTGTGGAAACTATTTTTGTGCTGGGTGACTTCAATGCACACCCGGGTGAGTTATTTAGTGAAGAATTAAACTGTTTATGTGCGGAAAATCAATGGTCATGCGCTGATATTGAGATTTTAGGTAATAATGTCAGTAATTACACATTTGTTAGTGACGTATATGGCTGTACACGGTGGCTAGACCACTGCGTTGTTAGTCACTCAGCTAGAAAAACAATAACAAATATCTGTATATTATATGATACTTTTTGGTCTGATCATCTCCCGATGGTTATTGAATGTGAGTTATATGAAATTGTATGCAAAACATTTGTTAATGATACTTGTCAAAATAAAAATAGTGTAATATGGGGTCAGAGAAATAAACATCAGATAAATTTATATACTGAGTTATGTAATAATAAATTAAAATTAATAGATTTTCCTGAGGAATTTAGTCAGTGCTGTTTTAATGTTTGTAATTGTATTAATCACAAAAGTAGGATCGATATACTATACAGTAATATTATTAGGGTATTAAGTGAAGCGGCTATTGATAGTAGTAAGAATGTGGATTATTTAAGTAGAAAAAAACATTTAGTTACTGGATGGAATAAACATGTACGAGAGGTGCACCGGGACGCTAGGTCTAAATTTTTAAACTGGGTTTATCATAACAGACCGCGAACGGGTGAAATATATAATGAAATGTGTGAGAGTAGAAAAATATTTAAGAAAAAGTTGAAATGGTGTCAGGACCATAAAGAGCAGGTTAAAATGGATGTCATCGCTGAGCACAGGGAGGCGAAAAACTTTGGGGACTTTTGGAAGGCTACAAATAAATTAAATCATAGACCTGGCCTCCCTGCGAGTGTGGAGGGTGTGAGTGACAGTATGGAGATAGCTGAACTTTTTAAAGACCATTTTACTGTAAAGTCCCCTTTGGGTCCTTCAAAGAAGTCTGCGGGTCCTGTGACAGTCGGGTCGGGCGAACTATTTATTGTAACAGCAAAACAAGTTAACAATATTATATGTAACATGTCGAAAGGCAAGTCACCCGGTCACGATGGGCTCAGCATCGAGCATCTGAAGTATGCCGGTGTACATTTACCGCGTATACTTTCAATGTTTTACACTTTGTGCCTAAGTCACTCTTACCTGCCAGCTAGTCTCATGAGGACTATTGTTGTGCCAATAGTTAAAAATAAAACAGGGGACTTGTCTCAAAAATGTAATTATCGGCCAATATCTCTAGCTACAGTAGTGGCCAAGGTATTGGACAGTGTGCTTGACACGGAACTTGAAAAGCAATTAAACATACATGACGCTCAGTTCGGGTTTCGGCCCGGACTCTCTACTGAAAGCGCGATACTAAGTCTCAAGCACACTGTGCAATACTATACAGAGAGAAGCACTCCGGTTTATGCATGTTTTCTGGATCTGTCAAAAGCTTTTGACTTGGTGTCATATGACGTGTTGTGGCAAAAGTTAAAGAAAACAGGTGTCCATGCACAAGTACAAATGTTATTCCATTACTGGTATGCCAACCAGATCAACTCCGTTAAGTGGGCTGACAGTTTCTCGGATACATACAGGTTGGAATGCGGGGTTAGGCAGGGTGGGATAAGCTCTCCCAAGCTTTTCAACCTGTATGTAAATGAGCTGATACTTGAACTCAGCGGTGCCCAGGTCGGATGCTCAGTCGATAATGTTAGCATGAATAACTTTAGTTACGCTGACGACATGACATTGCTTGCTCCAAGTGTTAGCGCTTTGAGAAGACTGGTAGCGATTTGTGAAAAATACGCAGACAACCATGGCCTCATATATAACTGTATGAAAAGTGAATACTTGGTTTTCAGGGCCTCTGGTAAGTGTCCATCTGTTGTACCATCAATAATGTTGAATGGGGTTGAGTTGAAGCGAGTACAACAATTTAAATATCTAGGCCACTACCTTACCGAGGACCTTGATGACCAAGTGGATATTGAAAGAGAGCGCAGGGCAATGGCGATCAGGATTAATATGTTGGCCCGCAGGTTTGCTCGCTGTAGTAACGATGTTAAAGTTACTCTTTTTAAAGCATACTGTCAGACGTTCTACACGAGCAGCCTGTGGGTTAAGTATACCCAGAGGTCGCTTAATGTGCTGCGCGTTCAGTATAACAATGGCTTTAGGATGCTATTAGGCCTGCCCCGCTTTTGTAGTGCCTCTAGCATGTTTACAGAAGCTAGAGTGGACGGCTTTCATGCCATTATTCGTAAGCGGGTTGCCTCTTTACTTATTAGATTGCGGAGCAGCACTAATGGCGTCCTAAAAGTCATTGCTGAGAAGTATAACTCCTGCATTATGAAGGAGTTCTTAAGAGTCCTCATGAAGTAGGAGTACTAACATAGGTTTAAGAAAAATTGTTACTAACACTATGGATGTTTATCTGAAAATAAATTGTTATTATTATTATTATTATTATTATAAAAACTTTATCTATCAACCATTTTTTAAGTTTTGTTTTAAATTCATTCCCGTTTAATGCTTTTATAACTGTAAGTAGGTGATTGTAAACACGGATAGCTGTAATATATGCACTTTTATAGTAAAGCATGTTGTTAATAATGGGCAAATTAATATTATGTTTATATTGACTACGAATATTTGTCTTGGTAGTCGATTTAAAATTAAAATAGAACATATTGTTTTTGACAAATAAACACAACTCAAGTATATAAATTCCTGTAAGCGTTAAAAAGTTTTTCGTTCTAAACACTGCTCTTAATGTCTCAGTGCTGTACATGTTATAGATAGTCCGCAAGCATTTTTTTTGTCAAATGAATGTGGATTGTACGTTCGTTGAATTGCCCCAGTATGTAATACCGTACAATAATAAGGGATACACATTTCCAAAGTAGGCATTTCTTGTAACATTTATATTTGTGGTTTCTGCTAGGACTGACAGACCATAACAAGCACTGGATATTTTTTTATTAATTTTTTCGATGTGTGCCTTCCAGTTCAGGTGTTGGTCGATTGTAACACTTAGGAAACATATATCCTGTACCTCTTCAATAACAACATCAGATACAGCTACTTTTGGTTGCAAAGGTTTAGTTTTATAATTTCTAAATTGAACTAATATTGTTTTTGAAAGATTAACTTTTAAATTTATTGCCTGCAACCAATTTATTATTGTATTTAATGTTTTATTTATTTCCCTTTCATAGTTTGTGGGGTTTAAATCGTCGTTGGAAATAAAAATGGTTGCATCACCGGCGTACATCACACAAAGCCGGTCTATTATCCTCTCCCCCCTTGGATCCCGTCGGGTACGGACGTGCATACGGAGACTACACTTATGTTGAAATTTATTAAATTAATTAATTATATTAAATAAAATCAGTGAAATACGAAACGCAGTACCAGGCGAACAGATAAAACAGTGAAGTTGCAGTGCATGAGTGTGACACCCTGCATGGAACCGTGATAGCTATACCTGTCGACAGCTCCTGCTCCGCGGACACGCAGGAAGCCGCGCCCACCTTTCACCAATCAACGCGCGAGCGCATCTTCCTAAGCTCTTTGGCCCCGCCTACTCGGGACATAGCTAAGAATCAGAACCTAGTAAGTGTCGTTTACAATGTCTCATACTCAAGGTACTAAAACCACTGAGTGCTTAACTTCTGGAAGTAATCTTGCTCAAACGGACCCAGTTTTGGGTGGATCGGATTCGCAACTTAATTCCATAGCGAAGCAAGCTAGCAATATTACAAGAAGAATTAAAAAGAAAACAGATTTGAACCATGATGAAATTATAGCCGCTATAATTCCACAAATGAAGGCTCTCTTTGATTCCTTCGAAATAAAGCAAAATGAAAAATTTGAAACTCTTACTCATACAATTATGGAACATAATGCAAGCCTCCAAACTAGTGTCGAATTCCTCTCGAAAACATATGATAATATCCTCGCCCGAATGGAACTATTAGAAGACGAGAAGAAGACATACATGAAAAAGATTGAGTTCCTGGAGACCAAAATTGAATACTTGGAGCGCAATAATCGTTCCTCCATGATTGAGATTAAGAACATTCCAAAGTTAATACCGGAAAATAAAGAAATTCTGAGCCAGACTATATGCAAAATCGGTGACACCATTCAACAACCACTCACCACTTCAGATATTAAGGACGTATACCGCCTCAAAATGAAGAATCAGTCAAATAACCCTATTCTAGTGGAATTGACTACTAACTTGTTGAAAACTTCCATTATAAAGAAATGCCGAGAGTACAATAAAAATAATAAAACTAACAAACTCAATACCGCCCATATTGGCCTTGCTATCAACCCACAACAGATTTATATTGACGAATCGCTTACACAATTTTCAAGGAAACTATACTACTTCGCACGAGAATTTGTTAAAGCGAATAATAACTTCTCCTGCTGGACCTCTTATGGGAAGGTTTACATCAAAGAGAAAAACAATGAGAAGGCGCCTGTTTTCCTCATCAACTCTGAAGAAGATATTAAGAAAATTCACTCCATCTGACTATTGTTACTTAATTTTGTAATATCCTCAATTTTCGTATGTGTACTTATCTTGTTACTTATAACTCTTATACTCTACAATAGACACATACACATATATCATAATATTTATCTAAATTATAATTCATATATAAATAAACACGTTATAAAATATACACACAAATTTATGTCATATACCACGTTTTTAATCAGATGGCCACCGACTCGTATGTATGAACTTACAACAACAAACCGCTCAAAAATGCATACTTTTTCATTTTATTCTATAGAAAATACGCACAATCACCACATAAATTTAACTAGTCTAATACTCTTACTTTGTACAAAAACTAATAATAACCTTCCGAAATCATATAAGAATTTGATGAATACCTATGAACCAGTATATCAAACTGTAACCTCAAGCTTTTGCATACTATATCCTATTGTTACTTATAATAGCAAACCTTCTTATATTTTTCTTCAACATTCGATCAAATAAATATTGCTAATGAACTAGAACAAATTACGAACTATGAGTCAATAACTTGTGAAGTAGAATCTATTGCTCAACATTCACCTCCCAGTAATTCTTGCTTATCATTTCTAACTCAAAACATACGAAGTATTAACCGCAACTTCCTAGACTTTGAGATTCTTCTTGATAGAATCAGCGTAGATTTAGACCTAATAATTCTGACGGAGTGTTGGCTCTCGTGTAATACTACACCTCCGTCATTAGACGGGTACACCAGTTTCAACACAAAAAATCACTTCAAACAAAATGATGGAGTTGTTGTTTTTGCAAAAAATCGATTAAATATTTCGATAGAAGAACCCAATATGGTAGATGCAAATTGCCTCATAATTAAATTAAAGCCAAGCACCGTTTTTATCGCTATTTACCGATCTCCATCATACCATAACATTACACCATTTTTAACATCTCTCAATGAAATTTTGGACAGGTTATCTGATTACCAAAATATTATAATTACTGGGGACTTAAACATCGCAATAAATCCAGAAAAACATGACATTAATTCCGATAGTTACCTTAACCTAGCTGCTTTCCATGGGCTCTTACCTGCTCATAACCTAATAACTAGAGACATGAGTGGTTCTTGCATCGATCACATTTTATTAAAAACTGAAAAACGTGCCCTCACCATTGTTCCTCCAACGACAGTCACTGATCATAGATCTGTAATCTGCTTTCTCCTAAATTCAAGTGTACTTTGCCATGAAAAAGCAATTTTTAACAAGGTAAACTATGAAGGAGTAGAATCAGACTTTTTAAAATTGGATCTTAATCCAATATATCTCTCAGATGATCCCGAATTTTCAATGAATTTACTAACTAAACATCTATCTAGTTCTATTGAACGGAACACCTCGGTTGTACAAATTAGCAGACGCAAAAAAACATTAAAACCATGGACAACGCAGGGTATGCTCCGATCTATGCGAAACAGAGATTATCTGCACCTCAAAGCTAAAAACGACCCAAAAAATGAAATTTTGCAAACTACTTATAGACGTTACAGGAATTTCTGCACCACTCTCTTTAAAAAAATCAAAATTGACTTTGACAAATCACAAATACATAAAGCCGGAAAAAACAACAAGAAAATCTGGGAAGCGATAAAAAACATTACATATGCATCAAAATCAACAAAACGTCTTCCAGTTGAACTACTTGACATAAAGACAGACCAACAAAAATCAATCAACCTAGTAAATGAATACTTTACCAATATTGGCAAATCTTTAGCGGAAAAAATTCGTAGGGACACTAATTATACTGCTACAAAATTTGACTATAACAAAACCGGTAAATCTTTTGTTCTCCTAGCCACGGATCCAGATGAAATTGAACAAATAATTTTATCACTGAAAACCGATTCTGCTGTAGGTTGGGACAAAATTTCAAGTAAAATCATTAAAAATCTTAAATCTCATCTGGCACCACCTCTTGCTTTCATATTTAATACTTGTTTCAGCAAAGGGATCTTTCCTTTTTGCCTTAAAAAATCAGTAGTTATACCAATTCATAAGGATGGTGATAGAAATCGTATCGGAAACTACAGGCCCATATCTTTGCTACCAGCCCTATCTAAAATCCTAGAAAAAATAATTAATAATCGATTAACTAATTATATTGAAAAGCATAATCTTATCTCAGATAATCAATTTGGTTTTCGACGTGGTAGATCAACTACTGATGCGATATATTCACTCACTGATTTTATAACGCAAGCTTTAGACGACGGCAAGAAATGCTTAACTATCTTCCTGGACCTGGCGAAAGCTTTCGATACGGTTTCTGTCCCAATCTTGCTGGATAAACTACATAACATTGGCATAAGAGGCAATCAGTTACAACTTTTTAAAAGCTATCTAACTAACCGCTCTCAAAGAGTGTCAATCGGAGGATACTCTAGCTTAGATATGCCTATGACATACGGGGTTCCGCAGGGCAGCATCTTAGGTCCCACTCTTTTTCTCATCTACATAAATGATATTTGTTCAACATCACTCATAAAGGGCAGAGTAGTTTCGTATGCAGACGACACTGCTCTTGTTTTTACTGGTGATTCCTGGAGTGAGACCTACGATGTCGCCCAAAAAGGTTTAAACATTGTGACAGCCCTTTTAAGGAATACCCTTTTATCTCTTAATGTGACTAAAACAAAATATATTTGCTTTTCTATCCGAAATATTGATTCACAAAATAATTTTTCTTTGACCGCGCATTCGTGTACTGATTCTTTGGGTCCGTGCTCATGTCCCCCATTGGAAAGAACCTTAAACATAAAGTATCTGGGCGTTGAAATTGACTCCAACTTAACCTTCAAACCCCATATTACAGCCCTCAGTAACAAAATCCGTAGGCTGTTAGTTATCTTCATAAAACTTCGACACGTCCTCGGCCCTAAATTACTAAAATCTACATACTTTGCATTATGCCAATCTATTTGCACCTACGGCATTCTCATATGGGGTGGTTCGCCGAAAACAACAATAAAACCAGTAGAAATTGCACAAAGAGCATTACTAAAAGTATCACACTTTAAACCGTTCTTATACCCGACTAAATTACTATACCAACATTGTGAAGTTTTAACCATCCGGCAACTCTTTATCTTAAACATAACACTTCGACAACATGCCGAACTAAAATTTGACCCTTCTCTATTAACTAAACGTATATCTATATATATAAAAATCAATGCCACTTTTCGTTGTAATGTTATAACTCAACAACGCCTTTACCGATTTGGCTAATTTTGGTCTTGATTTATTCGTGGAAGTCCAGGGAAGGTTTGTACGTAGAGAAAATTTAAAAAAAGTCTTGAAAAAGTGTAAAATCAACATCAATTTCTATACTCCCATATACAAACAATTTGTACTAATACTTAAAAGCCAATTTGAACCTTAATACCATACTGTAAAGTTCAAGTAGGTATTAGTGAAGAGATTTCGGGAAGGCAAAAGGGACAATAGTTCTGTCAAACACATTCAATGTCATCATAATATGTCATTTCATTTTAGCAGCGATAATTATGGCTTTGTGTTTATATTTTTCAAAATATTGTTGATTTTATTCAAACAATCGGTGAATCTTGAATTAGTAGAGTCAAATTAAATTGTTTAATAGTGAGTTATTTAATGATATTTTTATATATGAAGGTAAAATGCAAAAAATATTGTTTAGCCAAATGTTTTAGACTATAAAGTTTTTACTAGCTAGCAATTTAAAATATTTTTTTGTTTGAATTAATTAACTTAATAATATTTTTTTTATTACTATGCCTTATACGTAGCGAAGCACGTACCGGGCCACTAGTCTTATAATATTTGCAAACAGCTTCGTAACTTTCACACATCTTTTTCACAAAGATTCTATGGTTTTCTGGGCCCCTATGTATATAATATAATAAACAAACTTTTATGTATTTACCCAGAAATAAAAATACGAGTTAAATATAAATTAATTAAATGGCTACTTACTCTATCATACGATGTCACAGAAAAACTAATTACTAGTACCTTTTAAATAATTATAACTTAGTAACATATGGAAATCTTAACAAGTTTTTAGTTAACTCAAACTATCGACATTGCATTTCCATATACACGTTTTCGCATCCCACACACTTACACGTTCACAAATACACCCCACAAAGAATCCGGAGAGCCTGGAGTTCTGTAGTACAGGTTTCGACCTAGTTTAGACTCCAGACTTTCACAAGGATTATCTATTACTGTAAAAATTTGTCAACATTTACTAATAGTTATACTTGTTATTCCTTGTGAAAAGTAAATAAATCATTTTTATTATTATATATTATTATTATATTATGGTTGGAAGTTCATTGACATAAATCAAAAATAACAGAGGCCCTAAAATACTGCCTTGTGGTACACCTAGTTTGACTTTTTCAAATTCAGATTTCTCCGTTTTCAACATTTTTGTCGAATTGTCATATACCTCAATGACCGTTGCCTGCATTCTGTTAGATAGGTAGTTTTCTATTAATTTTAAAGGTATGCCCCTTATTCCAATACTTTCTAACTGTCTTAGTAGAATGTCATACTTAACACAATCGAAGGCTCTCGACATATCAATAAAGAGAGCAGCACATTGCTTTCTTTCATTAATTTTACTCCAGATAGTATTGAACATTCTAAATATTGCCAAGAAAGTTGTTTTTTCTTTTTGAAAACCAAATTGATATGCATTTAAGATTTTATTTTTTAACAAAAGTTTTGAATTCTTATATAAATTACTTTTTCAAATATTTTAGAGATACTGGGTAACAACGCAATTGGTCTATAGTTATTTATGTCATGCGTTGATCCTTTCTTGTGTAGTGGTTTTACCAAAGCTTTCTTTAGATTAGATGGGAATTCTCCTGTCTCTAACATTAAGTTTATGATGTGTACAAGTGGATCTAATATGAAAGGAATGCTTTCCTTAACAACTTTAATTGGTAAATCGTCATGACCGAAGCTTGTTTTAGATTTTAACATTTTTACGATATTAATAATTTCGCTTCTATCGGTGGGATACATGAAAATACTGTTTGGATTCAGTTTAGGTAGCAATATGTATTCATTTAATATTGAGTTGTTAATGTTTTGATTAATATAGAAATCATTAAAAGCACTTACTATTTTCTTTGGTGAGTGTATAATATTTTCATCTTGCACAATATAGTCAACCGTTGGCTTAAGAACGTTTGTAATTTGGGTTTGCTGTCTAATTAATTCCCAAGTGGCTTTACTTTTGTTGTAGCTGTTGGCAATGGATTTAATATAAGAGTAAATAAATGAAAATCTTAACTTAGATTTTGCTTTATTTACTTTTTTAATGTACAATTTTACCTAGTTTTCAGTTTAGATTATTTTTACTCTTATTTAAATAAATTATGTATGTAAATAAATTTATTTAATATATTACTGGTTATTCCTAGTTTCAAAGAATCCGGTTACATACCTGACCAGGTAAATAGCCTTTCTGAAAATATTTTTCCTTTAATTATTATTATATTGTCTATGTTTGACCGCCATCTTGCCACATGGAAAAGTAGATTTACTCTTGTTTCGAATAATCCTAACATTACTGAATGGATTTTGCTGGAAGCTCTGATTTTGCCAGAAAATCCTGTTTTTCTGGCAAAATCAGAGCATTCCACTCTTTCCTAGTTTGCACGTTAAATAGTGGCACACAACGCTTCCTAACAGCCTTTTATCCTACAGGTGTGATCAAAGTAAAAACTAAAGGCAGCATCACACAGAGCGACATTGATGTGGAATTCCAAACAAAACAGCTGGCCAGCCATCTGATAGGATACTATACTCTAAACGGACCAACACATGGAACTAAACTACAGGTAATTTTAATACTATTATTTCGTCTGGTCGTCCCGATACGGCTTCGAAAGGGGAACTTTTCTTCCAAAAAAATTCGTTAATCGAAATCTTGCCGTTAGTGAAACTTGACAGATGCACAAAATGTCCCTTACAGAGGTACCATACTCTCATGAATCGAACCATAGGGAGGCTACACTTTACTTTTTTATTTTTATATTACGGCCTGTGATCCCAAACTAAGCAGAGCTTGTACTATAGAAGCCAGATAACTGATATATTATATGACATATACTACTTTTCTTTTGTATATACTTATGTAGATAATTACATTCTGACATAAACAGACATGTTCATGCACACAAATATCTGTCCTGGGTGAGAATCGAACCTAAGAGATGGTATAGGGTTTATCTTATTGATTAAATGCGAAAGTTAAAATTATAAACATATAATTGTAAAATTTATTTTCTAGTTCGACTACCAATTCTTCAAAAGCCCGAAACAAACGATAAGGATAGAAGGAGTGTATAGTGAAAAATTGAATTCGTTCAGACATGATTTGTATGGCGACTTGTCGATGGAATTCACGGCTTATCCTGGCTATAACTTCTATGCAATTGTCAAGAATATTGTGAGTATATACTTTTTCAACTTGGTTATTTTTTAACGGATTGAAAACCTAACCGCCTGACTGAAATAAATCCAAGCCAGTAAAACAAAATTTAAATCGCCTTTAAACTAATGAAGTTACAAAAATCCAGTTATATAACACACAATACATCCATATGACGTCACTTGTAGTAGAACCAAATCCGCCCCATTCCAACAATTGTATTGCAAGAAAGGGACAGAGCTTTATCTTCACCGAAGGCTTATATCTAAAATCAGCTTTTTGCTGACTAATATTATTATATGTGAGTTTATTATAATTTAGTGGAAATATTAGTAGATAGGGACAGTGGGAATCTCGTTAATCCATTCATGCGCGTCACTAATTAGATGACGAGGCATTTGGCTAATTTTCCACCTCATCAATGCCTCCTAATGCACGTGACTAGGTTGTAATCATCATGGGAGACATCTACTGCCAGGTCCACTTATCCAGTTCAAGCCGGCCGGTATTTCATCGATAAGATGTTGGGTTTGAGGGCGATGGTGTCTCAGCAAGGTAAGAAATTTCGTTATAGCCGTATCGCCCCCATGGACTCGATGTCAGTCCAATTCGTTCGCAGGAAAACCGGACACTAGGCCCGACATCTCACCGCCAAACGAGGTAGTCAGCTGATTAAACCTCGTCCAGTTTGTGTGCGATCCGCGCAACACTTGCCCAGGCAAATACGCAAGGAATTTGCTTCTGAGCCCGATCAGCCCCCTTAAATCCTTAAAGGACTGGGGGCTCCATACTCCCCTCCAGGAAATCGTGCACGAGGTCGTAGGGATCTTGCTCCTTTCTGATAGCTCCAGTCTTTCCTTAATTTTTTGGATCAGCTCTGATTTTTCAGCGTATTTCCTACACTTCTCTTGATGAGCCGAATCAAGGGATCTCTGTCCAGAAACTATCTGAGCGTCCACTATGACCCCCTGACCTCCCTTCGAGGCGATAATATCAGGCTTTAATAGGCCTGCAGTCGTCCTTATTTTAGGCTCCACTACCACTCTCCAACCCTTAAGTGTCATCGCTTTTCGAAGCTGCTCCACAATATTGTCGTGACGTCTGATACGGCCACCGTGGGTCCTGAAACACTGCTGAATGGTGTGAGCAGTTGTTTCTCGCACGCTGCAACCAGCTCTGCAACTAATCAACCGCTCACATCGTTCACGTCCACGTGATACCCGTACTCTGGACGGTAAGGTGTTAATATGCGTGTGCACAAAATCCACGTAATCGCGGCCCGTATAGTGCCCACATAACTCCCTGATCCACTTAGTGGATGCTGGGCACGTGGACGACTCTCGAAGTTCGAGGCCATCCACGGATGTGTGCAACTTGTCCGCCCAATACTGTCTCACAGACTTCTCGCCCGTCCTTGGGTCCTCTAACGAGAATTTATTGACTTGCTTATGGGCCCACTGCAGTTTCCTCCGAACTCTGTCGGATTGGGCAGCAGCTCTAGCAATAGCCCATCGCGAGTCTTTCAGCTTTCCGAAACGACGTATAACGAGGTCCGGAATAGCCGATCGCAGCGATAGGATTGCTAGGCCACCATCTTTGACTGCGGCGTGGAAGTACCCAACCGGCACGTCATGTGGTAGTTTCAGCCAAAGACGAACTGCTTTCCGGATCTGGACATCGAGCAATCTCAGTCTGTCATCCGAGATGTTCCCCAGCACAAAGGCATGGAGAAATTTTGGAATCAGATGAGCCCTCAAGATTTCGAGCCGCTGTTGCGGCTTGAGGGGCGCCTTTTGGATGTTTTCTAAGGCGACTTTTAGATCATGCTCTAATGTCACGCATCCAGAGGCCTGAAAGTCCACCCCGAGATATCTCCAACTTTCCACGCAGTTGACCTGTCGAAGGTATCTACCGATCCTGAAGGACTTTTCAGTCAGAAAATGAACCTTCTTGCGCTTCCCATCGGGAATCATCGAGAGTACTGACGACTTGCCATAGTTTAGGCGAAGCCCCATCATCTCACCGGTACTAACAACACTGTCGATGGAGTTCTGCATCCCGATTTTAGAGCCTGCAAGCAGGACTAGGTCATCAGCATAGGCTAGCGCCGAAACTCGTTCTCCTTCCAGCCTATATCCGACGTCTGGTGGTAATCCAGCTAGAACTACGTCCATCGCCATGTTGAAAAGTAAGGGCGATAGGGGATCTCCTTGGCGAACTCCTCTTCCCAACATAATCGCTTCGCTCTGCTCTCCATCCACGGACAGGGTTGTGTTTGCCGTTTCATAAAGGCGAGCGATATAGTTACAGAATTCCCCGGGCAGTCCCCTTAAGAGAGTCATAGTTACTCCCGCCGTTTACCCGCGCTTGCTTGAATTTCTTCACGTTGACATTCAGAGCACTGGGCAGAAATCACATTGCGTCAACACCCGCGAGGGCCATCGCAATGCTTTGTTTTAATTAGACAGTCGGATTCCCCTTGTCCGTGCCAGTTCTGAGCTGACCGTTGAACGGCGGTCGTACAGAACCGCGCCGATCGCGCACGAAACGAAACTGACACGGCCTTACGGCTAGGAAGATCCGCGGAAGGCCGGAACGCGGGTCCGGATTCCGCCCTAGCGCCCCGGGAGACGCCAGAGCATCGACCAGGCCCGGCACCGGCCGCATCCGCTTCCCGTCCAAACCCGACACGCCCCGGTCCTCAGAGCCAATCCTTATTCCGAAGTTACGGATCCAATTTGCCAACTTCCCTTACCTACATTATTCTATCGACTAGAGGCTCTTCACCTTGGAGACCTGCTGCGGATATGGGTACGAACCGGCGCGACATCTCCACGTACATCCCTCACCTGAATTTTCAAGGTCCGCAGAGAGTATCCGGACACCGCCGCAAATGCGGTGCTCTTCGCGTTCCGAACCATATCTCCCTTCTATAGGATTCCATGGAACTCGAACGCTCAGGCAGAAAAGAAAGCTCTTCCCGGACCTCTCGGCGGCGTCTTCAGGCCACTTTGGGTTACCCCGTCGAACACTCGCTGTAAAAACGAGGGAACGATTATTGAAACGGTTCCGCTGCCGGGTTCCGGAATAGGAACCGGATTCCCTTTCGCTCAAAGGGCGTTATTTATCATGTTAATGAATAAACACGCCACATCGACATAAGATTTCTCCTTGAGCTTAGGATCGACTGACTCGCGAGCAACTACTGTTAACGCGAAACCCTTCTCCACGTCAGTCCTCCAGGGCCTCGCAGGAGTATTTGCTACTACCACCAAGATCTGCACCGACGGAGGCTCCAAGCGGGCTCACGCCCAGACCCTTCTGCGCACTCCGCCGCGCACGTCCTACTCGTTACGGCTTAATGACGTCGCCGAAACAACGTCGCACATGCCCGTAACGGTAGTGTATAGGCAAAACGCTTCAGTGCCATCCATTTTCAGGGCTGGTTGCTTCGGCAGGTGAGTCGTTGCACACTCCTTAGCGGATTCCGACTTCCATGGCCACCGTCCTGCTGTCATGAGCGACCAACGCCTTTCATGGTGTCCCATGAGCGTTTTTTAGGCGCCTTAACACTACGTTTGGTTCATCCCACAGCGCCAGTTCTGCTTACCAAAATTGGCCCACTTGGCACCGTCATCAGATCTCCGGCTTCATCGTTCGAGTAAGCCGGAGTACTCACCCATTTAAAGTTTGAGAATAGGTTGAGGTCGTTTCGGCCCCAATGCCTCTAATCATTCGCTTTACCGGATGAGACTGTTCAAATCGACGCCAGCTATCCTGAGGGAAACTTCGGACGGAACCAGCTACTAGATGGTTCGATTAGTCTTTCGCCCCTATACCCAGTTCCGACGATCGATTTGCACGTCAGAATCGCTACGGTCCTCCATCAGGGTTTCCCCTGACTTCGACCTGACCAGGCATAGTTCACCATCTTTCGGGTCCCAGCATTTATGCTCAGAGCGCGCCTGCATTCACGGATTGGAAACGAGACGCCTCGGGAGTGCGAGAGGCCGACCTAGACCGACGCTCCATCCTCCCTGAGCGCGCGGCGAGCGCGCGCCTTCACTTTCGTTGCGCCTTTCAGTTTTATTATCTCAATGACTCGCATACATGCTAGACTCCTTGGTCCGTGTTTCAAGACGGGTCCTGCGAGTGCCCGAAACTGAATCATCGCAGACAGAGACGCGCACAGTCCGAGACAACACGGCGGCGACTACAGACGCGCCGCACCTACGTCCGCACTGAGGCGTAGACGTTGGATACGACGTTGACTTGCGTCGGGCCGGACGCGTCTAAAACGCGTGCGCGTTTCGTCAAAACTACCGTCCGACTGCCGGTCGGCAACCGTCACGGTCCCCCGACCGAAGTCGTGGGACTCCCGAACGGCGCTTAGACCGACATCGAACATCGACATCATTCAAAACGGCGGGATTCAGTGCTGGGCTTCATTCCTGTTCGCTCGCCGCTACTAAGGAAATCCTGGTTAGTTTCTTTTCCTCCGCTTACTAATATGCTTACATTCGGCGGGGGATCCTCCCTGATCTGAGGCCAACGATAAAAAAATGAGGCAGACACGATATCCGTCAGCGTCGTCGACGCAGCGATCGTTACGAAGTGCGCGAGAGCGCACGACGAGAACGACAACGGCGTCGACGCGCTCTTCGGACGTCGAGTCCGCCTACTTTTGTGTGTTTAACATACGAAACGTATCAATAAAATACGAATATTATTGTATATATGCGACCACGCGTCGTCGGGCGCAACAAACCTCAGATCGAAAGATACGAAGAGTCGCACACGACGATCGCGCACATTGTCACATTATTATGTGACAATGTGCGCGATCGTCGATATTGTATATATTATATGAGACATTCTATATGTTCTATTATATTTGAACGGACCGATGACGACGAAGCTTGACGCTTTGAGCACTCTAATTTGTTCAAAGTAAAATTGTCGGCCCACCTCGACACTCACCGAAGAGCACCGCGATAGGATTTTGATATTGAACCGGCGTATTACCGCCGGCTCACCGACGATATGCTCCGCAGACGTGTCAGTATCACCGCGGATGCGGTGCACCGACAGCGCGGCGCACAAATGCAACTACGAGCTTTTTAACCGCAACAATTTTAGTATACGCTATTGGAGCTGGAATTACCGCGGCTGCTGGCACCAGACTTGCCCTCCAATTGTTCCTCGTTAAAATATTTAAAGTGTACTCATTCCGATTACGAGGCCTCGTAAGAGTCCCGTATCGTTATTTTTCGTCACTGTGTGTTGGTGCCGGGAGTGGGTAATTTGCGCGCCTGCTGCCTTCCTTGGATGTGGTAGCCGTTTCTCAGGCTCCCTCTCCGGAATCGAACCCTGATCCCCCGTTACCCGTGACAACCATGGTAGTCGCAGAAACTACCATCGAAAGTTGATAAGGCAGACATTTGAAAGATGCGTCGCCGGTACTGGACCATGCGATCGGCAAAAGTTATCCAGATTCATCAAAATTAACGACTTCGGACGCGACGCCCTCCGTCGATTTGTTTTGATCTAATAAAAGCACTCATCCCATCACTGGTCAGAGTTCTGATTGCATGTATTAGCTCTAGAATTACCACAGTTATCCAAGTAACTGAGTAAGATCTAAGGAACCAAAACTGATATATTGATTTTATGAATTTTAACAGCACAATCGAAATGATCCGTGAACGTACAAAACCATAACAAGAGTCGCGCTTCCGAACGCCTCCTCAGCATTTATGTATGTAACGCACACATGATCATTTGTATATTTACAGCACAGTTGTTATGACGACTGAAACGCACATGATGCGATCCGTCTGCACACACAGTATAACATCATCATCATTCAATATCGACCAAATGTAAAACCAACTGCTCACAAGAACATGATACGCGCACACTAAGTGCACGTGAACTAGTACAACAAATTTATATAACACACAATCTTGAATTGTATATCAAATAATAAATTGTACAAATTGTTACCATATATCTCCGTAAGCACCGGGTCGTACAAAGTCGACTGAATCATACATGGTCGCCAAACGCCCATATACCGCCGAAGACTCGCAATACACTCAAAGTGTGTTGTTCGCCCGTCGACCGTACGTCGTCTGACAATATAGTCGAATAATATATTCGCGCTATCGCGCACATGAGGTCCGTGATTTTTTTTTCGTTTTTCATTTTCCCCATTGATATAGTTGCAAGGGGGTTGGGGACGAAGGGGGATGAAAATAAAGGGGTGGGGGGGGGGGAGGGGGGATGATTTTTTTTTCTCGACAGTAAATCAAGCGACACGACACGATGACCCATCCGAGATGCCCTCTCCCTCCCCCTCCCCCCCTCTTCTCCCCCCACCCTTCCACCACCACCACCACACCATGATTGTTGTTTTTGATTTTGCTTAATGATTTGATCGATTCTCTGATTATTTTATACTTATGAATATTAGGGAAAACTTGTAATTGGCCTTCATCCTCTATTGCATTTTGTATTTCTGTTCTAGGTGTAAGTTTTCTATAGATGAATAAGATAAAATGAGAATAAAACACTCATATATGGGTAGAGCGTCCGCGTACGGTTCGTGTATTGAATCCGAGCGTAATGATTTGAACGATTCTCTTATTATTTTATACTTATGAATGTTAGGGAAAACTTGTAATTGGCCTTCATCCTCTATTGCATTTTGTATTTCTGTTCTAGGTGTAAGTTTTCTCCCCGTTCTAGGGCGGCTCTACTAATGTCTTCGCGTCCCGTCCTGGGTTTCACGCTCACTGGTTACGGTGACTTCGCCTTCAGCAGACGCCGCGTCCACTCTCTCTGCTCTTTCGGCTCGTTCCAGTTCGCACCTTATTTTGCTCCACGCATGTGCAAAATCTCTGAGCCGCCGGAAGTTTTCCGCAGAGGAGACCAGGGCCCCGTAGAAGACCGGGCCCCCATCCAGGCGCTGAATCCCGAGCAGCATCTTGTGCCTTAATTCGGCATAGATGGGACAGTTCCACAGTACGTGGTCCATGTCCTCGCTATCGGCGCCGCAGTAGCAGGCGCATGTGTCGGACAGCCTCATGTCGTAAAGCCTTCTCTTGAAGGCCCCGTGCCCCGTGAGAATCTGCGAGACTTGGTAGTCCGGCTCCACCCAGGTTGCCCCGAGTCGTGCCGCCACGTCGGGGAAATACCGATGGAGCTCCCTACCCTTTACCTCCTCTTCCCATCTCTGTTGCCACATGGCAACAGTCTCCTCCGAAATTTTTTTCCTCTCAGTCCTCAGTTCCTTCCCAGGCAGGTGTCTTACATCGTCAACCTTACCCGCACGCATAACCTCGAGGTCTGCGGGCAGTACTCCCGCGAGGACCTGAAGGGCCACTGTGCTGCAGCTGCGGTATGCTTTGGTCAGCAAGACTAACGCCGGCCGTTGTGCCCTCAACAAGGCGGACCTCACCATGTGGGTCGTCACGCGCCTCCACCAGCATCCCGCCGCGTAGGTGATCGTTGCGGTGAAGATGCCCCTGTACAGGACCTTGAGAGCCCTGTACTGCATACCCCAGGATGCGGCAGATACACGCGACATCTTGCCTAATCCCGCCGCCGCACGCTCACCGATGTTTTGAGCGTGCTCCCGGAAGCTGAGACTCGAGTCGATCGTCACACCCAAAACCCTGGCTGATCGTACGCTTCTGACTGGGATCCCTTCGAGTCTTATGGTGGGCTGGCGTCGGGCCATTCCTCCCTTCAAAGTCATAGAATAGGACTTCGAGGGAGAGAAGGCCAGCCGGTTCCTTGCCCCCCATTCGCTTATGATGCCCAAAGCGCGCGAGGCTGACGTTTCAATGCCAGCCCGTGAGTCAGACTCTATAAGGACCGTAACATCATCGGCGTACGCCACCAGTGACACTCCGTTTGGGTATGGCAGCCGAAGCAAGTCATCCAGGAGGATGTTCCAGAGGGCGGGCCCCAAAACGGAACCCTGTGGGCAACCCATGGTAGAGGTTTTCCACACGATCCTGCCACCCACGAAAAGCCCCACTCGTCTATCCGCAAAGTAAGATGTCAACATCCTGTATATGTTGGGGGGACAGCCGCCCGCTTTAGCCTTGAGCAGGATCATGGGCCACCACGCGTTGTCAAAGGCACCCGATATGTCCAGTAAGACGGCCTGGACGTAGCGGGCTCGGCTCTCGCTGACTGTCCGCATAACCGACTGCAGTGCTGTCAACGTGGACTTCCCTCGAGAGAACCCGTGCTGATTTGGTGCGACTGAGCGCAAGATGGAGGGTGCGCATTTGAGCAGGACCCGCTCCAGGATTTTGCCGAAGACTGGGAGTAGCGTGATGGGGCGATACGCTTTAGGATCGGTGAGCGGCCTGTCGTTGCCCTTAGGGAGCACGATGAGCCTGCCGTCCTTCCACGTATCGGGAAATGTGCCCTCATCAACGCACATGCCAAATAACCGCGTTAGCTCGGAGCTAGCTGCGAGCCACACATGTTTTACAATGCGGGCCGTTACTCCATCGATCCCCGGTGCAGTGTTAGGTAGGTCCTTGACTATGTCCCGCAGATCCTCGTGCGACGGAGGAGGCGCATCCTGGCCCGAAGGGGTACAGGCCGCCAACCACCGGACTTGACGGTGGTATGCAGTGTCCCGACGCACGTCGTCGTCGGGGCACAATGCACACACCATGCTGCGCATCGACGCTTCAACTTCTCCTGCAAATCCTTCCACAAGCCTTGTGCCGTTAATAACATTCGAGGGCGGTCGAAAACGCCCACTCGCTGCTCTGTAAGCCATCCCCCAAGGGTCTCTGTTGCCCTCATTGGCAAGCTTGTGGAAGAAGTCCAGTTGCGCCTTCTCCATCGCAGTCCTATATTCAGCGCGACATCTATTGTATACGGCTCTAAATGAGAGCAGAACCCCCGTTCTCCCACGCGACTTTGCCTCCTGGTATTGTTTCCTTAACAAATTAGTTTGGCGTCGCTTTTTGTCGAGTGGCAGAGACCACCACTCGAACCCGTGTCGCCTAGTGTTGTCCCTAAACTCCCCAAGACATTCAGAGGCTGTGCGACACACCATCGGCGTGAACGCCTGGCAAACAATTCGTGCCGGCCTGTGCCAGTTGATGTTACCTGCTCGCTCGTGAATCCTCGCCTGAAAACCGTCCCAGTCCACTCCGCGGTCCCGGTACCTCGTAGGTCGACACTCCGGCGGCACAGGGATAGGCACTGAGCGCCTTCGCCCACAGGTCTCGTAGGTGATGATGCGGTGGTCACTGCTGCTTATATTTGGCAACACTTGCCATTCCCGGATCTTGAGGCCACGCGTGGTCAGGGTGAGGTCAATGTTGGACTCGCCGTTGTCCGTTGAAAATGTGAATGGTTGTCCCGCAACATTATGGAGCACCAAGTCTCTACTCAGAATGAGTGCCTCCATCTCCTCCCTACGTTGTGTGGTCTCAGCTCCTCTTCCCACATAATGGCGAGGGAGACTATGCCACATCGGCGAGTGCGCGTTGACGTCAGCGCCTATCAGCACTCTGTTCCCACGCAGTGTGTCCAGTACCGTAGAGAGGTGTTCAATGTGTGTTGTGATATTATCCGAGTACTGGAAGTAAGCGCTGACAATGTAGAAAGGCGGGACAAGAGCCGGAGTCACGTGGCACACGACGCAGTGTGAGTTGCTCAGGTGCTGCAGGACAGCGCAAGGGATTTCGGTCCCGGCCAAATAATGCCGGCCTTTGGATTGACCCCACAGCTGATAAGGTTCCTGTTGTTAGACAGGTGGCTCGTCTGACTCCGATCGAGGAACGGCTCCTGGACCAGGGCAATGTCAAATTTTAGTTCTCTTTGAATGCTCGGCAGCTCGAGTGTGGCCACCGCGGAGCCCTGCAGGTTTATTTGGGCCAATTTAATACCCATGATTATAGTTGATAGATGCTACCGCTCTAGCTTCGGCGTATATGCGTGCTGGGCAGGTTCTTGAGAACGTGGCATGCGTGGAGCTATCCTTCCTCCCGAACTTCAGGCACGTTGCGCACTTGGCCTCATTAACCTTGCATTCCGTGTGTTTGTGCCCCTCATTCCCGCATCCAAAAGACAAACACGTCCGTTCGCCACGGCGGTCGGCGAGCGAGTAGAGCAGATAGGGACACTTTCCCACCACCTTCCCATGGTCCCTCCAACCATCTTGGTTATATGGACCGAATCACGGGAGATACGCGCGCTACTTGCTCTAGGCTCTTTCACGCGCGTACTTTCTTGACTCCCTACAATTTATGTGTCAATCTAACGGCATTAGACAGTCTACCACCGACTCGAATCAACTTCTGATCGTCCATAAATACGTTAAGACCGGAAATACGATTTAATTCCTTAGTATTTGTCTTAATTGGTAAATCGTTTAATAATTTAAAATAAAGTTCCGGAAAAGACTGTTTCTGTGCGAGCGTAACTAACATGCGCTCCGACGCATTCAATTCATCCACGGATAACAAACCGGTTTGTTGTTTTCTAGCGCCTCGGCCGCTTCGAGCGGCGGCGATGAATCGTAGTAAATACGCACCTATACGTTTCAACCTATTGAACGATGAATAATTATCAAAGTTAAATAAATCGCATGATTGAAATGTGCTAAGTTTAATGTTTGGGACTTTAATTCCGGTAAATTATTTACATCTAAATCATTAGAAATGGACTCATTAGAAAACTCACTGTGAATATTATGTAAATAGGACGGGCCATTCCACCACAAGCTACTATTCAATAATAAATCGAGATTTAACCCTCTTGACAATAAGTCCGCGGGATTATTTTTACTGCTAACGTGTAACCAGTTGGAATCACCTGTTATTTCATTTATCTCAGTGACACGATTTTGCACAAATGTTTTAAGTAAATGCGGTGACATACGCATCCACCCAATAACTATAGTCGAGTCAGTCCAGAAGCATACCCGAGTGAATTGTAGCCTCATAGATTCTGTGATCCTTTTATATAATCTAGCTCCGATTAGAGCGGCTGAGAGCTCCAGTCGGGGGATACTTAGTGCTTTTAATGGGCTTACTTTGCTCTTGGCACATAATAGCCTACAACATATACTTGAATCGTCGCTATAGGTACGTAGATAGGCACATGCCCCGTACGCGTTGAGTGAACTGTCACAAAATATGTGCAGTTCTGTGTTTTGTACGTGATCACTCATAGCGTGACGTGGTATCCTAAGTTTATGTAAATATTTTAATGCCTCAATGAAATTATGCCATGTAGCCGCAATTTCAGGTATCACAGGCGTGTCCCAATCTAACTTACTAAGCCACAATTTTTGTAACAACATTTTCGCAATTATAACAACTGGGGATAGAAGCCCTAACGGATCATAAATCTGTGAGATCGTGGAAAGCATTACTCGCTTAGTTATTGGAACAATTGGATTAAAATTAATTTTTGTAGTGTAGTGTAAGTCATCGGCCCCACTATGCCAACCAATACCGAGCGTTTTATTTTGTGTATGTTCGCCTTCAAACATGGTAGCATTTTGCGTGTCCTGTGAGTTGAATTTCCACTTACGAAGAGAAAAGCAACCAGACTGCAAAACTCGTGACGTCTTTTCACAGATGGTGAGCAACGTATTATTATCATCATGACCAGTAATTAAGTCGTCAACGAATATGTCATCTTTAATGACGCGAGCTATAACATCATCATCTGTTTCCAACCCTAATTGACGTATACATCTCATACTTAAATAAGGTGATGAGGTCATCCCGTAAGTGACTGTATTTAAAGAATAGACCTTCAAAGGGTCAGTCGCTTTATCACGCCATAATATAAGTTGCAACGACCTTTGATCTTCTTGTATTAGTACCTGCCTAAACATTTTCTCAACGTCGGCACAAGCTACGTATTTAAATTGCCTAAAACGAAGGAGTATTGAGAAAATATCGTTTTGCAATGCGGGACCCGGTAATTGAATATCATTTAACGATCTTTGAGATGTAGTCACAGCACTCGCATCGAAAACTACTCGGAGTTTAGTAGTGGTACTACTGTCTCTTATCACACCGTGATGACAGAGAAAGTAGTTAGGGTTGCCGAATTTATTTATACGCGTCATATGTCCTAGGTCCTCATATTCACGCATAAAATCGCAATACATTTGCTTTAAACTAGGTGAACGTTCAAGTTTACGTTTGAGAGAAAGGAACCTATTTTTGGCCATATTAAATGAGTCACCCAGCAATTCCGGGGATTCCTTTAGCGGGATGCGAACAGAAAACCTACCATCAGATTCGCGTTTTGTAGTTTTTATAAATAAATTCTCACACAGTCGCTCGTCATGAGTGAGAATGTTACGCGCCTATGGCACATTCTCAATTTCCCAAAATCGTATAAGATTTTCGTTTATGGATTGTGTAAAGTTACATTGAACCTTACCTAAACTCTTTACGCCTGGGGTCTTGGTGTATAAAGGCCCACTTAGCAGCCAACCCAATTTTGAAATTTGAAGGTATGGCCCGTTTTCTAATCGCATTCGTGTTCCGTCTAATAATTCCCAAAAGAGGTCCGCTCCTATCAGTAAATCTATTTCTGAAGGAATATGAAAGGTAGGATCTGCTAATTGGATATTATCGGGTATACGTATAAGCTTAGTGTTAATGCCCGTCGAGGGTAAACTGGATGTTATACGCTGCAAGATGTAACCACCCACCTAATAAAAAAACCCCCTAACGCTAATGACATAAACATCTAAAAGGAATACATAACTAAATTAATTAATAACCTAAACGTCGATAACCAAAGCATAAATAAATGTATTGTATTAACTTGAACTATATTGGATTGGATTGCATTAGATTGTATCGGAGACTTATCAATTGAAATCATATACTTGGACCCGTGATTCGTCTAGTGATCAGTAATACGTCATGGCCGATACCAACCCCAGTTCTATTAAAAGGAGAAAAGGATTCCTATTTATAAACTACACTAACTAGTAGAACATAATTCCAAATAATAGTTAATATTTGGCAATATCCTATTGTAAAATCTAAATAAGGCTTAATCATACAATTTTACAAACATGGAAATAAATAACGATATACGATCATGTTGTGAATGTCTTTATATTATTCTTATACTCAAAACTGATGCAGTAAAACTGGCCTACTGTCAGCTTATGTAATAAACATATAGTAATTAATGTTACATGAGTAATATTCGCAAGTCATGTCAATATAAAATTATAATGTGAATCCATAGCTATCACAGCGTATCTGTTTATGCTGTGGGAACGTAAACAGAAATGTTCGTTTGACATAAAAGTTTGTAAGTTTATCATTTAAGTTTAATGTATTCCGGCTCGAGCTACATGTGTTTACCGGCTCGAGAGTCGCAGCCCCGCCGTGTCGCTGAAACCAATTGGACTCATCCACCATACTTGGGCATCCATCTTCCGGACTGGACCGCTGATGGTCTTAATATGGGACTCATCAAAAATAAACTCAGCATCGATAAATATGGGACAAGAGGGCATTCTCTTTTTCCAACTCTAACAGTCAGTCATTATCAGTAGTCAATTGTCCTTCGACCTACGTGGGATAAACCTCCTACATGTCATCTAGCAATGCTAAAATAATATATATTAATACTTTTGTCTCCTACTGTACATCTAAATTTCAATATAATTTCATGGTATAATGTTGTCAAGTATGTATGAGCAATTCCTTGAATATACTGTTAATTATCTCACACGTTAGAAACTCTCCTTAAATCATTGCAGTCGGCGGTAGGTATCTGAAGCGGGCATACTTCAATAGTATTGTAAAATCTTAATATATCAAATACTGGACCAATAACTGGACTATCCCATGTCAGCAGCAACGACGAAACACCGTAGTGTAAGAACAAGCTTTCCACTTGTCTTAAATCTCGAACATATCTCGAACAAATCTCGAACATATCTCGAACATATCTCGAACATATCTCGAACATATCTCGAACATATCTCGAACATACCTCGAACAATTCTCGAACAACAATTGTACATTCACATGGTCTCCGAAGATAAGATCCCACCTGGTTCACAGAGTGGTCACTTTATTTGCCATGCTCTAGGCGAGACACATGATGAAATATACAACTGCTTCTGCAGCCATATCAGGATATTAATTTGTAACTGGAACTTTGCTCCGCCATAGGTCACCCAGCCATCAGCTTATCAAACATAAGTAATATTTAACAATTACTTTTCAATGAACTTGTGGCGAAGCCACAATTACCATATTATATAAATATAATATATACATATATAAATATATAAACTTAATAACGTAATTACTAATATAAATATAACATAAATATATATATATACTTATCATAAATATCTACATAAATAAGTATTACAATATACAAGTAATTAAATTAACACTAATTATTAAGTACTAAATATACACTATACTAAACAGATACACTAAACATAAAACATGCACAATACTAAACATAATAAATAGTACTTACCTGTGTCGGCCACACCGACTAGTCGCCGAGCACCGCGGCCCGCACCCGTCGTCGTGTCGTATCGAGTGAAGCGCCTCAAGTCCCGTTATCGACGTCTTCGAGAAAGATCCACGCAACTCCGCTGTGCGCGAGCGCCGGTGCGGCGCCCGGCAGTTCGCTTCGTGCCCTCGCTGCTGACGCACGCTCGCTACTACTTACCGCGCTTACAGCAATATATGTTTACGCTTGCTGCATCTCATTATCATATATAATAATATATATATAAGTGGAATATCTCTGGTGCCGAAATAAACTATTAAGTGGACTAAGTGTTTCTTTGTCGCCGTTACCTCACCGGCACCTCCACACTGGTGACCCCGAACACTGGACGCAGCTCAGAGCAACCTGAACCCTGGACGCAGCTTGGAGTAACCTGGAACAGTAAGCTAGTGACAATATAATAACATGTCTAAAGCTCAGAACATTTCAACCGAACAAAACGATGACGAACAGTCGCATTCCAAAGAAAGGACTTTTACATCGTCCGATATTTTTCGTGTCGGAGTACGATTCCCACCGTTTTGGGCAGAGGAACCTGCGGTGTGGTTTGCCCAAATAGAAGGCAGCTTCGCCCTCTCCGGCATCAAGGATGACGACACGAAGTATAATTACGTCAGCGCACAGCTCGAGCATCGCTACGCCGCCGAAGTGAAGGATATTTTAATTAATCCACCTGCAAAAGGCAAGTACGAAAAATTAAAGTGCGAACTTATCAAAAGGTTATCCGCATCACGCGAAAAAGAGCTAACCCAGCTGTTAATGCATGAGGAGCTAGGAGACAGGCGACCTTCAGCATTCCTCCGCCACCTGCAGCATCTAGCCGGACCGAACATACCGGACGATTTAATAAAAACCGTTTGGACTAGCCGCTTACCAAGCAGCGTACAGATAGTGGTAGCATCACAGCCCGAATCTTCCCTTATGGCACTCGCGGACCTGGCCGATAAGGTACATGACCTTGTACCAGCAGCACGACAAGTGGATTCCACGTCTACGGAAACCGTCCCGATTACACTAGTCGAAAAATTGACAACGGAAATTGCCGAGCTTAGCCGCCAAGTGCAAGCTCTCTCAGCAAGAGATTCCAGATCCCGCTCGAGAGATAGAGGCCGTGAACGTGGAAAAAGCAACACGCGTTCCCAGTCCAACTACAGAAGATACCCCACCTGTATATTTCATCACCGCTACGGAGACAAAGCACGGAGATGCCTAAAGCCCTGTGATTATGGATCGAGGTCGGGAAAAGCCGGGGGCAATCATCAGTAGCGACACATGATTGCCAAGGCCCAACAACTGGTCGCTTGTTTATAACAGACAGACGAACAAAGATGCAATTTTTAGTCGACACAGGAAGCGACATCTGCGTTTTTCCCCGCTCTGCCCTCAAACAATGGCGGCCACGTACCACAGATTTTAGCGTCTTCGCAGCGAATGGAACACCAATCGCTATATACGGAGCCCATAATATGGAACTGGATCTAGGCCTACGCCGCGCATACTCCTGGAAATTCGTAGTGGCTGACGTCACCAAAGCCATTATTGGGGTCGATTTTTTATCATTCTACGACTTGGTAGTGGACTGTCGTAACAAACGTCTAATAGACAACAAGACCAGCCTATCAACAGGAGCCACCCCAGTTGCTTCAGCCGACGCCATATCTTCGGTCAAGACGGTAACCGGCGAGTCTAAATACTTGGACATCATTCGAGATTTTCCAGAAATAACTCGTCCTGCAGGCACACAGCGGGTAATACGTCACAACACTGTCCACCATATAAGGACAACACCTGGACCACCCGTGTACAGCACACCTAGAAGGCTCGCTCCAGATAAGCTGAAGATAGCAAAACAGGAGTTCGACGAGATGTTGAGATTAGGGACTGCAAGACCATCAGAGAGCCCATGGTCGTCCCCGCTCCACCTCGCACCGAAAAAGGACAACGAATGGCGACCATGTGGCGATTACAGAATGCTAAACGCTCGAACGATCCCCGACCGCTATCCAATCCGTCACATCCAGGATTTTACCCAGAACATCGCTGGCTGTAAGATATTTTCGAAAATAGACCTAGTAAAAGCATACAATCAGATACCGGTCAACCCCGAGGATATCCCCAAAACGGCCATAACCACACCCTTCGGGATGTTCGAATTCCCATACATGAATTTCGGCCTGAGAAATGCGGGACAGACTTTCCAAAGATTCGTGGATGAGATGACGCGGGACCTGGATTTTTGCTTCACATATTTAGACGACTATTTGATCTCGTCCCCTGACGAAAAAACCCATTTCCGTCACCTACGCCTCCTATTAGAGCGACTGAAGGAATATGGGATGGTGATAAACACTTCTAAATGCGTATTCGGTGCAGAAGAAGTAACTTTCCTCGGCTGCAGCGTGTCTTGCTCGGGCATCAAACCGCTCGACAGCAGAGTTCAAGCCATAAAAGACTTCCCCATCCCGAAAACAGTACGAGAACTTCGAAGATTCCTGGGGATGATTAATTTTTATCGTCGGTTTATTAAAAATGCCGCTATATCCCAAAGGCCCTTGCATAAACTGCTCACCGGATCCGTAAAAGGCTCTCACCCAGTAAATATCACCGGAGAAAAGCTACAAGCATTTGAAAACTGCAAAGAAAGTTTATGCCAAGCAGCACTTCTAGCGCATCCGGATATGGAAGCAAAAATAGCACTGGTCACAGACGCCTCAGACATCGCAATCGGTGGAGTCCTGCAGCAACAGAAAGACGGAGAGTGGCAGCCACTCGCATTCTTTAGCCGAAAATTGAGCCCTTCAAAAAGAAAATACTCACCATACGACCGGGAATTGCTCGCGATTTACGAATCCATAAGGCATTTTCGTTACCTCGTCGAAGCAAGACACTTTACAGTATTCACCGACCACAAGCCTATCTGTTTCGCCTTCCACGGTCCCAAAGAGAAGTGTTCACCACGCCAATTTCGCTACTATGATTATATATCGCAATTCACTACGGACATCCAGCACATCACGGGAAAAGATAACGTAGTAGCCGATACTCTTTCGAGAATTGAAGAAATAGTTCAACCTATCGATTTAGAGACCCTGGCGAACTCACAGAGTACCGATCAAGAGCTAAAAAGACTCATGGAAGGGGGAACTTCGCTTAAATTTGTCAAAGTCAACGTACCAGGGACAAGTCTGGAACTTTTCTGTGACGACAGCATGCCTACCCCACGACCTTTCGTACCCATAGAGCTGAGAAGGCAAGTGTACGACAGCCTGCATTCACTAAGCCATCCTGGCGCTAAGGCCTCCGCTAGACTAGTGGCACAGCGCTACGTATGGCCTGGAATAAACAAAGATTGTCGCGAGTGGACCAAACTCTGTCACGCATGTCAACGCACAAAGGTCACACGACACGTAACGCCACAAATGGGTAACTTCAAGCTACCAAGCGGCAGATTTACCTACGTACATATTGACATAGTCGGCCCATTGCCCCCGTCGGACGGCTACCGCTATTGCCTTACGGCTGTAGATAGATTTACTCGATGGCCAGAAGCAATCCCTTTACAGGACATAACTGCAGAAACAGTCGGCAAAGCTTTCGTCTCCAGCTGGATATCACGATACGGTTGCCCCACAGAAATTGTGACCGATCGCGGAAAGCAATTTGAGTCCGCGCTGATTAAACAACTGTCAGAACTTGCGGGATTTCAACGCAACAGGACAACCGCGTATCATCCTGCAAGCAACGGAATGGTAGAACGAATGCACAGGCAACTTAAAGCAGCTATAATGTGCCACGAAGGCCTTAAATGGACAGGAAGTTTACCATTAGTACTCTTAGGAATGAGAAGCGCCTTCAAAGAGGACATACAAGCGTCCCCCGCTGAACTCCTTTACGGCGAACCCCTCAGACTGCCTGGAGAATTTCTGCAACCAACCACTGTACAGCAAACGACAAGCGACCTTACAGAATTTTCTGCAAGACTCCGTACCACCATTAATAGAATTCGCCCTCAGCCAGCCTCGAGACACAATAGACGAAATATCTTCGTATTCCGAGACTTACCTTCTGCTTCTCACGTTTACGTCCGAGATGATACCGTGAGAGGATCTCTTCAACCGGCTTACACCGGGCCGTATAAAGTAATAGAACGTGGTACTAAAGTCTTCAAGCTGCTAATGAAAGGAAGAGAACAAACAGTATCGATAGAGAGACTAAAACCAGCCTATGTACTCACACCAGACAAGCAGCCAAATGCTCGTCCGCTGGGAGAAGAAATTCCACATACTGTCCCGAAAAACCAAGAAAATTTAAAGAATACTCGCTCAGGGCGAAATGTGAGGTTCCCCGATTATTATCGCCCATCATAAGATGGCCTCTCAGTGGGGAGCCATGTGGCGAAGCCACAATTACCATATTATATAAATATAATATATACATATATAAATATATAAACTTAATAACGTAATTACTAATATAAATATAACATAAATATATATATATACTTATCATAAATATCTACATAAATAAGTATTACAATATACAAGTAATTAAATTAACACTAATTATTAAGTACTAAATATACACTATACTAAACAGATACACTAAACATAAAACATGCACAATACTAAACATAATAAATAGTACTTACCTGTGTCGGCCACACCGACTAGTCGCCGAGCACCGCGGCCCGCACCCGTCGTCGTGTCGTATCGAGTGAAGCGCCTCAAGTCCCGTTATCGACGTCTTCGAGAAAGATCCACGCAACTCCGCTGTGCGCGAGCGCCGGTGCGGCGCCCGGCAGTTCGCTTCGTGCCCTCGCTGCTGACGCACGCTCGCTACTACTTACCGCGCTTACAGCAATATATGTTTACGCTTGCTGCATCTCATTATCATATATAATAATATATATATAAGTGGAATATCTCTGGTGCCGAAATAAACTATTAAGTGGACTAAGTGTTTCTTTGTCGCCGTTACCTCACCGGCACCTCCACAAACTCCAACAAAGTTATTTTACATCAAAATATTATCAGCTTCAAACACCACTGCCAAAATGATACTTATTTGGTTACTCGTACCTCCAACAACACGCCATACAATTCCCACTAAAGGAACTCTCAAGTAAAAATCAACAAATTGATTGTCAAATATCTACTGCCTAATTTTGTACCTAGATCTACCTAACCCTATATTCCCTATTATTTAAAATATAATACTACATGAAAATCTATTACTACGAACGATTAATTTCTCTAATACCTACCATAATTTCTTCAAACACTTATATAAATTCTCCTTAGTTTATTATAACCAACAGCTCGCATTCGAAACTGATACACTTCGATCATATTACAAATTCAAAATATCACATTAAATACTGAACTAATAACTGGGGTATTCCACGCCAACAGCAACGACGAAACACCGTAGACATAATCTCCCGATAAATATCTCGAAGAAATCTCCAACAACAATTCGTACATTCACACGGTCTCCGAAAATAAGATTCCACCTGTTTCACAGAGTGGTCACTTTAGTTGCCATGCTCTAGGCGAGACACATGAAGAAGTGCACAACTGTTTCCGTAGCCATTATCAGGAAATTATTTTATAACTGGAACCTTGCTCCAACATGGATCACCCAGCCATCAGATCATTAAAAATAAGTAATATTCAATAATTACTTTCAAATTAACTCCAAAACTGATAAAAATCAAAATATTGTCAGCATCAAACACATTACTGCGAAAACGATAATTATTTAGTGTCTGCTCCTACCTACAATAATGTGGCGCCACACAGTTTTAAACAAAGGAATTTCTAAATAAGAATTAACACGTGGATTTCCAAATACCTACATGTCACGTCTTAGTATGAAGTGATTATTTCCCGATTATCCTACCTAATATTGTACCTGGTCCTACCTAGCCGTAGAAATCACAGTAATTAAAAAGGTTAATACGTGTATGTGACCTAACTTGCCCCTACCTATGCCTATACCTATGCTAAATAAACCGTTCAAACTATTTAACCGTCAAAACGCGCATATTGTCACCATAATATTTGAATATAACACACGTTGGGCGTATTTTCAACAACCAATATGTTGTATAATAATATAACAATATGTTGGTACAACGTCACACAGACCATAGGAAACAGCCACGACTCAGAAACAAAAACTCGCGCCCAACACGCAAACACCTGCACCCACCGGGACTCGAACCCAGGACCGCCAGCCTCGCAGGCAGGAGCACCACCAACCAGGCCACGGTGAGCGTCCGACAACAAAGTATAAATCACACAAAACAACACGTGTTATGAGTTTCACAGATGTCAAAAGTTCTTCAGTGCAGCATTAGACCATCAGGTGCCTTTTAAATAATATAATAAAAGTACTTACATGTTTCTTCTCATAAAATAAAGATTCACCACTCACACTCGACACGAGGCACTTTTACTTTAGAGGTTACTTTAAATTTACTCTAATACAAACTGGTGAGTTCTCTCCAATGCAAAATCGCCCATACCGTCTCCTTATTTACAAAGAGAAAGCACGATCAACTTCGCCTTGAAAAGAACAAACCAATTGTTTTCATATGTTAATATTCCGTATTTTCTCGAAAGAACTCAAAGCCTCGACCGACAGAAAGACTACCTAACTATGAGAGCCCGTACTCTCTTCACTGTTAAATAAAAACTTCTTCCACGTTCACTGATACTGGCTGGCCGAGAGCCTCCGCTCTTCGCGAGTAACCACAAGAAAAAACTCCTCGAAGCTTCTCATCAATCCTTTTTATAGGCTGCTAGACATTGCGCTAACCTTTTGTTTTATTGAACAGTGAAGGTAGTTTAACACACGTAACCGACCCTAAATTACAACATATACACAAAAACGTCTAAAAATATAATTGGAAATGTTAAGGTGTAACAAAAATTCACGATTATAAATTTAATAATTTGATTTAAAATTTATGGTGAAAACTTAGTATTTAGACGTCAGTTAACTACCTTGTATCATTTAGACACTATTGGAGAAATTTTATTATTTAACTTTGCCAAGTGAATGCTATTGATCTTTAAAAGTACACTATTGTGTAATATAGCTATAATAAGAGCGTCTGTGGTCATTTTACAATTGATTTATCATCAGATTCTACATATTTTTATAATAAAGTACCAAAACGATTGATTTAAGTTAATTTGTTTACGCCACACGTCTTCTGATATTACCTTCTTTATAGTTTTAATCATTTACTAAAAGATATCAGCTCGTAGAAAATAATTTCACTTTCATACAAACTAAATATTAAAATATTCATTCGACATTGCGCTAACAGTGTGCTATATATACTACATATACCTATATATATATACAATATGTACCCATAAACAAATACCCACTTCTCTAAATTTATTAAAACCTAAACTGAAGTTCTACGAGGAACCATAATTCATTCGTGACTTTTACTAAACAAATATAAATTAATAGAGTTTTTATTAGAATAAAATTATTTCTTTGCTTTTTAAATCGGCAAACGTTTGTCGTCAGGACTAGCGACATCTATCGATTTTCTTCAAGACTATTTCATAAATTAAAATACTAACGACTATTAGTTCCTAATGATTACAGAGATGGAGTTATTTTATACAAATGTTTGAGAGTTCCTACTCATGAATAAAATATAGATTATAAAATCAAAGCGAGCAATAAAGTGGAAATAAATAAAATGAACGCAACTTTATTATAACATAAACCGAAGTTCTACTAGTAACGACTCGGGCGCATTGTTTGGCGTTATCATCATCATCATCATCATATCAGCCGAAAGACGTCCACTGCTGGACAAAGGCCTCCCCCAAGGATCTCCACAATTGGCGTTATGATATTCTCTTATTAGTTCCTAATAATTCCAGAGATGGAGTTATTTTAAACAAATGTTTGGGAATTTTGCTCAGGGATGAAATGATTAATAAGATTAAAGCGAGCAATAAAGTGGAAATAAATAAAATGATTTGAATCCTACTATAAGTAACGCGACATGACCTATGTTTAGTTACAAAGACAAGGCATCGAACCCTAGCACTGTAATCGTTAAGTTTAGATCGTATGGTTATATCGCATGTATGGTTTGATTGCGTCACAGACTGTGCAACGCCACAAATTTGAACTGTGGACTGTAAGGAAGGCGCGTTTAACAATCGTCTTTATTTATCGGTGATAAAGCAATGTTGGCTACCGTTGTCCAGCAAGGCTTTAGCCGTAATTTTTCGCTTATTTGAGTCTTCTATCTCCACCAACGCTGTACACAATAACACCGGTTGCAATGTACCTATAGTTTGAGGCGCGGGATCGTTGAATGCGCTTCCGTACGATTCCGCATGATGATACGTATCTATAGCTACAGAGTGCATAGCGCTCGATGAACCTACGACCGTGTTGTCGGCTGCGTTGTATTCAGCTGATCGCTCGCTACGCACACTAGCATCCATGCCATTCATGTCGGCTGGGTGAAGTAAAGAATTATGATTACGAGAACATTGTTTACAATAACTGAACTTGCAATCTGCAATATTATGTCCCGAACGTAAACAATTACGACATAATAATTTATTATCTACGAATTTTAACCTATCCTTAACTGATAAGTTTAAAAACTTAAAACACGTATAAATGTAATGATTACCGCTACAAAATGGACATGCGTGAGTCATTTGCTTACTAACGTTTGTAGTTGTATATTTACCTTTGCCTGTGTTAGCTATGAAACTATGCATAGATAAGTTATGTGACTTTCTATTTACATTTGTATTTTTATTTGTATGCTCAACAGTAGGTTGTTTATTTTGAAACTTATTCGCACTTATCATATCTAACGTATCCGCTTTATTTTTTAGAAAGGTAAGTAGATCCTCTAAAGTAACCTTCTTTTCTGGCGCGGAACAAATAATACCTAAATGATGTTCCCATCCGCGTTCAGTGGATAAATCGAGTCGCGAGACCACCAGATAAATAATCAACGTATCCCAAGATTCGGTGGGTTCCTTAAGTGTATTAAGAGCGCGAAGGTTTCTATTAACCGTATCAATAAGTTTCCTAATATGTGTCGCTGACTCATTTTAAATTGAAATAATTGAAAATAGTGCCTTAACGTGGTTATGAACTAGTAGTCTAGTGTTATGATATCGCGCTTCTAATAAGTCCCAGGCAACTTGATAATTCTCCCCGGCAAAGTCTAGTGCACTAATGACTTCTTTCGCTGGACCACTAAGCGCCGAGCGTAAATAATGCAGTTTTTGTATTGTATCAAGATCTGTACGTTTATGTATCATGGTAATGAAAGAATTTCTGAACTCCAGCCAATTGTCATAAGAGCCATCGTAAACGGCCAATTTAATCTCCGGCAGTTTGATATTAGACTTTTGCGTAGATGAGGAGCATGTAACAGTCCCGCTACCTTCGACCAAACTTTCTGCTATAGATAACGCGTTGAAATAAAGTGACTCAAATGACTCGACGTATTCTAAATTCGATTCTATATCTGAATCGGGGCACAGAAGCTCAATCTGATTTTCTATATTATTAAAACTATTAAAATGTTCTTTAGCTGCACTAATTCTGAGTTTAATCTCTTTTGATTGAAGATTAGAAGGGGAATTATTCTTAAAATTATCTAAATATTTTTTAAATTGGGTTAATCTACCCCGTAAAATACCACGCTGCTTGCGAAGGTCAACGAGGTCACTTGACCGATTCGGTTTGGGAGAAACGGATCTGCTAGCAGCAGAAGGTACTAAATTATCTTCACCACCCATTATAACGGCTTGTTAAGAGAGTGAAATGCGGTAATTACAGTTCAATTTCCAGGATAGTAATGGCACGTGGACGCAAAGGTCAAAGGGTCGCGACACCGCGCCGCGCACTAATTTGAAATATGAAAGCAACACGGTTCACACACACACCGATTGAAACGGGAATAGACGGGATCGAAGGCCTGACCGTTGATCTGACCGATGTCGTCTTCTTCTTTCGTATATCCAGGCTCAAAGGTCCATATGTTCAGTAACGGGGGACTTCGGGGCGTCTTCAATTAGCGTTTTTATTTGATTGAGTTTCAATATGTTTATTGATCGAGTACAAATAATGAATTATAAAGAAAATACATGTGCGTGTGACCGGTAGCTAGTCTACAATCGAAAAGACTTTTAATATGGCGTCTCAGGCGCAGGTGGGGGTTTCTCCCAACGGCGCGATAGTTCCTCCGCTTGCCACTCACTCGCAGCAGCACCATCCGGCGTGTGACGTCATGCGTTTGAGGATATAGTTGGTAGGTGCGCGAACAATTAGTTTTGTTCACGGTCATTATAGTGAAATGTACACACGTGCACGTACGTCGTGTACAGTGTTTGTGTCATGTCATCGTCCTCGGACGAATCACCTGGCGTAGGGCTGAGTCTCAACAGATCGCAGCACGACGCTGCTCTACCGAGCACAACACCCCGCCAGGAACGGACGTCGTCTACAGACTATTCCGAGCCCCGACATCGAACTGAGGTAAATTCGGACCTTCGGAGCCGTGACGCACGCGTTAAGCGGACAGCATCGATCTCCGCGATCCAAATGGGCTTCGACGTCGCACCTCACGTGGTGAAGCGCGACTAGTAAAGTCACATTGTTTAGAGCCTCCCGACTCTCGGGGCTCCACAGTGAGCATATCCTTGCCGGATTCGGCTAGGCTGGCTTTGGCCTTAGAGGCGTTCAGGCATAATCCCGCGGATGGTAGCTTCGCACCACCGGCCGCTCGGCCGAGTGCATGAACCAAATGTCCGAAACTGCGGTTCCTCTCGTACTGAGCAGTATTACTATCGCAACGACAAGCCATCAGTAGGGTAAAACTAACCTGTCTCACGACGGTCTAAACCCAGCTCACGTTCCCTTTTGATGGGTGAACAATCCAACGCTTGGCGAATTTTGCTTCGCAATGATAGGAAGAGCCGACATCGAAGGATCAAAAAGCAACGTCGCTATGAACGCTTGGCTGCCACAAGCCAGTTATCCCTGTGGTAACTTTTCTGGCACCTCTTGCTAAAAACTCTTTATACTAAAGGATCGATAGGCCGTGCTTTCGCAGTCCCTATGCGTACTGAACATCTGGATCAAGCCAGCTTTTGCCCTTTTGCTCCACGCGAGGTTTCTGTCCTCGCTGAGCTGGCCTTAGGACACCTGCGTTATTCTTTGACAGATGTACCGCCCCAGTCAAACTACCCGCCTGGCAGTGTCCTCGAACCGGATCACGCGGGAGTTGTACGGCGACGAGCGTTGCCGCCACGTCGCCACTCTGCACGCTTGGAACGTAACACCGTGCGCCCGCCGATATTATCGACCGCGCACCGCTTCCGCCCAACCGAGTAAGTAATGAAATAATGAAAGTAGTGGTTTTTCAGCGACGATCGCGAACGATCTCCCACTTATGCTACACCTCTCATGTCTCCTTACAATGCCAGACTAGAGTCAAGCTCAACAGGGTCTTCTTTCCCCGCTGATTCTCCCAAGCCCGTTCCCTTGGCTGTGGTTTCGCTAGATAGTAGATAGGGACACGTTTTCCCACCACCTCCCATGCTCCCACCAACCTTGCGGTTATATGGAGCGAATCACGGGAGTTGCATGCGCTACTTGCTCTGGGCTCTTTCACGCATGCAATTTCTTGACTCCCTACAAGTTACTTTAACGCCTCCCTTCCCACTCTCCCCGTTCTGGGGCTGATTCTACCTTCGCGTCCCATCTTGGGTTTCACGCACAAACGACGAACTCGCCGCCTGCCCAGCCGCGTCGACTTCTTCGGCTTCTGCTGCTGCTGCGTCCATTGCCGACACCTGGGTCCGCTCCGCTCTCTCCAGGTTGCTTCTTGCTTCGCACCAGGAGTGTGCGAATTCCCGTAGCCGCTGGAAATTTCCCTTCGAGCCTACCAAGTCCCCGTAGTATATGGGTCCCTCCTCCAAGCGCGAGATCCCATCCATCATCTTCTGCCTCGTTGCCTCATACAGGGGACATCTCCACAGCGCGTGGTCCAAGCTTTCTTCTTCTTCGCCGCAGTAACACTCGCTCGTCTCACATAACCTCATCTCATACAATCTCTTTCTAAAATATCCGTGCCCAGTGAGGATCTGTGAAACTTGATAGTCCGGTTCGACCCAAGCTGCCTTGAGCCGAACCGTCACGTCGGGGAAAAATCGATGGAGTTCCCTACCCTTGCCCTCCGATTCCCATCTCTGCTGCCATAAGGCAACAGTCTCCTTCGTAATTTTGTCCTTCTCCATTGTTAGCTCCTTCCCGTGTAGGTCTCGCACGTCATCGATCCTGCCAGCACGGATGACGTCCAGGTCCGCAGGCAGCACGCCTGCTAGCACCTGCAGTGCCACCGTGCTACAGCTACGGTATGCTTTAGTCAGCAAGATCATCGCAGGCCTTTGCGCCTTCAGCAAGGCGGACCTCACCACATGGGTAGTCGCGCGCCTCCACCAGCATCCCGCCGCATAGGTGATAGTTGCGGTGAATATCCCCTGGTACAGAAGCTTGAGAGCCCTGTACCGCATACCCCAGGATGCCGCGGAGACTCGCGACATCTTGCCGAGCCCTCTTGCAGCACGCTCACCGATGATTTGAGCGTGCTCTCGGAAACAGAGACTCGAGTCGATTGTCACACCCAAAACCCTGGCCGACGCTACGCTTCTGATCGAGACGCCGTCGAGTCTAATAGTGGGTGGGCGCTTGGCCATTCCACCCTTCAAAGTCATAGAGTATGACTTTGCAGGGGAGAACGCCAGCCGGTTTCTTGCCCCCCACTCGCTGATCAGTCCCAAGGCGCACGAAGCCAAAGACTCAATGCCGGCTCGCGATTCGGACTCGACGAGGATCGTAACATCATCCGCGTAGGCGACCAGAGACACACCTTTTGGGTATGGCAACCGAAACAGGTCATCCAAGAGAAGGTTCCACAGTGCAGGCCCCAGCACAGACCCCTGCGGGCAACCCATGGTAGAGGCTTTCCACACAACCCTACTGCCAACAAAGAGACCCACTCGTCTACCAGCGAAATAGGATGCCAGCATCCTGTAGATATTGGGAGGACAACCCCCCGCCTTTGCCTTCAGCAGGATCATGGGCCACCACGCGTTGTCGAAGGCGCCCGATATATCCAGTAAGACGGCCTGGACATATCGCGCCCGGCTCTCACTGACTGTCCGCATAATCGACTGTAGGGCCGTTAATGTCGACCGACCCTTCACGAATCCGTGCTGGCAGGGCGAGACGTTCCGCAAGATGCTAGGTGCACACTGCAACATTAGCCGCTCCAGGATTTTGCCAAAGATAGAGAGGAGCGTGATAGGGCGATACGCTTTAGGATCGCTTAGGGGCTTATCGTTTCCCTTGGGGAGCACGATCAGCCTGCCATCCTTCCACGTATCCGGAAATAAGCCCTCTTCAACGCACTTACCGAAAACACGCGATAGCTCGGAGCCAGCCGCTTGCCACACATGTTTTACTATGCGGGCCGTTACTCCATCAATCCCCGGAGCTGTGTTAGGAAGATCCTTGACTATTTTCCACAGATCCTCACGCGACGGAGGAGGCGCATCCTGACCGGAAGGGGCGCAGGCCGCCAGCAACCGGACCCGGCGGTGATATAATGAGTCCCGGTGAGAGTCATCGTCAGGACATAATGTCTGCACCATATAGCGCATTGATGACTCTACGTCTCCAGGGAGTCCTTCCACAAGCCCTGTACCATGGATGATGTTAGGCGGAGGGCGTAGGCGCCCACTCGCCGCACGGTAAGCCAAGCCCCACGGGTCCAAATTGCCCGAGTTGGCGAGCTTGTGGAAGGAGACCAGTTGGGCCTTCTCCATCGCTTCCCTGTATTTACTGCGGCACTCATGAAAAACCTTTCTCATCCTTTCTTCCAGAGCCCCTCCCCGTTTTTTCTGGTTTTGCCAATCTTTCCGAGCCTTATTAGTCCTCACACGCATGGCATCCAGAGAGGATGACCACCACTCATACCCTTTTTCTCTGTTCCGGTCTTTCATCACACCTAAGCATTCCATTGCCGTGCGAGTCACCATACGGGTGAATTCCTTACTTACCACAGACGCAGACTTCCACCATTTAATGTATCCCGATCGTACGTGGATCAGGGCTTGGAATCGTGCCCAGTCCACCCCGTGTTCCCGGAACCTCGTCGGTCGATACTCCAGCGGCTCGTTCCTCGGAGCGGGTGGTCGTGCTCCGCCAACGACATATGTGATCAGCCTGTGATCGCTGCTGCTCAGGTCTTCGTGCACTCGCCAATCGCTGGTCGTCACTCCCCTCGTTGACAGGGTCAGGTCGATGTTCGACGCCCCATTCGCCGTGCAGAAGGTGAACGGCTGGCCCTCGGAGTTATGGATTGTGAGGTTTCTGGCTAGGAGGAAACCCTCCATTGCCTCCCTCCGATGGTTCACCACCTGGCCTCTTCCTACGTAGTGCCGTGGCAGACAGTGCCACATTGGCGAGTGCGCGTTGGAGTCTACGCCTATGACGATGCGGTGCCCTTTGAGGTGGTCCAGTACCCGGTTCAGATGCTCAAGGTGGACATCTATCGGGTCCGAGTACTGGAAGTAGGCGCTGATCACATATGTCGGCTGTTGATCAACTGGTGTGAGGTGGCAGACAATGCAGAACTCCGTGGAGATGTCAGCCAGCACAGCACAGGGGATGGTGGCGTCGAGGACGATGATGCCCGCCTTTGCTTGGGGGCCCACGCCGATTACGTTGTGATGGGTGATGGTGGCATGTGGTAGATTTTGGTCCTTGTACTGTTCCTGTACAAGGACAATATCCAGCCCCAGCTGTCTAGCCAGGGCAGGGAGTTCTCGGGTGGCCACCATCGACCCCTGCAGATTTATTTGGCCCACTCTAAGCCCCATAATTGGTTGAAGATACGGCGCGGGCTTCAGCATGCTGTCTGGCGGGGCAAGCCTGAGTGGCCGTGGCGTGTCCGGAGGCGTCTTTTCTTCCAAATTTGTAGCAGGTTGCGCACCGTTTGGTCTCCGATTTACACTCCGGAGCGTCGTGTCCATCCTCCCCACAGGCGCCACATGTTTGCATTTTAGCCCTGCAGTATTTGGCAGGGTGGCCGTACTGGTGACACCGGTGGCAGCATGTTACACCGACGTGGTCTGTGACCTCCACCACGTCCCAGCCGATGTATACCCGCCCCTTCTCAACCAGGAACTTGCGCAGCTCGCTGGCGCAGCTGAAGATCCAGACGCACCTGTTGTTGCGCCTCTGCCTCTTGTAGAGCGGACGCATTATTGTGTCCAGTTTGGTGTCCGCCCATTTGGTCTCCCGAAGATTTTGGTCCGTGAGAGACTTCATTATGTCTTCGCCCGTTGATCCTTCAGCTGCGCCTGTGAAGGCGATCTGTGGTTGGCGGTCCGTGGGCTCAGTCACTCGGAGGGTCGCGGGGATGGCCTTCCGTATCGCGTCTGCTGCTGCCACCGAGGTGGTCCGAACTACAACCCCGGCGTTGCCCACTTTGCTGCTGGCTTGACCGAGTCCCTCAGAGCTTTTTTTGTGTCCTCGGCGGTTTTCATTGTATCCCGCTGCTCTTCCGCAGGATATACGGCGATGGCTGGACCCAGGCGTTCGGGGATGGGTCTGGTTGCTCCTCTTCCCAATTTGAGGACGTCCCCATATGACATCGCTGATGCGGCCGTGTTCGCTGGTTGGGTGGCGGGGCGGACCTCAGCTACTGCGGCCTTTTTTTCGGCTTCGGCCAGGCGCAGGGTAAGGTGGGTGATGATGGCCCCCAGCCGCTCGGTGTGGGAGCCAACCACCAAGAGGTCCTCCTTATTCAGTTTAGAGGATCTAGACCGAACCGCCTCCATGATGCCCCGCGTGGCCGACGTGGCCAGTCCCGCAAGCTGACCCAACGGAGCGTCCCAAAGGTCGTCAATTAGGGTGGCCGGAGTGTTGGGGGGTCCCGAGGGCGTCTCCTGTACCGCAGGCGTTGGTGGTATTGCTGGTATTGCTGGGGGGACTTCTTGACTTGCGGCCTTCTTGTCCTCAAGACGGCGCCGCACCGCTGCCTGCACCTCCTCTGGCGACGACAGAGGCCTTTGTATGCCTCTTGTTGGCGGGCCCCCCATTGATGTCCCAGCGGGTGGGGTGCTAAAGCCCTGCGGTGGGGTCCTGGCGAGCGAGTTCCGTGGCCTAAAAGACCCGGCCTGGGAACTCATCATGCGGAGCTCCTCTAGCTCCTCCTCGTGTCTCCGCATCTCCTCTAACATGAGGCTTCGCTCCCGGTCAAACTCGCCGGGGTCGTCGTCGGCCATGATGGGGGGGGGGGGGGGCTGAGACAACTTCCAGAGGGTCCTTGGTGTGCCTAGAGTAGATCTCAGGCAGTACCAAAAATTTGAGGATGGCACCCCTGCGATGCCACGAATATACTATTTCACACTATTAGTATGGTGTACACGAACACGTAAAACAACTCGTGCACAGTCAAAAACTTCAAACCAATACCTGAAGCGGGGGTTGGGCAGAGTCCGTGAAGACACCTCGTCCCCAGCAAATGGGAACACACACACAGCACACAGATGCAGCGTCACTGTCGCGAACACTCACACAGAGGCACAAGTCGTGAAGGCGCCCCGCTCCCAGTAAATGGGAACACACACAGCACACAGATGCAGCGTCACTATCGCGAAGACTCACACACAGGCACAGACAGCGTCACTATGGTGGGAGGCGTCCAGGTCGCAGGGGGGGCAAAAACGTCACTATCGCACAGCCAATAAGAGTCACTATCTCGGTATGGGCGTTACCGCCGCCGGCACAAAGCCCGCCAGGGGGCGGGGCTAATGTGCGAGAGCTGCACGCGAATCAAGATGGCCGCGGCACCTTGAGGACGGGCCCTAACGAGTAAACGAGAGGGACCGAAAAACAACTTTAACCAATCAGAAAAAAGATAGGAAAATACTCGAGCGCGGAGCAAACACGTCCGTTCGCCACGGCGGTCGGCGAGCGAGTAGATAGGGACAGTGGGAATCTCGTTAATCCATTCATGCGCGTCACTAATTAGATGACGAGGCATTTGGCTAATTTTCCACCACATCAATGCCTCCTAATGCATGTGACTAGGTTGTAATCATCATGGGAGATATCAACTGCCAGGTCCACTGATCCAGTTCAAGCCGGCCGGTATTTCATCGATAAGATGTTGGGTTTGAGGGCGATGGTGTTTCAGCAGGGTAAGTAATTTCGTTATAGCCGTATCGCCCCCATGGACTCGATGTCAGTCCAATTCGTTCGCAGGAAACCCGGACACTAGGCCCGACATCTCACCGCCAAACGAGGTAGTCAGCTGATTAAACCTCGTCCAGTTTGTGTGCGATCCACGCAACACTTGCCCAGGCAAAAACGCAAGGAATTTGCTGTTGAGCCCGATCAGCCCCCTTAAATCCTTAAAGGACCGGGGGCTCCATACTCCCCTCCAGGAGATCGTGCACGAAGTCGTAGGGATCTTGCTCCTTTCGGATAGCTCCAGTCTTTCCTTAACTTTTTGGATCAGCTCAGTTTTTTCAGCGTATTTCCTACACTTGTCTTGATGAGCCGAATCAAGGGATCTCTGTCCAGAAACTATCTGAGCGTCCACTATGACCCCCTGACCTCCCTTCGAGGCGATAATATCAGGCTTTAAAAGGCCTGCAGTCGTCCTTATTTTAGGCTCCACCACCACTCTCCAACCCTTAAGTGTCATCGCTTTTCGAAGCTGCTCCACAATATTGTCGTGACGTCTGATACGGCCACCGTGGGTTCTGAAACACTGCTGAATGGTGTGAGCAGTTGTTTCTCGCACGCTGCAACCAGCTCTGCAATTAATCAACCGCTCACATCGTTCACGTCCACGTGATACACGTACTCTGGACGGTAAGGTGTTAATATGCGTGTGCACAAAATCCACGTAATCGCGGCCCGTATAGTGCCCACATAACTCCCTGATCCACTTAGTGGATGCTGGGCACGTGGACGACTCACGAAGTTCGAGGCCATCCACGGATGTGTGCAACTTGTCAGCCCAATACTGTCTCACAGACTTCTCGCCCGTCCTTGGGTCCTCTAACGAGAATTTGTTGACTTGCTTATGGGCCCACTGCAGTTTCCTCCGAACTCTGTCGGATTGGGCAGCAGCTCTAGCAATAGCCCATCGCGAGTCTTTCAGCTTGCCGAAACGACGTATAACGAGGTCCGGAATAGCCGATCGCAGCGATAGGATTGCTAGGCCACCATCTTTGACTGCGGCGTGGAAGTACCCAACCGGCACGTCATGTGGTAGTTTCAGCCAAAGACGAACTGCTTTCCGGATCTGGACATCGAGCAATCTCAGTCTGTCATCCGAGATATTCCCCAGCACAAAGGCATGGAGAAATTTCGGAATCAGATGAGCCCTCAAGATTTCGAGCCGCTGCTGCGGCTTGAGGGGCGCCTTTTGGATGTTTTCTAAGGCGACTTTTAGATCATGCTCTAACGTCACGCATCCAGAGGCCTGAAAGTCCACCCCGAGATATCTCCAACTTTCCACGCAGTTGACCTGTCGAAGGTACCTACGACCGATCCTGAAGGACTTTTCAGTCAGAAAATGAACCTTCTTGCGCTTCCCATCGGGAATCATCGAGAGTACTGACGACTTGCCATAGTTTAGGCGAAGCCCCATCATCTCACCGGTACTAACAACACTGTCGATGGAGTTCTGCATCCCGATTTTAGAGCCTGCAAGCAGGACTAGGTCATCAGCATAGGCTAGCGCCGAAACTCGTTCTCCTTCCAGCCTATATCCGACGTCTGGTGGTAATCCAGCTAGAACTACGTCCATCGCCATGTTGAAAAGTAAGGGCGATAGGGGATCTCCTTGGCGAACTCCTCTTCCCACCATAATCGGTTCGCTCTGCTCTCCATCCACGGACAGGGTGGTGTTTGCCGTTTCATAAAGGCGAGCGATATAGTTACAGAATTCCCCGGGCAGTCCCCTTTCCCTCAGCAAGC